>JAPTHN010000001.1:9933180-11213362 GCA_026936325.1 Platynereis dumerilii
CAGTTATGAAATTTGGTACAGGTATGGGACTCTGGGTATGGATTGGGAACAAGTCAAGAAATCCAAGATGGCTGCCATTTTTCAGTGGCCATTTTGGCAGCCATCTTTCTTCATTCTTGAACTGCCCATTGTGACCTTAATATTTTACTTGCAGTTATGAAATTTGGTACAGGTATGGGACTCTGGGTATGGATTTGGAACATGCCGATAATTCCAAGATGGCGGCCATTTTGTGGTGGCCATTTTGGCAGCCATCTTTCTTCATTCTTGAACTGCCCATCGTGACCTTAATATTTCACTTACAGCTATGAAATTTGGTACAGGTATGGGACTCTGGGTATGGATTGGGAACATGTCGAGAAATCCAAGATGGTGGCCATTTTGTGGTGGCCATTTTGGCAGCCATCTTTCTTCATTCTTGAACTGCCCATTGTGACCATAATATTTCACTTACAGTTATGAAATTTGGTACAGGTATGGGACTCTGGGTATGGATTGGGAACATGTCGAGAAATCCAAGATGGCGGCCACTTTACGGTGGCCATTTTGGCAGCAATCTTTCTTCATTCTTGAACTGCCCATTGTGACCTTAATATTTCACTTACAGTTATGAAATTTGGTACAGGTATAGTACTCTGGGTATGGATGTGGTTGTGACCTTAATATTTCACTTACAGTTATGAAATTTGGTACAGGTATAGTACTCTGGGTATGGATTTGAAACATGTCGATTAATCCAAGATGGCGGCCATTATGGCAGCCATCTTTCTTCATTCTTGAACTGTGCATTGTGACCTTAATATTTCACCTACAGTTTGAAATTTGGTACAGGTATGGGACTCTGGGTATGGATTGGGAACATGTCGAGAAATCCAAGATGGCGGCCATTTTGTGGTGGCCATGTTGGCAGCCATCTTTTTTCATTTATTGAGCTGCTCATAGTCACCTCAATATTTTGCTTAGAGTTATGAAATTTGTTACAGTTATGGGCCTGTGGGTATGGATCAGGGACATGTTGAGAAATCCAAGATGGCGGCCATTTTGGCAGCCGTCTTTCTTCATTTCTTGAACTGTCCATTGTGACCTCAATATTTCACTTAAGAGTTATGAAATTTGTACAGGTATGGGGCTGTGGGTATCAGACGGGAACATGTTGAGAAATCTAAGATGGCAGCCACTTTGTGGCAGCCATTTTGGCAGCCATCTTTCGTCATTCTTGAACCGACCATTGTGACCTTAATATTTCACTTACAGTTATGAAATTTGGTACAGGTATTGGCTTGTGGGTATGGATGAGGAACATGTTGAGAAATCCAAGATGGCGGCCATTTTAGCAGCCATATTTCCTTCTTTTTGGAATCTGTTCAAACTGCATTGATTCAATACTAATAGTCTAGCATCTTCCAATAAACTATTTCTCCTATCTTCCAATATCAGTTGCTCAGTGGTTTAAGCAATGGCACCTTCAATTTCATTGCGCTAGGTCGGTTTTGAATCCGCGGATTCTTGTTTAGGCTATCCTATGAATTCAAAATACTGACCTTCATTCTGCCAACAGTGCTGACCAGTGATGCAGACCGGACCACCTTTTTGAGGGTGGTCTGGTATTTACAAAAGTGGTCTGGTCCTGGACTGGTCCTGGTCTGGTCCATGGTGAGGTGGTCCGATTTTGTTACTGGACCGATCCAGAAGAGGTCTATCGGCATTTTGAAAATTTATGACAAAAATGAGGGTTTAAACAAGCTATATGATATGAATTTAATTTTTAGATATATGCCGAAATTCATGCGATACCCTTCATGACATGAAAAATCACTGAACCAGTCTCGACCGGCACTGGACCGGTCCAATCTGATACTAGACCAGTTCTTTGTAGGTGGTCTGGTATTTTGTTGGTCCAGGGCTGGACCACGAACCGGACCGGTCCAAGGCAATCTGGTCTGCATCACATATGACAGACACATATACATTGGCTAGGCTTAGAAAAAATGCAGATTTCCAGGTAATTTGATAATGTACGACAAAATTTCCCTAGAATGTCGCGAATCGAGCGACTACTTCCAAGTCAGAAATTTGGACGTTTCTTCAAAAATTTCCAGGCAATGACATGTAGGCCTATGAATTCTCTTGTTTTTCCAGCCATGAATTATTATTTGCTCTCATAATTTTCACAAAAAAATGTCATAATTCTAGTGTAACTCGAGCGAAGAGTTTTTCAACAAACGTCAAACGTCAAATAGAAATTCCTATAGAAGTGAATGACTGATGCTGACTTTACGCCTGCTTTTGTCTGGAGAAAAGATCAATGAGAGGTCATCGGGTTGATTAAATTTTCCTGGTGACACTTACTTTTCCATTGCTATACTTTGTGCTGATTTCGGCTTTGTTTGCTTAAAAACTCTTGACTGGATTAACACTAGAGTCCTTTGTCCAGAAATGATTGATCTAGCTTCTGGGATCAACTTGCACTTTTTATACTGAACTTGAGGTCAGCCAGTAGGACGAAAAAAAAAACTGTAATCTGAAGTTTTTATTTTTCTAGTACTAAAATTTGTGGATAAGCCCAATTTTTTTGGTTGGTGGAAAATATTTTCAGTCAGTCTAAATGAGGAGCTAAAAATGATATATATCTGGCTTTAGATTAAATTGAGGCACTCCATGAATTATTGCTTAATTTTTCCTGATTTCTCCCCAGGAGTATGATGACAACAATAGGCAAAGATGTAAGTAGGGGAAAAAGGCATTTCTTTTTGGCATATTTTGTTTAATATGTTGTTTCCTAAACTTCATCGAAATAAAATTTGAGTTCAGAGTTCTGATGTTGTGTTTGATTATTAAAATGTCCTGAATCTCTGTTGTGTCTATGCAGCCAGTGAGGTCATACCTAATACTATTAACCAAAACCACTGACTGGGTCATATACCACTCATCACTGAGGTCAAAAGTTGCCCAATGACAAATTGACAGTTCATTTCAAATTCAGTGCAATGTATAGGGCTTGTTCTAAGATAATTGATGTGCACAAGCAGCTAAGTATTAAAGTACTCGTCATTCTTTGACTGTAATGCTTTTCTCTTGACTTGGATTGAACAAGCCAGAAAAGGTATATGTCTCGTTACTGCAGTTACACTTACAGCATCGCCCACCTGGTGTTAATTAAAACATATATATTTTCCTTTTAAGCATTTACCTTTTTAAGTTTTAACATGATTTCACTTTTCAAAACTAAAAAATGAGACAAAACTTTTATTTCAGGGATCAGACTTCCTTGGAAGCGTTTCGGCAACCCAAGCCTTGGATAAAGGTATACTTCTTTGTTTGGTTTTAGGAAACTTCTGTTTTGTAATTATTCTTTCAGTTTCTCATCTTTCTTTATTTTATTTTATTTTTTTCTATTTTAATACCTCTCGTTTTCCCCCGTTTTTTAATGTTTCAAAAACACATCCTATGACTAGTCAATCTGCAATAGTAACAAGATGACTGCTGGAGTCAAGTGTGACATATTTTTGGGTCGCAACTATCACTATACTGTCAATACATACCATTAGCAAGCTGACGACTGCAGTTCTGTGTTGAAATCTGTACTTGAAACTATATACAGGATTGTTACTACTTGATATAATGTTCACATACAGTTGCTCTCGGAAGTAAGTAGGCCCCTCAGTGCTCAGTGATTTGCCATTGAACTCCAATGTTAAACTTGTTTTGCGGTAATGGCTGGAGCAGCGCTATATCAACTGCATCATCAATAAGGCCTTTCATACTTGTACCATTGTGGTTTCCTACTATATCTACAAGCATGGTCATTGATCTGTTTCAGCCTGGTTCTTTATGCCATATATACAGGTTACAATCTTACAAAAGTAAGTACACGTACACCCCTGGCAGTATGCTAAAAGATAAGAAGAGAGGGTCCTACTTACTTAAATGAAAAAAAAATCTGGCTTACAGGTATCTTCAACTGGCTGTTAAACCATCATCTGTGGTGGCTGTGGCTAAATTAAATAAATAGTGACTTGCCAGTACTGTGAACCAACTTTAACACAGTTTAATGGTAAATCATTGAAGGGTGTACTTACTTTCTACTGTACGGACATCTGTAAATAGCAAAGATCACCCTCAAAGTCAACATACCAATGTGTGTTTGATACATATCTCTGGTATTCTGTATGATATATAGTGAAGTTGGCTTAATTTGCAACTTCTAATTTCTGATGAAAAATACGCTTTGATTCATGAAATCTGAAACTTGTGATATCTTTACCTAATACATTTGTAACATCCTCAGAAAATAAAGTAAGTAAGTAAGTAAGTAATATTTATTTAAAGTCGGATTTACAAAAGAAACATAAATCCCTAAGGGATTTTTTTTACCGACATAAAATAACAATTAAGAGAACATGAGAACAAAAATGTAAAAATGTAAAAATAGGCAGTTAAAAACACAGTATAAAGCACAAAGTAAAAACTACATTGACATTTTAAAATCATTTGATATAAGAGTTAATGTAAGTTTTAAAAGCAGCAGTATTTTTGGCATTTTGGCAGTGAGGTGGTAAGCTGTTCCAAAGTCTGACTCCCTCTTGCCTCAATGAATTAAAACCATGAGTTTGTGTGTAAAAGCGAGGCTGATCAATTTTGATGGATCTAAAATTATAAGAAGTGCTCTTCAGCTGGAACATATCACAGATATATGGGGGTGCCAAACCGTGGACAGCTTTATAGACTTCCTCTGCTAATTGTCTCTTCCATTTTACTTCAATGCTGCAAGATTTCGCTTTGTTTAAAAGTTCATCATATGTGAAGTTTTTTGCCAAAGACAAGCCGCAATGCCCTCTTGTTAACATTTTCGAGTCTGACCATGTCTGTTTTGTTGCGGTTAACCCACACTAACGGACAGTAGCTAAAATTTGCTGAAATGAATGCATGATAAACCAATAGTTTGGTCTTAGTATTCAGTAGTTTCGATTGTCTTTTCAAGGCATTCAATTGTCTGGAACATTTACGCATTTATTTAATTTATAACAGAATTTACATGTAGTGAAAACTTCAATTGTTTATCTATATTAACACCAAGGAGTTTGACATTATCTTCAGAGTCTAATTTGACTTCTCCACAGGTGAAAGGAATATCCTTTTCCTTGCTTGTGTGCATGAACTGGAACTTGGCTGGATTTGCCTGCATCAAGTTACTCTGAAACCACATAAGGGCTTGATCGACATCTGATTTGCAGTTCTGCAGGCAATCTGATAGTGTCGTTCCAGTGGCGCAAATCGTATTATCATCCGCATAATTGACAGGGGATGTCTTCATAAAATACATAAAGTCATTAAAAAATATGTTGAAAATGCAGGGTCCTAGGATGGAACCCTGCGGCACTCCCTTTAGGATGGTGCGCCAATCAGATTTGCTGGGCCCAACTTTAACACGTTGTTGTCGACGTCGTAGGTAGCTGACCATCAACTTTACAGCTGGCGGTTGCATTCCATAGGCCTCTAGTTTGGCAGCGAGGAGGTCGTGGGGTAAACAGTCGAAGGCCTTGCTGAGGTCCATAAGGACCAGTCCGACAACTTCTTTCTTGTCAAGGGCATTTCTCATCATTTCACAAAGGTTTATCAGGCTGTACTGACAGCTATATCCCTTTCTGTATGCCGATATTAGCGGAGACAGCACATCATTACAGAAGGGTGTGAGCTGGCTGTTCAGACATTTTTCCATCACTTTAGATATAGCACTAAGTATGCTGACGGGTCTGTAATGTTTCTTAGACAACAAAGAGTTTTTTTTGTGGGTTGGACCAATCTCAGCTTTTTTGCATTCAGATGGAAATTTAGCAGTTTCGATGGACGAATTGATGATGGATGTCAATGGACTAGCAATGGCTGCTGAAGCGAGTTTCAATATTCTGGATGAGATACCATCATATCCAGTAGCCTTGTTTATGTCTAGATTTTCAAGAGTCTTAAGCGTGTTTCGCATTGAAATTTCTTTGAACTGAAAGTCAGTGTCTTTGCTGCGAGTTCTGATTTTTGCAATGCTTGGGTGATTTTCAAACCTAGCACAACTATTATCAATGAACTCTGCATCGGGAACTTCAAGTGTTGATTCACTGACAGGTTCACCTATATCTGAGCAGATGTTTGTGTAATAGTCTATCATCAGTTGAGCGACATCAGCAGAGTCAGTGACCAAGTTGTCATTTTCAAGTAACTGGATAGTCTGTGATGTTTTTATCTTTGATGAGTAATAAGGGCGTATGGCATGAAAATAGATAGATAGATAGATAGATATGGTAAGTGCAGCCCTCTAAGCCCCGTTCTGGGTGCTCACGAGGGTTGATTGATGAGAGCGGGAGAGAGACGGGAGAGAGGGCGGGAGAGAGAGCGGGAGAGAGAGCGGGAGAGAGAGCGGGAGAGAGAGCGGGAGTCCTCATCATTTTACACATTTACCCCATGTGGGGGATCTTTTGACTTTCCCAGCAAAGACACTGATATAAGGGGCCACCAATTTTTAAAACGTCTCATCCGAACAACATCCAGCTGGGATTTTGCTCATGAAGGATCACTGAAAATTTCGGGTTCCCACCCGGGGTTCGAAAATGGTGATTAATGCCTTGCATGGTTCTGCAGAATTCTTGCCATTTGTGATGCTGCTTTCAGAATGGGCGGATGTGGTCGAAGTGAAACTGGAGTACCTGAGCAAGGAAGAGAACTTCTTCTGTTGGCCAAAAGACACGAAATTCCGCTACCTGCTCATCCTGGAGGGCCTGATGGAGAACATCAAGGAGAGACAGGAGATCCTAGCCATGATCCAGGAGTCCCTCTTAGCAATACATGACTCCAGGGCATAGGAATTAGCCCCAGGAATTAGCAATATGAATGAGGAATTAGCAATGGATAATTAGGATTGTAATCCCTTTGTCGTTCGCCATGATTTTCTTGCCGTTTTCTTGTGGTTTTCTTGTGATTTTCATTTTGAATGCTGTTCTTCTATCGTTACATCCATTTTGTATACGGAGGCGCATGTGTGTGTGCGTTTTGAGTCCATTCGTATTTCGCATAAGCCTCTTTATAATGGACCCGTCTGATTTTATTTCGGCATTTATTATTCAATAAAGGACGGATCTGTTCTTGCCTTAGTGTTGTTTGTACAATGTTCGACATAAAACGTCAGTAAAACGTCTGTAAATCATTAAAAGATGTACAATGCAATCCTATGCTTCTTGTGAAAAAATTGGCCTTGTGGTTAAGGGCTTGGCTTCTTGATTTGAGGTTAAGGAGATTTGAAGGAAGTGAAAGTATTGGGTTCGAAATTCGAATTAGGTGGCCTATTGGTTAAGGTTCACATACATTTGATAGCAGCTTGCAGAATTTGAATATTCTCATTGGTCAGAAGGTCTTGGTTTCAAGTTGAATCTTTGGAATTTTCTATATATCCTCTGTCATGGTCAGTGGTTGCTGTCACAGACTCACTCTGTCTTGGGATTTCGGACCAGAATCCAAGGTTCATGATTGGTTTAGATCAGGTCTCTCTTAGTTTGTGATTAGTGGTTTTATTCGTTTGGCCAATAATTACTTGAGATTCCGATTGCCTAGTGAAAACTTCAGTTCTTCAAATACCTATTTTACTAATTTACTGAAATTGTGTGTTCTTTTAGCTACATAGGCAGCTGGGTGGCCAAGTGGCTAAAGTGCCCGATTGTTCCGCTGAAGGTCTTCGCCTGCATGGTCTCAACTCTGGGTTCCCCCAAAATTTCAGTGAACCTTCATGAGCAAAATCCCTGCTGGATGTCATTCGGATGAGACGTTAAATTGGCGGCCCCTTATATCAGTGTCTGTGCTGGGCAAGTAAAAGATCCCTCACATGGGTAAATGTGTCACATGTCGATGAGGACTCCCGGTCTCTCTCCCATCTCATCAATCAACCCTCGTGAGGGCCCAGAACTGGGCTTAGAGGGCTGCACTTACCATATCTATTTTTTTTTTTCAATTTCATATAACAACAATCCCTACATGTGTGTGTGCATACTGTATGACACAAGAGGCTGTGTTGATCCCAGAAAGCAGACTAGTTAATGTGATTCTCACTAGAGGCCCTCGCACTCAACCATAACCTGCAGCAGTGACAATAAGTTGATGCTGCAGGATTCTGCAGTTGGGTCTTGGGTGATTTCAGCAAGATCTTTTCGGGGCCCTGGATCTGTGATATGAACATCAAAATGAAGATATCAATCTAAGAAGAGAGGCATTTTCTGAAGTTGGGCAAAAAGTGCAAATGAAGGCAATGTCTTTTCTAATGAATCCACATCAAACAGTTTTATGACAAGGATGCCTGGATGTTAGCTAGAATTTTATTATTATTGGTTACAAAAGGTAATCTTGATTAATGAAGCTTCGGTAACTTTGTTATCAGGCCTACGTAACTTATCCAGAGAATCGTAAGTGACCTAATTGATTGATAGACCGTTTTGTCAATCTCACAATTTGCTTGTCATAATTGAAGGCTACGATTTCCTATCAAACGTTATTGTTACAGATCTGCCAATTAGGACATTTTTGTCCATCACATTTAATTCTCCATTTTGGATTAACCTTTTTTGGGGAGAGGAGTAGTTTGTGGATGGCAAACTGAGATCAGTAAGGTGTGGCTATAGTGTCCTAATCTCTACTATGATAAAGGCCTGAGTCTGTCTCTGTTTGTGGCTGACAAGTGGCAGCAGCATGCTGTCAATTCCTGGAAAATGGAATTGGGTCGACATTTACGCATAGAGTACAGGTCCCAAGATCAGGTCACACAACAGCTGTCTGCATTATTCAATTATTGCGCCGGACTACAGTCCAATTTGCATCACCATGTACTTAACAAGAAATTCTTTTAAAAAAAGAATTGTAGGAACCTTTGTATGAAATATGAGATTTCTTCAAACACATATTTTATTTTTATAATATTCTGTTGATTTGTTATTCATGTGCAGTTACATATACCTCCCATGTACCTACTGTGATTTCACATTTAGTTATCTCATTATTAGGCATACTTAATTACAGGTGTTACAAACACAGACAGCAAACCAGGCAATGAGAAGCCCTTTTATATTCTTTTTCATGAACATGAAATTTCTATTGCTATAACAACAAACTAATGCTGGGTTGCATATTTGGATTATTACACCTTTAATGTGCTTATGCAAATCACACGAGTTGTGAGGAGTTGAACATATAATATTTTCATACAATGTTGTTTGGCCACATCTATTATATCATCCCAAATCTGTATATACATATACAGTTCTTATATTTAACCCATTTTCTGAAGGAAATCTCTACAAGCTTCTAAGGGATATGCTCCAGGTGTGCTTTGGATATGGTCCCCAATCACTCAACCATGAACACCAAGCAGCTGCTCACTCAACCATGACATTGAAGCTATGGGGGTGTAGCTACTTCCATATCAAGAGGGGGCAATATATACTTGATCTTAAAATTGTACTCACAGACACTTCCTCTGTGGTATTAACACCCTCCTAATATTGGAGGTCTATCAAGGAAGGTACTCCTACCATAAGGAAAGTATATCTGCAAGTCTAACTTCCTATTGGCCCCCTCCAGAAACTCATGTAGCTACACCTCTGTAGTACACATAAATTGATGACAAAGCACTTTGCTGATGCTTTATGGCCAATAAGTTAGGGACTTCCCATGTAAAGTATTTCTTCATTTGGAGCTTGTAACACAGATCTGAGATGGTCCCTACAAAAATGCAACTGACGCCCCTTGCGGAGTTCCTTACACTCAGTTTCTGGTGACTGCTAACTGGAGCTTGTTAATTTAATTTGCCCCCCCCCCCTAGGTGGCAGCAAATAGTGGTAAACTCATTTGGGGCCTAGTTATGTATGAAGGTCATTTGGAACGGAGGGGGGGGGGCTGAGGGTAAGAAGAAAGTTTCTAGTGACATTTATAAGAACATCATGTCAATCACATTCCTGCATTTCAGCAGTCTGTCATTCACATTTCTGGAATAAGCATTGCTCGGACTAGGCGTTGTCTGACTTCAACTCTTATGTTCAGTCCTCAATCAAGTTTGCAAGTTCTCTTGGTTAAGGACTCAGAGCCTTATGATCTAATCATTATTTCTGCCTCTGCACACTCTAAAAAATGTCGGGACAAAATTGGATTTTTAGATTCAAAATGGTTTTTTGAAAAACCAAATTTCAATGCAAAACCAAAATGGATTTTTAAAAAAATCCATTTTGGTTTTTTGCATTGAAATTTGGTTTTTCAAAAAACCATTTTGAATCTAAAAAACCAATTTTGTCTGAAATTTTTAGAGTGCATGGTCCTGAACATCAGGCTTTCGCAAGAACATAGGCCTACATATTGTCTTCAACCAGAGTAGTTGTTTTGTCTGTGTAGATATAGACCTAGGCCTAACTTAGGTTTGATAAACACAGTCAAAGATAGAGCCAGTGAGTCTAAAAAAGGATTTAAGCCATTTCTCCTTTTAACCCAAATGTCCAGTTCGACCCAGGGATCTTTTAAGAGTTCTTGGGCATCAAAAGAAAGCTGCTATGTTAGGAAACAGCGTCCTTACACCCCCGTCATCCTGCCCCCCTCCCATTGCTATAGGTCCCATGGTTAAGCTTCATGTTTGGGCATTGCAAGGGGGGGGGGTCTTGCTAAAGCTGCAGAGCTGCTGTTGAGTAGCTGCATAGGAGGTTTACTGCTCCTGGGAGACTGATTGACACCTCAGATACTCTGCAGACTACCATTACCAAGGTCCCAGTGCATCCGAATTACGGGCTGCTGTTCCAACCCATCCGCGGAAATGCTGTCAATGCGGGTCAGCTGAACGGGCGGAACGCACGCTGCTCAGGTCGGGACGTAATCGCCACTTATCAGCTGCCTGGCAACATCATTACTGCGGAAAAGGGGCCCAGGGCTACTTTGGTGTCTCCACTCCGGCCCTTCCCTCCCATAAAACCCTGCCCCCTAAGTCCCTGGGATTGCTCCGCACCGCTCTGTTCTCCCACCCCGCCTGCTTTGATTACATCCGGCTAATTTATTGACCTTCAAAAGGGCCCTCCCCGGCGACCCTCCCTGTCTCTTCCCTGCTTGACCACATCACTTGATCCCTCCCTGTCTCCTCTGAGGACTCGTGTGGCACTTTCTCAAGACGCACATCTGTCTTCCATGCAATGTCATCCGTGCACAGGGTGTCACTTGTCTGTCTATAGCACCTATTGTCTGTCAGATTCTGTCTCTGTCTCTCTCTCCTGCTTGCTTCCTACTAACAAAATTACTCCACTTGCTCCTATGCCATGCAGCTCATCCTGAGCAGAATGGAAGGCCAGCCTATTTCTTTACGGATGGTACCAGTTTACAAGCGACAGAAATCGAAAATGGCATGCAATTTATGCTGCATTGCAGACAGGCCATATAACATGTGTATGTATGACTTGGTCCACTTTTAATATGGATGCATGAGTGTCGTTTGATTGTCTTGTCTTAATTGTCAAGAAATAGGCCTACCTGACATTGAGCATCTCTGGAGTTTTTTCATTTTTCTCAGGTCACAAAGGAACATCCAAGTTTGAGTTTTGCATAGGCCTAGAATAGATACATGGGCAAATGGGCATACAATGCCATACACTGTAGATCTAGATGTACGTGCTCCATATCTTAGAAATAGGCCTTACATATTTATAGACAATTCTACCCTGAAGGCCCACTAGCCTACCTGTGGAACTGAGCAATGGTGGCCTGCATCGAAATCCCTAAACACCACAGACCACATCTTTCTGATTGGCTGATTAAGAAGTTCTGGAGGTTGGTTATGGAAACGGGGCTTCATGATTGTTGTTGGTAAATGTTGGCAAACAGATCGAGTTGGAATGATTGGAACGTTGATGCACGCGACATGAGGCAAGGGAGACACGTGGCATGACGTCAGAGCACATGTTGTGACGTCAGGACACGTGCAGTGACGTCAGCCACGTGCAGAGGCCCGAAGGATTCCCTTGGCTGTGTGGACAGTACGGTCCTTGCTTTGAATGACCCTTTTCACGGTGTAAGGTTTTGGAATGGGAGGGTATGCTGCCATGGCCTCTATGCATGCATTGGGCAGGACATGTCTGCCATGTGGGCTGTTCACACCGTGTGAAAATCTGGTTCCTTGCCCACCATTGCCAATTCATTGAACAGCAGCACTGCAATTGTTAGCAAACATGGTGATGGCACAAGACACTCGAGACTCATGCTATTAAAATGACGCAGGTAACCAATTAATGATATGGGGCCAACAAAATCCTCTGATGGCCCTAATTGAAGCCTCAGGTATTACAGCATTGCCTAAACACTAGCTGTGTCTGTCCCATACAACTTCTGCTTAATAGGTAAAGTTGGGTTGTTGAGACTAACCTGTCTCTCGACTTTTACTTAAAATGTTGTAGAGGACTGCATAAGTGGCCTGACTTAGGCCTACTGGATATGAGTCATCACGAATAACGTGGCAAGTAGAGGGATGTGACCTCACAATGAGTTTATTTAAGTATTTTGGTAATCACTCGTACCTCCAGGGCTGCAAGTGGTTGATGAATTTAGGCCTATAGACCAATAAAAATAATCTTCAAGAGGTTGTTTTATAAACAGATATTTATCTGAGAATTAGTTTTCAGTAATTCCATGAATCCATGATCCACTTGGCAATGTAGAAGATTTGTTAAATTAATACGTGCATGTAGGCCTATTTGACATGAAGTTCTGTCTTGATACCTGTTGGCTTCATTTAATTACTTAATTTGCGTGCTAATTGTCTGTCTTAAGTTAACAAGGTTCATGGTTTGATAATTTGAGAGGAATTGACACCTTGGTTAGCCTTGCCAAGTTTGATGCGAGCATCTGTTGGGTCCTCTCGAGTACCTTTATTTTGGACCCAGACATTTCTAAGCAAATGTTAAGCATTGATGCACATTTGGCTGGCTTACTACCACCCCTGTACAGCCCCCTCCTATCTGGGCTATCTGGAAATGGCGTCGAAATGTATTGTTTTCATACCTAAAACAAGTGCTTCTCCCAACGTGACAGGTTGGTTCCAAGCATGAGTTGATTACAAAAGGCAATGGGACGGTAAATTTGGCAGATTCATGAGTGGACAATAGCACAGTGGACCATTTGACTGGCTGAGTTTTCCTCTATGCCTATAAACAATGCAGTCACCCTAGGCCTGCTCAGTTCCCGCCGCGGATGCCAGCATCATGTTTAGCACCACGCTGTTCAAACTGACGAAGCTTCCACACCTATTTGCCAATAATCCCAGCAACAGTCAAAAGCTGGATGCTGAATACAGCGTCGGTTGGTGCTTTCCCATTCAACTCAGGACTGTCCAACTGTAGTTCATTGCCAAATTATTGGCTCTGGTCATATCAGTTTTAGCATCATCAAGACATCAACTAGGCTTTTTCAGTGTCAGTTATGTCACATAGACTTTAAATGATAGCTATGTGTCCACATATATATAGTACTTAGGCCTACTAAGTCAATATACTTTTATGTATAACGTTTTGTATGCATGCATAACATCTTCGACTGTATAGGCCTAGTTATCCAGATGATCTACTGTCCAGATGACTCTTCTATCTACCTACATCTATCTTACATTATATGCATGGTAGAATTGGGAGCAAAGTATGCCTAATTTATCTCAAACTCAAACTGTCGTAATATAGGTCTTTTGAGACTTTTCAAACTATCCTGCAATGTCCAAACAAACAACAACTGTGACAACACACGACCACAGAATGAATGTAGTTACACGCAAATTTAACCGCAACTAGCCTATGCATAGGCCTATATCGATCAATTGTTTCCTGTCTGTCCATTTCTATCTATCTATCTATCTATATCTATCTATCTGGTTATCTATCTATCTATCTATCTGACTATCTATCTATGATCTATCTGGCTATCTGTCTATCTGGCTATCTATCTATCTATCTATCTATCTATCTATCTATCTATCTATCTATCTATCCATCTATCTCTGTCTATCTCTCGATCTATCTCTCTGTCTCTATCTATGTATCTATAGATCTATGTATCTATATGTAGGCCTGTATCTAGGGCCTGTCTATCTATCTATCTATCTATCTATCTATCTATCTATCTATCTATCTATCTATCTATCTATCTATCTATCTATCCATCTATCTCTGTCTATCTCTCGATCTATCTCTCTGTCTCTATCTATGTATCTATAGATCTATGTATCTATATGTAGGCCTGTATCGAGGGCCTGTCTATCTATCTATCTATCTATCTATCTATCTATCTATCTATCTATCTATCTATCTATCTATCTATCTATCTTTCTGATCTATCTATCATATCCCATTCCACCCTTGGGGCGGATCACTGCACTGGATGTCCGGGAGAGCATCAACAACAGCTAAGAAGTGTCATCCTTTTCGCTAATAGAATCCCATTGTGGCATAATTGAATTTATAACGCGTGAAAGTGCATTGTTCTACGGTGCTTGGGGCTGTGTAAAGCACTGCGACCGGCCATGGCTGCCAACTACATTATCCCTCAGCCCAGCTCTTATTATCAAAAGCAAACTTGGCAGAAAGTCCCATTTGTTTTTGGCAAGGGAAGCCTGTTTTTCATTCCTCTCTTTATTTGGTTGTAGAAAACCAAATATGAATGTCCCCTCCAGGCTCCAGAGCTCTCAGGACGTTGCGTCGCCCTCCAGGACGCCCTGTGTGACTCTATCCATGACGTTCCTGGCGTCGGTGACGTTGCATCCTGGCCCTCGGGAACGTTGATGACGTATTTTGGCACAGGACCACCTCCTGTCATTTCTGGTGTCATGTGACGTATCATGACAACGTGGTGACAATGAGGTCGTGCTCCAAACTGTCAGAAAGGTCCTCCCGGATGTCTGGAAGAGTCTGAAAATGAAGACAGGTGTATTTGTTACTTAAGTTGACAAATTTGGCAGCCACCAAGTTCCCCACTCGGGTGACAGTAATGTCGTCAAAGGTGCAACTCGCCAGTTGGTGAATTCGTCCCATGCTTGGTAAGGTCGTCAAAGAAACCCAGTAAGGTCGTCAAAGACCATAGTGAACTCGTCAAAGACTGGTCAAAACTACTCAGGTCATCAAAAATGCTAGTAAGGTCGTCAAGAGAGCTGTTATAGTCGTCAAAGGACCTAGTTTTTTTAGCTATTTTAATGAAACTTATGAAAGTTTAGACATATAGATAGAATACATAGAGTGCACAGATAGATAGATAGATAGATAGATAGATCGATAGATCGATAGATAGATACATAGATACATAGATCACAGAGGATCATTCAAGTATGAATCTGAAACTAAAAAGTCATTTTTTGCAGAGAATCTCTTGCATTACAATTCTATAAAATTTAATTCAAATGAACACTTCTTGGCTAGTCTTTTAAAATAATAGATTGTAAGTTTTGCAAAACTTCACACCGTGCAATGCATCTTTCAATTAACGAAGTGATATTTTACATTTATAATTATATATATATGGCATTTAATGTTGCTTTATTGACTATAATATAACTGAATTGTTCAAAGTTAAGATATAATTCCGCTGCTAGCCCTATATGAGAGGCTGTGGTAGACTACATCTGTATGTAGCCAAAAGGCTGAGACTTATCTAAAACTGGTATTTTACTACACACAAATGACGCCATCACCATGATCTTTGACGACCTCACCAGGTAACCTGGCCAGTTTTGACCAGTTTATTAAAATCCTTGACGAGTCCACTAACTCTTTTGACGAGTCTACCAGCCTTTGACGAGTCTACCAGGTCTTTTGACGAGTCTACTACCTCTTTTGACCATTTTACTTTTTTTTGACGACCTCACTAACTGGCGAGTTTACCTATTGACGACTATACCAACATTCCCCCACTCAACTTCTTGACCAGAGTGCTTCCCTCCTGGACCCCCTATAATTATCCTAGCATTTAAGTTATTATATGGTCCCTGGAATTGAAATACAGTATGCTCCCTTGAATCATCATGTAGTAAACATAGTGAGAAATCTGGAAGAATTCAGTATGAATTGAAATTACAGAGAGTGATAGTAAAGAATGACATTGACATCATAATTGCACACCCTGGACATCCCTACATTCAAAATTGTAAGTTCTTGTGGGAACATTCTGCTGACAGGTATAGAAGTATAGGGACGATTTGGGTGGGCGTAACAATGATCATCCTTGGTGGCAGTGTAACTGTTTGAATCCAAGCAGACTACAGGGGGAGACGCTTGTGGCATGTTCGACACACTGTTACAGAATGTTTTGAACTAGAACTGAAATCTGACTGTCCCTTCAATGATTCCCTTGAAGGGTTAGAATTGAAGGGGCGGGTAGCTACAGTCTGTGCAATTTAGGATGCATACCTCATGAGGTTGTTTTATTTTCCACCAGGTAAGGCCCAAAAATGGGATAAATGGTTATGGTTACCTTCAGGTCCTGGGGCCCGCCTGGCCAGTTTCTGTAAAAATTAATTCGGATCAAGCTAAATGGGTGAAGCGACCCGCCTCCCCATATTTTTCTCTTAAAACGATGGTAAAGGTCATTAGCGAGCGGACTGCATTCAAATTTCTAGTAAACTAAACTAAGACTAGCGCTCTACCGTTAGCTCCACTTTTTTGTACGATTTATTAGGCACTTCCTGTTCAGGCATTCGCTGTAGACAGGAGCACTGCATTGCACTCATATAAACTTCAAGATCAGAACATTACCTTATTACATGCAGATGATACCTCCATAGGCTCCATGGTCAGAGTAAGGCATGCATAAGATTCTAACAATCATTCTGTTTCCACATAAACTGCCCAGCATAGACACTGATGCAAGGGACGTCATTTCGACATCTCGTTAGGATGACATACGTTTGCTTTCAGACGCAAATTACAAGAAAAAGTGGCAATATTGTGTTATTCATGGGAATGGTCAGTGATGTAAGGGCTTACGTACAAGGGCACCTGTCCTGGAGGTGTGCGCAGGCAAATTGATGGAATAGCTATGACCTAGACTGCGGGGCGCCCGCAGAATGGAAGAGCCGCAATAGAACTAAGAGAAAAGGGCCTCGTTTGTTTTGGGAGGGTCATTTCTTGAGTGGCAAAGTGGTTCTATCGCCCTCCTCATTTCGACATGGGCCTCTATGTAAGCGACGTGTGTTCATGCATTTTGGAGACCGGTCAAGAACAGTTCATTCGCCTGTTGTCGGCATGACAAAATGAAGGAAGGGTTGTACACATGACACTTCGTAACTGAATCCTTAATGACCTTATCTCTCTTTTTCTCTTTCGTCTTTTTCTTTTCAACATCTATTGATGTAAAAGGTCTTTTAACTACGTCTCATGGTGTCATGGTTCAGTTTTTAATCACATGTGCAAGTTAGTATTATTATACAATAAGCCTAGTATGATTCTGTACGCACTCTTTACATAGTCCTATATGGTTTCGTCATCGTGTCCTGACCTGAAGCTACTGGATTTTGGCGTAATTTAAAATCTTATTATAGAAGCAAACGCGTTGGTCAGCTATGATTTATGAATGCAAGTCAATTAGTCAACAACCCTATGAATCCATGTGAATGTCAACAGTATAGTCCTATTAGATTTAGAGTTCCATGACGAGATTCAATGAACTAATTGCACTTTTCAAAACTTTAGAAGCAGACAGTGCTGCCCTCTGTGATACTCTGCAGACGATGAAATACAAGGGCCAGTCACAGGAGCGGGATGATCCCTGCCTCCTCGGAGCCCAGGGAATACCATCTACCAGAGGAAGAAACATTTTTGACCTGTTTAGTTGAGAATTGAAGGCAAACAGTTGGAATGATCGTATAGCCACAATAGAGAAAGGTAAAATTAATATTAGGTGTGCTAATGGTTATAGGGCAGTGAAAGCAAAATATTGATGTACATAGCATGCTGCAATCAGTGCAGAACTGAAAGGGTGTATACAGAATTAAGAAATTATCAGAAGTGATTATTATAAGATCTATGGTAAGATAGGATAAGATATATACAAGAGTGATGCCTTTCATTCTATCCATTTCATGCCTTTTGTGCTGTGTCAGAACTTCACTGGGCTCCACACTCTGGTGTTTAAAGATAGAAGTATTTATAAATAGAAGTATAAACATCCCAATTGCTGTAGCATATTTTCTTGTGATGAGTAACTGTAGTATAAGTTATTTCTAGGAGTCCTCGTTTCCCAGTTACTTGCCATGATTTCTTAGCGGTCAGCCCTGAGGCGCATGTAACCGCCTATAAGCAATGGGTCTGCCTGGCACAGGACATCTTGGGCCAATTTAGGAGGCATACCTCATGGGGCGGAGAGTGTGGGGTAGTTGAGAGAAGCCCCCTCGGCTGTTTTATCTGATTTTCCACTAGGTAAGACCCACAAATGGGGTAAATGGTTACCTTCAGGTCCTGGGGCCCGCCTGGCCAGTTTCTGTAAACATTAATTCGGATCAAGCTAAATGGCCGAAGCGACCCGGCCTCCCCATATTTTTCTCTAATAACGATGGGAAAGGTCATTAGCAAGCGGACTGCATGCATTATTCAACTCTAATGCGCTGTTATTGTCGCCGTCCTATGGATCAGAGCCGCTACCATAAAGCGTGCAAAGGAAGAAAGAATGGGAAGAAAGGAGGAAGGAAGGAGAGAGAAAGAAAGATATTTGGAAGTCTTCTATTTCTGACAAGGACCTCTGTACATGGCAGCAGGAGTGAAGGGCATTTGCGTGGCTCCAACTTGCCAGAGCCTTGTTGCAAATAATTGTCTGGAACAGTAATGATAATATACCTTGTGGGAACAAGTGGTTAGGGTTGCTCTATATTGTTTGATCCACTTACCCAGATGGTAAATTTTAATGCCTTGTTTTGGTGAACATACAAGATTTAATTTTTACAGGCCCTTTTTAAATTACATAGACTGTGTCCAATGGATGGATTTCTTGACTCAACACAGTGTTAATTGAAAAACAAGGATGTCACCCACTTGAAATAAATGTTTAGGCCTACGTCAAGTATTTCAAAGAAATTGCCTCGCGAAAAACTATCCCCGCCCCCTGAAATATCTAATTGTTGAAGTAAAGCCCCTTTCTGAAGAAATTAAGGTGTCACTGTTGAGGTTAACTTGGCACTCGTTCTGCCCAACTAAGGTAAAGTATGAGGGGTGTTCAAGAAGTTCTGACTAATTTTTGTAGCAGGCCTCTCTCTTTGACATACTTGAATGCAATTTCCACAGTACAAAAGTCAGGTGTGTAGCCATTGATTCTGAAAATATTGCATCAGTAGCCAATGTTTAACTTACTTTTCTGTTGCCATGGAAACCACACCTTGGGGTAGGCAGCGCAGCTTAATTTTTCATACAAAACTCAACAATTTAGCTGTGTAAATCGCCATAAAATTTATTGCATATACACAATTAATTGTGAACATAGATGTTCACCAGCAGCTTCACAATTTTTCAAAATACTCTCTGTGCATGGCATGAAACAACTTTTTGCATCTTTTCAATCCACTCGGTGAAGCAATTTTCAAAGTCTTAACATAGAAAACCCTGGAAATGGCTTGTCAAAAGTCCTGATTTGTAGCATACCTTTCACCTCTCAGCTCATCTTTTAGATTTGGGAATAAACAACAGTCACATGGTGCTAAATCATCATCAAGGTATCTAGAAATGCTGTCCTAATGAGATCCTGGGTTTGTGTACCATTCTTTCCTGTGAGAATACACAATTTGATTAACTGCATTTGCTGTACTTTACATTTGTAGGCCCTACTTCTATACCATAAACTAAAGGTGGGAACCAAAAATTATAAAAATTCAAAAGTAACCCTTTAACCTCAGTTAGTCCTCAACATTTTCGTAATAATGTTAGGAATCTTTCTATTCCCTTCAAAACAAAAGTAAAGTGCAGAATGTCAGTTTACCGCACTTCTTTGTGGGGCAGCATTGTTGTGTATGTATTTAAATAGGGGCGTATCTAAAAATTGCTTGAGGAGGATAGGCACTTGAAACGACGAATGCTCTAGATCTGCGGCTTTTTCTATGTTTTCCGTGTTCATTTTGAGCCGTGGGGAGAGGGACACTCTCCGTGTCTGTACACACTATCCGTTTCCGCCAGTCTGTTTCTCTGCCCATGTAAAAAGTGGGTCCGGTCATCAGTGCCCTTGCCTTCCGCTTGTGCAATAACACACACATCCTTCCGCAGGACCATCCATAATTAACTCCTCCACATAATACATCGCAAATAATGTCTCTAATTTTCTCACCTCTAATTAATCTTATTGTCCGAACAATGTCCGTAACAAGATTGAATTTATTCGTTTTGTACTTCTTAGTCAGCACACCAAATTACAGCCTTTTTAATTAGCGTGAAAAGTTCACATGGCCAAGCTGCTTAGGTGCCCGCCTGCTCCGCTGAAGGTCTTTGCCTGCATGGGTTCGAACCCCAGTTGGGGAACCCAAAATTTTCAGTGGACCTTCATGAGCAAAATCCCAGCTAGATGTCGTTCGGATGAGACGTTAATTTAATTGGCGGCCCCTTGTATCAGTGTCTATGCTGGGCAAGTAAAAGATCCCTCACATGGGGTAAATGTGTGACATGTTGAGGACTCCCGCTTTCTCTCCCATCTCATCAATCAACCCTCGTGAGTGCCCAGAAGTGGGCTTAGAGGGCTGCACTTACCACATCTATCTATCTATCTATCTATCTATCTATCTATCTATCTATCATCTCATAGCATTCATCCATGATCTGATCAATTCATCAGAGGTTACAGATGGCATTGTGTTTGTCTATCTGTATTAGTATAGGTCGTTCACCACAGGAGAGGGAATATGTGACTTATCACCCGATTGCTTAAACTGGAAGTGTGATAAACACATATTACCAATCCCATTATGAACTACCGACTTGTACCACGAGACAAACAGTCAAACAGTCAAATTTAACATGGGATGATATGTGGACAACAAAGAATATGGGAATTTTTGCCCTGCAATACGGGCATTTGATTGGCTGACAGAGACGTCGAATGGTGTAAATCAGAATATCTTATACATACATGATACAACTGCAATACAACACAATGCTATCAGTAGCCCGTGAGTTCATGAATGATGCCAGCAAAGCGAATCGGATAAAAATGTGTACACTTAAGTACACTATGAAGTGCTTGTTAAAGACTGAAACAAAAATTGCATGCTTATGTGCTTAAGGATGTGCAATCATGAAATTTTGAATGACTGAAATCGCAAAGAAAGTACCTTAATTACTAAATTAGTATCATTTAAACTTGCCTGGTTTTATGCATGAGTTTTTTATTCAAGCAAATGTTTTAACATGAAAAAAAAAGTAGCATTCATACAATAGTTCTCAGAGCATAAGCCAAGTCATAAATATTTTTGTACTTTTGACCTGGAACTAGTACCTATTGACTTATGCATGGATCTGTACCATATAAATCACTGAGTTATAATTCATACTTTCTCATACATTCATATAACACGACCAATTGCACCAATTGTTAAAAATATATGATTTTCAAATTTAATGAGATACAATATTATCTTAAAGGTGAGATGTTACAGGTTTTAGGCCACCAATAATTCAACATGCTTTAATAAAAAATCAAACTAACAAATTTAACACTAATGGAAATTAAAAACTTATTACCAAGCCTTGTTAATAATACAGGTAAACAATCATTACATTGAGGTTATTAGTACTACACCAACCATGTGTCCTTTAAACTTCAGTTAAACAATAAAATAATGGTCATTATATTAACCTTTGTTTTGTCTTTCGGGATGGATGGTTGGATAATCGGGGCTTTACGTCCTGTATTTATGCACTTGGTAGGCTAATTAGGACAGGAGGAGTACACGGCAATGAGGTGAAGGATGATTGAAACAGTCGTCCAACACAGGCTCAGGTGACCCAGCAAGAGCTGGATTCGAATCCTGGAACCCAAGCTGTGATGTCATTTTAAACTGGGTCAGATTCCCGTGCTTCTAGCCAATGTGAATCCGCCTGAACTTGGCATCACAGTTTCAACTCAATGTCAGAGTGAAAATTGGGTCTGGCCCAGAACCCATGCAAGTTCTACATCACAGCCTCTCAGCCAATGGGCTGCCAGAACAAATATACATCACATAATCCATATGTTTACAAAAATATTTTCAAAACCTTTTGTTCATAGCAAGTTCAATCAAAGTTAAAGTTGTAAGTTAGCAAGTTTGTAGGTTAATCAAAAAACCATTTTGGGATTATAACAGTTGTCTTCTGTGAATTTTAGACATCCATGAGCTCGCAAAGCTGCCATTTGGCAGGATAAGACTGGTGATTGCCTGTGATAGATCATTGGCATCACAAATGTAATGCTTCCTTTAATATACAAATGTTTGAACTGTGATGCATAGTTTGCTGTCGGTCCATTGGCTATGTGGCTGTGATGGTGTGATTGCAGGGGCTATCCCTGATAAAATGCTTACTCTGACACTGTGTTGAAACTGTGACGGTGATGCTCAGTTCAGGCAGATCCACATTGGCTAGAAGCTGGAGAATCTGACTCAGTTTAAAATTACGCCACAGCTTCTAGTCAATTTACACAATATTATATTGCAATGCTAGAATAGAGTCATATCTAATATCACAGTTCAAAAGCATGGAAAATAACTTGAGATTCCAGATAAATATGACGAGGACTGTATGTTATCGCAACCTTTCCATTATCATAACTTAAAACCACAAGCTATATGTTAGCTCAAAGGAATTGTGCAACCATCTCACTCAATCATTTAAGCTGACTCAAAATTCAAATTTTACAGTGCAAGGATGTTGCAGGCTATAGGGTATGGCTCAAAGGCAAATCGCCCGTCACATTAGAAGCAGCAAAGAAGCTGTATCACAACTTTTGGCCAGGCCAGCTGAGGTAGTCCTACAAAATCTGACTCAAAATGAACGGCTGCTTGAACCACGACAGCATTTTCGGTCTACAGCTGAGGGTGATGAGTAGGCCTACCATAGTTCATGGCAACCCTTGTCTTTATACTTTTTGGTGATAAGTTTTTAAAGTTCATCAGTTAATCATGTTGATGGATAATTCAATTTAGCCTGTACCATCCGTCGTCTCTGTCAGCCAATCACACACTAGTTTTTCAGGGCAATAATTCCCAAATTCTTGTTGTCCACTTATTGTCTCATGTTTGACTGTTTGAGTGTCTGTCTCATGGTTTCTGATAGACAAAGTACTGAT
This sequence comes from Platynereis dumerilii, assembly GCA_026936325.1. Classification (NCBI taxonomy): domain Eukaryota; kingdom Metazoa; phylum Annelida; class Polychaeta; order Phyllodocida; family Nereididae; genus Platynereis; species Platynereis dumerilii. The sequence goes on from JAPTHN010000001.1 coordinate 9,956,500, forward strand.
AGTTTCAAGCACTTCCTTTTTAGACATCCATGAGCACTACACAGATAAAATACTTATCCTTAGGATAATTGAGCTGCCTTCTGTAGTCAAGAGATGAGCTCTCATCATTGATATATATATGATTGATACTGGTGATGCCTGAATTAGGAGCACTACACTGGTTCAAAAAATACCGGCCGTACCGGTACAGTCTGGCCGGCTCTTGAACCGGTTTTCAAATAAGCACTTTTGGTTCGGTTCAATTATGCCATATCCAGCTAAAAAATCCATTTTATTGCCGAGATTTGAGAGAAAATATCCATGAAATCATGAACTGAACTCGAGAAGATCGTCATCTTGTCGTGCGCTCTACTGCAAGATCAACTTTCCGGGCCAATAATTCGGTTTTTCGGGAAAAAGTCGACAGTTACGGGCTCTATTTTGATGCAATACAACAGTATGCATTAGTATTGCAATCAAAGAAACCCCTATTTTGACGCGCTACATGACCTTGACTTGTACATTGTTCAGCAGCGTAGGCATTTTTCCTTTAATGCCAGCCATATTTGCTTGATTTGAACATCTGAAAACAGACTGTTGGAAGAGGTTTCATTCATACATATTTGGACTCAGCAACCCAGAAAACCTCTATTTTGATCGGGGGATCCAGAAAATTACGGTTGGGGGGTCCATCGAACTTTCGCGTCCCGGAAAGCATAGTTCGCGACATAACGCGACCACGCTATGATAAAATTAACATGTAAAAATATTTAAATATTGGTCTGGTGGGGGGAGGGATGCATCCCCCCCCATCCCTGCCCCCTACGTCCGTCCCTGATTTTGATGTATTACTCACCTCTGTATTGTTACTGTGAACAACTCAGTCCAATTTCCTTGTCATGGCTGTCATTTTGGCATGCCATGTTGATTTTATCCTGACCATCCATGCCCCCGAGATATTTACCATGACGATCTTAAAGACCAGACAATATAGTATAAGTAACAGAACAGCCTATAAAGTAGAACACTCCCTCGGTAACACAAATGACCTCCATGCAGGGCATGGACAAGTAAGATTTTCACTTGAATTTTGGAGGTCATGCTCATTCTGTTGCTATGCAAAAAAACAACAAGTTTCTTGTCCTTGACAACCAATTCAAATGTTTGGACAACAAAACCTGCCTTGCTTAATTATGTTCAAAGCGTAAAGCTGATTTTATTGACATGACAAGATAATTTGTAACAAAATCCAAGATGATGTCAAGGCGATATATTGTTTACCTATTGGTATCCATAACTGTAAAATTTGAATTTTGATTCAGCTTAAATGATTGAGTGAGATGGTTGCACAATTCCTTTGATCTATCATAGCTTGTTGTTTTAAGTTATAACAAAAATATTATCGTAAAACAAAACATCAAGCTATATTAACTGAAACAAATTGTGCAACCGTCTCACTCAATCATTTGAGCTGACTGAAAATTTCAAATTTTACAGTGATGGTAACCAAGGGGTTCAAAATGATTGTGGAAGTCATTAACATGAACTTAATAATATTTGTTAAATATTTGGTAGAATCGGTTGTGAATTCATATCTTGCAGTAAGTAGTTAGTCAAATGATCAAAATGGCATGAACGCCATAATTTTGTATGAATCAAACAATGGAAACCAACGGTAACTGTTTCCATGGCAACAAGTCTATCAATTCCAAGAAGGTTATGTACATCTTTTGTATCATGCAGAATTAAGATTATATAGATTAACTGTTGTGTCATATTGAAAGCTCTTGTTCTAGGCTTTCCATTGATGCCTCACACAAGTATGTAGGTATAGTATACTATTGGAGTTTTCTGTCAAAACTCCCAATAGTATACTATACCTACATACTTGTGTGAGGCATCAATGGAAAGCCTAGAAAAGATTGCATCCTGATGTATTGAATTTTTCACACAGCTGCTATGATTCAAAGGTCACCATAGCAACAGGATTACAACCTAAACTAAATATTTATTATATATACATCTTTATTATAAGTTGTACATAACCTTGTTAGAATTGATGGACTTGTTGCCATGGAAACAGTTACCGTTGGTTTCGCCATAAGTTTCATACATCTCAAAGTCAATTCCTGAAAGTAGAAATTCTGGGGAAAATTATGGTGTATGACACTTTGTGTTCTACTCCGGTGATCACTATCTCCTCAAATATTGCACTCTTTGTCCTTCTGCTGCTCCTCCTTGAGCTAAAACTGGGACAGCCTCCCCCCCCCTCCACTGGGTCTTCCTTCAGTAACCTGACCTGTGCTGTCATGGACCGACATCAAGAACTATTATATGTCACAAAATCTTTATGTTCAGTGTTTAAGTTTAACGGTTAAAGATTTTTTTTTCTGCAGAAAACATATTTAATACTTCTTTTATTGCTCCCCAAGGATGTGACAAACAAACTAAAACTTAATACAGCTCCCCGGAGAATCAAGTCAAAAAGTTCCACATTCATAATTTCACAGGAAGTTATCTAAATTACTGATTTATCGTCAGACAGTATTTGAATGATACATAAATGAATCCCAAGGCTGGTCATAAAAAGTCAAAGTATGATTAACTAATGAATCTGCACATGTATCCGCTCACCGATTCATCAATCAATCTGTCACAGTCCCACAGGTGTCGGGAGACTTTTTTGGACCACACTCACAGGTCAAATATTAAAATTTCATTGATGCTCTTCAGACATTTGAGCCAAGTTTCAAGTTTCAAGTTTCAAGTTTATTGACCATTAATAGTACATTAGGTGATAATCTATTGATATTGCATTAGTTTTTAAAAAATGGTAGGCAGATAATTACAAAATTATATGTGCCTTTACCAACATGAAATTGTCAAAGTCAAGAATTTAACCAAATGCAAATACATATACAAGTACAAATAATTATAGAAGCAGGCTATAAGTTAAAAGAGTTTAAGAGTATGTCATTATGGTATATTAGGAAAGAATGTTATTTGAAGCAAACATAAAGATAAATAAATACAATAAAAAGAAGAAGAAACGAAAGAAAAAAAAATTACACTTAGCTAGACAATATAATGATATAGATTATAGCAAGGTAGAAGAAATAATATAATATATACAAAATATACGAGTGAATAATCAGAAAACTATGATATATGGTTGTAATGATATATGATGGTGATTAAGAAAGTAAGAAAATAGGTTATAGCAAGTAAGGAAGAGAGAGAGATTTGTTGATCAAATACATTTATGTTCACTATGAGGTGGTCTATGATTATAAAAAAAACATAAAACATAATATATACAAATTCAAGGGTACAATTCATGAACTGCTTTGACTGGTGACAATATCATTATACAACAAAGTTAACACTTGATGCTTCAGATCATATGATAATGTCACTAAAGTATCAATTGCACAATATATAATGTAACCGTTTTTCATTATACTGTGACTACCTGGGAATGCGGATCAATTAAAACCAAGAACCAGATGACTTCGAAAAAGGAAATCACCGGTCCGGAAGTCACCAACACAGCTATAGATTGTCATCATTTCCATATTTTAACATACAGCAGAATGCATTGTCAGAACAATTGTATAATAGATCTATAACATAGATTTTGCACCTTAAGTTAAGAGAACCATAATTATTACATTTTCCAAAGGTTCCATTTTGAGCAATACTCATTAATTTTCACAAGTAGTCAGGTTTTTGACTGACCTACTGATGTCACACTGGAATCTGATTATGAGAAATGATGTTGGAGTAAACCTTGTCCTTTTCAGGCTTTAGATTTGGTCACGTTTGTGACTAAATTTTCTAAAGATGTAACACTGAAGTCAGAATATGATGTTGAGAAAATAGTTTAGAGATCTTTGCAGATTAGTGGTCCACACAGTTTCAAAATGAACATTCAACTTGCCCTTGTGATCATGGGCGGTCATACTAATCATTGAGAGACATGATGTATCAGGGCTAGCAAATGGCTTCAGTGCACCTATAAACTAGCATTACATATATGACAAATCAAAGAATGCCCTAGACATGTGTATTTTGATATATTTGTCACAGATTCCTTCCAATTTGACAGTTATGAAAACCATTTTCTCAAAATTCACAGTTATTGTTGTTGTTGGTTCTGTAAGTTGTAGAATCCAATCTACTTCTATCTTATGGCTAACCGCTAAAAGCACAAATGTTAACAAACAATGTATAACAACTTGTGGTCAGTTCGGTTGATGTATATACACTGTAAACCCATGCCGTAGGTGCCGTTGAAAAAGTGCCGTAAAACTGACGCTGATCTTACCGTAAATCTTTAAAAACGGTAAATTACCGTTAATTCAACAGTAAACCGTAAATGTGACATTGACTACCGCAAAACCAACAGGAATGTGCCGTAACATCAAGAAAACGGCAATTAACCAATTACAGTTGATTTTACGGTAACTGTTACTTTTACGAAGTTGCCGTATAGGCCTAATTATGCACTACAGCAGCTTACCGTAGAAATATTGTTGCAGCAGGCCAACTGTTCTGAACCACAACACAAACAATGCTGTCAAAGCAGTTTGTTTGTTTGTTTCTGCTAACATGACTCTTGGCTGTTTATGATTTATAACAATAATCTAGACAACTTAAATCTATTGTACTTAAGTCTGCCTTAATGATATTTTCTGTCAACTATATTGCCGGTTGAACACTGTATGAGAGACTTGAGAAGATCTGTATTCACAAGGAAATTTTAAGTTTCAAGGTAACATCACTTTAAATATATATGTGCCTATTAACACAGGAGTATCAACCTACCCAGAGAATGTTGTATAAAGTGAAAGAGGTGGGTGGGGCTGACTGCAAAATAATTAATTCAATATGAGTGCTATATATATAAACAAATTAATTTTCTTGTGAAATTATGCATTACTAATATGAATAGCTAGCCTTTTACAATATTTTTATGTGCAGGAGTCTAATAGGAGGTACTGGGGTAAATTGTGCTACTCACTGGAGGTCTTTTTATGAGCAGTAGGGGAGAATGGGGTTAGTTGTACCATGGGATAAGTTGTACCACCCACTGTTGTAAATCAAATGAGTTTCATTATTTTCAATGATTCAATAAAGCATTATCGTTGGGGTGAATTGAAAATCTGGGTGAATAAGGCAATCCCACTCATGTATTCACATTTGGTGAATGTCATTATGAGCCATGGAAAAAAAAAACTGCCAAATATAATGCTACGAAAAGCAACACTCATAAGTTCAAATTTGTTATTGAAAACTTGGAAGTACGGAGAACTGACATTCTTGTTCTCAGTCATCTGGTATTGGTATAAGATGATGTCCTTCTGATAGGATGGAGTTAAGGTGTATATCTAGATATATTTGTGTAGTCAGATTTTGAAATATTGCATTGCTGGTTTACTTTTGACAACCAGTTTTCTCCATTGTTGGTTTATTCTTTACAACCAGTTTTCTTCAGAAGTAAGTACTGTAATTCGGAGTGGGTTGAGTTGTGCCAATGGCATGACATAGGATTTAATTTTTTTTAAACCTATTTTTCTCTTCATTTTACTCAAAGCCTAGACATCTTTTGAAACAACTTACACTGAGAAGAAATGTTAAAAGTGTTATATCTCCCTCTTAACAATTAATAATCTGGATTTTGCAGCATTTTTGAATTTTTGTGTAAAATGGCTTATAATTGTTTAATAAGTTTCATGTAGCATATCAGACATATGCTGAACTCCTGCTATATCGGAAGAAATAGGCAGAATGATAGATTTTTATGGAATAAACTAAATCGAACAATTTTCCCCATCATCTGGCACAACTTACCCCAGCCCAACGGTACTTGACCTACTTTTTTCAAACACTTGCCATGATATTCTATATGGTCTGGTCGCCCTGAAGCTCGCTTTGATTCTGGACAATTTGCTATATCATTGATATCTAATTATCAGATTACATGATCAAGCTTTGGTTTTTTGGGAATCTCCCTGAAGCAAAAAATGGCACAACATACAATGGTCTCCCGACACAGCTCAATTTTATGCTCACCCTGTAAGCCTTTCATAAATTATAAATTATTAGCATACATTATATTAATAACACAGTTACTGTAAAGCTATTTAAAATGTCCAACGATTAAGGAACAATACTAAAACCTAAGTTTTTTTTGTAAAAGTGCAATTCGACAGCAATGGCAAGACATGAAATTTTGTATGTAGTCATATTGAGTGTCATTGGGTAACAAAAAATAGTAAGATTTGCAAATGCACTTGGAATACTGGTCATATAATATTACGTTAAACAAGAATCCGCGGATCCAAAAGCAGAGCTTGGCATTTCTGTAGGATCTGCCTTTAGAACTCGCTCTGTCCTTTCATTGGGCATGCAGGCCTGTGAATAATACACAGCTTTAGTTTATCTTCCTGCCCCTGAAAAATCAATCCATTGATTCAAAAAAGTCTGTCAAGATGGAATCATTACACATTTTTCAGCCTTAATGAGGGCTCACTGCCCTCATTTGTCATTAGTTTCTATTAATGATAGGGAAGGAAGACTGGGGAAAGTTATTTTTAGCACATTGGAATACATGCATATGGATAATGACGGTAGGCCTTAGAGAAAAGTGGGTAAAGTGGCACAACTACATGTAAGTCGCTGGCACAATTCATTTTGTCACTTGATGGGGCAATTTGTAGCACCAACTTTATTCCAAAAAAATCTTGTGTTTCACCCATTTCATGGAAGGATACTTCAGGTTTATATCCTGTATATATGCAATTATTTAGCTTAATATTAGATTAGGGACTACAGCAATGAGGCAAAGTGCACCATTGCACAAGATGAAAGATCCCTCTGACAAGGGTTGCCTGGATTGAGAATCGAACCAGTGTCCCTGAGGTCAGTAGGCCAAACATTACCGCTGAGCCCTTTAAATGGATGGCATTGCCTTCTTTACTAAATTCTTCCAAAAGTGGGCTAGACAAGTTGCCCTTTCGCACAACTTACCCCCAGTATCCGTTATACATTAAAGTTATTGATCGACAGTACTCCAAAGCTATTTCAATGTAATTGAGGAGGTTTAATATTTTTTTAGAGTTTAAAAAATTTGCGGTTTGCCTACAAGATTTAGGTTCCTTCACAGCGACTTAGTCTATGTTATCTACTGATGTCATTAAGTTTTCAGCAAACAGCTGCCATATTATAACAATTCTTTTTGTTGCAGGGGACCTTATAAAATCCAGTTAAAGTGACTACAAAATGTTGTCCTTCTGCAACCAGTCAAGATGCAGTACCATCCAAAACTCTCCTACTGAAGTCATCTTATTCGATCTGATGAGTTAGACACATCGTCGTTCCTGGCTGAAGTAAACAACTCCAAGAAATATCACCAATGCATTTCAACCCATACTTTCTCACCTCTGCCAATGACCAGCAATATTCATACAAACAATGTGTAAGTCATTTATATAAACATCATGTCAGAGTATAAGATATTTTAAACTTAATTTTTTTGAAGAACACTGAATAAGAATATTTACTTATTTTTCCAGAAAGAGAATTGTAAGGTTGCTGCCTGAAACCAGGATGGCCAGCTTTAAATTTGGATGCCATTGTGATGACTTGGTTCAGAGATATTGCCCAAATGTATTATACGATATGACATCATAAAAAGTAAAATGGTAAGTTGTGATACTGTTTGCCTTGGGCTGATACTGTATGCCAAATAAAACAATTTTTTTCAAGGCAATCTCAATATGAGATATTATACAGTTATCCAGTTGCAAAATCAGTGACTGATATTGAACAGGTGCTGTGCGCTGATAAATAGTATGGCTTTTGTTGCAAATGCAAAGAAAATGGCTGGAAATCAGGTGTGTGAAGTTTTTGTTTCTTTTGGCATGCTTGTTTTAAACTTATCTCATCAAAACTCAATAACTTTTGCACCCACAATTAGGTAACATAAGCAAAATGAATAAGGCAAATGGGAGAAAAAAATCGAAAAACAGATTGTGGGAATGTGAAATGTCAATTCAATCCTTTACACATTGAACTTGCCATGCATAAATCGGCCGTGCTATAGATTCAGATTCAGACAGTGGAAGCGTATTACCGCCAAAGATTTTTTATTTTGGGTTTGATACAAAGAAATTTTCATTTTTCATCGGAGTGTCGGGTGTCAGGGAAAGTTGGAAGTGGAGTTGAGAATTGGAAGGGCAGTTGGAAGGAGCGTTGGAAGGAGATTCGGAATTGAAGATGGAATGAGAGTTGGAAGTGAAGTTGGAAGGAGAGACAGGGAAGGAATTTGGGAGAAAACAGGAGTCGGAAGTCAGGAATAGAGAATTGTTGAGAGTCAGAAGGAGGGAGTCATGGAAAGGTGGAAGAAGGGAGTCAAGAAGAGAGTTGAAAGGGACATTGTTGGAGGTCTCGATGTCGGCCTTGTTCTCGAGGTTAGCCTCGGGGCTATATTTTTATGGCCTTGGCCTTGGCTGGGTCTTGGATGCCAAATCACAGGCTTTGCCTCAGTCTCAGGTGTCTTTGGGCCAGTGTTCAAGGCCTCGAGAAGACTCATCGTCAAGACCCGTCTCTGGGTTATGTTTTTTTAATGGCCTCGGATGCTGAATCCTTGACCTGGCCTTGGTCTCGGATGTTTCGACCTTGACTGCATCATTGGTAAGAGAGTCTGGAGAACTGAGTAGGGGAGAGGGGATTTTTGAAGTCAGGAGTTGGGGTTGAGTCGGGAGGTGCATCAGGATTAGGGAGTTATTGAGTCACAAGAAGGAAATCAGGGAGAGTTGGGAGTTTTGAGTTTGGTGTCCCCTCCAGACTATCCAAACTACTGACTCTACCCAACTCCCGACTCTCCCCTAGCCCCTGACTCTTTCAAATTCCTTCTCCAACTCCGACTCTTAATTCCATCCTCCCAACTCTCAAATCCCTCCTCCTGACTCTCCCTCTTCTCCCAACTCTCCTCACAACTCTCACTTCCTGACTCTCCTCACAACTCTGTGTGACCCTCTTCCAAACTCTCCTTCTGACTCTCCTCTTGTTTCCCCTTTCAACCTCCTCCAAACTTTCCCTGACTCCCTCATCCCTACATTCTCCTGACTCTGCTCGACTCTCTACTCTCCTTTAACCCCTTTTGCTTTTTTGCTGAGATGGAAAGGTTTTTGCATTAAGCCAAAATTTGATTAAATCGAAAGCTTCTTGGATTAAAGTTTTTGATTTGAACCAAAACCCCTTTTTTGTTTATTGATTTTACTTAAAAATTATTTTATATGAAAACGGTTCCTGCTTTAGGTTTGACTGCAAAGTGCTCAACTCCTCCTCCTGACTCTCCCCAATTTCCTTCTTCCAACGTTCCACAACTCACTCTTCCAAACTAACCTCCATACTCCTGGCTCTCCCCAGTTTCCTTCATCTGAATACAGAAATGGAATTGGGGGGGGGGAGTTCAAGGGAGCTGAGCTCTCTTGATAAAAAAAAAAACAGGGGGAGCTGTGGCCTGCTACTGCTCCCCCAATCATCAGAAGAAACAGATAATTATCATGTTCACTTTTTCGGTCCTCCAGGTAGGCTTAAATTTAGCCAAAAATAAACTCTGGTTGGGAATTTTTCTCCCTTTTAAAAATTTGGAATGGCGCGCCTGTGCCGCGACAGCTGATAGCTCCCCTGACAAAAAATTTTCCATTTCCATCACTGTCTGACTCTCAACAACTCTCTCCTCCAAACTGCCTTCCTGACTTTCCATGAAACTCTTCCCAACTCCCTTCCTCCCAATTTTGCCTCCCTCCTCCAGATTACTCCCAACACTCTCCAACTCCCTCCTCCCCCCGACTTATCAACTCCCCGACTGACTCCCCTTTTGATTCCTCCTATGTCCTGCCAACTTTCCCCAACTCCTTCTTCCTGATACCCCACCTCCTGAATCTCCCCTACTCCCTTCTAGCAACTATTGCACTCGCTCTTCCTGACTTGCCCTTCAATCCAAACTCCTTATGACTCTCCTAGATTCTCCCCAAATCCATCCTCCAAACTCACTTTCTGACTCCTATCCCGATGCCACTCCCAACTCTCCATGTGATTTCCCTCTCAACTTTCCCCCACTGCATCCTCCTGATTACCAAACCCCAGACTGCATCCTCCTGACTCTCCCCAGCTGCCTCCTCATGACTCTTCCTGCTTTTTTGCTAAGACTAAAAGTTATATAAAAAATTTAATCTTGAATAAAACCTAAAGGGTTTCGGATTTTACTCAAAAAGTTTTTATAGATTAAATAAAAAAGATTTTTGGTTCAAAAGAAAAAACTCTTGGATTAAACAAAAAGATATTGTGATAAAAATCAAAATGTTTTTTGGTTCAAATGAAAAACTCTTTAGAGAATCTGGGAGAGTCATAAGGAGTTTTAAATTAGATGAAGGTTTTTGGATTACACCAAATCTTTTATTTGACTAAAGGAAAAAGGCTTTTGAATTTCAACCAAAAAGCTATTGGAATAAACCGCCATGTCTCAGCGTTGCAACGCTTCGCAACGGTTTTGTTGTAGCGCATATTTCGCGCGCCTATTGTATTCTACTTCCTTCCGGATTAAAGTTGCGTTTGGAGAAGAAGATCGTTTCTTATTAATCATCTTTATTGGCGTGGTGGCAGCGTTAAAACGAAGACCCACTCATTCAAAGCGTCGAAAAACGAAGGAAACGAGGCATTCTTCATTTGTGTGTCGTCCCCCGTGGACATCGTCCCTCCAATCGCCAGTAATTCGCACCGGTAAAAGACATTATTTCTCAGCAGTGAAGCCCACGAAGCACGTGGCTTGTCAACATGGCGACGAGCAGGGCCCCAAAGCAGTGGTCCCTGACCAAAACTGAAACCATTAACACATTCGAGTCATGGCGGCAAAATTTACTGTATACCCTAGCACTAGACAAGAACTTTGCCATCTTCCTGTCCAAAGAAACAACCTGGAAAAAGGCAGCTGCTAATGCCAAAAGACGATGATGCCCCAATTGTTGAAAATGACAGAAAGACTGCCGTGCAAAAGAGCCAAATGTTAGACTTAATGTTGGGCCAGATAGCCAACTACTGCCCCATCATAGCTAGAAATGCTATCACCAAGAAGTCAACATCCTTAGATTGTATTTGGCAAACTATTCGTGCACACTACGGTTTCCAAAGCACGGGTGCACACTTCCTTGACCTAGGCGACATCAAATTGACAGCAGATGAGCGTTACGAAGACTTATACCAAAGACTCTCAGCTTTCTTCGAAGACAACCTGCTGGTAAAAGAGGGAGCTTTGACCCACTTCGACGAAAAAATCACCTCTGATGAGGAAATGACCCCCACCGTGGAGAACACAATCGTCTACCTATGGCTACTTCTCATTGACAAGGAGCTCCCTAAACTTGTCAAGCAACGTTATGGGACGGAACTACGCTCACGTACACTCGCCAGCATCAAGCCAGAAATATTACAGGCCCTTGACTCTCTGATTGACGATCTTCATGTGACCCAAGAGGCAAAAGTCCTACGTTCCGCACCTGCTCCTAAGTCGCAGTCCTTTAGGCAACCCTTCAGGCCCAAGAAGCCACCCAGAACCGCCAAGTCCTGCCCCCTGTGCAAAGCCAATAAACGGCCCGACAGCCACTTCCTAAGTGAGTGCGTTTATCTTCCAGACAGCGACAAACGGTTCATGACTAGGGCTCGACTCATCGCTCAGGTTATGGACAGTGATGACGACTCCGACGTCGAGCCCCATGATGCTGCGTATACTGAGCCCCAAGAGCCCTGTTTGGCAATCGAGCCAGCAGCCAGACGTGTGCAGGTACGCCAGTCCCCATACCTGGACGTATTTTATGGCTCTAAGACTCCTCGAGTAACAATCGATACTGGTGCCACCGCTAACCTAATCAGTCGCGCTACAGCTGAATGGCTTCGTGTCCCCATCTCAGCTAGTTCCCAATCAGCTTGTCAAGCTGATGGCATATCTCAGTTGCAAGTCGTAGGAGAAACAAGCTTTGTTGTCACTAGAGACAGTCTCCGTTTGCAGTTACAAGCTCTAGTCGTGGAGAGCCTCGATGTCCCCATACTGGCCGGTACACCATTCATGGAAACAAATGACGTTTATGCAAGACCAGCAACACGAGAAATTCATGTGGGTACCTCTGTCTACAGCTACGGCTCCAAAGCTAGCAACCCCCCTGTTGCTAGGAGAGCTTGTGTTCTTCGCGCCCCCACACAAGCTACCCTGTGGCCCGGTGATTATATGGAAGTCTCCGTCACCCAGGATTATTCCAAGCAGGACAATACGTTTGCCCTGGAGCCACGATTTGATTCCCCCTGCTCAACCAGCACCCCTACGGCTAGTTCATGGCCAGCACCGTCGATGGTCACCAGCATCTCCGGATCAATCCTCATCCCCAACGACACGCCCCATCCCGTGACCTTGCGCAAACACGAGCACTTCTGTCAGATTCGTCCCGTGTATTGCCCCCAACAAGAGCAGCCCCCCCAGACATGCCTCCCCAACCTGTCCGCCCAGTCCCGGGTAGACACACCCTGGTCTCAGTCGATCCCGACAGTCTCCTTACAGAGCCGCTCCAAAAGTCCTTTACCGAGTTGATGAACGACTATTCCGATGTCTTTGACTCCAACTTAGGTAAATATAATGGTGCCTATGGCCCCTTCCAAGCAGTTGTCTACATGGGCCCAGTCCAGCCCCCACAGCGTAAGGGCAGACTCCCTCAGTATAATCATGACAGACTTGTTGAACTCCAAACCAAGTGTGATGAGCTTGAACACATGGGTGTCCTCATTAAACCAGAATCTGCAAATATCACTGTTGAGTATGTGAATCCCTCCTTCCTTGTGAAGAAAGCAAACGGTGGCTCTCGCTTGGTGACCGCATTTGCAGACGTTGGGCAGTACAGCAAACCCCAACCCTCCATGATGCCAGATGTCGACTCCACCCTGCGACGAATTGCGCAGTGGAAGTACATAATTGCCACCGACCTCACAAGTGCTTTCTATCAAATCCCCCTTGCCAAGGTGTCATTGAAGTATTGTGGTATTGTCACGCCATTCCGTGGCATTCGCACTTATGCCAGATGTGCCATGGGCATGCCCGGCTCCGAAACTGCCCTTGAAGAGCTCATGTGTAGAGTGCTAGGTGACTTGTTGAAAGATGGCATCATTGCCAAACTGGCTGATGATTTGTACTGTGGTGCAGACACACCTGAGGAACTCCTGGAGCGCTGGCACCGTACTCTCGTATGCCTGCAACGTGCTGGACTCCGACTGTCCCCCCACAAGACCATCGTGTGCCCCAAATCAACTACTATTCTAGGCTGGCTATGGCAATAGGTTCTCTTAAAGCCAGTCCACACAGAGTAGCCACTCTTGCCACCTGTGACCCCCCCGGAACTGTCAAGGGTCTACGTTCCTTCATCGGTGCATTCAAGGCCTTATCCCGTGTTATCCCCAACAGTGCAAGTGCCCTTTCCCCCCTTGACTCAATAGTGGCAGGCCAACAGTCCTCTGACAGAATTGAATGGTGTGATGACAATTTGAAATATTTCAACATGTCCTCCTGTCCCACAAGACTGTAACTCTCCCCCGCGCAGAAGACCAGTTATGGATCGTAACTGACGGTGCCGTTCGTGACCCAGGCCTCGGCGCAACGTTGTATACTGTGCGTAGTTCTAAAGTCCATGTGGCGGGCTTCTTCAGTGCCAAGATTCGGTCCAATCAGAAGTCCTGGTTGCCATGTGAGATAGAAGCCCTAGCTATCGCTTCTGCAGTCAAACATTTCAGCCCCTACATCACCCAGTCTCACCTTACCACCTGTGTTCTGACAGACAGTAAGCCCTGCTCACAAGCTTACGAGCGTCTAAGACGTGGTGAATTCTCGGCCAGTCACCGACTAACGACCTTTCTCTTGAAGTTTCTCAGCACAGTCGCTCGATACCATGTCACTGTCCAACACTTGGCCGGCTCCTCCAACATCCCCTCTGACTTTGCAAGTCGGAATGCCCCTGTGTGCTCTATACCCCAGTGCCAAATATGCACTTTCGTTCCTCAACAGCTCGATACCACTGTGTACCGCGTCAGCCCTAGTGCTGTCCTCAATGGCACCGACAAGGTCCCGTACACAACTCGGTCAACATGGCTTTCCCTTCAAGCTGAGTGCAAAGACCTGCGTCGAACGTGTGCTCACCTGAAGCAGGGCACAAGACCTTCACGAAAAGTGACGGATGCTAAAGATGTCAAGCGATACCTTCAGATGGCATCTGTTGCCCGTGGCGGCTTATTAGTTGTGCAGCGAAACGAACCCCTCAACACCCCACGTGAAGCAATCATTGTGCCCCGTGCCGTATTACATGGCTTACTTACATCCTTGCATCTGAAGTTGAACCACCCCTCCCGCCATCAATTGTTGAAAGTAGTACAGCGTAACTTTCATGCACTGGATCTACCTGCTGCGATTGACGAAGTTACCTCCGGCTGTCACCAGTGTGCTGCACTCCATCAGGCCCCCCACTTCACCATCGAGCATTGACCTCCCCACCCCCGGAGGTCGTTGGTATCACGTACGCAGCAGATGTACTGCGCCGCAACAAACAGTGCATCCTGGTGGTTCGAGAAACCGTTACGTCCTACACAATGACCACGTTAGTGAGCGATGAGAAGAGCAATACACTTAGAGATGCCCTGCTCCAGTTATGTGTTGAATCCATCCCGATTGACGGTCCCCAGCTGTCATACGCACCGATTGTGCCCCCGCCTTCAAGTCACTTTGTAACGATGAGCTCCTGTTCAAACATCGCATTACACTAGAATTAGGCAACCCTAAGAACACCAACAAGAACCCAGTAGCAGAAAGAGCCATACAGGAACTTGAAGGCGAAATCATTCGTGTCGTATCTCACCACGATCGCATCAATGCCACAGCCCTCGCCATAGTAACGGCTCAACTTAACTCAAAGAGTCCGCAGTAACGGATTGTCGGCTCGTGAGATTTGGCTGCAACGGGATCAGTTCACTAACAGTCAGATCCCAATCAAAGACAGGGACGTAATAGCCAGCCAGCATGACAGACGTATCTCCAACCACAATCCCAGTGAGATTTCCAAGGCCCATAACCACTCGAGAGCGCCAAGTGCCCCAGTCTCTATTGGTGATATTGTGTACCTTTACGACGATAAGGGTAAAATGCTCCAACGCGACAGATATATTGTTACTTCAGTGGAAGGGTCCTGGTGCAATATCCGCAAATTCACAGGCCCTCAATTGCGCAATAGTTCATACAGAGTGAAGCGTTCCCAAATCTATAAAGTCCCTACGCACACCTTCAACCCTGTGCCTCGTCGCGAAGATGATATTATGGATGACCCCGGCGATGCAGCCGACGACGCTGGCTGCCAACCCTCACCCCTCCTGCCCCTGTCAACACTCGCTGCCCCTGACAGTCCAGGTGCCATAGTCGACCCCCCCATACCAATTGAAATTCGTGATCCCATCACTGTGCCCCCTCTTAACGCTACCAGTGTCGTTGACCCCCAAGACAATCCACCTACGGTCGATCCAGCCCCGCCCACCCCAGCAAGTGACATAGACTCTACACCCTCCACCCGCAATCGTCGTCAACCTGCTTACTTGAAAGACTATATCACAGACTTCTGAGCATATCTTGTAACCTTGTGTATTTCAGTTTAATCAAATCTGATCTTAAAACTTGTCAATTTCAATTTTGCCATTTTTGAATTTAAACTTGTCAATTTCAATTTTGCCATTTTTGAAAGTAGACTTGTCTATTTCAATATCAATTGTACTCATGTCAATATCAAATTTACATCTTGAGTGTAGATTATCGATCTCCGGATTCATGTATGAGATGAATTTTACCTTCAGGAGATGTAGATGAATTCTAACCAGAATTTTCGACGACGTCTCGTCGTCTTCCTCAGTGGCGTTGTTGTGGGGCTGAGGTGTCAATTCTATAGATCCTAACATAAAGTTCACTATTGAACCTGAAAAAGAGGGCTGCATCCCTTTCCTTGACACGGAAATTGTTTTAAATGATGATGCCTCAGTACGGACAAGAGTCTACCGAAAACCGACCCACACTGACCAGTATTTGAACTGGGGTTCTAACCATCACCTAGAACATAAGCGGTCAGTCGTCCGGACCTTGCTCCAAAGAGCGGAAACCATCTCTTCAATGGAGGAAGATAAAGCATCAGAAATAAGCCACGTCAAGAATGCCCTCCAAGCTAATGGCTATCAACCTTGGATGTTTAAACTGCCCACAAAGAGGAAAAAGGAAGACAACACCATCAAGGACAAATCCACAAGATCCACAGCTCCCCCGATCGCCCTGCCGTATGTCCAGGGCCTGTCCGAACCCCTTCAAAGACTCTTCAGATCGAACAACGTTGCCACCTACCACAAGCCCATAAACACTTTAAGAAGTCTCCTGGTAAGACCGAAAGATGCCACACCAATTGAAGATCAATGTGGACTTGTGTACCATATTAAATGTCAGAACTGTCATCATTCATATGTAGGAGAGACAGGAAGAAACATGGGTACGAGGTTTAAGGAACACACAAGTAGGAAAGGTACTAATTCAGCCATTAAGGAACATCTAGAAGCGACAAGACACACATGCAGCGTAGAGAACATCAAGATTTTGGATAGAGAAGAGAATTGGCACAGAAGGAAACTTAAAGAAGCCATCATGATTCACCGACACCAGCCCACTCTGAACAGGGACAAGGGACTGGAACTCTCCCCGGCCTACTCTTCGCTCCTGTCACATGACTCTCGTGAGTCATGTGACACCTCAGCCCCACAACAACGCCACTGAGGAAGACGACGAGACGTCGTCGAAAATTCTGGTTAGAATTCATCTACATCTCCTGAAGGTAAAATTCATCTCATCAAATTTACACTTATCCATGTCACAGTTATCAATGTCACAATTATCAATGTCACAATTATCAATGTCACAATTATCAATGTCACAATTATCAATGTCACAATTATCAATGTCAGTATCACAATTATCAATTTCAAAATCACATTTATCAATATCAATCTCACATTATCAATGTCAATTTCAAACTTATCAATGTCCTTGTCAAAATTATTGTTGTCAATGTTATGCCTTCCCATTTCCCATGTGTCAAGTAGATTGTAAACTGTCAGTTTCAGTCTTGTCAAACCTCCAGTCATCTCACTAGTGTTTATTCTCTCTAGCAGATTTAAATACTTAACGCTTCTATAATTTGCTGCTTTCTGGTAGGCCTACTATGTACATTTATACTCATTCTTTGTACCTATATCAAGCTTTAGCACTTAGTCTGTAGTAACTAAGTTACAGTTACCCTGTTCTATGTTTAATTTGTGTTACTTAGTGTATGGGTACCACCTTGCGTACTGTTTCGTATTACTCTTGAGTAGTGTTTCATGTTAACCACATATATCCGTTTATCCCAGTTTACTTGTATTTTGTGTAATAATAGAGTAGAAAGAGGAAAAGTGGTAACGCCATGTCTCAGCGTTGCAACGCTTCGCAACGGTTTTGTTGTAGAGCATATTTCGCGCGCCTATTGTATTCTACTTCCTTCCGGATTAAAGTTGCGTTTGGAGAAGATGATCGTTTCTTATTAATCATCTTTATTGGCAATTTTGGATTCAACCAAAAGGTTTTTCATAAATTAAAAAAAGTTTTTGGTTTAAACAAGAAGTTTTTGGAAACCAAAAATAAAAAATATCATTGGCCGTAATACGCCTCCGTACTGCACATTGAGTCATCGGTTCTTGTTGTTTGTTTTTTTTTTTCAGATAAATCAAACATTGTCAATCCTATGCATATAAGTAATAAAGCTACGGTCTTCAGCTATCTTGGTCTCAAATGTCTGTGGTCCTGAATCTCTTTTGAGCATTTTTCCTTGATGGAAACAAGTGTAAAATTTCCAAATTACCCAATACTTTACAACTGCATAATGCATATCAAAACTATTACCCAGTGAAGAATTCATTATTATATATTTAGAATAATTAAATTTTATGAGCACCCCTCGCATACTAAATTTTTATATGGTTTAACATGCACACTCTCTCCTGCTAATTATATAATCAATTATGAACCCTTCTTATAAAATTGACCTAAGAGGAATGTGTCACTTTTCTGAGAATGACAAACAACATGCATATAAATTTTACATTTACTTGTCATTATGTTTGCACATTTCAGGAACCAGGCGACAAAAAAGAGAGATCCGTTGCTTCGAAGTTTGGAGGCGAACCAAAAGAAGAAAAAAATCCATTTTGACCCAGGAAAGATCCAATGGACGAAATTTCAATTTCAACTTAGATAAATATTCTTTTAGACTTTTGGATGAATGAGAAATAAAATCAAAATTTAAAAATTATTTTAATAATTGTTTTTTTTTTTTTTATATCCGCTAATAAATGTGTTCTTATGACAAGCTTTCTTTTGTGTTTGATTCTTTCTCAAATGATAATGTTGCAATAAAGTATGAGGCTAAAAATGATCAATGCGTAAAGCAGAAATTAACTGTAATTCCCTGAAAGAGCGAAGGTGACATCTGGTGAACTGCAATCACAGGCGAACAATAGCATTAGTGAGGATAGCCGGCAATTAATTTGAATTACCTTGCAATGAATATACATATTGATAATCCATAAGGGATATTCACTGAAATTAAAATCTGTAGTATGCTTAAATTTTTTATATGAAGGTACTGATCACACATACCATTAAATTTACGGCATCTTGCTGTCATCCCTACAGTAGCTTTGAAAATTTGTAGTTAAATTAAGGCAATATTGCCGTAACGGCGTAATTTGTAATTTACGGCAGCTTACTGTTAAGGCAAAGTGTACGGCAATTTGCCGTTAGCATAAAAATACAGCTACGGCAATTTGCCGTCTGTATCAAATTACGGCATGAGAGTGTTAAATTTACAGCAACTTGTCGTAAATTGAATAACGGCATTACCGTTGATTTTACGGCAAGTTACCGGCTAATTTGCTGCCGGTAATGCCGTTAAACCAACGGTTTCGGTTTTACAGTGTATGTTAATAATTACAATTTGTCACTTGATTTTGGAATAGGCTCCTACTAGTTATGTATTTCTTCAAAATATGCAAATAATATAAAGGAAATAATGATTTGCATGCCACAGCATTATCAAAATAAGTGTGATGTAAAAGGTCAACTATTGCATTGACAGTGTAAATGCAATAGTTGACATACGTATATGGTGTAAATTTTACATCATATCTGTATGTTGTTTGCAAAATGACCCTGCTTCTGCAATCTCCAAATTCGACTTACACACGCTTTTATTGTCTATGTACAGGTTATACAACGAATTTGAGGTGTATAACTATTGAACCTGAGAACACCAGAAGTTTCAGTAGCTATCGTGCATATAATTCATTCTAAAATATTCTTATACTTCTGATGACATGTTATGCCTAGATCACACGGAGACTTAACAGAGGGTTCGTGACGTGTCGATTCTTGCTTTTCCAGGAAAGAGGGAGGTTTTTAAACTACATTCAACAATTCGGCGACGATATTTTCGTCTACGGCGCTTCTTAAACTTCCTCGCCAAAAGTTCCTAGAAGTCACGTGACAGGTTAGTGAAGCAAGAACTTGCTTCACGAAAGATTCAACCGGTTGAATCTTTACGAAGGAAGAAGCCACGATGCAAAAGAGCAGAAAGACCCCCAAAATGATTGGGCGAAGGTAGAGACAGCTTGGGCGAAGTTAGAGGCAGGTTGGGCGAAGCTAGAGAGTGCTTGGGCGAGGCTACTTATCATTGAGTCAATGGAACTTCGGCGAAAAAAGACAACAACTCGCCAACGCAAACAGGCTGTTGAAACGCCGAAACAGCTACTTGCTTCACCGTAAAAGGTATTTGCTTGGGCGTAATTGAAGATTTGGACGAAGTAAGAGGATGCTAGGGCGAAGCAAGAGCATGCTAGGGCGAAGAAAGAGACTCCTTGGGCGAATCTAGTTTAACATTGAAGCAATGGAACTGCGCCGAGGCTCCTGACAACTCGCCGACACAAGTCTCTTCTTGCCTCGTCCGTAATTACAAGCGATTCGGCGTAGAAAACGAGTGCCTCGTCGTCCTAGGATCAATCTACGACGATGAATAACCTTTAATTGATTATATAATTGTCCAAAAATGGCTTGAAACGCCGAAAGTTGGCGAAACTGAAGTTCCTGGCACCTCTACAAGTTCGCCGTCACTTAACCACTCTCGTGAGACACTAGCATTAGCTGTCCTGTCTCGGTGGATGAGGCAAGAGGTCACATCACTTAAAAAGTTGCTTTTTACTTGCGTGTGGCACACTATTGTTTCTAATTTGGAGGTTGTACTTTTCACTGCAGTTAATAACCTAACATGTGACATGTGTGTGATACCAGTGTTTTCCAATTTTTTCTGACATCAAAAATATATATGGTTCAGCAAAGAGATCCGAGTCAAGATTGGAAGAAATAGCGATTAACACCATCTTGTGTGTATTCTTTATCATAGCAGCTTATATCTTATAAATTGCTGACTTGATGGCTGTATGATAGAATTGTTGCTGCCACCCTTGCTTGAAGGAAAGGTTACCCTGGGCTTTTACAGTGATATAATGCATTGTGTTGTTTGGCAGTTTGGCCACTGTTTCATGGAGTAGGCTAGGGGTAGGCAAGCTGACAGGCCTAATTTCCTATTGCCTTGGCTTACACATGCTTTGACAGGCAATATGCCCCTATATTCCCAATGCACTGGCCAAATGAAGATCTATTACAAGACCTGCCAAGTGATCTTCGCCCATTAATACAATCAGGCCATTGCAATGATGTCATTGTGAGCTGCATTGTCTCTGCTCCGTGTGCTCTAGATGCTTCAAATGTGTAAATCATGCCCCACTATACACTTTGTTTTGGAACATTGCTATTTTCAACTTATTTCAGCACATTGTTTCTCTTTTTCTCTCCTGACCAGTGGTAAATGTCCTAATTGACTCTTCTTTTCTCTACGTTTCTCTTCTTTTTTCTTCTCTTCTTTTTTCTTCTCTTCTTTTTCTTCTCTTCTTTTTCTTCTCTTCCTTTTCTTCTCTTATTTTTTTCTCCTCTTCTTTTTTCTTCTCTTCTTTCTTCTTCTCTTCTTTTTTCTTCTCTTCTCTTCGTGTCGCTTCTCGTCTCTTATCGTTGCTTCACGTCTCTTCTTGCTCTTTTTATCTCTTCTCATATCTTCCTTCTGCATGGTCTCTTCTCTTTTCGTCTCTTCCCTTTTTGTCTTTTCTTTTGTCGTCTCTTCCCTTTTTGTCTTTTCTCTTGTCGTCTCTTCCCTTTTTGTCTCTTATCTTTTCGTCTCTTCCCTTCTTGTCTCTTCTTTTCATCTCTTCCCTTTTTGTCTATTCTCTTATCGTCTCTTCTCTTCTCTTGTCTTTTTTAATTTCCTCGTCTCTTCCCATCCCTTCTCTTCTCTTTTTGCCTCTTCTCATCTCTTCTTATCTCTTCTCATCTCTTCTTATCTCTTCTAATCTCTTCTTATCTCTTCTCATCTCTTCTCTTCTCCTATCGTCCCTTCTGGTCTCTTCTCTTTTCGTCTCTTCCCTTTTTGTCTCTTCTCTTGTCGTCTCTTCCCTTCTTGTCTCTTCTCTTGTCGTCTCTTCAATTCTCTTGTCTTTTTTAATTTTCTCGTCTCTTCTCATCTCTTGTTTTCTCTTCTCATCTCATCTCTTCTCTTCTCTCTTAATCTCTTCTCCTCTTTTTGTCTCCTCTCTTCTCAACTCTTCTCATCACTATTGTGTTTGTCTCTTCTCTTCTCTCGCATCTTCTCGTGTCTTCTATTTTCATCTCTTCTCCTCATTTCTCATATCTTCTCATCTCTTCTCATCTCTCCTATTTTAGTCTCTTTTCTCTCTTTCTTCCCTTCTCGTCTCTTCTTTTCCCTTTTCTTCTCATTTATTCTCTTCTGTTTTGGTCCTTCTCATCATTTCTCTTCTCTTCTCTTCTCTTCTCTTCTCTTCTCTTCTCTTCTCTTCTCTTCTCTTCTTCTTCTCTTCTCTTCTCTTTTCTTCTCTTCTCTTCTCTTCTCTTCTCTTCTCTTCTCTTCTCTTCTCTTCTCTTCTCTTCTCTTCTCTTCTCTTCTCTTCTCTTCTCTCAGGCTGAAATGGAAATATTTTTCACAGAATGTAGGGGAGAGTGGGGCATAACCACCCCCTGGGGCATAACCACCCACCAGTGGTTCCAGGGAGTTGGTGCCACTTAGTGAAAATATTGTTAGTGGAGGTGATTTAACTTCTGTCAGACACCATTTTAATGGAATGACGTTCAGGTGAATGGCAGGACCAAACTTACCAGCTCGGTTTGTTTAGATTAAAGCGATTTCATCTTAATTTTACGTTTGACGGTATGTTTGATGATATTAAACATAAAGGAGATGCAAGGGACTGGTGATAGGCATTGTGTTAGTTCATTTACCTACTAATTTTCAAATGGGATTTAAAATTACGTCATGAGTGATAATAGGGGTTGTAGTGGTTTTACCCCAACATGGGGCATAACCACCCACCCCCAGAAAAAATACTATAAGGGAGTGATAGGCACTGAAGGGCTATATCACAAAATGAACTGTAAATGTGTGAAAAACTTGGGCAGGGGTAACATAGATTATGTTATTTGAGCTGTCTGAAAAATGTGAAGATCAGTATTCGAGGCAGAGAAATATATCGGGAATCACTACCACGGCAAAAGTGAGGACACGGATACTGTTGATATTTTCCAAGTGAAGTGCACCTGCATTTTCATCAGAAAGGGACAGAATATCCTTGACCACATATGGAAATCCTCTGCTTTTTGTGTCCCTAGTAACTCAGGGTTGTTGGATATGTCCCATGAGGTGGGTGGTTATGCCCCGAGCATGGGGCATAACCGCCCACCTGGTACCAAAAACTATTTCATATCCCTGTGCTAAAAGGGAGAGTCATTTGATGCTGAGGGAAGGGCGTATGATTGTACTCTAAGAGTGTGTCATATTGCCAGCAGAAGTTCTTGATTATGTTGGTCATTACAATTTCACATGACATTTTGTCTTAGGGGGGTGGTTATGCCCCACTCTCCCCTATGCCTTATACTATTTGTTACGACCTCTCAGATAAAAGAGAAGTACTAAAAGTTGATTACAATCTCAACTAGAAGTACCCCAACAATTTTTCAATCATTTTTCCGTGGCAAACAATGACAGACCACAAGGAAATGTCCATTTTATGCCTGAAATGTATTGCTTACAACAATGTGTATTAGTCTGTGGGAGGACTTGTAATTCGGACATGACACTGTGTCTAAATCAAGTATAACTTCCTGAGGAAATTAAAAGATTTATGTGTTTTTGGTATCATGGCCAAATTGCGAATCAATTGCATATCACATTCTGGTCACCCAGATGTATCATACTTGATTTGTGAAATGTGCATCTGTTTTATGAATACTTGGAAATACATGCAGAAGGCGTTTATTGACCATATACAAAACCTCTGAGGGGCCTTTGACGGAAAAAAGTTTACAAATTACAGTTGGTTCTGTTGCACATGATGTTGAATTTATGCCTAAAGTGCAATTTATCAGTTGGTGGACAATTGCTGTTCTGAGAGGGTGTTTATTGACCAGCGGGGGAGCTTCGACCAGGGGGTGTCTAAAAAGGTTCAAGGAGAGAGGGAGGTTGCACGCGCATGCATACCAATAATACCGTATAAGACAATACTGATACAAGCGTATGCAATTGGAATTTGGAGATCGCAGAAGCAGGGTCATTTTGCAAATAATATACAGATATGGTGCAAATGCAATAGTTGACCTTGTACATCTCACTTATTTTGATAATGCTGTGGCATGCAAATCATTCTTTTCCTTTATATTATTTCCATATTTTGAAGAAATACAAAAATAGTGGGAGCCTATGCCAAAATCACATGACAAATTCTAATTAACATGTATCAACAGAAGTGACCACAAACTGTTATAGATTGTTTGTTACTATTTTTACTTTTAGCAGTTAGACATAAGAGAGAAGTAGATACAAATCTGCAACTTAAAGAAATAACAACACCCAACAATAACTGTGAATTTTGGGAGAATGTTTTTCATAATCAACTGTCAAATTGGATAGAATCTGTGACAAATATATCAAAACACACATTTCTTGGGCATTTCTTTGATTTGTCATATATGCTAGATTATAGGTGCACTGAAGCCACTCGCTAGCCCTGATACTTCATGTCTCTCAATGATTGGTATTGCTGCCCACGGGAGGATGGCTTATTCTGACCCATCTTGATGTAGATTGCTGTTTTAAACCATTCCATCACAACTTGTGGCTGGATATTCGTCAATTTATAACCTCGCTTAGTTTCTACCTTTATTTTGAATTAAGGATGGGTGTTTGTGGAAGGGTGGGAGCACAGTTGGGGGGTCGATATCGGAAGCAACAAAAATTGGTCTGAAATAATTTCTCAACTTTATTCTATTCTTTTTTTAAAATTTCAACATCAGTATACCATCGCTGGAAGGTCAGTCAAATACCTACCCAATGACAAAGTCCCATTTAACATCATTCATTCCTCAACTTCAGTCTGACATGAGCAATTTTCAAGAAAACACTACATCATCCTCATAATATACGACAACCTTGTCACACTGAATCACACAAGAAACTATCAAATCACCACAAAACAATGTAGAGTCATCAATACCACCACAATATCATTAACATCAACCACAACACATCGCAACAAGCAACATCTGTATCATCTTCAAAAGACAACATAATCAACATTAACCACAGCATCATCAACAAAGTCAACATTGTCAATATTCTCACAATCCTATACAATTATGGAGAAATGTTTGCTGATACATGTAAAACCACCCATATCATAACCACAGTTGTTATTTTTGACCATATATCTTAAGCACTACAATTATTATCACGGAGCAACACTGTTGATATTAACCACATCATAAACACTACAATTATGATCATGGAGTAACATTGTTGATATTAACCACATCATAACCACCTCAATTATAGTCGTGGAGCAACACTGTTGATATCAACCACATCATAGCCACTATAATTATAATCATGGAGCAACATTGTTGGTATAAACCACATCATAACCACTACAATTGTAATCATGGAGCAACATTGTTGATATCAACCACATCATAAACACTACAATTATAATCATGGAGCAACATTGTTGATATAAACCACATCATAAACACTACAATTATAATCATGGAGCAACATTGTTGATATCAACCACATCATAACCACTGCAGTTGTAATAATGGAGCAACATTGTTGATATCAACCAGATCATAACCACTACAATTGTAATCATGGAGCAATATTGTTGATATAAACCACATCATAACCACTACAACTGTAATCATGGAGCAACATTGTTAAAATATTAGCCATGTCATACAAGTGTGTATGAATAATATACTCAAAATATCAACAAAACATTACAAGAACAAAAAAAAGGAACAATTCCGTCATCACAGTATCACACGTCATCACATCACTCCCAACATATTATGATACACAATATTGCCCTAATGGCAGCAGCTATTGGAGGGGCAGGGCAGCACAGATGCAGGGCATTACTGCTGTAGCTAATGAGAGGAATTGAAATGTATGGCTTGGGCTCCCCTGGCAGCCCACGGGGTTATGAATGCCAGCCCATTGTTTTATGTGATCTACTGTGGCCCAGATGATATCATTAACGCAGCCAGGCATAAAAGGCAATGCATCCACACAGCTCTCAAGGACCTGGGTGACACTCTCTGTCACAGTCATTCATATTGAGTCACAGCGAGAGGTCACAATCTGAATTCCATTGTATTTCCGTGATATCATAGATAGACAGACAGATAGACAAACAGATAAATGTATTCGGATGAAGTCACTATACATTGTGAAGGCCATGACACTTTGCAATTTGTCTTAATTCCTGACATTAATTTTGCACTTAATTCAACAAAGGAGATTATCCTGGTGACCATAATTAAGAGTAAGCCAATAAAGACAAATGATTACGTTCATTAATTAGCTCTGTGACTGTTATTTTAAATAAGTTAATGAAGGCAAACATTTAATGACAGTGACTGATTCAACATTGATAACTTTTGGACATATCCATGATTTACTAACAGCTGTACAGACAATATTGATTTTAAAATGCATTCTTCATAACGTACAACAACAGTGTTACAATACTGTGCTCTCGTGTATAATTACAATGTACATTATACAAATATAATATATAATTGACAACCCTTGGCTTGAGATTTACTCATTTCAATACACATGGAGAATTGTAGGCTACCAGAAATGGTCTAAGAGGGCTCCACTTACCATATCTATATTTGGCCCTATCTATCTATCTATAACCACAATAAAATTTACAGCATTATTACTTATAACAATCATTTTTTGTATCAATAACTCTCAATATCAGAGATACATTACTACCAAGTGCATTGGTACTGGCCCATTTGGTTCAATATTTCACCCCTTTTAATGCTTGCAGTTTGTCCCATCCCTGCTGTACTCATCCCCTAGTGACCAGTGCTTTGCTCATTCTAATGGGATCCTGATGGTGGACACCTCATGCCACTGACCCCTGTCCAATGTTCCTATGCAATGTCCCTTGGATTGTCCACCCTGTCCAGCATGCCATTAGCCTTAAGTGACACTACTCTTTATTACCTTTCACACCTGCAAGCTGTGATTTTACATGAATAATGATACCCAGGAGAATTTTCTCAGCATCCTTTCCATTTAAAGCCAGTTTTCATTAATGGTTCCTGATGTTTGCCATTTTCCCCCTAACACAACTTATGGCAACCTCCCCTCCTCCCTGTCAGAGTGTCCTCCACGATCCTGCAATAAAAGGGATGTTCATTCAGCAGCTTTATGCATGTTCTGGTGTGATTTTTGTCTTTTTGTTCTTTTACTTTTCATTTTGGTATTTTCAGCTTCATTATGATACTGCCTATGTCCGTTTTATTTGTGTCAGTCTGGACTAAAGTAAATTGTTGTTACGTTGGCCAAGAAATAACCATTTTGTCCTCCTACATGATGTAAATAAAAAATTCAGCAAAATGGCCACCGATAGGCAGTGATTGTGCAGCGAAGTAACATATATAGGAACAGCCTGTGAAAAACTGGCTGATCTGATGCTTATGACATGTAGACTGAGGAGGACTGCCTGAAGTTTGTAGTTGAAGCTGGTAGTTTATAGTAGCAGTTTGTTGCATAGTGTTAATTTTGGTTATCTGTACATGATGTCAAGAATCTTCTCAGGCAGCCATAAGATGTAGAAATCAAAGTAGCAGACCTAAAATATTTATTTATTTATGAATTTGTAGAGACTAGGCGCTATTTTCAAGATTGAAAAAAACTTTGAGGACCTTCTGGAACACCTTGACACTTTACATGAGAGAGCTGTCAGAACCAAGCCTCCTGCATCTTGCAGCAGCACACTACATGTGGTGCCCTCTATACTCAAACTCACCTGAGAAACCACCAACTGAACTCAGGTTGAGAGGGATAGTGTTCCATGTACATGTTGAATTGGCAGCCCCTTATATGAGTGTCTGCGTTGGGCAAATAAAAGATTCCTCACATGTTAAGGACTCCCACTCTCTATCCCATCTCATCAACTAACCCTTGTGAGTGCCCATAACTGGATTTAGAGGGCTGCACTTCCCATATCTACCTATCTGTTTTTGCCATTTTGCCAACATGACGTATGGCTAATACAGTGTGCAAAGATACAGGATGTAAAGCTCCAACCATCCATATATGAGGTGTTTGTCCAGGGATGCACTGTTGATGGAGGTCAACAGGTTCAAATCAGATTTTATCAGAATATGCTTTTGTCAGCTTTTGTCTAAAGCTTGTAAAAGACTTTTGACCTGCTAAATCGGTGCTACTCGTTCAATTATCTTCGTTTTGTAACCCCAGGTAAGACCTTAGTGGTATTGAATCATCGAATACATAATTAACCCCTAGAGCTAATGATCATTCAACGTCATTCATTGACAAACAAGCCATTAAAATGAATTGTTTGAAGTACTATTGTTATTGGGGAGGATAATTGTTGGTTGTTGCGAAAAAAAGGTATTGAAGATTGAATGATGTTACTCTGAAAGACTGGTGAAAAGGATATCACATGGACTGGGGGTATTTCAATGACAATGAGCGGCCAATGACCTGGCAAAGGATCAACAAAGTGGGTGAGAGTCGACTTGAGAAGCCATTTGACGCGTGGACAATTGAAATGAACAACTGTTCAACAACAGAAGCTCACTGCAGACAATATGGAAATCAAGTGTCATAGAGTGTCATTGAGGGGACTAACAAGCTGAAGAATTGTTTTTTAGATCTTTTGAAAGAGGAAGCCCTCAAACCCCCTACCATGCCCCCCAAAAGGGCCACACGAAATGTCGAGTGACAGATGCTTGAGAAACAAGGCTCCAGTGGGGGTAGCCATCTTGGGGGGCAGGAGAATTTTTGAAAACGAGGTTGTGAGGGGGGGGTGTTCTTCTTCGCCAGTACAACACATAACAATCACACAGAACATCAAAAAGCATCAAGATTGAAAACCAGATAGGCATACATTATTTATGAACAGCCGCTCACAATGATTTTAACATTTTTCCCCAAAAAGCCACAAGCCCTTGATACAGGCTTGACAACAAAAGCGAAATATGACATTGTGTCTCGGAAGCCTCGCCTGCAGAATGGAACCGCAGAGAATGGAAATCTCAGTTTTCTTTCTTTCGCCTTAGGATTTGCTTTGCAACTTTTTCTTGATAGAATTAACAAAATGATTTTATGCTGCAGCTTTCACAAACAGAGAACAACAAGGATGCCAAAGAAAGACAATGCCAATCTGTGTTGCGTTAAATCCCCTCTGTATGTGGTCCCAGCTTGAGGCAACTGGCGGATTGTCTGATAAAATTCATGAGATTTGATACATTCTATACTAGAAGAATCATTTTTCTGTCTTTGCACTAAATCGTTGTCTTCCAAAACAACTGAACATTACCATTTTGGAACTACATGTATAAGGGATTACTAAAATGCAGCCAAATTATCCTAAGGCAGTTGTATCCCCTATACCAGATATGTAGTTTTGATAAATATCATTAACAAGCAAATTTAAATCCCTCCCACACTCATTGCCAAAACCAGATGATGCGATAAGGTACCTTCTTAAGGAATCTTTTACTTGCACAGACACTCATACAAAGGGTTGCCAATTCAGCATGTACAAAATTGTACATGGAACAGTATCCCTCACAACCTGAGTTCCTGAATTGGTGGTTTCTTTGTGAGTTTAGGTATAGAGGGCACCACATGTTGTGTGCCACTGAAAATGCTTAGTTCAGAAAGCACTCTCATACAGTGTGCCTAGGTAATCCAGAACGTCCTCAGAGTTTTTTCAACCTTACAAATAGCGCTCAGCCTCTACATATGTAAATACAAATTTTAGGTATGACACTTTGATTTTTACATCTTATGGCCGGCTAAAGAAGATTCTTGATATCATGTACAGATAACCGTAACACTATGCGACAAACTGCTACTAAACTACCAGCTTCAACTTCAAACTTCAGGCAGTCGTCCTCAGTCTACACGTCAAAAGCATTAGATCAGCTAGATCTTCACAAGCTGTTCAGGACTGTATGTTAGTTCACTGCACAATCACTGCCTATCGGTGGCCATTTTGCTGCATTTTTTATTTATATCATGTAGGAGGACAAAATGGTTATTGTCTGCCAACATGACATCAATTTACCATAGTCCAGACTGACAAAAATAAAACAGACAACAACAGTCTCGTAATGAAGCTAAAATGAAGCAAAGGGAAAAAACTGCCAAAGATCAGACCAGCACATGCAAGCATATAGCTGCTGACTGAAAACCCACTTTTGACTTCAACTCCGACTTCACCTCAAAACTTCTGACTCCACCTTAAAACTTCTGACTCCAACTTCACCTCAAAACTTCTGACTCTGCCTTAAACTTCTGACTCCCAATTGCACCTGAAACTTTAGACTCAGACTCCACTCGAAAATTGTTGACCCAACCTGATAACTTCTGACTCCAACTTCATCCTCAAAACCTCTGACTCCACCTCAAAACTTCTGATGCTGACTCCACCTTTTAAAAAATACTGACTCCAACTCTGACTCAAAACTTCTGACTCCACAACTTTACTTGAAAACTTCTGGCTCTGACTCGACTCTTGAATCAGTTTTATTCTGTACTATTTTCGTGATGTTAGTTAATTTTTTGTAATTCTGGGATGTATAAATACTTGTAAAATGCATCAGTACATTGCTTGTAATTTCTACCCAAATTGAGTGCAATAGATAAAAAGAAACTATAGTATAACTCAGACGTCTATACGTGCAGTGCCCTGAAGAATGTCCACAGCGCATACCTGTCCAGCACCTGTTTTTGCTTTGAAGTGCTTTCTTTGCTTTCAACTAATGATCAAGAGCTGGGAGATTATTTGCCGGACCCCAGAGTGTTTGAGTTGCCTGCGCTTGATGCATCATTCATTGGGCCCAGCCTCGAGTTGCCGTCTTCTCAGCGGGCTATTTGCTGTGCATCTGCGGGTCTCCTTCTGTATGTCAGCAAATTGGGAATCAAACGGCAGAAAACTAACTCGGCCTTCCTGTCTGGCCTCTTTGTAGTGGAGATATCAAGAGGATAGCCACAGATGTAGGGGATATAAAGAAGATATCAGGCAGGAATCAAGAAGATATCAAGAAGATATCAAGGGGATATCAAGGAGGCAGCAAGGGGATGTCAAGCAGATCAAATGCACGTCCTGCAGTCACCCCAAGTCAACAACAAAGCAATCGCCACAGATCCAAGAAGGAAGAAATGGATCCTCAAAAATAAGGGGCCCCCTACAAGTGTATTCTACCACTGCTTCCCTCCTGCTGGCCCGAGAATCTGCAACGGCAGAGAGGCAGATCATGCAGATCTTGAAAGTCCAAACTATATACAGTCATTGCATGCAGAAAATGATGATTTCCAAATTCAAATTGTGTTCCATGTATCCTGGCATCGGTTCACTACAATTAATAGGTTATTAACTGAAGCGTACCTGCAGCGCGATGGTTTCATTTTTAAAATTGTCTCATGGCAAAATTTCACATATGTGTTAATTATATAATGACACATGTATCTTGATGATATTCAGATGTCGAATAAAATTATAATAATAGGTACGTGTGGGCTATGTTCTTTGGAATTTTACATGCATCTCAGCCTGGCAATTTTCCAAGAGTGAAGATAATCAATTGTTTCATATTGTCCAGAGTTTTATAGGCCTATGTAGGCGTGTGGTTCTCTAATCCTGCCTATCGATACACTGTAGGCCTGCAGTAATCATGACAGGACAGTGCATGGTTGTTACCATCCTGCATGGCTTTATTTGCATCTTGAGTGTTGACTGCTGAAATTGGCTAGAAGAAGTAAGTTTCCGCGAAACGCATTAAGAAACAGAAGATGACCAAGTGATAGGCTGATGGGCGCTGGAGTGCAGCACTAATTCATTCCGCTATCAACTTTCCCATCACGACTCAGCCCCATTGTCGGCGACGCTTGATTTACCGATTGCACACGGAGAGAATCGTCGGTGTTTCAAGAAGCGGAAGTTTAGCTTTGCGCATGCCCACTGACCCGGAAGTGAGGCTAATACGGCAGGACGCTCGCAAGTGGACACAAGGTCGCCTGTAAGGGCAAATGAGGGAGAATGAAGGGGGGGGGGGTGGACAGAGCTAGGGGGGGGGGGCTTTCACAGAACAGTTGATCAGAAATCACTGAGTCGATTTCATCTGATGATTTGTGGATGTAGCAAAGATGGCCGCCTCAATTATGCAAGGGCCACTTACCCAAAGCCGAGGGTGACCTCCGGGTCAATTCGATTTGAGGGCATCAGGGCCCTTCAGGCCACCGCCGCGAGAATGTATGGAAGGACCAAGGGCTCGTTTGATGGCCAGCTAATTTCATAAGAAGGCTGATACTGTTCGGATCTAAGGGCTAAATGAAGACCATAAGCGCAAGGGGCTTCCCTTGTCGACTTGGGGGACTTAAGAGAGAATTTAGAGGGACTTAAAACAGGAATTAGACAGACTTTATTGAAGGAATTTCGGGGAGTAGAGGAGAGTCAAGAGTTGCTTTCAAGGGAGGAGGGGGGGGGTCGTAGAATGACTTTTGGGAGGGCAAGGGGGTTGATCTGTTGAGGGGGGGGGCACGGGTCATATACCCTTGACATAATGGTCATCTGCCCCGTTGCAATATATGAGCATCACTAAATAACCCTTAGCTACCCCAGTACCCCGCCCTTTCTATTACGCTGTAATCTTAGGTGTGAAAGTGTGATAGTTGTTGCTGTTGTATCATAACAACCCCCACCCCCCTGTCCCCCACTTCTTTTCCCAAAACAATTGGCACCAAATCCCTTTCCCATGCCATAAACCAACCCCCTTCTCCCAAGTGTGAAGTCTTCTGTTATTCCTGTCTCAGGAGTTGGCCGTTAGTGCAATCCCTGTGTCCTCCACAATAGAAAATGGGCATAAATCGGTTTCCTTTAATGTTGGCTGACCATTTGGAGGATCCACAAAATCTACTATGTCGTTATGGCTTTTGTAAAATAATAGTAAATTTGATTTTGTGGCTGGGTGCTTCAATGGGATTTTTTTTTCCTTGCATTTTTGGATTGAGGATGATAATGCTACTTTCACTGTGTACACTGTAAGGCAGTGTTAAGCCTTAAGGTATACCTGACATAAAAAACGAAGAAAATTACTCCATAGAGTGAAAGTTTCATTTTCATTTAATTTTCGATCAAGCACTGATCATCATCAGAATGAGAATAGCAGAAGAGGAGATTAATACATAGAGATTGAAATATAAAGATTACCTCATACACTCCTTGACCAACCTTTCATTCCACTTTACAATATGATTTTTGATAACATTACTTTAATTGACAAAGCCTCTCACTGGTCCCTTTTATTGTTTAAAGAAGCCCTTGCCATAAGACAAAATAACCCTCAGCTAAATCATGGCCTTAAAGCTTCCAGAGAATTCCAGTTATTTAGATAAATGCTAACATTGTATAATTCTGTTTAATTTTGTTTCTCTCTCCATTGCTTGATCTTTATGTTTAAATCTATGTTGATGTTGTTTTTCTCTGTTGTAATCTTTATATTTCAATCTCTATGTATTAATCTCCTCTTCTGCTATTCTC
The DNA here is from genome assembly GCA_026936325.1 of Platynereis dumerilii. Classification (NCBI taxonomy): domain Eukaryota; kingdom Metazoa; phylum Annelida; class Polychaeta; order Phyllodocida; family Nereididae; genus Platynereis; species Platynereis dumerilii. The sequence continues at coordinate 9,989,896 of JAPTHN010000001.1, forward strand.
ATTCTGATGATGATCAGTGCTTGATCGAAAATTAAATGAAAATGAAACTTTCACTCTATGGAGTAATTTTCTTCGTTTTTTATGTAAAGTTTATCAGCGGTTTGTGTGGATTTTGAAAACTCTCCGTTCTGCTATACCTGACAATAAACGAGGAATTAGGGCAGTCCTTTGCAATCTAATTAATTCTGATGTATCTATCTTCTTCCTCTTCCTTCTTCTTCCTCCTCCACCTATCCCTCCTCTTTCTCTTGTTTCTCCTCATTTTCTTCTCATCCTACGTCCTCCCTCCTACTCCTCTTCCTTCTCTTGATCCAGCTCCCCTTCCTGCTCCTCCTCCTCCTTCTTCTCCTCCTCCTCCTTCTCCTCCTCCTCCTCATTTCCTCCTTTTCCTCCTGGTTCTCCTGCTTTTCCTCTTCCTCCTCCTCTTCCTCCTTCTCTACCTCCTCCTCTTCCTACCCCCCCTCCTACCTACTCCCCCTCTTCATTTTTCTCCTTTTTCTCATCCATCCCCTCTCCCCCTGTCCTCCTTCTTCTCCTTCTCCTCCCTCTTCTCCTTCTCCTCCTTCTCCTCCTTCTCCTCCTTCTCCTCCTTCTCCTCCTTCTCCCCCTTCTCCTCCTTCTCCCCCTCCTTTCCCTCCCCTTCGTCCTCGTCCTCCTCAACTTTCCTCCAAATACCCCTTCTCCTCCTTCTCCCCCCTCCTTTCCCTCCCCTTCGTCCTCGTCCTCCTCAACTTTCCTCCAAATACCCCTTCTCCTCCTTCTCCCCCCTCCTTTCCCTCCCCTTCGTCCTCGTCCTCCTCAACTTTCCTCCAAATACCCCTTCTCCCCCTTCTCCTCCTCTTCTTCCTCCTCCTCCTCTTCCTCCTCCTACTCTTAATCTTCTTTCTCCTCCTTCTCCTCACCTGTCCGCCTTCTTCTCCTATTCCTCCTCCTTCTTCCTACTCTTCCTCCTTCTCCTTTTCCCTCCTCTTCCTCCTTTTCCCTCCTCTTCCTCCCCCTTCTTCCTCATATGTAAGAGTAACACATCTTCAATTCCAAGTTAACTGTTTTACTATCATCCGCGGAGTAATGCGAATCACCAGAATGTATTGTTTCATTGTGGATGACAGTTCTATCCAAATACACTGTCTATAGAATATGATAATAAGCCAACATGACTTAAAACCGGTCGTTTTGTTATTATTCATAAATCCCAAAAGGGTCTAATCCATGTACTCTGACACCTAGAAATTTAATTAGCACCTGATAAAGATGAATATAATAAGCAGACCAGGTGCAGGACAGGCCTGAGTGCAGGTTACAGCAGAGAATACCTGGCCAGGTGTATTAATAGAGTTTTGATGGAAATAATTGCGGTGTGGAAAGCGAGTTGGGCAAATGAATTGACCCTTGACACCCCCTCCTAACCCCAAATAAAGGTGTGTGGCATTTCTGTCCTTCATGGACTATTGCCCATCGGCCCAGGTCTATTTCTATTTTGACCTTTAAATCCTGTTAATTATTGGAATTGAACTCAGCAATTAAGTCCAGTTGACTCCTACCAGCCAAGCGTGTCCAGGTGAGCCCCAATTGACCACGTGACCATTGTTTGGTGAAGAAGGCTTAACAAGACAATGCCCAGAATATGGCTGCTTAAATTGGGCTTAGATTTTGGGCTTTGACAATGACACACTTTGCAAGAAGAGACTTTCCTCTTTAACTAAAAGCGATGTTGCTCAGTGAAAAAAAGTTTTGTCGTTCTGGCTCATATTTGCGCTACAAAACTGCAACATAAAATAGTGAACTCTCGTTAATTTTGTTTTAAGACACCCCCCCCCCAACCCTTTGGGCCTGAAGATTTCAATGTAAGAAATTTATTCGCCAATAACTTCAGTAAATTCCTATTGGCGGTGTGAACCCCCCCCCCCCTTCAACATTTTCTTGATCCGACATGTGCTGTGCATAATAATGCGTTGCTGCGTACGTAGTCAATATTATTGTATTATGTATAGGCGTACATGCAACTTCCGAAAACTTCATTGTCATTTGATTACATACAATTTCTGCTGTGAAAAGACTACAATCAACAGTTGAACATGCATGCTCTCCAAGCTAGGCACTGGTCATCATATTTGACCTTCATTGGCCATATGCTGTTGACCAGTGGGGCAAATCCGCACAAGCATTCAACTGGAACCCTTCAGCTACTGTTATTGCCCTAGAGGGGGTGAATTGGAAAGCCCTTTTATGCTAATTAGGTGTTATCTACCTCATCTTCCCACGTGGGCACTTGACAACTGAAAGGGCAGTACACTGACCAAGAGAGGGCAATTGTGTCCTCCCCATTCAACACACAAATAGACATGGCATCAGCAAGCTTCCCTATTTGCCCAGGGATGTCTCAATTGTCCAGGGATCTGTTAAGCATTCTAGCCAAATCTTCCAGAATTCATCAACTATAATAAAACTCTGATCCATATTTTACTCCAGGTACTATTCGACGAGTATTTGTATTTAAACGATATACATGGTAGATGTTTCTATATTTACTCCAGGTTCTATTTGTATTTACTCCAGGTTCCATTTGTACATGTATACATATTCAATATAGCTGTCCCTATATTTACTCCAGATTATATTTGTACATGTGGTCGCGTGTCACAAGGTCGTACAATTTGCGTTACATGGCGGTTTTGGACCAAAAATTTTTTTCATCAAAAAAGTCTAAATTAGGTCTTAAATATCCTATTCAAACCAAAAACCAGCGTGATTTCACAAAAATTAGGGCCGTTTGTCTTATTATTTGATTTTATTCATCATACAAATCAATGTAAAGCTCAAACTTTAAAGGCATTTTTCTCAAAAGCGACTATATTTCAGTAACGTTACTATAAAGTACAAAGTACTCCTTGTATCCCCATGAAATTTTCACTGAAGTTTGTTGAGAAGATGGTCCTACTAATCAAAGCACCAAAAAATAAGTCCTCTTCTCCAAAAGAGTTCATATACGTCAATGAATTTATGTTACTGCGACAGAGAAAAAACCTTTCTCAGGCATCATATTTAAAACTGTGCCAGAAGCCTGATTATTCTCAAAATCTCAACTAAAATGTTTAAAAACATTACCAAGACACCTGAGAACAAATTCTGATATTGCAAATAAGATATTATAAGATACTTACAGGACATGGTGCAAATATATCTTATATCAGTTATTTTCTACTGCATGAGAAATCAACATCTCATGTGAGCATGCCATTCTGGGGCTATGTGTGGATTTAACCCATATGTACCTCTTTTTTTTGGTTATATGAGAGCAAGATTATCAAATGTGATTGTTTTTTATTCATTTGATGATGTGGCCTGCCCTTTTCGTCCTTTTGGAAGTCCATTACATTAAGCGAAAAATCTTGTACGCTTCAAGCATATATGTGTTACATTTGGTTCAGCCTTGTTCAGAGCATCACAGAAGTGAGAAAATAATTGAAAACATAGAAATATTTTATACCATAGTAAAATATAGCTCATGAGCATTTAGGCAATAGCCTTATCCACAGGGTGTGGTTAACCTACTTCAGGTTCTTGTGGTTTAAACTTAGAACCCCTCTCCAATTTTACAGGTTTTTGCGAGTGTTCCGAAAAGTTCAGCCTAAAGTAGGCAAGTAGCACACAAAGAATTTTACCTGCAAGCAAAATCTGATAAATGCATTCGAAAATAGAACTCATGAGCATTTAATTGATATATATTTGAACTTCCTAGCCTTAATATTAATAGCTACAGATTAAATCTACGAAAATGTGTTGAATTTTTTTTGCCAGAGGGACAGGTTCACGTTGCTGCACATTAAAGGATCTACAGAAGGCACTGTAACAGTTAGATAGAAAATTTAAGCTTCAAGAGCTTAAGTAGGAATCAGGTACTCCTGCAGAGCAAACCACATTAAAATATCTTTTGTTGCTGGCAAGAAAACTCACTTTCTAGATGATTTTTTCAAATCTGATGTAACTCGCGGGACACAAAAAAATCACTTGTTTTCCTGAGGATTTTGATGGCTAGAAGCCTCATTTTGTGATAAAGTTGGCTTTTTAAAACCTAATATGATATAGAAGAAGTCAGGCCTTCCAGTGGTGTATAATATTGCATAATAGTCATTTGTAAAGTACATGTAATCATCATTTAAATGAAAAATTTCTGAAATTGTTCGACATTACGACATGTGACCATGTATAAGCAATATGGGTGTTTCTATATTTACTCCAGGTTCTATTTGTACCTTTTTTATTCAATAAAAATGTTTCTATATTTACTCTAGGTTATATAAATTTGTAACTTAATTTATATTCAATACTCAATAGAGATGTTTCTATATTTACTCCAGATTATATATTTGTACCTTTATATTCAATATAGACAATTCTATGTTTACTCCTCAGTTACCTCATTCTTTTTGCATATGCAATATAGATTATTCTATATTTTCTCCCAAGTTCTATATTCGTACGCGTATATCCAATGCAGATTTTTCTGTTCATCTAAGTACTTGATAGGGGCTGCCAATCGCTGGGTCCCAGGTTTGATCGTCATATCTCACCCAGGAACCTGGGCTTCATATGTTGGACAAGAGTTTCAATCGTCCTCTGCCTCATTACTCCTCCTGGCCTAATTAGTCTTCCAAGTACATACATACAGGACATAAAGTCCCAATCCCTCCATTATGTGCGTTTCTTGACAGTTACAATTGAAACAACAATCTCGATATAAATCTTTCATTCACCCCGCTAAATTTACAAATGACAAAGATTTAGGCCATGTATATGTTACTATTAAGGGCCAATGCATACGGCTCTTAAGGCCTAACATCTGAATTGATGATGTTTTCGCTGGTTTGTTTACAATCATGTTTAATGCAAATCCAAGCAATTACTGACTCACTAATTAATCTAATAATGGGTTCTTGGAGAAGACTCAATGCTGCAGCAGGATTCGTGAAAGAGCACGCAGCTAGAGGCCTACTGCCCAACAATGTCAGTCGCATCTATAGTATAGGCCCCTAGTCAGGCAGTTTGCCATGGTAGCCACAATTTTGCGAGTCAGTCAGTCAGTCAGTCAGCTGACCAGCCAATCAGTCAATCAGTCAGTCAGCTAGTCGGCTAGTCAGCTAGCCAATCAGTCAGCTGGCCAGTCAGTCAGCAGACCAGTCAGTCAGCTAGTCGGCTAGCCAGCTGGTCAGTCAGTCAATCAGCAAGCAACCAATCAGTCAGCTAGTTGGCTATTCAGCCGACCAGTCAGTAAATCAGTCAATCAGTCAATTAGCAAGCAACCAGTTAGTCAGTCAGTTAGTCGGCTAGTCAACTAGACAGTCAGTCAGCTGATGAGTCAGTCAATCAGCGAGCAACCAGTTAGTCGGTCAGCTAATTAGCTAGCCAGACTCTTAGTTAGTCAGCTAGCCAGTCAGATAGTCATTCAGCAAGTAAGTAGTAAGTAAGTAAGTAAGTAAGTAAGTAAGTAAGTAAGTAAGTAAGTAATCAATCAATCTATCAATCAATCAATCGATCAATCAATCAGACAATCAATCGATCGATCAATCAATCGGTAGGCTATTAGATCGTGAATTGGTGATATTAATTAGGATACTTTTTGATATGATTGTCCAGTTTTTCCTTTTCATTAATATCAACCCACTGTTTCAGGTTATGGTGTTGTCATTTCACTGAAAGGCCAATCAATTTATTATTAATTTCCATAAAACTACAACAAACAAACATGCAACATAAAGAAAACCTTATGACTATGAAGTTCCAAAATAAACCAGTCTTATGATTAAGTCGCACCAGTCATCATCATTCAAGATGGTTTGGTCTGATTTAGTGAATCACCTTGGCACCTTTTAGCCAATAATCAGACACACATGCTCGGTTTGTTGGCGATTAATAAAATCAGAGTCATCACGTTGGGTGGCTCATGTGTTAATATTTCAGGAGAAAATTGCTAAGTTTTCAATTATGCATCCCCATATTTGTTGCAGACAGATTTAGGATCTATAGAGCTGTTGGCTGAGTGAAGAATCACTGGAGATGAATACAAGAAAATAGATTATTCTCGACTCTTATATTGGATATAGGCCACTACATTGTACTGCCAATGTTTTATGGATGGATTCGTGCAAATTTGTTCCTCAAAATATGTCTACATGTATTGCTTGAATTTTTTTTTTTTCAGATTTACTTTATATATATAAACTTTTTAAAAGTTGTTAAAATATTGGCGTTCTTGGAATTAAAGAGAGAGCATAAATTCATCACAAATAGTCATAATATTATGTTTCCTATATATTTACGAGCAATTATAAATGTGTAATCGGGCTTCTAAATTAAACAACAAAAGTATATTAGTATAAGTATGGTTGTCAGCATGAATACTGAATATTTATCATTGATCATAATCGAATTGGTGTTTTGTTTTGTCTGCGTTATTTAGGACTTGTCATTGCCGTGCAAGTTCGAGTAGATCTTATGAATCTGTAATTGGGGCTTCTATAAACAGAATGAATAAAATGAATTTACAGTCTGGTCAACTTATTCTTTATTAATCATAGTTCTTTATTAATCGTTCTGTGTACACTGTGTATAGAGTTAGTAGCTTGTGTATGTGTTTATAAATTATAGCAGATCATGGCGCATCAATTTGTAAATGTAGCTGTTAGGGTAAAATATTCATCGGGCACGTTGGGGAAGGGGGGGGGGCAGGCGAAGTTTCTTGGCGGAGATGCAGGCTTCAAAGCTAAAGCTCCAGAGCGGCGCTCTTGCTAACATTCTGACATAAGGCACTCCAGCTAGCAGGCACAATGATGTTCAGGTAGGCATTATCAAATTATTTACCTTGTAAAGCATTGATAATGAGTGGCAGTGAAACATTTTAAAATGGCATGACACATCAGTCGAATACCGATACATAATTCCACTTTCACTATCGCCACTCATGGCTTGTTATGCCACACATAGAACACATACAATCATTCACTCATTCAAAAGGCCGCAACAAACACATGTGTGCAGACACTTATATTTGAATTGTTTTCAGTTGTAATAGTTATACATTAACAAACTTATATTCATGTTATATGCATATACATCATTAATGTACTTAATTTAATATCTCATACTTGACAGTTGCATTTTAATTCACTTTAATAATTCAGACATGACAGATTGACATTCAATGACTGGTCGTAATACATAATTTAGAAAAGCCCAAACAATTGAAGATAGCCCCAGACATGGTCTTTTAAACATTTATGAAATTAACTGCTTTGATTATAAGCTGATTCTATATTTAATCACAGTCAGCAACAGTATTGCGTTACTTATGATGGGGGTAAAAATCACATTCGTAGCCATTTGTGTTAATTCTCTATTTTGATCACAAGTGGTTCGTTCAACTATTGTACACTATTGTACTGTTAGGAAATGTTGCGTAATTGTTGGCATAGATTGGAAATATTTTTCTTTGGTCTCTTAATTGTTGGATCAAAGTTAGTCGATATTGTTGTGAGCAACAATTATGGAGTATTGAATGACCACGAATGATCATGTACTTCAGACGAAAGAAGTACAATGGAAGAATAGGACTAGATTGGATAATAAGTTATAAACAGTCTGACACCCCCCCCCCCTTCCCTTGAACTGACTGAGACGGGGTTAGGGGTAAAAAGGGGCTTACCTGTGCTCAGCCGAGGGTAACAGTCACACCCCGATACACCCCACTGCCCCCACACGGAAATATTTTTGCCCAATTGATCCTGTTCCGGTTCTAAAGGGAAGATCCGTTATAGCAATTCTATTTTCCGGTTCTCGCACGGGATAATTTCCCAAAATGAGGCTAAATACTCTAAACATGTGACCCGGCATCTGTTAAGCTGGAGCAACAAGACTTAAAAAGAATTTTTAATCCCTCTTAAAAGAATCAACATTTGATAGCTTAGATGCAAACGGGCTCCTATACCGAGCTCATAGACTTTTATCCTCGTTTAGTTAAAAAATTCATTTGAAGTTTGTTGATAAAATTGTATGCATTTATGAATGAACTTGCTAATTCACTGGTGAGAAAACCATAATTCATTTAGACCTAATTACCGTTAGCAAATATTTATGGGTAACATACCTTGTTTAAATTGGCTTCTGTTGTTCAAGTGTTGAGGTTTAAATAGTGAGGTGTGAAACCATGTCTACATTCAGTGTCAGAAATTGATTATTTGTCAAGAGTGAAAGAATCATTTTATTTTCAAAATGAAAAGTTGGTGATGTAAATTTGATAATAATTATATTATCGTCTTTTATGAAATATAATTGCACAATTATGAGATCTATATTGTAAATTATTGTAGCTTACTAACAAATTGATAAGTCAAATTTGACTTAGAAACAAACATTTTGGGCTCATGCCTCGCCATCCTTAATCATGAGACAACGGGAAAATATTAGATGTGTTTGTAACCTGAAAGTTGAAGTTATTTCCAAAAAAGAAAGACTTATGTATATAAATTCAGAACACAGTTTAAAAGGTGTAATTTGAAGCATGACTGACATGTTAAAAAGGATTCTTTATTTAAACTTTCAAAAGTGTGATTCATCCTTTGAAAGTCCCTATTTACCATCTTATATATAAATTAAGCAACATGACAATTTTGAAATACCCAATTTCAATACTGCTGTTATTATTATAAAGATTATTCCAAAATGGTAATGCCACACAAGAATGTACACACGCATTTCGTATTTTTACAGAGTTTACATGTATGAGAAACAGTTTTTCTGAATGTATTCACCCTGAGTAATTTTATTAATAAACTGATAAATGAAAACATGTAAATTCTACTAACAGAGCGACAGATAGACTTCGTAAGTTCATAAAAATATAAGAATATTTTATAATTTGATAAATATATTATGGAAAGGATCTGGTCTGAATTTATGTTGAAATGAATTATTATTTCTGAGGTGCTGTGCACATTTGTACACCAATTTACTTCACGTGTGTAAATCTTGCTAATTGAAATTTGTGAAACGTTCACTCATATGTGTAATTTACCTTTTAGCAACTTTTCACAACTTAGAAATGTGCCACTAAATGGCTGATCGGGTTTATAGCTTATTTAGTCATAAAAATTGTTAGTTCAAAAGCCCACGCAAAATCATTAAATATTTATTCAATTATTATATAAGAGGAATAAAATGCCAAATGGAAGTATACATTCCGAAATGTCACCATTTCTACAGATTATGTATTATTTTTACTTGACTTATATGTACCTGATCACCACATTGTAATGATGGATTAGTGGCCAGTGACGATCTTAAATTCAATGCTAAGGAGAACTCTTTGTTTGCCACACTTTTGTTGAAATTTTGATGATGTTGAATTTATGCGGGCCTACATGAATATTACTCAGATTAGTTACATCAAATGCTGATCAGAGATAAAATTGAAATTCAATATTCGATTTGCCTACCTGTTTTGATAATTGTTCAATGTTAGAATGGAAAATAACATAAGTTTATAATAGGCCTATGTAGGGCCATATATATGTGGTAACATTGGATTGATATAGATAAGATTGCTGAAAAAGGTTAGTTTGTGCATTATTTCTGTGTTCTAAAATGTATGTTACGGACATGCTATTTTATGAGTTTGCAGTTTATTTGTACCTCTCAATATATTGGGCCTATAATATTATATTGTTATTATGACCCCCATCATTCCCTGGATGGAATTATTCAAACGATATCCATTTTTCTTCTAAATATACAGTTAATTTATACATGTTGTTTCTACTAAATGTGGCTGTAGTATACACTTAATGATAGCTGTTTGCAAATATTGTTTCAATAATGATGCTCAATTTCTGGAGTAAGGTATATTCACAAAATATTGACAAACTGGCATAAATAAATGAATTTATAATGGTGTGACAAAGTGAGCACTCAAAAACAGCAACTTTGGATCAGGCTATAATAAAAACACAACCATTTCCAAACCACCTGTCATAGAAGTTAGTGCTTTTGGAACTTATTGACAAATTAATTGCTGGGTGTCATCATCTGTCAGGGGATCCAGAGATATTAAAACGTTTCAGTTGAGCAGCCAGTATCCTTTTAATGACATCATTTTAATAGCTATTTATGATTCGTGCCATCAAGTATCAACAAGTGGACTAGGCTATTGATTGGGTCATCAGAATTGGTCATAAAATTCCACATCAATTAGATTTATAAGTGTTCTATACTTTTGTTTTAAGTGGTGTCTCGTGGATAGAGCCTTTCATGACAGCATGTGATGTCGTTAATATCTGCTGATAGTCTTGCCATCACACTACAATAGAATGAAATTCGAGTAGTCATCAAAGCTATGATGAGTAGAGATGGTAAATTGTAAAATACTGTTGTCATTTTCACAAAAGAATTGTGAGTGAGCAATTGAAATCATGCTCATCAAATACCGGTCATCTTGTTCAGTTAATATTTAATCTCTCTAAAATACTACAATTTCATGTGAAAGGGTGATGGGTATGCTGGTTTTTTATATGACACACATTGTCTCCCAAGTTAACAGAAATTAATATTATCTGTAACTTTTATAAAGTGGTAGCTCAAGCGGAGGAACGACTCAATGAATGATATCATGACCAAATTTACAGTCATGCAATTGAATGTAAAAAAGTCATCAGTAACTCTTCTTACTCTACTCTCTCCTTAGCCCCCCCCCCTTAAGGATTTGGGGCTAACATTTTCAAAAATCATCAAATGATTTCTGATTCTCCCTCTGTAGCATCAAAGTATTCTCACCAAAGTCATTTGCGAACGCTGTGTGGTTGTTATTATTGAAGGGATAGGTATTCAGGTAGAGTCCGACTATTTTAAAAGTAGTGTAACATTTTCTGAATGTTCGATTTAAAGTTTTAAACCAACCTATATTTAGAAATTGAATCCCAATGATTAGTGAAACTTTTGCTTCCAAACTTTTTGCAGTGTACCTGCCACAGGTAGTCGATTAGTGAACTGTCGAACATAAGGTCGGGACACTTGTAGATCAATAAGAGCCCAGTTTTAGTGGAGTGACCACTGAAGTGTAACATCACCAGACCATGACCACGATCAAGGAAATTTGCTCTCAACATTTTTGGCTACTGCACCCCCTCATCAATTATAAACCAGTACTTTTTCATTTTCAATTTCCCATTGATCCACGGGGATGGCTTGTAGTGTTACTAGTGTCTGGTGTCATCAAGTCACGGTCCCATTACATGCATCAAAGATTACAAACATGATTCTATTTCAAACATATGCATGTCATGTGGCGTCACCTAGCGAGTTCACACTCGTAATCTCGTGAGTGTCAGTCTCGTGTGGTTTTGTGAGGTTGCAAAATTATACCACCACAAAATTTAGGGTGTGAAGTAGCGTGTGACACGTCCTACCATATGGTCTACTTGTCACAAAGTTTTGCTGATAATAATTATTCACAGCATCTTTCATTTTGACACATTCCTAATCCAATTGTCCTGCATGGCAGCTAGGCTATTGGGTGTTATGATTTAATTTGGTAAAATCATGGGAAAACCTGGTACCAAAAGAACCAAACCACAAGTAAAGGTCAGATCTATGTTGGAACTTGAAGTTGAGCAGCTAGAACTGATTGATATAAGATTCTTCTTAAAGAAATGTCACGGAGAATTCATCTGGCAAGCAAAGGGTCAAACTAAGCACAGGTCTTACGGAGAATCTCTAGAGTGATAAAACCCATCTTTAAATCATAAAAGTTACTCTGGTTATTCATGATTTTGGCACTGAGTTAACTTTTGTAATTGATGGATTTCTGAAAAGTTCATCGATCAAAGAGAACAAGGTATGACAATTATCAAGGAGACTGTGACTGTGAGTTAAACTTGTTTTTTTTTTGTCTTGAAGTTTTTAAAGATAAAGTACTATAGTCACAAATAGGCCAACACATTTGCAAAGTTGCTAAAGAAAGCTGAAATTGTCAGATTGTAAATCTTATATTGACAATTTTCAAATGACATTTGAAGTACAGTGATTTATTAAAAAAGGAAGTTGTTCAGTCTGTAAGATATTCAATAAATAATCTGTTTCGACTAGTGTGTGTCCAGATATATAAGTGCACCATTATAAATCGATGATACACGTTCTTTTTGTGACTTGGTGTCTTCACGCATCAATGATCAACAGTTAGAATTTTTGGCAAACAAAACCGGAAGCTGAAATCAATAAGACACCTTTTATAGCTATTGGAATTTTTCGATAACCCACAAACCAGGAAGCTACAGTTCTGGATATCTTTTTTTTTCATCTTTTCTGTACCCTATGACTAATTACCCTGATTATTAATTGAATTTTTGACATTTAGTTTCTATAACACTTACCACACGTACACGCAAGATTTTTTCTTTGGCTATTTCTTTTTAAATCGCACGAAAAACAAAAGTGTTCTTCCTATTGAAGTCAATCTAGATCTTGAAGTAACTGATAGCCACAAACAGACGTGGGTGTATTGAGTGTATAAAAGCAAGACATGTAACTTATATATGACTACATAAGCCAAGCCATCACAGTTGGAAAGTGATTGCAGTTTTATACTTAAACATTAATAGAGTCTTGAATAAGATATGCAATTTATTGATAGTCATTCATTTTGTTGGACTATCATACTTACCTCAAGCTTGCCTGTGTTGGAATTTATGTTTTTTTTGGCCACTTTATTGTGTGTTTGTGTCACTTCCTTGTATCGCAGCCTTTTATTCTTCCGAGAGGGCAACTTGCCAGGATGACTTGCCCCTAACTAGTCATGACGATTGCCAGGACAAGTTGTCTGAGTTGGGGCAATAAAACTCCAGAGAGGGCAGTAAAACGTTGTGGAGGTAGACAATGAAAGTAGATATGGTGTATTTAATATCCACTCGATATCTGAATAGGCGATTACTGTTAAAGTTTAATCAAGTCACATCTAGCTTGACATTTAAGGGGCCCATGGAAGAGTGCGGCTACACTGCAGCTATTAATTGGTCGGCCTGAAATCTAACTATGCATAAAGTATTAGGACCACTTGGGATTTGCTTAGAAGCAATGGGCTCGTAAGTTGAAACAAAAATGTCAGCTGATTGTCACGCGGTCCCAGGGGATATTCGGGATCATGCCTTTACATTTGGTTCCGCTCAGATACATACAGACAATTTGTCCAACAAGAAGAACAGACCACGATAAAAGCATACATAAAAACACGACCTTTGAAGGTTTTTGACACACACACATTCATACCAAAAACATTTTATCGCCCTCCTCCAAAAAAACCAGAGGTATTTAATTCATAAATCGTCCATTGACATTTCACCAGCTCTCCAGAGAATATCTTTACATTTCACCAAAGGGATTTAAAGATAGACAGACTGATGGATGCAGACAATGATATATAAATTATTAAATTGTTTAGTCTTCGGCAACAACTTCCACTAATAAACCTTGCCGAATTAACTTTTACAGCATTTATGAAGTCTCAACTCTGGTGTAAATTAATTCAGCTTCTGCTTTGCTTAACTGCAAGCCACATTGTGAGAGGTCAAGTGTGAAGTCATGATTAAACATCATGTTTATTCATCGAATCTCTCACTTTGCAGATATCATGTCTGTAGAGCAATATCCCCAGATTTCCAAAATCGCCGGACAGACATGGATGGACATGGGTGCGGCGGGGTATACCAGCTATTGGACCAAAAGTGTTGTACTTGTAAAGGTCTGTGTCGTACATGGCAAATTTGAAATGCGATTAGGCCTAACAGAGATAAATATCATATGTGTGATCTAGGCTTATAGATAGCCTGGTCTATAAATTCCCTTCTAAAGTTCGAGTAAAAATAATTTATTTTATAGGCCATTAGTCATGTAATTATATATTAGGCCTACTTGCAAAACCACGAAATAGACATAGTTGCGGTAGGATCCATCAACCATTGAACCGAATATGTCGTAGATGTAAAGGACTATGCCAAACGTGACAATCTTGTATGGTAAAACCAAACTGAGAACCATCCCTTATACCTTATTTCTAGTTAAGTCAATTTCCAACATATGTGTTGTTGAAAATCAAATTCGCCAAAATGGCATAGTTGCGGTTCGATATATGAACTATTGCACCGATCGTGTGATAGATGTGAAGGACTATGTCATACATGACAAACTTGGAATGAAAATAACAGATGGATTATGTGATATAGGCTTGGTAAATATACATATATATCATTAATTAGTTATTTATTGCTATTGGATGAAATGAACACACATGTATGAGTGTGCAGAGCTGTGTTACTAATTTATTGTGCCAATATTGCGATGAGAATTCCAGAAATTTGTATATCCCACTGACCCAAAATTAGCTTTCAATAATTTATCTACGTGAATGATGTTGTAACATAGCGCACTTTATTAAGAGGGGTCTTGTTATAGCCTTTCTTTGGGTTGAGGATCTTTTGGCTGGGGGTATTAAAGAGCAATTAAATATTCGATAGAGAGATTTGCCGCTGTCAAACAGTGTGATGTGTCTTTTCTGGCTGCTCCGAACAGTAATACAAAGACATGATGCTGTGTCAAAAGGGAAAATCAATGGAATCGGACACAATCTGTAACCCCCCCCCTTCTTTCTTCCCCCCTCCTTCTCCCCCTCCCCTTTCACCAGTTGTGAATATTTCATCAAACGAAATCGTGACATGGTTCAGACCTCCCCTGGACCCCCTCCCCAGTGTAGCGGCAGTAAATCAACCCAACAAAGTAAGTATGCCCCCTACAGACACCCCATAGATATGGCCATGGGGATATTCGACTGAGTCTACTACTGACCCACAGGGCTTCCAGATCATAGCCAGGAAACCATGTGGGTTAAAGCTGTTAGCACCATAACACACAGAAAGGGAAAGATCTTGGTCTGCAAGGCACTGTGTTGGACAGACTGGAATTGAAGAGTATTGAGCCTTCCCCGTATATGATCATTTCTCTGCTATGATACCCATGATGTTTTAGGGCCCTGTGCCTTGCTCATTGGTGGCTTGCTGTGTTGCTTGACTCTGGCACTTGGATTCAAAGCCAGCCCGGCCAACCAACGTTAGACAGATGTTTTACCCTGTGGCAATAGTGTACCTCACCTCAGTAACATGGTTCCTGCTGTCATGTCAAACCACGCAGTGCATAAATACAGAACAGAAAGCCCTAACACCCAGCTACGATACACACCACTTGCTGACTTGTCTGTAAAATCAGATTTCATGAGACAATGCTACAAGAGTTCCTTCCAGCATAGGTGTTGCTGGACAAGTCTGGATTATGAGAGTGCATGTAGCTGCATATTCAATATACATTATAACTTTCTGACAAAAAAATATCAAGGTACTGACTTAAACCAGTGTATTCATACACAACTGAGCTTTGTAAATTCCTTTCATTTCTGTTATGCCCAGCCTATGCTTACACCCAGTTTACAGCATCCCTAGCTGCTGTGATTAACAACATCCTCGTGCACCTTTCTAAGACATTGTTCAAGTTCCGTTTTCATTCCGTTTTATTCGCCAGGAGTGCATGCTTTCAAACCATCTCGGGTTTCATAAATTCCCACCAATTTCCTGTTGCGTGCCAGAAAAGGGAACTGACCCCCTGTGGCTTTTAAGCATTGTTTTGGTTGACTAACCCCTTTTTTACACAAGCTCAGCAACAATTGCCAGCAATAATTGGGGTAATGATGGCAAAATATGGTCCACGTGCGTTCCACCCTGGTTTCCACCAATCACCAGTTATAATTGCTTCATGAATTCTGTGAACACAAGCAGCGAACGCTGACTATGAACACCAGCAGACAGGGGGTAGGGGAGCTTTCTAAGCCATTTTTCACAGCTCTCCTCCCAAACAAAGGCTGTGATTGGCCCGACGTGCCAACTATCCCATTCCCTGTGTATTCTGACAGCCAAGAATGAAGCAATAAAAACGCAAATAACAATCCATTTCAATATTTCACCCTTTGACTGTACCAAATTGTATTGTTAGCTTATCATGCTTATGGACATACTGAGTTGGCCACCACCTCAAGTCTACCCCCAGTCCGCCCCAGTCAGCCAGTTACCCTTGGCTGGACATTTTCTCTGACTCAAATGGACCATGAAATCCAAAGGCAGATGTCTGTGTTTTTTCGAACCTCACTGATAATTGAGTTATCCTAAAATATTTTCATAGTTCAACTCGAGTCATATTAACCTCCGAAACATTTTTCCTTGATTACATTTAGCTTTTAGTCATGTAACTTGATATTTTGGACTTTCTGTCAATGACCTGTAGCTCAGACAAGATCACAGTAGGGCCTATCCAGAGAGCCTGAGTTGATTTTAAAACTCATACAGCTTGAAATGTTATGTTCTTGTAAAGACAAACTCAAAAGTTTAAAACTCTCGTTCAACTTACCATACCATGTTTGGGTAAAATCAGACAAAATGTATTCTTATATCTTTTACATGTTATCTGATCAAATTACACATGGAGTGATCAATATTGACGGTTTGCTTGGCTGTATATATTTCATTCACATTTTGCTTGATGTATAAAAAAAATCTGCATGCATGAGCTACAATGCTATGGTTTTCTCAGCCTTTCCCTAACTTTTTTTCTGGTGTGTGGAACGGCTAAAGCATCCTTTCTAAAAAAATATAGTGAGCCAGCCAAGTGCTTTCATTAAAATTTCAACAAATCATGATGGTGGTCTGATCATGTATTTGTTACTACAGACATCTGCATTTAGAAAGAATCAGGTCTGACAGTGTGAAGGATTATAATTGATTTTGATCCCAAATTTGGTATATTCGAGGGGACTTCCGAAAGTTCTGACCATTCTTTTGGTGGACCTTTCTATTTGAAGTAGCTGAATGAAATTTTCACAGGATTAAGTTCTGGTATTTTGCTATCTGAAACACCCCCTCGTACATTTTCTATTTCAAACCATTCTATTTTTCAATAAAAATCTGGATAACTGGCATAAAATGAGAATGATCCGTGAAATCTAAACTAATGGAAAAACAAAAAGGTCTTAGTTAGAAGATGGGAAGGATTACCTAAATGTATGTTGTTAGTTGTTGTTTCTTGGCTCAGCTACACTTGTTGAATTCCATTGTGTGTCAGCCAAATTCCAGTCTGGCTGTTGATTGACTTTGTTTTCTTCAAGTGGATGGGTGGCTAATGTTTCTTTAATGTTCCCTCCTTAAATTAACGTTTGCGGAACGTTTGGAGAGCAACGTTTGCACAACTTACAAGTTAGGCAAAGACACATTTGGGGAGTGTTTGCGGCAAATATTGACTGAGATTTGATTTGGAATTAGAACAAGCCCATACAAGCCCATAAAGAAGAAAAAAAGAGAAAAGAAGAAGCACACAAAACACAGAAAAGGTAGAATGAACTGGAAAGAAAAAAAGCTATCTGAAAAGACAGATGAACTGTTTCAGAACAGAAAAAGCTTGTTTAATTGGGTGATGAATCGGCATTGACTTGGGAGTCAGGTTTTTTGGATCAATACCAAGACACTGTGAGCCAGGGGAAGACATCTGATTGGGGTCTCAATGGAAGGGGGTGATTTGAGGGTGGCTCAGGGTGTTTTACATTGTTATTTGATAATGTCTGTTTCACTGTTTGGCAGGGTGTTTATTGAGGAAGGTGTCAGTGAAAGTATGCCTTGTTTAGGAAAACTAATGGCGTCTTTTAAGGAAAGGTGTCTTTTCAGGAGGTGTTTTTAGTCATCCTTTTCATAGAGAAAGTTGGTACATAAAGACTGGGTATTTTGAGAGGAACATGTATACAATTTCTTATTTCATGAAAACTTTCTTTATGGCTGGTTTTTGACTTCACAATAGATAGTCCTATTCATGTAGATTGTAGAAGTGCATATACGTGTATGTATGGTATCGTTGTTGGCAGGGAATAGTGTCTTTTCGAGAGAAAAGTTTACTTTTTCATTGATGAAGTGGTTCTTTACATGGTCACTTTAGTGAGAAAAGGCAGTGAAAGGTGGACGAGCTTTTTGATGATTTTTCCTTTTTCTTCAGACAATGATATACTTATAAGAATAACTGAGATATTTGTCATCTTCTGTTGGTGAATAATAAAACTTTGATCATTTGGCCGAATGTAATATAATGCCGTTCTGTGATGACCAATTAGTCCTTTTTGTTTTGGAGAACAGTACCTTTTAAGTGATTGGAGAACTGTACCTTGAAGAAACTATACTTTGTTTGGTATGTGTATAACATTTGACTGTTAATTATTGAAGAACACTACCTTGAATAACTGTACTTATCTATTTAGGCTGTCTGTTTGTTTCCCGGGGGATAGTACATTGAAGAAACTATACCTCTTGTAATTGGTTATCATTATATCTTTTATTGGACAACACAGTTGTCAAGATTTAGCGGTGCCTTTATAGGAGAACTGTTCCAGTGTATCTTATTTGTGTTTCTTCTGTCTGTCTATCATCATCTGTCTGTCTGTCATTATTGCCTGCCTCTGTTGATTTGTTGGCCTGGCTAAACCAGATCCTCTCAGGTTACCCCTGGCTTGGGTAAGATGGTTGGAGGACAGGTGGGGAGAAGGACAGAGCCCATTGGCATGCTGACACACTGTCGTCATCAAAGTTGCATGGTTGCAATTAGAAGAGAAAGAGTCCATTGATGACTTAGGGGCAACAAGATTCCTTGTGGTACCCCCGGAGAAAAGTCGATTGCCATTTGGGAGAAGAAGAGCTGAGAAAGCAGGGAGAAAAGAGATTGGAATTAAAGGGGGGAGGGGAGAAGAGAAGGGGGGGGGGGGTAAAAAAGAGGGAAGACTTGAGGAGAAAGGGGTGCAGGAAAGGTAGAAACAAAAGGTAACAGCATGGGAATTGAGACAGTGGGAATAGAGAGATGAGAGTTGTCTGAAGGGGTTCAGGTGTAGTTAATGATTATTCGGTAAGCACTGATGAAGGTGTGCATTTGAGAAACAGGGGGGGGGGGGCAGGGAATTGTAACATTACAACACAAGGAAAGGGGAAAATGAACAACCTGGATGAGGAAAGTAGGTAGACAAAGAGATATTTTGCAATTTGCAGGATAGGTTATGGTTGTCATATCTTGATAGAAATAACAAGAATACTGTCTTGAGATATTTCGAATACAGAATGGCTCCTGGATGGTAAATCCTGTTAATAAATTAGAAATGTAGGCCTGTATGTATTTATCATTATATAATATTTCAAAGCCAAAGGTCTGGCAGGCATATAATTTATCAACTGTTATATAAACTATAAATGAGTTATGTGGCCACTGGCCAGACAGTAGAGAGAAACTATTAAACCATTACATGGAATTGGACCATATGTCATTGGGGAGGGGGGGGGGTTATTGCTATCCAGGTAGAGAGGATAGCCAATTTGCCAATAATAGAGGAAACAGTCCTGGTAAATCTGTTTGTCTTGTCAATGAAGACAGTGCAGGTAAATTGAGAAGACAATCATTGTTAGCAGGGGAAACCAAATCAGCAAATCTACAAGGGACGTGACCTGGCACAAAAGAAGGGCTTATCAAGCCCCCCCCCTTCAGAAATACACCCCCTGTCTCATCCTCCCATCCCTCTACTGTCTACACCCCCCCCCCTGCCATGCAGAGAGACACACACACATGTCCCAATGATGTCAATGGCACATTGAAACCACCAATAGAGTCCCACCAGAGGCCTCAATTGACCACAAAAGCAAGCAATTGTCAATTTGTCAACCATAAAACCCTCACACCAACCAACAATCTCAGTGTCTGCCCCATGCCTGCCCCATGCCAGCTCCATGTCAGTCAATAAGTTTATTAGTCATGTCAACTCACCCACTTTCCCTGAACACCAACAGCTTGTACAAATGATGCAAGCAAATAAACCCACCCTGGTGGTTCAGGTTATCATCATGCATCTACAACAGGTTAGCATATCATGCTGCATCACCTGGTTAGGCTCCATTAAGTGGGATAGTGTAGTCTTAATTTCAAATCGATTTAAGATAATTCAATGATTGGTTATGAAGACTGAAGAATTTGAGTGTGGTTAACTGAATCAGGGTGTGTTGCATGGGATACTTATACTGTTCTACCATAGTTCTGATAAACACTGTATCTGACCAGTTTGACTTTGATATCAGACTTTTGGCATACATGATAAATAACAAATCAGTTCAGTCATGGTATAAATAAGTATCACATACACTTCACGTATCAGCCCTCGTATTGTTGCCTCAATTGCTCGTATTGGCCCTCAGGGTCTCGTATCAGTCCTCCCTATGATCGTGTCAATACATAACCCTTTGGCCGATACGTGGCTCTCGGGGCACGATACAAGGGCCGATACGTGAAATGTTGTGTGATAACAATATCATCTCATTTTGACATCTGCTTCATGTTAGTGGTTAAGTTTCACACTATAGTATCATAGAATACAAGAGATACCACATCTATCTATCTAACTATATAAAAGTTTAAGCCTTCGGAAGTTCTATAAATAGGGCATGGCTAAAATTATTTAATCCTTGGCATTGTTCAAAGTCTTTGCCTTCCTTGTGTAATAGTTTATAAAATTTTATGCAATGCACAATAACTTCATAGGCCTATGTAACTGAGGCATGGCTTTTCTGATTTTTCAAAATTAACTGTTCTTTTAATGTACACCATATTTCCTGATTACAAGATAATTCAAGTACACAACTCATAATAATGTATCAGTGCAAAATATTTCATCTCAGTTGAGATTGGTGTGAATGCACTAATTCAAAGTGAATTAAAAATTATGTTCCCTTATTTATCAGAATGTATGAATGCGTTAATTTCAGGAATTTTGATGCATTTTAATAAATCGCAATTTTTAGTGCTGGAAATGAAGACAATCCGTCAAAATTAAGAGCTAGTTTAAATTTACAATTTGCAATTCATGCAGTAATAATGCTGCCGTAAACCAAATTATGACGGATTCTATGAATCATAAAAAGGCCCCAGCTTGAATTCTCCCGGTGGCTGCGTTAAATCCTTGCAAACTTTTGATGTTTCGTGATTTTCTTTTGAGAGGAATCGTTTCCTTTTTCTTTGAAAGAGCCTGAAGTTGCAAAGAAATAAAAATCTAAAAATGGGCACTGAATAATAATATTATGCACACCCAATGGCCAATGCTGCTGCATGGCAGTTTGGTTGGTTAAAGTTCGGTTATTCTTGGTTGGGTGTGTGCATTGCACCAGGAGGCCGACTGTCTGAGTATATGAGGATGTCTCGAACAGGAAATATGGAGGATAACTGGATCTTTATCACAGAGTCATGTACCTTCCAAATTTGCACTTATGGGACTTAACCAAAAATTGACTTCACAATCATGAAGAGTGCAACCTAACCCCAAATAAGAAATTCACCCCAATTTTACATTATAAGATCCTCTTCATGTCAATAGAAGGTTTTTCCTGTATTGTCCAGGTTTAGATTCAAAAGATGTTGCCAGGTTTAGATTCAGATTCATATAATTTATTTGGCAAATTATATACAGTATACATGTACAAACTTGATTTGCAATTAAATGAATATGACCATGCATTACTATAGATAGGAGACCCAAATGAGACCAAAAAGGCTCCTGGCTTAGGACAGAAATCCCTATTACCTGGATTTGCTCCAAGTCAAAAACAAAAGCGATATCAGCATAGCCTTATCTTAGGAGAGAAAGCTCCCTGTACCTGGACAATGTGTCTCATTCTCGTATGCAAACAAAATCATCATTTGATGAGGCAATTATGGCAAGCAAGGGGTTTGATGACATTGTAAGAATCAAAATGATGATGATGATAGGGGTGAGAGGTGTGCTTTTTGCGCAAACGTTGATTCAATATAATTGTAAATAGTGATCCGGGGCTTTAATTAGGCTTGGATGCAGCAATCATCATAATTCCTCATTAAGGGGCTGGGTGCCTGCCTCGTTGCCTGGTCGGAGGGCCTTTTTGTCTCTTAGTGCTTTCATCACTAGCCATTTTCATCCCAACACTGTCAATGTTTGGTGTGAAATTTACGTGGATATAGTATTGTCACACAGGAATTGTGTGGTTATTCACTGGTTAAGATTGAAGAAAGTTTTTTTCACAACTGGCAATCCTTGACATGAGGTCAAGGGAACTGTGAATCTGTGAAAAGAAATATTGTAAATAGTTTGTCAGATATGTTATTAGCTGTTTTCTTGTCATTTGCTTGGCCATCTTGGTTACTTTTGTCTGCCATTATGTATTCTCCGGATCTGACAAGAGGGTTCTTAATTGACGTTTGCTTGAAATGTTACAGTAGAAGTCACAAGCATGGAGTCTGAACAGAAATTACTGAGCATGTCATACTTTGTCTCTATTACACCTATGTAAAGGCTTTGGCTCGACAACATACTCAACCACTTCTGATGAGTCTATGCTTGTGACTTCTGCTGTGAATTGGTGCATGGTTCCTTGCAACCATTCAGTGGAACAGGAGCTATAGGCCTCTTTGTATATATATCAGGGTGCCAGGAAGAGAGACTTGCCAACTGGGCCTATGACCAGGCTGAAAGTCATGTCATCTGATCACGACGTCTGCCCTTTGCAGCTGTCATGTAAAGTATTGACCATGCACTGAAAATTTTGAATTTTGAGTTAGCTTAATTGATTGAGTGAGATGGTTGCACAATTCCTTTGAGCCAAGATAGCTTGTTGTTTGCAAGTTATAACAACATAAAGATTATCATAACTCAAAACGGCAAGCTATCATGGCACAAACAAATTGTGCAACCATTTGACTCAATCATTTGAGCTAACTCAGAATTTCAAATTTTACAGTGCAGTGTTGTTTGGCCAGTTTTATTATATAGCAACAAGCTATACATGCTATAGACAGTGCAACTTTCTTGCAAATCCTGCAAAAATATGCCGCAATCACAGCACCATTGTACAGTGAACTATGGTATGGCGAAGCAACGGAGGGAGGCAAAGGTCACCATATTTTCTCATCAAACAATCTGCTGCTAGCTTTAATCGCCGTCAGATCACTGTTGCCATTGAACTTGCGGTCATTATTCATTTTTCAGAATGATACAAAGAGTTGATGGCTGTTAGCTGGGAGCTGTCTGAGGATAGGACAGGATGAGGATGTGGGTAGCTCGAGGGGGAGGAGGAATTGGAAGAGGGTAGACACAGGACTGATAGGTTCTGGGAGATTCGAGGAGACTGAGGGAGATTGGGGAAAACTGGAAGAGGATAAACATAAAACAGAGAAATGCAGGAGTGGCGAAGGGAGACTGAGGGAGACCACAGGAGACTGGGCAGATTGAAGAACTGGGCAGATTGAAGAAGACTGTGGGAGATCGGGGGAGAATGGGAGATACTGAGCAAGATGGAGGGTGACTCAGGGAGACTGGTGGTGACTGAGGGACAGTAAGAGAGACGTGTCGGAGAATGGGAGAGGCTGGCAGAGATGGTGGGAGATTCAGGGAGACTGAGGGAGACTGCAAAAAACTGAGGGAGATCAGAGGGGACTGTGTGTGGAGGGAAACTGGTAGGAAGGGAGCCTAAAGTAGGTCAGAGGAGACCGGGGAAGACTGGTGATGAATGGGAGAGACTGAGGGAGATAGCACTTGGAAGATTAAGGGCGACTTGGGGAGACAAGAGAAAACTGAGCGAGACTGAAGATCAATGAGGGAATTGAGGGAGATGCGAGGAGACTGAGAGCAACTGAGGGAGATTCAGGGGGAGATTGGCGGAGACAGAGGAATACAGAGGGAGACTAGATAAAACTGAGGGAGATTGGGAAGATGCAGGGAGACTGAAGGAACTGGGGAGACTGAAGGAGAATGGGAGTGACCTAGGAAGGTGGAGTGAGATTCATGGAGACTTAGAGTGACTGAGGGAGACTGGGGAAAAATGAGGGAGATTATGGGAGACTGGGAACTGGGGGAGACTGGTGGGAAGGTAGACTATAAGGGAGACTGAAGGAGAATGGGAAATAATGATGAGGGAGATTTGGGGAGACTGTGGCAGAACTGGATATGAAAACAGTGAGAAATTTCTGAGAAAGGCAACATGCTGAGGACGCCAGAAGAGATGTAGACAGTGAAGGGGGCACATGAAGATGTTTGAAAGAGACAGCTCCTTGTCACATCCCTGATATCATATCTCCCCCAGCAAAAGCTGCAAGGTCAAACAAGAAGATTCCAAGGTCACAGATCATGCAGATTGTGATCCCAAGGTCATTCATTATGCCACAATCCATTATGCATTGTATTTAATTCATCATTTTTGATGGCATGCAGTCAATGCACTGAGTGGCTGCAGTTAGGTCTTACAGGTTAGTTTGGACAGACACATATGGATTTTGTTGCATTCAAATTTCATTGATGATAAACTGTAGTGTAGATTCCACTAAGAATATTTGAAATAAGATTTATCTCTTGTAATTGTGTCATGATTTTTAGTATTGCACAATCAAAATGAAGACGCATGCCTTGTTTTGGAAGCAATCATAGATTCATAATTATGTATGTTTTAACAGGAAAAGGTATTATATGATTCTCATTACTGATGTTAGGCACAGCAAAATTTAGAATTTAGAGGAGCTGCAGTTAACTCTTCAGAAATTGGAAGAAATGGAATGTGCCTTTCTTCAAAGCCCATAACTTGAGATGCTACAAGCAAATAATGTAAGATCAGTCCATGCATCTCATTTGAGCAGTGCCACAACCCCCGAGTGGGGATCTACCCTGGTGAACCCCATTGTCATCAGTGGATCATGCGCATTGCTCAGGACAATCCCAGGCTATAAATAACAATATTAAGACCAGGGCCTCAAAGTAAATCAAGGGGCAATCAAGTCGGCAATAACCCTTTGGAAATCACCCCAATCGGGCATTTGAGGCAGAAATCCACCCAGAACCAAGCGATGAATTAATAATAACCAAATCAACAAACATGGCCCCTTTCCCCCACTGACAATGAAACACTCTGGTAATTTGTGCATTAATGCATTAAACCCTTTCCTTTCTACACTCTCTACCCTGGCTCTTGTTTCACTTCTTGTTTCTGCAGCTTATAAAGCCTATAATGGCAGCTGGGTGCCTGAGTGGTTATGGTTGAAGCAGGCCCCGCTGAAGGTCTTTCCCTGCATGGGTTCGAACCGCAGATGGGACTCCAAAAATTTGCTGTGGACCTTCATGTGCAAAATCTCAGCTGGATTTTGTTCGTATGAGCTGAGATGTTGAATCGACCATGTATCAGTGTCCAAGCTTGGCAAGTAAAAGGTCCCTCACATCGGGTGAACGTGAGACATATTTATCTTCCATTTCATCTATTAACCCACGTGAGTGTTCAGAACTAGGCTTAGAGGGCTGCACTAAACTTATCTATCTATCTATCTATCTATCTATCTATCTATCTATCTATCTATCTATCTATCTATCTATCTATCTATCTATCTATCTATCCTGTCGAGTAGGTCGGGGCATGTGGCCCCCCTTAACTTCGAGGTGCGATTTGACCTACTTTTTATGGGCGGTTATTTAAATGCTTATGCTCTCATGAAGGGATCACTTGATTCTATTAATAACTAGTGAAACAAATGTCTACCAATTTTAATAAAGGAATTATGGCCATATTTGTAAAAAAAATAAAATTGCCTTCTTACCCCACCTATCGGGCAAGAAGCCCCCCTATTATAATCCTATGGCAATTTCTTTTGCAAGCGCATTCAGCCTAAAAGTTATTTCTTAGGGTTCTATTATCCATTTTAAGGCATTCTATTCACTTTTTCTGAATTTCAGAATTTTTCGGTTCATACCTTTATTTTTAAATATTTTTTGCCCTGTTTCAATCTCGGGCCAAATTTTTTTCTATTTTAATTAGCTATTCTATCAAGATTTAAGGTAAAGTACACATTAATAATGGTTCCTGAAGCAGCTTCGACCCCCCATTGAAGGGGGCCTCATGCCCCATATCATGTGGGGCCTCTCGCCCCAAACCCACATATTTTAATTTGACCTCTATATTTTGAACTAAAATGCCAAAAACATGATCCAAATCATATTTATGTGATAGTCATAAAGTGAAGCAATGCAGATATCCATAATACTTTTAAAAAATTTCAAAGGTATTTCTGACAACCCCTTTCAAAGAATTAGTCAAAGTTACAAAAACCATGCACATTTTTTTGTTTCTTTAATTTCTACTATGATTTGGTGCTGTTTGCCCTGAAAATTTGTGACGTCACCTAAAACGCCTCTAGCTTCAATCCTATCAATAGATAAACGCACCAAAAATGTAAGTTTGGATATAAGCCTGGGGGGCCTCTCACTTTTAGAACCTGGGCTTCTTGCCCCGACCTACTCTACCTAGGACAGTCTTAGGTGCTTAAATTCAAGAGACAACGCCCCATCAGAAACCAACTAATCCCTGGAAATATCTGTAGTAATAAATTAGAAATTTATAAGGATAACTTAAAAGCCACACAGATGTGTTGTTAATAATTCATGGTAACTACCAATATAATAATTCCAATGCACTCACAATATAGAAAAAAAACCAATACAACTTACAATTCTATGTGTCGGCCATTGTATCATACCCGAGAACCATATATATATCGGTGCAGAAGGTCATGTATTGGCACAACTATTGGGAGGGCCATCACCAAATCCTGAGGGCCAATACATGCCCTTGCATGATATGAGGGCCGATACATAGAATGCATCTGATAATTTATTTATCCTGTGATCGAACTATAATTTGTTACTTAGGCCTATCACATGTTAAAAATCTGATATCACACTGTCACTGGTGAGATACAGTGTTTCTCTGAAACTATATCAGCCCTATCATGGTATGAAATAGATATGTATATGTTATCAAATGAAATTTCAGTAGTATCGGCCTAATATTGTGCATCGTGAGCCATGCATGTATCAACCCTGAGGGTTGTGTATCATCACGCCCTTAGGGAGGGTCATCACCTGATCCCGATGGCAGATACACCTTCTTGAGCGCATGATATGTGAGCCGATACGTGAAATGCATCTGATACCTCATTCATGCCATGATTGAAAAAATTTGTTATTTATCATGTGCCAAAAGGATGCAGTCTAGCTTAAGAGGGAGGGCGAATTCTTTGGCATTAGCGGGCCCGTTTTGTGGCATATTTTCTTCAAAATGTTACTTTTAATCACAGTGGTCTGAGGAGGGGGCTGCCCCCCCCCCTAGGCCCCTCCTGGATCCGCCACAGAAATGTCTGATATCACACTGTCACTGATGAGATACAGAGTTTATCAACCCCCTATTACATGTGGCAGATATTGGTAGATATAGAAAGATAGTTAAAAATATGGAAAGGAAAGAGAGACAAGAGAGAAAGAAAGATAAAGAGAGTAAGATTAGTAAATTGAACACGATGTTGCTTTAATCAAGATTATCATAGAATTTGAACTGCATTAACAGCGATTGTTTGTTGTAGTAAATTAGGATCATCTATGAATGGCATGAATGCCCTCCCTGACCAGGATGAACTGAACTCAAGTTTGTAGGCATTGTTTTGCAACTGGGACTTTTAAGGACTCTCTGGGGATTGAGTTTGTGAGGGTTTGGTAATTTGGAAATTCCTTTTGGCCCATTGGCCCGAGTCAGAGTAAAATAATTCTTCGTGTGTGTGTTAGGAGTGGATGAAATCTCAAGTAATGCTGAAGGGGGGAAGTTCAATGATCGGAAATGAATCTCAGGTAGAAATTAAGAAATTCCGTGCATGTGTAGCAGAGTTAATTAAGAATAAGACTGGCCCAACTCCGTGAGGACCGACATCAGGCCAGTCAGGGGCTTCATTGGTCCGACTCACGCACCAGCCCACAGATTCCAGTGTTGGCTCGACCATTGGTCCAGATGCTGCTATAGCTGTGGAGCAACAGCGTTCCTTCATCTCCACTGTTGCTGGCCAAAGTCTCGTTGAAGTATTACAGTCTCAAATTAATTTTCGCTACTGGGAGATTTTGGCTTCTATTCAATCATGCGAAACGGAAGTGTGTGAATGGGCAAGGGGGGGGGGGCGTGGATGATTGGAAGGGGGGGGGGGTAAAGAGAGGGGGTACTGCTCTCGTGGTCCTGTGGTGGCCTTATGGTTTGGGGGGAGGGGAGGGGGGGGGTTCAACATGATGCTCAGAGACATCTAGCGCCCATCTCTGGCCCCTCCCCTGCAAAAGGCAATCCCTTATAGGGCGCGGGGTACAGTCTGCAGCTCATAAATGCTTTATTAGCCAGAGGGTTTGGACCCGGGCCTCGACATTACAAATACAAGACTTCAATTGGGACTTTAATTCAACAGATTAGCATCACTTTGACTTTTCACACCTGTGACAGTTCATGACAACTTCATTATTCATGTGAACATTTGTGATATTTTATGACTTATTAATAAGTTAATGTCACAGAACTTCAACTGGAACTTTACACTTACTAACTTGGAAGAATACTTAGTGACAACTTGACCAAAGATATTGATGAAAATAACTTCATGACAACAACTTGATGACACTCTTACAAACTTCTTTGGTCACTTTCCATGTTACAAATCCATATTGACATTTGCTTACGATCAATCAGCAACTTACACAGAAACTCATAGACACTCTAACCTGTTGACATGCGACTAGGTGACGATATGAAGGGCTCAGGAATTCTGAATTATGTTGACAGGCAGTTGGGAAGGAACGAAGAGATTTGGCAGCCGGAGCAAAACCCCAGAGGGCTGAAGGGGGATGACTACAGGCAGATCACACAGGGTCCCCCAAATGATATGACCAGGAACATGTCGTCCTATGGACTCTATCATCACCACCAGGTAAGGGCAATTTCATAATATTATAATTCATTAATATGTCATTGTATTGATGATTTCTATATGGTTTATCCGTAAGATGGTTTTATTCTGGTTTTGATTTTGGTTTAGTTTTCCTCTTTCATTAATTGTTTTAATTTATATCTAACAAGTCATTGTGCTTTACATAATGTATTATAGAAACAATTATGTTGCATTATGTCATTATCATTTCAAAACACCGAATCTTATATTATCACAAACATAGCTGTAAGAATTTCACCATTTTTCAAGAACGTACCCAACAATGAAAGCTATGGTCATGGTTAGATCAGTAACTTATTGTTACTTTTAATTTATTTGTTTGCTTGTGTCATATCGCCAGGCTGTATCATTATATTCACTTGACTAGGATAGGGTGTTATATAGGATATTAATTCATACAGCTATGGTATACCTGCACAATTAATAAAAGATGAACGTATCAACAGTTTTTTATGAAAAAAAGAAGCTGATTCGTAAATGACCACTGGGGCAGTCTTACGGTTTTATCAGTCATTATCTCATTTATTGATAACTATTAAATTGCAATTATCTACCACATCTATAGATTGTTTTCAATAAACAGCCATCAATAATTAATCATGTTAAATGGCCAGTGATATATGCCATAAAGGTTATATCTTAATAAGAGTCCTATTGTATATCATTGATACTTGACATTTAAGCTCTGTTAATGTCTTGATATTTTAATGAGCTCCTCACTTTTATAAAGGTGTTATTGCTGCATGAAAAAAGTCAGGTTTAAATTGTTATTAACTAGTAAGAAAAAGTAATCAATTAACATACTAATTAATAGATAGATATATAGATAGATAAAGAGATAAGTGGGATAGATATTGAGTTAGTTAACTATAGATAGATAGAGATAGATTGCTAGAAAGATAATCGACAGATAGATAGATAGACAGATAGATAGATAGATAATAGATAGATAGATAGATAGATAGATAGACAGATAGATAGGTAGATAGATAGATAGATAGATAGATAGATAGATAGATAGATAGATAGATAGATAGATAGATAGATAGATAGATAGATAGATAGATAGATAAGTTAAACATTGTATATAGAAATAGCTAATTGATGCATCCAAACAAATCAATTTTCTTCAAATAGGTACTTTCCACTCATATCTATTAACCCACAGTGCTGCAATTTGCCCTTGATTTGTTGGACAAGCATTTTAGAGTGAAATCATGGTCTAGTTCATTTCTAATAGATGTGGAACGATTGTCCCTATACAAAATGCATTACTATTTGAGCTCACAACTGACTGGGCAATGGGGATAAATATTTTACTAGATCTGCAGATCGAGCAAAAAGAGAAAAGGGGGGGGGACAGATTTGGGCTAGGCTAGGAAGGGGGTGTAGGCAGGGATTACATGTTTTCTTTTAGAAATTCATAAGCTCAGAGTCGAAAGGGAGTTAGATATCTCTGGGGCTTTATATTTCATTTACAGCTATCCCAAGACACTGACAGGAGTAAATCATTGGAAATTCCCTTTTATATTTTTCTCAAAAGGGCTCAAGCTACATTTGCTGCTTGCTAGCCCTACATATGGTTTGAACCTGAGCACTGTCTAAGATGCAGATTTGCAGAAAAATAGGCCTACATCTCGGCTATCAAGGAAAAGAATCCTTTCTTCAGAAACGTATGAAAAAGAAAGCAATCTCAATATATATATATATATATGGGTAGTATAAATGTAGAACTATATATATACGGTAGAACCTGAACCCTGCACCATACAAGTTTAATTTTAGTTAGAGAAATTGATAAATAGATAGATAGATAGATAGATAGATAGATAGATAGATAGATAGATAGATAGATAGATAGATAGATAGATAGATAGATTAAAATTTTTCAGGGTACTATGGGTACATTCTATATTGTGCAGTCTTGAATTCTTCAGCATATGTTCACAAATTAAGTAATTAAGGTGGGTGTCAAGCATTACGCAACCTCTTAATAGGATCTTGTTCATTAATGCTTAATTGACAATTAAGTGCTTTTAAGGCTACCTGTTGACAAGAGGAAGCAAACATATCTAGATGTCAGGAATCCACAATATGCAATATGCCAAATAATTCTACTTTTCATTTTCTGCATGTATGGCTTGTTGATTAGCACTTGTTACAAGCAAAGTCTTGTGTCCGATGAAGTAATGCATTATTTTGGAGGCGCAACTACTGCAAATATAAGACTAAAATTTGTTTATGTCGGCGTTAAATTATAGGGGTTCTGTTATAATTAACCCAAAAGCAACACATTAAATTAAAGTTAGTTACCTTGACTTAATGAAACTTATCTGTAGTAATCCAATTTCTCCGATAGGAATTAGTTATCACTTTAGCCCCTAGAGCGCGCTGGTGTGCTGTATTTTACTGGATTAAGCTATCAATACAAGACACACGTGGATGGATTGAGTCTAACGCATGCCAGTAAAATTATCAACTCCCGTCCTGTGTGAATTCGGGAAAAGGGGGCAGATTTGACCCCGTCATGGTCTGCGAATTAAAGGGGGTTTGACGTATTCTGGAATGGGGGGATGGGGTGAATTGGGCCATGGCATGGGAAAATTTTGCCATTTTGGATCAAAGATTATTCTGGGCAGGTGAGAGAGAGAAGGGGGGGGGGGGTACATCTACCTGGCTACCAGGTGGCGTGAGTGTGCTTGACTGCTGTCGGTTTTTAGAAAATGCCATCCTCCTCCACCCCCCCCCCCTTCAATTCATCTCGCATCACAGGTGGTTTTGCGTGATGCAGCCTACCTTTGGGGCTGGTGGTCTGTTGGGGTCATATTATTTTAAAACTCCGGTCATTTTGACTTTGGCTGACTTCATTCTGTCATTATGTTGTCATGGTGTGTCTTTGTGTTGACTTTATTTCGTGAAAGAGCGCAGTTTGCTTTCCCTTTTGGTTATAATAAGAGACAAGACACATATGATTTAAAAATGCAATTTCCACAACTTACAATTATCTGTCAGCGTTAATTTGGTTTAGTTTGGTGTGTCAATTTAAAGTGTAGCAGTAATAATTCGGAGCAAAATTACTTGAGATCGAAGATGATAAAAAACACAATAAGTTTGTCTCACGTCATGATGAGATGCTCAAGGGATATCTTTACCTGTTGCTTACTGGAATTTATAGACCCAGTTAACAGGTATAGGCCTACTATGTCGGTTTGATGAATCAAATCAAAACGTGCAAATTCCTCGCTGTTCAACACCTCCCCCTTGAAGATATGAACGGTCTGAAAACAAAAACAAAAATCAACCGCAGACACGTGCATTATGACTGGGAGGCCACCTCGGGCAAAAAACCACTGCTGATAACTGGCCTAGGAGTCCTTATTTGGGTTTAACAACTTAAGTAGGCCCCCATTTAAGGCACCCCGGCGATTGCAAGCCGACCACTGCTTGTGTAGCCTGCGGTCGGCCACGCGCACAGGCTGTAATAGTTTCCAAATTATGGGACAGCAAGGGGTATGAATGAGGGGAGGGGTTAGAAATGGTTATTTGGGGGTTTTACCCCTCTAAAACAATTCTTAATACCCCCAGCGCATTTGATCCATGTTGATCAACGCGAAGAATAAACTGTTGTGGCAACTTGATGAAAAAGAATGGCAATTTGACTCAATAACAATTCCCCCGAAAGCTAATCAAATTGTATCATAACAGGTGTCTCAGAAAGGAAAATGATTGTATTAGGTTTGTCGTTGATTTGTGAGGCCATTCTACTAAAATAAGAATAGAAAGAAAGTAAATCTTAAAGATGTGACATTTTATTAAGCAAATTTATTATATTGAAGTGTTTTTTATTTTTTTAAACTTTGAATTATATAATATAAAGCATCTCAAATAAGTATAATTATATTTAATTTTAGGCATAACACCCTGGTAGTCTTGTTAAATGCTCGCAACTAGATTTTTTTATGCGTAATTCTAAAATTGAAACTGATAAATAGGCAAAATATATCTGCTTGTATACCTATAAAATCTAATTTGGCTTTTATTTTAATCCTCAAATATATATATATATTAACCCACTTATAGTGGCTGGAATGGCTTTTAATCCATATTTAATCCCTCTCAGCTGTCTCCTCACATTCCTGAAGTGTTTACAAATTATTTAAACATAGATCAGACAAAAATAGAACTGGTGTATTTTATTCATGTCTATTGAACCAGTAATTCAAGGCCCGTTTGCCAAAGTTGTTAAAAATTAAACAAGTGTCACAGATTATGCCAAGGAATGCAAACGAATGAATTTTTAATCCCGACATCTGTGATTAAATATACTTAACGCGGTTATTATTAGATCCAGTGACTGGGTCAAATAATACAACCAACAGATTAATAATTTACTCCCTGTCTATAGGCTTCCTATAACGCATTCTGTGCTATGAGGACGCCTCTATTCTGGCCTATTCTGTTAGATATTTATAAGGAAATATCAAATGGACTATTCGGTTTACTATCTATTGAATAAGGATGAGATTATGCTGAATTAAGAGAATTGTTCATGGTAAATTCGACCAGATATAGAGAATCATGACATAAAATTTGGGATTTTAAAAGGTTGTTTTTTAACAATGGGCCACATTTACTGGACTTTTTAAGGTAAAAAAAGTTATTTCCCATCTCTGTATATAAAAAAGAAGGCCAATATGTCTGCATGATTCAACATAGATAAATTAACTGTACATAATCAGAAGTTCGGATCCAGAATATGATCACTTTCAAAGATCCAAAGTCCTCAAACCAGACGGTCTCGAAATGTTTTCTTTTTTCGGGTGGTAGATGTTACAACAATATCCCAGCTTTTTAACAAACTGTTTATCAGAGATCCAAAATGATGACAGGGGTATAGAGTTACTGCAATGGTATCGGGTTACTGCCCGGGGTTGGATCTCCCGGTGAAATTGTTGCTCGGGGGCTTGGGCAGAGAGAGCCCGCGGCAATGGTGCGCCCTGGTGCAAGCTGGAGGATCAAGGTGGGGGGGGGGGGCGAGGAAGGAACTTGGTGCATCCATGACTGAACTAAACTGGAACCAAGGAATCATGTTGGGCTTGCGCTCCATTATTTCTGCACCAGTGTAATCGTCTCCCATAGGCCTTTGACAGTGGGTATTAATGATGGAAAAATAAGTTTCAAGTTTTAATGATGGAAAAATAAGTTTCAAGTTTTAAAAAGTAAGTAAATTGTGTATAAGTGCTTTGACAGGCAACTTTGGACGTTGCGTTATGTGGTTTAATACAGGATTTTGGATAATAGCTTTAGTAGGCTTATCTTGTGTGCTTCAATACATTTATTCAAATTCGCATGCATGGGGAATAGAAGCGACAGACTCCATTTATAAATGTGGGTCAAGATGAAATGTGCAATGACTTTATCAATTCTTCTTTAAGGCCTAGGCCTGGTCCCTATTATATGTATCTAACCTAAGACCAGAGTAGGCCTATATATTTCGAATTTTGAGAATTTGAATTATATGCTTTAATTTTACACAAAGAACTATAAAAAGGGAATGCAGTTCCCAAATTTGCTATTTCTGTAGGCCTACATATACCACTATAAGAAAGATGGGAGAATACTGTTTGCCATCCTAACCCCTCCCAACCAACCCCTTGCAGCTCTTGTGCACCCCTCCCCCCTGCATGCCCCAGGCCAGGCAGACAACATCATGGAGAACTTGGTGGAAGGCAGAGTTGATGTAGTTGCAGAAGCAAGGGCATTGATCTCCATCAGGCAAACTGTCAAACATCACATCAGCACAGCCAACACTTTGCTCTACACTGATTCTCCTGTGAATTATAGAAATCTATCTCAAATATTCATGAAAAACAGAGCGCCAGTGCAGCTCACGGTCTGTCATATTCTGCGGACTGCTTGAGATGGCTGCAATGCTGGGAGCAGCGCTGCGCCCTGTGTTATTTCACTTCAGGCTAAAAGATGCATCTACAGAACTTTCGGCGTGGAGAAGATACAGTTGTTTTTTTGTGCGTGATGTTGTAGCGTTTAGAAAGAATGATATGATGGCTCATAGACTTTATGTAGACAAAGCTCTACCGCTCTGTACTGAAAGAGAAAATGGAGAGTGAAATATGTACTTTTTGGAATGCTCACTGATTTAAATTAGGACAAAGTCGTCTGTTATCTACCCACACAAATTAAGGAGGACATCCATGTTTGTTAGATTTTTAGATCATGATAAAGATAATATTCCCATTTTGTGAAATTAGGCAGGTAGAGCTCTTCTTGTTAGGTTATTTTCTACACATTTCCTATGCTGATTAAACACCCTGCTCCCAAGCATGAAAACTAATGTTACACCCCACCCCATCTTCCTTCTATTTCACCCCGGACATTCTTGTCACCCTCAGGGGGCACAGGATGCAAGCAGAAAGTTAGTTCCGATGGAGATCAGCTCTCACAAAACCTTTCAAATCCAAGTCACAGCATTCCTGTCAACTCAACTTCCAAAAAGTCGCCCCAGGCTGATCTTGACACAGCAGAATCACTGCAAGATGCCCCAGGCTTCGCTTTGCTCCATGAAATCCCTATGACCACCCTGTTTTCCCCTGACTCTGAGGTCCTCTGAGGCTCTGACTAAATCCCCCACCCCCTTCCCCAAATGTAATTCCCCTCACTTGAGCTTTGTGAAACAGTAGTTCACTTCTTCAGTTGTCTATGCCTTTCTTTGCATAAAGCTTGCTCGTCTGCACTTTCACAATTTTATTTT
Source organism: Platynereis dumerilii (assembly GCA_026936325.1). NCBI lineage: Eukaryota > Metazoa > Annelida > Polychaeta > Phyllodocida > Nereididae > Platynereis > Platynereis dumerilii. The sequence continues at coordinate 10,025,624 of JAPTHN010000001.1, forward strand.
CATCTCAACTTTTACTTAGTAATATGTCTAAATTCGAAATAAAATGGTAATTTTAATAATAATTGTTTGGGACATAGATGTAGCCACTAGCCAGTCAAAGGAAATATATCTTTATTGTGTCATGAATGCTGAATATGTGTCATCATGGATTATTTTGAAAGTTCCCCCTGTAGGGTCTAAATTGACTTATAGATCTTAAACCGAACTTTATTGAAATCAAAAAGAGATATAACATTTACAAATTAGCCGATCAAAAGCTGATGTCACCGAGTTGCTGCCCTAATCAGCTCTGCAGTGGATCATGCATGGAGCATCAATCAATTGCAAGATAACCAATTTGGACTTCACAACCAACTTGAACCAATGAATCAACCAAATAGAACCAATGAAGCAACCAATTTGAACCTGGATCTCTCTGAAAAGCATGCTGATCAGGGCGCCACCTGTTAGTCAATTGCATCAGTGGACCGCACCCCCCTCTACCTGTCCTTGCACGTCACATACTCATCATTCAAAGCACTTCGGAAATTGACCATGTGTAGCATTAATTAGGCCTTTGAAAGGCACCAACCTAAGGTTTATGATGACATGATCAATGCCTTTTAAAGGTCAAGTGAATTCTCCAAATACCACTTTATATTCCAACCTGTGTGGCTGAATTCAAGCACTCACAAACATAAATAAAGTTAAAAAGAAGAATTGTAACCTTCTCCCTCTATATCTAGAAGGAAATGCCAGCTATCCACAAACAACAACCTCAGTAGAGGACAACTTTTATAAAGGTCCATTTCTTGTTATTCTCCTCTCATCTCCTTAGTCACCCCCTCTTTAGTGTCTTCTCCTCAGTCTCCCTTCCTTAGTTCCTTAGTCTCCTCTCCTTTGTCTTCTCTCCTTGGTCTCTTCTCTCCTTGGTTTCCTTTCTTTAATCACTTCTCTCTTTGTTACTCTCCTTGGTCTCCTCTGTTTGGTCTCCTCTGCTTGGTCTCCTCTCCTTGGTCTCCTCTCCTTGGTCTCCTCTCCTTGGTCTCTTCTCCTTGGTCTCTTATCCCCTCATTAGATCGGTCTCCTCTCCTTGGTCTCCTCTCCTTATTTCCTCTCCTTGGTCTCCTATCCTTGGTCTCCTCTCTCCTAAGTCTCCTCCCCTTAGTCTCCCTCCCTCCCCCAGAGCAACAAAACACACTTTCATATAAATCAATCATTTCTTATAATTTACTGCCCTCAAGTGATATTGGCTTTATATGATTTCGTGCTTAAGACCAGGAGGCCTGGGCAATAGTCATGTCGGCAATAGTCAAGTCGGCCCAGATGAGTCTTTGAAGGCCGACTGGCGTGTGAGAGCCCACCCAGGGCCCATAACTGTTAGGGGGTCCGAAAACACGCGAACTCTCTCCATTTCTCGTGAGAGAGTGGAATCCAGGTGTTTTAATAGAGTCGCCATGGCAACCAGTCTGTTGTTGATACCAACTAGCTGATGAATCCATCCAATAGTCTTAATTAGCACTCTAGCTTGAGCAAGCTATCTGCAGGTCTTAGGCCTATAGGCAAAAGATAGAAGTGCAAAAGCAGGCAAAAATGTCTCAATACAATGTCATTTTCATTGTTGGGTGATTTTTTCTGTTGTTATTCCTGAATTCCTGAAGGTAACTGGTCATATGTTATAAATATATCTGGTGAACATTTTTAGATTCAAGTAAAGCCACAGGAAACCTTAATTTTCTTCTGTTTTTTAAGCACTTGCAATCTATTTTGGGGACTTGCACAAATTGTCAGGTGATCAGTAAGAAGTTACAGGTATCAGGTGACTTGAACATGAAAATGGTGCCTTTCAAAATTCTAATTACCATGTCACCTTTTCCAGCAACATTTTCCACAGTTTGCACAGTTCTCTGTGATTCATGGTTGATTGGGTTTGATTATATCCTAAATTAGTCTTAGGTCGATCTGTAGTCATGTCATCTTTCGAAAGAGACGCCACAAAAACAATCAATCTACAAACAGTTATTGATGGATGATCTCTTTCAAGGTGTTTTTGTTACTCCTTCGTTTCCTGTACAGCCATTGAGTAATCAATCAATCAATCAATTAACCATGCAGTGAGTAAGTCAGTGAGTCAGTGAACCAGTTCATCAGATTGATCAATCAATCAATCAATCAATCAATCAATCAATCAATCAATCAATCAATCAACCATGCAGTGATTGAGTCAGTGAGCCAGTCCATCAGATTGATCAATCAATCAATCAATCGATCGATCAACCAATCAATCAAATATTCAATCAATTAGGTAATCAACCAATCAATCTACAGATCAATCAACAATCAATCAATCAATCTATCTATCAATCTATCAATCTATCTATCAATCTATCTATCTATCTATCTATCTATCTATCTATCTATCTATCTATCTATCTATCTATCTATCTATCTATCTATCTATCTATCTATCTATCTATCCATCTGTCTATCTATCTAGCTATCTATCTTTCTATCTATTTACCCCCCCCCCCCACCAACACTTCTGAATACGCCCATGTCCAATTCTCCATGCCTACCATTAACTACAGGTAGCCCCCTTCCCCTGCGTGCCTCTGTCTTTGACTACCTCCAATTCATCTCTGAATCTGCCTTCCACAAAACCAATCAACTTGCTTCCATCTGGACTAATTGTCAATCACCACACAAATCAGCTGATAATTTATAGACTTCCAAAACTAATGAAATCCCCCCCCCCGCCTGATAACTGTGCATGGTTTGGGTTGAAAGAAAAAATGGCAGATTGTACTTTAGAAGATATGAGGAGTAGTCATGGAATGGCAGGATTTTAGGGTAGGTTTTTGTTGTGGTTGGTTTGGAAATTGGAGATTTTTGGCGATTTTTCGTGAGTTGTTCAGATATATATTGATGAGGCTGACATCATGCACAGAGCTTTCTAATCGGTTCTAAGCCTTATTAGCCTTATGTCACTGTGAAGGACAATTTTGACATAAAATTCAAAGTTAAACTTGTACTTTTTGAGCAGTTAAATTCGCAACCATGGACTGCATGTATCTGTTCAATAGCAATAGCGTTGCTTACGAAGAGTCTTTTTGCTCTCTAAAAACTTGACAATTGAAGTGCAATACTGTAGATCTATTTCTTATTTCAATTATCTTAATCAGTTTGAGGCCAAGGCATTAATACAACAAGAAAATTTTTTTTGAAAAAAAAATAGGGCGATTTTACTTTGCCACCATAAGGCATTTTTGACAAATCTAAGCTTCATTTTACATGATTTAAGTGTATGTATTTTTCTAACATATCAACCATTAATCCACATCCATACATGTAATAAAATCTGTCTGTATACATCTATCTTGCTTTTTTGCTGTCTATCTCATCAGAGCTGCAATTTCAAGTTCTGGTGGATTTCCCAAAAACATTTAATTCAATAGTTTCAATTCTGAATTACTTTAATGCATACAGGGATATGCCCAAAAGGTTATCAACATCACTTGCTTGGTTGTGTTTATCTCAGCATTGCATTGTGTGCCTAATTAATGGGCAAATTTTTTTGGAAGGATCTAAAGAATGGAGTCAACTTGCTTGACAGTTAGGCCTACTGATCATTTCTCCAAGATTTGACAGCAGCAATTGATAAGGCTTTATGTGTATTACAAGTGAAATACAGATGTACCCTTAAGTACAGAGCCTTAAATCTCCCACTGCCACGCTTCATTGCACAGAGGCAAAAGTGGGTCACAGGCTCATGCAACAAAAACAGCTAATACAGTAGTGCCTGCATTTAACTGAGACTAAAAAAGGTTTTTGTGCAGTTTTTATAGCCCGGTAAGCTGCACTAACATTAGAGGGGTCTTATTCAACATAAAAGAAATATAATATATCCAGTTTCAGGTCTGCATGCTCTTAATTGCATAAAAAGATGTGGCCTTAAATTGGGATTCTTCTGTATTTCTTGGAAGTGCTTCTGCCCATACTTTGATGATGTTTTTGCACACCTGTTGGCAGATTTTCTTTCAGGGGTGATGAACATACTGAGGGCTCCTTGCAAAGAAAGAAAGTATTACAATACATAACAGCGATTGGCCTGTACATCGCCCTAAAAAGTGTGTACACTGTCGACAACTATTATGGGTATTCTTTTTGGTGCTGATAGAATAATCTATCCCTGTGTTGTTTCATGACGGATGGTATCAAATTAATAAGCATGCTTGTATGAATGCTAAAGTTTGTCACATACCTCAAATGTATATTTGATGTGACTGACTTTTGAACGTTACAGTTTCTTGGTTTTAGGTTTTGTGTCATGATTACAAGGGCTGTTCTGCAGTGGCAGAAATTTGTTTAGTTTGAGAGTTTCATCGCAGATGGTGGGGCCTGATGGGATTGGTTGTTTATCACATCTTTCAGCTATTAAAAAGTTTGCAACTGTTTTATATTTTGAATCGTCTATTATGGTCCTTGAGAAACAACCTTGAATATTGAGGTGGAAATATAAACGTTTCAATTAATCAATAGCCAATGCGTTTATAGGAAAGCGAAAGAAAATTACAGTATTATTCCTGTGGTGATATCTTTGTTTCTTGATGATATTTTAAGTAAAAAGCTAAAGAATTTGTCATTGGATACTTTCAGATGCCCTACGCTGTATCACAAGTGAGTATTCTCTCCAGATCTCAATGTTGTATGTGTCTCTATGTGTGTCTAAATGTGTGCATCAGTCTCTGTTCTATATTGTGTATTCTACTTTTTATCTGTTATACAGTGTATAATTATGGTACTGACATGAGAGGGGGATAAGAACCTATATATATAGTTGACTTAATAGTTCATAGGATTTGCAGTTGTGGGTAAGAAACTGAACAGCAAGTTGAAAACAAATTATAACAATGATTAAGGTTTATATCAGTTTTTCCTATACTCATATTCCCTTTGTGTCAATTTGTGTCTGAAGTTAAGCTTGTATCTCTCATGCATTGAATCTAAATTTGATCTAAAGTGACCAAAAAGGGTTGGCACTCAACAGATACTTTTATAGTCAGCTAATTTCGATCCAATTTGACTTTGATCATTTCAGTTTTATCATTTAGTCCATCTGGGTTTTAGGTAGTCAGGTGTGACATTGTTCAAGTGGGTGAAACGTCATGTATGAAATTTTGGGATGAAGGGTTTAATAATGATAATGATCTGTTTGATAGTAACAATTTTTCGTGAGGCAATTTTGAGTGGCTCTATACAGTTGCATGATCACGAAAAAGTTTCTTTTTATCCAATGAATAGCTCTTTCATACTCCTTTGTCCCTTTGCCTTTATGAAATGTTTCACATTTTCTCTTGTTTTTGTTTGATCGCTTGTTATAAATCGTTGTCAGAGGTGTAGGCAGGTAATTCCCCTTTGAAGTCACGAGCTCACTCAAGCGTGAATTACAGGTGATCAGGAAAACCAATCAGGTGTGACCGCACGACAGGTTGGGTCTGATCAGATCTGCACCGAGTTATTACAGTCACGGGACATCATAAAAATGACCTGACACATTGCTCTATATTCTGTGGCTTTGTGGAATCGAACAATGTTCAAAGTTTGTCTGAGAATAGGTCTACAATTATGAATATCTGTGGGATTTACACATATACATGTAGTTATATCAATTGTAATGAACCATAGTTTAGATTCTGAGGGTTTCCCCCTTTATAATTTGTAGGAGTATACACTTTGTAGGTTTATACTTGCTAATTTAATTAGGGGGATGCAATAAAGTATACTTGTGGGAGGGGGCGAATTTATAATCAAGTTGTTTGTTTTGGAGCAACAAGTTTTTCTAATTTTCACGAACACATCCAAGATCAAGTACAGAATGTATGCTAGCATCTTTTACTCTCTGTGTGTCATGTACAGTGACCGTTGCGGCAATTTCTAAATGTGTTGAACCACGAGGTGCTACAAGTGTTACAATTGCTGTTTTGCAAGTCACATATGGAGTGTTTGAAAAACATTTGAAATAAAAAAAGGAAAAAAAAGTTATGCATTAGGAGAGTCCGTGGTCCTTAGTGACTTTTAAAGTAATTTGGATCAACTTTATTGTGACTATAAAATCTAAAAATAGCAGTATATATTTTTTCCACAAATTATGTTTATTATGATGAAAACAAACACGTCAATATATTATATGGCAACTGGGAAGAGGATAATTTACGACCAGTGTATTTAGCGCCTTGTCAAATGACATTATCTATAGTTACTTCGTAAGTGCACTATAATTACCAAACACTTCGACTTAGCAACTTGAGTACACACGAGAACGTGGGCTGGCCAGAACACCACTAACACAGAAATATAGGCTTACGTGACATCAAAGACATAACATTTCAAAAACAGACAATTAAATTTTGATATAACTTTAAAACTAATCCAATATTTAATAGTCATCATTGGTTTGTTAATATCTATTTATAAAATAAAACTGACAATGAGTAATAACTCCTATTAAAATTTGTGTGGATTTTCTGAAATCCAATATGAGGGTGCACTAGCTCAAGTAAGCATAAAATTAGCACCGTAAAACTCCCATTGACATTTTGATAGCCTGTAAAATATGTTAGTTTCGCTTTATAGCATGCATGGTGTATGTGCAGTTTTCATTGTTATATTTTCTACCTAAAAACCATTTGTCACATCTTGGAAGAATAAGCACCAGGAATGGAAACTTCGTTAAGTTGTAAAACTATTATCATTACATGGTCATTAACAAAGTGTCATATTGGCCCAGAGCTGGCCCAAAATCACTAATTAATTGTTAATCACCTATTTTGTTTGATGTTCACTCTGCGCTTCATTGAGCACTGAGCATCTTCATTTTCACCCCATTCTGGAAAAGATGCTGCTTATAATATTTTCTTATTTTTTGTGACATGGACTTATCACTCATTTTGATATATTCATCAAGTTCTAACATTTCCTGTCATATTTTTCTTTTGATTTTAGGCCTGTAATTTCCCGACTTAGGCAACAAAATGGGTATATATGAAGAAAAAGACACATTTTTAAAACCTTAATAAACCATCAAATCCACCAAAAGCCGTAGATGAGACCACATTCATTAGAAAGCTGGAATTATATCTTTGTGGTGTTTATACTGGCTTAATCTTCGAATTTCCTCGAATTGAGTTATAAGCATTTAAATATGGTCCATTTGAGCATTCAGATAAAACTGATCAGAGGTCAATAAATCACAACTTCAGAACCATTGAGGCCACAGAAATGGCAGACCCCATTTTGGAAATCATTCAAAATATTATGTTTTCTTGTCATAGTTTAGAAAGTGTGTGACATTTGTAATAGCTTATGAATTTTAAAAAATTAATAATTTTGATATCCAGTCTATTGTTTCTTTGAATCTTGAGAGGGAAATCCAGGTAATTACTGCTCTTATTTCAAGGCAATAAAATAGTTATTAGGACTACACCGAAACGCACAGTGTACCTTTGAAGTGCATTTGTTTCCAATCCATGTAGCTTATTCATCCAAGGTCACATTATATTTAGCTATACATTTTCAGTGTTACACTCTAAAAAATGTCAGGACAAAATTGGTTTTTTAGATTCAAAATGGTTTTTTGAAAAACCAAATTTCAATGCAAAACCAACATGGATTTAAAAAAAAATCCATGTTGGTTTTTTGCATTGAAATTTGTTTTTTCAAAAAACCATTTTGAATCTAAAAAACCAATTTTGTCTGAAATTTTTTAGAGTGTACTTTAATTTCCCATAATAATATGGTGTTCCGTATTGAGTGTATTCCTTACTATAACTTAAAGCAGCCACACTAGAGCTCATTTCGTGCTTCATAGTGTGATTAAGAGTGTAATGCTATTCCTAAATGTAAAAAACAGACCAGATTAGATATTCACGGATGAATAAATGATGTTGAACTAATTTGAACATCATTGACAAAGTAGATACTCCTTAGCGTAGCTCTGTGTTTACTTATAAATTTTGCAGGGGATTTAAAAATGCATGACATGGTGCCACAGAGCTATGCATGTGGAATTCATGTGTGATTTGAGCACTTCAATAGAGCTAGTGGGGCAGACTTGTAGAATGGAATGGTATAGGATAGAACTCTAGTTTTATATTCTCAGATAACACTGTAAAGAAATATTATTGTATTACATGAATAGATGAATCAGTTCGGTGACTTTAAATATTGCTTTGACCACCAGCTGCTAAAGTCTGGAATCAACTTTAAAACAACACTAAAACAGCTGTGAAACTTTTCTGGCACACTTTGAAACAGCCCTGAGAATGTAGATATGAAACAATTGTTAAAACAACTGCTTTGAACAGTGTTGAAAGTGGCTTTGAAATCGCAGGTATCATCATTGGCAGATAGTCAAGGTTTGTTTTTAGCAGTGTGTCCTTTTAATGTCAAAGTCTGTCCAATTTTCATTGCTCTGACACTGAGACAAACCTATGACATTTACAATCAGGGAATTCAACATCTGTGAGAGGGAACAACTCTTTGTAGCTCAGAGAATGACACATCCCAAAACCACCAGAATTGGCAGGGATTGGCCATTGAGCCTTTGTTTCACCAACCATGCAAAATACAAAAAGATGGAGCAGTCATTTTATAGCTGGTGATAACATTTTGAAAACTAGCTAACTATCCCTGATAGGAATTCATTGCTTAATATGAATTTTCCAATTTCCATTAATGACCCCCCATGAAACAAGTGCAGTCCTGTTCTTTTCCATGGTTTTGTTCTACCCCCCACTCCATATCCCTCGTCGCTTTTCTCTCCTCTTACCTCTATTTTCATTCATTTTTGTAATTGCCTTTCCCTCTCCTACCCTTCAGCTTTTAAACTCGTTTTCTTTAATTTTCCCTCCAATCCTCCTCTATTCCCCTTATTCCTCCCTCCTCCTTTCCCCGCCTTCCCCCACCATTCCCAAACTTTCCCCCACCTTCCCCCAACTTCTCCCCACCTTCCCCAACTTACCCCCACCTTCCCCCCTTTCCTTCACCTTTACTCACCTTCCCCAACTTTCCCCCATCTTTCTCATTACTTTTCCCCACCTCCCCTCCACCTTTCCCCCCACCTTTCCCAATCCTTTCCCCCGCCATCCCATTTCCTCCTACCCATTTCTTCCCCTCTCCTTCCCCTCTCCTTCCCCTCTCCTTCCCCTCTCCTTCCCCTCTCCTTCCCCTCTCCTTCCCCTCTCCTTCCCCTCTCCTTCCCCTCTCCTTCCCCTCTCCTTCCCCTCTCCTTCCCCTCAACCCCCTCCTTCCCCATCCATCCCAAATTATGTTCTTCCTTTCAAAACCATTCCTACATTTCCACCCCCTCCCATTTCCCCATTACATCCCCTGCCACAGGTAGCTTTGACGTCTGCAGAGCTTTGACGTCTGCAGTTCTGCCTGAACCACCCAAGCGTGGAATTAGGCCTATTGTGGATCACCATGGTTTCTGAAAACTTGTTGATCGTCTATCTAGTCATGGCGAATCTATGATCCACACAACTGCCTTTCAGATCCATCACTCATCGATTTCTGTCAGAACAGATACAAAGGACAAGGCAGACAAGCCCCATAACACTCTGTGACAACTCTATGCCCTCCCTAGATGTTCTATATGGGACGCATGCTTCAAAATGCTTGTCAATCTAATTATTTTGATGTTGGTATAGACTGAGGTTACTTTTAGGTGAGAAAAGCTTTTGGGAAAGAAATAGGACAGCTGCAGATCTATAATATTGCATGCATAGTAGAATGATAGAACTGAAAACTTATAGGCCTAATATTAAAGTTGGTACATCAAAAATTCTTCCTGCCGAAAAATTGAGAACAATCGGATTTTTGAAAACCAAAGAGTTTTGCGTTGGTAGTATATCGGTTTTCCAGAAAACCTGTTGTATTCATGACAATGCACTGAATGTATTTCCAAAAACTTTAATTGGAATGATATGGAGGTCAAGCACAAAAATAACGTGCAAGCACTTTAACAGCTGCTTGTAGATCTATAGGTGCAAGTATCTACTAATATGCTATGTAATTCTATCTATCTATCTATCGATCTATCTATCTTTCTATTCCTTCCTTTCTTGCTTCCTTCCTTCCTCTCTTCATTCCTTCCTTCCTCCTTCCTCCCATCCTTCCCTTCCTTCCCTTCCTTCCCTTCCTTCCCTTCCTTCCCTTCCTTCCCTTCCTTCCCTTCCTTCCCTTCCTTCCCTTCCTTCTGTGGTGTTGTTAAAGATGCCTTGTGTTTCCATATATTTTTGTGTTTTTAACAATGCCCCTGGCTGGCACTTGGCTGCTGCCATCACTGCAGCAGAACATTTAAAATTCGCGGGAAAATTGTACATTTTAGTTTAGAAAATAAAAATTAATTGTCACAGAAGTTTACCAAAAGTTGATGGAAGCAAGATAATATTCTATTCAGACTGCATGCCAAGTTTTAATGACATAGGTGAAACAGCACGACCAGGGGAGTTGTCATATTTTTTCCTGAAACTCCTCTCGCAATACAGGCTGCAAGCAGCTGTAAAAAACCAATAAGGGTTTTTGTGTGAGCTTTCTATTTTAGAGTATAAGGAAAAAATTTTAATTGTGATTTGCATCAACATTGTAGGAACTACTTATGATTTTTAAAGACTCAAATCAACATGTGGCCTGAGGGTTAATGGGACAGGCTAAGATCACTGTAATGAGACAAGGTTACTCTTGGCATATGATGAAACATCTGTCTAACATGGGAGGCCCAGACCGGGAATCGAACCTTGTTCCTTGATTTTAGCTGCAAGACATCCTACCAATGAGCTACAGGGCCCACATTTGGGCCTGAATTTATGGAATTTTTACAGGAGTTCCTTTCTATTCATTCCTTTAAATCAATAATCCGGGTTGCAGATAATATATAAATTATAATATTCCACAGACAAAATTCATGACACAAAATAAGAACACTACCATAATAGACTGACGGACATACTAAGTATTCTGGAGCTCTGACTCAACAGAACTACACTCTACCTGACAGTTACACCTCTATAGATTCTACAAGCAAGAATGGCCTGTATAGCCTGACTAGAAACAGTGACTAGCATCTAAACAGGAGTTCATCTGCCTGAATTCATCTGTTGCGCTTGGAAACTGATGCTGCTGCTGCTGACCAGAATTCAATGGGGCATGGCGTGGCATCACCAGGTAGGTTGGCTGTGGAACTATTGCTTTTGTTGCTGTCGATAGGACTTGGCCTGCTCTGTGTACCCACTACAGTATTGCAGTAGTGTGCCAGTAAAAATGCATAGATGCCAGTAAAAGATATTATAACATCGAGTTGAGCTCAAGAAATAAAAAAAAGATTTAAAAAACACCAATTATGTTATATAATGGGCAGGTCTAAAGAGCTGTACATATTATATTTACATGGAGCAGTCCTCTGTTTAACAGCTGAAATGTCACGCAGTACATTAAAAAAGCAGATAAAACCCAATATCATAAGGCAGACCTATAAAGTTGTTATCGAGGAAAAATAAACCATCTGAAGTTTTTTTCACACAATGTTATAAAGCATAATTCTGAAGGCATAGGTCTAAAGAAGAAACAACATTCAAGTTATAGTCAACCAAAGCTCAAGAAAAATCAGTTGCAAAAGAAGCGATCGAGCAAGAGAGGAAGATTAAGCAAAGACAGCTAAAGCAAAAGGCAACAGCTAAGGCAAATGTCTTGCACATCTATAGCCCAGTTAAAGCAAAAATCACCCAGGCAAATCAAGCTGCTAAAGAAATGACAGCTAAAGCAAATGGCAACCGTTAAAGCAAAATCAAATTCGATGTACACCAGGTAAAGCAAAACCAAAAGGTGTGCAAATCTATGACACAGTTAAAGCAAAAAGAGCCAGGTAAACAGCAAATCTGTGTCAGCAAAAGTAAAACTTGTCAATATTTTGTACCAAAATCAACAAGGTAAAAGCAAAATGTTACGGAGCAAAAGCAAAGAGCAATGACAGCCAAGGCAATGACAACCTGTAATGCAAAACAAATATTGTGCATCAGCAAAAGCCAATTTTGCTCAGTTAAAGCAAAATCAACGAGGAAACAGCATAAGCATATATACATAAGCAAAAGCAGGTGTTGCCCTTATCTGTAGACCAGTTAAAGCAAAATCAACTAGTCAAGGCACACTGTTCCTCAGGAAAATCAACCATGCAAAGCAAACTGCTGTCCAGCAAAAGCAAAAAGCAATGAAAACCAGTAATGCAAAAGCCAACGTAGTGCATCGGCAAAAGCAAATTTTGCCCATATCTGTAGCCCGGTTAAAGCAAAATCAACCCGGCAAAGCAAAATCCTGCCCAGTAGAAGCAACAGGCAGCAAAGCTTACAGCAGCAGCAGCAGCAGCAGCGTCAGTAGGGCATGATGGCACAACTAGCTGTTGCTTCAGGTGCTCACTGGACCATGACGCCAGCAGCAGCAGCAGCAGCAGTAGCACCATCATCATCCGCATCAACTTTCACAGAACCAATTGCCCGACGACAGATGAACTCGAACCGCTTCACAAAAAGGTCCTAAATGGTTCAGCCGACTCATGTATCCGACGACCCCATGACTACAGCCACGGACCGACTGACCAACATGGACTACCTCAACAACACGGAGCCCCACTACACCACAATCGTAGTAAGTACACTAATAATATTTCTCTCTTCAGAGAGCTCTAGAGCCTCCCCAGTTCAGCTATAGATAGAACTACCTGTTGCAGAACTCCACGGATCAATGATTCCATGGCGGTTCAGAAAAGATAGTGCTGCTGCAGTATATAGATTGCTCCCCAAATATTTGCTACCAACCAAAACCCATTAATATCCCAGAGGCCTTTATCACTCTTTAACTCCAGCAAACTGCATTGTTTACATTATCAAGGTCCGTGTATATTATACCGTACTACTAACACTGTTGACTCGAATTAAAAATTTATTTAATAAAGACCCTCTACGCCAGTGAACACATGGTTGTAGAATGAGATGGTACTTTCGAAACATTTCTAATCTAACTTGTAGAATTCTTCCTTTAATCTGTTGATTTCATATTCTTAACAATTTTTGACTTAGTAGAATTAAGTTATCTATTGATTGACTTAATTACCAATCATTGTTTATTTAGATTTAACGCAGGTCTGCAGTTAAGGCATAGCGCTGTATAACTTAAGTTACAACATAGCTTAAAGTGGATAAACCAGCTGTATTGAGTTTTGATCAAAGTATTTCCATCATAGAAATAGATAGATTTAAGTTTTCAAATTAATTTTGATGCGACATTCTTAATCTTTCATATTTTTATTATACTTTTTTTCCTAATTATGTTCTGCTCTATCACTCTTTGCCGAGATGTGTTTTTTTTAATTGATTTTTTTTAAATGTTTTATTTTACCTAAGTGATCTGATACAACTAGATGTTGATAACCTATTTAGCAGCAATGGGATGTGTTTATCACACCCGTGACGGTCCTATCAAGCCATGACGGCCGTCACACAGTGCGTTATTATGGTGTTCAGCGTCCATGACGCAGCGTTGTGACGTCTTAATTTGAATATTGTCCGAATATTGCATCAAACGATCCATTTTGTCATATTCGGTGAATTGAGACTTTCAATGCTTAATGCGAGTAACCTGATGAGTTTAGAATTTGGTAAAAAGGTGAGGGTTAAAATTGTTACCCCTTATTGTGGTTGACTGTGGTTTGCTACCCCATAATTAGGGTTATGGTCAGATGGGCCTCAATAGAGGGGTGATTACAAAACTCATATTCCACACATCAACAATTACTGAAAATTTCGAACTCCTGCTGTGAGTTTGAATTACACCTGCAATATCGCCCAGGTGACCCCCTCTGAAACTGTTTGACTTTTTTGCTAAATTGCATTTTGTAGTGTTTATGTCAGGACTGATGCATTACTGTTATTAGTCGAATTATGATTGGTAGTTTCGTGTTGTTGGGAGTCCATATAAGCACTATTTAGCCACAAGGGGTGCAATAACAGTAATTAATGGAAATGTTTGTTTAATTGACTCGATTTTGTTTAATGTTACATGGTAGATTTTATCTATAGCATCTGTATAAAATTTACCTTCGATTGGTCAATTCTTTTCCTGACCATTTACAAGACACTTACATCCCACTCTCTGATTCACAGTACTCACCTATAACTGAAATACAGTATATCAAAATGTAATGCATTTTCTGTAGATGTGCACAACATTTATAATTTTAAGAATTAATCTTTATAACTTACACCAACTCATACATACTGAGAGGGTCTGGGAGACAGAAGACAGGACAAAAGTCCACACTGGTGATGTCTGCTTCCTGTTTAACTAGGAAGTGTCAGTATTTATCCTGCCTCATCCCCTTTAATCAGTGGGGTGAGCTGGCTAGGTGTCCGAGCCATGTTCATTTGACAGGCAGACAAACAGATAGAGAAAGAGATAGACAGGGCTCAGCCATTAATAGGTGGTTGACAAGCTTCAAATGAGGCCACAGGAAGCTCTTTTCAGGAAGTTGTTCGTCTTATTGAGGTCCAAGGGCCTTTGATTCTCAGCTAAGCCGCCAGGGGGCCCCGAGGTCCATCAAACTGTCTGCTTGGGACCTCAGTGGGCCTGTGTTGGTCAGGGTCTTTCATGCACACACCGAAGCAAATTACGTCACAAAAGGGCATGAGGATTGCACTGGGATGGGGAATTTGCTGCTCTTTTATGTGTGGTGAGCTTTGGAGGAGGCGGAGGAGGAGGAGGAGGAGGAGGAGGCGGAGGCGGAGGCGGAGGAGGAGATAGACAGACATGTAGATGAATAGATGGGTGATTTGGGCTTTACGTCCTGTATTTATGCACTGGGTAGGTTAATTAGGACAGAAGGTGGACACAGCAATGAGGCGAAGGATGATAGAACAGCCGTCCAACATGGCCCAGGTGATCCGGCAAGAGCTGGATTCGAACCCGGGACCAAGCAATTGGTAGCCAAGCACGCAACCACAAGACCAACCCCCCCCCCCCGATAGCCAGATAGATAGACAGATCTATATCTAGATTGATAGATCAATTACTTCCAACTAATTTCACTATCATCCTCAATGAAACAAAACAGTCAAGATAGTGACTGCGTTACTTTACGGATGGTAGCAAAAGTGGGATTGAGGAATTTGCCACTCTTCTATTATATAGGTAGATAGATGGATATACACTATTAGATAGATGTATTTATAGATGGATGGATAGACAGAAAGATAGATAGGTTGACTGAATGACTGTTGACTGGTTGATCTATGGATGGACTGATCGATTGATAGTATTTTGGTTTTAATGGAATTGTAGAAAAGTTAAAAGCCAAGTTATCATAGGCTATTTCAGAGTAGTAGGGACTGGCGGAGGTGAGGAGGGGAAGGGGGGGGGGTGCAGGCCCAAATTCCCCAGACTGGCAAACACTATCCGCCGTCTTAAGTTCTGATGCCTGGTCTGAGCGGGCTGGCCAGCCACACCCGAGGGTAGCACCCGAATTAGGGCGAAATGTAAGTCAGCCCCATGGGGTCACAGAAACCAAATTACACAAATACTCTTGGCCCCCTTTCCCCCTCTCAGAGCCTCTCCCTACTCTGCCCCTTTACTGGAAACTGGAAATCAAATTGCAAACCATTCGGACAGTCTACGGTCCACAAACATGGAGAATTTTCGCATCTATCAATTTTGCATGGGTCGCATTAACCTATCTAGGAGTAGCGTTGGAGATGCGGCATATTGGTGAATTTAAGGGCTATCATTGAGCCCGATTTACACCTTACAGCCCTCGGGGGAAGAGGCCCTTGCCCCTTTCTTCTGCCCGGAGCCCAATTAGGCCAATATGCCCCCCTGAAAGCCACAAACTCGCAAATTTCAAAAGCAATTTATCAAGCCTGTTGAAATCAACTGAGAAGTGCGAGGCAGGCATTAAGCAGATAAATGCAATTTGCAGTTTGTTGTCTGAGGCAGAGACGAGTAATTCCCACTCTGTCCGCGGGGTGTCGCTGTCTGCACGAAATTCTTATGTCAGCTACAATTGTAACAGAGAGTTCCTATTTTGTCCTAGCACAGACTAAGCACAGTTATAACTGCCTTAAATTCTTTTATGTGTCATTGTTTCAGAAATCAATATTTTCTAGTTGTGCGTTTGTGTTTCGTTTTAATTTGACAAAAGGCAGGGAGATGTTAAAAAGTAAAATGGCCCATTTTGAGGTAGAAGAGGGTGGTGGTGGTGGGGGGGGGGGGGGTAATTGTGTTTCAAGTGTTATTGGCTAAGATGAGAGGAGAGGGTGGGGGTAAAAACGAGAGATATCCCTTTAAAATCTGAAGGGATCCATACAATTAGAAATAGAAATTCATAGTTTCACCATTTTCAACACATGCATGGATGTCGTAGTTTCACCAGCATGAAAGGGGGGGGGGTAGCTGGCAATGCGTTTGTTAAAAAGGTAGCCAGTAAGTAGGCTATTGAGGCAGTCTTGTACAAAGAAACACTATCACTTTTGGCACCAAGCCACAACTCTGCTTATGTCCCAATTTACACTATTCAACTTATTGACGCACTGACTCTGGTGACCTGGGTTCGAAACCTGCCCGCGTCAATACAGGTAAACATTGTAATATGACCACCTACCTGCTTGCCAACTTACTCATGGATTGGCCTAATCTAAATAATGGGCTAAATTAACGTGATGAATGCCACAGGGAAACGATTTATTACATTTTCGAGTCCCTTAGTTCTGACAGAAATTAGGCAAACATGCAGGCAAGTTTGTGTGATAAACACTGATTGAAGGAGGGTGCATGTATTGTATATCTACACAATATCTTAGATACAATCCTAGCTTTGGGGTTGAGTTTAAAATGTTCAACCATTGATTCAATCAATCGTCTTTTGGTGATTTCACCTTTGATTTTCGAAATTTAATCAATGTATCTAATTATCTTTACCAATTAGTAGACAGATAGGTAGATAGATATGATAAGTGCAGCCCTCTAAGCCCATGAGGTCGGGGTGCCCATGCACGAGAGTTGATTGATGGAATGGGAGGGAGAGCATTTATCCCATGTGAGGGATATTTTACTTGCATGCCATAGACACTGAAACAAGGGGCCACACAACTTTATAATAAATAACACTATTTATCCTCAAAGTTACTGATGTTCAGCATCATTTATTTTATCGATCTTATTTCAACTCAGGTCTCTATCTTGTAATTTTGCTGTAACAATAAACAGGAATTGCCCTCTTCCTTTCACCTATTTCGCCAATAGATGGCACCACTAGCACGCTATCCCAGCATTCACCTGTCAAGAGGACAATCGCCATTCTTTCCTGTGAACTAACCCCCCCCCCTTCCCTTCAATTTTTTGTCAGATTTTTTCTCTTTCCCCTTTCTGTGTTTATTGCCAATTTTTCAACATTTTAATCGTCTCATTAAAGGAGACACTTCTAGCCTCCAATTTTCCTCTGACTCAGTTTTTGAAAAGTTGGCAACCATCTGAGTTGGCACATTTCCCTGCCTGGGAACAGCACTCATTAAAATGCTCAACAATTGCCTAACCAGTTATGACACTCATTGTCTGTCTGTCTAGCCGTCTGTCTATCTGTCACAATCTGTCTACCTATGTTTCTGCGTCTCTATGTGGTTGTTTTCGTGATAGGGCAATTTCTGTGAAATGTGGACGTTATGTGGTTTTCCACAACGATGCCAAGTCAAAATTTGCCCCCTAATAACTTTAGAAAGTTGGTTCTCTAGCCAAATAATTGGTTTGCTTGTGTGAGAATAACCAACTTTGACCAGCTAATTATCATGAAATCGTCAAATTCCTCTGTATTCTGACCAAAATGAGACATTATGATTTATTTGTGAAAAACATTTTTATAATAAGATATTGCATAGCAAATTGATGCTGATGTGTTGAAATAATTGCAACCTCTGGTTTTATTTGCAGCAATCTACCTTTAAAACATATTTGACTTCAGCAGGGTAGGCCTGCACTTTCAAATGCAATTGGGCCCAAGTCAAATCAAGCTTAGTGTTCACCCTTGTTAAACAAATTTACAAAAAAAGAAAAAAAAAGATAAAAAGATATTACACGATTTTCATAGACCTTGAAACAGCTTACATGACTAATGCTCGTTAAGTCAAATTAATAAAAGATAAGTTTCAGAATTGAGTAACCCAGGCCTGTGCAGTAATATAAACTGTGGTTGTTTACATACTTAATAATTCAAACATGAAATACCTATCACTAGAATATACTTAAAAGTTTTTTTTTCTGTTTCTAAACTTTATGAAATAAATCCCACATGCAGAAGGGTTGCTTGGTGTGATAAAGTTTATGGATCACTGAGTTTAGAAACCAATCAAGCGGAACTTATGAAAAAAGATGGATGAATCCTGAAAAGAATGTTGAAGTTCGATAAAAAGTGTGTCAAAAGAAGACGAAAATAAAATCAAAATTGTACTGATATGGTTATGGGAAGTCGTAAAACTTATGGTAAAATTATAATGGTGTGTTATCTTTATTTAAATAAAAACAGGAAGATTCAGGAAATGTAGGTTCTTGATCCAGGAAATAGGTAGATAGATTGATATGAATGGATAGGTAGACATATAGATAGATACACACAATCATATATAGATAGACTGTAGACAGATATTTGACTGGCTGATGATACGTATACTTGAAGAGAAAAAGAACTACAGATAGATAATTAGAGATATAGATGAATTTTTGGATGGATGATATGCATGAATACATGGTACTTGAATAAAACAAATCTAGAAAGATCTAGATCACTGACAACTTTGAAAGATGCTGGCTAAAATATTGGGAAAAAGACAAGTTTGTATAAAAATGAGTCATGGTCCGCAACTTGTGGGACAATGATGCAATAATGTCTTGCAACGCTGGTTTGGTCCTGTATGGTTCTGTCATGCCCCAATGAGCAATCCACAAAAGCTATCGATTTTGCTTGGGCCTATTCTGGCCTATTTCACCAGCATATCTGCTTGTGGGATAATAGGTACATGAAGCAACAGTGTGCCTATACCCTGGGATGAAATGTTGAAAGAGTCTGGCTGCATGTGGTTTTTGTACTGGTATCTGCTGCCAAATGATAGTCATAATATATTATGTAATTAGTTGTCTGAAGTGTTTTTAATGCTGTACTTTTATGTAGATGCAGAGTCAAACAAATTTTTTAAAAGATTAGGAGTTGAAGAAAAAGAATTGAAGTGAATTGAAATAAAAAATATTGCAAGGAGATATGTTAAAAGCTATAATGAATTATGATTGAAGCAACTGATATTACCTTAAAAATGGTTGAGAGCTGCTCAAATATGCCTCGGGTTCATTTAATTGAGCTAATAATTGGTCGATTAATTGGTTATCGGAACTTAGCACATGCTTGTATTGTAGTTGACGAGCTTATAAACCTTAAGCAACCTTAAGGGTCACAAGACGTGATCTCTACAGGGTGGCAATAAAATATTTTTTTAACCTTAAAATCTTTAGATAGTAGTTTAACAATTTGACACATATGTGTAATGGTACATTTACAAGTCAAAATAAAATGGCACGCTGAAGTTGACCAGCTGAACTTTAATTTAGGATATAATATTATGTGAAATCGTATTGCCTGCGTCATTAAAAATATAACTTCTTTATGTGCTGCTGATTCAATCATTTTAAAAAGTTTTTTATGAAAAAAAAGAAAAGAATTCAAATTCTCCGAATTGTTTAAAATACTTGTAAGCATTCTCAATTTAGGTATAAAATGTTGAAGTTCCTGTCAATCAGTTTGGGAGTTCAATAATTTTTGGGGTGTTGAAGCACTTTCGATCATTAAGCTCTTTGCTAATTTCATTAGTCGACTGTTAATTGCTTATTAAAAGCATACAGTTGACCGCGTTCTGTATTTGCAAAGTAGCTAAATTAGTTACTGTATTGTTAGTTGTAATAATGTGCATTTTAAGGCATACTTTGCTGTGCATTTCAACAATTTTATGACTGCGTGCTAATTTCCTGAAGTGAGCTTAAATACATGCCTACACACCGAGAATTGAGCCCATATATAATTCATTAACTACTGTAAATGTTCACACAGCTTATTCTGTGGGCATTACACATTCTTAAATGACAAATAGTGTTTATGAGCTTGTGTGAAACTATTTTAGAATCGATTTTTTTTATTTCTCAAAAACCCATTCACATCATCACAAGCTGTAGTGTTCTTCATCAGTCAAACCAGTCATATTTTAACAATGTGTTTGTATAGAAACATCACCTAATGACAGATTTATTACCTTTCAAGTATCATAACATATTGCCTTAAGTGCACATTCGACTTATTCTCATATAGTGTCTCTATTGTTCTATTGGGAAGTCGTTGCGGCCCAGAAATAAGTTGTAGGCCTCCGGTAAAAGGCATTGGTGTTAGAGTTGTTGAAAACTTGTCCAGTCATTCGGCTAGTGTAAGGCTATACATTTCTGATACATTTTTAGGTTTTGACCATTTAGTTTTTACTTTTAACATGTGTTTATTCTGAATAACCATTAGATTGAATTGATGATCTTCTTGCGATTATAGCTGTGGAAATTTCGTAATTTAAGTGAGAAAAATAAGCAAACACTAAGAAATAAAAAACTTTTCTCAGCCATTATATTATTCAAAAGAAAAGAAATTGAGATAAAACCATCAAAATCTTTCGAAGACTTCCAGCAAAATTCACCTAGTAGGCTACATGTAATAATAGATGAAAATGGTTTAATATGGATTAACCTAGGAAACTCCTTCAATAGGTTTTGGAATCAATTAAACTCCATTTAAATTTCTTTATAACTTTAATTTTGGATTATCTCAGATTTATAGAAGTTGTAAAAGTGTAGCAGCTGACTGAAAAAGAGCTGTATCAGGACTATCAGGCCATATTCAAAGGCTCACCAAAATAGGCCTAATGGCAATATTATCAGGTGTCACCAGATATCACCCGATATCACCCGATGTCACCAAAGATCACAGCATCTGAGTTAGGAGGGCACCTCGCATCACTTCACTCCAGCTTTGCAGCATCACTTTGAGAATGGAGGCTGGGCGACACACATTAGCAGAACTTTATCTGCGAATTAGCAGGTCGTAACTCCTTGCTCGTGGCATGCATTGTATCAGCTCTTTATGAAATATTCACAATCCAAAGTGGTGATTACAGCCTAATTAATGGCAATGTGGACATCATGGGTTTTGAATATTGAAGACCTATTCCCCTGCCGCCGAATGGTGTTGTTTGAAGCCCACTGTGCCTCGGCTGTCAGTTATAATTTGCCATTAATTCCCTCCCCAGTCTCCCCACTTTCCCCCATATTCATCATCTCCCTCTCCCTTTTTATGCCCATTCTTGCTGTTATTTTATTCTTCTGTTTGTGGATTAATCTGATTTTTGTTGTTATATTTCTCTGGTAGTAGCCTACTCCTACTTTCCACAACTGGTGTCATACTATATACCGTTTTGCTGTATTAATTTTAATATTTTACTATACCTGCAGATCTCTGGACACCCCTCTCTTTGTGTATGAGGTCTTTGTGGTGTTATTTATGAGAGTGTTTTATACATAAGTATTTATGTATCCAGCTGATCAATGTTTAATCATAATTAAGGTATAAGTCATTTACTAGTTTGTGAGGAAATCTTCTATAAGCGTTTGTTTGTTTGTAGATTTATTAATAGACTCCAAGTACCTGATAATAAATTTATACCAAGTACCTGATAATAAATTTAAAACGGTTGGTCATTTTAAGCCTAATATGTATTTACTTAAGTTGATATCCTTTAGAAATTAGAGGTATGTGCTTTGACACAAATCTAAATACAAAAGGTTAACACCGTTTTAATTTTGCTTGTTACATATATATGCCAACTTTAAAATAAGCAATGGCTACTTTAATCTGATTACATGTTTACCATAAACCAACAAAGTCTCTGAAGGACCAAGCCAACTTGTGTGAGCAACCATGACAATTGTCTGCCACACTTTCCACAAGAGCCTGTTGCCTGTTGAGTCAACTAGATGCTGCTGCCCTCTCGCGGTTGGTGCATGAGTGACACAAAAGCTCAGACTCCCATTTAATGCAGGGTGTGACAAACTCAGTGTTTCATTGGGGCCGCTCTAGTGCTGACATCTAGCTTACCCTAGGACAGTATTACATTTGTACAGTAGGTGCTGTATGTAGTTATTGTTAGACTGATAAAATAGGTGTGGATCATACGATTTAATAATCGGATTTATATTATTAGGGGTTATCAGAATTATGATATTGAAATATCTCATCGATCTAATCCAATTAGTGGGACATTTTAACTACTCGTATACGCGTAGGCGTATCGTTTGTATCTCACTGTTCCGTTTTAAATCAGATTCATCATATAATCAACTGGATAAAACTTCATGGCCATGTTACAAGTTAAGACTACTAGAAATCCCAGATTAATTGACTTAACACAGACATTAGTAGCAAACAATCTGCTCAACCACTTGGTCCCCACTCTATTGTCATTGGGCATATCTGGTTGCAGCTCATTAAAAGTTTATGCAGTGTGTCTAACCACTTTGTTGCCGTCTGATTCAAACAGGAAAGGCACATTTCTAGAAACTGGGGTTTCGACTATTGGAGAAAAGTACTCCTGTCCAAAAGTATTGATCCATCTTGACGAATACAAGAAGTGATCAATATGAGTGAATGGGGCACACATGTCATTGTAAATGACTATTTAGACTGAGCATTGATCTTGGCTGTTGCATGGGCCAGGACAGGTGGTTCCTTGTACAGGGCTTGTTTGGAGCTTGGTTATGTTTGGTTGGTGTTTTGTTGGTATTTTTGGAAGGTTAGGTTTTTGATATGGAACCTTTTTGGAGGGGGGGGGCTGGGTGGATATGGTATTTTATTTCTGTTAATACATAATACTGGCCTATAGTACATGTATGCGATTTGAGTTAAACTGAGAATTAATCCTTCGAAGATCTGTTTAAAACAGCCTCTATTGAGATAATAGATGAGAATTCAGATGATGAATTAGTTTTAATATATAATATAAAATTATTTTACTTTAAGAAACACATGAAGTCTTTTTAGGCTCATATCAATATAATAACATTCCTCGTGTTTTTCTTTCTCTCTCTTTTCAAGTAGGCCTATTTCTCATTTTACCTTCTTCGGTTCATTCTCATTTATTCTCAACTCTTTCTTTCTTACCCTGTTTCTTCTTTCTTCTTTTCTTTTCTTCCTTTCCCCTTGCTTAGTTTTTGCCTGCTTTCTGCAACAGAGTATTAACCGATGACATCCCCTCATCAAGTCCCTCGCCCCTTGCATAATCTTCACTGCCCACGTTTAATCAACTGAGCAGGTGTTTCGAGAAACATGTGCGTGCCTTGCCCTGTATTCGGAAGGGGGGGGGGTGTTCTTGTCATTTGGTGGATGATTGGATTGTTGGATATCTGGGTTTTTTGGTTATGAAAAATCACATTTTGGTACTAAAATAGAATTATTTGACTTTAAGAAGAAAAATGATGTATTTTTAGACTGATTTTATTCAAATCAATTTGTGTTTTTGACTTTTTGTCAGTTTTATTGATTGGATCGATAGAGTTATTATTTTCCAGTTCTTCCCTCTTCTTATTTCTCGAACTAGCTATTCTTTCTTGGTGTCCTCACTTTATTGCTTCCTTGTGTTACCCCTTTTTCCATTCTTGTTTCTGTCCTTGTTTCTTCTCTTGTTTCCTTCATTCCTTGCTTCCTTCATTCCCTGCTTGCTTCCTTGCTCCCTTGCTTCCTTTCTTGCTCCATTGCTTCCTTACGTGTATTTGCCACCTTATTTGGCTCCTTCCTTCCTTCATTCGTGTCTACCTTCATTGCTCCATTGCTTTTAACTTCCTTCCTTCCTTGCTTCCTTCCTTCCTTCCTTTCTTCCTTCCTTCCTTCCTTCCTTCCTTCCTTTCTTCCTTCCTTATTTGCCACCTCCCTTTCTCCCTCCCTTTCTCCCTCCCTTCCTCCCTTCCTTCCTCCCTCCCTTCCTCCATTCATTCCTCCCTCCCTTCCTACTATTACCATGTATTTCAAAGTTTTCTTCCAACCTCCCTGCACCACAAAAAAATAAATACGACTGCCAATTCCTGTCTGTTCACGCCCAATGCATCTCACCAAGTATCGATCTGACCCATTCAACCATTTCAGCTGCCATCCATGAAAAACTAGAGCAGCGGAAAGCCTTTTATGATTCTCAAGAGAGGGCACTGTGTGTTACCGCTGGAGCATGCGTCGTTGCTTTGCTTCAGTTCCGGGCAGGTTATGTTTGTGTCGGTGGCTGTCAACATGTTAAGATTATCTTAGTGACATGATTTTTGGACAGGGAAAGCATATACATAAAAGTTTATAAATATGTTTAGAAATGAGACTAATTTTGTTAGGTAAAACAAAAGAAAATGTTAATTGTTGTGTGTAAGGTTTAGAAGATAATTTAAAATATAATTTCTATTTTAAGTGGCTTGCTTCAATCTATATCTCATCTAATTGCGTAAATTACCCATCATTTACTGTTTTGGAGTAATATTCCAAACTAGCAAAGCCTTCTGGTCCAAACCGGTAAAGATCTACATCTAAAACTTACTCAATTTGGATAATGGCTGTAGATGCTTGTTAAAATAACTCCCAATTCTCCAACAATTTTTAATTTTCTCATTTTTGAATTTCCACGTGATCCTTCTTAATCTGTTAATTTTTTAAAATTTCTTAATGGACAATTTTCTGTTGTGATCCCAATCAATCTTGGAGGCTGCAAATTTGATTAGAATTGGGAGATGATTGTGAAACATTCATTGTTAATTGTTCTACATGAATTGCCAATAAATTGATATTAATGTTTGTGGTTAGGGGAAAATGGCCTCCCTAATAATCAAAGAGATGGTGGGTGGATGGTTGGTTGGGAAGTGTGATAATCCCATATAATATTATAATGCCTCTCACTTGACAATCAGATTGTGAACTATTTACTGGTAGAAGTGATGAAGAAATGGCATGATAAGATTTTTAAGAAGCCTTTTGTTGACACTTAAAAAAAAAGCCCAAGTTTTTTTTAAAATTATAAATCTCCAATTTGACCAAATATGAAATGTATTTCTTGATATATATTCAGTAGAACACATATGCGTACAACTAGTTTCTCAATATTAAGCTCTAGATGTAACTCATATCATCATCACATACATATTTACGTACCAATTTATATGTACAACAGCAGGAGTCACAGAGCTCCTTGCTTAATCCCTCACAATTTACTTTCAAAGCAGATAGGCCTATACCTTATTACAAATTATTAGTACCTGTACTTCTGAGATATATCTCAACTCGTCATCACAATATATCAACGCCTGTAGAGCCCAGTTGTTGGATAATTGTTTCATTACTCCCTTTGATGACGTTTCAAATATCTCTGATGACGTTGTCGTTGGTGTAGGGTGTTGGGCTGTTGTGTGTGGTTCTTTCCACATGCAATGGTGGCACGCGAAAGTTTTTGATGTCTGAGGACCAGCTGTGGTTTAGGTAGCTATCAGGGCAGTTATTAGGGTAGCTATGGTGAGACTATGGGGTATTATAAAGTCATGAAGACTTTGTTTATCTTCTGATTAAAGAGTGACATTTGAAGAACACAATCAAGGTAAATCAAAGAATACTTTGTGCAGTGACTGTAATTAGTTGTTGGACAGTTATTTTGCCTTTCACTTCAATTTCCCCCTGTACAGGTGGCCAATGCATGTATTGAAGCACCCCGTACTGTTGTGAGTATGGAACCCTACCAATTCTTTGAAGTTTGCAGACCACTAATGTTAGAATTACAGGTAGACACGTGCCTTCTTAATTAATCTGCCTTGGCATGCACCTACCCTGCTACTTGCCCCCAACTAGCCAATCTGACAGCCTGATCAGCCTCCAATTTGCGGATTTTGACCATGACTTGAAACAGCCAATTTCTATCCAATTTCGCCAAAGCAATAACTTCCAGAATGCATGATTTTTAGCACGCAATGTGATAGAAAGTAGAAGCTTGACTCAAATAGAGCTCGATTTGAAGTCTCAAGGCTGCCACGTGCCCAAAATAGGGTAATAACAGTTGAAAGACAGCATTCAAAATGTCAGAAAAACGCAAATTGGTAATTTCTAACCATCTCTTGCAGACTTTAGCTGCTGTAGCTCCATGCTATCCCCTGTCAATTTCTTTCAATCAACTATTACCCATTTGTCTCTATTTAGGTGCAAACAGCCTTTTAGTAATTTCTCGCTAGCTAATTTCTTTGAGTCAGAGTTCAAGGGTCAACCGTAAGAGGGGCATTATACAGCCTTCCAGGGGCATTAAGTGATATCTTTTGCTCTCTGAGTTTGAGCTAATTGATCTAGCATTATTCTTCATTGCTCTCTTGTTCGAGGGCTATTTGATTATAAGGCAGCCTCTGGGTGCCACATCCTCCCTTGTGCTCAGCCCGCCCCCTCCCGGCTCACAGATGTTAGAGGGATGGTAAAGGCTGTCACCCCCTCCCCTTCTACCCCCTCTCAGCACTCTGCCTCCCCCCTCCAAACCCCCTTCATCTTTCATAGTGGCTCAGTCCCCCTGGCCACATTTCACAGTCACATCCCTCCGCCCTGTCTTGTCCTATTAGTGCCCGATTTGTTCATCTTAGTCCTCTTAGGGAGCCTTGGATTACACATGGATTACGGATTAGAGAAATGGCCACTAACCCTCCATCCCTCCCTACCCCCTCCTCCTTTTTCAGTTGCAACACTGGACAACTAAAATGGCCTCTTCTCGCCTTGTCTCTCTTCGCCTCTACTGAATCTCCTCGAATCTCCTCATAATAGGCCCACATCTCCCGTTATCTCTCCATATCTCCTCATAATCATTGTGTCCTCATATCTCCTCATATCACCGCATATCTCCTCCTATCTCCCCTAACCTCCCTTATCTCCTCATATCTCCCCATATCTCCTCATATCTCCCCTTATCCCCTCATTTCTCCACACATCTCCTCATTTCTCCACATATCTCCTCATATCTCCTCATATCTCCCCATATCTCCTCATATCACCCTATATCTCCTCATATCTCCCCATATCTCCTCATATCTCCCAATATCTCCTCATATCACCCTATAAATCCTCATATCTCCCCATATATCTCTGCATATCTCCTCATATCTCCCAATATCTCCCCATACCTCCTCATATCCCCCCCGTATCTCCTCATATCTCCCCTTATCTCTGCATAGCTCCTCATTTCTCCCCATACCTCACCATATCTTCTCTTCTCTTCTCCTTTTCTCCTCTTCTCTTCTCCTCCCCTCTCCTCCATTCTCTTCCCCTCTCCTTTCACTTAATCAAGTAAGTTAATGCCATTGTCACATCTTAAGGCCCTCATCATTTAGCAGAAGCATAGCAAGGTAATCAAAGAGCCCTTAATTGGCACATTAAGAGAGGTTGTTGTTCTAGTTGGCTGAGTGAGATGGGATGGGTTCTGCAGCTGCAACTCGCATCTTAACGGCATCCTTGTGAAAAGCCCCCGTCCTCTATGCTGGGCCAGGATAATGCGCCTGTCAGGAAAATGGATCTGCCTCTTAATCCTGTCTCTCAACAACTTAGATCAGAGGAACAGTGTGCAGTGCAGACACGATGTGAAAGAGGCATTGGCTGAGCAAGAGGCATGCAATGGCAGAGAAAAGAGGCAATGGGAAGAGGTAGTGAGGAAGGAAAGAGGCAATGGGACAGGACAGAGGCAAATGGAGGGAATAGAGGCAATGGGAGTGGAAGGAGGCAAAAGCATAGGAGAGAGGCCGTGGGATACTGGGCGGGGAAGGAGGGAATGTCAGAGGAAAGAGGCAATGAAGAGGAAATAGGCAATTAGAGGAGATAGAGGCAATGGAAGGGGACAATGTGTTGTTGTTTTTTTTCTTTTCTTTTTTTGTTTAATTGTGTGTGCATGCCAGGCTTTGCCTGTAACAGTTGTATGACTAGCGTGCACATGCTTCAAACACACCACTTTTTAAAAGCTGTATGAACTATTCTGTATACATGTATGTACCATGTGTTTGGAAAAAAAAAGAAAAAAAAAAAAAAAGACGAAAATGGCAATGGCAGGAAGTCAGTCAGTCAGTCAGTCAATCACAATTGATTATATTCACTCAAATAAATTGTAAACCGTTTAAATATATAAGACGTGGAATCGTGGATATTGTATTCTTCTGTCAGTGTCAACATGGACCTAGCATAAATCTCTCTGGTTTCAATGTTGCACGATTCCTTTCCTGCAGTTGTACCAGGTGTGGCAACTAATTTAGAATGGTGATCTGCCTTTGGTGATCTGCATTTGTTCTGATTTCTCTGCGAGTCTCTGTCTGTGTCCAGGTGGTTCAATCACTTTTGTCCTAACAGTGACTCAAGAACCAATCTCACTTATTCCCTTCACAGGGCTTCACTGGACTCACTCCATCCCTATCTGAGTATCCCTATCCCATCCTTGTGTCAACCTCCCATCCCCACCAACCAAACACACCATCAATGCCAGCTAATGCCGATCCTGCTCTAATTATTAATGGCCTGGGACTCGAGTGTTTGGCCTGAGAGCTGGAGACTACAGGAGTGGCTGTCTCGCCTCTCAGTCATGCAGTGCTCTGCCTAAAACAATTGTCAATATTTTAGGACCCTCTGAAAGCAGCAGCCTCGATCACAGGCCAGCCAGATTTTGTTTGCAGATGGTCTGTGATAGCCCAGTGTGTTCCAACACTGTTTTGCATCTCACTGTAAAAGAGCCGGTGTAGAATGATGCAGTCTCATGGAAGAAATATTACATTGTGTGGATTTCGGTTGTAAGCTGTATATAATTACATACCAGAACTACAGGCCGACATAAAATTGGTATATTGTCAATAATTTCGAAAATTGTTTCTCTGAGTCATTTTGGTATTAGGTTCGACGTAAACTATCACAGTTGAATGATATTTATGATAACTTTTATACAGCAAAATTACATGTAATACTAAATACAAGTTAATTGTGGTGCAATCTATGTACATAGAAGTTTTACAGTGGACCTCTCAGGCCCTGCTTTAACCATCCCATTTGATATTAAGCATGGAAATAGTGTTTTATGGACTCATTGACTCAAGAAGGGCAGATGTTTCTAATATAATGGCCAGAATGCAGTTCGGTTCAATCCAGCAGAAACAGCAGCAACTAGCCATGCACCAACAAAACACATGCTATTCTGTTAATCATGCCATGAGTGAAAAGAAAAAGGGATGATCGGATAATTAATTACCAAAAGAGAAAGACAACAAGAAAACAAGAGGAGGGAAAGAAAACTAAAGATATGGCAGTTATGGCTAAAGCTGCTTGTAAATGAAGAGCTCTGTAAAATGTCAGTCTCAAGTATTGACATAGGAAGCCTGCAGTTGAATAGTAGAACTTGAAGTTAGTAATTAAACCAGAAGTCATCTTAAGATAAATAAAATGGCATAATATAGGCATAGTTTGATTTAACTTAGAAATTGTTATCTCAAACCTATTATATGAGCCAGTTTTTGATGATTTCCTTGCGTCTGCATCTACCAGTTCACCTGATTTTTTCGGCGTTAGTTACTGCTCAGGTGCACATAATAACCACCAGGGCTATTCTATGACAATACCACCATTACTTTGCTACCATGCACCAATCTGGCTATTATTACATTTTCCCTCATCAATGGCTTTTTGTCAATTGGTAATTAAGAAATAGCACTACTGCACAGTGCTCCAGCTACATGTTAATTGCATAACTATGAGCATGATCTGGATGCAATTACCAAATGGCTTGCTGTGAATCATGTCATTCAAACAGACTTTTGCAAAAGGTCAAATTGTTGTTTTGGAAACAAATCTCAGAGCAACATTGACGCAACTCAGTCTAGCATGTTATACTGTGTTTTGTCATAATGTAGCAGCTCCACAGCAATTGTGTTGCTATTTTGCTGTAGTTTTGTTGGAGTAATTGTGTATGGAGTACCTGTCTGTTTGACGATACTGCATGAAATAAATCTCAGGTCAGTCAGGTGTATAAAATGCAGATAGATTTGAGAATGGATAGATAGATGGATAGATAGATAGATAGATAGGTAGATAGATAGATAGATAGATAGATGGATAGATAGATAGATAGACAGACAGACAGATAGATGGATAGATAGATTGATAGATAAAACTCATTTGATCGATAGATATATGAAATAAACACTTTGCAATTTCCGTTACTTTACGGATGGTAGCAAAATTCTGAAAGTGGAATTGAGGAATTTGAAATTATTTTATTGCAGATAGATAGATAGATAGATAGATAGATAGATAGATAGATAGATAGACAGATAGATAGATAGATAGATAGATAGATAGATAGATGGATAGATAGATAGATAGATAGATAGATAGATAGATAGATAGATAAAACTCATTTGATCGATAGATAAAACTCATCTGATAGATAGATGTATCAACAGAAACAGCGTCTGATAGAATTGAACACTGAGATTGTTGGAGATCTAACCTTGATTGCAAAACGATGCACAGTAAACTCCCAGCCACCCAGAACTAATCTCAAGTAACAGCCTGATGCGACTGCTTTTGAGCAATCTCTCTTTTATTGGGTGACAATTGTTGGGGGACACTTGATCACCCATCAGATGCCCAAAACATTGAATTGAACGATCAGTCTTGTGGGGTGGCTTAGGGGGTGATTGGACAGAGCAAAGGGGCAAAAGCAGCTGTCTAGGGGCACGTGGGGCACAGTGGGCACAAGGGGCAAGGGGTGACAGGGTAGGGTGTGGATTGTGCCCATGGGAGGCAAGTGCATGCACCCACTGGCTTATACAATATCACACTTAACTGATCCAGCATCTGCCCTCTAGTTTTTGCCCATAAAACAATATCATTTTCCTTGAGTGATGGTCAGAAGTTTTGGATCTGACCATAAATTGGCATAATGCATTGCCAAAGTTACTGTCGTGGATCTTATGTGGAGACTGTCATCTATACAGATATTTCTGAATAGAAATTGGAGATAACAGAGAGTTGATGCATTTCCTTTCTTAAAAATAACAGTGCATGTATCAATAATGGAATTCCACACAGATAAAGCAAGTTATTTGCAAAAAGCTATCTGGTCAATAATGGGAAATGACCTTGATATAAGTTGATAAAGCACAGTTTTCAAGTATTTTCTTCATTAGGGATGAAAACAAATACCCACAACTGCATTGTAGCCCATACCGTTTCACAATAATTTCAGCTGCAAGTTCCACAAGTATCGTTTGCAATAGTGCAACAAGACAAGGGTAGATTGGTTTTCAATTTCCCAATTAGAATAAAACGACACAGGAGCAGCATAAACAATGCACATGGCCACTGGTGTTAAATGATCTGCTCTTGAAAGTGATCAAAGAAGCAAGTAGAGGTCCAGCATGCAACGTTCGGTTGTCCATCAGGATCATATTTCAGGTCATCCTTTGTACTGGACAATGGACAGTGGAGAGCCACACTGGACGTCAGCCATTGTCTGACTTACACTGCCAAAGATTTTGGGTGCTTTGTACAGCAATCTTACATTTGTATTCTCTTTTTTTTCTCTAGATACAGCACTGTATAAAATACAGGTGGCCTACTTCATGTTATCCTTGTGCCATTCTTGTCATTTATCACATCAAAAGTTTTTGCCTGCCATGTCATTTCATCTCTTTTATCTCACAAATATCAATTATATAATATTATCTTATTCTCATCCAATATCGTCTCATCTTATCTTATCTTATCTGAAGAATTCCATCCGTCATTTATGAATATAATATTCCATTGCAGTTCACAGCAAATTCCATTTCAGCTCTTAAATTGTACAAATCTAGTTTCAAACTACAGCATATTTTACAGTTCACAACAACTGACCAGTGGTCAGCCAGGACAAATTTCCAGATTCAAATGAGAGGGAAAGGGTAGGAATAATTAGAAGGTGCTTTTGAGGCAAGATGTTGAGGCAACGTCTGTCATCATTAGAGTAGGCTGTCTGTCAATTCCTGCTGTCTGTCTGTCCAATGGTCTGTCCAATGGCCTACCCCTTGGTCTGCCACAGTCTGTTTGGCCACTGTGGTCTGTTGTTAGGGAACTCCCGTCAGTAATTGGGACAATTTGAGATATCTCAAAGGTACTATGCCATTGATGAATGTCCAGGGGCTCATGCCCACCGTTGTTGTGCCCCTCCCCTCACCCTTTATTGCTCCTCCTGTCTCAACTTGCAATTCATTCCACCCCAGAATTAATCAAGTAACTGAGACACTGTGGGGATGTGTTGTTTTACAGTAAGCTATAATGGTCATCTGTGCTTGCTTCAGAGAATGTGAAGGGATTTTTTGAGAAGTATACAGAAACCACCTTGAAAATATAGACCAAAATGCAGTATAGGCCTATCTAATATTATTATCTATAATAATTATGCTATTTCGTATAAAATGATTATGAGAATTGAAACATAATAGGAAAATGTATATTATGATTGTTTATCTCACTTCTGAAAGTGAGCAAAAACAGTAGGCCTATACATAATCTGCCCTTGAAGGAAGATTCACAATAGAATAATCAAAATATACGCCTGTACTATGTAGAGTTATAGACATGCTACAACCTGCAAGCATCTCGTGTGTCAACGAATTGATAAAATTACCCCCAACTGGTAGAATAAGCAGCCAAGTGATATCAAGATATTTCCTAATCAGCTGCAATCAACATGCAACATGAAGTCTCTATAGGCAGGAGCCAACCCAACCTTAATTCACCCTCCCTCCCATTCACATGTTTTCATGATCTTTGCATGTTTACAGGAAGGTATAACAAATCGTGACAGGCAGACATAAACTTGGTCCATTTTGAGCAAAGACAGAGAGACAGAGAAAGAGAGAGAGACAGGAGAATCAATGAGAAAATGGGACACGCTGAACAGTGTTTTCATAGGCCACAAGTTTCCCATGACTACACAGTCTGTGAAAACAAGAGCCTCAGCAAGCAGATATTGTGAGATCAGGCCAAATTCTAAACAGGACCACCTGCTCTGGAGGGGTGTTTCCTCCACCCTGTGCAAGTATAACAACCCTGTGAGGGGTTGGGGGGGGGGGTTTTAGCATGGGGTTTTTATTCTTTAGGCTGTGGTGGGGTGCACAATAAAGGTTTTTGGCTTGCATTCATCCAATTGCATTGATATCGCCCTGTTTGACTCCCTTGTATTTCACTGCGGTTGGTAGTGAAAAAGTCAACATGCCATTTCGGATGGTAGTATTGTTAAAGGATAAATGGTGGTGGGAAAGTTTTGAAAATATTTTAAAGTTACACTGGAGAGTTTCAATGTGAAAGTAAACTAATTTACACATGGACTTGCCATGCATATGAAGAAGTAGTCTCGATTTATGTTGTTATATAAGAATGCATACGACAGATTGTACATATGTTGGGATACTCAGAAATCCAAAATACCACCTTCACAAACCAGTGATACATTCAGATATGATATTGTGTGAGAAAAACCCAAGTGTCTGGTTTATTGAATTGGAATTGAATGTTGACTCTGAGCAGCTACTAGGCCTAGCTCGTACTATATAGTTGGCTTGATTGGCTGTCTTTAAGAAAATCCCAAGATATGAGGTGCTTTCTTAATCTTCCCACAGAGGGCAGTTGAGTCGCAAGAAGAGCTGTTGATGTTCAGTTGTGAGGAAGAGGGAGGGAGGAGCATCATTAAGTATGCAGAAAGCAGGGTCCTATGTACACTGGTGTAGATTGTGATAGTGATTCACGAAACATCATTGCATATATATAAAACTAGAGGATCCCCATGCTTTTTGGAATAAATAGACAGGCCTACAAATGAGTAGTAGAGTGCAGTATTGTGGTTTATCATTGTGGCGCTGACATGCGCTGGCCTCCAGTGTAAATGATGATTGGAAAGGTATTGCCGTGTGGTGAGTAGAGGATTACGAAAAGTACTGTAGGTGCAGAACTCATGGATGTTAAGTACTGTGAAGGTAAAAATCTGTAAAGGAAGAGTAAAGAGGAAGATTGATGTATGACATGGCCTGATCCATGGATAATTGAGGATTCCTATGCAGAAAGAAAAATCAGCCAAAAAGGTTAATTTCTAATATGGATTAGGATCTATATAGAATTAGGCAGTCGATAGGGGAAAGTAGAAAGGATTGAAAATGTGCAGTTTTGTTAAGTTGGTTTGTAGTGTCGTGATTAGTAACAAAGAACGTGTTTTGTATAGTTGATTTGATGACTCCCTCTTCTGAGCACAGGGAGAACAATCCACTACCACTGTTGCAGCCACTTGAATAGAGCTGTGTGGATAGCATACATGTGTGGATAGGGTGTTAGAAGGAAGAGATAGTTCTGTAAAGATAAAAATCTGTAGAGGTCTTGAAAAGATGAAGATTGATGTATAGCATGGGCAGATTCATCAAGAATTGGCGATTTGTATACAAAAAGAAAATGTGAGCAAACAACAAAAATATAAGATAGGATAAACACTAGATTGAACAGTGTTGCATCAACTTGGGGGTGGGGGTGAAGCTCTCATGATCAGCTGGGTTTTCCAAACTTGAAATATCTTGAGAGATAGATATTTAAATTTTAAGTAAACATGATCGTAAGTAAAAGGATAAATATATGCAACAAATACACATAATTCCTAGCAGTTACACCAATAAGATCTACATAAGATAGGCATATACAATGTGTCTAGAAATCCAAGACTTGGATGTCCATTAAACATTTATGGACAGCTGAGCAACTTTTTGGAGGCTGGCATTCATACAGTCAAATATGATGCTGTCAATAGTTCATGAAATAATCATATAAACACTTTATCTCACATCTATCTATGAGATTTGTCGATACTGAAATTCCTGCTGCATGAAGTTCAGA
Source organism: Platynereis dumerilii (assembly GCA_026936325.1). NCBI lineage: Eukaryota > Metazoa > Annelida > Polychaeta > Phyllodocida > Nereididae > Platynereis > Platynereis dumerilii. The sequence goes on from JAPTHN010000001.1 coordinate 10,060,701, forward strand.
TATCATTCGATTAGCAATGCCAGAAAGGTTGCAAGAATGAAGGTCTATATGCCACAAAAAAGGTTGAGTAGATTATAGAATGACTTCAAAAGTCCTTCGATAAGTTGTCTTTTTTCAACCTTGTTTACCTGTGACATTCATGTACTGCAGTTTGATCACAATTGAAAACATACATTTAGAAAGCATGCATGCAGTACCCATATTTTATTGGGAATGGTCATAATTAGGCCTATATATAATATATTAATATAAGCCCACTTTACCTTTATTCATCATTTACTAAAATTTACTGAAATCACTGGAAACAGAAGTTAAGACTTTCTCTGGTGGAAGCTTACCCTGATTTGCCGATTTGTGTTAAGGGCATAAACTATTCATGATATATACAGTTAGTTTGTATACACATCTAAATTTGTATATAACCTACATGTCTGAAGGCTGCAATTCTTCTAGCTGGAATGTAGACCTACTCATTAATTTATCAGAATATAGACTCACAATTACAGAATCTGGGTAGAACAATTATTCCCGAGTTCCAAAATTCCTGGGACATCATGCATAAAGCATCGTGCTGCTCATGAGCCGTTTCTGCGCGGACCATGTGTAGGTTGGAGGGCACGCACATGCGCACTGAAGACGCCAGCACATGACCAAAAACTGCCCGCCAGGTAGAAGGGTGATCAAACCCATGGCACGCCGACCAGCGGGATGGTCATTTTAAGGATTATACTCACGTATTAACAGTGTTATCTTATTTACAATGATGGTATATTCATGATTTTAGATCATAGGATCTTATCTATGGGATATATTCATTTATGAAGACTTATAAGGATATCAGATCCAAATTTTTAATGATAGGTTGTTTTCAAACACACCCATATATATGAGGATTGTAGGATATATATATACCACCAAGACTCTTGCATACCCATTCAGGATAGCTCATATTCCGGGATAGTTAGCGTCCGAGGACGCTAGTGACTTTTTAACACGACGTGGATGCTCCAGGAAGGGCGGGCTGCCATGAACGGCAAGCCTGGCTCAGGGACCGGTGGCCTGGCTCCCCCGGCAGCCTTCCACCACCATCACGGGGGGCAGACGGGGGGCTTGCCAGGCAGGTACACTCCGCCCCACTACCGTAGTCCTCCCCCCGACCACATGCGCAGGATGCAAAATCACCAACACCATTCGGTACGTACCCCCCTGTAGCCCCAAAAGCCCAGCATACACACCAGCCAAATGCCAATTAAGTATTTACATCTTCAATTTTTCATGAGCAGTCTGTTTATCTCTCTGCACTAGAGCTGCCTCCACAGCTAGCATTGCTGATGAGCAACAGGCAAGAGAGCAAGCTAGACAGAACTGAACAATTACACTACTGGTATAGCTGACAATTAGTTACATCTCATTCTATTGCCCTGCTAGTTAGCCAACCAACTAGTTAGTAATACTAGACTGCTCAGAACTTTGATAATACAGTTTAGTCAGTCAGGCATTCCTTGCATGCAGTTTTGCATTAACCAGCTAGATATCTAAACTGAATCTGATGCTCAGTTATCATGACACCAGTCATGCAACTATATTCCCAGCTGGGAAGGAAAACTATCTACAGTATCCAGCTAGCCAGTTTTATCAGTAATTTACAGGATTTATTTAGTTTGTTTGATTCTCCAGCTCGGTATAGGTTGGTATAGTTTAGCTTTGCATCCGCTTAATCCAGTTTAGCCTGCCAGCTATTTAGTAATCCAGCTAAGCAGGTATTCACAGTTTCGACTGACCATTTGAAAAGAAATTTATGCTGCTTGTCAGCTTTCTGCCTTTTCTGCTTACTTTTGTGCAGGCCTATTTGTTGGGTACTACACTTGAGCCAATCCGGCAAGAGTATCCAGTTTAGTATTGGTTGCGGTTTAATAGTCACCCAGCTGGCTAGTTCAGCTGGTAGACCAGCTAGTAACAGCACCCAGTTGCAGTTCGTTGGCTGGTTAGCTAGTTTCTAGCTACATCTGCATTGTAGATATCCAATTATACATCGATCTTCTAGCTAGATCCAGTTGTTATCCAACTTCCCATCTATCTCTTCATGTTCCTATCTAGCTCAGGCATGCAGCAAATTTATGTTTATTTCACACATTCCTACACAATATCACAAAGCCACATACTGACTCCAAAGATGCTTGAATTCCAACGTATATACGATTCAAGCAATTATACAATAATTGATGGAGCTTATAAGATATTCATGAACATCTTGGCACACTGGGGTCACAAGCTAGAAAAAATTGTTTGCATAAAAATCGATTTCAGATAGGAAATTAGTTACAATTTTATCAGCTAAATTGGGTAACAATTATACTTTAATCAGGGAACTTTCAACTTTAATTGACAGGTATTCAGCTTCAGAATTATGGCATACTAAGTCTTCTTGTTATAATGATTGATTTTGACTTTTTATGACTAAAAACATTTAATACTCATGCATATTTCATAGGTGTATGGTTATACGAGAAGTGTGCCAATTGATGTTGTTTTTGTTGGGTGTTTTGTTTGGTATTCTTGTACTTAGTATGGGCTTTTATCGAATATTGAAAAACAATTATTTTACTTTTATGCATACATCTCTGTAAAAAAAATGGGTATTTCCTCTTTTGCCATGATGAAAGATACATGTACTTTTCACCAGACAGGATATTTAAATATGCATTTGTACTCATGATTTATAAATGCTTGTAGATAAATGACATATATTTTGTATTATAAAGATCAAATATAAGCAATGTGTAGAGATGACATAGCATAGGCCACTTGGAATGTATACCTGCTCGTGAAAAATGCATACGCCTGATTGAATGAATCATGGATGAAACAATAAATGAAACCACACACCATAACTTGTAGGTTAAAGCCATAATGCAAATTATATATTGGCATACCTGAGACTTTCTTTGAGACATTCTTAGAGACATTCTTTGATGAGACACTCTTCTTATGACGAGACAGTCTTCTGCAGTTATCAACGTGGTGCTTTTTTGCTATTTTGTTATTGGGTGTTTCAAGATAATATGGATTTTGAAGATAGAATCACAATGCTTAAAACAAAGTGGTTCTCCTAAATGCTGATATATGGACATCCAGTAAACAAATCGTGTGATGTTTTTGGCTATGTGCATATTGACAAAGAATTGCTTGATACTCTCTCCCCTTTGGTAATTGTATCATGTCACATCATTGGCTGTTGATGGTATGTCGTAATTAGATTGCTTACATGATACATAATTGTTAATGCTCAATTCTAACGGTTTCTTCCTTTCTGTCTTTTCAGGGCAACCTCTTCGGGGGCCTTGATGACAGCCTCCTTGCCCGGGCAGAGGCTTTGGCGGCAGCTGACATTGGCAAGAACTCTTCTCCGCCGCTGGTCAAGCCGGACTCTCTGTATGGCCACCCTGAGATGGGCACCCAGCACCCGGGGAATCCCCGCTCCCAGATGCCCCTGCATGGCTTCTCGGCCCCTGGGGACGCCATGCTGGACCAGGTGTCTCTGGGCATGTCGATGCCATTGACTGCCAACATGGACCACACGGGCATCACCTCACACGGGCACTCCCACCAAATGTACACTCCCGTGTACAGCCACCCCTCTAACGGAATGCACAACGCCCACCACCCAGGCCTCACCCCCCACCACCCGCACGCGGTACACCCCCACGGCGACGCCGACTGTGACCCTCGGGAGTTGGAGGCTTTTGCCGAACACTTCAAGCAGCGACGCATCAAGCTAGGAGTGACCCAAGCCGACGTCGGCTCAGCCCTAGGCAAGCTCAAACTTCCAGGGGTTGGCTCTCTGAGCCAGAGCACGATCTGCAGGTTCGAATCACTGACTTTGAGCCATAACAACATGATAGCCCTTAAACCGGTGCTGCAGGCCTGGCTCGAAGAGGCCGAGGCAGCTGCTAGGGAGAGCAAGGCTAACGCTGATGCCCTCGGGGGAGCAGAGAAGAAACGCAAGCGCACGTCGATCGCAGCCCCCGAGAAACGATCGCTGGAAGCTTACTTCGCCGTGCAGCCACGCCCCTCGGGCGAAAAAATCGCTCAAATCGCTGAAAAGTTGGACCTCAAGAAAAATGTAGTCAGAGTGTGGTTCTGCAACCAAAGACAGAAGCAGAAAAGGATGAAATTCGCCTCAATGAACCACCCTGGTCAGCACGGAGGCCCCCACCACTAGGGCCAGTGTTTCAGGGGGGAGTCCTCTCTGCAATCTGACTATGGGGGGATGGGGCTGGCCCCGCACCCCTTCTCCCCTTCCTAAGTTCCTAACTCAAAATAATAAGTCCCTTGCAATAGGAATGCATGGGACGGACTGTACATAATAACTGTCACTTTATATTGAGAAAGACATTTATAAACGGAGACAATGCTGCTTGAGCAATCAAGCTGCTAATTCACGGTTCTAGCTCCAAAACAGATTATATTCAACCAAAAAGATGAAGAATCTATAAATTTTTAAAAAGCAAAATGGCGCTTGAAGAGTGTGTATAGAAGCTGTGAGTTATTTTTGCCTGTTTGATTCTCATTTTAATGTGTGCAATTCAACGATCTCTGTGTCACGTCATTCCACGATCTCCTGCTGTGGCGGATCCAGACAGGGTAGTCGAGGGGGGGGGGGCGGAGTTCGGAAATTTGGAAATTTCAACATTCGTGGGTCCGCGTTGGCATCATTTTGGCATTGGCGGGCCCGCATTGCCCCATATTTTCTTCAAAATTTACATCTCAATTGTTTAAGGGGGGCCCGGACCCCCTAGGCCCCCACTGGATCCGCCACTGCCCTGACTGTTAAACACATCATGTGCAAATCTTAACTTTTAATATGCAGACAATCATTGCTAATGTGTACATATATTCACTGCCTCTGACCCCCTTTTCTGATGTGAATTGAATGTGAATAGAAAAGGGGGACTGCAGGCCGATACATGGTTGTGTCAGAAATTATTTTTCTTAAATATGGAGATACCCATTGCCCTATTATAAGAGTGATATACTAGTCGTGTTTGTATATGTTTGTTATTAATGTTTTATTTTTTTAATGGTTGTGAATTTTGTGAATGGAAACTATTGGTTATTATTTGCAATTTGCTCTTGATCTCTCTGGCAGCACGTTCCTATTAATGTATCACACAATCCTGACCCAATGTATATCTATATCTGTCTTTATTTATCTATTTATTTATTTATTTCACCTACAAAACCTCATGCTATATCATTTCTTATATTATTTATACTATTTATATAAGCAGCTACCCATGTGTGCTTATGCCGAAAAGTGAAATTATCGAACCTTGTGAATTGTCAACTTTCACAGAAGAACAAATTACAAGGTTTTGTGTACTGCTGTGTACACTGATTCCATGGAAGAGTGTGTAGGCCTAGTCTGATTTACAATCACTTCATTTATTCATCATTTATTCATTATTTATTTGTCATTGTTTAATAACTTATAACTTATTCATTCCAAAACTTTAACTGTGATCACCTCAACAATCATGTCTGCTGTCTAGTCAAGCTGCTATGGGATATTTAAGCTTCGTCTGTTTGCCTATTAAGAATTCATAAGGAAATGCCGAGGTAAATAGGCTAGCAGCTAAGCTGAGAGGCAACAATGTTTTGATCTAAAATATTCATGTTATTAGACCCTGGGCTCCTGGTGCAGTTGCAGTGGGCTGTGTGCAATGTGGTGGCACTGAAATCATTTGTAAATCTGGACTGTTCAATACAAATAGATGACATTCAATCACATGTGACTTGGGTGACTTCTGGTGATTCTTTTCAATAGTTAGTAGGATATTATTGGCTATTAGTCTTTATCAAACATCCAAATCATTTCATTGTTCAGTCATAATTGAAAAAATCCAATATTGGATGTTTTTTGGAAATCTATAAATCCCATATCTGAAATCATTCTTAAATATGGGCTTTATCAATAGAAATATATTAGATTCAATCATCTATTACTTTCATAACTTCTGACAACATTCTTTTCGTAGAATATGATACTATGGGCTGTTGACTATTTGTTCATATTCAAAATGATTATGTTCTTTATTCAGTCATGTTATTGGAAAAATTCTACTTTGAGAGTTCTTGATAATCTCTTCATTATTTTAACCTTCTGGTCTTAAAATTGTATAGATTAAACCCACCAGTTTACTTCTACAATATATATAACACAACCTATCATTTTAACAAAGTCAAGCTGCTGTAGTTGAAATGTGATGTTGAACTATATTCGCACATCCTCCACAATGCTTACCAATTAGATAAGAGATTAATGTCATCACTGATTACCACTCTTCAAATGTGGTATTATAACAAACTTAACACCATTACTAAATCTGTGGCAATAGAGAGACTTAACCATCTCTATTCAACTGCTGATTGACATGGAAATATTGCCATCAAATCCGATACAACCATTTCAATACGAGAGTGGAGTTGGCCCAATTGATGTTGTGAGTACTCTTTTGCACAGTTCAACAGTTTTACAGTTATGGCCACAGAATCACTTAATGTAACACTTAATTGCTTTCAGTAATCATCTGATCCATTTGCTGGGTTTTCCTGATGGATGTTTTTCTGATCCCAAACGCATTTGTCATCAACATTGACAAGCAATGGATTTTTTTTGCCAGCACAATAGTTGATTGAATAGATGGTGCTGTTAGGGCAATTGTTAAACATTGGTGCCATCAACAGTTATTCAAAGCTCACACTCCAGAGTGCTGCACACAGAGTGCTGAATGCTACACTCAGAGTAATGCAAAGAGTCAATTCAGAGTAGTGCAGAGTGCTCCAACCACTCTTACATTAGTTAATCAGCCAGAGCTGGGCCACAATGATATAAGTTAATGAGAAAGTCCCACTCGATTGCAAGGTAATGGTTGGCAAGTGCCCTATTCTTTGGCATCAACTGCATCTAGCCTGACTGGGTGTGTTTATAGGCCCAGATAATGGGCCCCTGCACTTGCCAACACTAGGATACTGGCGGATTAATTATCCTGGCCAGTACTGATCGTTTACCCAGATCACAGAGCTAAACACAGATCTCCATAGGTTGAAAACACCTGCCAGGGTAGAATGTACAGACCACAACACTGGCACAGCAGGCTGAATACAACTGAATTAGACCGATGCACCCTCAACCAAGTGTAGTCTTCAATGATAGAACCCTCTGCCTACCCACTCAGTCATTACAAGCCTCTCAAATTGCTTCCTGGTACGTCCTTTCTTCATAGTCACCCATTCTTTCAGCCAAGTCATACTAGTCACAGTCAAGTTATATGATGATATATTTTAAACAACAAGCCCATTCTGCTGTATGTCATTCTTACAGCATAATGTACAGCAAATATCCATAATGTTCACAGCCCAATGGTATATTGAAATTCAAACAGCAAGCCCTCTCTGTTGTATATCATTCTTACAACATCACAGCCCATTCTCACTGCATCACAGCCCATTCTCACAACATAACAACCTATTCACAACAACAGCCCATTTTCACAACCAAGTGAGACTGCACCATCAGCCCCAATTATTGTCATCTCTTGCCTTCAATTATTGTGTTTTTGTTGGTCCTCTCCCCTTTACAATATCATTCAGTGGACCTGTAATCTAACCTCTACATTGCAAATATTATACTGATGCCACTATGATGGGTTATTTTCAATAAAGACATTCAAAAATACACCTCTCATCTTTGTTGTATTATTCTGGTATGATTAGAGTTCTGTCACAGAGCAGCCATTTGATTCTCCTTCTGCATACTGGGATTGCAGAAATGGTGCTTAATTGGAGTAAACTTCTGGCAATAAGACTTAGGTTGCACAATATTGATCAGCCATTTCTCACAATTTCTTGTGATATTTGCAAGTTACATTTCAATTTTCATGGCAAAAACGAGAAAGCTTTGTGCCTGTATGATGATCAAAACATTAGATGATTATCTAGTTGTTTGATAAATAATCACGTTGTATGCCTACTATTTGCAGTATTGTGATCGAAAAATCACATTGACTGCGTTCTGCTTTTGAACAAATTGACAACAGTCAAACAGTAACTGCTTTCAGCACAAAACAACCATTTCGGTAATACGGTCATCCTAAATAGGTCAGAAGCCTCGATTTGAATCAGGAAACCCCCTCCTCTCGTTGGATCTCGGGTCCTCCGGGACCTCCACACATCTGGCTTCAAGGCTTGACGACAGCAGTTCACGAAATAATTAATTAAAGTGCACGCGATGGGACAGCGAGGGAGGGTGTGAGGGGAAGGGTAGGTTGGAGGGAGGGGAAGCAAAACATAAACATGGTCTGGAGGAGAGAGTAAACAGAAGGAGGAAGATAGGGATCTATTGAGGATGATCAAGAATGTTCTGAAGAGAGACAGTCATTAGGAAAGCAAGATGGGAGTCATGTAGGATTGTAAGAAGATATGTTTAGCCCAAAAAGCCAAAATAATCAAAGAAAGTTAGTTTAGCAAAGAAAAAAAAGAAGTCCAAACTGAGAGATCTATTGAACCTGGAAATAGTAAACATGTGAGACAAAACCAGCATTTGTTAATTTTTTTTTATTGAAATAATCTGAACAGGATAACACTTTCAGGGAATACATTTTTTGAAGATTGGTCTTGTAAGTTGTAACAACGAGATGAAATACAGTAAATACATGTACATTCTATATAATTTTACAATATTCATGGTTAAATTGTAAATCATTAAACATAAACCAGCGAAGATAATAACTTTGCAGTTATTTGTAATTGGAATATATGGAAATGACACAAAAACTGTCAACAAGTCCAAAGGAACAGGAAATATCATCACAAATATCACTATTAGTTAAAAATAGGAAGGTGTCCTATGTAGCTCTTCAGAAGCAGCCCCTAAATAGTCTCATGTACGAACAATGTTTTTACTGCTGCACTAAATTAATTAGGACTAAAGTGCATAGATCTATTCTTTCTGATTGTACCCAACAATCTCTGACTGTCTGACCCAGCAATTTACACACATAGCACAATCGCATGTGTGATGCACTGTGTAGTTGATTTAGACAGCCGCACCCATACATGGCTTCGTGAGAGTACCAGCGTTGGGGAATCTGAAAATTGCCATATAATGTTGTGCTATATTTAGATACTATTTAGATCATACAATCATTATTTATTATCGTTATCATATTAGCGATGACTTCAAGGATTATGACATTGAAACTTCTCAAAGAAGATCAAATTATTAAGATGGGGACATGGGGTCCCAAATAAGAATGAATTAGTTCATTCTGTTAAAAAGACAAAAGATGATCTTGCTGAAAAAAAGAAGATATTCATGATTATAGAAAATAGTATATACTTCAACAGACAACATCATTTACATAATATAAGCATCGATAATTTCAATTTAAATCTGAAACATTTTAGAGTATTAATTTTGAAAGGAAAGACATCTTTACATAGCAAACACTTCATATCTTTAAGACTGAGACGGAAAAATGAAGAAACATTATTTCAAGGCCAGTAATTTATCAATACTACCTATAAGATAACTTCTATAAACATCATATAAATCATGAAATGCAGTACAATTCAACCCTTTTGCTGTTCCATTTTGCTCCGGAACATGTGCTTAAATTGGATGTAATCCATTGAGAATCCAAAAAGAGAAAAATGGCAACAAAATCAAATCCCTTGTTTGAGAGATCAACATTGATCGGATTGCGTTCAGTCTTGCAGCAAACACTAATTCCCAAATTGCAGAGTGATTTTTTTCTGTTAGAAGTAGCTCAATCTAAATATTGCAAATGAATGTAGACAATGCCCAGTGAACATGCATGCAACAATGCACTTGTAGTCTGTGTGCTGTGTGCTGCAGTCATAACAATGTAACAAATTGGGATTGCTAGAATATCATGTCAAATGATAGAATTATAAAAGGTAGACCACTGAAACGTTATAATTTAACATCTTTCATTTTGATATAATAGATTACAAGATACATAAGAACAATATCTATCTATCTATCTATCTATCTATCTATCTATCTATCTATCTATCTATCTATCTATCTATCTATCTATCTATCTATCTATCTATCTATCTATCTATCTATCTATCTATCTATCTATCTATCTATCTATCTATCTATCTATCTATCTATCTATCTATCTAATAGCATCTATCTATCTAATCTCATGGTCCCCTTCCTTCCCCCTGCTCCCCTTCCATCTTTCCCTCTTTCCTTCTTTCCTTCTTTCTCCTCTTTCTCCTCTTTCTCCTCTTTCTCCTCTTTCTCCTCTTTCTCCTCTTTCTCCTCTTTCTCCTCCCTCCTCCTCCTATTTAGGATGCCCACAGCCCATGTCCTTAACATAGACACATGGCTGTAATCACAGGGGCGGACATTAACTGATAAGATACGTTTAGGGGTGTGGTGTTAACTGTCCCTGATTGAGAAGCAGAGAGGGGATTTCCCTAGATTGAGTGACCTGCCATGTTATGTTCAATCAATGAACGCCACATAAATCGTTAACTGAGGGCAACACAAAAACATCTAGGGTGTAATAGTGTAACAGTGGTCTATATGCTCCTGGACAGTGACTGCTATAGGTAGTAGCTGGTTTGCAGCAAGGGTAGCGTTTAGCATTGGTTGATTGTCAGTCGGTGGTCTGTAGATTAGGTGAATATTAAATTTTCCTAAATTTATCTGAGAACCAGTTCTACGCAAGTTTAATTTGTACTGAAAACTACAAGGAAAATGACAGAGAAACGAATGAATATGTGCAGCAAAATGATGAAACCTGTAATCTGGAGCTGTGTAGATTATAAAGCAAACACACATAAAATGTGGCATTTAAATAAAGTACTGAAAAATAGAAGGAAAGGGAAGTTAAGGCACACTTTTTTTTAATCATCATCACTGTCAATGAAAGTTCACTAAACACCGCTTAAATCATCATTTGAATGTCACGTTGAGACAGTTCATTACAGTATGGTGTTAACTACAAATGTCACCAAATATGTCCATCTATCACACATGGTGAAATGTCACTATTGATGTATATATCGAGTACCTGTAGTTATCTGTGATATTTGCTTGCTTGACCATAAAATTAGATGTTGATGTAATGATGTTGAAGGTTAATTTAGATCAGAATCTATTTGCTTATTTGTATACTGTTGCTGGATGTCAATACATTTGGTTGGTAGCCAATCATATAATCAGACTTCCAATCAACCAATCAGTCAATACACCAGCCAATCAATCAATCAATCAATCAATCAATCAATCAATCAGTTATCAATCAATCAATCAATCAATCAATCAATGAGTTATCAATCAACCAATCAACCAATCAATCAATCAATCAATCAATCAATCAATCAATCAATCAATCAATCAATCAATCAATCATAGCTGTAATCATGACAGTTATTTGGTAACAATCAATCAGAATTTTATTTGGCCAATTACATTACAGAAAATTGAAGAATCTAGAAAATAACAAGGATAATTATACCTCAATATTTCACGTGGGAAGAACATTCTCACAATGTCATGCAAGATAATAAGATTTCTTTTACAATGTCACAGCTAACTTCCTGGGGTTGCTACAAGGCACCATTTGGCTTATCAGCTGACACTGTCAACAAGATCACGTGGATCAATGAAGCAGAAGTGTGATGTCATCCCTTTTGATTTGGTATATGGTGACAAGAAGAAAGGACTGAGGAAAAGATTAGATGTGAGAGGGATGTAACAGAATAATGTTTGGTATTAGAGGATGTAATAGACGGGGGGGGGGTTGAATAGTTTACTTCATGTTTCCTGCACCGTTAATATAGATATTGAGGAAAGGAGAGGGGAAGAGCAGGAGAAGGAGGCTGAGAGGAAAGATAAGAAAGATAAGAAGAAGAAAGGGAAGAAAGGGAAGAAAGGGAAGAAATGATAATAAGATTAGAGGTAGAAGAGGAAGAAGAAGAAGAAAAAGAAGAAGAAGAAGAATAAGAAGAAAAAGGTGAATAAAAAGGAGAAGAAGACGAAGAAAGAGTAGAAGATGAGTTGGGATATTAGACAAGAAAGTGAGAAGCCAAGAAGAAGAAAGAACTGAGTTTAAGATGAAGAAAAAGCAGAAAAGGAAGAAGAAAGCAAAAGGAGGAGGAGAAGAAGAAAAATAAGAGGAAGTAGAAAGCAGGAGCAGGAGTAGAATGCAGAAGCATAGTACGAAGCAGAGGGAGAAGGAGTGACGAAGATGAAAACAAGAGAAAGGCACAGACAAAAATACGTGACTATTGTCTTAGTGAAAAAGATACCTCCATATAGGCTATTTTCTTATGATAAATTTGGAGTCCTTTAAACTGACAATATTACAGAAGGCAGCTGGCTGCATGGGGGCTGAATGCCTTCTTCTTTTACTCAAAACATATCACCTCTTTTGAGCCTGTCTTGAGCCTCTTTTGAGCCTTTAGAAAGGTTTACAGGCTCAGCTTCGGGACATGAGCCCTTTGAGGTCCATCAAATATGTATGAAGCCAGCATGTTCAAGAGTGGCTGCTATAGGCATTGCTACTGACAGCTAGTTAGACAACAGATTTACCCAGCGCCAAACAGTTTGGAAATAGCTAGAAGAAAGAAGGAAAAGATAAAAAAGAGAATTTACGAAGGCATCAAAATAACCATTTCTCACACAGAGCTCTAGGTCTCACCAAATATATATGTGTGTGAGTTATAAGTCTTGCACAAGTATACGTTTATGTCTTAGAGAAACTGCACATATAAATATATGCCTCCAGGAAATAGTATAATATGGGAATTCAGGGAGCAGTGTACTGTACACTGTATTCATTTCCATTAAATTGTGATCTATATAATTCCAGGTCTTTATTGTAAGAATGAGAATGTTCTTTTTTCTATGACACCACATCTACAATGCTTTTGGAAATCACTGACACATTACATGGATGAATGAAGAATGTAACATTATAGTTATCAGATACGCAACAAAATTAGTTTGAAATTAAATAAACAAATAATCATTTTGATGACCAACTTACCTACGAGCAACGTCCCTGTGATGCCAAACTTGAACAACCAGCATGTCTTCTAAAGTACTTCATCGAAAAATACTAGGGCTTTGGAAGCTATGAAAGTTGGAGTTAGATCAACCAGACCAGTGTCGTGACTCCCGACTCTCTAATGCATGGTTCTCACATACACGAAATCACAGCCGGTAATTAATTTTGTAGCTACCTTGGAGCTTCCCTGACTCTACCTTGAGTTACCCTGAGTTACCCTGGCATCCCTGGGGGCTGTCTGGAGGGTGAGGCCTGATCTCGTGGGTGTCTTGGAAAGATCCAACATGTTGGAATTTGTCGTGGCCAGAAAAGCTACCCTGGCTGCCTTGAGTGCCTTTCCTGCATGTGAGACATGATACTGCACTGCCGTGGTGGTTACCTTGGCAATTTAATTGCCTTGACTGCCGTGGCCAATACCCTGACTATCTTCACCACTGTCCTGACTACCCTGACTATCCTGAGCACTATCTTGACTGCCTTGATCACTGTCTTGAATACCCTGAGCCCTATCCTGACTGCCTTGAGCCTTATCTTGGATACCCTGAGCCTTACCTTGAGTACCTTGAGCAGTACCTTGATTAACTGGCCTGCCGTGACAAGTATTATTATAGTTACATTGTCTTACTAAAACATTCCATTTATCAGCCCATTTCCTGCCCTTTTCTGTCTATTTTGCCGACTTTTTTCGTGAATTTATAACTACGACAGCCAGGACATTTTTCCTGTATGTGAGAACTAGGCATAACTGGCAAAGTGATGACTCTTATGACTGTAACTCCTGACTGCTCCCAGAACCTCCTGACTCTGACCCCGAAGACCCGTTTTCAATACTTTTTTTTAAAAATATGTATGAACATGCTATTACTCTAATTAATGAGTCGAGAGTCATAGCCTTTTTTCTGACTCCGCATCCTCCTGAAATCTCTCACTTCGGGATTTAGACTCCGAAATCTTACTTCGATTTGTTTAGAATTAGAAATGATGCAGTAGGCCTATATAGTCCAGGACCAAGTTCAACTATGTGTATGAATGCATATTATTCTAAATAAAGAGAATGGCTTATATCTTGATCACAAATGATCAGAGGCGGTATTGGGAGAAACCCCGAGCACTTCCTGTGGCAAACCGGAAACCACCATTGGCCTGTGTTGGCACAATTACACGTGATTGATTGACTAGTCCTCGGACTCATGATAGCTTGATGAGTGGGGCATTTGTCTTGCCTCGGGACAGACCCTGGGCTTTGGGAACCTGGATTTTCCAATTATCCCTTAGCCTACAAGAAGAAATACAGTCAGCTTGGTTCCTTTAAATTTATGGAGATTTTGTGAAAATTTGTCATTCATTGCATGCTCAAAAATTGACTACAAAGAATCTGAAAACATGTTGTCCTGTATACACAGTAGAATGGAAACAGATTTACTAAGGCAATTTCACTATAAAAGGGACAGAATAAGAACACACTTCTTATATCATATACAAGAGTGAACATACCCAATTATCAAAATAAAAATGTACTGGATATGTTGCATGGTTGGAACATTAATTATTATTATTATTATTATGATGCTTATTAGCGCAAAATCAGCTGGGCTTTCAGTGCGCTCACAATAATAAAATAAATGAAATAAAATATGAAATAAATAGAATTTTACAATAGTAATAAAACAAATTAAAATAAATAAATTAAAATTGACATTGTCATCAAACTAAAATCGTCAATTAAAATCTACAGTCCATCAATCAAAATGGAGCCGCCACAGATGGGTCTTCAACTTCCTCCTGAACTTGAGCAGGTCACGTTCCAACTTAATTTCCGCAGGCAGTTGGTTCCAGGATGAGGGGGCCGATACTTGGAATGATGTTCTTCCTACTCTTCTGCGACTTGGCCATTTGTGCAGATCATTCATCAGTGGTTGGCGTAACCTCTTGTCACGTTTATAAAGTTGTACCAGGTCTTCAAGGTATTTCGGAGCCATTCCATTCAGGCATTTAAACACCAGGACACATATTTTGAAAGTGATTCGTAACTCTACCGGGAGCCAGCTAAGTTTGCGAAGAAGTGGTGTTACGTTCATACATTCAATTGGGGAAGTCAGCAAAATTAGCCGAGCGGCACGATTCTGAATACGTTGAAGCTTCTTAATCAGTAGAACTGGAGCATCAACAAGAAGAGAGTGGCAGTAGTCTAATCTGCTGCATTTGCATGACGCCACATGAACATGGTAGAAATAGAACTTGTTCATGTCACAGAAAATCATAGAAAATGTAAATAGAAAGAAAAGGACTTGATAAGAATGAAAAAGGGATAATTGTCAGGTTGTGGGGACCACCAGTAACACAAAGCCAGATCCAATTCTATAATAACTACTTCAATCCAGCCATCAATACTTGATCCATTATCAGATGGAGTAGTTTTGCCCTGACCTATTAAATTGTCACCTTGTAGGGTAGCAGTTATTACCCTCGGGCAACAGTTATAGACAGTTACCCCATCAGGTAGGCCCTTGTCATCATCGTGCAGTTGCCCCAACTGATCTTGATTACTATTGAATGGGTTAATTCATGGTAATTAGTGATTCAACACTGCATATTTATATTATTTCATCTACAACAACAGTAATCATTGTTTTAATATGATACATCCCGACATTGTCTCCCACAGATGCATAATACGTCTCCTCTGACAGAATGCGATTATGTATACATTGTCTTTGAATCTAAACTAGTGAATTCCCTAAAATGATATCCAGTTTTAGCACAATTTTATGTTTTATAATTGTAAATAAATTAAAAGGCAATACGTCGTTGAATACGATATATCAGTAATATTATTATGCCTATCATTTTCTACAGATATAGATCCTTCCCTGAGAAAACTCGACCACAACATGTTTTGAAAAGGCTAAACAATTCTTGGTACAAGCTTTCAACTTTCATCGGGTGGTACTGTATGACCATTTTGTAGCGCGTGAGTCTGCGTGACTGTGCGCATGAACACGCGGCTGGTTGTGAGAGGTCAAAAAGTCCCAATTTGTGGTCACAATCGGCGGTCATCCCCCATCCCAGTCACGTGAATATCTGATTCGACTGTCGTCACCATTTTGGGAAAAGTGATCATCCAAACAGCAACAAAAGGGTGAACAGTTTTGGTTTAATTACCAGGTAGATTATGTGGGAATAAGCTGTTACAAAGAACAGCACTTGGCAAAAATAGGGCATGGCTTGTCTGAAAAGTAAACAATGAATACAATGGTTTATGATACAGCCTTTTTTTTGCTTTATAAACCTGTATGGAGGTATTAGATAATCGAGAAAAGAGGACTAAATTTATTCCATTTGGAGATTTGAATTATTCCTATGATGAAACATCAGGTGAAAAAAGAAGAAGAAAAATGCGAAGAAGAAGAAAAATGCGAAGAAGAAGAAGAAGAAGAAGAAGAAGAAGAAGAAGAAGAAGAAGAAGAAGAAGAAGAAGAAGAAGGGATGAACTGAGGAGGAGGAGAAGGAGGAGGAGGAGGAGGAGGGGAAGGAGAAGGAGGAGGGGGAGGGGGGAGGGGGAGGAGGAGGAGAATGATCAGGTGATTTGCTGAAAATGTATAGTTTTCAATGAAAGAAATATTGTCTTTGATAACAACATGACAAATAATACACAAACCATCCTAAAAGTAAGTCATAACTGTGCATGTAGCCTACATTGTTCATAATCATCAGGACGGCTTTCAAACTCCAACCTGAAAGGTAAGTGCAAGACCTTCACACATCTTTGAAACTCATGTTAACCCTACATGACATTGTGATATGTGAGCTGAAACAGAATATATAATGAGCTGTCTCATATGTTGTATATTGTGCACTATATGCAGGAAGAATGTAAAATGGTGGCAGACATTTTCTTGTATTGTAGCTTGGCAGAGAAGAGCTGAAGAGCAGGAGAGCTATCACTCATTTCAGGGATAATGCCACTTCAACATGAGCATGCAGGAATCCCATGGAATGGATGCAGACGCAGAACAGGAGCTCCTCTTCAATGGCGTCTTGTCTTGAGGGTTGGGCACATCAGGAGGAGGGGGTGTTTTTGCTGTTTTGGTGCTGTTTGATTTGATGTTGTGCTGACTGTTTGAAGATGTTGGGAATGATTATGATATTGGTTGTGTTGCACATTTTGTTGTTGCAATGGTTGCTATGTTGAGAAGTTTAATGACATTGGGATGATGTTAATGTTTTTATAAATTTACATAATCATGTATTTATACATGTATATATCATAGCAATTTTCTCAATGCAGATTATGTTCCACTTCATATTGGATATATGAACATCTTAATTTCAACAGCGGTTTATATACAGGATCGCCTGTTTAGTGTCACTGTATCAATGATGCATGTTCTATCTTTGCAGTGCCTGTGAATACTTCTTGATTTCACCATTTCAAGTATCTTGTGAATTTTAGTGATGCTATGGTTAAAATTCCAATGATGCCTCTGAAAGGAAAGGATTTACAAAATGTGTCATCTACTGAAGATGGTATTCACAAAACAGGTTCTCTTTACTCTTATCTTGGTGATGTAGAGGCACTGTTGTTGTTGATTCTGAGACCTGTTGATATACAAAATTATGTTGATCATACCCTATTGATGCCACTAATTAGAGACACTGCTCCCACTGCACTGACGACGCAACTGGTGCAGCTGCCATTTCTTAGCTTAGTTGGTGCTTCATAGATGAGTTTTACAAAAGCATCCTCCTATCCCCAGCATGATTTAAGTCTCAATTAATGTAAGGCTTTTGTTAAAGGGGAGATGTGCTGTGTTATATGTGCTTCTTGGTGATGTAGAGAAGACAAGAGAATGGGTAATATGAGCCATGGATTTGCTTTAAGGAGGGGGTGGTGAGTTATTGCAAATTGCACACAAGATATTGTCACAATAAGGCATTGTATGGTGCTCAGAGATATTGGGACTGTGCGTTCTTGAGAAGGGAAGAAGTATTTTCTTGTCATGCTGAATTGCTGATCTTCGAAATACACATAACTTACATTAAATCATGAAGATTTGAAGTTGAAATTGAATGTGGCTAATTGGACTAATAAATGTAACCATCATGTAAATGAATAATATGAAAGTTTCTCAATTCAAAACATCTGGGGCAGTTTTATATATATTGGAAATAAACATTGAAAACAAACTACTACACACAGAATATAGTTTGAAACGGTTAGGTTTTACGTGACCTGGTACATTGTATGTACAATATGTGTATCCCTGTTCACATACCAGGTATATTCATATAGAATGAAACAAGCTAAAATAATATCAACCAGTGGAATAGCTAAATGCAATTTGCAACATCATTCCGAGTTACCTCCATGAAATTTCCAACTGCAGCATGTTGCTCAGTGTGCAGTGCAACTGCAGAGAGCCCTACCCATCCTTGGCCTCAGCCACTGCAGTCTGCATCCACAGCCATATTGCAATGCCAATGGTGCCTCTCATCTATTGAAAAGAGCATGGTTTCCCCTCATGAGAATTGAAACACGGTTATTGCTTATAGTCCATTTACTAATTTAGAGCTGTGGGCTGCTTTCAAAGCTAGATGAGGCACCCCCTACTCCCCACACCCCCCTCCCCCACTCTGATGCCCCCATTTTTGCAAAGTAGTGGACAGCAGTCGTGGGATTCTCGAGGGACCAGCAATTCGCACCCAGCCCCGCAAAACCACCTGGGACCCCCCTCCCCCCCCCCCCCCCAATAGACACAACACAAGTCTAGGTCAGAGTAACTGATGAAATTTTCATCACTATTGACGCGCTACTGCAGCAGAGCCATGGAGCGATCAGCTGATCGGCTGAACAGAAACAGGTCCAAAACATAGCACCACTTGCTTCTATCCAGCTGTTCTGTGTGTGCATGACACTTCATTCTGACAGAGTCATTGGCATATTAAGTATTTGAACTGCTCTTATCGTGATTTGTTAGATTATTGCATTGTGTAATTTTTCTGGTATGTGTGTCCATCCTCTTCCTATAATCTGCTTGACTGTTTATACACCATCCAGACAGCGTGTGCGAATTCCAGCTTTCTCATCTTAAATTTATAGGCTATACATTCCTTCATCAAGGAGCAAGCTAGCTCAATGACAATTTCAAAGTAAGTATAATAGTTATTGAAAGCCTTTGATGCAATATTATTGTATGAAAATGCCTTTAAATTCTTGTAAAGGTGAAGTGTTAATACGTGAAATGGTAACTGCAATATTTTATACTGAAAAACAAAAAAAACAAAAAAAAAAAACAATTTATTTTCTTTATTCTGCCAGCTATTGCTATCTTTCTTCAGTATACCTGTAGTAGTCTTTACAACGATATCAATTTGTAAATTTTACAATTTAGCAGATTTGAAAGAATGCACATCACTAGATCTAAATGCCAGACTGTTAAAAAAAAGTGTTATCAAACTCTCAAACCCTTTTGCTCTATCTAAATATCTCTGCACTTCTCCTGTCAATTTTATGTGCAATCACTTCAGCGTGTACTACCCCAGACCACATCATATTTGCTAGGGGCAATAATTTACAATTTGCCAATGTTATGATGATATTAGATACAGATAATGACTTGACTGGCAATTCTGTTATTGGCCTGCCATTGTATCAAGTGACTCAGAGGTGAAAACAGCCTTTGCTGGAGAATGTTATACAACTGGTTGCAAGACTTTCTGTCATTCTGACACTGCAGTGTCGGTGTTTAATGGATTGTACTGAATGGTAAGTGTGAATACTTTAGAATTTTGGAAATGTGTTTCTACTTTTCCTTGACGAGCCTTTTTCATTGTTAAGTAGGATTTGACTAATCCGATATCATTAAGATAGATAGATGGATAGGTGGGTTCATAGAAAGATAGATAGATAGATAGATAGATGGATAGATAGGTAAATAGGTTTGATTAATTGATCGATATATGGATGAAATGAGTACGAAAGTTGGAATGGATAGATACACTGTAGATAAATTTATACTTCCTTGAAGATGGGGCACATACAACCAAAAATTCTAAATTCTTGCTAAAATATTTATTCCATGCTTCAAATTGTGGTATTTAGAGAAGATAACTTGACCTTAACAGTGGACCTTGTTAGCATTCACAATCCAAACTTTACTTGTTTTGCCACCTTTTCTCTCAAAAAGTATTACATGTTTATTAACAACGGTGTTGTATGTCCATGTTACCAATGGTAGTAGAACCATCAGCAATGAAACTGAACTCCAGCGATACTCAAATTACTTTACGGATGATAGCAAAATTGAGGTAACACAAAATTTGGAAATAGTCCATTTTTCAAAACTAGGCTATATAGCATTAATTATTGCGCACCATTAATTTCTTTTCCAAAATATCTGTGGCTATTGTGGGACATGTGTTTAACCCCACCTGCTGGGTTTGGCTCCCGGGATGATGCCTCAACGTTGTTTGGGGTGTCATATCAATGTTTGAGGATCGATAGAGAGTTCAGGGGAGGATTGTTTAAGGGGCCGGCTGGCCATTTCCCACGGAGGGAGTCACTGCCGGTAAACATGAGGCGGCCTCCCTTGCCCCCCCCCCCTCCCCGTCCTCTTCAATGCCTATCCCCCTTATAATACCCAATTACACGCAGTATTGGCTGCATGTCAGCCCAAAACAGAGCAAGACAGGTGGAAAATATTCTGAAATCACCCACATCTCATGCTAAAACCCAGACTACCTCCCCCTTGAATAATTTATGCATCATAGCACCTGTAACATTATAGCAACCAGCAGCTCCCAGAGTCGAACCAGCAGCTGCATAATATATAACATAATTACGTGGTAGGTCTACTAATACAATTGCCAGCTAGAATAGATCATGAATTACTAAAATCTCTGACACAGTTTCGCAATGCGAAGTCCTGTGTTGTTCTCTCTCGACTCTCTGCATGGAATGGGCATATAGTTTGGGGTTTGGATATAGTCAGTCAGTCAGTCAGTCAGTCAGTCAGTCAGTCAGTCAGTCAGTCAGTCAGTCAGTCAGTCAGTCAGTCAGTCAATGATATTTTACTATCATCCATAAAATAAGGTTCAGTTTCATCTATCTATCTATCTATCTATCTATCTATCTATCTATCTATCTATCTATCTATCTATCTATCTATCTATCTATCTATCTATCTATCTATCTATCTATCTATATCTGTAGAAAATGAACCAGTGCAGTAAGGTAAGTTCAATGTAAGTAATTTGATGTTTTCTTCTTTTATTCTGAAAATGTAACAATCATAAGGTATAAGGCACGTGCATTTACAATGATTTCCTGTCCTCAAACGTGTCATAGTATATGGATGGAAAAAAAATCAACAATAATTGTTGCCTGAAATAGTTGTTATCTCAGAAGGCAATGACAGGTGTCAATATCTTTTGAATGTCCCAATTGGTATGCTTCCAAGTTTCAAGTTTAGAAATATACCTGTAATGATGCTGTCACAGATACAATGACATGGAAACACCAATAAACATATTAATTCTAAGCAGCATCAAACATCACAAGTGTAGCTATTAGACCTGGCTGATCTTTTCAGATCTTTTAGATCCCATATTGAGAAGGAGAGGGTGGGTGGGGGGAGGGGATGAGGGTTGGATGAAGGCATCTTTCATGGAAGGTGAGCCAAGTCGGGCAGAAAAAGACAGAAACTGGAAGGATGATCAGCCACGAAAAAAGAGGGGAAAAATGGAATGATTACCTGTTCATGGTTTTTTGCTTGCCGGATTAAGCAGGTGAAATTAGATATTCATTTAGACCCATTTATAAGACAATATTGCAGTAATATTCGGCTGCAGGTACTCTGTTTTCACAGAGTGGCAGGCCTGTGGCTTGACTGATCTTGGCATGATTGGCAAATTAATAGCACAAAGAAAATGCCATATGCCATTAAAATGTTAATTTGTTTCTACTGGTATAAACTTGAAAATGGTTCTAAAAAGATAATAAAAACTTTAACAAAGCCAATTTTTTTTCTACAAATAGCAAAAAAAGGGGAAAGCATCAATTAGCCCCATATTAATAAGAGGAAGCGACAAGAAAAAACAACTGACAATAACTTTTAAAACGTGCTTTAATGGGCAGAGCAAAAATTAGGCCTATTGGCCTAGCAGAAAGAATAGAGAGCAATGTTCCATTATAAGCAACATTAAAGTTACCAGACATAATGTTATAGAGAAAATTAACTAAATTATATATTTCCAATAAAAAGCAAAACATTGATAAGTAGAAAGGCAGTCTGAGTCCTTCAATAACACCATTTCTTCATGTTGGTTTGTTACACCTTTTCTGCAGACACATGAGCCTTATGGCTAGTTCTCACGGAGACGTAACAGAGGGTTTAAGTGACGGCGTTTCTTATATTTCCAGGAAAGGTCAATTTTGGCTTTACGGCGCAACAGGAACAGCATGCGTCGTTTTAAGAGGTCTTTCTACGCAATTCCTAGAAATTTGACGATGCAGGAAAAAAAGATTCAACCGGTTGAATCTTTGCGAGGAAAGAAGTGGTGAAGCAAGAAGAAGCGTAAAAAGAAATCAGTGCGCGCCGCAGATTTTTAAAGTTGCGACGCACAAAGAAGAGCTTCGACGCAGAAACAGCAGTGTAGCAGAAAGCTCTTGCTTCATGTCACATGTTTCAGACACGCGTCGCGGAAAGACACATGTTCGACGCATGTGAGAGGGTGCGCGCCGCGTCTTTTGGACCCCCAATGCAGCAGACAGAGTGGCGCCTGAGTGCATGCGTTGTTCTATTTTTAGCATCAACCCTTTGTCTGCGTGTCACCCTCTTTTTGCGCAGCGGCTGGGGCAGCAGCAGCGAAGCAGGGGGGGCGAAGGAGGGGGAAAGAGGCGGTCCGCACCCTGCATATATATAGAGGAGGCCAGTTTAGAGCACCATACCCACTCAGACCTTCGACCAGAACACACCTAGAATCCACGACACTATTATCAACTGCTACATTTGCTGCTACTTTTGTTGCTACAATTGTACTTTTGCTGCTACAACATGGGACCAAAGAGGAGAAAGGGCACCGTCGTCACCAGGGCACCAACCAAGCTCAGCACCAGGTCAACACTTCACTCTCCTGGGAGCACTCCAGTGACAACTCCAGCTACAACTCCAGCTGCAACTCCTCTCCATGAACCTTCAGATGCTGCAGTGACTACATTCTTCACTACAGCCATGGCAGACCTCTCTCTACCTGGGCTCTACACCTCCACTACAGCTGGCAGCCAGACGAAGACCACCACTTCAACCACCAAAGCCACTGTCGTCAGCGAGACCATCTTCGAGGGCCGGCCAGAAGACAGCACAGACGAAGATTCATCAGTTGAACTGTTTGAAACTGATGAAGGAGACAAGCCTGCTGCCAAGTCTGCTGACAAGCCTGCTGCCAAGTCTGCTGACAAGCCTGCTGCCAAGCCTGCTGCCAAGCCTGCTGCCAAGCCTGCTGCCAAGCCTGCTGCCAAGCCTGCTGACAAGCCTGCTGCCAAGTCTTCCACGGGTCTTCCAGAGCCTACTGCCAAGTCTACTCCAAAGAAGACTCCAAAGAAGACTCCAAAGAAGACTCAGACTCCGAAGAAGACTCAGACTCCGAAGCAGACTCCCAAGAAAACGCAAGAGAGCCAGCCTGTTCTTGCTCTAGACAGAGTGGCCATCCATGAGGACACCTTCGAGGAGGAAGAAGAAGACTCTGCTGATGAGACCCCTGCAGCTGCTGCTGAAGCCAAGTCCAAGGGCAAGAAGGGCAAAGGGAAGGCCCCCAAGAAAAACATCCGGAACAACCTGGGCATCACATCTGACCAAGAAGATGACCTCATCAACTGGTACAGAGAGCATCCTGTCCTCTACATGAAGGGCACCAGAGGCTACAAGGGGAACGAGAAGCTGCTGCTGGACTCAGAAAAAGCCAAGGAGCTGGGACCCAAGTACACCTCCCAGGACATCTTCAACTGGAGGAAGACAGTCCGCACTCACTTCTCCAGACTCGTCAGGCCTGAAGCTTCAGGAGCCGCCAGGAAGGAGACGCTCACAGAGAGGGACCAGTACATCCTGAACAACTGTCGGTTCCTGAAGGACTCCATCGTCCACAAGCCAGGGAAGGAGCTGTCCGCCATCTCTCAACTGTCTGCCAACCGGCCAGCCTCAGACTCCGAGGACAGCTACAACCCTGAGGATTCCCTGCCAGCTTCGTATGACATGCCGGACATGCCACCTGAACAGCCAGCACAGGACAGACCTGAGAGCCAGCAGTCCCAAGTCTTCCCTGGAGCACCAAAGCCTGGAGCCGCTGCCAAGGGAACCAAGAGGAAGGCCCCAGCAGAAGAAGCCATGCACTCCGCCATGAACGTCATCGCAGGCAGCATGCAAGCCATGTCCTCCGCCAAGAAAATCCTGAAAGGCTCTGGCTGCAAGATGTGCCCCGACCACCAGGAGTTGACACCCGACCAGGAGTACTGGAGGATGAAGTGCCAGGACCTCTACCACGTGGGATTGCACGCCAGCCCTGAAATCAGGAGGAAGATGGTCAGGACCATTGCAGAGGCCGCCCTCTACTGGGATGATGAGGCCAGCCACCAGTCAAGACAGCATCAGGAGCAGACCTTCCAGCCTCCTCATCCTCCTCAGCGCCTGCAGATGCCACCTCCTCCTCATCCTCCTCCTTCTTCGACGTATGTGCCATCCCACCACCAGCAGCACCACCACGCTTCCAGCAGCAGCCATCACTACCACCACCACCAGCCCAGGGAAGGAGGATCCTCCAGGCAGACTCCCAGCTACACCGTGATGCAGCCCAGCCCATCCTCCATGACACTGATGATGGATGCTCAGGAGAGCCCTGAGAAGTACAGCTACCCCCCTGGACCCAGCTTTGGTCAACCGGCCGCCCATCACCAGCACCAGCCTTCCCCTTCGGCCAGTTGGACTGACAATCTCCTTTCTCCACGAAAGTAGAAGATGCAGCAAAGACAACAAAAAACCTCGGCCCTTTTAAGGGCCACCAAATCCTCCCAAAAGGGCAGGCCACGTACACATCTTATGTTGACAAAAAAAAAGAGCTTGTGTTGACCGAAAAGAGCCAAAAAAGAGCAAAATTACGTTGACAATCCCCCAAAAAAAAGTCCCCCAAAAAAAAAGTCCCCCAAAACAAAAGTCCGGTCCTGGCCTTCATTAAAAGTAATCACCTTCATAAAAGCAAGGTGCTAGTTCCCCCTTTCTTTGCCCCAAAACATACCAAGTGCAGCACTAGTACAAGTGCTGCATTCTTTGGTATAAACATATTTTTATTGCACTAGTACAAGTGCATGAATTTCTTAATTAAAATGTAATGCACTAGTACAAGTGCTTTGCTTTTAAAACTTGTGTTGGTTGGTTGCACTAGTACAAGTGCATCACTTTGTAATTTCACTTGTCTAGGGCAAGTGGCAGGTAGATAGCTAGATAGCTAGCTAGATAGATAGATAGATAGATAGATAGATAGATAGCTAGATAGATAGCTAGATAGATAGATAGATAGATAGCTTGATAGATGGAACACAATGCTCGTTACATATATACACTGCAGCAAAAGAAAAGCAGTTGTCGTCACTTTGCAGGAATTGGACTTGGATAGATAGATAGATAGCTTGATAGATAACTAGATAGATAGCTAGATAGATAGATAGATAGATAGCTTGATAGATGGAACACAATGCTCGTTACATATATACACTGCAGCAAAAGAAAAGCAGTTGTCGTCACTTTGCAGGGATTGGACTTGGATAGATAGATAGATAGCTTGATAGATAGCTAGATAGATAGCTAGATAGATAGATAGATAGATAGCTTGATAGATGGAACACAATGCTCGTTACATATATACACTGCAGCAAAAGAAAAGCAGTTGTCGTCACTTTGCAGGAATTGGACTTGGATAGATAGATAGATAGCTTGATAGATAACTAGATAGATAGCTAGATAGATAGATAGATAGATAGCTTGATAGATGGAACACAATGCTCGTTACATATATACACTGCAGCAAAAGAAAAGCAGTTGTCGTCACTTTGCATGGATTGGACTTGGATAGATAGATAGATAGATAGATAGATAGATAGATAGATAGATAGATAGATGGATGGAGGGATTGATTGATTGATTGATTTTTGGGCTTGTTTTGTCAACATAGGATGTGTACATGGCCAGCTCAATTGGGAGGATTTGGTGGCCCTTAAAAGGGCCTGGGGTTTGTTGTTTTGAATAGATAGTCTGCATCTTCTTCAGATTTTCTCCAACTGCCAAGGGACACTTCCTGCCGGACTGTTGACCCAGTCACGTAGGTAGTCTCGAGCAGCCTTGGCATCTCTGGAGGCATTTCCGTGTCGAAGTGGTTCTCCTAGGTCTCCTAATTGACGGTCTCCCCTCCAAACTCCTTCAGTGACGTCATGTGTCTGTGGATCTTCTCTGTCCATCACTTCATTGTCACGGGCATGGTGGACGCCTACTCTGTCTCGCAGAATGTTGTGTAGAACACAAGCAGCCATTGTGATGTATGTCACTCTTGTAGGTCGTTGGGGCATGGTGGTCAGGAAGCATCTGAACCTGTGTGACAGCAGACCGAAGGCATTCTCCACCACTCTCCTGGCTCTTGAAATCCTGTAATTGTAGACTCTGGAAGGAATGTCAAGGTTCTTTCTTGGCACTGGTTTGAGCAGCCATGTCTTCAGGGGAAATGCCTCGTCACCCACGATGTAATATGGGAAAGGATTGTCTTCTGTGCCAGGTAGAGGTTCTGGAGGTGGTAGGCCTAGATCTTCCTCGTCCAGGAGTTGTCGAAGTACTGTGTCCCTGAAGACGCCGCCATCAGATGCACTTCCTTGACAGCCAGCCTGCACATAGATGAACTTGTAGTCGGCATCAACGAGGGCCATCAGGACAATGGAGTGAAATCCCTTGTAGTTGTAGAACAAGGAGCCTGCAGCCTTGGGACATCGGATTGCGACGTGCTTGCCATCCAGAGCTCCAATGCAGTTGGGCAAGTTCCATTTCGTCTCAAAAGCCTTGGCTATCTCCTTCCATCTTTCAGGCTGTGTGGGTAGTGCCAGCTGTCTTTCGAAGGCATGAACGATTGCAAGGCAGACCTCAGGGATGAAGTTGCAGATGGTGTTGGGTGCCACACGGAAAGCATAAGCTAGGGACTTGTAGCTGTTTCCTGTTGCCATGTACCGCAGGGTGATAGCCAACTTCAGACCAGATTCCAAAGCCCTCCTCATGTTGGTGTCTTGCTTAGCGATGAGTGGTCCAACAGCTTCCAGGATTTCAGCAAAGATGGCAGGGGGCATTCTAGTGTAGTTGTAGTAGCCGGACACGTCACGCACTTGCAGTTCAGGCAGCAGTTGATGGAAGTGACCATGTTGTTCCCTCTGCAGCAACCAGTTGCGAATCCACCACCTTTTCTGTCTCCTGGCCCTCCTCCTCCTGTGTCTCAAATAGACAGCTCCGATAGCAACAGCAGCAGCACCAGCCACAACAATAATTTCTTCTTCATTCATCATGCATATGTTCAGTAGGCAGTCGTTGTGTTCTCATTGAAGGGCAATCAGCAAATGAAGCAAGGAGGTCCTCTGTGTCCCTTTTTATAATGACCAAAAGTGACTCCTGCAGCAGCGAAACACACTTTGCCGCAGCGCTGCAACAACAGACGTTCGTCGATGCTTAAGAGACCTTCGTCGCTGCTTAAGGCAAGGACGACGAAGAAGGTCAGCATCGACGCGCCTGTAATGTCCTCGGCGCTTTATGAATGCATGTGCGACGATGAACCATCAAGTTACGCAGTAACAAGTCCCTAAATGCGGCGTTGCATCCTTACAGTCGTCGGCGAGGCTGTCATTTTCAGCGACGCATCTTACCTCGGGTGTACGCCGAAGGTTTCCTGATGCGTCGCAGGTCGCCAATTTCAGACGTAGCTGCCTCACAACCATCAGCGGCGTAAGAGGAAACAACATTGGGCGAAGTAAAAGCAGCCTCGCCGAATTCCAAAACAAAGTGCGACGCGTCTGTTTGGAACTGCGCTGAGGAAAGAGAGGCGGAACGCGGCGAAGAAAGCTTAAGCAGCGCCGCGGACACCTCAAGACTCACCGCGGCTACTAACTTTAAGCGTCGCACATGACACTAATTGATTACGTAACGTGCCAAAACCAACGTTCTACGCCACAACTTTCCAAGAAATGACTTCTCTTGATGCGTCGCTCTCAAATCGCCGTCGTGAGAACCAGGCATTACTAGTAGTGGTTACAGATCCAAATCCGACTGCAATTTAATGATCAGCCAATCATCTAATGAGAGGGTACAATAATTGGCAAAAAGACCATGCTGAAGCAGCTGCAGGGTGCACAATAATTTCTAGAGCCTGTTGTTCATAGGAAAAACTGGCAAACCTTGCAGGACCACAACCATGCACCCAGCAGCCTTATTTGAAAGAGGATATTTTGTCTAATGAAGCTGTTAGCTGGGGATAGCACCACTGTTGTGGTTTGGAGCAGCCTTGCTGTGGTAGAAGGAAGCACAGGCTAGCATTAGCTTCAGTATTTTGCAGAAGGCTGTGGCTGCTATGTGGCAGGATGGCCCCTACCATCACAGCAGACACACAGACAATCACATTGTGACGTCACGCAATCCCAGCATCCCCCTGTCACCCTACACCAAGTTGAAGGGCAATCCTCTTGCCTCTGCAGGCCACAGCAGTCTAAGGTCAACTCGTCCAATATTGAGCTTCTTGACTGGTCAATTTGCCCCAGTCTCGTGTCTGCTTCAAGGTGAGATACTATGTCTTTCTTTTTCGGCTAGAACTCTTTTACTGTGCTTTTTTCCTGGCCCTCAGTTTTACTCATCTTTCTAAATATTAGCCAACAGAATGTATTCTTCTTGCAGTCACCCTCAATAGGAATAGTATTAATTTGGTTGCACTACTGTCAGAATATGTATCTTTTATATTTTATCATTGATGTAAATTTCCTTATATATATATATAAAGCCTACATCACTATTAACCTCACCGTTGTTGGTAAATAAATGATTTATAATGTCTTTAGATACAAAATGATGATATGCCTAATAATCCCTAGAAGTTATAATTACGTTCTTGTTGTTTTCATGTACATTTTTAAAACTTGATTTCTTTAATATTATTGGATGTATTCTTGGATTTATACCGAAAATTTACTGACACCAAAATCATTTTTGATCATCCACCGCCCACCTCCCCCAACCAATAGTACTCTTCTTGCATGTTTTCTATTTTTTTCAGGGTCTGGTTTGTTGGGATTTTCTTCTCCTCATCTTCTTCACCTTCCTGCAATTTCCTTCACTTTGCCAGCAGCAAAATTATTCTCCACCCCCTTCCCGATTCTATGCTTGATCACGACCTGCCATATGTTTACACATTGAGCATGTTGATCTGATGCTCTTTATTCATGCTCTGTTTACTAATGCTCACCTTTCTCATCAGGTGCTTAATATGAGCCTTGTGGGATTATTTCTTGTTTCTTTTTCTCTGCTCCTAAAAAAGGAACATCTTTTTCTTCTCTTGTTTTTCACCATTAGCATAAAATGTGTGTTATTCTTTTTAGACTAGGCCTAATCTAGTCTGGTGCCCTGATCAGTGAATGCTGAGTCAGGGGATGAGAACTGATTTCTGTGATCTGATTGGCTGAATCAAGTAGGACTGCAAAATGGCTGCCAAGCAGTGCCATTGGATGAAAAATAAACCAGGTCACAACAGAAGCGCCACCAACTGGGTCGATGATTAGAGGCTATTTCTTATTCATGAATATCAATGAGTCCCTGACAGAGACAATTTCACAGAATAAATTTTCTGCCTTGTGGTCAGAGAAAAAAATAGAAGTATAATATTTTATTGGGTTAGGCTTATTTTAAGGTGCACATGTTGCATACAGGCCTATATGTATATCAGCATTAAATCATTTAAAAAGCCTGTCTGCACAGACATTATTGGCAAGAATAAATGCATGAAGATAAATATTTCTACACTATAGTGGTATTATATATTTTGGGCACATTAGCCAAATCATTAGACTTCATAGAGAGATTATATACCAGAATTGCAGTTTGTACACATCGGACACATGCATTTTGTTGACAGCTCATATAGGCGGCTTGGCCAATAGGCCAATTCCTATGGCATTCAATGCCTGTGATTGCCTGCTGTTAACCATAATTATGGGCCTGTATGATTTAGCCTTATCTTAAAATTAGTTGGAACATGTGCAACCTACCTTTGCCAAAATCTTGTGAGGAGCTTAATTTATTGTACCTATTCTACACGAAAATACATGCATCTGCTTTCTCAAAATATTTATTATGCTGGCTCCAATCCTTGGATGACAATGGCAAAGTGGGTACTGTGACAGCTGCAGCCCTTCCAAAATCCATGTCGATCCTCAGTCTTCAGTGATGCTAGGCCTATATTTCGAATTTTTTCTTTATTTTTATCGCACATCATAGAGAGAAAACCAAAGAAACATACACATTACACAAAGACAAATACAGTTACAGGCCTACTACAGAAAAAGTAAATTACACGACGTCCATTCAGGTGATACTTTTGCCCTACAATTACCGTGCTTTTCGCTTAACAACTGGGGACTTACTAGCATAACTACAAAAATTTCTTTCCTAAGACTTTTGCTGATTTGCCTTATAGTTAGTACAGTGTACACTAGAAATACTAAGAGCAGTTTTGACGGAGTGGTTTTGATGGCTACTTTTACGTATTTCTCAGATAGGCCTGCTTCAATATATGTGCTTTTGCCATGCATTTTACTATTCATGACTCATTGGAAAAATAATATACATTTTGTTTAATACTCAGATAGACTGGCCCTACATAATTTAAGTTCATTTGTGTTTTTCATAACAACAGCACTCTCAATATCTCATCAGCACATTTCTGCCTACTAGGATAACACGCATGAAGACATGAATGTGAGGGAGAGGGTGTTTGTAATGGGCTATAGATAGATTATGAGAAAACATCACTTCGATTTCTGTGACTGTACATGTAATTTAAACATGAAATCCATTCTAAGGACATTGTGGAGGGTGCAGAAAAGCAGCTTGCAAGTTTTCATGACTGGGAAATCAGTAGTTTGGTCGGAGGTCTGTATGATGCTTCTTGTCTTCTTGTCATCATCATAGACATAATTCTTCGTATGTGGTCATCATGGCAAGACTTGGTGTACACACCACACAGTGTCGAGTGTTGTGTCTTCACATGCTTTGTCTTCAGAAGTCCAAAAGTTGTGTTAAAACATTACAAAATAGTCTAGTCTTTTCCATACACATTCCGGAACTTCTTAGACATGATATGACACCCAAATAATGCTTGCAGACTTCCTGAATTCCATTATTTAGCTGTAAATTCTGGCGTTTTTCAGTCTTCTGCCTCCATGCTTTTGTAAACACGCTGCACTGTAGAATCAGGTCAAGTTGGTAGCCTCTGAACTAGGTCGGTCATGCGCGATCCTAGGTTCCGTTTACCTGTCAGAATTCTGACAAGTGAATTACCCAACGCCTGACCCTAGATCAGCCCTAGCGGCGATTTGGGCAGGAAACCAGACTAGGCCTAATCTCGTAATTTTTAGTACCTTCTTTTTTTATAGATTTTTTTTCTTTTGCCCCTTTACTATCTCGTCTGATTTTGTTATTGTTTTATTTTATTTTTGCTGTATACAATAGTATTTATACATAATATTAGCCATGATTTTGTCCTGAATGTGAAGACCGAACTGCTAGTAATTGTCATTTGTATTTTCACAGCCTCTAAAACATGCTGATGGTATGGAAAAACACGATTGTGTTCCTACAGTTACTTGAATGGGGTGTTATGTCAACAAACAACTTCCAGTGAGAATGTGTAGTCTGCCAATAGTCTGGACCAGATCCTAACTTTAGGCTTTAGGTAAACAGTGGAGCATTCTCCCGGAATACAAATATCTCCCTAACAACATTCTCACAGCATTTTAACAGCATTCGATTCATGCTGGTGGCTTTTTCAATGCATTCTGCATTCTGAGCACGACCCATTTGGGCCAATTCAACTTCCGCCCTCACTTGAGCTCTTCCGGAAGTACATCCTGCCTTCATCCACTTCCGGCTGGCACTTGAGCCACGTTCAAAGTCAACAAGCACACGCGTGCCATCCATGGCTGGGTCTTTAACAAACAGAGCATTTTCATCGCACAGCAATGCCCTGTGGCACAGGTAAAGGGTCGCACCTATGCACACAAGTTTAGGAGTGGGATTTAAGGTAGGCCAAGTTGCATTATTGCAATGGTATTATAATTAGCAGTGCTCAGTGGTAACTTTCTTTAGAGATTGCATATATAGTTGTTGTGTACTAAGTAACAGACATGTGCGCTGCAACAGAGGTTCTATAGTAGGCCTACTTACTTACTAGCAATGTCACACAACAACACATTTAATTGAACATTTTCAGTTTTCTTCTTCTTGGGTCCAACCAACAGTTGGTTACAGTTCTGTTAATTATGAATGCCTTTTTTTTTAATTTGTCTCCCTGACGGTAATTCGGTTAGATTATTCTAGTCCTAAACGCCATGTAGGCTTATAGCCTATCATTAGACCATATATTCCAATTTCTTTTTGCAAAGCAGTCACACTGATTCTCTTACATTTTTACAGGGGGAACAACCCAATCATCGAGGCCCAGATCATTAACCATAGAAACATCGGAGGTGCCAGGAATATGGAGCCAACTGGGATCAACAAGAGAGGTCGGAAGATCCAAGGATCCAAGGGATCCAAGGTCTGTCGTTTGAGAAGGGTTAAAGGATCAAAAGACCATGCATTGGATCTTGTGAACCCTTTGTAGCAGGGGTGAAACTGTGTGAAATTCTATAAGGGTTAATGTATTTGATTTAGGCGAAGGAAGGGTGAAGGGGTGGGGGTTAAGGTCAGATTATTATGGGATGTCAAATGGTGTGGCAGGCACTGGCAGCAGGCTGGAGGAAGGAAATAAGGAAAGGGGGGGGGGGTGTTGGGAATTAAAGGGAAAGAAGGAGAAAAAGGTGGATAAAGGGGGGGGGGTAGTGATTTTTGTTACATTGGCTCAAGATTGCAGTGTTTGTTGTGATTTCAAGAGATTATAGAATTGAAAAAAAAAGAAGCAGAATCGGAATCTTTCCTTGTCTGTTTCATTTGAGAGTTGTATTTTAGAAATTTGGTTGTGAACTTTTTTTTTGCAAATTCATGTGTCGTAAATACCACGTCAGATTAATTCTGTGTGTAGATATATCTAAGAATAATGATTTATTATTTATGAACAATAGAAGAGATTCTGTCACTGCTGTCTTTGTATTATACGTGTAGGCCTAAATATTATATTTTATAGACCCTAAAATTATCAAAGCCCACCTATCACCTGTTTGTGACAACAAAACACTGTGTTGGCAATCAGGAGATTACTGTTTACAGATTACTGTAACTCAAGTAGATGACATGTAGATCACTGTAATACTAGCAGATATCACTGTAACACAAGTAGATCACTGTAATGCAAGTAGATCACAGTAATCCTTTACATCTACAGGGTCTACACAGGGATTTCTGTGCAGATTTCTACACTGGCTACAACACTATAGTTCGCCTTGGATAGCCTGGGTGCTGCCTATAATCCCCTGTCTGCAGCTTGTTCCTGTGAGCATCTGTTATGCCTTGTGAAATTCTAGATGCGGCAAGGTACAAATCTGCTCTGTGCATCCCCGTGCGGCGTTGTCAGCCCATTCTGCAGCTCCGTTGACGAAACCTCAACCACGAGCTTGTGTAAAAGGCAGGTAGCATAGTATATTGCTGCTCAATAAAAGATTTCCACGAAATATTAATTATATTTTTCAAATCAGCAGGCACATTTAGACATCTATATATAGGCTATATAACCTTATAAATGCATGTGCTGTTTAAGGTAGGCCTATACATATACCGTGTGGTGTCAAGGCCATCTCTTAATTCCATAATTACTTTATACCATACAGATATTTGCAAAGCATGATACATGCCTACATACTTAGAGGGTCTTGACAATATCCATGTATACATTGACCTTATACATGTGGCTAGCTGAAAAGCTTCAGAAAATATGGAGTTCTTTGATTTTGTTTCTTCTACTGCTATTATTTTCTTCTTAAAAAAAAAAATCATTAAATTTACTCAGAATTGAATGGTCTTTACTCTCAGACAGTTACCTTATTTCTGACACATTTAGTCAAGCTTGGGAAATTATTAATGCAATTCTTCATTTTGCTTCCCTAAAAAGGCAGCTGGGTTTCAATGTAGTGTATTTTTGGATCACACCGAACCTCTGTATAGTGTTAAAAACATGCCTTTTTCAATCCAATCACTCTTGCTTTTTGTAGTTTGCTGATTTTTGCCTTCAGGACGAATCTAACAAGCTGAATATCACAACAGTGGGGCCCTGGCGCCGACAGAAATCAACTGAGCTGTTGTCATCAATAATAAATGTCTAATATACCGACTGGCTTGTGGCTTGGGCTTGTTTACAATGGTGAAAAGGGCCGGGTTCCCTGATGAAATATGCAACACCCTTGCAGCCAGGCTTTCTGTGCTAGTGTGTCGCCGGCAATAGACTCTACACTGGATATATAGGTGAACACAGACGTGTTATGAATAAATAAACTAGCAATCTATCCACAGCGGTTTACAGCGGAGAATAACAAGCATTTCAAGACGGAAAAACAGCTGAGCGGAGTACGTCGAGCAGCGAACAGCCTCCCGACCAATTACCGAGTCGATCTGGGCTGAAATGGCAACGTTGCGGCACACACGAACAGAAATAAGCCGTTTCGGGCTAGGTATTATAACAATATCTGAAGCAAGATGGTCCTATATGTAGGGCCTATTTACAAATTTATTTAAATGAGACTTGCCAATATCCTCATAAATTTAGCCTAATTTTTACGCACAAAAATATATGGATTTATCAGAAAATGCCTTTCAAATGTCTGATATTTGGCAAATAATTAAATTACAATTGCTTATTTACAAATATAGGCCTATTTAACTATAGACTTTGGCCTACTGATTTATTTTTTGTATTTTGTAGTTATCTTTCTATTGCTCGAAGCTGACTGTCCCACAAAACAGTGATTTCTTTCTTTTTGTATTTTTGGATGGGAACCACGAATAGAAAAGCCATCAAACAAGACCATGTAATTGCAATGCATAACTGGACAGTCAGGGAAACCCCAAGTGACGCCATTCCCATCCCAGAATGACGTCATTAAACCTGATGACATCATAAAATGGCCATAGAGCACAATACTGTCACTGTGGTTAACAGGTGTCTGTGGCAATCATGCCCTATCCCCTCTACCCTGCTATAAATGTGGTTAAATGCGGTGCCCTCAATTGCGGCCGAATTCTAGGCCTCACAATGACATGTGGGTTTAGGAATCAGCAATTCAGCATCAGTATTGAACCTTGGATAATTATTCATCCAAGATTGAACAGTGCACCGCAGGTCAAGAATGCACAGAGCAACAAACTACATATATAATAGGTGTGGGGACAGCATTAACCCTTGTTTTATACTTTTCTATATTCACCAAAATTTTTATTGTAACTAAAATCTAACAATTCAACAGCAGGAGATAACAATTATTATATTATTTATGTTAACCACGTTTGATACATTTTAGGTATAGGCTATGCCTTGGTCTAAATGGAAAAAATATTAATTTTGCACAATGATACAGGACTCGCCTAAAGTAGACCTTCTGCAGCGTCACAAAGTCATTACCTACCATTTATGAGAAATGAAGAAAAATACAAAGGGAATTATTCCAATCAAATAGACTGAATGAAATAATTCCGACTGATTCAGGTTTCAGTTTCAAAAGACAAATTCACCCTTACATATGAGTACACAAATAGAAATAAAAACATTAAAAAAAAATTCTTATTCAAACCATGTGTAACAGTGTAAGCCTGAGCCAACACCTTAACCTCCAAAAGGCAATAAAGCACCCTTTGAACTGTATGTGGTAAGAAAGAAAGGAACAGCTACAAACTCAGAAATCACAGAGGGAAGAAGATAAAAAGGAGAGATAAAGGGAGAGAGAAGAGATAAAGGAAGAGAAGAGAGAGAAGAGAAAGACAGAAGAGAGACAGAGAGAGAGCTCTCTAAGCCACCCTCCAAATGATGGGTCATTACCGTCACTGCTGATGATGTGGCAGAAGAACCCTCCCAGGAGAAATGACGTTTCAGGCAAAATATTGCTATGGACCTGGGCTTATTAACTAATTAGGCTAGCCTTGATCCAGCCATTGTTTCGCCAGGGTGACTAACTCCAAGCTTATTGTCTTGTCTTTGAAGGCAGAGTTATCAAAACAATAGCCTGATAAAGGGCTGCCATTGTGGGAAGGAGGAAATAGGTTTATAAAAGCCTCCACAAAAGCCTTTAAGCCATAACTCATTAGACAGAGGCAAAGTAAATGTGCCATCACAGCACCATTATGTTATTAGCCTAAACTGTTTATTAACAAACCTGGGCATTCAGGCATTAAACACTGCACATGGCATGAACTGCAGCACACTGAAGCAACATTGACATCAACAGTTGGATTATCATTCTGTTATAGGATGAAATTGTAAGTATGGAAGAGAAGGTGTTTTGTCGCATGATTCTAGAAGTAGCAAGATATAGGAAATATTTCCAATTGACTAAAAATCAACTTTAAGTTTTTAAGGTTTGTTACATTTTCTCAAGGGTTGATTCAAATTAATCACTGCACTCTAAAAAATGTGGGGACAAAATTGGTTTTTTAGATTCAAAATGGTTTTTTGAAAAACCAAATTTCAATGCAAAACCAACATGGATTTTTAAAAAAATCCATGTTGGTTTTTTGCATTGAAATTTGGTTTTTCAAAAAACCATTTTGAATCTAAAAAACCAATTTTGTCTGAAATTTTTTAGAGTGTGAGAAACAACACATCTGTTATGGTTGTGAAACAATAAGTTTTAAAAATTAAATCATGCATGTCATTATAAAAGTGATAAAGCTGGGACTTTCAAGGTTTTACAGTTAAGATGGTTTGACAATCATTTACAGAATAAAACAGTTACTTTCACTAATCACCTAGATCTCAAGTGGCATTGACTTGGCAGTTGGGTGAAACAGAAGAAGCAGACCAGTTTGATGTTTTTAATTCCGTATCCTCACGGACAGTCACTGTATTGGTCAGGATGTCTGGCTTTAGCAATAAACGTCTTCCACAAGAAACTTCTGAGGAGAATTGAACATAAATCCAGAGCTAATGATTAAGAAGCTGCAGGAAGAACTTGGAGCTGAAGGACACCAGTGCCAAGTTAATTACACTAAGTACACACTTGTGGCAAGCACTCCTTGTCTGAACTGTACATTCAGGAGTCAGGACTGTTCAGATTCAAGTGCTATCACAACAAGAACCACCATTTATTAAAAGGAAGAATTATAATTTCTCGTTACAAAATTAATTTTGAGGAATTGAATTGAGAGATACAAGAGGCCAAGTGATTTGTTATATTGTAAGCTAGTCAGGCCTAGCACTGAATTATTTCAATATATTTGCAGGTGAATGCAACTTGAGAGGTTGGCTACCAGCATCACAGCAGGTGCTGGCCAGCTTGTTGAACATACCATCACAGTGACTACTGAAATTGTACACAACAAGTAGGCCTACAATTGTACAAAATAGAATGAGTGACAATTGATACATTTTATACAATAGACCATCCAATTAGTTACTAGCAGGTGAGTAGTTGAAATACTTTTGGATGAGTGTAAGTAGACATCAAGAGGGATGAGAAGGAGTCTTTACAAAATGAAGTGACACTGAAGATGTACTAAGTGTACTTATACCAAAGATTTTACACTGTCACTAGCAAGTAATGATACTTTGTATAATAAGTGAGCAAAGAAGCATACAAAGACCTTATCCAGCAGGTGTTAGAATGAGATATTGACATTCACTACCAATAAGAAGGAATCTTCAAGAAAACTGAATACAATGACAGAGAGATATTGAGCTAAACTGAAGTAGGACAGATCCTTCCACCAACAGGCTAGCAGGTGTTCAGATGGAGTCACAAAAACTATAAGAAATAGCCAGAATTCTAAGTAAATCTTCGCCATATATATATTTATATACTAATACCAGTGGACAGTTGCTGTTGCTGTTAGCACATACCAACCACTTTTTGGTGCAGTCTCCAACTGCTTTTGCTTGAGGAATGTCTTAGAAACTGGCTGTCTATCAGAGGTAACTCCCCCTTACTGGCTCTTCTACAAGGACCAATTATGGAGAGGAAAGCAGCCTACTTCCGGTCTATAGGCCCTTCATTTCCGGTTTGGCTCTAGCAGCCTCCAGCCAGGGCCAAAGAAGGCTGCCTTCGAGCAGGGCCATCTGTCATTCAAAACATCTCTTGCAAGAAGACTTTGGTTGGCTCCAGAGCTGCTACCACCTGTTGCAATGATCACCAGTCAGTCACCAGTTCATCTCCAGTAACTTA
The DNA here is from genome assembly GCA_026936325.1 of Platynereis dumerilii. Lineage (NCBI taxonomy): Eukaryota > Metazoa > Annelida > Polychaeta > Phyllodocida > Nereididae > Platynereis > Platynereis dumerilii. The sequence continues at coordinate 10,099,449 of JAPTHN010000001.1, forward strand.
CCAGTTCGTCTCCAGTTATTCAGCTGTAAATCAGGCGTTTTCAGGGTGAAATATATATAAAATATGCACATTTGAGGCAATTTTACATCAATCATAATCTCAGGCCAAATGGTGTTTCACAAATACACTTTTGAAAGTACACTGTATATATAACGCAGAAAACAACTTGAAGCATTTTATTTCCAAACGTCCACATCAAGTTGCACAACATTGAAGCTCAGTTTATTCTGGGTAATATGATCCACCTTGACAACTTAATACCAGTCCAAGATCTTATATTCTGTCAAAAGAACTTGGCTTCCAATTCCATTCTGGTTTATTTCAGTTCTGTAAAACATTGAACATCGGAAGACAACAAATACAATACATGAAGAGGCTAGGCTTATTTTGCACCTTCCATCGTCTCTGTCTCAAAGGAAAGACAACAACAACAACAACAACAAAAATAGGGTAATTCTCCCTCAATTACAAGAGTAACACTTCTATTAACGTGAAGATACCCTGGATATAAACTTAGAACTGCAAAATAGGATCAGAATAATGACAAAACAAAAGCCAAATCAAAGCAAAATGACCTGGTTCCCAACCTGCAGTGTGGTGCTTGACCAGAACTAAGCTCGGTGCTTAGTCAACCCTTGTGAGAATTGAAGAGGGTTTTGTATTGGGGTGACAGCCAAAGAGCCCTTGATCACCCTAAAGTAGCTGACCAATAGAATTCGCTGGCTGGCCATTTAAGGCCGTAGCACTTAAGGGTAGGAGGGGGATGCAGGAGGGGGTGCTCTCTAGGGGGCCAGCAAAGAACTGCTAATTTCTGTTCACTTCATGAACTCCAGCAACTGTCAATTCAAGAATACCCTGATTACTGGCGTCAATCAAAATCTATTAATATTACTCATCCAGAATCATTCGCCCATTGTTCTCCTTCATATCAAATTCATCAGATTCGTATCAATTATAACAGAAAATTTGCCAAATTTGCCAAATTCACGAACTGTCAGTCTTCATAAGCTGCACTTGATATCAATGAAACTTGATACTGTTGCTCATTAGATCAATTTGTTAATGTGAATATTTCTCGCCAGACTTTGTATTCTGTAAGAGTTTTTGTCTTTCTGTTTGCTTCCAAGAAAGACCCATATTATTATTAATAATGCAAAGTAGACAAGACTGTATTTAGGTCCAGGCCTGTGAAAGAATTAAAAACATGTCATCTCTGATCCATGGTAATCCATTTCGTCTTGATTTTTTATCTACACCTAAACATATCCAGGCAAATGACCAAGAGAGTCAATCCACGCTTTTCTGGTTCCATGTTTGTTTGCATTCGTGTGTGTGAGCGACTGCCTCTGACTGGGACATGTTCTGGATTGCCAGTGTGTTTGTAGGGAAGTCCTTATATATAAGATGATCTGTCATTAGTCTGACTCTTGAGTGCACTGGTCCAGACGTCATCTTCATTCAGTGCACGAACTTACATTGTACACCATTGGTCGAAAAGAACCTGGCTAGACAATCTTAGTCAAGATGCATACCTCCCAATTGTTTGTCTCACCATCTCATACAGTGTATAAGCAAATATATACATGTGTTTGTGAGTGTAGTTTCAGCTTTTCTGTGAAGGGAGGAACTTGGGAGAGAGGAAGAAAGGAAGGAAAGGAAGAAAGATGGGACAAAGGAAGAAAGAGGAGAGAGAGAAGGGGTTGGGAAGAAAGACAGATGTAGAAAGGAAGGAAGGAAGGAAGGAAGGAAGAAAGGAAGAAAGGAAGTTAGGAAGAAAGGAAGAAAGAAAGAAAGGAAGAAAGGAAGGAAAGAAGAACAGAAGTAAGACAGGAAGACGGGTAGAAAGGATAAAAGGAAGGAGGAAGAAAGGAACGAAGGTAAGAAGGAAAAAGGAACAAAGGGAGCAGGAACGGGAGAGAGGAAGCAAGTTAGAAAGGGAGAGAGGAAGAAAGAAAGGAGGGAAAGAATGGATAAAGTAAGAACAGGAGGAAGGCAGCAAGGAAGGAAAGGTAGGAAGTAAGAAAGAGGGCAAGGAAGAGAGAAACGCAGAGAGGATGAGAAGGAGGAGGGGAGGGAGGAGAGGAGACTGGGAGAGAGGAAGGGATAAAGTAATAAAAGAAATGGAGGAAGTAAGAAAGGAAGTAAGGAAGTAAGGAAAGAAGAAAGAAAGGAAAGAAGGAGGGAAATGGAGAGTGGAAGCAAGAAGGGAAGGAAGAGGGGAACGAAGAGGGAAAGAAAGAGGGAAGGGAAAGAAAGAATAACGTAAAGAAGCAAGCAATGAAGGACGCAAACAAGGAAAAAAGGAAGAAAACAAGTGAAGGTTTAAACATAACTGTACACAAATAGAATAATAATACCCATATTTTCTTACCATGGTGTACCTATCCAGACTCTGAGACCCCCAAAAGTGCATAGCACCATGGTGATGGTGTGGAGGCAATATTGATCACAAATAGTGTGGGTTAAAAGGCGCCTCCTTGTGTCAGAAAAGGCAAATGGAGACAATAGGCCAAGCAAAGCAATTACGCTGTCTGAACCCTTATAGAGTAGGAGCTCAGAAGAGAGGGAAAGAGCTTGGAAGAGTGGAAGAGAGCTGCAAAGAGCTTGAGAGAGCTGAAAAGAGCTAGAAAGCCTGTAAGCTCATGAGGGTCCTTTGGTTAAACAGGGCAGACTGGCGCCCCCAAGAGCAAAAGCAACAACTTGTTGGTTGCAGGAGAGAACAGGGCAGACCAGGACAAGACCGAGCAGAGATGAACAAGCTGTGCCACTCCCATGCATCCACAGAAAAGAGCTAGCAAGGTTTCAGTGAGGCAGGGGAGGAGATATGCGGTAATAGGTGGAAAAAGTGTTGTTGTTTTTTTGACAAAGTAAACATGCAGTTTATTATAATGCTTGTAAAGGTGAACTATATGCCATATATTAGCTGACACTAGAGTGTCAAGCTATGAGCCCATTCACGAATAAAATAATTTTCTCTCTCTTTTCTCTCTCTATAGATAAATAAAATAAAAGAGTTCTTTTTAGACATGCAATGTCTGTTGATGACTAAGAAGTGAAGGATATATGCAAGTATAGGGTAGAATATGTCTGCTGTTATTATTTGCTTATATTATTGACCATCCAAAATTGATATCACTTTCAATTCTATCAATATTTTGATTTCTATATTTGAGTAGAAGATCTATGACTTCTTCGGTAAATTTGATCAATAGTCAATAGACGGACTTGTAATTAACCATGACTGATTTCGACTTCCTTCAGTAATACATGTAGTGCATTTCCATCGCTCAAAAACCAATGAATACCAAACTGAACAGGTCTATAGGTTTTCTCAGACTGCAGTGCATCCTGTAAAATTTCCTGATGTCACGTGTTAAAAACTTTGTGGGGAAGTAGCAAATTCTAAGCTCAATGTGAACTTTTCTGGAAAAAAATAATAAATTGGCATATTTCGATAATGTTCACCACTGTGTGCTGTCCATAACCGTGTTTTTCTCTTCATTCAGTATCCCTCTTAATATGCAGTTGCTCCGCCCCTCCCATGTTGTGTGCAATTTATGTGTTAGGCGCCAAGGGTTTCTGGCTGTCGTCGGGCTGTACCAGAGCATCTAAACAAAGTCAATTTCCCAGCCCCACCATGCCCTGGCCATTGCCCTGCTTTTGGCCTGCTTCTCTTTAACTAACTAATGGCAAACTGCTTGCCCCCCCCCCCTTCATGAGTAAGACCTCCTTTATAAATATGCTGTAATACCATAAGGCTCTCTCCAGTAAACATATATAACTCTGTTATGAACCAGTAATATACTCACAACTATACTGCATAGTGTACAGTGCTGTTTGGAAGTAAGTGTAATGGGTAATGTTTTGCCATTGGATCAATGTTAAAGGATGTTAATTTAGCATTGATCCAACAAAATTACATGTACATGACTCTCCAAAATGTTTGTGATTATACTTACCCATGGCAGGTGGAGCAAATGAAGAACTGCAAAAATTCATTTCATTAGTGAAGCAGACATATTTGTTTGACTCTCACAGAAAAACCTCCCCAACCACATGTGATGTGAACTCTCTATCAATAATCTACGAAAAATCTACAGCTTCAGAAAAATAATTCTGAACTTGATGCATGCGGTCAGCAAAATAAAGCATTTTTGTCCTGTTTGCTGGGATACCATTTTACAAACCTTGCTTCTAAAGTTGATTAATGTAAAGACCTATTTTCTAACATGGTGCTTTTATTAAATTTTGAAAATAATTAGGCTGACTATATTGTATTGCCAGTTTGACAATGAATCCAGGTAAATTATACCCTCTGTCATCACCAACAAACAGGAATAGCCCATCTTCATCTTGTGTTGCACAAGAATCCACCTTCTCAACATCAAACGACTTCGATCCTCGGTGCCATGGCTGCCTGCTGTTCATGGGCTCGCTTTGCTTGTTGTCATAATTGCCAGAGTAGCATTTCTCCGAGCACGTTTCTGCAAGCTGCATTTGTGGCCTGTTCGACTATAATTCTCTCTGGTGCCAATTAGGAGGCTGCTGCCCATCAATGTTACCCATCAATGTCTGTTTTCCCATCAATGTCACCCCTCGGGCTGAACTGTCACAGAGCAGGAAATGAAGGGAGCAAAAATCGCCCGATGAGCTCAACCAGCTTGCTGCACCTTCTCCATCAATTTCCAGCCAGTAACTGCCCCATCTTCCTTTCTGCTGCCTCCTCCTGCAGCTGCTCTGTTCACCTCTTGCTACGAGTTTTGGCTCCTAATAACGATACTGCGTTTTAAGCAAACTTAATTCTCTTGTCCTCCTGTTGCCTTCCTTCGTATTCCTCCTGTCTCCTCATCTCGAGGATTTCGTCTTCTCCTCTTCTTTGCTCTTCCTGTCTCCCCAATTACATCGTATTGTCCCATCTTGTCTTCCCTCCTGTCTCCTTCTCCTGTCTCCTCCTCCTGTCTCCTTCTCCTGTCTCCTCCTCCTGTCTCCTTTTCCTGTCTCCTCCTCCTGTCTCCTTCTCCTGTCTCCTCCTCCTGTCTCCTCCTCCTGTCTCCTTCTCCTGTCTCCTCCTCCTGTCTCCCTTTTCTGTCTCCTCCTCCTCCTCCTCCTCCTCCACCTGCCTCCTTCTTTCGTCTCCTCTTCCTGCCTCCTCATCCTACCTCCTCCTCTCTTATCTTTTGTTTCCTCATTTTGTCCCCAACTGTCGTCTCATCCTCTTGTTTCCTCGTTCAATTCTTCTTCGTTCTGTCTCTTCTTCTTATCCATTCTTTTCTCCCCCTTGTTTCCTCTTCGTCTGCCCTGCTTGTCTTACTCCTTAACTTGTTGCCTTTCTCCTCCTCCTGTTGTTTCCTATTTTTTTTGTCTCTTGTCACAATGTTTGCTTTCTTCCTGTTTCTCATGTCTCTTACAGTCCTTGTCATACTTACGTGGAATCTCAAGTTTTTTTCTATGGTGTTGAACTGTGATGTCAGAGATGACTCCATTCTAGCATTGCAATATATGTAAATTAACTTCAAGCTGTGATGTCATTTCAAACTGGGTCAGATTCCCCAGCTTCTAGCCAATGTTGATCCTCCTGAACTGAGCGTCACAGTTTCAACACTGTGTCAGAGTAAGAGTTTTATCAGGGATAGCCCCTACAACTACGTCATCACAGCTTGATAGCCAATGGGCTGACCGTAAACTACGTCATCACAGTTCAAACATTGATATATTGAAGGAAGCATTACATTTTTGATCCCAATGATTTATCACAGCAATCACCAGTCTAATCCTACCAAATGGTAGCTTTGTGAGCATTCACAGTAGACAACTGTTATAATCCCTACAGAGTTGTTTGATAAATCTACAAACTTGCTAACTTACAACTTTAAACTTTGATGGAAGTTGGTATAAACAGAAGGCTTTGACAATTTGTTTGTAAACACATGGCTAATGTTATGTATTTTTGTTCTGGCAGCCCATTGGTTGCGAGGCTGTGATGTCAAACTTGCATGGGTTTTCCCAGACCCAATTTTAACTCTGACACTGAGTTGAAACTGTGATGCTCAGTTTGGTGGATTCGCATTGGTTAGAATCTGGGGAATCTGACCCAGTTTGAAATGACATCACAGCTTGTAGTTAATTTACATATATTGCAATGCTAGAATAGAGTCATCTCTGACATCACAGTTCAACACCATAGAAAAAAAACTTGAGATTCCACGTAAGTATGACAAGGACTGTAACATGTGCATGCCCTCCCTTAATTTTCCTCTCGCATTACTTGTCCCCTCCTCTTGTTTCCACCTTTTGTTTCGTCCTCCTGTTTCATCATCCTATCTCCTCCAATTTGTCTCTTATTGTCTGTTTCCTAACTCCTCATCCATGTCCCATCATATTGTTGTTTTTTTTAAATCCATTTTTGGATCCTCTGTCTGTTTCATCTCACCACCCTGTCAGATTATGTCTCTTATTTTCCTCCTTGTTCTCTTTTCTGTCCAACCTCTTGTCATTCTCCTCCTTCTCCTCTTCCTCCTCTTCTTCCTCCTCCTCCCCCACCTTCTCCTCCTCTTCCTCCTGCTCCTCCTCCTCTTCCTCCTGCTCCTGCTCCTCCTGCTCCTCCTAATTTCTCACTTTATCTTTTCTTGTTGCCTGTCTTGCATCTCCCTTTTCTCTTCCTTCTCCCCTTGTCTATGGCCTTGTTTACCCATTTGGCGTCGGGTATTACGTTGCAACGTAGCCTTATAACGTTGTTTATTCACGTCTTCAGACAGAGATTTACACCTCTCGGTGTGCCCCAGCGTTCTCCCTTACGTGATGTTGGGTGTGATCCCAGAAATTCCATCTCATCTCAAACCAACACATTAGTAGCATCGATTGGAAACCCACACCAGTTTAATTAGGATCAACTGATGGGGCTCCCCTTTCGCACATGTTTATGAATCTGAGGGTTAATATAGTATCTATCTATCTATCTATCTATCTATCTATCTATCTATCTATCTATCTATCTATCTATCTATCTATCTATCTATCTATCTATCTGTGTTTCTGTCTATCTGTGTTTCTGTTTATTTGTTTTTCTGTCTATCCATCTATCTCTTGATGTTTGATACATTGAATAATGTGTTTTAATGTAGTGAATGGCATGGCCGGTATTATTGAGACTAAATTATAATGTTGAGAATATGACATTACAATAGCAGAAGTCAAAGTAAATAGTCAGTTGAAAATTACGTGCAGTGCGTGTGCCTATATACTGTGTAATTTACCTATTTCGAAACCAGATCAGCAATTTTCACTTCAATAACAGTTTTTGTCATTGTTTAATAATGGTAGCTATGACAGGAGTCAGCTGGGAGTTAGGCGGTGGTCTACCACAGTCAGATTGCCATATGGTGGAGTCACCCATGGATGGATGGGATCGCATGACCTGCTGGAAATGACCTTTAAACTGGCCACTATAGTGGACAGAAGTAGTCATAAGTGGGCATCAAGAGTAGTCATTAAGAGAAAGAGAAAGCACAGGCCATGAAGACACCAAAGAGCTAATTGACTGTGAGGTGGGCCCTCTTTTGGTTAGAACTATTTGGTGCATGGGAGACCTCCTTTTGTCGTTGGTAGTCTCTGAGTAGTCAATTCGTCCCCATGACATCTCGCCCTCCCAGAATGACAAATGTCAGTTTCCCAGGTCGTTCTGTTTCTGATCGATTCGGTGTGACATGCTTGAATAGTCACGAATAACAACAAAACGGGTCGTCAAACAAAGCCCCCCTGCTGGCACAACTCCCCCCCCCCTCCATGACACCAGAACAGGTGAGCAATGAAAGGAGTTGGATCCTTGGATCCAGGTTGGATCCTACAACCCCCTCTCTTGTCAACCCCCTCTCTTTCAATTCAGGTAGACCCATAAACCCTCAAAAGGACAAAACAGGATAAAGGCAGAAAACAATAGTGCAACTCCAAGTACAAAAGTGGGGGAAGCTGGGGTGACTTAAAGGACAATATAATGAGGGTATAATTCAAGACTTTCACGCACCTCTGAAAAAGTGAAGTAGAGGTAATTGCAAACTCAAAGCAAAAAGATGCCCCCTTCAAAGGATTAGGCGATTAACAGAAGGGCAAGGCATGGGGTAATTACCCTTAACAGCCAATTCAGGTTGAGTAAGACAAAGGCCTGACATGCCCCCACACCTGTCATCTTATCATATTCCTTAATTGAGTTCTCACAATTTCCAATACAGGTGTTCACAAGCCACTCTCAGTGCTGAGGACACACAATGCTTGTGTTTAACGGTAATCAAGTCACATTTCATTATTCGATATTTTTTCAAGGCAATTTCAGCGCTGCACAACGTCTGTATCCATAGTTGCACCACGACTGGACCTTTTGTTATATGGAGCAATATTTTGCCAAATTTCCAAAATCGACTGATTTCAAACCATTCCAGATGTGATCATCTCCTCCTCCTCCTCCTTTCTCCTCCTCCTTTCTCCTCTTCCTTTCTCCTCTTCCTTTCTCCTCTTCCGTGCTCCTCTTCCGTGCTCCTCTTCCTTTCTCCTCTTCATTGTCCTCTTCCTTTCTCCTCTTCCTTTCTCCTCTTCCTCCTCCTCCTCCTCTTCCTCCTCTTCATCCTCCTCTTCCTCCTCCTGCTCCTCCCCCATCTCTGTCCCTCCTTTCTCATCTCTTTCCCCATCTCCTCCCCCCACTCCTTCCTTCCTTTGTTCCTTCCTTCGTTCCTTTCTTCCTTTCTTTCTTTCTTCCTTTCTTTCTTTCTTTCTTTCTTTCTTCCTTTCTTTCTTTCTTCCTTTCTTTCTTTCTTCCTTTCTTTTTTTCTTCCTTTCTTTCTTTCTTCCTTTCTTTCTTTCTTCCTTTCTTTCTTCCTTTCTTTCTTTCTTTCTTCCTTCCTCCCTTTCTCCTCCTCCTCCTCCTCCGCCTCCTTTTTCCTCCTCCTCCTCCTCCTGCTCCTCCCCCACCTCTGGCCCTCCTTTCTCATCTCCTTCCTCATCTCCTTCCTCATCTCCTTCCTCATCTCCCCATTTCCTCCCCACTCCTTCCTTCCTTCCTTCCTTTCTTCCTTTCTTTCTTCCTTCCTCCCTTTCTCTTTCTCCTCCTCCTCCTCTTCCTCCTCCTGCTCCTGCTCCTCCTCCTCATCCTCCTCCTCTTCCTCCAATATCCACATCCAGTATCCCCATGGACCTCATATTGGCGGAGGGTGCTAGGTGGCAGATGGGTAATTGAGGGTCATTGCTTGGGTTATTGAAAAGGTCATTCAATTGGGTGAGAGGGCAAGTGATGACCTCGTGGTAGCATATATTGCACCTTCTACAAAGGCTCTTCAGGGGGTGGATGGGAGAGGAGACATGAGAGCCAATAAGGTCAACGCATCAAGTGTGAACCCAGAAAAAGTCCCCTTAAACGCGTTTTAGCATATTGCTCAATTTTTCGCCTCTTATGTTTCAGGGTGGTGCAACCTGATAAAATTGTGGCAGAGTAAAAACTTCAGGGCTTCCTAAAAAAAAGTGATAATAAAAACCCTTTTAAATCTATTTCTGGTGGCATTCTTAAAGAAAATAGACAGAAAAGGGCAGATTTTTCTGCTGTTAACCTTCAAAAAAAAAAATTAGTCCATTTTAAAACCAACTTATAAAGTGTATCTGGTATGATATATAATGAGATACATGATCATATTCATGGACAGACCGAATTACCAAAATACAACCTTTGAGATGTCCCTACAAATACCTAGGCTTATTCTTTTCATCTGGAGCATGCATTATATTATGTTTATTACTGTGAAACCTTTAAATAAAACCCAGCAGTTACTTCATACATATAGCTAAACAATAATACAATAGCTACACTAAGTGCAGTAATATAATGAAGGAATCATAAACAGTGCTGCAATGCCTACACAGTACAGACAGTGCAACCTGTTGCAGCCACGAGCCTGCAGAGCACACAGGCTTGCAGGAGGGCCTCAAAGAGGCCTCACAGAGGACCTGCAGAATGCTATGTAGGACGAGTGACCTTTCCTTAGAGGTCACACAGATGCTGTGGACCAGTTGCGAGCAGAGAGATGGGAGAGAGACAATGTTAGGACGCCTGCATCCTTGCTCCCTGAATATTTTATGAGAAGCACTGCACTACCTCCAGTTATGTGAACAATATTGTGGACTGGGTAGCAACACAGCCATTGGCTATCTATGATTCTATGGAGATGTCCTCTATGAATCTACCTGCTGCTAGACATTAGAGGTAGCCATTAGAGATAGCTGATGGTCACACAGGAATATGATAGGACTACACTGTGATGTAACCTTCAAGAATATACACGGATTCTATATGTACCAATATAGTACCAATATATTTTGCTATATTATTCTATCCAAAATGATATATCAGAGTATAATTATTTCATTACCCCAACCCCCTTGCAAGCTGCTTGTAAATGCGGTAATCATGCTCACAATATATAGTCACTAGATTGTTATTTTTAATCAAAAATATAGAAAGCATATCAAATGACAGATTTTTATTCTACTTCTTATTATTATCATTTTCTCAAAAGTAACTTTTTAATGACTTTTTTTACTGTAAAATTTCAAAACTGACTCGAAGAACTCCAAATGTACTTTTCACTCTGACTTATTTTAATCAGGTTGAACAACAATGCTGCCTTAAACCAAAATAACGCTGCTTTAAGTCTTAACAATTAGCGCGGTAATCACGTAACAACCGTGCAAATTAAGTCTATTGCCAATTAAGCCATTTGTTGATTGTTTTGATTAAGGTCCTAATTATTAGTGAACAACGGAATATGTTATGACATCCATAATTGACAAGCAATACACTGGCTGATCTTAAAAAAAAAATTCTTATACTTTATTAGTGGCCCCAAAATAAGATAAATTGAGAATCATGGAAATTAATCTTAAAAATTATTGTCTTTACAAATACAACAAGTACCTAATCGAATTCATACTATATGTATGTATATAAGTAATTAGTATAAGTACACTGTATATTACTTAAGTCTGAAGACTACTTTAAAACCTATATCCTGATGCTGCTTGGTAATTAGAAAGCAAATTGACATATTTTTTTCTATTCATTTCTTCTTTTTTCTGTAGAGTAACTTTTAATGACTTTTTTACTGCACCCAGATAATTTCCAGTGTACCGAATAACCCTGTTAAACCTCTTCAGCCAAAAGCGAGTACACTCCTGTTCAAGTTATTAAACATTTACACCAAACAGCTAGTGGTGCCACCTACCTTCAGGAAAAAGGCCAAGATTACCAAGAAACCATGGTTGTTTTCTTAAATAAGAAATGAGAAACAAACAGCAAGGATGGGTAATCTACTGCCCCTACAAGCAACTACTGTAGCCTTTTTGAGAGTGAATCATTTAGGGGACAATAGCCAGGTCTTTTTTCACTATTTTTTTTCTAGGCCTTAAAGATTTTTAAATACTTAAGTGGGAAAAGTAGCCATATAATTGATGTCTTATATTGTACGTTTTCCAGTCAATAACAGGTACTCGTTTCTTCTGTCAATGATCTTTTTGTTAGACCTAGTATTATTTTGGTTACATTTTGTTCATACCTATGTTGCCTAACAATAAAATTGTTCTCTGACAACATTTTTCCTCGATTTGCAACGAGGATTGACAATACATGAAACCTACCAAAGACCTATCAAAGACGAATAATGATGGTGATAAGAGAATGTGAGCCAATATTCTATCTAGCATATAAGGATAGTTGCGACTAGTAAAATCAGCTAAGAGTCTGCGGTTTGTACCTACCTGATTTGGTTGTAGAAAACCAAGTCATAGAAGTAGAGTTTGGGAGTCTGACAATTCAGGCATACAACAGAAGGTAAAATTACCCAATAGCTAGTTGAATGACTGGGGTTTCACGTCCAGGATCTATTCATTGGGAATGTACTTATGATATTAGAAGGTCACAACAATGAGGAAATTAACCAATGAAACATGAAACAATAGTTTGTTATTATCTTTACTAACATTACACTGTCCAAGCTTAAGAGTAAAAAGTAAGCAGATTCGAAAAATTAACACTGAAGGATTGTAGGAGAGGAAGATCTCTTTAAGAAAGTTTTACAACACATTTTAGATATGGAAAACATTGCTCAACAATGCCATCATATTGTAGTAAGAACTATGCAGGGTGGGGGGATAGGAGGAAGGGGGTCACATGCGGGCTCCCCCAATCTTTCAGACTTGATTATGGTTGAGCCAAAGATCGCGTTAATGTTGCCATTAGGCGACAAATTCAATATCACAAAACAAGTCGAGCGATAATTGGGTCATCTCCCTCCTCTTGTCACGTGACCATCTACAGATTTCGGCGCCCCCTATTGTTCTAGGCATTATGGGTAACAGTCAGGCAACTGTTTCCGGTTTATCTCACACCTTCACAGCCCTCTTGGACAGGCCAGTCACGGTCAGGAAACAAAAGGTGCCAAGACTGTTTACTGACCAGTGAGAACAGAAAACAGAAAAATAAACATGAAAGTAGTAATGTACAATAGATAGATAAATAGATGGATAGATAGGTAGATAGATAGATAGATAGATAGATAGATTGATAGATAGATAGATAGACAGATAGATAGATAAATAGATAGATAGATAGATAGATAGATAGATAGATATGCTTCTGAGTACTAAAAAATGGAGATACAGACACTTTTTCTTGTACAAAAGTTCTTAATTAAAGTACATAATTATATTATACCAAACTCATTCTCAAATTTTACCTTACAATTGTGCCAATGTCCATACTTGACAAAACCTGTTTGCCATAATTACCATGTAAAACCACATTATATCTTTTCTCTTCCCCTTCTTATACCCTTCCTCTTCTTTTCCCCTTACTCCTCTTCTGATCTTCTTCCTTGTGTGTATTGAGATCTGTTTTTGTTTTGCCACATCATAGCATACCTCATGAGGGGACATTTGTTACTCTCATTGTTGTGGTTTGTGGCTGCTGTTCTTACTTTGACAAAGACTAATGAAACGAGGTAGAGAGGGGAAACCCAAGATTGTTCCACAAAGGAATGACGTCATGGTGATCCCCTTAAATGCCCCAAGTGGCCAGGGTGGAAGTCACAGAGCTCACAAGGGCCTCTGATGGCCCGAGAAGGAAAATCAGGGCCCTCAAGGCAATTGTTATAGAATAGCTGTGCCAATTAAAGGGACCACGACAAAATCATGGCTGAGGGACTAGTAGCGGAGGCTGAGGCATGCTTTGAAAGTTGGCTCCTGGAATCTTTGTGTTGCAAACGTTCTATCCATCTGGCCTAATAGCTAAAGTCCATTCTGCTGTTTTGACGGTCATAGGTTCAATTTTCTCTTTGAGGTTGTCTTAGAATTTTCAATTGTAAAACCATAAAGTATGAATATATGAAAATGCATAGTCATATTTATAAGCAACTCTGTATTCTTGTTAATGTTATCATCCAGTTGGTTTCACCTAGGATCTTGTGTCTTATATTTCGGAATGCCCAATTATCAAAACTGGGATATTGGGAAACCCAATCATTGGTATAACTATTTTCAACTTTATGCACGTTAACTAAGAGAGAATTAACGTCCTCTATATATATCAATACATGTATATATTTCTATCTGTCTGTCAGTCCATCCATCTGAATGTATGGAGGTGTTTCCATGACAACAAAGCCAATTCCCATTTACCTGTGTACACAGGGACCTGTTGGATTTATTTGCATTTGTTCTGATTCCTTTTGTAGTTTTTTCCTCTCAGTAAATGTGTATCATCATATTGTTAGTTGCCTCTATTTTCTATAGCAAGGATTTTTATGCAATTAACAAATGTTTGGACTTCCCTTTGCTGGGATGAGACCGGGCTGATGACAACGGGGGTTGGCACCAGAAATCGGTCCTTCTGCATTAGCAACAAACACTTGACAATCACTCAGTGAATCAGCTCACCTGAATAGTCAGACCAATAACACTGGCCGGCGATTTTTCTGCTGAACAAATGCATTGAATACCAGTGGTGGATCTACTGGGGGCGGGGGTCTAGGAGCCCGAGCCCCGCAAAACGACTATGATGAAAAGTACCATTTTCTAAGAAATTTTGAGGCGAAGCGAGCCCGCGGAAGACCAAAGGCATAAATATTGTAAAGGTAAAAGAAAATCTTGCTATAGGTTTATTTGACAAAAGCATAGAAATTCTAACTATATGACAAAAGTTTGGGACTGAAAGGCAACTGTGTGCTTATCCCAGGCAACTAGAACCTCTTTCAAGACCACAAATCAAAACCCCAAGCAAAACCCCAAGCACTCCCCTCTATTTGTCAAAATCAGTTAATTAGGAAGGAAGAAATCAACCAGGAAAGGAAGAAGGAAGGAAAGGAATTAAACAAAAGAAGGCTAATTAACGATTCCTGAAAATAAAACCGTGTAACTATCGACTTTCCTTCGAAAATAGAAATGTTGCCATCATTAAATACAAATTTGATTCTGTGAATTTCTCTTTCAAAACTCGCTGAAACAATGAGAAGTTGAGTAAACATAATTTAGACATTTGACACTGTATGTTGATTTTTTAACTTTAAAGATAATTAGCAACCAAAATTAGCCAAATGTCTTTCTTTGTTCATATAAAATTGGGAGTGAATCTGAAACCATCAAACTGCTTTTGTCTATAGCAATGAAAGATAAGTTCTACATGAACGCTGTTCTTTCTGGGGTGGCAGCAAAACCCCCAAAACCTAAACATTTCGTGCAGCCTGTGTGTTTTCAGTGCTCAGATGATTCCATATTTGTGCAAGTGTCTATTGCTGCACACGTTTGCTGGATAGGATGACCAGCCTGGCAGCACACCTGTAAGGAATTCACAAATGATTCAGAAAAGTAAATAAAAGGGACACTGCATTGCCTTGCTGCACGCCTCTGCGCATGTGTTCATTACCATCGGGGTGAGGGGGTTGAAGTGAGAGGTGATTGGAAAGGAGAGGGGGAGAGGGGGAGAGGAGGAGAGGGGAAGAGGAAAGAGAGAGGGGATAGAGAGGGGATAGAGAGGGGATAGGGAGGGGAGAGGGAGGGGAGAATGGGAGGGAGAGAGGGAGTCAGGGAAAGAGGGAGAGAGGGAGTCAGGGAAAGAGGGAGATAGGGAGATAGGGAGATAGGGAGAGAGGGAGAGAGGGAGAGAGGGAGTCAGGGAAATAGGGAGAGAGGGAAATAGGGAGATAGGGAGATAGGGAGATAGGGAGAGAGGGAGAGAGGGAGAGATGGAGAGATGGAGAGTGAGAGGATGAGGGGAGAGCAAAGAAGGAGAAAAAAGAGAAGGGGGTGAGGAAAGAGGGGTTAGTGGGGAAGTAACAACAAAACCAATTGATTTTACCTTCTTCCTGATTGCCCTTTTAACTTTAAGATTTCCTGACGACGCTTTTCCAATACTCTGTTTCTCAAAGCTAATTGCTATGCCACCCAAATCGTGTGCCACCCAGTCCTCAAATTAGGGGAGTGGAGCAGGGAGGACCACTTAATCCAGCATGTGCCAGTCACGTGTTGCAAGATGCTTTGTGTTGAAATTTGCAAACATCTGACAGGATCACAGGGCTTCAATGTTAACAGCCCTCAAGACAATAAAGCTATTGGGCATTCATTTCACTGCTGGTCAACAAGCTATGCATAAATTGATGCAATTGATCCACTCTCTAGTTGCTTTGTTTAGTCTTGAATTTTCTACAAGAGCTAAGTGGCAAACAAAGTAGTTTGCTTTACAATCAGTGCAGGGTGATTAGGACAGACTATGAATTTGTTAAATCGAAAATGGTTTGAGAGAGGAGGAGAGCAGAGGAGGGCAGAGGGAGGAGAGTAGACGGAGGAGAGGTGAGCAGAGCAGAGGATCGAGAGCAGGGGAGGGTAGGGAAGGGGAGAGAAGAGGAGAGCAGGGGAGATCAGAGGAGAGCAGAGGAGAGCAGGGGAGAGCAGGGGAGAGCAGAGGAGAGCAGAGGAGAGCAGAGGAGAGCAGGGGAGAGAAGGGAAGAGAAGGGAAGAGAATAACAGAGGAGATGAGAGCAGAGGAGCGGGATATACATTACACAATGCATGGATAAACAATTCAAGAACAATCGGCAACCATTGGAAACAGGGCATTCAAATAATTGAACATTAATTTGATATAAGATGGGTCAAAATATCCTGCTACAGCTAAAACATCTTATTCACAGAGAGGAATAAAGGTAATGCAAGGGCAGTGTGGATCAATCTTTAGTGTCACGATAGCTGACTCCTGGAGCAAGAGTTCTCTTCTAGCCATCCATTCTCTTGGAGCATGAGCCAATAGCCTCTCTTGGAGCATGCAGAGCAGAGCAACAACCTCTAGCTGGAGCAGCAGTCCCTGCATGGGCATGAATTCCCTTTCGCTCCCAGCTCCCTATCCATCTGTGTAGCTGGTCGTAATTTGATGAAATATAATTAAGCACCAATTCTCCGGGATAATTTGCTCGATCAGCAGACAGGATGACCAGGGGCCCAGCAGCATGGGGATAATGTGATTACCTAGCAGGTTTGGGCAATTCGCAGAGAACTAAGCAAGTTATAAGCATAGGCAATCGCTCCTCTGCCCCATGCACCGCCCCTCTGTAATGCAAGTGGCTGCAGCAACAGGCTGTTGTTGAGAGAGGATGGGGATGGGAAGAGGGGAGGGGGTGATAACTTGGGTGTAGGGAGTTAGTGGGGAAATTTGGGATGGTTTGGTCTTCAGGCTACCCCTTCGTAATGGCTCATAAAATCGTATAACCAACACATTATGCTGGAGAACTCTCTGTAATATCATCACATATATGAGACTAAAGGTTATTAAAGTTACAGTACAAAATGTAGGACAAGGTATTTTACGTCGTGTAAGTCGTTTAAGACTTAGGCTACTTTTTTTAAAATATGAAAATATAATGTATGTTATGTAAAATTTCTTTTACAGTGTCTTGTTCATAATATTAAATGCAAAGAGAAAATTATGCGCAGTACCTAAATAACTTATCACGTCCATATTCACAGAAAAAGTCAAAGAGCATTGACTCAAGTTAAACTGAATATTTAGGTTGACGACATCATGTTTTCAGGCCATTTGATTCTATCATAACAGATCTCATATTTGGCTGACTATAAAACTACAAACTCTCTCAGCCAATGCATGCAGTCACTCATAAATTTATTCACGTATGAAGAAGAGTTAAAGAAGAATCAATGCTCTTGACATTAGCCATAAACCTGTGCTAAAAGTTACATTTATAAGAACATTCTTCGTGCAAACGCCTATATCATAAGACAGTATCAACCATATATGTATACGAATTCCTTTAAAATCATGAGAATCACCCACTCTTAACTGATTTCAATGTTTACCCTCCCCTCCTTCTATCACCCTCTACTACTTCTCCCCTTACACTACAGAGGCAGGGTGGTCTAACCACAGGATTTCCTCGACACAAGCCATTCCCCATTAGCTACAAACCAAAACCCCACAAATAAAGGGCTAGCTCGGCTCTGCTTGGGGATGAAAGCATTTTGCTAATCCTTTCAATTAATCTGGCCCTTGACGGCAGCGACATCTGTAATTCTGTGATTCACAGGGATCCAACAGGGACCAAGGCTGTGACGTCACTTCAAGATGGTTCTAGGTGGCGTCTGATGGATGTCAGAGATTAAAGGACTTTAAGGTTGGAGGTTAAGGTTACAAATCAGCTGTAGATTAACGGTGATGATTTAAGAAGGAGAAGATTAAGAGTTTTTAAAGACAATATGGTGCACAGACCCTCTTTGGTACTATAGTACTGAGTGTACCTCCTTAATTTGTAAGTTTCTTGTAAGATTTAGGTACATTTTAAGAATTAATTGAAATATTAAATTTAGCTTGTTGGTGGGATGCATAATGATAATGCATGTCTGTTTTCAGGAATTCGGTATTAAAACACAACAACAAATGACAACTTTATCACTCATACGCCAGTCCTATTGTGTTAGATGTACTTTTATCTGCAACTTTAATTCCTTTTGTACATAAGGTATGCATAATTTTATGATGGTAAGATGGCAAATTCCTTCTCTGTCACTAGACCTTTTCAAGTCTGACATTACAGCTTTAAGAGAGCAGAAGGTAGAAATATGATTTATAGACTGCTTACTGAGTTTAGCCTGTGGGTTGTCTGGATATAAGATCATAATATCAAATTATGGCTTTAGCAGTGCAGTCAGTTTCAGAGTTGCTGCTCGTGTTAGCTAAGGGGTGGTGGAAAAATTCTGAGATGGTGGCTCAACGGATTACCGATTAGGAATCTCAGGGGGTCCGAGTTCAAAGTAGAAGCTATTACCTGGGGGATTTCCCCCTGATATGGGCCTACCGTCATTTCTTAGAAGTAGGCAGAATAGCTCGCCGAATTGGATAGCCAGTTGACGGCACTAAAGCATAAATAACTCGACATGACAACCGGTTTTATGGTGACTTTGAAGTGACAGGCTACCTTCCCTCGTTGCTCTTAAGGTTCAGCCTTAAAACGACGCTGCCTCAGAACGTCGGGACGCGTCTCAGCAGACCTCGCGTCATCCCCGTCATGACGTTTTCTGCAACGTCTTGCAGTCGCTAGTACCTTTTTGTTATAGTTTTACTAAGAAAGAAGTCAAATGGCAATTACTTGTTTCTCAAGAGAATTATATCAATAGGCCTATAAGACTGGACACAAATACTTATAGATAACACAATATTTATTGATAACTGAAGCTGAATAATATTAGGCCCACCACAAAGGTAAGTAAAAGAAAACCGTTGTGACCCTCTTGAATGGCCAATTAAAAATCTCAAATTCCACTGGAAAGGGGATAGACAATTAAATTACAAAATCAGAGTATTTTCTTTTAGTGCCTTTTAAATGTATAGGGCCTAACTTATCATTAATATCTAAAAGAAATGGTACAACAATACATTCATATATTATATGCCTTTTTGCGCTCAACATTGCAACAATAGACAAGGTCCTAGGCTCCCATTACCCTTCTTCTTTCTACGAATTGCTCCTTCCACCTTCCACCCTTCCTCACTAACCTCCCAAAACCCCACTTCTGGCTGCAGGAAATGAAAACTTGAGCCAATCAGCTTGCTGCGCCATTAATTAACTTGTCTCGCGAAGTCTCACGAGAGTGCAATTCTCGCAAGATCTCCAAGGTGGGATCACGTGATGTGGCTATAAGTCAATTCAGTCAAGCATGACAACAAGATTAGGCGCCAACAGAAACCATCTGAAGGAACAACATATCAGGCAATTGGTGCAGGAATTGAAAGAGAACACATAAAATCAAAGAAAATGTCTATCTTTCTGCATTTTGCGCATTTCACCCATTTTTTACCCCCTCTCTTCCTTCCTTGTTTCTCCAATGCTTAAGTTCATTCCTTCCTTCTTTTCCTTCCTTCCTTTCCTACTTTCTCTTTTCCTTCTTACTTTCTTCTTTTCCTTCCTTCCTTTCTTTCCTTCCTTCCTTTCTTCCTTAATTCCTTCTCCCTTTCTTCTTTTCTTGCCAGACTTCCTTCATTCCTGTCTCCTATCTGCCTTCCTATCTCCGTTTTCTTTCTCGTTGCTTACTTGCTTTAGTAACTCACTTTTTTACTTGCTTCTTTCTTTCCTTATTAATTCCTTCTTTCCTTCCTTTCATCTTTCCTTCTTTCCATTTTCCTTTGTTTAATGAGCACCCACTTCTTGCTACAAAAACACACAAATGACTTCTACAGCTACATTTATAGCAAATATCTAACTCCATCATAGTATAGTTGATTCATTGGGCCGCACCTATTGCAAAGTTACTCTGAAATAAAACTCCAGCAAAAGTGAACATATATGAGTTGCCTTCAGCCAATTTTCTTCATGAGCGAGAATATGGATAGAGGCTATCCTGTCAAGTTGTGTTAGAGGCTTTGGCTTTTTGTTTGAAAATTAACGTCAATTGAGCAGACATGATAGGCAGCTAATGTTCCCTGCATCTGAAGCGAATATGGAGAGTTAAGGATTAGCAGGGCACTCTCCATCATATTTTGAAATATGCTTTAGTTTTAAGAGGTGCTTTATAGTTGGCAACCGACTGTTCTTTGTGGTTTGTTTTTATAGTTTGCAATTGACTGTTCTTCGTTTATTTTATTAACAAGGGATAGACAGCTTTTTATAGACTGAATAATTGTCAAATAACTAATAAACCTTTATGTCTAATTTGTCATTCTTTAACTCAGATAACACTGGCAATGTTTTGATTCACAGACAGAATTCTTACACTGTTGTTTTAATCAAGAAGTCATGTTCAAGGGAAAACTGTTTATTTGCGTGATAGTTGGCTCTGCTAATAGGCGATTTGGTTGCAGAACTTTGGGTTTTGACATTGCACTGCAACAATGCCCATAAAATGCGTGCATGGTGGGTATAATCTACATTCCACACGGGATAGAAAAGCAATGCTAATCTTGGTGACTGCAATGGTTATAGCATAGGATTTCTAGATGTAAAAATGCGTCTAATTCGGTAATCATATCAAGCAACTAATTGGCTAAATCTGAGCCGCCCATGATCTTTTTACTGAAGCTACGTAGCTGGAAGTGCTGGACTGAACTAGAAAGTCATCTTCTTTCTTCTTGTCTTCATTTCTTTCCCCATCCCTCCGCATAACTGTCTTCAAACGAGAGAGTCCTTTTCCTCCATCCTTTCCCTCTTTCTGTCTCATTTATTTATCCCTGTCCTCTTTGCCTTACACTTGACTAATTTTGGTTGCTTTAAATGTCCACTTCTCTGTTTCCGTGTTTTCTTTCTCTGATTCTTCTTCTTTTCCGCTTCCTAACGTTCTTTTCTTCCTTCTACATTTTCCTTACTCTCTTCCTTTAAATTTCCTCCTCCCTTTCTTCTTTTCTTCCTGGCCACTTTTCTGTTTCCTTCCATCTCTTTTTCTCCTTTTCTCCTGATTGCCTCTCCCTATTCCCCTGGTTCCCATCTACTAATCACTTCTTCACCTCATCTTTCTGTCTTCCTCATTTCTTCTCTCATTCATACCCTCATCTCCCCTCCTTCTCATCCTCCTACTGCTCCTCCTATTCCCTGTTCTTCTTCTTTTCTTCTCCTCCTTCTCTTCCTTCTCCTTTTTCTCATTCTTGTCCTCATTCTGCCACATTCTCCTCATTCTTCTTCCTTCTTCTTCCTTCTTCTCCTTCCTCCTCCTACTCATTCTTCTCCTCCTCCTTCTTCGTCTTCTTCTTCTTCTTCTCCCCTCTCTCTATCTGTGCCTCATTCCCCAATCCCCATACCTCCCTTCCCCTTCTTCATCCCCTATTCACCGCAGCCTAATCTGCTCGGCAGCAGACTATTGCAGAAAAAGAGGGCTGGGGAGAACTGGGTACAGGAAAATGCCTATATTTTATTCACAACAAACTGTTAAAGTATTTAAGCTGCAAGCAGAACCTGGGCTGTTCATTGCTACACACAATTATTTGCGCCTCATAAGCCATCAATATTTCATGAATAATCACTCACAAGTTAAACAGGGGGCTATGTTGGCAGGCTTGCTCTTCATAAATTTACAATGTACAGAAATAGGCGTATAAATATAGGTGGCTCACTAGCTCACTGTTAGTGTTAGAGAGGCAGCCGACTCAGACAGACCTGGTGTAGCTTTAAATGCATTTGGAAATCATTTCAGCTTAAAATCTGGTGCTTTATCCAAAACATTGTCACAGATTTTAGGATGGAGGTTGGATACAACAGATGAGAGATAGTGACTGGATTATGACTGTTTTTGGACTAGAAACTCAACCTCCAGCACTGGATATATGGCATAAACCTTGATTAATCAAGTACCTGAACTCATAAACATGGATATTAACATTTCTAGGTGTGGAAAACATACTCAACGGCAAAAAATCTGTGCTGTTTACGGACATTCTGATCAGCTGCTACAGCTGTAGAACTGCAGACGACCCAGCTGCATGTGACCTTCAGAGCTGCCATCTGTGGGCAGAATTAGGAACTACTGTGATCTTATAATTGGTCACACACAGCGGTGGCCTGCCCTACCCTTTTGATGATATTGGGGGCAATTATTTAATGACCATGCACGGTTCAAGCTAAATTCCCCATTGGCTCTCAAAGACTCTCCATACAGTGCACATTTTCTGGAGGATATCTAGGATTTCTAATCACGTCTTACAGGGATTGATTCGCAACACTGTGATTGTAATTAAATGACAGACAACAGTATCAAGTTCCCGCATTCTATGGTGATCTCAGTTTAGAGGGGAGATAATTACCAAGAGCTCTCTTCCCGAAGTCTGTAATCACTTCGCGTGAGGAAGTTTTTGTTTACACCCTTTGCTCGCGTTACTATGGAAACAGAACAATTTGGAAATAAACACTGGAGCATCAGACACAGACATCAATGGGCCAAGATTCAATGGCATGATTGATCAATTGGATTGGTTTTAAACTCTTCAAGTCAGTGACTCACCAAACAGTATTCACTCTAAAAAATTTCTGACAAAATTGCATTTTTTTAAAAATCCATGTTGGTTTTGCATTGAAATTTGGTTTTTCAAAAAACCATTTTGAATCTAAAAAACCAATTTTGTCCCCACATTTTTTAGAGTGTTGCAACACACTTTTTCTTCTTTTTCAAATTTCTGCAACAGTGTGACTTTGTCTGAAGAACATAAACATCATAAAAGGTGTTCAATATTGATTCGATACAAAAGGAATCTTGCATTTATTTCGAAATATTGATTATAACGTAAAGCATGGTATCTTTGGTATGTTAGTAATTTGAATAAAGAGACCAAAAAAAAACAATCAAAAACATTGAAATATGGAATTGTTAAGATTATTCAAATAACTGAAACAATAAAAAAAACTTTAATGGTTGATCATAATAATATGTTTACGGATATTCATATAAGCACTTCAGTCTATCTATATTTCAAGAAATTTTGGATGTGTGATGACGCACATGCACACATATTTCATTGGTAATTAAACAGATCACAAAGGAACCATATTTCTTTGAAAAATAAAATCAGGTAATATATTTTGCACTACGATTTGTTTCCACTGCACCTTCCTACAATATATTAGCCATGAGCTTATGAAGGTATGGGCCTGTGAACAGGAAGGGCCTTAATTTTCACTCTGTCTCTGAGCCACTTGCACAACAGAATACATTAACCTTTAGGATAGGGAGTTCAAGCAAGGTGTAATGGAGTTACTCAAGGGGCCACATTCTGCCCTGCACTTTCTTTACAACTTCTTAACCCCTGTGACCAGCTCCTACTTCTTCAATATTCCAACACCTGCCTCCTCAGATGGGCTACATCGAAGGCAAAGAAACTTGTTAGTGTTACCATGGCAACAAGATCCCATCCAAAACCATTGATCCTACCTATTGTCAAGCCCTGGCCTTGAGTCAAATTGATTGGGCAACTGGATCACTAACTGAAATATCTCTTAAATTCAAGATTTATTACCTCCTGTGTTTTAAGAGGGTTCAGATTTCTAGCATTATAGTATAGTGTGTAGAAAAAAAAGGTTCACTTCGTCAAATTAAAGCTATTGATCGGCGGTTGCAATTTGTTAGGTTTTAAGTGTACATTCCTGACTTCAAGTGGAACTTTTTTTGTGGAATACCCATTCTAAGAGAGAAACTCAAGTGTACATTGATCCATTGTAATCTTTCTTTTTAGGCCATACCAAGCCTTAGCGAGCAGTTCAAAACTGGTTATAGACATTTTAATCTAGAAAAAAAAAAAAAAAAAAAAACATTACATAATGTACTTCTTCAACCTTTCTACTTTTAAGCTTCAAATATCTTCTTTGGTTTCGAATTGGACAACAGTTACTGACACTGCTTGGAAATGTTGATTTACACAACATTTTGTCAGCCCAAAATAATGTTAATAATTATACACTTGTATACTATGAGGTTATACCATGGGTGAAGGCAGTATATCCCTGGTATAGTCACCCAAGATCCAGTATATACGGGGTCGAGGGTGACTACTATACCTGTGATATACTACCGCAACCCATGGTATAACCTTTTTATTCCATGTCTTTTTTTTAAATACTTTTATTTTTTATCAATATAAAACAGTTTGAAGCACTCAATGTGAATGCAGCTGTGCTACAAAAAAAAATCAATACTCTTAATTGGCAGCCCTTAATTGCCTTAAATCACAACAATCAGCAAATATGCTGGTATCAACATGCTAATAAGCATGATATATATATATGGGCACTGTTGTCTTTTGATTGGTCAGTTCCAGTATATCCCTGTTGATCTCATTATCTTTCAGTATATCCCTGCTGGCTAATTAGCCAAAGGAATTTGATTGGCTGAACTAAATATATCCCTGTTTCTTTCTGTTGTATTTCCCTCTCTCAATCTGTATTGACCAGGGAAAAGCTCAGTATGACGGACAAAAGTTGGCTAGACATGGGATAATGGGCAGTATAGGCCTTAATAATCCTTTGTCAGTTAGGGAAGAAGTAGGATCAGTATGTTGCTGTAAATAGGTTGTTAGAAACTCATTTATAACTGCAATTGAAAAGTGAGTTTACTGTTACAACTGCATGGTATATAAATTTTCAGCAAGCGAATTTTGTCTGAAATGTTTATGACAGTGTCATGTCTAAAAGAAGAAAAAACTAATAAATTGAAGTTGACAGTTCAGAGAAAGGCTCTGAAAAATATGCAAACTGTTTTTAAAGAGTACATGAACCATTTTATAATGCCATGGAGAAAATCCAAAATGGTCTGAAACATATAATTCAATCTGAAAGCTCTATACCATTGGGTAGAGAACCTTACAAACACTGAACCTGTTTTAAAACACTTTGAGAGGGTGATAGGACATTGTATCCTGTAGGCCTATTTTTGCACTGATAATGCATAATATTTGACAAAGTGCCTTATAGTATTATAATGAGACCAGTTGGAAGAAATATAGTTTCCACAATGCCAGGGATTTGGAGTCGTGAATTCGGTGGTTTTTAGGTAGAGTCGGAATCAGAGTTAGAGTTGAACCTTGATTTTCAGTCGGAGTCGGAGTCGAAAAATATTGAGATGACTCCTGACCCCTAAAATTGTTAATATAATTTGCAGAAACATAGTAACAACCATGTGAAATATATTACAAATTTTACACAAAACTTAAATAAGTATTCATTTACAAAATCCTCTGTAAACTTGGTGGAAGTACTTTTATACACCTGTTAACCATATAATATTTGTGTGCAATAAAGCGGAGGCGGGAGTCAGAGTCGGAGTTGTAATTCAGGAGATCTAAGGAGTCTGAGGTAGAGTCACTTTTAAGAAAGCCAAAGGAGTCGGAAGTCGGAGTCGGTCCACTTACTACCCGACTCCGAAGCCCTGCACACAGCAGGCAATACAGGACTGCAGGAACCGAGGAGACTGCTAGGAACACGAAGCACCAGAGCTAAATCGGTGGCCACTGGCGTCGGAGGATGGGTAGTAAATCGGTAATTATCTACCTATGGCCGCCACACAGCCCGGAGCACAGCCCCAGGGGGACCCATAAGGCCAGGAAAGAAGCACTCCAGCACTTTCCATCAAAATATAACAATAGAGAATGAAATTTGGCCAAGACCTACACTGGCTAATGGTTCTACTCCACACCCACTCCCCTGGGCACAGATGCATCTTGGCTCGTTAAAAGACAGCACATCTCCAACTTGTACCAGAATAGGGGGTGGTAGCCAATGGCATGTTGCTTCTGAAACTACTGAGATTGCCTCAATGTAAAATAAATTGAGAAGAAGAGTTCTTTTTGCTGGCATATAAAAAGTACTAAAAATACAAGGAATCTAAAATTAATTTGAAAACTACCTATATACAGGATTTATTTAGTACTCCAATCTCCAAACATATGGTTTCAGTCTCATCATATCATGTCTTATCACAATGCCATTGAAATCTCAAGTGCCCTTGATATAAATAAACTTGTATAAACTGCAAACATTTGAAAGATTATTGTTCCATAATGTCATAAAGAGTTATAGACCTATCAAATCATTAACATTTTTGATATCAAAAATCAATTGTTATGAAGACATCTTGATGCATGTCAAATATTTAAAAACACGTCACAAAATGTCGATTAAATTTAATGTTTGACTTTCATAATTTGATTCTATACAATGACTTTGAAATAAATGCTCATACGTTGAAACAGCTTCAAATGGAGCTTCATAAAATTAGAGAAAACAAAACACACACCCAAGAGCTCTGTCAAGAAAAGTAAAAGAGAAAGTAAGTGACTTTTCCCCTTTTGGCATTGATCACCCCACACCTAATGGAAATATGATACTTGCTCAGGGTGCTCTGAGATGCCCTGGGTGCTTGTGACATTGCCTTGTGACGTAGAGGGCACAAAAGGTGACATCACAAGTCTTTGTGTGACGTGGTTGATAAATGAGCTCATGTCCTCACAACAGTGTGTGACCAGAGTTAACCCTTCCTGCAGTAATTGTCAAAAGACAAAGTTCTCCATATTTGTGAAGAGCTCTGCAATTCCATTGCTCTACCCTGAATGCCGCCATGCCATGTTTCAGCTGCACTAATGCCCCTGGTGGTACATAAAGTAACTATGGACATACCAGTGGCGGAACCAAGCTGCAACCGGGGGGGGGGTACTCACTATGAAAGAGTGTATATAGAGGCGCCGCTGCATGGTTTAGGTTTTTTGGCCTTCTAGGATTAAAATGGTCTTGGTTTTTTAGGATTTCAGATTAATTTGGTTGCCCTTTTTGCACCCCCAACATGTTTGGTACCGTTAGAATCGGCTTGATAGGACGATTAACATGGTATACCAATCATAAAGATTAAATTGGTTTTGGATATTTTTAAAAAAGATTAAAATGGTTTGTGGTTTTGGCGTTGGTTTCCGGATTAAAATGGTTCTGGTTTTCAAAATCGCCGTGGCGCATCCCTACACAAAAGTCCGCAAAGTACCCCCCCCCCCCCCCCCCCCGGGGCTGCAACTCATTGTTGAGAATTGTTTTAGACAATTAAGGTATAAAGAACTCATATATATTAGCTCAGGAACAACCGACAGTTGCTCTGAAAGTAAGTACATCACTCAGTGATTTGCCATCGAATTTAATGTTCAATTTGTCTTGCGGCATACCTTTTTAACAACACTGATGTTGCTTGAATTGTTGATACAATGCTTGCATCATTTAATGGTAAATGATTGAAATGCCTGTAATTGAGTGTCTTCTTTTAATAAAAGTCATTCAAAAACTGATTATATTGTTCATTGTAAAATTAGAAATATGATTCAACTTAAATAATTGAGTGAGATGGTTGCACAATGCCTTTGAGCTAACATCTACACGTATAGCCTGGTGTTTTAAGTTATGACGATGGACAGATTATCATATTTCAAGCAACAAGTCAAAATTTCAAAGTTTACAATGACTTGTGTTCGGTTTTACGAATTCTTGATTATTTAATTATAACGCTTACATCATACCATCGAGCCTGGATCGAGGTTATCTATGCATATACTATAGCATTGCCATTGGCCATTAAATTTGTATTGACGGGAGAGTTGGGTCCAAATCCTGCAAATTTTTATAAGTACACCCCCTTGGAATGCAAATTATGTAAATTTTAAGAAACCAAAGAAACATGAGGGATAAGTAATGAAGATGCTTACAGCTCCACAAAATTTATATACTTTCTCGCACATCTCGTTATTTCAGCGAATCGAAGCAAAGTCCCAACCACCCTCTTCTTGATCGAATGAATCCGCCCTTGGATTGCTAGAGGCAGGTCTCCTCTTATGAATTATAAATGGCCATTGTAAATAGCGGCGACAGTGTTCCCTCTCCTGTTGTGCCTGGCAAGAAACTCTCACAATGCTTTAATAGCCTTTGATACGACCCCCTTGCTGACATGCCCTCTGTAAGAGATGGCCCCTCGGGTCAGAAGCAGTTGACAATTTTAATAAAAAGAACAAAAATTGTTTATTCGAAATTGTTGGACCAGGTTTAATGTGCTTCTTAACTTCGGTGGAGAAGTCAGAAGTGTTATTAGACATACAACAATTATGTTAGAGCCATCAAAGCAAGACAAATTGAACATTGAATTCAATGGCAAATTACTGAGGGATGTACTTACTGTCAGAGCAACTGTAGGTTGTTCCTGAGCTAATATATATATATATGAGTTCTTTGTACATGCACTTCTATGCACCGGCATTCTGCATGTTGCTGACCTTTTGAAAACAGAAACACAGCTCCCTATAAGTGTTAAACAACATTGCATCACTATGGTTCCAACTGTGACTTGCCAACCTTGGATGTCTGTGGATGGCTGGATAATTGGGGCTTTACGTCCTGTATTTTTGCACTTTGTAGGCTAACTAGTAGCCAATCAGGACAGGGGGACATGGCAATGTGGTGAAGGTTGATGGAAACTGCCATCCAACATAGGCCCAAGCAACCTGACAACTACTGCTCTAACCCTCCACGTCCCCTTTGGTCTCTGCAGTGGAGCACCAGTGGTTGTGGTCAAGTGCAGGGGTGCTTTGAACAACACTAACCTGCGCCCTTAATCATATTCAGCATCACTTCGTTATTCAAAACGTAGGCATAGGAGGTCAATATTTATTTTGGGAGGCTGCCTTAAAAATGCCCAAATTGCCCCAAGATCAATACATGTATTCACAAAATGTTCTCCCCTAAACTCCCCTGAAAAATTGTTTTTCCAAATTTGTGGGTGGACTGCAGCCCCGCAGCCCACTGTCTCGAGCCTATGATTCCAAATCTCAGACTATAAGCCATAGATCACACAGGCATTACAATCATTTTGAGAAAAACAGCTTGTCACTGCACTTATTGAATTTATATACAAGGTTGGCAACTCCTGGTTTGAGAATTCATGCTCTTGCTTGAGACACCATTACAGCAGGAATTCTCAAACCAGGAAACTTGAGGGAGTTGCCAAAATTGTATGTATTGTATACAGGATACGTTTAGCAATGTCAGCTTTTTGTAAGAAATTGTAATGCCTGTGATAGATCATGAATTTTATCAAGCTTTTGTGGCGTTTAAAATTTTGTAAGATCGTGGTGCCTGATTGCTTGTGGCTCAGATAAAATTTAAGGTCAATAACATTTAGATTATCTTTTTATCTAAATTTTCCACATAGTGTGTAGAAGATGCTTTCACTATCTGAATTTTCACTACTGTGCGTGGTATTCTGAAAGCAGTAGATGTGCCAACATTCCCCACTGGCCCCTACCACTCCTGCAGCCATTTGGAGGTGAGGAGGAAATCCTGTCTCTTGGGGGATTTTTTGCACCCAAGAATTGACAGAGAATTGTCACATGTGTGGTAACTCTAGGAAGACACCTGCTCTGTCCCTCAATTCTCTCCTAATCTCCAAAATCCTCAAAGAAGAAGAGAATTCCTAAAGCATTTCTAGGGAATTGTAGTGATTTTTGTAGACTTGTCATTTCTCTGTCCCTGTGGGTCTTCCAAGGGGGATTTTCTTCAACTTCTTTCGTTTTCAGTTTCTCCTCAGTATCCTTTTGCCATCTTGTGTTCTATAAGTATACAATTATTTGGCAGGTTGAGATGAATTCCAATATATACATGTTTTAGTAGAAGACTAGGCTACTGTTACAGGCAGGTTTTTTTTTCTCATTATTTTAATATGCTAAAACTCTTAACTAATGTATTCTGTCTTCAACAACTGCCCCTTTAATGGTTCAAAAGTTACAGTCGATTACATAAGAAGTTGTCCAGACAGCGGCACAATAATGTATTTGAGGAGCCACTGTATCATGTTGTATATACAATGTAATTTTAGACTGTAAATGTGGTGTATATAAAAGGCTTCCATGAGCTACAAATAAAATGTTCTAATCTGCGATATGAATCTGTACAGAAAAGCTTCTAAGATGTTGACAACCAACTTGTCATATTAGTCTATACTCTATAAGATGAGTTGCATCAGCCCCACTGACTCATAATATGGAAAGTCAGGATATTTTGGTTGGTCCCTTGGTGGCTCTTAGCCAGTGCTTTTTTGGGATGAATGGTCATAGCTTTGAAATGCTCCCTTTAGGGGTCCACTGACCATTTTTCAAAGTGTGAAAAAGAGGGCCATGGGTCATTCTGAAATGGCCCCTAACCCAATTAGGGCTCGGCCTAAAACATTGGAGACCAGCTAATCTGGTTTATCAGCTAGGTGGCCATCACGTGACAGAAATTAAGGCTGACCAATAGATGGCTCCACTGCAGCCTGTCCTTCCAAGTTTCCTCTGATGTAGCCAGAAATATGGTCGATTTGTCAAGAGGGCATTTGGGCAGAGGGAGGAAGATGGATTCATTCGGGTGAAGATGGTGAAGTTAGAAGATGAAGACCAGCAAGCAAGTTGCTACACTATTATAAAAGGCATCCATGGATGCACTTCACCAATCAACAAGCAATTGATGAATGAACTTAACTGAGGGCTTGTTGAAAGCAAAATATAGGCTTCTCACATTCAGTTATTTCACACATCACAACTACTGATTTCTTTCCCCAAAAGAAAAGTCTCTCAATGTCATTTCTAGGCCTACAATAGCTTTCCAAAGTGCCAAAACAATGATTTCAAAGGTTTCTAACCATAATAAAGTAAATGGATCTTCTCGCATTTTTTTTCTAACATGACAACCACAGCACTGATTTGGATGACAAACGGATACCAGAGGCCTAAGGATGATTAGAAAGTCACAGACAAGTTT
The DNA here is from genome assembly GCA_026936325.1 of Platynereis dumerilii. NCBI lineage: Eukaryota > Metazoa > Annelida > Polychaeta > Phyllodocida > Nereididae > Platynereis > Platynereis dumerilii. Next base: position 10,130,264 of record JAPTHN010000001.1, read on the forward strand.
AGTTATAATATCAATGATTTATTGAACAACAACAACAAAAAATCTACAGAAAAATATGTTATAGGGCTCCAGTGTTTATAAGTGAAGGACATGCAGGCAAGTCCATAGATGCGGTTCCTTTTGTATGTGTTTGTAATTGCAGTTTCATGATTGTGCTCTGATTGTGGTTTGGTGAGACATAACTGGATAGTTTGTAGGCTCATTCACTTTAACTTGGACAGATCAATTATCCAAGACATATTTATTCGGGAACTTTCATTAGGCCAATTTTAATGTTCTTCAGATAGGACCCCCTCTTCCTGACTAACTTAAGAACCACTACATGTACATAATATTATGGCTAAATACAGTCGCGGACAAAAATATTCATACAGCTGAGTATTCTGCACATACCTGGTATTTACTCTTGATTCAGGGATGCGAGGAGAAAAAATTCACTTTTAAGTCATTGACCTAATCAATTATCATTGTAAAGCTCAGGGGGCACACTAAAGCAAAATTTCAACACGACAAAAGTATTCATACAGCTCGAACATGCTGGGTAACAAGAATCCATGGATTCAAAGGCTAGTCGATTCAGTATTAGGCCTATATTTATAGAACAGTGATTAACCGGGATAGCGATATGCCTCTATTACATATGTCTTGCAGATATGGTTATCATAGTTTTGAACTATGTGAATTTTGCAAAAAAATGTCAGTGAGGAGTAATTGCGCTGATCTCTAATTTTTATCAAGAAATGTGTCTGAAATGAAATTCCTTATTTTAATATTGCTCAATGAAACTCAATAGATTGTGATGCTGCAGTCTATTGTGCATTACTTATCATATATATGCTATCACTAAGCAGACCAGTTGCACTGAGCTGTGTTCAATTACAACTGCACATTTTTGTTGATCTGTAGGGTTTTTTAAAATTCTTTTTATTAGTTGTGTCTGATAAAATTAAAGCTACATAGCCAAATTGGTAAAAATAAAATTATGTCTTGATCAATCATAATATAGAACTTTTTGCATAAATTGTGCTGTATTGAACAGTCATTTTATTTGAAAGAAGACAAAATAAATCAAAGAAGACATGTAAGTTATGATGTAAGTGAAATTTAATTGACATTTATTTTCTAATCTGCTCAACTTGATATCACATTAATGACCACTTTTTTAATTATTTACTCTCATTCACACTGTGGTGTACTTTACAATATAAAACATAAAATAATTACAATTAATTAAAAGCATTGTCTTATACTTTCAAGAAATTCTGCAATTGCAATAATTTGATATTTTATTTTGACACAGATCAATGAATAATTGCAATCATTAGACACTACCTGCCAACTCAAGCCAATTCCATTAATTGATATTACCTTTGACACTGACTGATCTCCGTAGTAATTGCAATTATTAGACACAACCTGCCAACTCAAGCCCATTGAGTTGATATTTTCTATGACACTGCTCAATGAGTAATTGCAATCATTAGACACTAGCTGTCAACTCTGAATGTGTCACTGCTTAGTAAATGGTATACCAGCCTTGGTGCATCTGTTCAGTGTACAACAAGACATATATGCTTTAAGAAGAACATGCCAAAGAGATGAGAAAAAGAGGATAATGGCTTTTCAGTACATCTTAAGGAAAAAAGGTAAATCTTATGATTTCTACTTGCTTGGCCTAGTCATCTTGTGGTTGTTGTTGTGTCAAGCAGTTGTCCATTGGCACCTTCCCATAGTAGCATAGACTGCATATTTGCAGACCTGTCACCATATCACTGGTTTTCTGAATATGAACACCAGAAGGTTGATAATCACAACAAGCCGCTTGTGTACCTGCATCAGCTTGGTATATAGCTGCAACCACAAGCATTGCTTCAGTGGGTCTCCTTGCACATAATTTTTAAAAAGTTTAGATGACATGAACACTAGCTTATTATGATCTATCTATTATGAAATACATGTAAAACGTCATACAAATGGGCTAAATAAAGCCAATTTTCTCTCTATATAATTGGCAATGTTGGACTGGTATCCGCTGATGGAGCAGTCAGTAATTTCAATTCACATAAAATGTATACATGTATATAAATTTGTCATGTTTTGAAACAAATAAGGACTGTAGTCAGTAATAATTAGGTGATTGTTCACTAACATTCCAAAAGAAAAAGCCTTTTTGAAACCTTTGTTAGCGTTTGTAAATTCAGTTACAAATCACTGATTGCTCCTGGTGCGTTCCCGCCAGGTAAACCCAACGGGATGCTAACAGCACCACTGGACCCGCTCACTTGCCTGAGCGTCATACGCCCGGCTAGCGGGATACCTACAGTCCCACTGGGTCCACTCGCTATGGGCGCATGCATGCGCAATGTTGCACGGGATTGTTTAGAGCTCATACGATCGTAAATACGATCGTGGACGATCGTTTTCGGTCATATCTCGGCCGCTGGGTGGTTTACGGACAGTTCCTGGCTCCACAGACGCTTTCTGAGGCAAATCTGCATGACGGTATTTTGAATTTCCGATTTTCGCGGGCTTTTTTTGTCATCTCTCTAAGGGCTAGTCCTCGACTAGCCAAAAAGTGCATCAAAAGCTTGAATTTCTATTCCAAATAATATGTAACTTTCTGTGGCTTCTTTGGATAACCTCCTTAGAAGTCCTGGGTGCTTTTTTGGTTTTTTTTATCTGTTTTGGTTGACCCATACCACCCTATAGCGCTGGTATCATTTTACCATTAAATGTATGTGAGACTTCTGCAAAGATGCTCACTAAGCCAAGCTAAATGCTCACACACAGAAAAATTTGGTTTCATGGCTTGCTTTATTCATTAGTGCAAACTCTCATTTGGACTAAAATTAACTTGTGGCATGCAGATGATGATTTGCACATGATGCAAAAGACCTAGGATAAAAATTGGCCAAGGCCCAATGCTATTTCAATGGGCAAAACTTTCAAGACTTCGCTAGACATTTGGTACCCATGTCTAAATCTTGTAAAGTCAAATGCAACTTCTTGTAGTTTACAGCAGGCACAACCTATGGCATAAAGAAAACTATGATGGACCATTTGAAGAAATGAGATTATTCTTCATGGACTTATTGATATCTTTTGAGAAATGTCATATACATTAAATGGTAAAATGATACCAGCGCTATAGGGTGGTATGGGTCAACCAAAACAGATAAAAACACCCAAAAAAGCATTCAGAACTTCCAAGGAGGTTATTCAAAGAAGCCACAGAAAGTTACAAATTATTTGGAATAGAAATTCAAGCTTTTGATGCACTTTATACCCAGCATGTTCGAGCTGTATGAATACTTTTGTCATGCTAAAATTTTCGTTTGTGCGCCCCCTGACCTTGAAAACAGAGATAATTATGCTTAAGTTTGCAGTGCTTGACAATGACAATTGATTAGGGCAATGACTTAAAAGTTACATTTTTTTCCTCGCATCCCTGTAAATACCAGTTTAAGCAGAATACAAAGCTGTATGAATATTTTTGTCCGCAACTGTACTATGAGAAACATTGTTTTGGGGCATCATACAAAGATGCTGTTCTGCAAAGACATTGAAAGTTGTCTTCTTCTTGGGGAGGGAGTCAATAGTCGATGTATAAAGTTTAATCGTGCGTGTGTGACAATCGTGGTTGCCTAACATTTGGGAAAATCGTATACAAGTTCATCTATCGGGCAAGGATCAGAAAAAGTTTTTTTTCTTCGTTAAATTTGCACTTGAGTGAGAGATCTTTTTACATGCAAATATTGAGAGTAGATGATGACAGGAAACTGAAATAAACCTTTACAAATATCAAAAATTTGAAAACAGCTTGTGAACACGGCACAAAATAAATTATCTGGATTTGAATCTGTATACAATACCACCCAATATCGCCCATGTACAAGCAGACAGTGCAACTGTGGCACCCAGCCCCTCAGTGCAGAGGCGAGGTGTAAAATGAGTGGGGTCAGATGGGGATAGTGGCGGTCAGTAGCAATCTTTTGCCACCTGCGCGGACTCCCTGACTTCCGTTTGCGGGGCTATAAATTTGGACAGAAAGGAAGAACTGCTGGCAAGAAGGGCACAGTACACTGCAGGTGGTTCTTCCTCACTGCCCGGGGCCAACTGCACCTCCTACCCAGGTCCTGCAGTTAATTGCAGGCAGCCCGCAGCAGCTGCAGCTCACAGGATGGCCTGCGTGTCAGTCTGTCCCCACACCAAGTGTCACCAAAGCTCCCCTCTCTCTGTCTCTCTGTCTCTGTCCGCGCGCTGTCTGTTGTTTTGGGTGTCTTTGTCTGTGTAAACGACAAACTGTGACTGTACTTGTTACTTCGGAAAGTTTCAGTCAGTAAATGTCTTCCATCTATTGTTAACATCTTCTGTCGAAGTCCCAGGTCAGATAACATGCAGGTAGCAGTTTTAATCTTCCTTCTCCTCATTGCTGTGCCTTCCTTCTGTCCTCGTTATATATCTGCTAGATGCATTATATGCATAAAAGCAGGACAAAAAGCCCCAATCATCGATACATCCTGGGATCGATCCAGTCCTAGATATATTCAAGTATTCTTTTTGAGTACCATCCCATGCATGGGTCTCGATCTATAACGGCAGTATTGTGTGTCTCTTTTCCAAAGTTCTATACTGTAGTTTTGGCATTAAATGCAAGAGCATTTGTGTCTATACCTTTATTGAAACATGAAATTAACATGGACAGTAAAATATTTCTGATATAGGGTTGTATTCATTCCTAACCCCTCTGTTCATCACTTATCTCCATCCCTCTCCCGAGTTGATGATCTCCCTGTGAGCCTCCCTCAAAATATAAATACCCTCCACCATGAAACTTTATAAATCTTCTCCTTCCATCCAACACTCCTCTAAATCTTCCATGCCCAATCGCATGCCTGTTCCCATGATCTTTTTGCTCACTGTATACATCTTTCCCCGCAACCTTGGACTCAAAAGTTGCAGACCAACCAGGCTGTCTGTTCGTGCTTAAGTCCCATCTATTTTGTGAGGGCCAAGAAAGGCCATGGGCCCCCCAACCTCCCACTTCATTAGCCCCTCAGCCAACAAACAGGTGTTTCGGCGGAAATTAAAATTTCCTGGTCAACTCTCCCAGCATGGAAGCAAGCTGCAAGCAGGTTAGGCAGAAAGCTTGGAACTTTAGGCTTAAAGAGACAGGCACATGCGAAACAACAGAAAGAGTGGCAGAAGTAATAGAACAATAGATGACAATGAGTGAAATGAAAGAAAGAGAAGAAACATTAGAAAGAAATGGGATTTTGATTGTTGTATTTTTTTGTAATTTGGCTAAATGATGCCATTTTGATGGCATTTTCACTTATCCCAAGTAATTTCATGATTTATAATGAATCAAAAATACATGTCTGAATACTTAATATCAAATAATTGATATCACAAACCACACATTTTTATATTTGCAACTGTCCTGGGTCTATTAAATATACATTCGACGTCTCGAAATCTTGGAAACTTTTAATTGTCTAAAATTGTGAAGTCATGCACATATTTCACGATTTCTATAACAAATGAGTCAAAAATCAATATCTCTTGGCCATTTTTGATTTCTACTCAAACCTTGGACCACCTGGTTGCTCAATGCTCAAACAAGTATCAAGTTTAAGGAATCTGACTCACTGCACAATGTGCACATGTATAAGTATGTCCAGTGTCCAGTGATGGCAATGGAAAACTTTTGTCGGGGGAGCTCTTTGTGGCAGCGCTGCATGTGCCATCCCAAATTTTTAAAAGGGGGAAAAATGTGTGCCACCACTGAAAAAGTGAACAGGAAATTATATTTATATATTCTAATCATCAGGAGAGTTGTACTAGGGAAGAGCTCCCCCAGTTTTCTGATCAAGGTAGCTCAGCTCCCCTCAGCCGCCCATTTCCATCACCGAGTATGTCCCTTTTACAGTCCCTGTCATATTTACCAGCAATCCAAGTTCTTTCTACATGTATGCTGTTTTTAAAGTGTGATGTAATTTGAGGACTCAATGTCACAGATAGCAGCCCTATATTCTCTAGCATTGCAATCATGGGCATAATTTGGTGGGGGGCGGGGGAGACATGTTCCCACCACATTTTTGACCCCGGGGGACATAATATGAAATGTCCCCCCCACTTTTTTGTGTAAAAACAAAGTGTGTTATCATTGTTATTAATGCTCTTGGGCTCAATCTGGTAGGGCGCTCTTCTAAGAGGCATGTCTGCCACCTTTCTCCTTCGCAGGTTACCATGACAATGACATACAAAAGTTCGGAATTCTAGAATGTTAAAAAGACTGACAGACTTAGTTATTCGCGGACCATCGGCCGATTCCGACCGCGTGAACACCGTGTCCCCTCCACATTTTCCGCGAAAATTACGCCCCTGATTGCAATATATGTGAAATAGCTACAAGCTGTGGTCACTGGTCAGATTTTAAACTGGGTTGAATTCACCAGCTTCTAGCCAACGTGAATCCACCTCAACTGTGCAGCACAGTTTCAATACTATGTCAGAGCAAACATTTTGTCAGCGACAGCTCCTGCATGCAGATAATCACAGTCTGATAGCCAATGGGTTGATGGTATACAACTGCATATATGCATCACAGTTTCAACATTGATAATATTATATTGAATGAATAATTACATTTTATTCTATGATCAGAACATAAGTGTTGATGTGATCCCAATGATCTATCATTGATAATCCCCAGTCTAGTCAGTTTTGTTAACATTCACAGTAAATATCTGTTTTAATCCAATCAGAGTTGTTTGATTAATCTGAAATCTTGAGACTTTCCAAATTTAAACTTGAAGGACCTTACTATAAACAAAACACTTGCACTACTTTTGTAAATATCTGTATTCTGGGATGCTCAGTTGTTCTGACAACCCATTGGCTGGCAGGCTGTGATGCAGCATTTGCAAGACCCAATTTTCACTCTGGAGTGTTACAGCAGTGCCGTAGCATGCATACACTGCACTGACATTGTGTTGGAACTGTGATGCACAGTAGAGGTGGATTCACACTGGCTGGAAGCTGGGGAGTCTGGCCAAGTTTAAAATAACATCACAGCTTGTAGCTATTTTACATACATTGCAATGCTTGGAATTTGGATGCCAGGCTTGCCAGCTGTGACAATGAGTCCTCAAATGATATCACACTTTGAGTTTGTGAGTTTTAGCAGCATGGAAAAGAACTTGGATTCATTCTAAAAAAAATTCGTGACATAACAGGTATTTTAAATGGAAATGGTTTTTTGAAAAACCAAACTTCCATGCAAAACAAATATGGATTTGTCTAAAAACCATTTTGGATTAAAAAAAACCAGTTTTGTCCCAACATTTTTCAGAGTGCTCCACGTAAATATGACAAGGACAGTAACCCCTTGTTTTATCTTCCCTTACTTTGTTCTTTTCCCTTTATCATTTCATTTCCAAGAAGTCTGGATAAGTAGGAGAAGAGAAAAAGACAAAAAGCAAAAAACACAATGGTGGCCTGCAGGTCCTTGACTGCTAACTGAGCAACTGATGCCGGGTGACAGATAATGGCATCAACATATCCGTTGGCCGACATACCCCCCTTTATCCTCCCTGCCCCCCTCTTTCCTCCTGTCTGGGAACCACCCTACCCCGGAGGAGAAAGAGGCCCTTCCCCATTCAAGACATATACCCCCTTCCCATCTCCAAATGCCCTGCCGACCGGAAACAGTTGTGTCGTTGGCAAAATATGAAGACATGACGCGTAATGAAGATGAATCTAAGGTCCTGTGACGCATGCTCAGTGGACAGGAAAGGAAGAGCCACAAAAGAGACCCCTAGCGGACATTTGCTGGACTAGAAGACAGATGGTGCCACCTAGCATCCGGTCAAGTCGATCTGCCCTCGGTCGGCAGATTCATCAAGCGAAACACACTCTGTTAGTCTTGGCATCAAGAGTTCTTTGATCTATGGTAGTATCGTGTCTCTATCTTTCTCTCTCTGTCTCTATCTCCAACATTTAATAGCATCTGTCTGTCCGTGCTTCCAACTCCTGCTGTTGATCATGCACTTCGTCTCAATCTCCCGATGTATCAGGCCGACCCATCATGTCACAATTAAGAGGAATTTATGTGCTCGGGCATTTTGAGCCATTTTGCTCGTCTTACTGTCCAGAGACACAGATATATTGAGAGTCTTTGTGTCTGGACAGAAAATATTGGCGATTGCAGTTGATCTCGGGAGTAAGAACGTGTCTCAGTTATTTGTCATTGAATTTCATATATGTCTTACAGTAATGGCTACACTGTAAATTTGGAATTTTGAGCCTGCTCAAATGATTGAGTGAGATGGTTGCACAATTCCTTTGAATTGACGCAGCTTGTTGCATTAAGTTATGACAATGGCAAGATTATCATAATTGAAAACAACACTTGAGCTATATAGCTCAAACAATTGTGCAACCATCTCACTTTATCATTTGAGCTCACTCAAAATGTCAAATTTTACAGTGTATCACATCATGATATCGCATGCATCATTGATACAATGCACTACATATTTACTGGATGGTCATTGAATTTGTATCAGGTGTCTTTCTGCTTGATCGGGGTTATATATAATCTTACAATAGTAACTAGGCCTACACCCTATGCTCCATTGGAATAGTATTGGTTTCCATGTATGCTAAATTATGGAGCATCGATTCAGGCTTTCTTAAAACGTAAGTAAGATTCGTAAAGGGCGTACAAAAGCTAAAGGCTATCTCAGCAATCACACAGCCAGTCAAAGAGGCAGAAGAACAGGAAATAGAATGGATGGGGAAACCTCACAGAGTAAAAGTTAAGTAAAAAGAAGAAATAGGAAGACACAAAGACAGGATGGAGTCAGGGGAAAGAAAACCGCTGAATGGACATAATTGTAATGCTGAGATCATGAATTGGAATGACTCTTTGTGGTGTATGTAAAACATCTACTTAAGAACACAACTTTGCTGTAGACATGATAAAACGCCAGGTTGAACAAAATGGTTTGTAAAGTTTAGATTACGGGGAAAACAGAAGAAATCCTACTATTAATTCAGGGACCCCTCCGTCTTTCCCAGCCAAAGTGTAAGTTGCCCATCCACAAACACTTGCATGCAAACTTTTCTCACCCACTAGAAGGTTTTAGGCTGGATTTTATGTCCGAAATTTATATTGCGTATTTTCCCTCCTCACCCAGCCCACATTAAACGGGTATCATGCTACCAGTAGAAATCAAAGAGCAGTAAACCTAAACAACAGCTTGGTTCATATCTGCGGCTCCCTTGGTGTGTTTGTAGAGCATTTGCTACGATTGTGGTTTGTCGAGACATGGATGGATAGTTTGAATTGGATAAAAAAGAAAGACCTACGGTGTTTAAAGGACATTTTACCCATTTTGGAGTTGATGATCATATTTTTTAATATGTAATCTGCCAAGCCAGGAGAGAGCGGTAAGCAGGTCTAGATTTACTAGGCCAACGCTGTTGTATTGGGGCGTGTGAATTCAGATCAGAAATTTTCGTCGTTTTGCCGATTTCGTGAACGGCCGCTTGGGGCGCCACTGTTTCGGCGCGCCCTCTGTCGTTTTTGCGGCGTCATGAACGGAGTCACGCTATACACCCAACTGCGCATGCGTGATACACTGATACAATAATGGCGGCAAGCATATAGATCACGTGGTCAAATCAAAGATGGCGAATGACACGCTGAGATTGAAGGGACAGTATTGCAAGATTTTTCAGTACGTACATGACTAGTGTGGGAAGGATCGCTAAGCGATCGCAATTTGCGCCTTCGGCGCAAATGGCTCTCGCTTACCGCTCTATAACTATATAGAGTCATAGCTATAATTCCACATCACAGTAAAAATTACTGCTCTCACTCCTCTAATTGGAGTCCAATACCCACAGCCCTCTCTCCTTCTTTCGTCCTTCAGAGAGTCCCTTTTCCTTCTTCCACGCTCCCCCAGCCCTCCAACCTCCATCTACCCTAAAGCAAAGGCTATGTACCCTATAGGAAGAGGTGTCAAATGGCAAGTATGGGGCTTGACAGATCAGACCAGGCATTCTGGGAGGGCTGAAGAACATCCATCTTTCTGTCATGACGCCACTGTCCACAGAAAAGGCAATTAATAATATTGACATGGTTGGTGGCACAACTGTTGCCAGGTATTCATCTATTTGAAATATAGAATACTAGTGAAACATACCAGAGGATGACAATTTTATAACATACTATCAAAATGCCAGTAGCCTGTTAATATAAATTATACAATACTTAAATTATTGTTGATACCAGAGCATGAAGTCAGCATAAATCGTGTCAGGCCTATTTGCTCTAGAATTACTATTTAGTAAAGCATTCCTGGAAGTACATTTATCTGCAGATCAAATATCAGCGGAGGAACACTTAAATTTATCTTCTTGAAATTCTTGATTTAGGCTGTTTCAATTAATTAGCTCTTGCAAGTCTTCTAATCAAACAACCCACCCATCTCATAGTTTGATGACGTGACTTGAACCATGCCTGGAAGCTGTGGTGACGTCATGCCATGCCTCAATCTGCTCTCAAGCACATGCATGTCTTGTGATTATCCGCCAGTCGTCGCCTGGCAATTGCCTTCTGATTAGTGTTAATTTGATTAAAAGTAATCAAGTCCAAAAGCTGCCCCCTGTGGGATTCCTCAGAACAGGAGGCAGAAAGAGTGGGCCACTGGGAAAAAGCAGCTATTGTCTGAAGCAGACAGCCTGCCAAGAATTAACATGAGAGCTAGGAAGATCTGGGTTTGAATGACGAAAGCTGATAGATAGATATATATAGATAGATAGATGGATAGATATGGATGGATGGATAGATAGGGGAGAACGGGGTAAGTTATGCCGCCCACTGTTGGGTTGAAATGAAGAACTGCGTAAATAAGGCAATGCCACCCGTGCATACATTCTTTGTTAGGCCTACATCATAAGGGGCCGACCAGATGATCTTTGAGGGAGGGGGGGGGGGCTATGGATATTTGGTGAAAAAAAAAAGATTGTTTCCCACTTGACACTGAAAAAAAAGAAGTTTGTTCAGCTCATGGAAAAAAAAAATTTGTTTCCACCTGTAGCTAGGGTACCGTAACGTAAAAATTCCAATAAAAAAGTTTGTTGTGAGTGCGCATGCGAAAAAATTGTTCGTCGACACACCGCGAACAAAAAAAAAAATGTTCGTCCCGGGGGTAAAGTCCATAGTCCCCCCCCCAACTATCGTCTGGTCGGCCCCTAATGCACCATGAACAAACTGCCAAATATAATGATATAAAAAGCTATATTCATTAATAAAATTTTGTTGTTGAAAACTTGGAAGTGCCGAGGACTGACATTCTTGTTTCTTAGTCATTTGGTATTTGTAATAAGATGATGTCCCTCTGGTAGGATGGAGTTAGGAGGTATATCGAGACATTCATGTTGTTAGATTTAATCTTGCATTGTTGGTTTATTTTTTATAACCATTTTTCTCCAGAGAAATCAATTAGGGGTTAATTGTGCCGTTTGGATTGGGGTGAGTTGTGCCAATGGTATGACAAATGATTAATTTAGTATTCATGTAATTTTGTTTGAATTATACACAAATCCTACGCATGTCGTGAAATAACTTCACTGAGAAGAAAATGTTTTTAAAATTGTTTTGCCATCATCCAGAAAATAAATAATTCTAGTTTTTGCAGCCTTTTAATTTTTATTGGTATAATACCTCAAACATGTTTGATAAGTTTCATTGACGTATCAGATATATATGCTTAAGACATTCATGATACAAATGATTCATCTGAAGAAATATAGGTGGAATACATGGTCTTTTTGGGATAAACTCAGCCGAACAATTTACCTCGTCATGCTGCACAACTCACCCCGGTACCAGGGCAAGTTGCACCACTTGACTTTAAAATTCCCATGTCATGATCTCCTCAATCAATGGTCTGTTGCCCTGAAACTTGGCTCGATTCTTGCCAATGTTTTGATTTTTCATTTTCAGATTACATGAGAGAAAGAGAGATAGAGAGACACACAATACAATTATGTTAATGATGAATGTAGGCCCAGTAAAACTTTTCAATGTTAGAGGAAATTTAATGTTAATGTTCATAAATCTTTCTAATATGTTTTTTTTCTGAAGGATTGGATTCTTGAATAAGATCAATACAAAACTGAATAGATCCAGCTACCATGCATTTATTAGACTCTTGAGTTATATATACTGTACCCCCAACTTTATGTATAGATCGCTTGAGTAGGAGTCTGGGAGGGGGTGTTTGGCCCCTAGAAATGACCTCTTAAAACAGTGTAAGTACTTAATAGACTTACTCAACTTTCTACAACATCAAAGTACTCTTTTTTTAATTTCATTTTCCAGTGAAAGCCAAATGGACTGGAAAGAGGGAATTTGTTGATGTCTATTTCCAGTTATAAACCCAAGGGGGGTTGTAATGGCTCGAGGAACCCCTTTGCTGCTTTGTAATGGCCCACTACACTGAAGCTGATGTTTAATGTGGATGTTTTGGATAGTTTTGTGGATCTTCTGGTATGGTCAGTTTCTACATATTGAGGCTCCAGATTGGGGATGTGGGGGATGGGGAATTGAAAATAAGAAGACAGAGACATGGGGACACGAAAACCCAGCCAGAGCCTCGATATTACAGGGTATCATGCAATGAACAAAATAAATATTAGGTTAAACACCCAAAAACAAAACATGGGCAGAACACCCGCCACCCAAAGAAAAAGACTCCAGATCTAGTCTAAGACTTGTTGAGTATTCATATCATTCCAACACGTTTTGGATCAACTTTCTCACACCATATGCTTTTCAGCTCAGAAGAGCAATTCTGTAGAGTCTGATTCACAGATTTGACACTTTGGCAGCTTTTGTAGCCTTACCATTACACCTCCACCATTTCATTGTTAAACAGGGATGAGGCCAGGCAATAGGGGTATGATGCAGTCTGGTGAAACTGAGAACTGCATGCTGCTGCCACCTGGCACAAAAGTTGATTTCCTATGCTACAGCATTGCTGTCCCAAGAAATAGTTCTGCAATTTCATTGCACATTCACAAAATTTCTATTCAACATTGATGTATACCAGAGTCAGACTCGGCAATCACATTCTCTAAGGAAGTAGACAAGGCCGTCAACACACCCAGAAACAGCCCCGGTGTCTTCCAGACAAAATTGTGTGTCTTCCTGTGGTTGAAAGTTGGTGGACTGCTCGCAGGAGCTCGCGGAATAGCACACCAGTCACTAGGTGGCAACACAAGACAGCATATGTTCTGATCTGTGGCAATGCAAGAGCAGTCCACTTGTAGGCAGGGTATGATGATGTCAGACAAGCCATCAACCAAAGCTACAAGTGCAACAGGTGCTGAGCTACGTCAAAATTTCATCGTGTCGGACATAGGTCTACATCTACTCTGGTTTGTTTTGGTTTACTTCCTCTGCCCTTTGCCGAGTCAGGTTCTGGGATCTCAACACTTCGTAATGCACCAGACAATTTTTTATCTATTTTTTTATTATATATATAATCTTTTATTGACAATCTCATATCATCACAGATACATTTGTCATCCAAATAAAATATAAAATACAAAATGCAAACAAAATGCTTAAAACTTATACAGAGACAAAGCTGGTTACATAAAATATAAGCAGGTACATGGCAGATCAATATGAATACTAACATTATAAATCTAGGTTCCAGCCACCCAATTGATAAGCGATTCAGATAAAGAGAATTAGTTGCTGACTATATACATGTATATACGTGCCATAAACAGAATTACTTCACAAAAGTCATTGTTTTATGATTATTAAAATGACTGCAGTTTTGAGACATAAATATCAGGTATTCATTAATGATAAGTATACATATCGGCCTATTGTTAAAAAGTTATAATCGGGCGTTTTCATGAAGATTAGTCCAGAACAACCAGGCAAAGACAGCGGTAACCGCTAAAAAGTCCATGCACTGATGCTCTGGAAAGTCAAGACAGTCAATCTGATGCCCACTCAAATAGTTATTCACAGTCAAGAACAGTCATAAAAAAATTGCATAACAAGCTTATTGAAGTTGACAGATGCAGTCTTATGTACATATTCAATGACATGGAAGATGTGACATTAAGAACATAATTTCAATCAGAGTACATACATCAGGACATGATTGTGTGAGCATAGGAGATGTTTTACCTGATTCATACATCAGCTTGCTGTAGGAATTTACCAAGACTCATTAACAATTCAGGCTCTTTACTTTTCATTATTGCTACAAATTTACTTATGTTGTCTAGTGTTTGGAAATTATCTATAAATCTTGTTGCAGTTGAATAAAGGTCATTCCTATAACTTGAGTTACCCGGACAAACAACAAGGCAATGTGTCTCGTCTTCAACTACATTTAAAGTGCATTTCGCACAGATTCGATCCTCCGCAGGAATTTTTGGCTTATGATGCCGTCCTGTTTCAATGCATAAGCTATGCGAGCTAGTTCTAAATCTGGCAAGTTTTATTGCTATTTTTCGAGTAAGCTTAAGGAGTAGGTATGGCTCTAAGCGGCAGTCAGTTTTATATAGTTTATACGTTCTCAGTTTTGGCTGCTGTTCACTATCATTTATTGACTCAATTAGTCTTGTCTGTTCAGTTTCAAATAGTTTCAGTTTGAAATTACTGCTCATGTAATCAAGTTTTAGGTCTGAAGTGTTTTGGATGTTATATTCCATACCACAATTGTCTAGTAATTGACATAACCTTCCGATCCAATTATGTTTAAAGCCATTTCTATGCATCTCTTTTTGGACTAACAGGCATTTCTTAAGAATTTTTTCATTTGACATTTTTTCTATTTTGGTCCAATAATTAACCATTCGTATTTTTTGCCTGATATGCAGCGGAAACCTACCGGTCTCACCATACACTGCTGGTGACGGTGTTTGTTTTCTTACCCCTAACATATTCTTTAGGTACCCAAGTTGCAGATTTTCAAGATCACTAACAGCCTTAACATCAGTCCATATTTCACTGTTGTACTCTAAAATAGGTAAAATATAGGTATCAAACATTTTCAAAGATAACTGGGGGTTAATGTAGCCTAGAGACTGCTTCGTGTCTCCCTGTAATGCAAACAAGGCTTTTTGAGCTTGTGTTGTGAGATATTCTTTCATCTTGCTATGTATGTTTCGTTTATTTGTTAACATGTGGCCCAAGTATTTGAAACAGTCCACATTCTCAAGTTTTTGGCCATTGTATATGATATCAGTTAAAGTCTTATGACCTATTTGCATTACTTTGGTTTTATTTACATTCACAATTAGATGCCATTTTTTACAGAAATTGTACAATGAGTTCACACTCTTTTGAAGGTGTTTTGGTGAGTCAGCGATGAGAACAATGTCATCAGCATACAAAATATGGGTGAGCACCATATTCCCTAGGGATAGACCATCAGCTTTGCTTAAATAGTTGGGAAGATCAGACAAAAATTCATTAAACAATTTTTATTGTAATTTTATGTTAGATATAAATCGTGTGAGTATGTCCGACAAAATTAAATTTTGCCTTGTAGTTCAGCTCCTGTTGCACTTGTAGCTCTGGCTGGTGGCTTGGTTGATACACCTATTACCTGGCCTCATCCCTGTTTCACAATGAAATAGCGGAGGTGTAATGGTTGGGCTACACAAGCTGCTAAAGTGTCAAATCTATAAATTGGACTTAACGGAATTGCCCTGAAACAAACATGATTTATATACATAAAATACAGTTGTGCTTAAAACATGATTTATATACATAAAATACAGTTGTGCTTGAAAATTAGTGAACCCATAGAGATTTACCATTGAAGACAATGATAAAGTTGTCTCAACGTAGTGGCCATAACATAAATTATATTGAACGAATCATTGAACCAATGACTGTATTATTCCAATGAGGTTTCCCACTACATGTACCAGCCTGGTCATTGGATTAGTATCAGGGGACTTTGCGCTAGATAGGGGTTATAATTGTGCAAAAGTAAGTACGCCCTCTGCTCCTATCTTTTAACATTACGCTAAGGGTGCACTTACTTTTGCACAATTATAACCCCTATCTAGCGCAAAGACCCCTGATACAAATCCAATGGCCACGCTGGTACATGTAGTGGGAAACCTCATTGGTATAATACAGTCATTGGTGTAATGATCCGTGCAATATCATTTATGTTATGGCCACTACGGTGAGTCAACTTTATCATTGTCTTCAATGGTAAATCTCTATGGGTTCACTAATTTTCAAGCACAACTGTAGCTCACATAACAAATTTTGAGGTATGGACGATTGGGGCTTTGCGTCCTGTATTTTTTCACTTGTTAGGCTAATTAGGACAGGAGAAGGACACGGAAATGAGGTGAAGGATGATTGAAACAGTCATCCAACACAGGCCCAGGTGGAGATCAATGCCTGACCCTATTATATGTATATATTGTGCAGCCCTGTCATGCAGCTGACTTGAATGAAAGTGTGATTTGACAAAATAACATTGCCATCTGTTTAGCAGCACAGAAGTCATTCATCATCCCTGTCTATTGTGCTATTAACATTCTGAGCAAATTCTTCTCAATTCTAGAGCAGTATAGCTTCTTAAGCATTCATGCTTTAGACCCATAGACAATAAATTCCCCCACTTAACCTTGCCATGCGTGAGAATGATAGACCATGAATTTTTCATGTCTTCATAATTAGGCTGTGTTGAGTAACTCTGTTCTTGAGCTTGCTGCTTGATCAGCATCAGTGGCGTAACCAGAAGGGGGGGGGGGGTGCCATTTTTGCCCCATGCTCTTGCCCGCACTCTGAGTCTTGATAATATTTGGCAATTCTAAATTAATTTATGGAGGCTATGTGTGCACATGCTCTACTGCATTCTATTTCAAGTGTTCGGTGTCATTCTGGTATGAGAATCATACATATACATGTATACTGCTTCCATTATTAGAGTATTTCTTAGCACATTGTAAAGCTTTAAGCATGAAGATTTTTAAAAATTTCTTGGTCGTGAGACCTGGTGCGACTGCCCCCTGCTCGAAGTCCGCTTGCCCTCCTCTTGCTACCTCTTCTGGAAATAACATACTTGCGCCACTGATCAGCATGCATGGCTGTTGAGCATATATCTCACCAGAGGGGGGTTCAGGTCTCATTTCACCGACAGAGCTGACACCTGGGTGAATATTAAATCTGAACTCAACTTCCTTCTGTACAGTAGTTACACTGTAAAATTAGAGATATTTAGCCAGCGTAAATGATTGAGTGAGGTGGTTGCACAATTTGTTTGAGCTAACATAGCGTGTTGTTCGAAGTTGTGATAATCTGTCTGTTGTTATAACTTAAAAAACAAGCTAGGCCTATGGTAGCTCAAAGGAATTGTGCAACCATCTCACTAAATCATTTAAGCTGACTCAAAATTTCAAATTTACATTGTTGGAAATTGGCACAGAGCCAGGAATTTTCATTGAGATAAACTAGGAAATTCCAAAAGGACAGATTCTAATAATGGGATAGTTTGATATTCTACATGCTGAAAAGGTTTTCTTACTATCCAGACATGACTAGAATGCACTTTTCGTTTGAAATAATATGATGGATTTTGGTTCATATGTGCAAAATTATTGTATTTTCAAGCTGTCACTCTTGACCTTCTTTATAGAAGTGCATGCTGCTTACCAAAAGCGTCTGCAACTTGGAGTTCCTGAGACATTTTCAAGATTGACTAATCAATTGTGAGTTTGAATTTGCATAATAATTGTTCGTAACAGCTTTTGGCATTGAGGGTGAAAAGAAAGTCAACTGGACCTGAACTTAGGCAAGGCAGAGAACGAACATAATATGCAATTCCCATGGTGCCTTCTTTCACAATGACGTATCGCATGAATTGACACAAGAGAAATGGAGTGACAAGTGAGATAATATAACCTGTTTGGAATGATTGACGGCCATGCCATGATTATAATTAAATATTATTCTGTTTATGCCAAAGAATAAAGATGGCACAGCCAAAGCAGTCAACCATGCATACATTTTAATGCTAAGGGGAAGATAATTTAATGTGAATTTGGAGTTTTTTCTAAATAAATAACTTCTTGCTCAGTTTTGGTGAATTACACTACTCTCCAAAAGTTTGAATACACCTGAAAAGGTGATGTTTCTTTCAAAAATACATCACCGTCAACACCATTTTAATTGAATACGTATACCAAACACTATGTAAGCTCACATTGAGGCTATTTGGTGTCTTTTTTTGATGTTTTAGGCTATTTTGGTATAAATTTAAATAATTTTCTCGATATATCAAATTCTGACTTTCTATGAAAAGCTGTAAAAACACAGTTTTCTTCCAGCTTTATGAAATTTAATCATTTATTACACGTTTCCACCTGTTTACATGATTTTAACAGTTGTTTCAGACCAGAAAATAGCCGTTTGAAAATTAGACAAAAATACTTATTTTGGCTATTTTTGGGTCAAAGCAAGGGTGAAACGACTCAGCTAAAATAATTTTCACTTTAGAAGACACAGTGAAGATAATAGTTCATGTTGGCCCAAAATAATCTAAAATTTGTAATTTTGAGTGGACGAAGTCTAATTTTTAAACAGCCTTTTTGTGGTTTGAAACCAAGGTTAAGATCTTGTTACAACTGTGGAAATACTTAAAAATGATTAAATTTCAAAATGCTAGAAGATAATTGGGCTGAAACAATTTTTAATAAAAAACCAGAAATTGCAGCTTCGAGAAAATATCAAAATTTGTACCAAAATGACCTAAAATCACAATACAAAGATAACTTATGGCCTTAATGTGAGTTGTGATATTATGTGATGTAGGTATAGAATCAAAATTGCTTTCAAAATCAAGAATTTTTAAAAGAAACCTCACTTTTCCGGGTGTATTCAAACTTTTGAAGGGTAGTGTAGATAAATTATTTTTATATTCGGAGACTTTGCGAGCTTGAAATAAATAATTCCTGCCACCGCTACCATAAAATAAATAATCTCCCTCTGGATATTGAATGGTCGCCCCCTAACTTGCTGTAGATACATTTTTGAAATGCAGCTGTTCACAGTGTAACAATCACCATTTATCTCCACATTAGACCTCACTAAGATACTTTAAAGTTGTGAGAAGCATGCGCACGCGTGCAGTACAACAGCACGAAGGTACGCCCCTTGGTATCTTCGTACTGTTGCACTACTCGTGCCTTTCAGTGGAAGTGCTCTTGCCCCCACAGTGAGGTCTGAGAATTGCTAATATTCTTAACAAATTTTCTGATGCTATATGTGCACATACTTTACTGCATGCTATTTCAAGGTTTTGGTCTCATTCGCGTATGAAAATCACATGTAGGCTACTGCTTCCATTATTAGAGTATTCATAGTAGAGCTTTCAGCATGAAGAGTTTTTTAGTTTCCCGATCGTGCGACTTGGCATGCATGACTGCCTCCTGCTCAAGGACTGCTTGCCCCTCTCTTGCTACCCCTCTGGAAACAATCAATCTGCGCCACTGATCGGCATGCATGGCTGTTGAGCAGATAATACACCAGAGGGGTTTTAGGGCTCATTTCACCGACGGAGGTGACACCTGGTTGAAGATTAAAATAATCTGAACTCTACTTCCTTTTGTACAGTACACTGTAAAATTTGAGATTTTGAGCCGGTGTAAATGATTGAGTGAGGTGGTTGCACAATTTGTTTGAGCTAACATAGCTTGTTGTTTTAAATTATGATAATCTGTCTGTTTTTATAACTTAAAAAACAAGCTACAGTGCCGCCTGTAAGTAAGTGAAATGCATGATATTGTGCCATTGCATCAATGTTAAACATCGTTAACCAAAATGCTTCTCGAAGGACGAATTCTCATCCGATGAGAGGAAAACATTTTGGGTCATAAAGGCCGATATGTGAGGCATGTGGGATAAAAATAGCAGCCAATTTTCTTTGCTGTAGTTGGAGTTAGGGTATTGGTCAAAGTCTTTGATAAGTAAGTGAAACACAGGCCTAATGTTAAAACATAGGGAAGGGTGGTTATAAATTGTTCACTTCAGTGCCATTTCAGCCTGTAAACTTGATATGCAAAAAATGAGAGTTGCTTCACAGTGATTTTGGCACTCAGCGAGTCATAATAGCCGATCGGAGTGTCATCTTCTCTACATTCAACATGGGAACATAGAGGTTGCTTGATTGGTCATGATGAAGAGAAGGCCATTTGATTTGTCATAACGGATTTTAGAGTAAAAATCTGATGCATAATCCTTTCGTTTGCACGTCACCAGCAAGCAGGATTAGTCTCCTTAAATCAAATTAACATTGAAAGTATTGGGTATGATCATGACAAATAACCAGTATGGTAATTCGCGAAGTGCCATTTTCACAGTGCAACAGTCCACTCTGTTTGCATATCACGTTTACAGGCTGTAAGCCATCAAAATATTAATTGAATTTAATTCATGTAATTTGGCAAAGTTGAATCTATAAGAAAAAAGGGTTGAGACCTTGACATAAATAAAGTTTGCATTAGATTGTCATCCTATACAACAGTAAAAAAAAGTTTTAATTTTTTTAAAATTTCAACACCTATTCATAAAAATAAACAATCACCTCCAGAGGTTGTACCTATGCTTAATCAAACACAGATTTTATAAAATGTCAAATAAAATTTAGAATTTCCCTGAGTGATTTTAATGATTAAGAATTCTTGTTTCAGATTTGTACTTATAGGAACCTCTGCTCAATGAGTCTTGTTATACCATAACACATCGTTGAAATAACCTTTTTGTATAGTTTTATGGGTTTTTATCATGCACTATTTCGAAATATTTCAAAATAAGTTCATAAATTCCCAAAAATAAGTTGTTTGTCACTGATATATTGGCCAAGGACAGAAAATGAGACCCATTATCTCCAAAAAAGAAGTTTTGCACATCATCAAGGTTGTGAACTCATTTAACCTGCTGAGCAAGGATTTTCACTGAGCATGATAAACTCCAGTTGCACGGCAGCAAACCCTCGACATGCTGCTTTCTTGGTGGAAATAATTTTTAAGCTTCCAGTCGGCCAGGTCAAAATCCACATATTTCAGCATTCAGGGGCCTGTGTTGCCACGAAATATTTTCAAAATGTTACTTTTCATCTCAGCGGTAAACTTATAGTAGGCCATGGCCCCTTTTATACCACAGGTGACAGATCTCATTGAATACCTAGTACTAAAAGGAAAATTTGAAAAATAGAATATGCTGCCATTTTGTCTAGCAAACATATCTATGATAAACTGTGAGGTTTAAGGGATTCAACAACTGTTACAGAAAAAACACAACTGAGCCAAGCTGGGACATTGGAAAATCTTGTCAACCATGCTTACAGCTCTTTGTTTCAATCCTGCTTAAAACATCCCAATCACAATTGCTGTTACTATGAACCAGAAAGCACAAAGTCAAGGCATTTCTGATTAAGACAAGGAAATCCTTCAAGAGGCTTCTGGCCATCTGCAGCACTTTGAAAAGATATTTACAGATGATGTGGATGTTATATATACAGGCAATTGCCCCTCCTGCCCTTGCTCAAGGGGGACGGGGGGGGGGCAAGGGTGCCCTTTTGATCTTAAAGAAAAATATATTATTAGGCCTTCTGTTATCAATTTTAGGCACAAATATTAAATATATATTCAAAATTATTATTGAATCTCTATTTAAAATTTCTCATGTGAAATTGGCGCGAATATGAGTTGCCCTTTTTTGTCTGACCGCCCCTGCCGCCCGCGATTTCTCCCGGCACCCCTGCATTTATGGATTGAAAACATTGTCAAATATTGCTAGAAACTGATGCTAGCGCAGGTTCAATCTGTTCTCTGCATAGCAGTGGCGTGGGAAGTATCCGAAGCTATTTGAATGATGGGCTTGTGAGCAACCTTGATTATGTAATTGTATACGAGGGGTGTCCCAAAAGTTCTGACCAATTTTTTTGGCAGACCTTTCTATTTGAAGTAGCAGTATGAAATTTTCACAGAATCAATTTCAGGTATTTCACTATCAATTTTGAAAATATGGCACCTGTTCGAACATTTTAAATAACTTTTCTGTTGCCATGGAAACAGAAGGTGAGTGCACCCAGCGCAGCTCAATTTTTTAGGCAAAATCCAAGTGTCTAGGCTTGTAAATAACCTAGGAATTTACCTTTAATATGCAATGGATGATCATGAAAAATATTATTTGGAAACCAAACAGTATCTCAAAGTTTTTCATTTACATTTAAAGTCACTTTGAATCAGTTCCACCCAAGTGCTGAGGCGATCACCTGGAACCTCCAAACTGGGCTGTTCCTGAATTGTGGAATTTCAGTGTATGTGGCGACTGCTTCATTTCTCGTTATGACTATTATTTCTTTAATTTTTTAACTGGTATATATATTTTGGTATCACACAAAGTTACATAAGGCCAAATATGGTAATTAAAGCAGATCAGATTGGGTTTTGAACCTAAGGTTCTTGAGAACTGCCTGTTGACAGCAGATTGTTTCAGCCAAACCGTCTCAAGCGCTGTTAGGCAGCTGCTAGAAAAAGCCTTTGGTAATTGCCACAGCTGATAAGGTTGAAATATAACTAAATGTTTATAATCTAATAGAAGATATCTTGATAGACTGCAAGCTTATGAGGAACTACATTTTCTTGCAATCATTTGCTTTTTTACTATAAATTCTCTGACTTTTAACACAGCTAATTTGCTGAATTTCGTGTGAGAAACTGAACTGCGCTGGGTGCATTGACCTCTCGTAACCATGGTAACAGAGCAGTAACTTAAACAATTATTACAGTCTTGATTTTTTCAAAATTGATGGTCAAACACTTGAAATCTATTCTATGAAAATTTCATTTACCTATTTCAAATAGAAAGGTCTGCCAAAAAAATTGGTCAAAACTTTTGAGACACCCCTCGTAGGTGTACCAGAATCTGCCCAGAAACAATCCCAACCCCAACCCCATGGAATCCCGCCGAATCTGCCACTGGCCTATATAATTATACTAGAGTGAAGCCCACGATTCCGCTTTGCAGTCTCCATCCAAACAGACACATCCACACTGAACGATCACAATACCCTTGTTCAGAGTATTTCAAGGAGAATTATTAAGAAACCAAAACTACTTAAGAGGCAAAAATTTCATGGAATCTTACTACATTTGTTACATGCTGGCCTTAAGAAAATACACGTGGGGCACTTCTTTTTAGATTTTGTTTTTCTAGTCACCAAGGTCATATCATTAAAAAGCCTAGATAACTGCGTACCAGAAGCACATGTATTTGCTTGTGTGTATGAAATTTAAAAACTTTCAATTTGATCATTTGTGAATCATTACAAGTAAGTTTATTCAAATGATTGATTTAATTTATAGTCCTAAATACAAGTGGAACTTTTTGGATGGATATTCTAGCATAGGCCTATAATAATGGCTCTCCTGATGATACTTTGTGTATCGGGTGAACTGGGGCAGATTGGGATGCGGGGCACTATGGGACGGTGGGGTTTTCTTGGTTTCGGCAAGGTGTATGATATGGTAGGCCATCATATCTTGTAATTTTACATCCTGATGTTTCTATCGTTTAATTGACCAATTACAGCCACATTCAGAGGTATGGCGAGGAAAATATTGTTTTTCTACTACCAAAGTGAATGCAGAGGGGTTCAATTCAAACCATTCTGTGGACAAACCATGAACAATGGTAGGCTTTCTCAATATGCTTACATGAGTTTGATAAATAGTAATGAACAGTTATGAATTGCTATCCTGGTACACTCACTGGTGCCTGAGAAATTAGCATTTTGGCGTGAAAGTCATATAGGGCTCATTGGGACAGTGAACACGGGCCACATTGGGATGCACTTTATATGGCAGAATGTCCTAGTCAACTGAATGACCTGGGACTGCACACAATAGGTATTCAGGCCACAGTGAATAGAGGTATAGTGGATTACCATGCTCTGTGAACAAATTTGTCGCAAAACCCTATGTGTTATTTACATAGATGACCGCACCTACATGTAGGACAGTTTAAGTTAAATGTTTAAAACTGTTTTAAGTTATTAACTATTGGCACTACAAGGTGTTAATGCTTTATAATGTATTATCTATTGCATTTGATTGTTAAAATGATTTTTTTGTTGATGTCCCAATGTGCCCCGGGCACATTGGGACAGTCATGATCATGACTCACATTTTGCTGTCTGACTGCAAAAGGGTTGGTGTGGATCAGGAATATGTGTTTATCAAACCTCTGGATAAATCAGAGGTGAATAACCTATAGCCATGGCCTTTAGTTTTCATTCAGCTGCTAAGTTTCACCATGGTGCTATCATTGTGACCAATCACTAATTTCTGACCGATATTGTTGGAGCATTTGACATTGTTATTCAATAATTAACAAATTCAAGCCCTGCAAAAACAGGACATAGTTAGGCCTACTTAGATTGAAGGAGGTGGTATATCTCTTTGAACATTATAAAAGGACAACAATTGTAAAAAAAAGTAGGGCCGGTGATCCCACGAAATCAGAACTCACAAACAAATAAATTTAGGAGTCCAGGAAAAAGATATCGTGATTGGACCCTCCATGTGGGACTCCCAAGGTGCAGACAGTGTAAACATGACGTTTCTAATTGGTGGAGGGCTGGTCTGTTGGTCACGTAGATATGGTAGAGATTATGCTGTCACAACATGAACACGACATCAGGTTTTTGTACAACATTGCTACGTTGAAAGCTATTGTCGAACCCTTGACATTGCCTCACAATGTTGTAAAAGCGTCGCCACAATGGCGCATGCAAACGTTCATGTTGCTTCAAAACATTGTAACAAAATTTCTATCATACAATTATATGTCATTTGACAAACAGGGTGACATTGTTGCAATGTTGTTACAACGTAGATGTGCCCATATGGTGAGCGGGTGAACCAGTTAATATTGATATACGTAAAATTGTAACTTTAGCTGATGATTGTGCCATATCCGTTTCATGGATCTTCACCACAATCGAATCAGTTCTTCGCTATAGTGATTGGGAAAATCCTGGTGAGTTTCAATAAAAACAACCAAGTAGTTTATCCTCAATCATGTTGACAGAAGGACATATAGACATACGGACGGACAGCTACAGATGTAAACATTAAGCCGGGCTAGGGGGGTCCACATTTCAATTGGAAAAATCAAATCTCCTAAAATCCCATATTTGAAAGAAGAAATTGATGACCGCATAAGTATACAACAAACACATGAAAAATTTCAGCCCAATCAGTTACAGTAGACGAAAAACGAGTGCTTACAGAATTGGACTGAAATGTTTCTTGCAGTGTCATAGCCCTATCCATGCCATGTTAACTCTATGACGTGTATAGCAGCCAGTGATTCATAGCCTATACTATATTAAAGAATAGAAAAAAAAAATACTTCCTATGTTATTTATCAGAGTCATTGACCAAGTCATACCACTCATCAATGAGGTCACACGTTGCCTTATGACAAATTAGCACCTCATATCAATGTATTTGATAGGGGCTTTAGTGAGGTCACTGATGGCCACTAGCAGCTGAATGTAAGTACTCGTCATTCGTCTACTGTAATATTTAGAGGTGGCACAAAGCCCCCGAAGTTTATAATGTAATTCCTCATTAGGGCAACTGAAAAAATGGTAAATTTCCCAGATCTTTCTCAAAAGTGAATAACTGTTTGCATTTTGTTTAGTATTTTTTATTTATTTCTCATAGTAAGTGAAATATGTGCCTGTTTTAATGAGAAAATGCTGATGATTGACCTTTTTAATATCTATGCTGACCTGCTACGAAACTTTGTAAGTCAAAAAGAATATATCAGGACAGGATTGGGAATACAAGTCAAAATCTACTTTTTCCAAAATTCACTTTTCCACAACTACTTTTCCTACCAATCTACTTTATTGAAAAGCAAGATCTACTTCGTTTTGTCAAAATCGACTTTTTAAAAGAATTGTTACTGAACCTCGATTTAGTTATTTCTCGCCTTACAGCAATAAGTGTTGAAAGCTTAACCTTTCTTAATGTTATAAAAACTTAACATCTTTTTAGGCTAAACATATCACAGGACAATGAGGACATATACCCGCCCATAACTATTAGATATATATGTTTAATGACCTTTGTCAAAGAAAATATTAGTTTATAGGCAACAAATTTTCATTAAAAAAACCCGATATGAAGCAATTACGAAAATTGTGAATTCAAAAACCGTTTCATACAACACTTTAAAAATTTCAGACAAAATTGGTTTTTTAGATTCAAAATGGTTTTTTGAAAAACCAAATTTCAATGCAAAAAAACCGACATGGATTTTTAAAAAAAATATTCAATGCAAAAAAAACGACATGGATTTTTTTTAAAAAATCCATGTTGGTTTTTTGCATTGAAATTTGGTTTTTCAAAATACCATATTGAATCTAAAAAAAACAATTTTGTCCCGAAATTTTTTAGAGTGAAGGCATATAAATTTCTTTAGCATCTTGTGTTCAACATATTATATAAGTTTCTCAAAATTGGAACTTTAGGTAGGACAGAAACCTAGTTATTGCTTATTTGTCAAACCTATAGCAACACAGGACGTATGACCTGCAAGGATTCAACACAATATAGGCCTAACTTCAAACCTGTGAGAGTTAATTTGCGAAAATTGTATTATACTCGAAAAAAAGTCTCACTGTGCTCTGCTCTCGATCCCCTATATAGCATTTAAACATTTTTTCAACAAAGTGACTTAAGAAAAGTTATAAGTACAAATTTTGAAGTAGATTTTGTCAAAGGGTAAATTTTTGTAAAATTAAGTAGATTTTGACGAAAAAAAGGAGATTTCGTCAAAAGCAGACTTTGTCAGAAGTAGATTTTGAAGAAGTAGATTTAGGAAAAAGGAGATTTTGACTGCCCCCCTTTGTGAATACCGCGATGATTTTGAGGTCTACTGATGGGCAATCGCATGATAAACTTCAATGGCTTTGTGCAACTCTAAATATTAATTGATTTTACTCAAATTTTACACAATAGGCTTACCTTCTACACACTTGATCAAAATGCTGGAATAATTCGGATTTTCAAAGTGTCAAGACTACTAAGTTCTAAAATTGGTGATTGAATATGTGGAAATGCAAAGATTTTGTCCTCAGACATTTGATTTATGCATAAATGATATTATAAACAATTTTTTGTTGCTGAGAATTATTTGGAAACTTTCTTTGGGTGACCCTGAAAAATTGATCATTTTTAGTAAAATATCATCAAAAATTGCATCATGCATGGCTCAACATCACAGACACAAAATTTCAACATATGCGAAAAATGCCAACTTAATCTTGATGTGTACAACCAAAAAACATACAATATCATGTTGAATGCCACATGCATTGACCTTAGCCTTCACTTGACTTGACTTGGATTCCACCAACCTGTTTTTTGCTTCTTTCTGACAGATATGGCCATTCTTCGGTGAAAGTCATTTTCACCTGAGTCAGATCAGTTGGCTGAACCTCCTTCTTGTATGCAGAATGGTCAAAGATGTCTCTATAGTGTTATCTAGGTTCATATCGGGTGAAGTTGCCAATAACTTAAAATTCTCAATATTCTCATTTTCAAGGTTTTGGGTGATTTTTGGTGACCTACAGGCTCAGCAGTGTCATAAATCAATACAATGTTTCAACTAAAGTGTTTTCTATACTGAGATACCATTCCCTCTTCCAACAAATTCATATAGGAGACAGCCGGAACGTTTCTATTCTGCACAACCAGATGCAAATTTCCGTCGTAATGGATGACACCCAAAACATGCACTGAACCACCACCCTGAGCCCTTGTGGCCATGAGGCAGTATTCGGACAGTATCTGGCCACCTTCCTATAACAAATCTCTCCATAAGGTCTGTGAATCATGTACCAGAATATATTGACTGAGATGGAATTGACTTGAAAATTCTCAAAATATTCCACCATTTTTGTCAAGAGGGTACACTTGATGGAAGAGGAAATGATACCTCAGTGAAAATTGAGAATTTGCCATTATTGGCAACTTTACCCAATATTAACCAAAATAACATTATAGGGATATCTTTGACCATTCTGCATACAAGAAGGAGGTTCAGCCAACTGCTCTGGACCAGGTGCAAGTGACTTTCACTGAAGAATGGCCGTATCGGTCAAAAAGAAGCAAAAAACAGGTTGGCAGAATCCATGTCAAGTCAAGCGAAGGCTAAGGTCAATGCATGTGACATTCAACATGATATTGTTATGTTTTTTGGTTGTACACATCAAGATTAAGTTGGCATTTTTTGCATTTGTTGAAATTTTGTGTCTGTGTTGTTGAGCAATGATGCAATTTTTGATGATTTTTCACTGGAAATGATCAATTTTTCAGGGTCACCCATAACATTTTTCAAAATAATTATCAGCAACTAAAAATGGTTTATAATATCATTCAAACATAAACCTAGTGTCTGAGGACAAATTCTTTGAAATTCCACACTTTCAATCACCAATTTTAGAAATTTAAAATCCTGACACCTCCAAATCCTAATTATTATAATGCAAGATTCAAATCAGAGAAATTTAGAAGAACTGCAGACAGTTCTACATCAGAGAAAGAATAAAATATAAATTTTGGTGAATTTCACAAGGTCATTAATAGTTTCACGACACTCTCAGCTGATCATTCAAAATTGGGACCCATCCCATGAAATGGTCAGCATATCTAGGCCCGTTCTAACTGATTCTAGAAAGTAGTAAACAACCTGTGACGTAACCAGATCATCAAGGTCATGTGACAGAGTGCATTCCATGTCAAATCACATTTTTATTCATAAATGTTCTTTTATATACTATAGATTCTCATGACCCTTATTTTTTCATTAATTTTATGGACAATTGATATAATGCAGGACTTGCGTGATTTTCAGAGCTTGTCACATAAAAGTGTTTTACTTAAATGACATTCAGTTTCTTGGAATAAAATCCTTGGTGTTTTCATGTCCTGTATATTTTATACGACACTACACATTTCCAGCCAAAATAGGGCTTCAGAATTTGAGATCAAGTTACTGGACTTGATGCACCCTTTTCAGTTCTCTGGGGGTGGGTTTTAGGGTGGCAATTTGTTATTCCATGTTATTCTGCATTCTTTGGAATTTCTTTTTTTGACATTTTGGCAATTTCCAATCAAATTCAGTGATTTGTTTCTTTTCTCTATTTGATCTTGATAACCTACTAGTTTCTTGAATAAAGGTAGGGGAAGTGTACCTTTGGTGGATCGGTCCTTATATTGGACCACCATCCTTGCCAGCGGAGCATTTTAAAAGCATTTTTGACTGCAAGACCGATGGAACTTCGTTAAACCATTGTTTGTAGCACCGCGATGCAAGACATTTATCCATCAGCTGAAAATCCCTGATATGCTTGCAAAAAGGTGCTGATTGCTGGTTTAGGAGCCAATTGGTCAATTTGATGCAACTTTAGAAGTATTAGAAGAATGTAGGTGGCATCATATAACTTGTAAGTGCCTTATATTGGATCAGCGGACAAAATTGATTTTTGAATTTTATGCAAAATATTGCAAATGTTGTAACTTCAATCCAGTCTCACAATGAGACTTTGGCCGGCCCCATGCATCTGTCTAATAATTGATCTCTTAGGTATTACACTATGTAAGAAGGGGAGCAAAGGAGTTAGGGTGTCCAACAAAGCTACACCTTCCCACTTAAGTTTTCGACTTTTCTTTTTGCTTTTGTTAATTCCCTCTGGCATTCCTCCTTTAAGAGTGACACTTAATAAATATTGGCTTTCTTGGGACAAAAATGTCAGTAATTTTTGGTTATTTATACACCTAAGTTCAAATACTGGGGTGGATGTAAAAAAAATAACCAGGACAACACCATCAGTCAACAGCCACCCCTTTGATTGATTATGCAATCAGTAGTATCTGTTTTAACATTGGTTTGTTTCATACAGCTCATTTAACTAAAATTTTGAAATGTGTTTATAACCGGAGCTTATAAATTAAAGCTTAACATGGATGTCAAATTTTCTATCAATGATATTGTTTATTTATCAGAAAAATAACACAAAGTTCAAACACGTTTATCAGCCAGTGTTTGGACTATCTGTAGTCCAGTTAGTTGTGCATAACATCCTGGCATTAATTTATTGGATAGTTGTTGTGGACACTAAACAATACCATCAGCAATTTGCCAGAGACCATACATATAGAGGGCAGCATGAGTGGCTGCCATAAGAACTCCTTCACAAGCAGAGCCAGAAACAGTCCTTTTGCTACTAACTGCTACAGGAGGAAAGAATCTTACAAAAATGCTCCAAAGATTTTGAAAATCAAGGAGAAAGTAGCACCATGGCAACCCAAACTCAAATTTCCAGCAATATCGTTATTGTGTTCAATATATTAACATGGCTGTCAATGTATGAATGCTTACCAACGAGACACAGCAACAGGACTCCAGACACACAAAGTAAGTTTCATTTGCTTTATATCAGTATAAATATTATGCATTATTCTGCTTCTTCTTAGCATCATATTGATTCTATAATTATGTATCCCCTTGATAACACCAAGCACAGCTGCAGAATCCATAGTTTGCATTAAAAATCAGTTCACAGTCAGTCTGAGAAGCCAATTTCATTGATAGGTTCTTTTGCTCTAAATCGAATGCCCAATATATATACACTGCACCGTAAAATTTTTAATTTTGTGTCGGCTTAAATGATTGAGTGACATGGTTGTGCAATTCCTTTGAGTTGGCATAGCTTGTTGTTTTAAGTTATGATAATGGACAGATTAGCTATGTTAGCTCAAAGGAATTGTGCAACCATCTCACTCAATCATTTAAGCTGACTCGACCTTCAAATTTTACAGGTGTGTATATATTTAAATGATGCAAGATTTTTGTATGCTCAATGTCGGTATTAAATAATAAGTGTGCATTACGCATGGCATGCACAAAAAAAATTCAATTCAAATTATGTAAATCATGGCAATTCTTGAATGTCTGAAGTGTGCTTTTCTCATTTTGCACCCTGGATATAATTTCCATTGCTTAATAATCCAGGAAAGTGTTCTTTGTAGTATTTTGGGGGCTAGATAATGTTTGCTAAATTCTGTCTTGTCATGAAGGGTAGGGGAAATGGGGGCACATTGGGACATGGGGCACATTGTGACGGAGAGGTTTTCCTGTTTCCTGATAAATAAAAGTTTACATCATGGTGATATCATCAAAATTAATCTTGTGAATTCCTATCCGGATGTTTCTATATTTGGTTGGCACGTCACGGCCAGATGCAGAGGTTTGTTTAGAAAAAGTTTGTTTTCGTGCTTCTCTATCAGATTCAAAGGGGTCCAGGATTCCAGGTTGAATAATTCTCTTGTCAAATCATGAACAATCAGGCTTTACCAAGTCTTGTGCGAGTTCAATATGTAAATAATGAATTGTTACGAAATGCTATCATGATAAATTCACTCACATGGTGACTGAGAAATTAGCATTTTGGTGTGACATTCATTTGGACACTGAACGCGGGGATCATTTCACTCCAATTGAGTTCCAGGACCAGGAGTTGAACCCAGGTCCTCTCAGGCCAGTGGATTCGAAAGCAACTGCTATAACCATTAGGCCACAGGGAACTCACAATAGATTACCATACCATATCAAAATTCTTCCAATATTTCCCCAAGTCAACCTCAATTTTGCAAATTCCCAAAAACAATCTTTAAGATGCAAGTATACAAGGCTTGCCAAACTGGTGGCACCTGGCAGCAGGGGAACCGGGGCCCTATGTGCTCCGGGTTCTCCTACCCCATTCTAGCATTGTGTTAACTGAGGTGTATATATTTTTTCTCTTACACATTGGAGGGTATAACCGACAAATTACCCTAAATTGCACACCACATTCTGGTCGCCCTTGGGTGTCTTTCCAAGCAAAGCATGGTTTTGACTATCAAAAATTTATCTCAGAACATAATTCTTCCTGAGCTATTAAAGTCATAAGATTTCAAGTTGTGCATTTGTATACTTCCACTGCTTGCATTTTAACAATGAAAAAGAAAAAAAATTAAATCTGCTTTAATATATCATAGAGCTATAAGGGAAAGAGGGCACGGCCGGCTATATCAAAGGTTCACTCAGCGTCTCTCATGAGACCATAATGATGTGTGAAAAATCTCAAGTATGGGTTAAAAAACCCCAACTTAATGACATTTTAGTGATCTAATGACCCTTCTAACGGTCTCCAGTGGCTAAATAGCATAACAATTCCTCTGTTTAGCATTGTAAGAAGGAAAAATGTTTTTATCTGTCTAATAGTGTCTATCTCTATATCTGGCTATCTAACTATCCTTCTATGAATCAATCAATCAATCAATCAATCAACCAATCAATCAATCAATCAACCAATCTATCTATCTATCTATCTATCTATCTATCTATCTATCTATCTATCTATCTATCTATCTATCTATCTATCTATCTATCTATCTATCTATATTTCTATCTATATTTCTATCTATCTATCTATCTATCGATGTAGATCTATATCTATCAGTATATCTATGTCTTTCTATCTATATGCATGTAGCTGTGTGCTGCTTGGTGTTTTTTAGTTTCATCATAAAAAACACCTATATTTTGATTATAATGACTGCTTATCTTTAAATGTCAGTTCAAAACATAAAATATGGTTGTAGAAATATCTGTATCAGCCAAAGTCAATGTAAGTATCCATAAATATCAGTTTGTTGTGTTAAAATAATATTTTTTGCAAAGAATAAAGAACTTCTGTCTTGGTCTGAGAGGTGATATATTTGCTTAAAATTCACAATGTGCGCACCCTTGCGCACTTTTCTAATGTGGCCTATCATATCAACTAACATTTGAAGTTTAATATCCCAAAATATCAAATTCGCCAAGCATGTCCCTGTTGAGATATGACAGGTTTAATAAAGACTATTTTCATTAGTTTTTTTCCTGACTTTTTACTTAAATCATTGAGAATCAGGGGTTATAATTGTCCTAATTTTTCGGGGGAAAAACTGACTTGTAGGTCTTTAAAAGGCCGATTTTATAGGATCAATCAATAACCAGAAACTTTGGATCTCTGCCATTTGCTGCATGGACTTGACAGGGGCTTCCATGCAGGCCTGGAAATGGGGTAAAAAGTTTGAAATGTGCGGGCGAGACACTGATTGGATGAAAGGATACCGAGGGTAATAAATAGGCTATTAGCAAAGGGGCTAATACCGCGAAATTCAAAGGATTTTTCAAATTTTCTTCTGATGATTTTGGCACATTTGTGTGTAAAACATAAAATTTAGCAAATGGATCATGACCAAATGGAGTGTTCTATCCTGTTAACTTATAGATCCATGAATATATTGTCTTGTTTGTGCCGTTATCATGTGTAGTAAGAGAATTTTGTAACAAAATGATAAAAAATTCTTTATTACCTCCTTGGAAAAATTCCCAAAGTAATATCAAAATTCTTTATTACCTCCTTGGAAAAATTCCCAAAGTAATATCAAAAGTAATTCAAATTTATAAGGATGTTTTTAAATTCAGAGGACCCAAGCACGTGTTGCAGTTAAAGCAGGTCAAATAGCCAGGCAGAATGGTGTCATTAAAAAGAAGTTCGGTAGTAAATTATCAAAGTTAATAGAGGTTGTTAAAACATCTTGACTAATTGGTCTCAGAAATATAAATGTCACTTTTTTAACATATCATAATAATGTACATGTATTTTGATTGGATTTTAAATTAATTGCTATATACATTTTCATGCACTATATTTCTTTTTTGAGGGCAAAATAAATTATTTTATTATATGATCACTATGCTAGAGCGATGCTGATTGGCCAAAATCAGACACATGATGACATCATAAAAACTCTATTGCATGGTTCGAGTGCAATATGAGATTTTTTCTAAAACATTTTTTGCAATGTTTTTTTTTTTTCAATTTTTTTCATATTGCATGGTTGGAGTGCACTATGAGTTTTTATTTTTAAAAAATTTCCAAAAGAATAAAAAAAAATGTTTTTGACAAAAATTAAAAATTTTTTTTTTCATACTAGAACTAATATTGGAAGCATATTGGTAAAGTAATAAAACAAATACGGCACTTATTATCGTGCAATTGACATGAAAATTATTTATTTGCACTCGTAAATTCATGTTGAACTAGAATTTTCATATTGCACTCATATCATGCCGTATTTGTATAATAATAATATATTATATGTATATTTCCAAGGCAAAATAAATAATTATATATTTCAGTATGTCTATTTTCAAACTTTCCATATAAATAGATCAAAATTCATTTTGGCTTTGAAGCTAAATTAATTTGCATTATTGTGCATATATATATCAAAAAAAGAAGAAGAAGAGAGAAAAAAACGGAGTAAAGTGAACAATTCCAACGACAAATAATTGTTATCTTATTACTTTTTTCTACGAATTCCTACAAGTTTTTATGACGTAAAATTTGAGTCACGATACGAAATCATTAAAGAACCTGTCATCAGTGATGGAAATGGAAACTTTATCATATGCAGAACTACAATGTATTTCATGTCAATAAAAAGGCTAATAATTCAACCAAGACGAAAAATACTTCTCACCTCGGCAAAAAAACAAAATAACAAAAAAAAACAGCTCTTCTTCAGTTTTTTTTTCATTTCCTGTCCTTTACTTCCTTGTATCATATTAAAGGGTGTAGACTCATGTTTGAAAAAGATTTGCGCATTTTGCTAAACTACAATTCTTGAGACATTTTTAATGCGCAATTTCAAAACGACGTAACTATTTTTTTTCCCCAAATTTTCGATTTTTTAAAATTTCTCCATTCAATAAGTTGCATACCTTCTGCTTGTCAATGTGTTAGGAATGTCAACAACATGTATCAACAAGTAACATGCCTGAAAAGAATCTAAAAATAGCTATCCAGGGCAGGAAAAAAGTAGGTATTGCAACATTTTTGAAATTCACAAACAGAAGCAGTACTGCCTTTTTGCATCTCTTAGAATTTTTTAGGGCGAGAAGATTTATTGAACTTTTGGGTGAACTGTTGACTGATAGGTCAAGGAATTATATATTTTTCTTAGTGATTCAGCACAAATTCCAACGTTTATGCGTGGAAATCTTGTCACAATTATGTCAGATATTTTGTCATGATATACAGTTTGACACACCCTGCAGATATTATATAGATAGTGGATGGTGAGGAGACCAATATTGAGTTTTATTGGCCGAAGCAGTAATATTGGTCGAGGCCGGAGGCCGAGACCAATATTACCTGCTAAGGCCAATAAAACTCAATATTGGTTGACTCAACATCCACTATTTGTTATATTCTGCACCTCAATTTTCAGACTTCTAAATATTTGTAAAATACTGGTTTTTTTAAAGATAATTATTTTTTTTATATGAAGTATACATAATTTTTCCCAAAATTTACAATGAACTTATTTATAAAATGATACAATGACATTTCAAGAGGTTGGAATTCCTGCTACCCAGGCCCTCCCTTAAGTAACAGGCAATTAAGTGCATGGTTGCTGCTGAGAGCATAGGGGCACACCAATATCACTCTCCACACACCAATAACACATTTAAGACACCAATATGGTTATTTATTGGCTTGTCATGTGACTGATCTCCTGCTACATGATTGGCCTTAAAATTTTGATGCAGAATATTATGAAATATGGCTGCAAAAACCATGAAATACCTGGGAGATATTTTGCCAAAATAAGGAAATGGATATAATTTTTTTTTCTCGAAATTTCTCTTCTGGCCTGCTATACTTTTATCCAATATTGCATGACAACTAAATTTAAAATCAAAGTCAAGATAAGGTGCCAGGTGCCTGTATTTTACGAAAACATTATTCTTGGTCACTATGATATGGTAAATAGTAAATTATTGTGTGTAGAGAATAATTGATACTTTATTGTGACAGAAATACTGCCAGGTACCCTTGCTTACAACTGCTCTGCAAGGTACTCCTGATTTTGGACATTTATCAATGATTTTTTATTCTTTTGTTAGTTGTCCCTTTTCCTTCCTTGGCGCCCTGTAGGTTTTGCCAGTTATAAAGCAGAACATTACTTGGTTGATGAGAAGTTTTCAATTTCACATTTCGTCTTCACATTTTGCCTGTCCTACTCCTACCTGTTATTGGGGTAGGGCACTGGCACCCACCTTGGATACAGGTCACCTTAAAAATGACGCCACTTGGGAATTGACCTGTGGTTACCTTACTGCATAGTTCAGCTGCACTTTCACCAAAACAAGTTACAAAATGAGCAGTTATAAATAACAGACAGCATTATAAATAACAGACCTGCATGTTATTATTTGCTCAGGAATTTAAGGTAACCTTAACTATATCAAGAAGTCATTCTCCCAATCAGGAATAAGTGAACAGCCTAATGCTTGTTTAGAAAACTGGGGTTAGGAATCTAGGACGTTCAGGTGATCACTCAGCAAGTCAGTCCCACTCAAAAATATGGAAATACTGTGTCTTAACAACAGTACTCAAATTTAAAAAGTTGGCTAAAATAGTATATAAGCCTCTCAAAGATGACTGAAAGAGAATAAATAGTAAAGAATTTATAATGGACCTTACTGGCTTGCGAATAAGAGGTTATACGAAGGCTGAATTGGTATCCTCCTAGGGTATCCTTTGCCGTATCGTCCACGGAGACCTGTATACATATTCCGCCATGTTATTACCTTTTTATCCCTGCCATTTATTTTTGTTTCAGTATTCACTTTTAATTATTCTGTTATTATTATGTAACACCAAGCAAGCAACATGTCAAGACAATAATAATTATTTGTTTACTCCTGGACATGCATGGCAGATTTTAAATGTCAGGCAGGGAAGGATATCACAACTCAAGCGCTTGATTGGACCAGGGAGATGTTAGTCCTTACAGCTCCCTGATTGGGCAAAGACAGAGAATGATATCATAATGACCAATGTATCGGTCTTTCTGATTGGCTGAACCTGGTGTCCTTCCCTCAAAAATGTTGTATCCTTCCCTGGTTTTGTACTGTCCGGGATATTTGTTGATCAATCAATGCCTGACAAGAAAAACACCTCCGCATGGTAGGATAAAATTAATTTACAGATGGGAGATAGGAGTCGGTCCAAGGGCCCGGTCTCTGTCTGCATGGGAAGAGACATGGCTGGCACTGAATAAGTATTGGTTATTCACCACGGGAGAGGGAATATGTGAATTATCACGGGAGAGGGAATATGTGATTTATCACCGGAGGGCTTTAACCCGAAGTGTGATTAAATACACATTCCTGATCCCATGCTGAATAACCGGCTTATACCATGAGACAAACACTCAAATAGTCAAACATGAGAGGATAACTGGACAACAAAGAATATAGGAATTATTTCTCTGAAATACTGGCATGTGATTGGCTGACAGAGGTGTCAAATAGTACAATTTCCAGTTGTTCTTCAACATTGGCAAGATGTGCCTTGTGAGAGTCTGATTTTATCATCAACCAGTGTAAAAGCAATCAGCAACTGTACATAGTTACTGTGACATTCTTCTCTTATTTTTCAGGTCTGGATGTACAGTTATGCGAAGAACACGCTTTAAAAGGTCACTGCAAATATTACGAATGCTTGGACAACGCCATGCAATGTGGTGGATTTATTCACAATCGCACTTTAGGCAGCTCACTCTGCCAAATCACACGTCATTCAAATTCTCATATGACTCGTAAGGTAAGTTGATATAACGGCAAAAAATTGTTGAAGGAAGTGTAAATTATTGAATTTATGAACTATCAGGTCCTTGTGTCGTTTGTTTTAATGCTGATGAGCCAATAAATTCACCGAGCTTGATGTGGTTTAAATGGCCTCATAAGTACATGTTTACTAAAATATCCATAAAATAGTCATATGTTTTTTTAAAAACTGTCCTGTATTTGACTATTTTGTTTCAATTCTAGGGCCATGCCTGGACGAGGGCCACTAGCAATTGTGTTCTCCGTTACATTGCACAAAATAGTGCTCTTGGCAGCGCCGCCTGGTGCTGGCGTGTTGGTGACGTCGATAAAGCAGCATTCTCACACTGCGCCTCAAAACATGACATTTGCAAAATACTATGGGCTGACAGGAAACCGCTTTCAAGACTAGGGTGAGCAGATGCAACAATTAATTTATGCCAACAAATGTTTATAATTATTATACATATATGAGGCTCTGGAAGTAACTTTGCGTTCCACTGTCCCTTGGCCATTTTGCGTTTGATTCCCTGTCCCTTTGCAATTTTCAATTGAATTTTG
The DNA here is from genome assembly GCA_026936325.1 of Platynereis dumerilii. Lineage (NCBI taxonomy): Eukaryota > Metazoa > Annelida > Polychaeta > Phyllodocida > Nereididae > Platynereis > Platynereis dumerilii. The sequence continues at coordinate 10,168,695 of JAPTHN010000001.1, forward strand.
AATTGTTGTATGTCCCTCATGCCCCTTGGCCATTTCATGTTCCTTGGTTATTTTACTTTTGAATTCCCTGTCCCCTATTATAGGCTATATCACCCCTCACCTAGAGCCTCACATAATTTGCTTGGCAACCCATTGGTTCTTGTTAATTAATTTTGTTCTATAACTTTAGCTGTTAAACAGTTTAAGCTCTCGTTTAACATTTTTCTCAATTAAAATAAATTGCTTTATTATGTATTATAAAATATAAGACATGTTTAAATTTTTAAATGCCATTTGTAGGTATCTATGGATACACAAATTCATTCACCTATTTTGGTGAAGACAAAGGAACTTGATCAGAGACCATAGATTAATGTTACACTCCACTCACATAATTTTGCCAGACCATTGTTTCAGAGAAACTTTGAAACCAGATTCTTGTAAACAACTTCGGGTGTGTTTTTGGTCATTGACATTCGTTACATTTTCATTTTATTTATTCAGGTTTTTGACCTTGATAGAGGCCGCCAGAGGCTGTCCACGTGCAGATGTCAATAAATTTATCACATGGAGTGTCTCTCGTCGTTTCTCAAGGCAACGCAAGGGGGCAGTGCACTGACTTTACTGATCTCTGGTGCAAATTTAGGAACTAAAACCGCTCTGGACTATCCATCAAAAATAAACAACATTTTGGGTATGGGACTTGAGTGAGATGAGTCACTTGACTTCGAGGAAAACAAGACTCAATTATATTACAGCTTGATCTCCAGAAGCTATACTTGTTTTTAAACAATTATCTGTAAATGCCATGCATCATTATATAGGCAATGTGATCATGATGTATTATAATAATTACATGTATTTGTAAGCCTGACATCTAGGCTATCATGGGCCTAAATATTATGTGCTCATTACAAATGTGCTCATTATTGGCGACAGGGTCGAAAATTGAAAGCTACTGGTAGTAAATCTATTGCTGTACCATATGGTACAAAATACTGTACTTCAAGAATCTCTGTATGACAGGTCCCCATTGATGTACTCTGCTATTATGATCAATAAAGTTTAAAAAAAAAATTCGGCTTTCGTTTATCTATCAACATAAGCATGCTTGCAACTCTAGGCCTACTTCAGAGTTTTGGAATAAAGCCATTTGTTGGCCTGCAGTTACACTGAAAAAAAGAAAAGAAAAGAGGACTATCTGAATCAGGCACAAATGATCTGATTTGTCCATTCTAACTGTCTAAATGTCTTAATCAGACAATTTGTGGAAAGGACAATCAAATATTTGAAATTTTAAACAGTTCATTTGTCTTTAATTAACGTAATAGACATATAGGCCTAATATATACATTGGACAATTATTGTCTAATTCAGGCAGATAAGTCTTGCTTCTCATCTCAAAGAAATTGAACACTCAATAAAGAACGTTTCTTCATACAGACATTGTTCTAATGATTATAGAATAAATGCATTTGCCATATTTATAATTGATACTACATTTTTGTGGAATAGTCATTCATCCAAGTCAATCGTATCATCTCAAGTTTCTCACGGTCATCCGCAGAGGAATACAACTTGGTAAAACGGTATTTCTTTGAGGGTGGTTGTACTTCTTTTTACTGCTATTCCAACTTAAAGGCTAGGGTTCTACTCTAACAGGGCAACAACAAAACCAGTCAACCGATCCAGAAAAATTAATATTTGAAATTTCAGGTGCTGGTGTCCAAATAGACCTGGGAAAGTACAGAAAATTCTGGTGTTTCAATTCAACAGGAACTGCTTATGGTAGCCCAACAATATTTCGAAGTGTTCAAGCCCAGGCATCATTCTATGCAAAGGTAGATAATTCGTTGATTAAGGTATCACCATATCACGTCATAGTTTTGCTGAAAAAGGATGAATCCCTTGATGTTATGCAGCATACTTATAGATATGTATAACTAAATAGAATATCCCAGGAGATAGGGTTAAGCTTGTGGCAAACGTATATATTGGAGAGAGAAAGAATGTGAAGGGAAAGCTATCCCTTTGCATTTGGCGGAATTGAATTTTTGAATTGCCGGTCACTCAGCGGTGGATTGGGTTTAATGTGGGCCATTATCATAGATCTATAGGAAGGCCCGTAGGCCCATCTGGGCATGATCGGTTGATCAAGGTTGTCATTTTGAGGTTGCCTTTCTCCATCTTGGAGAAATTGCTACCTGGTATTTCTTAAATTTAAATATTGTGACTGTTTGCTTCGAGAGAAAAATAATATATCTGAATATCTGAATCTCCAAGCAAAGTAGCCGGGGCCTATATATAACGACGGATGTCCGATCGCCAATTAAGAGTGATGGGCAGGCCTAAATGAAAACAAGAAATAAATAGAAATATATATTCATGACCCCTGTAATTTTTAACCTATAATCACGTTATTGGAGGTCTTCGATGGACAATTGGACACGCTTTCCAAATGAACTTTTAATAACAAAAAACTTAAATGACATACCATGCTTGGCGGAGTCTTGCATTTCAAGAAGTAAAAAAATTAAAACATGAGGAATTTCAAATTAAATTATTTAAAAATATTACACATCAAAATTGACAAATATTCGAATAAATTAGGGAATTGCACGTGTAACTGACTGCCCATTTCTAATTGCAATAGAACGATCAAAGGGGGTACAAAAATAGATCAACGAAGCTACGACACGATCGTGGCTTCATTCATTGAAAATCGTGGCTTCTTCGAACAGAATCGTAGCTTCATCTTGGGTCGTAGCTTCTTGAATTGAGGGCAATCTTGACCCCCTAGCTTTTGTCATCTCATTGACCAATCAGAGTGTCATATAACTGACCAATCAGAGTGTAGGTCCAAGAAAATAATTTTGTATAAAGCCCTTCCAATTTTATGGACCCATCACAATCTTCCATAGCTCTCAGATAAATAACTCGAAATTTGGAAATTATTGACAACTTCTGAAAATGGCTTCACCAGTGTTTACCACACCGAAATCAAGAATCTCCAGACCAAAGACTCGTAAGTAACTTGCAATTTTTTGAGATCATATCCCATTGCCTGCTGTGCTGTAATACATCAAAACAAATAATAATGCTCATTTTTGTACTTCGTCTCCTAAACATATTTTGTATATTACAAAGTTTCATATAAAAAACGGTGCCATTTTTGAGATTTACAGACCATGCAGACGTCAGAAGGACATATATTTTGTCTGGTTCCAGACGTCTGTAGAATATGTTTTTTGTCTTTTTGCAGACGTCTGTAAGCTTTATTTTTAACCCCTTTGACACAGACGTCTCTGCTGTGACCATTACTACCACTTACAGACCAGAAGTGGATGAGACACAAGCTATTTTAAGACATCCGTAGGCTATATATTTTGCCTGTTTCTAGACGTCTGTAGACTTTATATTTAGCCAGTTTCCAGACGTCTGTATGCTGTATTTTTAGCCTTTTGGAGACGTCTGTAGGCTTCAATTTCTGCCTTTTACAGACGTCTCTACTATGATAATTTTGTTCCAAATAGTGCAAAAAATATAATGCAGACCAAAACAGTTTGACTTTAGATTGCAAGACAAATAGAGTTTTGTAGGAAAAAACCAGACAATGGTTAGTCTGGATAAATTGAGTTTTCATCATCTGAAGACGTCTGTAAAAGTTCTTTTAAAGGAAATAACAGCAATTACAGACGGCTGTAAGTGCTCTCAAATGCATGGACTTTCCATGTCATTTGATCCTGTCTGGATAATCAGAAATACATGTGATACAGACGTCTGGATCACCATATATTCATTGGTCTGTAAATAGTTGGTTTAGGCACAATGCAGACGTCTGTTGATGTTCTTAATAATAACTATCAGAATTGTGTCCGTGATAAAGAAAAATTGATAGTATACAGATAGTCTGTAAGGAGGTGGAAATGCCATCTAACAGACGTCTGTTTTAAGTCAGAAATATACTTCTGCAGACGTCTGCATGGTATGTAAATTGATAGGATCCAGACTGTCTGTAACATGCTAGAAATTATGTCTAGCAGACGTCTGGCTAATTAACAAAGAGATCTCATACTGACGTCTGCATGGTCTGTAAATCTCAAAATTCAGTCCGTTTTTTAGCTCCAAAGTTTTGGTAAATACTTTTAATTTGCCGTTAATTTGTTAAGTTATTACAATTTTTTGTGTGTGCAAAATTCGTCAAGTACAATTTTCGTTTATCATGCTTTTTTTTGTGAAACAGCCATGCACGAAACTTGTTCCGATCAATGTGTAATTTGATGAAATGTGAATGTAATCAATTAACCTTTCCTTTTCAGTTGGTGCCCCTAAAAGGATTTGGTTCAGCAGAGAAGCCAGGGACTGTCTGGAGACAGTTTTCACCCTGGACCCATACCCAGACAGAGAGACCAGGGATGAGTTGGCTGATCAGTTAGGCGTCAAGTCTGCTAAGATCAGGGTATGTGTCTGATAATTTTTTCTATCATGTGATTTTGATTTGTGAAGATCAGTTTCTTTTAACTCAAGGGCAGTATGTACACTCTAAAAATGTCGGGACAAAATTGGCTTTTTAGATTCAGCATGGTTTTTTGAAAAACTAAATTTCATTGCAAAACCAACAAGGATTTAAAAAAAAAATTCATGTTGGTTTTTTGCATTGAATTTTAGTACATACATATTGCTTTTATAAATGCATTCAGCTTGAACGTTTTTAGGGTTCCTTCTATCTTTTTTAAGGCTTTTTTAAGGCTTCATGCATGTTTTTTTTTAGATTCTCTTGTTGTTTCTAAATTTTATAATTTTTATGTACATATTTTAATTTGATCCAAAAATGCAAAAATCATGATCCAAATGATGTCTAGAGATGATGGTCAAGAAGTAGACCAATGCTGATATCCATTATGTTGTATCAAATTTTCAAATCTGTTGAACCCCTTTCAACGAATTAACAAATGTCTAATCAGAAAGACACATTCTAATGTTAGTATTTTATCCTTTCAGGAGTGGTTCTGCAACAAGCGAAAGAGGACGAAGAAATTAGGCCTCTCATTCACCCGCTCTGAGGATTCCAGCATCAGACCCACCACTCCATGTCGAGATGAGAATGACTGTTCCCTATTGAACGTTGCTGTATCTTCTCCTGGTAAGTCCTTCACATTAACCAAATTAATTTCACTTGCATAAATACTCAAATATTTAAATAAATTTATTACATGGCGAAATACGTTCACAAGAGTTACATTCTGTCAGCTGCGACCTCAAATGGCATATTCGCTCATAATCATAATTATGAATATTTTTATTATTTTTCCAGTGGCGTATTCCACTCCGAAGTATCCTGTTGCCAGGGGATACTCAGACTCCGACTTGGAAGACATGTGTGAGGTGGACACAGAAGCGACATCTGACGACGAAGACCATCTCATTCTCTCCTACCTTTCTTCGCTAATCAAGAGATCTGCAAAACCACGACCGGATCGTTCGTCAACAAGAACCCACTGTTCACGGCCATCGCGATGGATCCCAGAATCCCCTGTGACGTCGTTCTACGTCTCAGACTACACCACCGAAGCGCCTTCTGACCACCGAGTTTGAACTTTGAACTTTTAAATCACAAATTTTAAATTTTACATATTTCTGTGCATTTCTTATTGCCTATATTTATTCAAAAGCTTGATTTTTGGTTGAAAACATTCGGAAGGAAATCACATGTACATTGTTGCCTAAATGTATTTATTAGAAAGCATGATTTTTTGTTGAATACATTCCGTTGGAAAAACATACCCAGAATTGTTGTTATTTTCTTAAATTGTAACATGCTGAACCATTTTCGGCAGCAAATCCTCGGCTTTCAGCAGCTATTCGGCCACCGGGTGAATCTGTGTGTTCTGTAAACAAGCAACTACATAGTGCAGGTTGAACTTGGTCTAGCACTTCTGGCAGAAGGTTTAAAAACAAAGTCGTCTGAAGGTTGATAATCAGGGTATTAAAATCACAGGAAAGGTACATCTTAAAAGAGCGTCTGAAGCCCTGGAGAGGTAAGGCATAGAGTGCCACAGATAATTTGATCTTCAAACAAGATTGGGCATCGGCCACATTCCCATGAAAAGCCCAGAACTGGATCAAGGTTCGCTCTGTCAAATTTCTCGGCAGGACAATATGGCCCCTATTATCACAAGATCTCCATCAAAGTGATTATTCTGGGTGGGCAAATTTAGAGACAGATCCCTGCAAGACACCACAGACCTTAGTTGCCCAATGGAGGCTTCCATTGAGTCTGTATGGGAAAAACGGACACAAAGTTAAATTTTTGACACCTCTGCATCATTTAGGCCCACTGCAGAAAAGTCATCAGTCCAAAAGGACCTCTGAATGAATAAATTATCTCTAGAAAGGTTGTTCTTTGCAATACAACTTGTTTTTGTATTGAAAAATGAGTAATTGCGACAATGAGCGTCATCCAAAAAATTATTTATAAGTGTTAAGTTTTTTTTTTACCACCCTGTAGGAAAAATAGTGATCACACCGTCAGCTTGATGGCTTAAAGTTAAAAGCTCTTTAAAAACTTCGAAAACACTAATTTTATGGCAAATGTTTCCGATGCGAAATCCAGAATGGCCTGCAGGGGGCTCGGGGCAGTTATTATTATAAGTGCAGTTGGAAGCCCCCTCTTGTGTGAAGAACAGAGAAATGGAATATGATGTACGCAGAGTTACTAGTCTACTGACAAGTTATTGCAAAGCACTGCAGGTCTACAGCTGGACCGTTTTGTACAGATATCAATGCTTAACAAATGCTATCCCAATTTAGTTAACTCCTATGTTCAGAGCTGCTTCAATGTAAGTGGGACAGATGGTGGTTTGTGTCTGAATTCTAAAGATCCCTATATAACAGCTTATAACCTGCTAGTTCCGAAACTGCTTGCAGGATAAGACTTAGTATTCTTACCTGACGAGATGGATGGATCAGGGCCGTATCAGCACACTTTTTGGCCCGGGGCAAATTGTTTCTGATGGGCCCCCAGAGGCGGACTGGCCCCACAGTTAAATGGGTCCCTAGCCCTGTTATCGCAATAGCATGGTCTTCAATCTAGCATTCTTAATTAATCTGTACCTCGCTATGCCTGTATAAAAAGCCACAGTGATTGTAGAATTTTTTTATTTGCATGATATTATTATGAAATCATGAATAGTTGAATATAAAATTAGACAAAAACATCCTCACGGAAATCAGGAGGGTGGCCCTTGGAATTCCTGCTTTATAGGCATATAGTTAATTGAGGGGGCAGATATTGGCGGATTCAGGAGGGGTGTAGGGGGCCCATGCCCTTTTAGGTCCCCAAAACGAAAAGTGACTTTTTGAAGCAAAATATAAGTAGTATGAGGATTGAGAAGGGCCAACAAATTTCAAGACACATCTGGGCCCCTCCCAGTCTACTGTATCTGGAGATTAAACTGGGCAAGGGGCCCCTTCCTTATTTTTTAAAGGTTGCTGGTGGCCCCCTAAGGCGGTGGGCCCCAGGGCATTGCTCTCCTGCCCATAGGGCCAGTCCACCCCTGGGCCTCCCTTGCACCCCAAAAGCTCTCTAAATTCTGAAAATATGTTCTCGTGTGATGCGCGTCAGTTAGTTGACTAAATCCGACTTACTTTCTTTACTGTTGCAACTCTTTTCAGTTTCATAATGGGCCCCCCTGAGGCCATGGGCCCGGGCCCATAGGTTAATACGGCCCTGGGATGGATGGGTGATTGGGCTTTACGTCCTGTATTTATGTACTTAGGCTAATTAGGTCAAGAGGTGTACATGACAATGAGCCTGAAGGATGATTGAAACAGCAGTCCAACGTAGGGCAAGCCGCCCAGGTGACCCGACAAGAGCTGAATTCGAACCCTGGACCCAGCGAATGGCAACCTAGCTTGCTACTACTAGACCAACAGATCTGGGAATGTGTTCTGGTCATGAGCTAAATTTGCGAGAAGCCCAAGTGTAAATTATGGATTGTCAAAACAAGGTTCAAAGAGTTTTTCAAAGTTAACTTATGGCAGAAGTTATTGGATAGACTGAGCTTGTCGAACGTTACCTCTTTATTATGCTAATGGCTTCTGAAGTTTCAAAACAGCTTGCTCTGGTAAATAGCATGCCGATCCAGCCACATTACAGATGGAATGAACAGAATTTATTGCCAAATGGGTCTCTATACTGTATAGCATATTAGTCGATCTTCTCAAAAACTTTTGTTCTGCAAACTATACAGACTGCATAGTATATCTTATCATCCTCTACAGCTCTTACTTGTTTTGTATCAATTTTGCCCCTTCATATCATACTTGGTACTTATGGATTTCCCAAGGACAAAATAGCTCGATTTACTGCAGTCCAGATGAGATTGTGATTGCTCTGGAAAAGCAGTTATGCCGTAGTGTGGCTTTCAAAGTCACTTTAGTCTTGCCTCATGGTGTCAGCTGTGTAATGCCTAGATCACACGGAGACGTAACAGAGGGTTCTTGTCGCGGCGCTTCTTTCTTTTCCAGGAAAGTGGGAGGTTCTTAAGCTAGATTCAAAAATTCGGCGACGATATTTTCGTCTACGGCGCATCTTAAACTTCCTCGCCAAAAGTTCCTAGAAGTCACGTGACCTTATGGTGAGGCAAGAACTTGCTTCAGGAAAGATTCAACCTGTTGAATCTTTACGAAGCAAGAAGCCACGATGCAAAAGACCTGAAAGACCCCCAAAATGATTGGGCGAAGTTAGAGACAGCTTGGGCGAAGTTAGAGGCAGGTTGGGCGAAGCTAGAGAGTGCTTGGGCGAGGCTACTTATCATTGAGTCAATGGAACTTCGGCGAAAAAAGAGAACAACTCGCCGACGCAAACAGGCTGTTGAAACGCCTAAACAGCTACTTGCTTCACCGTAACAGGTATTTGCTTGGGCGTAATTGAAGATTAGGACGAAGTAAGAGGATGCTAGGGCGAAGCAAGAGCATGCTAGGGCGAAGAAAGAGACTCCTTGGGCGAATCTAGTTTAACATTGAAGCAATGGAACTGCGCCGAGGCTCCTGAAAACTCGCCGACACAAGTCTCTTCTTGCCTCGTCCGTAATTACGAGCGATTCGGCGTAGAAAACGAGTGCCTCGTCGTCCTAGGATCAATCTATGACGATGAATAACCTTTAATTGATTATATAATTGTCCAAAAATGGCTTGAAACGCCGAAAGTTGGCGAAACTGAAGTTCCTGGCACCTCTACAACTTCGCCGTCACTTAACCACTCTCGTGAGACACTCGCATAAGGAGGCCCAGACTCAGATAAAGATGCCGGAATAAGTTCTCTACTCATCTGAGTGCAATGGTTCAAAACTTTAAAAGGATCTTGGGTTTTCTCAGTTGTAGATTTCTGACTTGTGAAACCAAGGCGCAATTCCCATCCCATATACTGCATATAAACCCCAGGGCCGATTTCACCAAAATAGTTTTAACAGTTAGACCTGGTCTTAACTCCTTTAAACCTGGTTTAACTAAGTCCCTTTCACCAACAGTGTATCACCATTATGCTATATCATAACAATTAATTACGACGTACAGGTGAAGATTAACAGTGATGGCTTAGGTGGACAACTTAATTTTGTTTCTTGGTAAAGTATAAAATTGTTGCTTTTAAGTGGGCTAGAGAAGTTTGAGAGAAAAAGCTAGTTTTGTTGTCATCTTGTTTAATGAGCAATCTGCAAGCTTCACTTTAGAAATGTTGGAATTTTTTTTTGGATTAGCTCTCTTCTGACAGTTAGCCCATAGGCCGTAGCCGCTATATACCTTTGATAGTAAAATGAAACAAGGTTGCTCACTCCTCACTTGGCTGAGTTTTCCAGGAGCCCAGCATAACCTCAAACTGACCTGACCCAATTCTCTGTGCGTCTGTGATTCGCTGAGAAGGTTGAAATAATGGCCTCAAAGGGTTGCACCATAATGACAATGTTTTTGTATTAACATGATTAAGGGGCTGTTTTGGTGTTTATGTTTGCAGTTAAGGGTATTAGTATGCATTCATCCAACACAAGCTCCAGCAAATCTCAGAATTTGAGGTTGCCAATTTACACACTGTGGTCACTCACACAACTGTGGTAATAAAAAAAACACAGGATTAAGCAATTGCTATTACACACAAAAAGATTACAACAAACTGGAGCCAACAAAACTTGAAACAGAAAACAACATGCTCTTATAATTAAATCCAAGAAAATCCCTTCAGGGCTTTCAGGGTCAAAGGTGACCTTGGGCTTCTGATAAGATCATAGAGGACAATTAGTTTTTGGCTACTGCTACACCTTGTCATATATTTAGGTATGTTTAGGTATAATCTCCTGTTGCAAAACCAAACAGTAACTGTGAAGGCTAACACCTGTGGTTAGCCTTTAAAATTGCCTATCATGTCAAAAAATTCCATGAAAAGTCCCCAGCAAAACAACTCGCTCATAATTGGTTCTCCTCAAATGAGAAATTCTGTCTGCAAATTTCCTGATCTGTCCCTCTTCCTGAGGCGTTTGTTTCATGAGAAATAATCCGGTTCTTTCCATGTTCTCGATCCGATTAAGGAGACTGAGTTAAGTGTCTCATCATGATCTGCAAGCAAATTGGTTCATTTATACGCAAATTGTATAACCCAGCAAATAGTGCAGACTTGTAGTGAATACGATGTACAAGTTATCTCAAGTAAGTTAAGTTACAGAATAGAATATATTAAATGACAAAGAATAGGAGAAAGTTTTGCCCATTATTGCATGTCAGAGCATCGGGTTCACATAATGAAAGCCACAGATATAGACATGCTTATTGAAAAGTTTGTCTGACAGTGATTGACATACAATTGTGATTAATAGTATTGACTGTAGAGGATTTAAGATTAAGTCAGTAAATAAGAACTAGAATTAGCTCCCCAATCAAATCAAACTGTGTAACTGCAAGGATGCTTTCAAGCTCCAAATAAAAAAAATGGTTAAAAAGTCTGCAAATCACATGCCAGCATTTCAGGGCGATAATTCCCATATTCTTTGTTGTATACACTCATCGTCTCATGTTTGACTGTTTGACTGTTTGTCTCTTGGTATAAGCCGGTCATTCACCATTGGATCAGGAATGTATGGGTTTATCACACCTCGGGTTAAAGCCATCAGGCGATAAATTGCATTTATTCCACAAAATAAAGGTAAATGCAGCAGTAATTGGCACTAAGAAGATGGTCTAAATGTAACTCATGTTCTTCCTTTTTTGAAAAATGACTGAAGAGATGTGAAACATGAGTAGGAGAGTTGCAGTGAGAGCGCAATAAGTGAAGTGCAATGTGTAACGCATTGTATCAGTAAAAATCTCTAGTTAAAATCCAACTGACATGTTCTAGTTGTTCATAATCAATCATGATGGGCCACGGATGTTAAGCTTCAATTGATTACAAGAGTAGGAATCATCTTTTCTCCCATTATTCGATGTTCAGATACTCATTAGCATCATTACAAACTCCAAAATCAACCGATAAACAACATATTTCTAATTTTTCACATTTTGTTGCCGATATATGATCTTTTGTCTTCAACTTAGTTGCTTAAAGTGAGTCACCCCAGTCAAGGAATCCTCCCCAAGACGGCGCTCTCCTTCGCTCAGGAACTGGAGGGCCTATCTTCGGTGGAAAACTCTGCAGGAGGCCTCAATAGTGTATGAATCTATCATCTCGAAAATCTTTCTCCTACATACTACAGACAACAGCGCATTTTTGTATCCATTTCTTTCATTTCATATCATACTTGTTATTTGTGGATTTCCCAAGGACAATATAGCTTGATTTACTGCATTCCAGATGAGATTGTGATTGCTTTGGAAAAGTAGTTATATATGGCTATCAAAGTCACTGTAGTCTTGACTCAGTGTCAGCTGTGTGTAAGGAGGTCCAGAATTCTGGTAAAGGTGCTGGAATAAATTCCCTGTTCATCAGGGGGGGAGGGGTCATGGACTCATAGTCTCATACTTTAAAAGGGTCTTTGGCTTATCTTGGTGACAGGATTTCTTCAAGCCCAAATACCCCAATTTGGATAAATGTTTCATCAATTGCGAAGCAAGTTCACTAAATCTTCTTATACCATGATTCCTGCCTATCCAATATAACCAGTAAAGAAATACAGGATATAAACTTTGTAAACCCGATGGCCCATCTTTAAGGATTTGGGTGTGTCAAATACCAGAAGTGTTATTGTAACAATTGATACTTTAAGTGCAATACTTATAATGCTGAAAAGTACAGAAAAAGGCCGGTGCACATTAATTTCATCGTTATGAGCAGAAGGACCTAGATTGACCATAAGTGACGGTATATGATTAGTACATTAAAAAAAAACTTAATTCCGTAATAGAATCCTCTCCTGCAGGCACTTGGATGCCCTAGTACTTAATTCTGTGCACTTCCAGTCTGGTGAAAATGAGAACTACATGCTGCTGCTACCTGGCACAACAGTCAGCTTTGTATGCTTCAGCATTGCATCACTAAGGAAATAGTTCATGGCACGTTCATGAAGTTTCTATTCAACATTGAGATTAATCAGAGTAAGACTCGCCAATCACATGCTCTAAGGAAGTAAACAAGGCCATCAGCATACTCAAAAACAGCCCTAGTTTCTTCCAGACACAATTTTGTGAGTTCCCCACAATGGGTTGGTGTGGATCGCTCGCTGGAGTTCGCAGAATTTCAGACTTGTCACTAGGTGGCAACACATGACAGCATATGTTCTGCCAAGGCTGGAACAAGCAGCGGAAATGAAACAGTGGTCTACTTGTAGACAGGTGCACTTCCAAGCCTTTGAACTCTCCAGCTCTCCCGTCCACTCACTAATTCAAATGGCAACAGTTAATTTCTATAGATGCTTTAAACATGAACATAACAATGACCTCTCAAATAATAAAGTAGAATTTTTGATTAATATTCCAAATTTCATTAGAAGCTAATTTAAAGTGATTTACTTTCAGACTGCGCTGGCAAGTGGGGGCATGGAGGGGCGAGAGTGTGTACTGAAGGGTGTGGAAGGGTGAGAATCTTCCGGAGGGCAACATATTGGGAAAAATGTGTATTATTTGGAAATATTTAAGAGAAACTTCAAATTTGGTTTACATGCATCTAAGTCGCACCTTATATCAAGCAACAACATATTGCATCAGCTGTGGACTGCTGTTACATTGCAACTTCTTGGCAAATCAGAACATATATACTGTCATGTGTTGTCACCCAGTGACTAGTGTGCTATTCCGCGAGCTCCTGTGAGCGGTTCACATCATTTCAGTCTGAGGAACTCACACAATTTTGCCTGGAAGAAACCAGGGCTGTCTCTGAGTGTGCTGATGGCCTTGTCTACTTCCTTAGAGAATGTGATTGCCGAGTCTGACTCTGGTATACATCAATATTGAATAGAAATTTTGAAAGGGAAGACCAAATGTGCAATGAAATTGGAACTACAATGTATTTCTTGGGACAGCAATGCTGCAGCATACAAAATCAACTTTTGTGCCAGGTGGCAGCAGCATACAGTTCTCATTTTCACTAGACTGCTGCATCAGCATAATTTCCACGCAGCAACAGGTAGACCAGCGACACTTTATAACAGGTACTCGAGCCTAGTCAGTACAATATATCATTATATATGTGGAAGTGCCCTGAATATGACAAGGGATGCTTGTCTGCAAGAAACTTTGTATATATCACTAATTGCTGTATCAATATTTAATTGCTGCAAACTGATATCTTATTGTGAAAGTGCCTGGTCGTGATTATAAATTATAGTTGGTATTTGTGGGTTGATTGTTTTCAGGAAAGGATAGTTGATGAATTTCAGCCAAGTAAGGCAAATGCCTTGATATTTATTTCAGCTGATAAACAGTTCAAAAAAAAGTAAGCCCCCCTTTGGATAAACTTGAATATCTCAATGATTCCACAGCTAATTTTTATGAAAGTTGGCTGAATTATGAGGGGTGTCCCAAAAGTTCTGACCAACTTTTTTGGCAGACCTTTTTATTTGAAGCAGCTGAATAAGATTTTTACAGAATTAATTTCACGTATTTTACTTTCTGTCTTGCAAAAATCAAAACTGTAAGAGATGTTTATGTCATAATATGATTGTATGAATTCACAAAAGTCTTTAGTTTTGCTTAACAGAAGCTTTCAGCCTTGTCACAAGGCCTTCATCAGCTGTTTGCAAAGTGTAATCTTGAAACATCTTTGATATTTGACTAACAGCCTCCAAAATTTCAATGTGAATTGGCAAAAAATTCTGTTTTGACATCGCAATAGGAGAATTTGGTCTTCCCTTTCTTGTAAATAGGTATCCTACCATTTGTCTTGCTAGCCATTCCAAATAATAGATATCCCATGCAATATATAGTTCGTGAACAATTCCACACGGATAAATGGATGCTAAAATGTTTCAAAATCATTTCTGTGGCAAAAGGTCCCTGGCTCTGCTACATATTATTTTGCTCTGACAGTGTCTCAAGGGGCCCTGTAACACAATAGCAAGCTGGATTATCTTGTTTAACATTGTTTGGCATTGACTGTTTGTTGTAATCACCTGTTTCGAACCTCAGTTCAGTGGAGTGCACCAATTCAACTGTGAATTCCATTGTGTGGTTGTGGGACCATGGTATCTGTAGCTTTTTGCTTAATTTTTGTTTGAGCCAGCAGACCCTGAGTGCACGCAAGTGCAAAAACTTTGTATTTTTGAAAATAGGGGTACATCAATATTTATTTTCATTGTGGCTTGAGATAACTTGAAGGGTTCATTTCTCGCCAGCTAACATATTATAAAAAAATACAACTTGAAAAGGAAAAAAGCAAAAATAAAAATTAGAAACAGCAGTAAGATGTATAGAGGTGAACAATAATATGGATGGTAATCTCACATAATTTACAAAGATGTACTTAAATTTGACCTTTGGGGTAAAAATTGAATTTTTTGTTCTAAATGTTTACTTGATTGTGTCCTGATGAAGGTACTTTGTTCTAGAAATGTGTTAATTAAGTCATTCAATGAAACTGAGGATAGGTTGATTGTTATTGCACCTGTTGATTTCTCATATTTTTGTTATATTTTCAGCATAATTTTGTGAAAAATATTGTGTCAGTGCTGATAAGAATAGAAAGCTTTATATATAAGCAAGCAAGGTACAGTGGCTTGTAAAACTGATTGCATCCTTTGTGAAAAGCGCACTGGATTTTGTTTTGCAAAGTGACCAGCACTAAAAGCTTCAAGGCTAATGCCGCGAAAATATTTGTACAGGGCAAATTATTGAGCTCCTGTGTGCAGTCATCAGAAACTGAGTGTGAGGATCTCAAACAACTTTATCTGGAAGAAACCAGGACCATCATAAATTTATTGACGGCCTAGTCTATTTCCAGAAACTATGCAAGTGTCTAGTCTGACTTTGGTTGACTTTAATTTCAAGCAGAAAGCTGGTGAATAGCAAATTAATTTGGGACATTTTTTTTTTCACGGCAGATGTATACATTGTAGCCCACAAGCAACACAGTAGATGGCTCCATTAGTGGTATAGACCAGACATTCTTTTGAGTGTTACACAATCTTTACAAAATTGTTAACTATTCTGTTGTCCTGGTTAACCAGTCTCCACAAAGCAAATGAATAGATACAAATTGGTATTGTTGGGATCACTAAACAAAAACGGCTGCATTATGTGGCTTTGTGAATAAGTGATTTTCAATAATATTTATTTGATCATCTGCCCGGAAACTGTGATGCTCAGTTTTAGCCGATCCACATTGGCTGGAAGCCAGGGAATCTGACGCAGTTTAAAATGACATCACAGCTTGTAATTATTTTACATAATATATTGCAATGCTAGAATAGAGTCATCTCTAACATCACACTTCAACAGCATAGGAAAGAACCCGAGATTCCTCTTAAATATGACGAGGACTGTAATAGATCTTTCAACAGAACACACTTAATTTGAAATATCAATGTTTTATTATGAAGTTAACATATCATATAATGAATGGTTTCAGAAAAACAACAACATTTTCACAAGTGACAAATTGACATACAGCATAAATGTAAGCACCAGCTCCAATCCATGAATCAAGTATATATTATGATACACAATGTAAACAAAACAACTAAACAGATCTACATCTGGCATAAATACACACAACAACAACAGTATAACAACAATATTGTGAAGTACAATGTGTACACATTGTATCAGTAAAAATCTCAAGAACTTTGAAATCCAACTGACATGTTCAATGATCAATTGTTCATAATCATGATAGACTGCCGATGTCAAAGCTTCATTTGAATCAAAGTTAGTAATGTTCTTCTCTCTCATTCTTCAAACTTCAGATATTCATTATTATATAAACTGCAAAATAAACGATAACCATCATCTTTTTAATTTTGTGCATTTGACTGCTGATACATGATCATTCGTCTGCGTGAGTGTACGTCATCCCAGTCAAGGAATCCTCCCTCCAGATGGCGCTCTCCTTCGCTCAGCACTTGGAAGGCCTCTCTTCCGTGGAGAACTCTGTAGTTGTGAAAGCATGCTACTTCACCTGTAAAGTTTAGAATTAAATATTAGAAAAAGTATAAGGAATGAACCAGGATTGGGATTGAGTGATCTGGTATTGAGCTAAGTTTGTAGGACAGAGGAAAAATTAGTTCTATGAAAAATTTACCTGGTTGAAGTTTAATCTTGACATGGTTGTCTTCTCTGTAAAGCATGTCATTGTAAAAGTGCAGCGCTTCATACAGAGCATTGACCTTATCAATGGGAACATGCAGAAAGTAGTCTCTGGACTGAAATTAAACAGACAAATATAAAAATAACGTGCAAGCACTTTAACAGCTGCTTGTAGATAGACTATATACCTATCTGGCCATCTATCTATATATCTATATATCTATCTATCTATCTATCTATCTATCTATCTATCTATCTATCTATCTATCTATCTATCTATCTATCTATCTAACTATCTAACTATCTATATTTGTCTATATATCTCCCTTCCTTTCATGCTTCCTTCTTTCCTTCATTCCTTCCTTCTTTCCTTCCTTCCTTCCTTACTTCATTCCTTCCTTCCTTCTTTCATTCCTTTCTCCTTCTCTTCTTTTATTGGTTTAAGCTGTTTAATGAATTTGTAAACTATCCCCCTGGCTGGCACTTGGCAGCTGCCATCACTGCAGCAGAACATTTGAAATTCGCGGGAAAAATGTACATTTTAGTTTAGGAAATAAAAATTTATTGTCACAGAAGTTGACCAAAAGTTGATGGAAGCAAGATAATATTCTATTCAGACTGCATGCCAAGTTTTAATGACATAGGTGAAATAGCACGACCAGGGCAGTTGTCATAAGTTTTCCTGAAACTCCTCTCGTAATACAGGCTGCAAGCAGCTGTAAAAACTGGAATTATGATGAATATCAGCAAAAACTCTTGATTTATGTCATTGATGATTGGACTGATTTTTTTTTTCAGATAATGATTAAAGTCATCAAAAAAAAAGAAGGAATCATTATGATTAGACAAATGTCAGGAATTCTGCGTATATCAATAAAATTATTTAAAATAGAGACTGACCTGGTTGTTAAATGTGATTTTTTCATATTCGCCAAAATCATTGAATCTGAAAAGAAATGGATGTCAATCAGAATAATTGAAAGGGATATCTTGAAATCGGAATAATTGTCAAAATAATAAATTAAGTCCAAGACAAGACCAATTGATTAATTTGATATAATATATTATGAAGATCAACACAAACAAATTCATTATTTAAACTTTGTATCGGCTTTACAAAATGATTTTTGCGACTGAGGATGGCGGAATAAGGCCAGAAATAAATGCATAGTATAAATCATGAATTTATTCGGATCGACCTTTTTCATGTATTAAAGCTACTACTAGCCAAATATTGGCGGATGTTTCTAGTAAATATTGTCAGTTCAAACTAAACTCCCTTGAAACGGTTTAAACCTCTTTTTGTTTGTCACCAATATCATATTAGTCAGGCGGCATATGTAATCTACTTTGGAGTGCCTGCCAACTTTGATTTCTCACTGCTATATCTTCATTAACATTCCAAGGAATAAATCTAAGCTTGTTGTCATGTCTACATTGGCTTTATTAATTATCTTTTCACGTTATGAAGTTTCGCATCAAAAAAGCTAAAAAATACCTCGGGGGCCGGATGCCAATTTTTTGGACGACCACACTTTAACTGCTGTGAAAGGTTGTACCATATGGATTGGATGCTTAGACCCTCAGGAACATCCTTCAGGTCCACAACCTTTAAAATTGGCTGCTCAATCCATGTTATTCAAGATGGCGTCCAAGATGGCCGCCGTAAACTAGTTCTTTGTTAACTCAGTCACTATTTCTCTTATTTGTTCAAGCGATACATCAAATTAGGGGTATGTCAGGTCAAGGAATCCAAAAACGATGGTTTCAGGGGGATTGGAGGTTATTTATGACCCCTCTGTTGAAGAATCATGATAATATGAAAAATAACAAAGCTTGTCATAACAGTTTCGACATCTGACATTATGAATCTGGATTCACTCAATAACAGCTTCCTCTGTTTACCAGTGAGTGGCAACGGGTTGCTGTATCTATAAACTTTACACTGTTTAAAATAAAACAATTGTTAGTACACGGCCTTATGTCATTTAGCGGTATTTTTTGAAAAGCCTAACAATCTTGTACTTTTTGGAAACCTGAGGAGTTGTAGTAACATTTTTTGCTGGATGCCAATTTTTCCTATGGCAACCAAAACAGGAATTTGTTACCATAGCAACCAAGGTCAGTTTTTCTAAAAATTTAAGAATTTTCATATTTTATTAAAACCATGGCCCAGAACCAGAATCTAAGTATCAGGATTAATAAATGTACAAAATCGGATTTTTTTGGTCAAGTGACCTTTGACATCCAGGGTCGTTGTCATGGTAACAAATGCGACCGAAGGTCAAAATTCAAGGTTTTTTAATCTCAGCTGAACTTTACGGACCTCGCATTGCCCAAGTTACCATCAATTTCAACAATCATTGGAGTCATTAGTGGAACCAGTATGTGTACTGTTTCTATACATATGCACATTACAGTGGTGACCATGGAAACCAGGTTAGAAGCAAAACTTTAAAGTCATGTCTGCTCAGTAACGTCTAAATTGACTAATTGGGCAACTTTGATATCACCAATGTACTATTTTATCACACCTGGGGTTGAGATATTTTTTAAGTTTTGCATTTATTTATGTTTCAAAAATATTTTTTTGGCCTAAAGTTGGAATTGTCTCCTCCTGCTTCTTGTCTGTGGTTTCCATGGCAGCCGTTTTTATATGTTGTGTTGTTTTGGTAAAAATCTCCAAATTTCACCTTAAATGTGTATAAGAAACTGTTTGTTTTGTATGAAAAAATATTCTAGGATAAAAAGGGGTACATGTGATCACATGACCTCTTCATTTAGGGACTCAGGTCATTTTGAAAGTGAGGCTCAAAGGTAAGAAATGTGTTATTACATTGACGTCAAAGTAAAAACATGACAAGTTATTGTCAGTAGGTCACCATCATTAGTTTGGTTGCAATGGCTGTTAATTTTATTTTCTAGATGTATCAGTTTCCAGAATTTCTGATTTTCAAAAAATATTGGTTGCCTTGGTAACCGGACTGAATGCAAATACAAGGATTTATTTTGCATAAACTAAAATTTACAAACATCATAGTGGCAGATTCTAATCAATTTCATCAACAATTTGTGTATAAATATGCTACAACAGTATGTCTACTCTTTCAATAGATATACAATTCATTGGTAGCCATGGTAACCAGGTTATAGCCAGAACAACCAGGTTTAGTCTAATTGACAAATGTGACATATTGGGTTGCCTAAGATAAGATAATTCTCAAACTTTTCTGTCACTTATTTATGATATTCAGTTCTATTTTTCTTTTTTTAAATGTTGAGATTCTTCCAGTTCCTCACCATGGTAACAATGACAATAGTTTAGAAGAGCCTCATATTTTAGATAAAAATAAACAAATCTCAAAGTTTTACCAAAAAAGAAGCTGACAAGGGCCTGTACTTTAAATTAAAGAATTTATTGTCCAAGGAAAATTATCCATGCCATGATATCCTGTTGCCATGAATGTTACTGTATAAATCATAGATAATGTTCAGTTTAAAAATGAGGCTCATAGTCACTGATATACAAAAGAAAATATTAAGACAATGATGCTAATTAAGAAAAAAGGGCAGGTGATGATTGTTACATTCGAAGAATTATGAGTACATTACTTATATTCAGCTGTTTGCGGCCATCAATGACCTCACAACAGGCCCTATTCATTGCATTGAAATGAGAAGTGTCAATTTGTCATTGAGTAACTTGTGATTCAGTAGATTGCTTGTTCTGATAGCTTTGAGAGTATAGGATATAAACTGAGCCTCATGTACTGCGTGTGAGTCACAGAGAATAACATTACATTGATAGGGATATCACCTGAAGAGGGTCATCTGTTCTAGAATATTTGAGAAGAATGAGACTTTTCTTCTTACTTTTATTGTATATATAATTATATATCATCAGTGCTGTATTTTTTATTCACAACAATGTACTGGGTAATTGGTTGCCAATGCCATGGTATGCATTTGAGAGGCTCAATTGGTCTATTAAGAAATGGATTGATTTGACTGATCTGGCACATTTTTAATACAACTTACAAAAATCAGTTCAAATTAAACAAGTTTTTTTTTGGGTTAAAATTCTTTTTTTTAGGAAAATTAAAGATATAAAACAATTTCTATAACTGGTGAATATGTGTAATTTCTTGGTGAAGTTGAGCACTTGGGAAACATGAAAATCTGGTTAATGGTAATTTTGAGTTTGCTGGTTAAAAAAATTGGGGGTGCCATTTTGTCACTGTTCGAACTTTTTAAGGACTCCAAATTTGTCGAATTAAGACACTCTGAATGCCATGTCAATGAAGAAATTTGATGTCAAAACTAAATCTAACAATCTTCAATTAGCTCCAAAAATCATAACTACAGCTGCTATAGTGCTCCAGTAGCATACACAAGACTCATAATATCCAATAATGCCGGTTACTAGCTGAAAGTTTCAGTGAACAGTGGGGGGAAAGTGTTTCCTTCATAACATTAATGTATGCACTGTATAGTCCTATCATGAATATTTTTCTGTTCCTTTTGTAACAACAGTACAGTACAAATAGCATTGGCGATGAGGTAAGTTCACATTAAGCATGCATAATAGTAATGTATTGAATTGACAGGTATGTCTTGACCGTTTCTTATATCACTTATTTTTAAAATCCTTACAATTTCTGGAAGGCTGTGCCACAGCAATGATGCTTGTTTTAAAAATGCTCTGTTCTTTACCCTACTTTCCTTGCTGCCTTTTGATCTTTTTTTGGTTTGGTATTCATGAGTTCATTCATCATTTTGAGGTACTGATGTGCTATACCATTCACAGCTCTCCAAATAGCAGTCATGAGTTTGAATTGGGATACTTCTTTCCTTTGTCCACAAATTTGACCTCTTTTTTAGTCCTTCAGTCAGTCGAACAGCTGAGTTTTGGGAAGGCTGCTGGTCTAAGTTTTGGGCAACTTTGAGTTTGTCTGTCAATCGATTGAAAGAACCCTTGGTAAGACAGTCCATTGCTGTCAGGCCAAACCATTACTGGTATGTTTCATTTTGAGTCAGATTACATTGCTGTAGTAAAGGTGAGGGGTGATTCTCACATTGAACGCTGTTTTGATTGACTTCTTGTTCAGTAACTTCCAACTAGTGATCTTGATTAAATGTTATGTTGTCTTGATGATAACAGACTTGCTTAATCCTAAAGAAACTGTTGGAAATTGATGAAAATTAGGAGTACAATACTTATCTTTTCAAAACAGATATAATTATACACTTTTGGATGATGACCCTCCTCTTTATTACAGCAGTCGGACAACATGATCTACATGTCAGATTTGACCTTCTCTGCCTTGATACCATGATAATGTATGGTAAATGTAAAAAAGATTTTTTTTGAAGAATGAAACAAGAACATTTCTTTAACCCAACCGATCAGCCTCCCAAATGTTAGGTCTGGAAACAAGGCTCATGAAACACTTTTCTTTTTTACTGTTTAAGGCAGCAAACTTCAGCATTGGGCTTTATGAGCTGCATTCTAAAAGAAATAATTTCATACCAAGACTACATCATATTGGAGAAATTCGATTGGTAAATTTCAATGAAAAAGAACCATGCCCACTCTTAGTGGGAAGAAGGCTACACTGTGCTGCACACATAGTTGTTTCTCAAGAAAGTAGGATGGATACTGGGCAGTGCCCTACTATTTACACACATTTGTGACATCCATAGAATGGTTGAAGTCACCTCATGGTAATTTCAGAAAACAATTGTCTCAGTAAGAAAGGAAATAATTTAATTCACTGTTCAGCTTAAAAAAGATGTTTGACCCTAAAACACAGAAATAGTGGCAGAATATTTCACTAGGGCAGAATAATGATTCTTGGCCTTTTATTTCCTCTTATTTGTCTCTCATATGCATTCAGTCTGGTTACCATGGCAACAAATATTTCAATAATTAAATAATATGGAAACTGATATATCTACAAAATAGAATTAACAGCCATTGCTACCAAAATAATGATGGTGACCTACGGGCAAAAACTTGTTATTTTATTACTTCGCCGCCAATGTAACAATGCATTTCTTATCTTTGAACCTCACTTTCAAAATGACCTGGATCTCTAACTGTTGTGGTCATGTGATCACATATACCCCTTTTTATCCAAGAATATTTTTACATATGAAAAAGACAATTTTCTAATATATATTTGAGGTGAAATTTGGAGATTTTTACCAAAATAACACAACATATAAAAACGGTTGCCATGGCAACCACAGACAAGAAGCAGGATGTGACAATTCCAACTTTAGGCCAAAAAAATATTTTTGAAACCTAAATAAATACAAAACTTTAAAAATATCTCACCCTAGGTGTGATAAAATAGTACATTGATGATATCAAAGTTGCCCAATTAGCAAATTTAGACGTTACTGAGCAGACATGACTTTGAAGTTTTGCTTCTTACCTGGTTTCCATGGCCACCAAAGTAATGTGCATATGTATAGAAACAGTACACATACTGGTTCCACTAATGACTCCACTGATTGTTAAATTTAATGATAACCTGGACAATGCCAGGTCCGTAAAATTCAGCTGAGATTAAAAAACCTTTAATTTTGACATTTGCTCACATTTGTTACCATGACAACGACCCTTGACCTCAAAGGTCACCTGACCATAAAAAGTCCCTTTCAAGGAAGTATTAACCCTGCTATTCTGATATTGGCCGTTGACAATAATTATCTTGAAATATGAAGATTTGTCAATTTTAAAAAAAAATTGACCTTGGTTGCTATGGCAACAGATTTCACCTTTGGTAACCATGGAAAAAATTGGCATCCACCAAAAAAAGAAAGCACAACACCCAAGGATTCCGAAAAGTATAGCATTGTTGTACATTAAAAAAAATACCGCTACCCCCTTTTTTGTACCATAAGGCCGTGTACTATGTGTTCAAAAAGCTTGTGTCAAGGTGGTCAAACTGGTGACTGATGTGGGGTTTTACCCCTAATTTGATGTATCACATGAACAGATCATAGAAATAGAGACCAAGTTAATAAAGAACGAGTGTAACATGGACAGAGCACCTGTTTGGAAAGGCAGTTGTCCCAGTCAGAGGGTCTAATTAATTAATTAATCCATCCATATTACACAACCTTTTACAGAAGCTCGTGTCTGGTTGAACCCTCTGGCCCCCTAAGTAAATAATTTTTTTTTGAGATATCAGTTGAA
This sequence comes from Platynereis dumerilii, assembly GCA_026936325.1. NCBI lineage: Eukaryota > Metazoa > Annelida > Polychaeta > Phyllodocida > Nereididae > Platynereis > Platynereis dumerilii. The sequence goes on from JAPTHN010000001.1 coordinate 10,192,600, forward strand.
AACTATTTCAAAACTTTAAAGGTCATAAATAAACCTTAGACATCACCTTTGATTAATGTGACACTAAAAAGCAACAAATCTCTTGTTTGAATGCATATATATCAGGACTAAAGGTTGCATGCGATGGTCTGTCCTGGGGATTCTTCCAATAACATATATATGTTGGCGTACGGGGATGTACCTCAATTCTAAGCTTCTTTTTTTTGCTTAAAGATGTTCCTGGGTTGTAAAAGCAAGTCTTGTGGCTGTCTGAGGCACCAGACAAGATGCTCTGATGTCACGGTGATGTGCGATTGTTGGTGGCAGTAAAAGATTCTTTTAAGAACTTGTAAACTAGCAAACCAGTATTAATTAGCAGATGGTAGAAGATGTGGCCTGTCGCGGACATGTATTCTAGTATGCTGAATATGTACACGTATGGGGAATCAGTGCACTGTATACCAGGGGCAGTTGTTTTCCCTCCTTTCCTTTTTGGAAAGTGGTTCCCATCTCAACTGTCAAATTTCTGTCTCATTGCTTGTGACTCCAAATTATGGATCACAGATGTTGTGTGTCATCTGCTTGCACAATGCCTTTTAATAAATATATATATATATATAAACTTTTAATGACAACAGAAATATCAAATACAGATACATGTGTCAAAATAAAATGAGCCAGTATTTTCACATTATTTATTTAAAAAACACTATCATATCATCAGCTCTGTTTTCTCCTTACCAATTCAGGTATCTATAGGTGTCTTGTATGCATAATCACCCAACTTTACTCCTAACCAAGGTTGTCTAATTATAGGAATATGTGGTTATACATGAAAAGCTATCAAGAGATTGAAGGCAGTATCCACTGAGAACACACAAAGAGTTGTATCTGGATACTTATGCATGACATCAAATACTTTTAAGATGACCAGCTGGTCACCCTCTTCCGAATTGTTGCGTTCATCTTTCATTTTAGATATGGCCTACTGATCAGACAGGAGTACAGCAACTAGCTAATAGTAGCATTCATTCAACTGATACCCATGTCTTGACCAGAAGCTGTGGTGGAAGATGAGGTTCCTGATACATTATAAATTTATAACCAGATATGTCTTTCAAATAAAAGGATAGTCCTGTGCAGGGGGTTAGGTTCCACCTTTGGTTCTGTGGTGGAAGATGAGGTTCCTGGTCTTTTAAGCCATATATAATCAGGCAAACTCTGGTTGACAGTTAGCCACAACAGCGTACCCGGAAGGGAATTGTCTCTCTCACCTGGTGGTTTCCAGTGGGCCATTCACGTGCTTTGTGAATTTTCAAAGTTCAGAGAATTTGACCCTTCTCATAGAAATAAATGTTTGCAATATCTGCCAAGTGCCAACCATTCCCAATATCACACAGCACTTGTGACTTGTTACAGCAACTTAGGTCATTGCATTAAATGTATAACATAGGTCTTGTTTGAGGGATTATTCTACTTAGTGAGGATTTAGACAATTTTGGTAACATTCAGGGTCATCTTACTCCTTCCTTCCATTCCACCACTCATGATGAAGTGAACATGCCTTTCATGGTTCAACTCAAGAATTATCTTTTTATTTCTTGTACAACCCTGAAAAGGCAGAGTGCAATGGAGAAATATACTTTTCAAGAGCATTACCACTGACTGCGAGTCCAAGATAGCCATATTCATCATCTTGTGCTATTGATTCAGATCTGGCTGTAAATGAAATGTCATTTTATGAAATGACAAAATATCATTGTTGCTGTCATCCAAACTTTTCCAGGCTTGAGGATCCATGCTTTGTAGTTGTAACATACAAGCAATGTACAATGCGTTCGAGACAGTTTTCAGCAGCAGACATCAGACTTTGGAGGTAATGTTACTGTTAGGTAAACTTGTCTTTGATGGTAGAGAAAAGCTGGTTGAACTCTTAGAAAATAACTTAATCACACTAACATGCCATAAAACTTCCATTTCTGAGGACAATCGACCTATTCTCTTCAAAATGCTCCTATTGAGGATACTCATTCACAGTGCCCATGTTTTCCAATTGGACGGAATTTTGACCACTGCAAATTCTCAGATCACCAGTAATTTCTAAAAAGCAAATACTAAAAAAGCAAATACAATCAGCGAAAAGCTTGCTTTTAAAAATGCTATTCCAAATATTTTTGGAAGGTGGCGCTAAGCAAGATCTGAGTAACTTCACCATTTCAAGAGTTCAGAAGCACAAAATAAACCTTCCTTTTTTCATTTAAATCTTTAGACTACCAGTCTGAAGATCATGACAACTAATCACAGAAGATTTTCAATCACCAGATGAAGTTTGGTGGTAGGAGACACGGGTACCTAACTTTCTTGTTGCACCTAAGAATGATAAGATACAATTAGTATTGTTTTTATTTGCTTAAGGGAATTCATTTTGCCATCACCATTTACTACCCCTTCTCAATAGATGAAAATGAAGAACTTTGGATTAGATGGGTCTTCTCATAAGAACAATTTGAAGTCAATCATGAAGCTATCTAATTGTGACACTGAGATTGGAATCCCGGCAACTCTTCCCTGGGTATTGGTAATGAGCAATTGAGCATGGAAGCAAATTAAGATATGTGCATAAATCACTGATGATCCAAATTATCAATTCTTGTAGCTATTTGATATTTCATAGTCTGTAGAAGTACCAGAGAAATGCCAGTGCTTGTGGTTTTGATTAACCTCGACACTCCAAACAAATTTGTAATTTATGACACGAAATTGGTCATTATTGTAAAAAATTCACTTATATTATAATAATTATGATATGTATAGTTATCCACCAGACTGGCACCCTAATGATAAGATCATTCATCAAGAAAAATTAATAGTATTACATGCATTCTGATGCACATATTGACTACAAAGCTGTATCAAATTGCGATTTTATGCTAACTAATTAGCGTAATTTGATTTGATTACAAAATAATTAAAAATCAATGTGTGATGTTGACAACAAGTTGGATTACCTTTATTATAGTGTGAACCACAAAGTTCAAGTGAAAAACTAGAGTTGGCAGCTTGTCTAAAATAGCCTTGCAATTTTAACAAATGCCGCCTGACTATATGGTTACTTAGTAGATTCAGAAACTTTAAACACCGTCTCATAATGTAGAAGATATATTTTTGTAGTATATGTTAAGTTATTATAAACCATATATATGGCAAATATGTCATTTCTTTTTCGGTGAAAGCTAGCTTTATGTTATTCTGCTTTGAATAGTAATAATTTGTGTATGGTCAGACTGATGACAATGTGCACAAATTAAATTATTTGATAATTCTGTAACACTCACGTGATAGTCCTGTGTCTGCCAATCATGTGGAATTCATAGTCTTCCTCTCCAATATCTCTGAACTCCAAAGTTGTCTCAACCAGAATTTGGTAAAGGTCAGGTCTTAATTTCTTGACCAATTCAGCCACGTAGAACCCGTCAGAAAATATGCTGTCCCCTCCTTTTGTGGGCACTTGTTTGATGCAGTGCAACATCTGGATCTGGAAACAAAATGAGAGGTCAATTTTGATCTCATTGTATTGAAGAGAAAAGTGGTTATAATGGTTATAAGAGCAATGTGACAGTAGGTCTGTCTCCATTTGTAGTTCTTAATTTATGTACAGGTGGTGTCTCCAAGCAATAGGAGCTCTGACGGAATCCCCTTTGCCTTTCAACAAGGTGATTGGTGTTGTTGACCAAGCCTAGGAGTCTGACTTAATGAGTGTGTTTGTTGAATGTTTGATTGTTTGGGTCAGCTACGCGGTATTGATCATGGTCTCAAAACAGCAGTTCAACAGAAAAGTGTGCTGTTATCGTACAGATTGTGGGATTATAGCATGTCAACAACCAGATTATTATTAAGTGTTGCTCATTTACTTCGCAAACAAACCAGGTAATATGACATCGGGTGGGCTCCTCCCAAGACAAAAATAGCACTCCCCCCTTATCGTAGCGCCGCCTGACGATAATACCTGTCATAATCCCCATATGGAGACAGACCTATTGCATCATTCCTCTGTAAAAGACTTCACAGTTGATGATGGTTGCACATTGGAGTTGATGGTTTATTCTTGAACCATTACATGACTATTGTATGTAAAACGAAATTTAATACTTACGCCAGGGGTGTACTGATAATCGGCCAAATCTGTGTGAAGCCCCAATGTAGCTGAGGTATAGGCGTGGTTCTTGGCTTGCATTTTTGCTCTGACTTGAAATTCTTCACTGGAAATCCAAAGAAAAGTTGTTATTAATATAGAAGTACAATAAATTCTTCCAAGTGATTACTGCATGGAACAGCTGAATGATAACAATGATGCCATTGCCTGATGTCTTATTAAAACTGCTTTTAAATTGTTAGTGTATAACAATGTACTTAAATTCGACCTCTTAGGTAAAATTGCTCATCCAGATGAATAGAAAACAGTCTTTGTGTTATTTTCATAATACGCAAGCTTCCAACTCTACTTTAAGCACTGTTACAAATACTTTTTGATTAACTCTCTTCGTGCATTAAGCCTTTTAAATTGCCTGTCATGTCAAGAACTTCTATGAAAAGTCTACTTAAGAACTCTCCGACAAAACAACTACTTCAACTACTCACTCATAATTGGTTCTCCTCAAATGAGAAATTCTGTCTGCAAATTTCCTGATCTGTCCCTCTTCCTGAGGCGTTTGTTTCATGAGAAATAATCCGGTTCTCTCCATGTTCTCGATCCAATTAAGGAGACTGGAGTCTTTCGTCATGATCTGCGGGCAAATTAGTTCATTTATAGGCAAATCATATACCCAGCAAACAATACAGACACATCATGAATACAATGTACATGTTATTTGAAGTTACTTGATAGAACAGAGAGAATAAGGACTGATGGAAGAAATTGCTGTCTCTATTTCATGTTACTGTATTTCACATCAGGAAAGTTACAGCTGAATGTAAGTTGAAACACATGATAATGAATAAAATTGACAGCAGAGGAAGCAAGAGCGAGTCAGAAGTATTTCATATTCACTTTCATTACTAAGACAAAGAAAGTTCACATTCAGAGAGAGAGAAAATTGAAAAATATATAGAAAAAGAAAATGTCAAGGATACAGTATACGTGTTCTGATGCCTTCAGTTATGAGACACACTAGCTTTGTTTCAACCGAGTAAAATTACCAAAATAAATGTTGTTATGTGGTAAAGCTATTTACATTTTCAAAGGTATCAGAAGGAACATTGTTCTGCATTTCCCGCCTTCCCCACATTACTGGCTTCAAAGGCAGTAGTCTCATCCTCTGTTTTCTGGCTGTTGTTGTGAACTGTTTTCCTTGGAGCCACTGGAGTCCATAATTGCTGACATGTCCATCATCCCAGGTGACTATCATCTCATCAGCAGCCTCATCAATCTGCAATCGAATTCATCGTTTTGAGATCAGAGAGCGAAAAGAAAGACAATTCTGTAAGTAAAACCATTGTTATTATTTATATTTTACTTTCAGAGTTAGAAGTCTCCATAGCTACAAGAGCTTCGCTAGTGTCAAATTGAGGAAGCATATCTGTGTCTGCTCCAGTGAATGAAGTGAAAACGAGGACCAGACAATCAATTGAATGAAACAAACAAGTTATTTGACATTTTGAACGATTCAATGTCTGGATTAGACAATCGTTTGATCGGACACATATTAGACATTGATTGTCTGATATCAGACAATCCTTTTTTTCGGTGTGCTGATCATTTTCCAGATATGGCAAGAAGTGGGGACGGTCCTTGTTTGGCAGAGGATGCTGCAATACCATTACTGCATGCTGCTTTTAACGAACTGTATCTCACGAAAAAAAACCCGGTAAATCTACTCTACAAATTTTACCAAATAACACCTGTGGCCTCATTATGGTAAACTGAACCTATAACAAGCAATGGATTGATTTACACATATGTGCTACATTTTTTGGTGGTTGTTTTCTAACTCTCATGTCATTTTTGCTTCTTTTGGCACTACACTGAAGCAGGGTAGTTCATTAAACAGAGACATGCCAACTTTGATTGCTGTAGCGGTCATGAGCACCAGTGCATTGGGGCTAGTGAAGGAGTGCTTCAAACAACCGTAATACCTGTGTAAGGACTGTCTGTCATGCAAGATTTTGAAATGAGACCTTGATTAAACCTTGAAGTAACTAGCTGGTTACTTCAAGATTAAACAGTCAATTTTTGAATGATTACAACACAGACCATGGGCACAGATCTAATGGGACACTTACTGTGTTTCAAGGTAGAATAATATTATAACATGACATTGCATGTATTAACATCATCATTGATGTCAATTTTTCCTTGGTACAAGGGGAGTTGAGGTGTTTATTTGCTTTGAACTAACACACTGTAAAACAACGTGACTTAAAAAAGAAAAGGAAAGGTAAATAAAGAAAATGTGGTTACTAAGTGTAAGAAGGGAAGGAGAACGGAAATCTCAGATGATTTACAAAAATGTACTTAAATTTGACCTTTAAGGTAAAAATTGCTATTTTTGTTCTAAAAGCTCACCTGATTGTGTCATTACGAAGGCCATTTTGTTTAAAGAAGTGTGATAATGGAGTCAACTAATGAAACTCAAGATTAGTTACTGTGTTATTGCACCTGTTAATTTCTCATATTTTTATTACATTTTTAACATTTTCCTTATGAGGCGATGAATTTCAGTGATTATAAAAATAGAAAGCTTCAGAGAATCACAAAAGTAGGGCAGATACATCATACAATTGTCTCAGATCTGTGGAATTAATGACACCCTTTTGCACAAAATAGATATCTACAATTTTTACTAAAGACTTATTACAATTATAGGTGACATGCGATCAGATTTGTTTTGTGTTTTCAAGTCTAAAATCACATTTAGTGTCAATTGGTAAGACTAATTTGTTGCTAACTGCATACTCTTTTTGTGTCCGAGGTCGCCTCGGGCCTTTTGTCATGATGCAGGGTCATTCCGTGTCAGATCAACAAGTGGTTTCCACCAACCCGTCTGCGAATTAGCTGAAAAAATTATATGTTGTTTTATGTCTCAAAGGATGAACTTCCTGAAAATTTCAGCTTAATCAGTCTATTTTTCACGATTTGACAAAGAATTGAAAATTGCTGATTTTATCAGTTTTTCGGACATCGGTTTGACCACAATTACACATTTTGCTCAATAAATATGTTAATAATCCACCTAGAACATTGAAATTCGGAATCTACACTAACTGGACAATGGCAGAGGTCCGTGGGTTAACACTTAGTGCCTTTTTAAAACGACAATGCAGCTATGGCCTTGTTAAACTACCCCCTCGAAAATTAATGTTCAGTACAATAAAATTCATATCTTCATGGGGTATACCGGGTATAAATATGAGACTCCTAGGATATATTCTGCATATGTATGGTCAAATAATACTCGAAAATTGGAGATGTGTTCAGCCTCATTTTTTTAAGAAAAATTTTTAAAAAATATTCTATGTCTTTGGCTAAGTATAATGCAAAACTAGCTATATCTCAAGGGGTATAGGTAGCATTCCCCTCAAATTTTCTAATTATCTTTCATGTATGTGGGGTATAATACAGGGAAGAATTCAGGAACATTTACAGCTTACTTTGGGTTCTTTGGAATTTTGAATATTTTTATACCTGTAACAGTAATGCTGCTGGTAAGTAGCCTCTCTGCAAAGGGTATTATAGAGACAGCCTTTAAACTTCTCAGATATATTCGTCATAAGTATTGTCAAATATTTCTTGAAAATTTGAGATGTGTTCAGCCTCGTTTGTTAAATATAAATTTTTGAAAAATATCCTGTGTCTTAGGCTAAGCCAAAAGCAAAACTAGCTATATCTCAAAGGGTATTGGTGGCAAACCCCCGAAACTTTCTCATTATATTTCTTATCTGTAGGGAATACTACAGGAAAGAATTCAGGAAGATGTTCAGTTTACTTTCGGTTCTGCAGAATTTTGAATATTAAATAGATCTTTAATAGTAGTGCAACTGGCGAGTGGCCCTTCTGTAAAGGGTATTTTAGAGACCGCCTTTAAACTTCTCAGATATAGTCTTCATATGTATGGTCAAATAATACTTGAAAATTGTCTATGCGTTCAGCCTCGTTTTTTTTATGTAAATTTTTGAAAAGTATTCTATATGCTTGGCTAAGTCAATAACAAATCCAGCAAAACATCAATGGGTATAGGGGACACATCCCTGAAAATTTCCGGTAGTCTTGCATGTTTGTAGGGTTTAATACAGGAAAGAATTCAGGAAGATGTTCAGCTTACTTTTGGTTTTGTAGAATTTTACCAGTTGCACTATTGTTACAGATATTAAAATATTCAAAATTCTGCAGAACCGAAAGTAAGCTGAACACATTCCTGAATTCTTTCCTGTATTATACCCTACATACATGAAATATAATAAAAAAGTTTCAGGCATATGCCACCTATACCCCTTGAGATTTAGCTAATTTTGCTATGGACTGGGCCAATTACATAGAATATTTTTCAAAAATTTATATTAAAAAAATGAGGCTGAACACATCTCCAAATTTCAAGTATTATTTGACCATACATATGCAGAATATATCCTAGGAGTTTTATATTTATACCCGGTATACCCCATGGAGATATGAATTTTATTGTACTGAACATTAATTTTCGAGGGGGTAGTTTAACAAGGCCATAGCTGCATTGTCGTTTTAACAAGGCACTAAGTGTTAACCCACGGACCTCTGCCATTGTCCAGTTAGTGTAGATTCCGAATTTCAATGTTCTAGGTGGATTATTAACATATTTATTGAGCAATATATGTGTAATTGTGGTCAAACCAATGTCCGAAAAACTGGAAAATCAGCAATTTTCAAACCTCTGCCAAATCGTGAAAAATTGACCGAATAGGCTGAAATTTTCAGAAAGTTCATCCTTTGAGATCACAAACAGTCTATAATTTTTTCAGCCAATTCGCAGACGGGTTGGTGGAAAATTTCTGGAAAATTTGATGATTTGACACGGAATGACCCTGCACAGCTTTGTCAAGTGCAAACAATGAAAGTATGAAAGTTGCTATTATCCCTAAAACGTTTCACAGGCAAAATGACAACTCGAAGTAATGCTTGCCAGTGGTTATACTAGTAGTCATAATGATACCCTAGCTGGAATTTCATGTCTCTCCTCTTGAATATAAGATTGTAATTGGTTAAAATCATCTCAGATTGCATGCAGCATTTAGCATCCAACACACATTTGTTTTGCATAAACTGGATAGTAGTAGTAGTTTGGTTCTCCCTGGATTCCGAAGAGGGAGGGACATAAACAAACTCCAGACTGCCCTGCCACCTACCAGGCAGAGGAACAAATTGATTTTATTTTATTTCATTTAATGTTTTTCTTGCTTACCTGTACATCTGATGGCTTGGTGTAGAACCGCCAGGTGTGCATGGAAAGTAGTCTTGATTTTGATGAATCCAGGTAGCATTTTGGGCATCTGCAACTATCTCTCAACCAAGCGTAGGGGTACTTTGACTCCGCCCCTCCTGGCCACGTCACGACCAATTGTCTGACGTCATCTCTGAGTTCTGACGCGACTGACAAAGCCTTTGGTGCCGTTTTGACAGAGGCGTGACGTTGTTGCGTCATCAGGGGTGATGACCTAATTTCTTTGTGTTTGCATTGGAGTGGAGCAACTGAAAAGTAAATACATGAAAATGATATTGATATGAAGAGTTTAAAGACAGTCAGCCAAAAGAATCTTTAGAACAGGTAGGTATGGCTAGAACTTATAGAAGGCCTTTCGGGTTGGTATAATGAGTACAGAGGAGATGCAACACTAAATTTTGCATGTATCAATTTGTCAGCAATGAAATGAAGACAAGCCTGCTGCACTAAACGTTCCATATCTGAACCAATTCCATCTTCTACGCGGTTAGCCCTACAGGTGAATATTTGCAAATCAAAACAAAATTTTCATTGTACAAGTTAGTTTTTGATGCAATGTCTTTCAGAGTAGCAAAATTATCTTATTTAAGATCCATCAAAATGTAGTCAACACACACCAAAGTATACAGGCTGTATAAATTAATATTTTAAAGATCTGCTCAGGGGCGTATCTAGAAAATTTAATGGCCTGAGGGGGGGGCATTACATGATCTGGATACGGGGCACTCGGCGGCTTTTCCTATCTCTTTCACGTTAACTTTTGGCCTGGGGGGGGGGGGGGGAGAACATGGCCCAATGCCCCCCTAAATACACCACTGGATCTGCTGATATATGTGCTTTTCAATACAGAAAACTTTCTTATTGGACAGTTTGGTAAATACTGGACTTTATTGAGATGAAAGATGAAATTGCTTGAAGTCATGTTACATCTTCCCCTGTACCTTTTGACACCTCTATCAACAAATAATATTCCGGGTTTCATTGTGATAATTCCTATAAACTTGGTTGTCCACTTATCGTCCCATATTTACCGGCTTGAGTGTTTCGCAAATGGTATAAGCAGGTTATTCGCCATGGGATCGGAATATGTGTCTATCACACCTTAGGCTAAAGCCCTCAGTCGATAAATCACATATAAATCTCCCTAGGTGAATAATCAATACTTACCTTTATACTGCAAATTGTGTGGGATCAGACTCAGACTCAGACTAGTTTTATTTATGCTCAATTGTATGCTACATAAATAAATTTTCAATATTACAAAAATATATTAATTGATGAGACGGGAGAATCAAGAGTGGATCAGCTTAACATGTTTGTGTAAACACGAATGGTGAAAAACGCTCAGATTTATTTAAATTTGCACTTATGCAGTAGCGAATCCAGGGGGGGGGGGGGTTTAGGGGGTTCCACCCCTGTTATACTAAAGGTAAGTAAGTGATAAACCAAGGATGAATTTTTTGATTTAATCTATATGTATGAGGTGTTGTGAAACAAAGTAATAATGTTTTGGAGCATTGTCAAAAGTATAGTGGTATGAAAATGTGAGTAAATATTAGGTTCTAAAAAGTCTATTATTTCATTAGGAATATATATATATAGGGTAGGCCTATATTTATTTGATTATTTCAGACTGATAATGCATGGTGTACATTTTAAATATAGAAATGATTATTAATTGATACATGCAAATTAATTTATAGATATATGTCAAGAGTTCATTAATGTCATTTAGAGTAAATTCAGGCAATACAGCATTGCGGAGGTCCCTTATGGCCTGGATGGTTGCCATATCCGACTTATCCGTGGAAGAACAGTCATATTTCAAAAGTAGGGCCTACTCTTCAGAGTGCCATTTTGCTAGACTACTGATGAAAATCAACAATATTTACAAGGTCTAGTTTATGTTAGGTATACATAATCTCAGTTTGAATAGCCAACATATTTTGTTTCCCAAACATCTGAATCTGTAACCATGCTGAAAATGTGTGCGTAGCGATTCTTTCGCCAGTGATTTATATTAAGGAGCCTGGACACTAGCAGACAGTACAATTTATCGAACCATTATTCATTGAATGATTAAAAAAAGAAATCCTTTATTGAAACTAAAAGGTAACTAACAGAGCTTTATGTAGAAGAGTTATTATAGGGAATAACTTGAATTGAGAAAATATAAATAAGAAATGAAAAAAACCAAGAAAACAAATTACCTTGGGTGCTGAAAGACCTTAAACCAGGTGCCGTCAGTCTGGAAGAATTGAAAATTTTGTAGATTTCACTTTCATAGGTGCGAGCTAGAGGCCTCCACAGTTTGGACATCTTTGCTGAATTTTGTGACCAACACAATGTCAACCTGATGAAGTCTTGATAGAAACTATACCCTCTGACTGCCAAACCAAGTATTTATAGTTGCCATGAAATTTTTGGCCACTCCCACACAAGCCAAAATTAGGACCAGTTTTTATCTTTCACGGTGTTATTTCGTGGACAACAGCATAACTCAAGCTTATCGACAAATGCAATAAAGCCACATGCATCATCTGTCATGTAACTGATGGGCTGCTGATGTTATAGGACAACTTTTCTAAATTGACCTTGCTCAGTTCGGTCAAGTGCGGCATTTTGTCTTTACTTCAAGTAATGCAGAATACCAAATTTGTGCGATGATGCAATTCCACATTTCAAAAACACCAGAATCAGTTAATATTCTATATCTGGCACATATATGTCAATATTGATAATATTTATAATACAGTAATACATTGGCTGGAAGGATTCAGTTGATTACTATTATAAATGATGCTATTACACGCAGAAGTGGACCAGCAATTATATTTGGCTATCTGAAGAGATAATTGACAGGGACAGGCACAGACATGATTTTTCATACATTTTAAAACAAGCTAATTGTATTTGTGCGAAGTGGTGTTATGTCGCAGTCTATGTGTTTCATGACATGATAAAATAACAATACATGCCGTAAAAACAATAGTTTTCTGCCGTTAAATGGCACTTTTCTGTATTCATTACTGTAGCTGTCGCTAAAGTAACGCAGAAGGTTTAACAGTGCACGATACTCCCCCTCACCGAAATTTTCTGGATACCCCCTGAAAGATGCATGACATTAAGAAGCTCCTCTTTGGCCAATTTATAAATTGATACTCTCAGAAATTTCTGAAAAAATCTCAAAATTGTCAGAGAAAATGGCTGAGAAAGAGTGATTATCTTGGAAATTTCATGATTAAAATTTGCTTATCTCCTACAAATTGCAAAAATTGAATTTATTCAATGTCGGACTTTGTTGGACCCAAAGAGGTTGCATAGATATGGAACTGTATAAAAGAGAGTAAGCGAATACCAGACTTTTTTTGTAAATCATGAAAAAGTTTTTAAAATAATATCAGAAAATTTCATTAAAGAATTGTCAAAATTTTCTTTTGGACAGAGAAAATAGGATACCTGAGGCGCCTTTAAGACAGATTCCCAGCAGTGCAAAGATTAGCCTGTAAGAGGACAGTGAAAATGTCAAAGAGACACCATACTGTCCAGAAGAAAAAAAAAAACAAGAACAAATTTCAGAATCTTTGACAGTTGCATATTTAGAGGGGGGTAAGGCCCCAAAGCAACATGGGGAAGATAGGAAAAGCCATGAGTGACCGCGCATTTTCCACATTTCATACTTCCCCTACCAGCGGCCTCGAGCCAATTGGGTGTTGTTCAATAAACTAAACTAAACTAAGGCCATTTCTGGATACTCACTTGAATCTTTGATCTAATGATCTTCCATATTATGTAGATATGTAGAGCCACCTCATCCTTGCTTTGGCCAGTTTCAAACATGTTTTTTTTTCTGTTTTAAAGAAACCAAAATATTATAAAATCACTATACAATATTACATGAAAAGTTTTCTGAAGTTTCATTTCTGTTTTTATTTGTTATGCAACAGCATTCGCATTTCCTACCCTCTTTTTCTCTTTATCCAAAATCAGCAGATATTCTATGAATAAATTTGCATGCATTAAAATGGCCTGATTTCTGTTTGGATATTTTGTTAAAAGTATATGAGGCGTTAAGATAAGGCGCACTTCCTTTTCGTTTATTTTGAAACTGCGAAAGAAAGAAGGCAGGCCTGGAGGGGAATTGTTAAAGCTGGGGTTGCCTTGGCAATGAAGAATGTTCTAAATGTTGCTCTAGAATTCTCAATTTTGGATGACTTAACTTAAAAACTAGCTCAAGTGCATGTGAACTAAATTATATCATTCACCATTGTAAAACATGTTGTCGTAAAACCCATATCACATAGTATAATATTGCTTCGATGTCACTGATCTGAAGCTTGGTGAATTCATATGACCTGCTGCCAGAGACAGGTAATTATGATGAGATGGTGCAGTATGGGTGTAGGGGAGAGTTCCCTCGATCGGACCGGTGCCTCGATCGGAACACTTTAATTATGACATAATTATAAAACTTATGGACAGGTGTCCTATCTAGAGTGATTCATTTTCAATCACTTTGAAATGGCCATGACTGTTTGACTGGGAAAATCATTGACATTTGAAGTTAACATAATAGGTATAAAATGATAGTGTTTGATCTAACATTGTGATGCAGGTCTCACACTATCAGAATCCACATACTGCTGAGAAATTCTTCAGAATCTGTTTCAGTGACCTCCAACTAATAGTTTGCCAAAACGAAGAAGAAAACTTCCTCTGTCTATAAAATTCAGGCTCTGGCTTAAATTTAGAAAATGACAATTATTCCCTCGATTGGACCAATGGTGTGTCCTCGATTGGACCACCTCATTGATGTATTTTTTTGATAAGACAGCCTGTCAGTATGATAATTTGAGATTTTTATGAAGCATGAATCCCTGAAATTAAGAAATTATGGTCCAGGGTTACGTTAAATTAATTATGTGAATTTATCTCCCATGCTGACATGCCCTCTATTGGTCTTTTCAGGAACAACCTTGAAATGTGAAATACGTCAAAATTTAAATTTTATATTTGCCCAAAATTAATAAAACGATCAGGGACTGTAGTTTCTGTTTTACAAAATGATGTGAATAGCTCGGGCTATTTAAAAAATGACTTTCTGAAGTGGTCCGATCGAGTCAACTCACTGTTCCAATCGAGGATACCAAGTTCATGATGTGAGAATTTGAAGCATTTTTAAAAAATGGTCTTGTGTCCATACGGATCAAGCTTTGTCCAAAACACGGTAGCACAATATATTTCAACTCAATCTTCATATTTCTGACCAGTTTTGAACTTCATATCACTAATACCCTTTGCACACTGAGCCTCTGATAGTAGAGCAGCTGGAGACCGATTTCCAGGATGAACCCCGCACGGAAGTACAACAGCAAGTTTCACATACCAAAATGTGCGGAAAATTCCCTAGTTTTAGGAAATGATAGTAAGAAAGGCTGAAATTGTGTGCGAACTTGGCAGTGGTGGTTACCATGGCAACGGATTTAGAAAAATGATTTAAAGAATTGTTTAAGTAAATACTGCATAAAACAGAGACAATTAGTGACAAATGAAATCTGACTTCACATTATGGTAAATTGGAGAATGGGTGACCAGACTGAGAAAATCATTGACACCCATTGTTTATATGGTTGCCATGACAACCGGGAATTCTTAAAAACGGTTAATTGTTTTCTGAAAGTCAATGATAACTTCTCTAAAACTAAGGAAATTTACATATTTTTAGGATTTCAATTACATGCACCTGAAAGCCCTTTTTCTCGGCTTTCTGGTGATGTCTTTCTTTTCTCTGTCGGTTTAATACCCTTGACACAAAGTGTTACCAAAGTGACCCAAGTAAGCAAATTCGAATCCACCAGTAAGCTCACAATTTCCGCAGTATGGAAGAACATGCAATTCAATTTAAAATTTTTTGTCATCAGAGGGTGGTCCATGTGTGACGGATACTTTAAAGATGTTAAAATAATTAACTGGTGATCAAATTGGTTGCCATGGAAACAATCAAATTGGCAAAAATACACCATTTTCAGAAAAGAACTTCATGATTCTGAGTTTGTGTCTCATTTTTCATGAAGAAGTATTGAAAAATTTGTGTATGGAAAATTTATCATTAAAACATTTGAATTTCACTTGGTTACCAAGGTTCAGCATTTGTTTATTACCTTAGCAACTGATAAATATTTACATTTTGGTGGTATTGGCATGCCTCAGTCTGGACAGCTCAGACATATTTCTTGTCACATTTGATCAGAGATTTACTGTTTGGTATTCTGTATCACCACTACATCATTTTTGAAGAGAGATTCACCTCCAGTTGGGTTATCCAATATTTTTAGTGGACCTTGATGAGATGAAATGCTAAATAGGTGGCCCCTTGAATCAGTGCATGTCTGTGCTGGGTTATCAAAAGATCCCTAACACGGGGTAAATGTGTAAGATGTTGAGGACTCCTACACTTTCTCAACCATCTGATCAAGCAGCCCTCATGGACTTAGAGGGCTGCACTTAGGGCACTATATCTATCTCTACAAGTATCCATCTATCAGTTTATATTCGATATGGTCATAATACTCTCACATGTGAATGTTTAGTCTCACTATCATTCAAGCTGCAACTACCAATGAACTGCGCAGCCTAATAGTGTTTGTCTGTAAAGTAACTTGTTTTTCGCATCTTCTTTGATTCAATTTCAAGGGAGTTCAATCTTGGGAGATGTACACAACATGAACAATGTGAGCAGTCACTGTTGCAAGTTGTTGTCCTATACTACAGGCCTCAGATTCTGGTTTCTAAAGAGAGTGTTCAAAGTCCATCAGTATAATGCCGTTGATGGCAAGTTCTTGACAGTAATAGTACTATTATGCTAGTAAACATAAATATATTGAAGACTCAAGGAATGGACTGCAGCCCGACTGCGTCAGAAGCCCTATATGGGGAGACAGATTGGAGTACATGCCTAGTATAAGTAGGGTTCGGAGGGGAAAAAAGGGACCAGAGAAAGGAAGGGTAAGGAAATAAGGCTAAGAATACATTTGTGTTGGGCCATAAGGAATAGAAGTGAAATAGGTGATGGGAGAAGAGGGGATAATTTAAGGCTAGAAAGAAGGACAGAGACAGTGGAGAATGAAGAAAGGGAGGGTGCAGACAATGACATTTGGAGGACACCCTGAGTAAGTAGGAGGGAGAAGGCTAAGATTTACACCTCTTCCTTGCCGCTGGGTCACTCAGACCTATGTTACAGCCGACGAACGGCGAGTACTTACATTTGGCTGTTAGTGGAAATCAATGACCTCACAGCAGGCCCTAGCTATCCATGGCATTGAAATATGCTGTTGACGTGTCATTGAGTAACTTGTGACCTCATTGACACTTAGTTGGTCTCTAGATTTGATAACATTGCATGTATATACTATGACTTCATAAATTCCTTATGACTCATAAGAATAACATGGCATGTATAGGGCTCTGGCCTCACAAGGAACATTTCAGTCAAATCTGTAAGCACTTGATGTTCGTCTACTGTAATTGTCAATCATCTTTTGCCTCATGGCTGTCTCTTTGTGCTATCCCAATTATTTCAAATGTAAAGTACCAATCACAGATCATCTTCCCCCCACTGCCTCTCCCTGTAAAACTTCCTGATCTCACACAGCCTGATTCTCCTCTTATCATCCTCCCTCCACACATCATTCTTCAAATCCTAAAAAAAAATCACTAGCCACAGTCCTCCTTGTTGTCCCCGCCCCTGTTATCCCCCTCCTTCCTAACATTGAGGTGGTGAATGGATTAATAGCTATTAAACGAGGAGGCATGCCGAAAGGGAGGAAGTGCATCATCATGCATATAAATGTGTGCCTAAAACAATGTAGGGGGATGGAGGAGGGAAGCAACCTTGGAGCAGAGAAGAAGATAAAAAAAAGGAGACTATGGAGGAGGGAGAGGGGGACAAATGCAAGGATGCTGGAACAGGGGGCGGAAGGAGGGGGGGGGGTAATTGCCCCTCCTGCCCTTGGCAAGGAGGGGCAAGGTTGCCCTTTTAATCTCAAATAAAAAAAATTATTAAGCCTTAATTCATTGTGAATTGAGGCAAAAAAAAATGTTTTTACCACTGCAATAATTTTTTTTCCTTTCTCGACCGTTGCCCCTGCACCCTCGTTTCCTTCCAGCACCCCTACAACATTTCATTGGTTGTGGTGCCAGTCAGGACTGCCCTTACATGTGTTTTTTGGGCTATTCCTGCACTGTTTTGCCTGGCGCATTCCTGATAGGCAACTGGTCTAGTGCCCTAGATTCAAATTTGAGACTCAGTTTGACTTGGAGTTTTTAGTCTGCAGCCAAACTGTGTTCAGCAGACTATTGTCAGTCAGGTGGAGCAGACTGTGAGAGAGGAGACTGAAAGGAAGAGACAAAGGAGTGGGAATTGATAGACTATGAGGGACAGACTAAGAGGGACGTAATAAGATTGAGAGATGGACAAGGAGGGACACTATATGGAGATGGATACTAAGACAAATTAGAATTGAGAGTAGGAAGGAGAGACTGAGAGGGGGAGTCATGGAAAGAGGAGACTAGGGACCAGTGAAACAGGAGACTAATGTAGAACAGTGACTATGTAGGGGGAGGGGGCATGGAGAGTTGAGAGCAGGAGGGAATGGAAAGACAAGCATTGGTAGGGTATGGAAGGAAGAGATAGTGGACAAGGAGACAAAAAAAAAGAACAGACAAGGAGAAAGTGAAGCAAAAAGTTGAACAGAGACAAGTTTTTTGCTGAGTTTCTGCTTGAATCAATTACTTAATCATATTACAGGTATGTCACTGCAGTAAAGTAGCCAGTGGTTGTGCAAATGGAGTGAGCAGGCCGCAACATTTCATTGATGGTGCTGTATTTGAAGTCAATGAACACATACATGAAGCATAGTGCTTGCTCCATTCGGCCTAATTTGGACTGCTGTTTCAATCATCCTTCGCCTCATTTGTATGTCCTCCTCCTGTTCTAATTAGTCTACCAAGTGAATAAATATAGGAAGTAAATCCCCAATCATCCATCCATCTTGCTCTGTTCTGCAAGGCATGTACCTGAGCAGCAGTATCTGGGCATTCTGGATTCCCATTCGATAGACTCAGTCTACAGCTTTGCTGCTGCTAAACAGCAATGTCACGGTAGTAAAAAAACTGATTGATATTGCAAAGCAAAGAGTGCCATGTATCAACATAGCTGCTCTGACATTAGTCATCAGTATGTTATACCGCTGATTAGGAGCATGCATGTCTATGAGCTTGAACTATACCTGTAAATTATGCTTTACAACGATACAGACAACTATCTTTACCCTAAACATGTCAACCACATTGGCCTATACATTGGGCCTGTCAGCTGCTTCTACCATGTAACTGTCAGGTTCTAGTTCTAGGGACTGAGCCTGGCAATCAAGTATTGGTTTGTTGGCAATCTGAAGTGTAGACTTGCAGTGAATCACAATGCTTGTCTCTTTTCTAATTTAGCTGACCTGGAAATATGTGTAATTCCTTTTATATTGTTGCCACTCACCTTGGAACATTCTTATTGAGGACCATTCCATCAGAAGGTGGTACAAATCCATAAAGATATGAGGTCCAGTCAGAGGTGTCAATGTGGCATTGCAGTGAGAATTTGTGGCTTAATTTCTACAAGTATGTTAGTTGCCAGGTTAATAAACAAATGCTAGACCTTGGTCCCTATCAACGTGCCTCGGCGGTCCAACGTCGGCCCGAAGCTGGTCCGATGCTACTGACATCGGACTGACGCTGGGCGGACGTTGGACCGCCGAGGCATGCTGACAGGGAATCAACAAAATTCAAATATTTTGATGATGAACCTTGAATGGCATTTTCCACACTCAAATTTCTAGATATTCCCTCATGCAAACAGAGACTAAAATTCAGAATCATCGGAGGTTTTCTTCAAAATTGCATACTTTTGTTGATTTGGTGGTCTCCATGGCAAACAGATTGATCCTATAACCATTTTGATATTCTTGGAGTACATGGACCACCCTCTGATGACAAAAAATTTAATTGAGTTCCTTTTTCTAAATTTGTTGGATAACCCAACTGGAGGTGAATCTCTCTTCAAAAATGATGTAGTGGTGATACAAAACACCAAACAGTAAATCTCTGATCAAATGTGACAAGAAATATGTCTGAGCTGTCCAGACTGAGGCATGCCAATACCACCAAAATGTAACTATTTATCAGTTGCTAAGGTAATAAACAAATGCAGAGCCTTGGTAACCAAGTGAAATTCAAATGTTTTAATGATAAATTTTCCATACACAAATTTTTCAATACTTCTTCATGCAAAATGAAACACAAACTCAGAATCATGAAGTTCTTTTCTCAAAATGGTGTATTTTTGCCAATTTGATTGTTTCCATGGCAACCAATTTGATCATCAGTTAATAATTTTAACATTTTTAAAGTATCCTTCACACATGGACCACCCTCTGATGACAAAAAGTTTGAATTGAATAGCTTGTTCTTCTATACTGCGGAAATTGTGAGCTAACTGGTGGATTCGAATTTGTTTACTTGGGTTACTTTGGTAACACTTTGTGTTAAGGGTATTAAACCAACAGAGAAAAGAAAGACATTACCAGAAAGCCGAGAAAAAGGGCTTTCAGGTGCATGTAATTGAAATCCTAAAAATATGTAAATTTCCTTAGTTTTAGAGAAGTTATCATAGACTTTTAGAAAAAAATTAACTGTTTTTAAGAATTCCCGGTTGTCATGGCAACCATATAAACAATGGGTGTCAATGATTTTCTCAGTCTGCTCACCCATTCTCCAGTTTACCATAATGTGAAGTCAGATTTCATTTATCACTAATTGTCTCTGTTTTATGCAGTATTTAGTGAAACAAGTATTGCGGTAAATTTAAATGAATCCGTTGCCATGGAAACCTGTACTGCCAAGTTCGCACACATTTTCAGTTTTTTTTAGTAGCATTACCCGAAACTAGAGAATTTTCCGCACATTTTGGTATATGAGACTTGCTGTTGTACTTCCGTGCGGGGTATCTTCTTAAATATTGCACTTTTTGGCCTCCAGCTGCTCTACTATGAAGTTAAGTGTTCCGATCGAGGGGACTCTCCCCTAATCCATTACAAGTTATCCATGTTCCCAAGAATGGGATGTAACTTGCTTCTAATTAGGAGCTACAACTTTTGTAGTATTCCGATTAATAGTATACAAACAGCTATATTTACCTCCATTGGAAGCTTTCAGGCTGTTACACTAGCCCTTGTTCACCCAAAACTGATCACTGGGGGCGCTGAGGGGTGTTGTTGTGCTGAGTCAGCAGGAGTGATGATGTTCTCAGTTGACAACTTTTGCCCGAATTTCAAGATCCAGATTTCATACCATTTCTGTTTCATATCGTCAAAAGTATATATATATGCATTTGATCCCCAGCCTGGCTGTTTTAGCTTCTTGCCCGGTTTTAGCGGGGAGAGGCCCCAGGGCAGTCGCATTGCAATGAAACAGTTACTTTTATCAAATTAAGGATCAGAGTGTTGTACAAATTACGAGAAGAATTTGCAGTTGATGTGAAAGCATATATTTACACTAATAATTAGTAATATAGAATTTAGAACAAAATTCTTTCTCATGACCTGGCATGATATTCTAAATTTAAAGATCTATTCCAATTTTTGGTCTTACATATTGTTTTGCAATTCAGACTTCCCACAAAAAGTGAACGATTGTTGCAATAGGGAAAACGTATTTTGCAAACAGTATTTTATTGAATATGAATAATTACTACCAAAATGTACCATAATTTCTACAGGAATTTGTTTTGTTTATGCAGGGGCCCAGAAAGAGTATTGAAGTGGACACAAACCTGTCAAGTACAGTACAACTCAATATATTTCCAAGTCGATAGTCGCAAGTCACTTGCGTGTCTTTCATGCCTTTTCACTCTCCAGCCCTCCTTTCCACTCACTTGTCACTGAGCTGTACGACGACGTCAGAGCTGGCTACATAAAAACACTGCAAGACCATGTCACAGAGAACCTGGAATCCCTTCACGGACCAGAGCTACTCTGAATCCTGATCGACCCGTCCCACCTCGCGAGAGATTGGAAGAATGCTGTGGAACTGGAGACAATCGCCAGAAGATTCTGCTTCAAAATGCACAATAGGAGAGCACAGAAGGATGGGCTGGAGTCAATGTTTGTTTGGGCGCTTAGGAGAAGCAAAAGGCATTAGGAGATAAAATTAAATTAAACTCATATATCAACCTGCACAACAGGGTTCTCCTAGCAGAAGAGGAGGAAAGTACAACGAAGTGAAATGAAGTGAAGTGGTAACAATTGTAATTTCTGTATAAGTAAGTATGTATTCAAAATTGCTTTTAACTTGAACGTAGCAATGGGTTTGGATTAATTTTTCACATTTCAGCTAATTCTGAGGAAGTGAGAACATGAACAGGTGGGGATAAGAACTGGAAAGCATATTGACTTTGGTCAGACATTTTATTTTGTCTGACGGAGAGAGAGTTCTTGTCAGACAAATTAATGTTTTGTCTGACGACATAATAAATTTAATCAATAATTTTTCAAATGGTTGAAATGCATTTTAATTAAATATTCTTCTTTGATTTTTAAAGGTGGTTTGCGACATTGCAGTTAAGTTTCTTGAGGTCTTACAATACTATTCAACATCAGACAGGACAAGCACTTAATATGACTATTTCCTGTAGAGATTTTGTGTCAGTAAATTTGACTGACTTGAATTTGAGAATGGTCAGACATTTGCAAAAAGTGCCAGTAATGTCTGACGTGGCTGACCATTATCACGCGCACTGTTGGAGGGATGAGCATTTTCCAGAGGGCAAGGGATTTAGGAAAAAAATATTTTAGTTGTACCGTAGATAGAATTTACGAGAAAATGATAGTGGTGACGTTTCCACAGATTCATTTCAAGTACAGGACCTATATAATTAAAAAACTATTTTTTAAGACTTCATTTCCATCACTTCACCTCTTTTTCTAGGAAAGAAAATTGTTCTAAATTTTGTCATAGGGCCATAAATATGTTAAATTAAATGTGTCCCTGATGTACCTGTACAATGGAACACCTAACATAACATAGTTTTTATGAATTTATTGTGCTCTCACATTTAGAAATTAAGTTATTTATAAACAGATGGTCCTTTATGTTGTTTTACATAACTGGTTTCCTACTAAATATGCCGAACAGGTCATGTGTATTTAGAACAATTTTTGAAAGGTCAAAGGAATTCGTTCTAATTTTAAGAGGTGCACAACAATTTGACGAGAGCGGGTACTGTGGATCATTTTGAATTGTGTTGTTCGTAACTTGAGGGTTCCAATCTGCCACAGTGTCCACATGCGTATAAACTATAAAGTTCCTATTTGTATAAGTTTTCTTTAGGGCTGCATGACCATCCCTCTTTGACGGACAAACATATTTTGTTTGCTCACCTCGGAAGATGTTCGCCCTTCAACACCGTTCGGTTCTTACTTCACACTTCCTTGCCCTCATTTCCCAGCAAACTCCGAAAGTGAATAACTTTAAGTAAGGTACAATATGGAAATTGTATTTAAATGCAATATTGAAGAATATATTTGAATTCAACTGTAGAAATAGACTGCTACAATTTATTGATAAGTAACAGGACGAGAGGGCCGTGAGGGCATGGAAGTGTTGGACATGCTAGTGTGAGTACTGCTTGGGAATAGGTCTCCATATGGGGATTACAACAGATATTATTGTTAGGTGGCACTACGATAAGAGGGTAGGGCTGTTTTTGTCTTTGGGGAAGCCGATCAAATGACATATTACCTGGTTTGTTTGCAAAGTAAGTGGAATCCTGTGACCAACAATTACAGGTGATTTCATTAGTACACGATTCTTAGGTTCTTGACCCTCAAAATACATAGCATTTCTGGATGATCTGATTGGTTCAGACCCAATAGAACGTCACACAGTTGATATATTAAACGTAGCAAGTGCCTGTTTAGCATTGATTCCTCACAGCCAAGTGTGAATGACAAGAATCGCATGCTAATGAAATCGCCTGTAATAATAACCTGGTTGTTAACATGTTACAATCCCCCAATCTCTATGATAGCAACACACTTTTCTATTGAACTGCTGTTTTGAAAACATAATCAATACAGTGTAGCTGACCGAAACAATGAAACATTCAATAAGCGCACTCATTAAGTCAGACTGCTTGGCTTGGTCATAGACCCCGAAGTCAACTCTATAAAATCGACTAGTAGTTAGCCTCTCAAGCAGCAAGTCAAAGTTCAGTTTAGTCAAGCCAGACTTGAGTCAGCTAAAGTCAAGTCATTGTTGCTTAAATTAGCCAATGTTTTCCTCATAGGAATGGTTTCGGTACCATTTTAAATAGCATAAAGAGCACACAATGTATTTTCCACTCTACTAGGACTTTTGTAAAGTTTATGTAACATACAAACTCTCTAAAAATGAACAAATTCTCATACTACACAATATTCCGTAACTGTTGAAGAAAATTTAACAGAAGAACCCTATGAAATTGCATTAAATCAGCTGATGTTCGTTGAAGTCAAGTGAAGTCAGAGTATACATAACAACTTAGCTGAGTAGTCAGTTGAATTTCTTGCCAAGCAAGTCAGAGTTTTAACTCTGACTAACTTCGGGGTCTACTTGGTCAACAACACTAATCGCCTAGTTGAAATGCAAATGGGATTCCATCAGAGCTCCTATTGCTCGGAGACACCACCTGTACATGAATTCAGAACTACAAAATTAATGGAGACAGACCTATTTGTTGTGTTGTACTATGAGGTTATACCATGGGTGGAGGCAGTATATCCCTGGTATAGTCACCCAAGATCCAGTATATCCCGAGACCCGAAGGGTCGAGGGATATACGGGGTCGAGGGTGACTATACCAGGGATATACTGCCGCAACCCATGGTATAACCTTTTTATCCCATGTCTTTTTTTTTAAAATACTTTTATTTTATATCAATATAAAACAGTTTTTAAAAAGGACTCAATGTGAATGCAGCTGTGCTACAAAAAAAAATCAATACTCTTAATTGACAGTACTTAATTGCCTTAAATCACAACAATCAGCAAATATGCTGGTATCTACATGCTAATAAGCATGATATATAGGGGCACTGTTGTCTTTTGATTGGTCAGTTCCAGTATATCCCTGTTGATCTCATTATCTTTCAGTATAGCCCTGCTGGCTAATTAGCCAAAGGAATTTGATTGGTTGAACTAAATATATCCCTGTTTATTTTTGTTGTATTTCCCTCTCTCAATCTGTATTGACCAGGGAAAAGCTCAGTATGAGGGAAAAAAGTTGGCTAGACATGGGATAATGTGTTGTATGTGTCAGTTGTTTATTATATCTGGGGAGTCAGATGTGAAACTGAGACAGGGATCAATATATGATACAATAAACAAGGTTCAGCCTCAGTGGACAATGAATCATCTGCTTTTTGCTTTAAGATTAAAATATTTGTGCAATCATGATGGATCTGAAATATTTCAACACAATGCAATTTTGACAGCTCTTTTGTTTTCTGGAAAGAGTACATAAATAAATACAGGGTATAAAGCTGACTGTGTTATGATACACTGTGCCCTCACATGTTTCCACAATGGATCAGTATTATGACATTTTCAAAGTGAGATGATTTCCAGTATTTTATTTGGCTAACAGAGGTGTCAAATGGTGTAAATATTTTTGTATTGTTCATCTTGACCATTGAATTTAACCTTACACTTTTGAAAATAAAAATGATAAAAATTGTTCAAAGTTGTTTTTGGCTCTTTGAAATGATGTAACTGTCATTGACCGAAAAAATTTAAAGCTAAGTTGATTTTCCATTTGAAATTTTCCAATTTGCCAGTTGTACCCTCATGAAAACAACGAGATTTAGATAACAAATATACTAAGTTGTTGTAGGCTAAATTAATGTTTGTGTGCAATTGAGTAACTGTCAATGAACATGAGTGGAGTACTACAAACAATTAATATCTTTAATGAGGTATTTAGGACTTTTACAGTATAAGTTGACTTTTTGTGTCATTTCTAGGCCCATGTAACTCCCAAGAAGCTTCTCACCAATGTACATGAAAAACACATTTTTCAAAAGGGGGCAACCATGTAACATTGGCAGTAATTATTATTGCAAGCATGCAAAGTCCCTGAATATTCAATTCTGAATCCAGCAACACCTTGCTGAGAATACCCAAAGCAGAAATTATTTATTTCAAGACTACCCAAAGAGAATAGGTCTGTCTCAATTTTGCAGTTCTGAATTTATGGACAGGTGGTGTCTCCAAGCAATAGGAGCTCAGATGGAACCCCCTTTGCCTTTCAGCAAGGTGATCGGTGTTGTTGACCAGGCCAAGCAGTCTGACTTAATGAGTGTGTTTGTTGAATGTTTGATTGTTTGGGTCAGCTACACTGTATTGATTATGTTCCCAAAACAGCAGTTCAACAGAAAAGAGTGTTGCTATCATACAGATTGGGGGATTATAACATGTTAACAACCAGATTATTATTAACTGTTGGTCACTCACTTTGCAAACAAACCAGATAATATGTCATCGGGTGGGCTTCTCCAAGACAAAAATAGCACTCCCCCCTTATCATTGCACCACCTACCGATAATACCTGTCGTAATCCCCATATGGAGACAGACCTATTGATTTATTTCACCAAAAACTGAGGAAGAAATCATTAATTTTAAAAAAGCTCTGATATTGAATGGTGGGCTTTTGTGCCCCCCTAATGTTTTTCAAATAAAAAGGATATCAATGTTCATAATGCATTTTGACTTTCTGCGAATAATTCTTATGTGAGGACTTTGAGTGTTCGGCCTGCTCACTTTTCATCATGTACCAGAATCTTCCAGAACTACCAAGTCCTGCGGGTAAAGAAATATTTGAAAAATTTTAGAGATCGGACAAAATACATCACTGGCTATAGTATTAACTTGGCACCTGCCGTACTATATGGGAATCGTTGATAAGACATGAGAAAACACAGATGCAAACCTTGATGTAATAGCAAATTAGTTGAACAATTGGAACATTTTTCAAGTAAATGGTGATGAAATGCACAATAAAGAAATGGTAACTCATAAATTTCCTGAATTGAGTCATGGAGTGGCTGCTCTACAAACAATATTGACATAAAAAGGATGCCCCATATATTTTGCAGTCAATGTGGATAGCCTGTTTCTATGAGTCAAAAGACTCCTTGAACTCGAAACAAATTTATCTCATATACTATAATTATGGTGCCCTGCATAATATTTTTTTACATGAGAATAATATAGATTGTGTTCTAAGGGCTCACAACACAAGATTTCATTTAATTTACAAACAAACCAGATACAATGTAATATGCCATATGGTGGGCTTCCCTAAAGACAGACATAGCCCTGCCGCCTTATGATACTAGCGCTTGGCTGTTCTAGAAGCTTTAGCTATGGCGGGGGTCCAAGGGAAGGCGCTCTTCTTCCTAGCCCCTCCGGTCTTCCGAGTTTGCTGGTTGGAGCGTTGTCAGTTGCCAGTAGCAGACATTCCGTATAGACCTCCATGCATTCTTCAATTGGCATGCAGACTGCTTTTATGGTCATGTTCAGCTAGTTCTTCCTCCAGAGTGTCTTTCTAAACCTGGGAGTTGATTTTTTCCCAGTATTACTTTTCCATTCGGCAAACTGCTCTTCTGGTCTCTTCGCGTCTTCTTCACAGTTCTGGGTAGTTGGCCGAAGTTGACACAGGTTTCCGTGTACACTGCATGGTATGCGGCTTGAGGTATTCAGACATCCAGCTGCTGAGTCCTTAGAGATGATAGCAGTTGCTTCCATTTGGAGCCTATCATCCACAAGTATGTAGTCAAAGTGGGAGGCATGTCCTAGGGGCTGGTATATATATATATATATAATATATGTTGAGACTTGCTGGATGCCTTCGTTTAGGTTTCTGAATCCGTTTTCCATGAAAAGTTGGACAAGAGGAGATTTTTTTTGCCCTGTCGGTTGAAGACATCTGCATTCATATCTCCTGCGACGACTACACTATGAGAGGGACTATATTTGGCACTGATCTCATTGATTATGGCAATATCTTCCGCATAGCATTGCCCGGTTTCCTTGTCATTTCCTGATGAAGTTTCAATTAGGAGTGGGAGTACTTTCTCATTTCCTTCATTCAGCGTCTTGACGTATGGATGTAGATGTTTTTTCATGTGACTAGTACTCTGCCGTGTCCCCTTTTGTGAGGTCCTGGAGGAATATTGTTATACTCGTCCGTTGCCCTGGCTGTATAATATCTATTGGGCAAAAGCTCATTCAGAGTTTTTTCTAGTTTAAATGCCCATGGCCAGTGTTCTTGGAGATACAGTAGGTCGAAGTCTTCTAAAATACTAGCTAGAAAAACTAAGTTATGATGCATACATGCCTTTTATGTTAATTGATGCCGGACGTAGTCCACTTTCATTTTCCTGTAGTTGCTATTCGCTGTACCTGCCGTTTTTGTCTAGTCTGGATGTTTCTGTGGACAACCCAGGCTGGAGGAGGTCGTTTAGTGTTTCCCTGTTCGTTGCCAGACTCGACTGTATCCTTCCTGGAGACTTCTCAGTATTTTCCTCGGGTGGTTGCCGGTTTGCCCTCTTGTCCTATCTTTTGCTTTGCCGTTTCCTTCGGGGTACGGTTGTGGGTACCTGCTTGCATATAGTAACCTGTGTTTGCCGGTCTACCTCGGCTTCAATCTGTCTTGTCGGTAGATACCTTACGTGGTTGTTACTTGGCTATGATGACACAAAACAAGAAAATTAGCCTTGAAAAAGGGTGCTCTGTCTACTTTAAAATGAATAAAACTTTTTAGGTTTTGTTATTTGAAGTCTATTTTTAAAACAATGGGCATAATTTTATGAAAGGTGATTTTCAACTAATTTTCTGTCCATACACTGGATTTCCAGCTGATGTATGATACAGTCTGCAAACATGGTAAATGACATATTCATTGATATTCCCCTGTATTACAGGAGCCCTGTAAGGTTGGAGACAATTATACAAGCACAGTGTCTCGTGTTGGCTACACCAGGATAGAGGTCTTCACCTTAGTGTTACCATCCACAGCTGCATGGAGGCCCAAAACCTGATAGGGCAATGCGAGTGATCGGAAAGATGTCATAAAATAATGACAAAATATCCATGACCACTGACGTTTTGATGGAGTCCATTAGCAACCTGGTAACAAATATATCAGAAAGATCTACTTGGTGAATAAAATTTTAACATTTGTGCTCTGAAACAGTTTTATAGGATTACTGTTCTCTCCATTCTTTGGTTTAGAATCCAATAAAGTCTCTGTTGACACATTCTGCATGCCAAAACGAAACTTTTTTTGTTAAGTATGGGATAACAGTACATTTAGAGTAGGTCGGGGCATGCGGCCCCCCTTAACTTCGAGGTGCGATTTGACCTACTTTTTATGGGCAATTATTTGAATGCTTATGCTGCCAGGCAGGGATCACTTGACTCTACTAATAACTAGTGAAACAAATGTCTGCCAATTTTAATAAAGGAGTTACTGCCATTTTTGTAAAAAAAATTAAAATGGCCTTCTTACCCCACCCATCGGGCAAGAAGCCCCCCTATTATAATTCTATGGCAATTTTTTTGCGAGCGCATTCAGCCTAAAAGTTATTTCTTAGGGTTCTTATATCATTTTTAAGGCATTCTATTCACATTCTCTGAATTTCAGAATTTTTCTGTTCATACTTTTATTTTTTAATATTTTTTGCCCTGTTTCAATTTCGGGCCAATTTTTTTTCTATTTTAATTAGCTATTCTATCAAGATTTAAGGTAAAGTACACATTATTAAATGGTTCCTGAAGCAGCTTTGACCCCCCAGTGAAGGGGGCCTCATGCCCCATATCATGTGGGGCCTCTCGCCCCAAACCCACATATTTTAATTTGACCTCTATATTTTGAACTAAAATGCAAAAAACATGATCCAAATCATATTTATGTGATGGTCATAAAGTGAAGCAATGCAGATATCCATTATACTTTTAAATATTTCCAAAGTTATTTCTGACAACCCCTTTCAAAGAATTAGTCAAAGTTACAAAAACCATGCACATCTTTTTGTTTCGTTAATGTCTACAATGGTTTAGTGCTGTTTGCCCTGAAAATTTGTGACGTCACCTAAAATGCCTCTAGCTTCAATCCTATCAATAGATGAATGCACCAAAAATGTAAGTTTGGATATAACCCTGGGGGGGCCTCTCACCTAACCCGGGCTTCTTGCCCCGACCTACTCTACAGGTGCTTGGGAACTATGGCAACATTTCATATAGGCCTATGCAGAAATGTTTAATTTCCATGCTATGAAATATGATTATCATTTTCATGAAGGACAGAAATTTGGCTTATCAAAATTCACTTTGGTATTAAAACTGTTTCTTACATTGGTGACAGACTGGTAACTGACATTTTTAAAAATGACTTGAGCTGTATCCCAGTCAACTTTTCGTCAATCTGAGGAATCAATCATTATCTTACTTTGGTCCAATGGATCTCCATTCTCCATGTGGTTTTAATTCAGATTTGATGCATGATTAACAGAATATTTCATTATAACCATTTCTCATGGGGACTTAAAAACAGATAGCTATATGCATACAACATATCAGATTAACTTTTGAATGACTTGTTTGACCATTTTATACAGTAATAGATCAAAGAAATATGTACAAAGCTAGACAGCAACATGAAATATAGGCAAATGAGTGGGGGCCAGTCACAATCTCCTTTTCCCTAAATCTACTTCTCCAAAATCTACGTCTGACAAAATCTACTTTTGACAAAATCTCCTTTTTTTTGTCAAAATCTACTTAATTTTACAAAAATCTACTTTTCCCAAAATCTACTTTTGGCAAAATCTCCTTCAAATTATTTAAACCTTGAAGGAATAGACCCGAGCTCCTGGATAAGTCTTAATTACAACAAGTTTATACCATGATCAGAAGAGCAAATACAAGAATATGAATATACGTGAATGATTACATTGTGAGTAATCTTTCATGTATTTTACAATTACTTTTTATGGTAATTGACCGAAAAACGTTAGTAGGAATTGCAATTTTATACATATATGGATTTTTTGGTTGGCTTCTGCAGCGATTTCTAATCTTTGAGAGGTCTTTTGTACCTAAACTTTTGAAACTTTATACTCCTAATGAGACATTACTTCAAAATATTTTGGAAATAAAATTTATCGGAGTCTGGGTCATAAATCGAAATTTGTCTTTAATTCACCCATCAGGCTTTTCCACCTGTATATTTAAATATATTTGCCCATAAACTGATATTTTCATGACATAACCGTCACCCATTTTGAATTTGAATGCTAACTGCTGTTCTAACAATGGCTGTTGTCTTAATTGCAATTCAAACACTGGCTATGTCTTAATTGCAATTCAAACACTAGCAATGCATGATTGTATATATTCTAAGAAATTGCAATTACTTAGACATATATATAGCATTCATATAACGTTCAAGTAATATTAATTTGCTTGTAAAGTTTACATCTTTTTTAAATTTCTATATTTTACTGCACGTAAATAATGAAATGATAAATTCGTCTGAACTAATAAATTTCAAGTAAACACAATCGTTTTTTACACTGAAATTGTCTTTGACTTACTAAGCAAGAGTAAGAGTAAATCAAATCTAAAATGGGTGCAATGACAAGTTTCACTAATTTCGTATTTCGCCATTTTACCTACTTATTTGACTAGCAGTTCACTTCAATCAATGATTTACTTTAGGTATAGTCATTTAAATGATTTAGTCAGTCATGTAGTTTGTTGATTTAATTAAGTTTCTTTAAAATTGGAGAACAAACGTGAATAGACAACGTGAATCATTTCAAAGAGCATAATCATTTCAGAATTTACTTACAAATTTGGCATTTAAGCCAATGTGTCTGAATAAGTAATAACAATCATTTGAATGAGTTAAAATGCGGTATTATACCTAGAATTAATCACCCAGAGAATCTGCTCAGTGGAATTATTTGGTTTATTCTGTAATATTTAAAACAGATCTATATAGGCATGCCAAATAAGCCAGATTTATTTGCAAAATATTCGTTTCAGTCATTTTAGGAATGAGAGACTACATTCCTTAATATTTCAAACCACAATTGGGTTTGTATAATTTTCAAAACATACTAACTTTAACGGATTTTAAAGAAGCAACTTTCTAATGATATTATGAAAAATTCTTGTCAAAAAAATGTTAAACTAGATTCACTTAACCGTGTTGTATTCAAACTTATCTTTATTGCATGAGATTGTATTTGTATTCAGTTACTTTTGGCTCAATTGTATTTTATTCATATTTAAATGTGTGTATCTGCATTTGAACCCAATCCTGGTCTTTAGTGTGTATTTTAAACTATTTTTAGCATAAAAAGATGTTAATTTGTGTATAAGTTTAAGAAAAGTTAAGTATTTTAAACATATAAAGGTGATGTAAAACTAGATTTAACTAAATTAAGGTTTAAATAACTTTTTTTTCTAAAGTAGATTTTGGAAAAAGGAGATTTTGGCAGAAGTCGATTTTGGCAAAATGAAGTAGATTTTGGTTTTCAAAAAAAGTAGATTTTGGTAGGAAAAGTAGATTATGGAAAAGTAGATTTTGGAAAAAGTAGATTTTGACTGGTATTCAAATGAGTGACATAGCAGCCATCTTGGGCTCCATCTTGAATTTACCCAATGTCGAATAGGAAAACAATAAAAGACTCATCAGATATGAAATCAGCATCTTCAGATGGATTAAATACAGCAATTACAGTAGGGGTAGCTAAAAGTAGCACTGAGTCCACAAGTTATGCACTATGAAGTTAAAAAAACAGCTCAAAATGTAGCTATGAATGTCAGGCAGTTTTCTGGATACATTTAGGGCCTTTCAAATGCATTTTAGCGGATTTATACTGCCATGACCGTCAGTAAATCAATCTCGCTATAAGTGATTTTTGCACTGTTTTGAGGGTCTGAAATCCCTAGATAGCCTAGAGCGATGATTATGGAAAGACACACTCTAATTTCCTCATATTATAGGATGGTTCATGAGAAAAATCAAAGATCTAGGTTCAAAAACGACTTCGTAATCATCAAAAATCTGCTTTATGAATAAAAAAATTTAAAAAAACACGGTTTTTTGGGGTTACCCGCATGGGACACTTAAGTTAAGACATTGGTTTTCAGATGTGCTGATGTATGGTACAGCATAAAAACTACTTAAGACTCTTAACCGTTTTCGCAATTAAATGCCCAGAGCCCGGGGACTATTGGGGGGCTGTATAAATTTGTGTAGAAGCGAAGCACCCTATTTGATTATTCTAATCCCTTTTCGTCCTTAGAGTGTGTATATGGTTCTCAATCAGACGCTTTTGCAGGCTCAGAATTCGAATACCTACCCTCCCTTTGTGCTTCTATGGTCTTTGTAGTTCAGATGCGTATGGCCTTGGTATCATTCAAAATAGATCGAGCTCCATGCAGTCTCTTCACATTTTATCAATTGATCAACAAGAATTTAAGTTATCGGTTTTAACTCCACCTCCTGGTTATTTCATGAATGACTTTTTGGCTTCGGCTATAAAAGTCGGTGGAAAAGTTTCAATTCAGAACTTTCACTCCAGAACTTTCTCTCCAGAACTTTTAACTGGAATGATGTTTGCAGGGAAGTTAATTTGGCACCTATCACTTCATCGTGAAGCTTTCGTTTGCTTCAACAACAACAACATGTCTTTTTTTCCCTTATCTTCGTTTTTGGAGCAGTAATGAAAGCCTTTAATATTTCCATATTTCTGTGTAAATTTCTTTCAAAATCAGCATGCACAGGGCAATCTTTGCGTGCAGAAAAGAGTAAGTCTGCTTGACGTATGGTGTACAAATGTACATATATTTCTGCTGAACATCTTGTTATTGTGAAGGATGCAAAGATGTCCCAGTTCCAGACACACTTATAGTCTGAGACATGTCATTAGCAAACATATACAGAATAGACGAGAAAATAATCATTTAAATTATTGTAGTCGTCGTGCCCCAAGCGTAATTTCCTTTTACATCGTGTTGCTTATTAAACTTTTTAGAAGTTATATAAGTATAAGTAAGTTGTTTATCACATTCATTGCAAAATGTCTTCTCTCTTTTTCTTACTCTGTTTGCTGGTAATTACGAGTGATATGGCATACAAATATAACCAGAGCCCGGCAGTAACTAATGCTGTTCTTTTCCTCAAGGCCTGACAAAGTAAACATATGGGTCTTGAAGATTTCCAAAAGCATTGACGAAATTTAAAACTAAAAGTAAATAAGTTAGTAAGTATAAGTAAGTAAATGTTCATATCATGCCAGATTAGATGATTCGATCACTCTAAAAGCGGTTTAAAAACAGACAAAATGAACTTATTGAAAACCCATCTTTAAAATATATGTTGCGGTGTCACAGTCTTTTGTTATCCAATTTCTTTGACAATTAGTACTATGAAATCCAGTGACAAAATAGTGGTTTCAAGCTGCTGGACACAAAAAAGACACACTGTAAAATTTGAATTTTTTTTAGTCGGCTCAAACAATTGAGTGAGATGGTTGCACAATTCCTCAGAGCTAACATAGCTTGTTGTTTTAAGTTATGACAGCAGACAGATTATCATAACCTAAAACAACAAATTGTGAAACCATCTCACTCAATTATTCAGCTGACTCAAAATTTCAAATTTGACAGTGAGCATGCCCATGACTGTGACAAAATAGTCAACACAGGACTGGGCAAAGGTATGCAAAATGTTGCCAAAGACTGTGAGAAATAGTCAGAAGTCCAATTGAAATTGTACACTGGATATTTCAGCACGATGTTCTTACTTTCAAACGCTATATATTTGATCTTTTGAAAAAGTACAATGAACTTTTCAAATAGGGAAATGGATATTGCATGAGTCAATAACTTTGGCATATCACACCTTTCCGGCAAAATTAGGTATCCCCAAACAGTGAATGTACTCCTTTGTCTCTATCTGGATGTAAACAGATTGGTATTGGTGTCTGTTCTGACAAACTTATTAGCTGTTCACTGTGAATGAAATGTCAAGCCTGTGAATGTAACACAATATTTGGCAATATTGCCATAAAATGAGCCAAACAACATTACCATTCATCATATATGGGTTCATGTACAGTCACTATTTCATATCAACATTTCTTCAGAACTTTTGGCACATATTCACAAGTAGTCATATCACATTGCTTATTAATATTCTGTCAGTTATGACTTCTACTCTGCGCGCTTTTCTGGATATGTCATTGTAACGACAGCACCTCATATGCAGTAATAAAAGTCCCTTATCCATGACATTCAGAATTCTCTGAGAAATGTGAGCAAATACGAATATGGAGATCTTCCGATGTTATGACTTTCGCCATCAGCCAATGACTTCAGTTTCAAGGAACGTGACTTCTCCGGACATTCTGGCTGTCAGACATGGAAGGTGGCACGTTTTATTTCCTCTTGGGAAGACACTATGTGTCCAAGATTTTCTGGTCTGACAGCTCATCTGAACGATTACAAAGTTTCATTCGTACGAATGGCCAGACAATGTGAGCAATGTGTTTTACCGGAGAAATTAAAGAAAATCTCATTCTCAATTTGTGCAACTTATTCCTATAGTTCATTACTACAGGCATTGTATACCTATTATTTTATCTTCTTATATATGTTTTCTATGTAATTCTTTACAGTTGCTCTTGAAAGTATGTACACCCTCTTCTATTTGCCATTGCAAATATCTTGCTGTATCCACACTGCCATTGCCTGTTGGCTAAGCCATTGTAGGACTCAGAGTAGGTCAGGGCATAGAATCCCCCATGGATAACTTTCCAATAGCCACTTTACCTACTCCTTTGAGGTAAATTATGTTAACTGCTCGGTGGCTGAGTACTTATACATAAAAGGCACCGGGGCAAGTTGTGCCACTTGACCTACTTTTTTCAAATGATAACAATAAATGATAATGATAAATACTTTATTTAATCATGTGAAGCATGAAACTTGGCAAGTACAATCTTGGTCAAAGACATTCACTCAAGGCGTTATTCGAACATTCACAATCACACAAAGATGCATACAACATTTATACAAAAGAAAGATGTGATGATTATTCATTAATTTTGTAGAAGATTTACTCTTAAATCATTTAGTAATCTTACGCTCGATGGAACAAATGAGCTTGAGTATCTGGATGTTCTGCACTTGATGGAACTGTATCTCCTGCCAGATGGCAGCATGCTATACAATGGTCCGATTACCCTGAAAAATTAGTCGATTCTGGCCAAGGTATTACATTTAATATCTGATTTTCAGATTACATGATTAAGCTTTGGCTTTTTGGTAAAATCACCCTGAAGCAAAAAATGGCACAACTTACCCTGGTCTCCCCTATACTGTGTTTTGGTGTTGTGTGCTCTGCAAACTTGAGATGTGGCAAAACCTCTAACTTCCATCCTAATCACAAAAAGGCACCAAAAATTAGTTATAAATTGAAAGCTGGGGGGGGGGGGGCTTTCATCGCGCGGGGGCTTCTTAGCCTCATATGTTTATATAAGACAAGTGCAGAAATAAGAGTATTTTGGTAGCCACTCACATTTTCTTTGCTTTAAAGCACACAGTGTCACACATTTGTAAATCTGCACTTCCAAGGGTATGTTACTTCAGGGCTGCAGAATTTTCCCTTACAGCTAAAGTCAGAAGCATACATGTAGCCGCAGAAGTTGCTAAATACGCTACCATGCTCTATAGTGTGACAAAGGTAAAGCATGTGTGGGAGGAGATGGAAGGTTGGACGTCCTTAAAGGCCTTAACATCACATGTGAGTCCTAAGTCTCACACCTCGTTACACCTGACTCTGGTTTGTTTTGGTTTACTTCCTCTGCCTTTTGCCAGGTCAGGTTCTTGGATCTCATCACTTTGTAATGCGAAAATTTGTTATATCTTTTCTCTTGTAATTTTATATGTAATATAACGTGTGCCTACTGAATTTTTCTCAGTCTATGCTCTTGACTTCAGCTGTAATTGACATCCATCATGTCCCCTGCGGCCCTGCCACTACAGGTCGAATTCGAATGATGAACATGCCAATCAATTAATCAGGATTGTACACCATTTCTTGCCTGGGAAATGCTCACCATTCCTGGCACTTGTGTTAATAACTTAATTGATACAAATTGCTCATTTCAGGGAATGGGCTCTCCCAGATATTAATTATGCTGCAGATGGTATCTGTTCTCATCAATGCTTTCTAACATCATTCACGCGTCCTTCACCGGAAAAAGGCTGAAATCAAAAACTGATCCTACAAAAATAATTGATGCAAATCAAACAATATGGACATTTCTCTATATTAGAAACAAAAGAGTTAAAGCAAATTATTCTTCACAAATTCTCAAATCTTTTTGACCGAGTTGATTTGACAAGAAGTAGTGCTTTTTAAAAGGAAATGCAGATTTTCAATGTCACAATAATTAAATTAATCATGCCAATATCAAATTTCTGTCCTATTTGGCCTTTCAGCATCTCAGAAATTGAAAAAAAGATAGAAACGAAAAAAGATTAAAACAAAACAAGAATCGTGTGGGAGCATTTGATTGACCTATGAATCAATAACATCAAAATCTCCATATCATGTCTAATAAGATGTCATGTTAGTAAACTGTTGCTTTTTGTATCGATGTCTTAACCTATAAAAAAACTTACATGTAAGTATACTTGACAATACATCGATTCAACAAGATGAGCGATTCGTCTGGCGATATTTTTTGCGTGTAAAACGTCATCAAAAAGTGTGTATATATGCAGTGGCGAAGATAGCAATTTTTCAGAGGGGCACAAAGTACAAATTGGGCTACAGACCTAAATACATGTCCGATTTTCAAAATTTAAAAACCTGGATATATCAAATAAACTCCCCCGAATTCATTGCACTTATTAATTTAGCTCTGTGTGCAGTATTAAGTTCGCAAATAAGCATGTCGGCGCATTACGCTGTGAGGCAATAACTTCAGTTGCTAAAACACAGTGGCCAAAATGGACCAGTGGCATATCCAGGGTTTTTTGCAGGGGGGGCAAATCAACTTTGTTGAATAGGTAGGTGTGAAGTTGAATTGAAAGATACAGTTGCTTTGAGAAATTCATAACATAATAAAAACAAAGATGTCACAGTTAATTCAATTGTACAAACAAATTTGCAGATTTCTACATGGCAATTAACAAAATGCACCATTTTCATTCAAATAACTGATGTTTACTTTTATTTGCAACCTTCCTGGTTAAGTAAGATAAGCATGAAACAAGGGGGAGGCTTAGACATTTGTTTCATAAAAATGCCTACTCATTTTAGATATTAAAATTTTTTATTACATGCCACATGCCTTCAGGATCCTGATAAAATCGATACAGTACCCTTTTTAAGGGTACTTTTCTTGTTACTACAGACATTCAAGCACACAAGCTTTTCGTTACAATGATTACTATATTAGGCTAAGTAATGGCCCTTATAAATGCTTATTACTATTGAATGAAGGCGATATCACGTTGTCGTGTCCATTTGACATTTAATACTAACCTATCATTTATATATAGAAAAATCTATTAACCTAATTTGTAAAAACCTGCAAAGGTGGCCGGGGGCGTCAGACTTTGCAATGTGCCATACACCGTTTCGAAGCTATGTGTCTCGCTCTGAAAAGTTTTCCTAGAGTCAATGGTTTCCAGGGAAACAACTGGATTGTTGACCAATGTTAGAGCCCCTTTTTTAATTCAAGACTAGGTACCCAGAAAGAATTTATTTATTTCACTAAAACTGGGCAAGAAGTTATTTATTTAAAAAGAAAAAAAAACCTCCAAGCCTCCCCCCTTGGACATCTTATGATGGCCCCTTAAGAGAGAGCACCACAGCTGCCCAGAGCTCTCTCATCCAGGTGATGTGAGTTGTTATAGCATCTAGTTTCTCATAGAGGTCGCTGCATGTTCTCCTCTTTGATCAATGCCGCTGCATCCTGCTGCCTCCACATCACAACTGGAGTAGCTGTCTCTTGAGTGAGATGGAACATGAGTACACTACCTATATTCGTGATACACACAGTCTCATATTCTTGATTTTATATTAATTTCACGTTTGGATGATTAATATTTGCATTTATTCAATGTGAACAATTGTCACAATTTAGTGATTGATTATCAAGTGTGTGGAAGCTAACCTAATTTAGGTTATCTATGATTTAATGGATTTGAGTGTTTAGGCAGAATAAGGATAAACCAGACACTGTTATACAGTATTTTAGAACATTAGTATAATTATTTCATACGGACTATAAGACAGCTTTCATTTAATGCGAAGGTGTCTTACTGTGTGGAGTTCAAGAAGAAAAGGACCTTACATTGTTTTCTTTCCTGTATTTAAGCACAATTTCTGGTGATGGATTTAAAGAAACAATTATTTCCCAATGGATGCTTTAAGGGATATAAACTTAGTGTGACACCTTCATAAACTGCCAACTAATAAGATCCTTAAACTGCTGACAACAATTAAGTTGCCTTAAATTGCCAAACAACAATTTAAGGAAAGGCGCTGCATTATGTTATGGCTTCAACAAGTCGTGGATATTTAGTTTTGTGCTTGGTGTAATTTTCTGTGATTCAATATATCAGTACACATGACCTTTTTCATAGCATCAGCTAAAAATATCCCAATTTAACACCTGTACTCATGGTAATTTTATTACCAATCAGTGCTGTTACATTATTGGATATTCTGGGGGCCATTTAAGCTGAATTTTTGGGATTACCATATGAGTGCTTAAATTGGGATCACTCGGTATTGATTTGTCTTGTGACATCAATGCATTGCTCTCCATTGAACTTCAATTGATTATGGTGACATCAGCCAAGTGAAAATGACGTTTTAGGTAAGTGCAGCTTTCAAACTCAGTGGCTTTCAATGAAAGCACCAGATTATTTTACTGCTATAACAGTCTGGTATTTGTGATTCTTCAGCATTGGATAGTTCATGCTTGTATTATAAACTTCAATGAAGCAGCACACACAACTGATAATATGGGCATGAAGCAACAAACCAATTTATACTCAATAAAAGTTCTTAGAGAATGAGACTGGGTTTTTTGTGTGACTATAAGGATATTTTGTTTGTCTTTTAATTTGTTTTGGCTCATAGGCGTACCGCGCTTGACCTTTTTGGGAGCGGAGCTACATCTGCCATAATTTCAAGATCAAGATATTATAATACCTTTTAAATGAAATCC
This sequence comes from Platynereis dumerilii, assembly GCA_026936325.1. NCBI lineage: Eukaryota > Metazoa > Annelida > Polychaeta > Phyllodocida > Nereididae > Platynereis > Platynereis dumerilii. Next base: position 10,232,464 of record JAPTHN010000001.1, read on the forward strand.
CTTCGAAAACATTGATTTTCAACAGTAACTGAGACTGTCTTTGTTTTATCATGATCATCTGCCCAAAAAAATCAGCCTTTTCTTCCGAATTTTAGAGTTTCTCTTATTTTTGGTTTGGAGTTGACTGTCTCATGTGTTTTCCATTTTCATATGGTCTTGGTCCTGAGCTATTTTTGTAAACTTTAACTTTTGTGTAGTTTTGACAACTTTGTGGTTTAAGATCTCACAGTTTCACAAAGTCACTCCATCAACAGCAACAGCAGAAACTGACACCGTTGCCTGATGGTTAATCACGCTTGCCCACTGGCTTTGAGTTCAGAATTTCAAATCTCTCCGCATGAACTTACTTTAGTCTGAGCCCATGGGACACTAAATGGATATGGGCTGTATTCTATGCTGAGGCAAATGAAGACCCTGGACATCCAGAATCAACTGGGCTAGTGACAGACACCCAGTCCTCTCATCATCTTACGGCGGTCACCCTGTCTACGAGTTGACCGCTGTTTCATTGCAAATGCTTTTTCCAGCTATGGCAGAACATATGTTGTCATGTGTTGCCACCTAGTGGCTAGTGTTCAATTCCACGAGCTCCAGTGAGACGTCCACATAAACTCAGTGTGAGGAATTCACAAAGTTTTATTTGGAAGAAAACCAGGGCTGTTTCTGAGTATGCTCATGGCCTTGTCTACTACCTCAGAGAATGTGATTGCCGAGTCTAACTCTGGTTTACCTCAATGTTGAATATAAAATTTGTGAATAAGTCATGAAATTGGGACTATTACTTTGGAGCTGCAATGCTGCAACATGCAAAACTGACTTTGTGCTAGGTGGCAGCAGCATACAGTTGTCATTTCCACCAGACTGATGGTCACCAAAAATGAAAGTGCAGCATCCTCCAGAAAGATGCATGTACCAGCACACCTTAAGTCAAGTCACAGTGTTCCTTTTCTTTTCTAAATGACGTTTTAGGTAAGTGCAGCTATTACACTCAGTGGCTTTCAATGAAAGCACCAGATTATTTTAATAGCCGTCTGGTATTTGTCATTCTTCAGCAGTGTATAGTACTTGTTTGTAATTTAAATATCACTGAAGCAGCATTACACAACTGATTATATACATGTAGGTATGAAGTGACAAACCAATTTATACTTAATAAAGTTCTTGGAGAATGAGACTAGGTCCTTTGTGTGACTCTAAGGATATTTGTTGGTCTTTTAATTTGTTTTGGCTCATAGGCGTATCGCACTTGACCTCTTTGGGAGCGGAGCTAAATTTGCCCGAATTTCAAGATCACAATTTAATACTATTTAAAATGAAATCGCTTGGAAAACATTGATTTTCAACAATCTTTGTTTATCATGATCGTATACCTAAAAAATTTAGCCTTTTCTTCCGAATGTTAATGTTTCTCATATTTTTGGTTTGGGGTCGACTGCCTCAGGACTGTGTTTTGGCCATTTTTATATGGTCTTAGTCCTGAGCTATTTAAGTAAACTTGAACTTCCAACAACAGCTAACAACTCCTCCAATACCCTCATTCAGACTGATGAAATGCTACTGGATAGAGCATGAAAGCTTCCTGTAAGTTCCTTTTATGTTGAGTGAAATATAGTTAACTTTTACTTGTTCAATTTTGAACTTTCGTTTAATTTTGACAACTTTGTGGTTAGGATCTCACAATTTTACAAAGTCACTCCATCACTCATTGTCGGAAGTAAATGTATTTTGGATCTCTCCACTTTTGGTAAATGTCGTCATCAGAACAACATAACTATTATATCATGGAGCGTTAACACTCAGCTGCGCCCGGCCAAGTGGTCCACGTCGGAGACCAATCAGACCATTCTTGTTAGAGGGGTACTTTTGCCGGTATCCCTATCTAAATAATAGATTAACACATAAGGTGCCTTCTATAATTCTGTGGATTATGGGTTTTCAAAGTCCAGGTATCCCAAAATTCCTGTGAACCTACAATGTGGTTCTCAAAAACGTCATTGTCGGATTCACATCATACAAGGGACGCTGTCGAGAAGCCAGGAAACACAAAAAAGACACCTAGGGTCCACAATAGCATGAAGCTTTGTGTTCCTTTCTCTTAACAATGTAATATATTTTCTTGGCATAATTTCAATGTTTGTAACATAAACGAATGGAAGAAGAGGTCCTTTTTCGGTTATTACATGGTCACACAAACATAGACAATATCAGGCATGGACTTCACATTGAAATTGGTGCACTCTACTGACATGAGGTTCGATACAGGTGATTACAACAAACAATCAATGTCAAACAAACCTAAACAAGATAATCCAGCTTGCTATTTTGTAGCAGGGTCCCTTAAAACACTGTGAGAACATAAAATAAAAATATGTGGCAGAGCCAGGGACTAATTGCCTAAGAATTTATAATAATTGGAACATTTGAGCATCCATTCCTCCACATCGTTCATGGACTATAACTATATTGCATGGGATATCTCTTAAATGGAATGACTTACAGGACAACTCAGAGGACACTAATATAAAAGACAAGGTAAGACAAATTCTCCTATGGCCAATTGGCCATGTCAACAAAGAATGTTTTGCCAGCCCACATTGTAACTGTGAAGACAGTTAAACCAAAAATATCAAAGATGTTTCAAGGTGATACTTTGCATAAAGGTTTCGTCCACAGTGACTACATACACAGTTCTCAGTGGTTTTCTACATCATCCCAAATCATACCATGACAAAATGGCCCATAACCTTTGCTAATTCATGAATACTTAATTAACTGACCCAGTTTTGGCTCAGCCAATCAGGGAATGCTACATCACAGTTTGAAATGGTTGCTTCTGTTTCACACAGTAACCAATGAAGAAATTGTGTATTGTTGAAAGGTGCTATAACAGTTCCAAAAATTCCATTGAATTATGTGTTTTCACAGTTCTGAAATGAAACTGTTTGAAAGTTCGCTTGTTTTACACTGTTTTTCTTAGTTGCCAGTAATCCTCTAAGTGTCCATAATCGGACTAAATCTGCCTGCAAAATGCTGATGACCTAAATAAGCAGCCAATCACAGAAGAGGTTGGAAATAGCAGAAAGCCCTGTCCATTTTAGCAGGGCTTGCGTGGGGAGGATGGGTTTTCTATAGCTGACAGCAATTTGATTTTATATGAATTGACCTTTTCTGATGTATGTGCTTTCTCCAAGCCGATGTTTTGATCAAACAGGAAATCATGCACACTGTACAGTGCTGCCACGTTGTTGCACCGTGCTATTACCAATAGTTGGCCTAATAAGTGCCAGAATAGAGGCAGCACTCGATTGGTGTTGCCGTATCTGCCCCGGCTAGCTGTTTGTCCTCGACTAACTGCCAATTGTGCCTTTGGCACCAAAGGCAACTGCCGACTTGCGGATCTGAAAAGTCAATCAAAGGCGGTGAAGCCAAATCGGAAGTGACAAAAATGATGTCACGCAATGTTAAAGAACTGGGATTTCCTGGAATTCCCTCAGTTCATGCACATTTCGGGAGGTGACGCCATGGACAAATGGTGCATCCGCCAGGTTTTCGCCGAATGCACACGATTGGTGTCGGCGAATCGGCAAAATCGGCAAGTGCTGACGGCCATTTTTGGCATTTCAATCGTGTGCTGCCTAGAATGTCCATATTGCTTGCATGTACGACGTACGGCTACAGGTGCAGAGACTAATAACCGAACATTGACGCTTCTGTACTGTATAAGCAATTAGGCCCATGGTAACACGAGAAGTGCTTACTGCAGGTGTAATTAGCAACATATTGCTCATTATTGATGTAATTTCGTTCCATATATTGTCCCAGGGTAAATCACTGCATCTATTCCATGAATGGATTTCCTCTGCAACTGTGGGTTATGATAGTTATCATAAGAATGATGACACTTAAAGTCAGGAAATTACACTTATGGACCCCACTTACATAGCTCATATGCAGTCATTGACCAATAATCATAAATGTCTTGACATCCACATTCCATTGTTTATTGCTTCAGAGTGATACAATAACTAAAAATAACAAATTTTCCATCATATCATGAGTTATTGTTTCTCAAGAATGTCAGAGAATAGTGGTATATCAAGTAATTATATATGCTTTATTAATTACGACCAGCTTTTCATGAATTCCATGAAATTGATGCATTTCGTGGAAACATGACCTTGCTATGACATGATATGACCTTGTTCTGAAAATTTGCCACATTTTTACCCAAATGTCAATTCCATAAAGTCCGATTTACAGATTTAAATAACACAATGCAAAAGCTGACTATTTGAACTAAACCGGGTTCAATGTGATAAGTACACTCCCAATAACACAGTGATATATTGCCAGTGCACCTTTGGCAGGTGACATTCTTTTTCAAATGCACTCGATTGCCCCCTGGTGACATCTGTCTGATGTTACAAAGGTCACATTTCGTCAGGCTAAGTGCTGGCTGAATGAAGAAAGGACACACATGAAAAAGTGAGCCTGTTGGCATAAACATTAAACATGGTGTAATCACCAATAATTGTTGTGGTGAACATTGTTATGATTGTATTGCATTTAGGATGGTATTTATATTGTATTTATATGACAGTCCATGTAAATGCAAAGCAGGAATAACTAACTGATGGATAGATAGATAGATAGATAGATAGATAGATAGAGAGATAGATAGATAGATAGATAGATAGATAGATAGATAGATAGATAGATAGATAGATAGATAGATAGATAGATAGATAGATAGATAGATAGATAGATAGATATGTTGCATGACCAGAACATTTTTGAATTTACAGTGAGTCAATATTAACATTACATAAATCCAACTGCTTGGTTGCCATAACATTCCAGTGAATTTTGTGATGTTTTACCCCCCTCATGATACCCTAAAATGGTGTAAAATTCTATACCTAAACTCAAATATCTTCATCATTAAAATGTATTTACAGTTACTTCAAATAAGAATTTCCACTGATAGTGTGTGACTTATATAATGTATACATTTTTACCTGTTATTTACCTCAAATTTATTGTGACAAGTCAAGATATTTCAACTTGCCCCTCAGCAAAATTTTACCCCCTTCCTTTCCCTGCTTCAGGCTGTTTGCTGTTCACAAGTGGAGCAAGGGCTGAAAATAGTCTCATTATTCACTTTCAACCAGGTGGTTGTCATAACAACACATTTTGGTCATTATTAGTGAAATTTATGAGATCTTTACCACAGGCATTTGGATAGTTCCATGACTGAGTAATTTTACATCGTGCTGATGAAGAAATGCTATCTCTATCTCGGTGAGTTAATTATATTAGTTATCATATTAGTATATGAACTGCAGCCATTTTATCTGCTAGCCTAATGATTATGTTTTATGGAGATAAGTTTGCATTTACCTTGCCTGAGCAAAGCTTTAGTCAACATCTGTAATTTCCAAGAGTAGGCAATCATGAGATATAGAGGAGAGGGCTAGGATCTTCCTTAAACAAATAATTTCCTAGCCAAGTTTTATGACAGAAATTATTTCCAGTCTGTCTTGAAATCGGCCCAAAATGATTTCTGGTAGGTTATCTGATAATTCATTATTTGATTTAGAATGAAATATTTCAGGATGTCACACGGTCAATATAAAATTTTGTGTCTGGCTTTTTCCATTCAACAAGAACTCCAAGCCTCTCAGCCTATCTAACAGCTACTAAACTGGACCAAAAAAAGGGGTCATACAGACGTCTGGAGTGTCTTCATTTAACAGAATTTCTGTATTTTCCAGATGTGGTCAAATAACATTAGAGGTTCATTCCACAGCAATAACAGACGTCTGGAACACTCAAAATAGTTGGTATATCAGTCAGTCTATGTCATGCCGTATTGGAACTTTTACAGACGTCTGCAAATTTATAAGATGCAAACACTTGGTATCCAGAAAAATCACCGAAAATCATGAGGTGCGGACGTCTCTAGAGCACAGAAAGTCTTTTTAGTGTCGTGATTAGAGTCTGTATTAATCAGTGATCACTGATTTATCTGTTGCTTAAAGACGGCCTCGATGTTCAATAAATTGAGCCCTTACAGACGTCTCAGTCCACCCTTATTATTGTTTTCATAGCTACGTGTTTTTCAAGTTTGCAATTTGCTTCATTCCAAAACTGTGATGTCAGAGATTAAGTTGAATACGTTCGTTTATTACAAGCACAAATTTCAGGAAACTGACGAAATGCATTGACACATGGATGATGTATATGTTTCACTTGTTTAGCTTGCCCTGGCTGAAATATGCTTCAATGGACTGTAACTGAACCAAGCAGACTACTTAGCCTCAAAGGAGAGTTGCAATTACTGACAACAAAAGTTGTTTGAAATTCTGATGACTGGCGTCTTGTGATAAACAGCGACACATTTGGTTTGGAAAACAATGAGACTCTTTTGGTGAAGTGCAAAACTCAGCTTGGACATGCATTGTTTGTTGTGGTTGTACACATATAGTAACATTGCCTTGCAGTTTTAAATTCCTTTGTCATTAACTGTGATGTCAAACTCTGAACTGATATGTCACAGATTGAAGATTAGACCAATCACATTGACAGATACTCGATGATGTCACGGTTTAACTGCAAAACAAAGTTTTCAAAAAACACATAACTATGAAAACGATAATAACAGAACACCTGTAGACGGTCTAGATATCCTATAAAATGTCTAAGGGTGTTGTGGGCGTAGCTGTGAGTATAGTCTGAGAGTGCACAGAAGAACTTGGGTACAGTAGATATTGCCATCATGTCACTCATTCCTCAGGAAATTAACCTATTACATGGATATCTCAATTATATTGGAGCACTTTTATGTAACTGGGTCACGATGTACACATATTCCTAGGCCATCAACCTTTCTTTGTGTGCATGATATAACTCTGCAGTTGGAGAAATATAATTTTTTTTCCTAACACAATGCAGCTGCACAGTAATTAGGCCTATCTATATCAGTATAGTATAGACCCTCTAGACGTCTGTAGGGTCCTCCCCCCCCCCCCGTGTGTATGTGTAATTATACCATTCGACACCTCTGTCAGCCAATCATGAGCCAGTATTTCACTGCAATAAAACCCTTATTCTTTGTTGTCCAGTTATCCTCCCATGGGAGAATAATAAGCGAAGCTGTAAAAAAACAACAGCAACAAATGACAAGTTTCAATTTTGTCTTATGGTATAAGCCAGTTATTCACCGCGGGATCGACAATATGTGTTTATCACAGCTCGGGCTAACGCCCTCGCTGGATAAATCACATATTGCCTCTCCCTAGGTGAATAACCTATTAGTAGAGGAAATATGAGCTCATTTTTGATGATGACCCCGCATGGAAGTACAACAGGCTGAATCATATACCAAAATGTTCGCCAGAATGTCAGCTATCTGAATCCAGCTAAGAAAATTACTGGTTCCGGGTACTAACTGAGGGAGAGCTGTTGCCATGGAAACAGATTTATTAAAATTGTAATTCTCAAATTATTCATTTTTAATGCTTTTCTTAAACACCAAAGTTCACAGATGAGGTTTTTGTGCCTGATCAAACTAAAGTTGAGACAGACTTCCCGCCGGCAGACCAATTTTGCTTTTACATTGTATTGGTTGCCATGGAAACGAGAAATCATAACTAGTTTGAAGTTTCCTGTCATTATCATACACTTTGATATCTTATACTCCAAAATGATTTCATTAAACCCGTTAGTGTTTTATGTGGAAATGTTGCTGAGAGTGTCGTCTTTCAAAACCTGAGCGACATTTTTATGTTTTATGTTTATTTATTGCACTAAAATGGTTTCCAAGGCAATAAATCAGGACAAACTAGTTCATAAGAATTTTGGAATTTATCAATATCTCAACTAATAGACAGACAGACAGACAGACAGACAGATGTAATTTATTCGACCAATATGATTGTTTACAATAATAAAATAGTTATAATATACATAGACTATTAAGTTGGTCTAGGAGGCATACACCTTGGCTTGTGCCGCTTTTGTGTATGACCCCCTATACATTGTTATAAAAGTTATTCATATATTTCAAATTATGCTGCACCTCTATAGATAACTTAAAGAATCAACATATGGAATAGATTAAATGAATAGACAAATTTAGGACTGTTTAACAAACACAAAATCAAATTGAATACATCTGGTATGATATACTGCTAAGATGGAGTATTAGCGAATACATATGATTTGTAGGTTACTACATGAGGGGAACAAATTCTATATCAGATCATCCACTGCAATATTTCTATCATCATAATACATTACTAGCATCACATCATATAGCCGTGGGCTACCTAACACCGCAAATATAACAGTTTTGAATAGAACATTGTGTTGGGTAGGCACTGATTTTTACCCTTTTCATATAAAAACTCAGACCATTGAGACTGTGGGTTTGTAATTTATCTAGAATTTCAGAGGGTGCATCATTCACAATTTTCGGTAATCTATTTTTGATTGAGCTATTTGATATATTGTATAGTAGTCGTGGTATAACTAAGTTATGTCGGTCTCTGGTAGGGTAGGGATGAATGTCCGACTGCCTTGGAAAATTCATGTTGAGGAAATAATTTGGGACATCTCGACTTCTTAATTTATAATAAAATTTAAACTCTTGAATGTATAGAATATCTTCTAATTTCAGAATATTCATTCTTTTAAATAAAGGATCAGTATGAGCATTATACTTACTTTTACTTATAATTCTTACAGCCCTTTTCTGAATTTTGACAAGTTTATTGTGTCTTACACCCCATGTTAAAATACCATATAATAGAAGCGAGTAAATGAGGGAGTTATATATAATCAGCAGGGTTTCAGATGGCAAATATGATTTGACACGGTTCATTACCCCTACTGTTTTCGCCATTTTCATTTGAATTTTATGTACATGCTCATTCCAAGTCAGACATTCATCCACAGTAACGCCTAGAAAATCAAAAGTTTTCACTCGTTCCAGTCTGTCACCATCTAAGAATAAATTCATATCGTTAACAATCTTGTTTTTAGGTCGAAAAAGCATATATTTTGTTTTAGAAACATTGAGAGATAATTTATTAAGCTTTAACCAAGTACTAATCTTTTCAAGTTCATTATTTAATTTTGACTCGTGACTATTGATCTCATTCTTGTTTGTAGAGAGCATAGTTAACAAAGTTGTGTCATCTGCGTACATAACGAATTTGAACATATCCGTGGACCTGCCAAAGTCATTCATATAAATCAGAAAGAAAAGAGGACCTAATATAGAGCCCTGGGGTACACCTGTTTTTATAGATAATAGTTCAGATTTTAACCCATCATATTCTACTAATTGTTGTCTGTTAGTTAGATAAGACTGACAGAGCTTGTGTGCATTTCCTGTTATTCCATAATGAATTAATTTACTAAGCAGTATCGAATGATCAAGAGTATCAAATGCCTTTGACAGGTCCAGGAATATGTTCAAGGGTGTTTTTTTATTTTCTAAGCCATCGACCACACTGTCTATATTCTCAATAACTGCGTATTCTGTATTATGCTTTTCCCTGAATCCATATTGACTACCAAATATTAGGCCAAGAGATTCAAAATAGATATTTAGTTGCTGATGCATAACTTTTTCAAAAACCTTTGATGTGGCTGGTAGTACTGAAATTGGGCGATAATTTTCTATGATGGTTTTGTTGTCTTTTTTATGAACTGGAACAATTCGTGCGATTTTCAATTTCTGAGGAAACATTCCTGTCTTAATTGATTGATTTATGATAATTTTAAGAGGGGTTACCATAGCATCTTTTATTTCTTTCAAGAATTTGGTTGAGACTCCATCTACACCACGGCTAGTTTTTACTGGAAGTTTATCAATGATACGAGAAACATTTTCCTCTGAAATTTCGTGGAACTGGAATCTTTGGGTTACGGCATTAGGAAGAAAATTCTTGAAGGTTGTGTTACTGTTTGGATGCCTTATTCTTCTTGCCAAATCGGGGCCTAAATCATTGAAATACTGGTTAAATCTGTTTGCTATTTCTTGAGGATCGGATATATTTTCATTATTTATCTTGAAAAATTTAGGTAGGTTTTTCTTATTATTGGTTTGATTGATTAGCTCTTTAATGGTAATCCAGGTGTTTTTGATATCCTTTTTATAAGTTCTGAATTTGTCCGTGTAATATTTCAGCTTCGCAGATCGAATGCTTGATTTTAATATCTTGTTATAAGTTGCAAGATTTATCTGTAAGGTATTATAACCGGGGGAATTAGTTGGCGTTTTTTTAAGTTTGATATACAGCTTGTCCCGGGATTTCAGTGTTTTATGTGGAAACATGCCATAGTGCTCATTTTTGGACAAAATCATTGTGGCAGGATGACCTTCAGAAAAGTGAACCCTCGGTTGTGTGGCATGGTCCTGGTTGCCATGGAGACGGGATATCATAACAAATTTGAAGTTTTCAGTCATAGTCACACACTTTGATCTCCTATACTCCAAAATAATTTTATTAAACCCACTAGTGTTGTATATGGAAATGTTTCTGAGAGTGTCCTCTTTCAAAACCTGTGTGAGATTTTTATGTTTTATGTCTAGTTATTGTACTAAAATGGTTTCCAAGGCAATAAGTCAGGACAAACAAGTTTATAAGAATTTTGGAATTTATCAATATCTCAACTAATAGACATGCCATAGTGCTCATTTTTGGACATAATCATTGTGGCAGGATGACCTTCAGAAAAGTTAACCCTCAGATGTGTGGCATGGTACTGGTTGCCATGGAGACAGGATATCATAACAAATTTGAAGTCCTGGTCATAATGGACACATTTAGAGCTCTTATATTCTAAAATGATCTCATAAAACCTGCAGTTGTGATACCTGAAAATGATTGGGAGAGTGCCCTCTTTCCAAATATGGGTTAGATTTGTATGTTTCTTGGACATTTATTTCATTATAACTATTTCCAAGGCAACATATCGGGTCAAACAATTTTGACGAATTTTGGAATATCTCAGAGATCATAGAATCTGATATGCCATCTTGCTCATTTTTGGATATTATCATTGTGGAAGGATGACCTTCAGAACAGTGAACCCTCCATGTCATGTACCTTAGTTGCCATGGAAACATGAAGTCAAAACAAATTTGAAGTTTCCCTTTGATTTATAAATAATATACTTTGGTCTCTTTTGCAGTAAAGTTATTCATAATACCAAAAAAAAAAAGTGTTGTGAATCTAAATGTCTGTCAGAGTGTCCTCTTTCAAAACATAGACAAGATTTGCATGTTTTATGTAATTTATCTTACAAAATCGTTTCTGAGACAACAAGTCAAGGCAAACAATATATTTGAATTTTGTAATTTATCAATATCACAACCTATATCCTAACCATCATGTTCAATTTTATGAGTGGCCATGCAATTGAAAATATCTTGAAATTGATGGAGCTCATCTGATTTGACAATACTATTAGTATTCCTATGGGAAACTGAACTGGGAATTTTCCACTTGCCATTATGTTTCCGAGAGATGCAGGGTTTGATGGTTCGTCACACAGGACTAAAGAAGTGTCCTAAAGACACATTCTAAGGATAATTTGCTGTGATATGACGTGTTTTGACAGCAAGATGGACTTCTGTTTTTGAAAAATGGTACTTCCAATGGTTTTCCAATGTAATTGTATAATTTTTATTACTTGATCATGAAGGCATCCATGTTTATTATGACATGGCATTTTATGATCAGTTTGGTAAATTTTGGGAGCCTTTCGAGGAGAGTTGGGGATTACAAAAGACTGGCATCAAATGTGTGAAATGCAAGATGTCACTGCTTCAGTTTAGGTTTGCAAAGTTACACTTCAGTAGATTGTCTGGGTGAAAAATTATGACTCATGAAAAACTTGCAGATCAAGAGTTATCACATTATATATGCAAATTCCATCACCTTTAAACTGAGAATCTGCGTCATTTCAGCCAATTAATCGGAGAAAATCAGCCAATTTTGACACTTCAGATTGCAGGAATGTCTTGAAATGTTCACAGAATGTATGTTTTAAAGCATTTTCTACAAAGTGATACCTCTCTTTAGACTCAAAACAGCCCCAAAACAGCTGCGACAAGATACCTTGTCGCAACTTTCTACTATGCTTTGTTTCCCATCCTTGACAGCTGCACTTTCCAGAAGGGTCTTCCTATCTAACTCAATGGTATCTAAAATATTAAGGATACCCCTAATAAGCTTTAATTCAATGCAGGACGGGAGCACAAGTACTTATTTGTTGAAACTATGTTAAGCTTAAATTAGATTAGTGATAGGATGACCTGAAACGTGCTAACAACCGTTCCCAGCATCTAAATAGCAAAAGCGGATGCTTAGTGCCACTAAAAATTATTTTACTTTAGCGACGTAACTGCGGTGACAATTTGTGAAGTCAATTGAAATGATACATGGTTAATAAGTTATCTAAAATTCCAATAATATGTATGTGTTTCCATTACAAACAAGACTGCAATGTCCCATGGAGGATTCACTTTTCTGAAGGTGATACATACACAATGATAATGTCATAAAATGAGCAAGTTGTCAAGAGTATCAGTTAAGATATTGATGAATTAAAAAAAATCCTTCAATTGTCTTTACCTATTCCATTGTCTTGAAAACCGTTCAGTGGATAAATTTTACATCATAAATAAACATCTTGTCCAGGTTCAGAAAGAGGACATTCTCACAACACATTTTAATGTTCAACACTTGTTGGTTTTATGTAATTACATGTATTTTGGAGTAAAAGAGACCAAAGTGTGTTAATTATGAATCCCTCGAAGCATCATAGTTGTTATTTCTTGTTTCCATGGTAACTAATACTTGTAATAAAATGTCATGGAGGGTTCACTGTTCTGAAGTTCATCCTTCCACAATGATTATATATGGAAATGAGCAAGATGACATGTCTATTAGTTGAGATATTGATAATGTCTCAACCTCATCCAAATTATTTGACCCGATATGTTGCCTTGGAAATAGTTTTAATGAAATAAATTTCCATGAAACATACAAATCATACCCATATTTGGAAAGAGGACACTCTCACAAGCATTTTCATGTGGCACAACTGCAGGTTTTAGGAGGTAATTTTAGAGAATAAGAGTGCAAAGTGTGTTAATTATGGCCAGAACTTCAAATTTGTTATGATATCCTGTCTCCATGGCAACCAGGACCATGCTACACATCCGAGGGTTCACATTTTTGAAGGTCATCCTGCCACAATGATTATGTCCAAAAATGAGCACTATGGCATGAAACATAAAAATCTCGCACAGGTTTTGAAAGAGGACACTCTCAGCAACATTTCCATGTACAACACTAGCGGGTTTAATGAAATAATTTTTGAGTATAAGAGAAACTTCAAACTTGTTATGATTTCTCGTTTCCATGGCAACCAATACAATGCAGGAGCAAAATTGGTCTGCCAGAGGGAAGTCTGTCTCAACTATAGTTTGCCCAGGCACAAAAACCTGTTGTACTTCCGTGCGGGGTATCTCCTTAAATATTGGACTTTTTGGCTTCTGTTTCCTCTACTATATACAAATAGTTTATTCACCGAGGAAGAGGGAATGTTTGACTTGACCAGCAGGGGCTTTAGCCTGAGCTGTGATAAACACATATTGCTGATGCCATGGTGAATAACTGGACAACACTCAAACACACCAACATTGCAGAATAGGAGGACAACAAAGAATATGGGATTTATTGCAGGGAAATACTGGCTTGTGATCGGCTGACAGAGGTGTCAAACAATGTAATATTGCATATTTTGCAAGCTAAAGTTTGGGAAGCGTATGAGGTCTAAGGGTGTTGGACACCTCCTTTTTGAAATCTGACATACATTTTTTTTGTCAAGTGCTTCGATCCATTCTGTATCCATTCTGATGTAAGTCAAAATATAAGTTGTTAGATATTTGACAATTTAATACCAAAAATGGCAAAATGGTAATAAAAAGTCCAACCAAAATGACGAATCACTGAAAATGAAAATTAGAATTGCCCTTGTATTTGTCGTATAAAGCTGCAAAGCAACATGCTAACATTGACTAAGCTGCATGCATTGCTCATGCTCATTGCATGTAGCCTACTAGCTGTTGGCGTAGCTTTGAGAGTAGTCTTAAAGTGCGCAGAAGAGCTGAGGTAGAACGGATATTGCCATCATGTCACTCATTCCTCAGGAAATTAACCTATTAAATGGGCATCTCAATTATATTTGAGCTCTTTTGTGTAACTGGGTCATGATGGACGCATATTCCTAAGCCAGCAACCTTTCTTTGAGTGCATGTTATATTTTTCTTGCAGTATGTTATAACTCTGCAGTTGGTGGAATATAGGTTTTTTCATACACAATGCGACAGTGCTTATCTATATGACAAATTTGTAATTTAGATCTATTTAAGCAGGTGACAAACTTTTCACATTTTCAAATGGAGCTACAGCAATATTATGAAGGACAATGCAGGGAATTTTTAGACCTAGAGCTGAAAAGTATTGTGAAATTTTTTTCATGTATGCATGATTTCACGTGTAGCAAGTCTCTGCCGATTGCTTCGCTAAGTTGACAAAAATGGTTTTCCTGGATTTATGATAGCCGGAAAGCGTCAGATCTGAAGAAGAAAAATCTTACGATCTCTTTGTATAGCTTTTGTTTTATCACCTAAGCTCTTGCCTGACCCAGTGCATGTCAACAAATGACATAGACACCATCAAAAATTCATTACCTTACTATTTGCAGGACCTGTGCTGTGGACACTAGCAAGGTCATAAATGGCATTGTCTCAGATTGTGTATCTCTTGCAGAGTCATCCTGGTTTCCATTTATTTAGATCTGGTCCTAGTGGTTCCTAGTTCCAAAATTAACACCATGCATGCTCAATGTCAGCACCTTCCAGTAAAAAATACAAGAGACCAGGTATAACCTTAAAACTGGTCTTAGTTCTGTCGGTGTAATCGGGTTCCGATATTTTATACAAATGTGTTGCATTTCTGACAGTGATCTGAAACTATACATATAGATAGATAGATAGATAGATAGCTTGATATGATAGGTACACTTTGATTAGTGCAGCACTCTACTCCCAGTTCTTGGCACTCTTTAGGGTCGATTGCTGAGATAGAAGAGAGAGAGAGTGGGGGCTGTGGGGCTTGTGGGAGTCCTCCACATGTTATACATTTACACCATGTGAGGGATCTTTGCCCAGCACTGACACTGGTAACAACATCCAGTTGGGGTTTTGTTCATAAAGGTCCACGGGAATTTTGAATTCCCCGACCTGGTGTTCGAAAGCACATGTTGCAGACAAAGACCTTCAGCAGGGAACCTCAGAACCTTCTTATTCTTCCGGTAGATTCCGCCTCTTAACTTAATAGGTGAACCCACAGTGGCGTATTTAAGAGTCTGTTATCATTTGGTGTTGGACATCATCAAGTTGCTGGATGGTAATATTGGTTTGGACTGTCTCTTTGGGCTTGGATTTGGATCTGGACTGTACTGGGCTGGCTGTATTCATGATCTTTGACCACTCAGCCACCAAGCTGCCACTCCAGCTGCATAGGCAAACTAAACCTGAAAGGTGAGGATGCATTGCTATATGATCCATAGCAGACTCGATAGAAGTCAATGAACTGTTCACAGCTTTACCTTTGACAGACCTGATGCTATTGCCTGATTTCTGGGTCACTAAAATGAAGCCCAAAATTTCTGGGTGTTGAGTTTTTCTGTCACTGATGTGCAGATATTGTGGTCAAGATTCATCTTGATAACAAAATGGTTGAAAAAGTTTTTTGTTTAGAAAAGTTCATCTCAAGCCATCTGACAGATATCATACATCTAGGCTAAGCATACTTGTCCGTTTTATCAGTCAAGATCAAGTTGTAGTTTTTTTGGTTCTGGGATATTGGAGTTGTGCCCACCAGTTCCATATCAAGAATCCCAATCCCCATTTCCATTAAATCCAGAGTGAAAGATATTACAGACTTTTTGATTGCATGCTATATTAGCAATTCAAACAATGTAGTCCCTAATGAAAATTGATGTTCATATACTTCGTAATAGCTCTATGGATACGAGAGACAATTTACTAGATTACTTCGCAGCACGACAACAGGAAGCTCGGATATCCTTTAATATGAAGAATATTTTCATTTTAGTCAATTAAGTTACCATGAACTCATAACCTCAATGAATTAATATAATAATGTAGTTTCACACTGTGGGCTGTGCGCTAAACAAGCAATTTAAAGCTGCTCAGTAGCCTACGATCAAAATGATTTAACAAGCCCATTTTACATTTGATTACTCGAAAAAATATAGATGTCCCTTGGACTTTCTTATACCACCTGTGGTACACGTTTTACATACATCAGCTTAATAGTGGCTAGATGGCTCTTGAATGACCGGTACTTCTATTACAATATCATTCCAGGCAGTTAGGATATTGGACAGATATCCTTTGTGGATAAACATGTGGGTCACATTTCACATCCACAAACTACAGGTAAGAACCTTTTATTAATTTCCCAGTAACCTTTTATCATATTTTGCCACACATTTTGGAAAATTGACAACAAATGGTATGATTTTGGAGTGGATTAATTCTATCAGTGTGACCTAATGAAGACCATAGGGCACCGAGGCATGACCACCTTGAAGCAGACCTCAGGAAGGTGGTAGTTCACAAGGCACTCAGGGTCCCCAAAGGACCACCAGTGATTTACTGCGCAGCTGTCTTCTGGCACACTGGGTCAATACCAATCAGCTGAAACCAGCTTCCTTCTCAGCAAAGCTGCAAACAAGCCCAACAAGGGTGTAAAGGCCAAAGCTGACTGGAGCATGCTTATATGAATAGAGCTGTGGATCTATGAACAGGGGCCATGACACTGATGATTTTAGAGGAAGCGTCATCAGCCAAAAACCTGCATGTCTCTGAACTAAGGCTTTTGCAAATACCAAAGATTGACAGCTTGAAATTAGGCTGTAACCATTAGCATCTTCATTCTTCAGGGACATTGAATATTTCTTTTCTACGTTTTTGGGTCCTTGGAATTCATTCCAAGACCATTGTCGTCAGCTTCATTTCCTGTGACCAGGCAAAGTTGGTGTACTCACTAAAACATTTCACAGACAAAATGACAACCCCAACAGATGTGCCCTTGTGATCAAGATGGTACTTACGCACCCCTGGCTACAATATTGTGCTTATCAGTGCTCAAATTTTCTTCTATTAAACATATTTCTTCTGAGCTGTCAGCACTTCACACAAAAACTGGTTTCTGTATACACACCAAAAGTTGGACTGTGCTGCCCTCTTGAGCATGGTCACAATATACTGCTTTCTTATACCTAACTTGATAGATTGTTGGTGGAATATTGAAGAGCCCCAACTTGTTGAAATAGACCAAGGACCCGATGCATGCATTGCATGCTATTTTTCTTTCTTACTGGGTAAATCCGACCCACTTTTATTTTTTGAGGACAAATCGTGGCCCTTGAAGGTTCAAGGCCTTGGCATTTTAATTGTATCCGGCTAATGCAAAATTCCTCAAATGGGTCTGCAAACTGATTCAGTTAGCCATGCTAATAATGAAGATGTAATCCCTATTGATAGGCAAATTGGAAAGCCAGTTTTCCAAGGGATACACTTCCACATATATACATTGATACATCGTATCTTCATGCCATGACCCAACAAAGATGATAGCCTGCATGAGAGAATGGGAATTTATACTCTGTCCCGCTGGACCTTCATATGATTTACTGCGCAGCTGTCTTCTGGGTCAATACCAATCGGCTTCAACCAGCTTCTGGTTAACTGGAGCTGTAAACAAGTCGACAGACTAAAGCTGACCTGAACATTATGAAGAAGAAGAACATGGATATGACAAAGGACGGTTTTCAAATAAATGATCTATTCTCTTATTATCTGTTCAGTCATCAGTATGCACAACATGTTTGAGTGTATATGAGTGTACAAAATGTCATAGATTTTAGGGTAATCATACAAATTTTGCTTTTGTTGTGTTTGATAAGATTGTGAGTGATTAACTTTAATGTCAAGTAATTGTACACACTGTTATGAACATAGCTTGAGGATAAAATTTGAATTACACATATTTGTTGAAAATATCTAACATTGTGATCCTTATAATCTGTTTGTCTGTTTACTGCTGTTTCTGAGTGGTTTGCTGAGCTGTTTCTTGGCATCAGATTTGCCCCACCTTACAATACTCATCTATTTTGAAGTCAAACTTGCATAGCTGTGATTAAACTTCCATGTCTGCATTAACAGACTTGAAAAAGTTGCATCGTCTTCCTGATAAAAGCGGACTCAGATGTAACGAAAAATTAAAGACATGGCATGGAAAGCCCCAAGTACTTTCAGGTGAACCTCTGTTGTTTCTCAAACTTTCTCTCCAACTTGCTCATTGTCCTACTTCTTGTAAGCCATCTGTTTGTCTACCAAAGTTGTTGTTCATGTCTTTTATCAAAAATAATCAAACTGCCAAGGCTTCTGAAACTTGTTTTGATCTGACCTCTTGGAAATCGATGTGTATTGTACAGCATGGATGGCATTCACCACTGCATTATGTATCCAAGACAGGGCCAAATTTGCATGAATGAATGACACAATGAAAAACCGCTAAGCAAGTTTGGTTGTGATTATTAATGACACAAATCAATATGAGTTTTGTGTGCAGATTTGTGTGGGCCTGCATAGATTTATCAACTGGACAAACTGTTTGGACATTTGATTTTGCAGCAACCTTTTGAAACGGCCTGTTATGACATTGCGTCCACACCATTGATTGTAGTGCCTAATAAATTTATATATACCATCTGACACCTCCTGCGGGATTTCAGGGCGATAATTCCACTATTCTTTGTTGTCCGCTTATCGTCTCATGTTTGACTGTTTGTCTCATGCGATGAGCTGGTAATTCACCATTGGATCGGGTATATGTATTTATCACACTCGGGCTAAAGCCCTCAGGTGATAAATCGCATATATCTCCTTTCCCCTGGTGAATAACCTATACATATCATTAATTGTTCACACAATTTGTTAGGACATATATAGGCCTACCTGAACAGCGTCAAGTGCCAATGCAACTACAGTATTAACAATGCAGCAATGTATCATTTGTGTCTTTGACCTGTTGCTTTAGGTTTTTCCATTTATATAGTGAATAGTTAAATATGATATCTTATGCTCAATTATAGCTTCGTGAATACAATGGAGACAATTAACCAGATAACATAGACATGACGATAACTGGAAGAATGCTTAGAATGGATATCATTTTTGACAATTATATATTGTTAATTGAAACAATTTAGTTGCCATGGCGACAGTGAGCTAAGAACTAAAATAATTAATTCAATAATTGCCTTTCTCGGTTAATTTCAATTTTGCAGATAATTCACTCATTGATATTTTGAATTTATATTTTGTAGATAATTTTCTCACAGATATGCTATATCTCAAAGCAGAGCTCAATATAATTCAAGGCATCACAATTATATTATCAATTCCTTTGGAATGTTGCAGTAAACAAGACATTTCTATGTATTTCCCATTGAAGTTAAACTTGACTCTTTATGCTAAAGTCTCATGGCACGTTACGGAAAATTTTTGGCGTCGACGGGATGGTATTTCCTGGAAATTTGGATGAATTTGTGTGATTTTGTGACATCCCGCCGATGATTTTTCACATCTCACAGAGGTACTTTTTGTATCCCACAGGGTTCCTAGAAATGGAAAAAACTCCGCCATGGATTTCAAAAAAGATTCAACATGTTGAAACTTTTTTTGCAAGTCGCCGGGATAGAGACCACATCTTTCTCATTTTTTGGATGTCTGGCGGGCATATTTTTCAGTGAGAATGAGTAAAAACATCTCCAGCGGGATAAAAGGTTATCCCCTGCCCCTGTGGGATATTTGTACTACCTCTGTGGGACATCTGACATCACACAGACGATTTTTGACAACCCGCCGACCGTTTTTGACATCCCACAGGCATTTAGCTCTTGTCCCGCAGCATTTAGATCTTTCCCACAGGTATATGATCTTGTCCCCGCCAATTTACGATCTTATCCCGCCTATTTATCCGTGATATGCTTTTAATTAATTATATAATAGTTGTATAAACATTGTATGTCGCCGGGTTAGCCATACTTTTTCCTAGAATTCATCTCAAGTTATCCCTCAGGGATAAAAAGTTCTCCGGTTCTCGCAGTGAGAATTGGGAATTACACATATACATGTATTGGCCTACACTAGATATTTAGCAGGTACCCCGACCAAAAATATTTAGTTCAAGACTGCCCAGAAAGAATTTATTTAACAAAAGCAAGTAAGAAATTATGTATTAAAATAATCCATCTTTAGGAGACAACTTCTAAAAAATTTTGAAATACCAAATGGTTTTTCACATAGAAATAAGGATTCATGGCAGTGCAGCTGTGTGGTATTTCCACAAACCAAATTGGAATGATAGGGAGGACAAGCCAAAAGACCAATCAGGGTCAGCCTATATTGTGTTGGATTTATGTTTCAGAGTTGACTACAAATAAAGGGTTGATGGATGAATGGATGATTGGGGCTTTATGTCCTGTATTTTTGCACTTGGTAAGCTAATTATAGGACGGGAGGAGGACACGGCAATGAGGTGAAGGATGATTGAAACAGCCATCCAACATAGGCCCGGGTGACCCGGCAATAGCTGGATTCGAACCCTGGACCCAGTGATTTGCAGCCGGGTATGCTACCGCTAGACCAACCCTCCCCCCCCCCCAATACAGGGTTGGGTATTAAGTTAACATCTGCATTTTTCCAGTGTGACCACTGTGACCTAATGAGAACAATGGGTCACAAAGGTAGAACTATCTTGCATCAGGCCTCAGGAGGGTCATTTCACAAGGCATTCTGGTTCCCTAGCTCAGGAATACCTATGATTTGCTCTGCATTTGTCTTCCGGCACTCCGGGTCAATACCAATCAGCTGAAACCGGCTTGACAGCTCCCTTCACACCAAAGCTGCAAACAAGAACAGCGTGGCTGCAAGGCCATGGAAGTCAAAGCTTATCGGAACATACTTGAATCTTATATGAATAGTGCTGTGGATCTTATGAAGGGACTGAGGGTCTGGGCTTCCACAGTAAACAGTGTGGGAAATTATCGTCATATGATGACAATTGCAAAACCAGCTAAGTTCTGGCCCTGACAGGATAATTGAGTGTTTGGGGTTGATCAGTTGGGTATCAGGAGAAAGTCTGATCTCTGCGCAGCCTTTGTCACCACACAGCAGCTTGACAGTAGCGGGACTTATTCTATCCCATTTCGCAAAATATTGCTAAGTCATTAGCACCTGATGACAGAGCTCTAATTTCTCTGGAGCCTTCGGATTCTTTGCCTCATTATGTAACTAATAGGCCTACCAAAATTTATAGAGTTAGTTGATACTGTAATGCATCTCCATGCCAAGTTTAGTAGTGATAGTAGCAGCAGTTATTTTTTAATGGCCTGTTAAAAATGATTTTGAGCACTGCCAAAGTCGTGGCTGGGCCATGACACTTTGACAGGGTCATGGGAGGGTGATGACAGTGCAAGGGTCGGTGTCACGTGGGGCTAAAGACATCGATTGTCTTGACAGATGGTAATTTCCTTGACAAGTAAAGGTGCTGGAAACATGGTCGTGACTATACATATGAGAATATGGTGTTGTATCGTTTATATCAGGCACCATAATTATGTACATATTCATCTCCACAAACTGATGACGTGGTCCTTCCATGAATAAATTATTGGACACTGGTTATTTTGTTGTACTTCTTATGCACAATTTGAACATACAATTGTTTGTGTAAATAGTCTCTGGATGATGGGATACTGGTTGTCTATTAAAACAGATTGATTCGTGTAGGCATGATGCCATACAGTGCTACAAATGTAGCATGAATCATGCATGTGCTCCTGTGTGAAAACACCGTCATGAACAGGACACGCCTCTTCGGTTTTCACTGTCAGTACGTATGTACAGTGCATGTTGGAATAGGTACACAGACAGCTCTCAGTTCAAACCACTGCAATCAAACCCACTTGCAAACTTTCATGAAAAATGCATCAGCACTTGTGCTACAATTGCTGTGGAGGTGTGCTAAACAAGCAAAGAGCTGACTGAGCACAAATATGGATTAACCATGTATTTTATATTCAGAAAATTATCAAGTTTCTGATTAGTTGTCAATCTTTGCCATTTACCTCGGTGGCTCAGTCTTGTCCAATATGACATTTTTTCCTCCAATATATCTCTACCCTATCAGCATGCCTCGGCAACCCAATGACGGCTCAAAGATGGTCCGATGCTGCTGACATCGGACCGACGCCGGGCCGACGCTGGACCGCCGAGGCACGCTGACAGGGTATGATGGAGGCCTAACCACTCACCATTTGCATAATTGAGATAATATCTATCAATACGATGGCTGTACTCTTGGTCCAAAATTAGAGACAGCAAATATACTGTGTAAACATCGGCTTAGGGTAAATGAGGCTGATTATGCGTTGGCATGCAACAAGGAGACATGTATAATATTGTATATCTATAACTAATTTATATCCAATGCAGATACTGTATAACTATTCTAGATTATGCAATTTCGAGAGTTTCTTCCCTTTGGGTTCAGCAAAGTGTACTTGAAATCCCAGACTTATAACTTTCTCTTGACTCTTAGGGATAATTCACCGATTTAACAACTTCAGCATTCAACTTGCTTGGATTTTGCTCTTGAATACTACAAAATGCATGTGGGCTAGAATTCATGCAGGTGTAACCACTCAGCTTCCCAACTGAAAGAATCAAAGTTTCAAACTTGAATCTGTTTATGATGGCCGAAGGGATCATTTTTTAATTGTTCCATGATGTTTCATAATTAATAAATATCCATTCTTTAGAGGTATATATAATTTCACCTAGCTTTGATATGTGAATGACAAAGAAATAACAGTTACTGGTAGTGACACTTATGGTGTTAAGTGGGATGTCTGAGATTAAATGTGTGCTTCATTAACAAGTGACAAATTTGTCTTCCTGTTGAATCAAAGTGTTGTCACATTGTATTGCACAATGCCATGACAGGTAATCTCACCTTCCTGCTGATGGAAATCTGCCAGTCCACACAAATCTATGTCCGAAGCTAATATTGATTTAAGCTATTTATAACCACAGGCAAACATGCTAAGTGATTTGCCATCATGCGATTCATTCACATAATTGGTTTATGTCTGCTTGTGTATGGTACATATATAGTGATGGTGAATCGCAATATATGCTGTACAGTGATCTCCAAGAGTATGGATCTAAATAAAGGTCGAAACGATGTAGTTTAATAGAAGCTTTTAGAAGCTGTGCCATCGTCGTTTGATGTTAACAGCTATAGGAATGTCACCTCCAGCTGCAAAAGTAATTTTTTTTCTAAATATAGGACAACAAACGAAGTTTGGAAAGATATTCAATTTATCTGAAGGAAATTAACAGTCTGCAGTTTCTTTACATCTTTGCATGGGGCTGTGCACAGAGAATGCATGAATGTATCTGTCACTTCTCGTACATTCATATCTTCATTACGAAAGGATAGGATGTTTGCTGTTCTTTTTCATGAAACCAGTTCTGCTCTGCATTCAAAGAGCATTGTCTTCCTAACAGTGGTAAATCAGGCTTAATGTTTCCAAGTAGTTAACACATGAAAACTAATATCATCATTCCAAATTTGATAAAATTCAGGGAAGTGAAATTTATGTCACTCGCAGTTAGAATTCTAAGCATTGTCATTTTCATGATTAATTAAGATGTCTGAGTCTGTTTAGCTGTGATCATGGAATTTTGTCATTCATTTGAATGTTCCCTCAAAATTATTTTATAAATGTGCTATGGAAAGAGAAAAACATATCAAGTAAAACAGTTACTGTCTTTTAATAAATCATAAAGGTCAATCCGAATAAATTCATGATTTATACAACAATATTATGGTTTTATTCTGCTGTCCTCATGTTTTTGTTCTGTCCATGTTCCTTCTCATCATGATGTTCAAACAAGACTTGACCTGTTGAGTTGTTTCAATTCTCGTGAGACAGAAGCTGCAGAAGCTGAATGGCTCTGAATGGTATTGACTCCAGTGGGAGAGAGCATAAATTCACATCCTGCAAGTCCGTCTTGTATACTATTTTCATTATTAGGCCAAGGTCAACATTGCAATGTTTTGGGTTGGGGTTATTCACCTTTAAGAATAAGGACAATTCTCTTTAGGACATGGCAAAATGTTTTCAGAAAGGACAGCTAAATCCATGGACAAATTTGTTAAAAGCCACATGAATGCAATTATTGTTTGTCTCAATCAAAATTGAATTGGATAATGGACAGTTTAAATTTGTTTAAAAAATCTGCAAAAATGGTTTCTTCTTTGGCAGACAATCCATTTGAGAAGATAGTAAATCTATCTTGGACATGTATAGGTCGTCACTGCAAACCTTGTTGACTAGAACTGCTAATCTAGGAAAGAAGAAAAACTAAGTCTTACTATTCCAAAAAAAGTTGTGCTATTCCACAATGCTCATCGTATGCCCTGTAAAGAACACCCTACCACCCAGTGGAAGGAAGAAATTGCTTGTCACTCATATTGTTTTTAATTTTTTTTAATTTTTTTCTGGTGAATGCCAGATTCTTTTGCAACATGCTCTTATCCAATGATTGATTTTGAAAATGTTCCTGTTTAATTATATGAAATATGTTAAAGCTACTTTCTAATTATACAAGGATACATTGTTAATTATAATTATACTTTCAGGCTGTTTTTGTTCTTGGTGTTCAGTGGGATGTTTGAGATTCAATGTGTGTTTCATTAACAAGTGACAAATAAGTCTTCCTGTTGAATCAAAGTGTTGTCACATTGTATTGCACAATGTCATGACAGACAATCTCACCTTCAGGCTGATGGAAATCTGCCAGTCCACACAAATCTGTGTCCGAAGCTAATGTTGATTTGAGCTATTTATAGCGACAGGCAAACATGCTAAGTGATTTGCCATCATGCGATTCATTCACATAATGGGTTTATGTCTGCCTGTGGTACATATATAGTGATAGCAAATGGCAATATATGCTGTAGTGCGATATCCAAGAGTATGGATCTAAATACTGGTTGAAACAATGTAGTTTAATAGAAGCCTTTAGAAGCTGTGCCATCGTCGTTTGATGTTAACAGGAATGTCACCTCCATTAGACAGACTTACATTTTTCTAAGTATAGGACAACAAACAAAGTTTGTAAGATATTCAATTTAACTAAGGAGTTGTTTCGACTCTGGTGAGACAGAAGCTGCATAAGCTGAATGGCTCTGAATGGTATTGACCAAGAGTGCCAATAGACAGCTGCGCAGTAAATCACATGAAGGTCCAGTGGGAGAGAGTATAAATTCACATCCTGCAGGTATCTCATGCATCCTATTTTTCCTTATTAGGCCAAGGTCAACACCATAATGTTTTGGGTTGGGGTCATTCGCCTTTTAGAATAAGGACAATTCTTTGTGGTACCTGCATTTTAGGACATGGCAAAATGTTTTCAGAAAGGATGGCTGAATTCATGGACAAATTTGTTAAAAGCCACACTTATGCAATTATTGTTTGACTCAATCACAATCAAAAAAAGCAAACAGTAATGTCCTTGACAAGTATAAAGGTGATGGAAACGTGGCCGTGACTTTGAGAATATGGTGTTGTATTGACCATATCAGGCAATATATATACATTGTCATCTCCACAAAACTGATTACACAGTCCTTCCATGAATAACATTTTTGGACAGTGGTTATTTTGTTGTACTTCTTATGCACAATTTGGGCATACAATTATTTGTGTAAATAGTCTCTGGACGAAGGGATATTGGTTGTCTATTAAAACAGATTGATTCATGTAGGCATGATGGCATACAGTGCTACAAATGTAGCATGAATCATGCATGTGCTCCTGTGTGAAAACACTGTCATAAACAGGACACACCTCTTCAGTTTTCGCTGTCGGTATGTACACTGCATGTTGGAATTGGTACACAGACAGCTCTCAGTTTAAACCGCTTCAATCAAACCCACTTGCACACTTTCATGAAAAATGCATCAGTACCTTTGTCACAATTGCAGTGGAGGTGTGCTAAACAAGCAAAGAGCTGGCTAAGCACAAATATGGATTAACCACATATTTTATATTCAGAAAATTATCAAGTTTCTGATCAGTTGTCAATCTTTCCCTTTTACCTCGGAAGTTGGTGGCTCAGTCTTGTCCAATATGACTTTTTTTTTTGTCCAATATATCTCTATGATGGAGGCCTAACCACTCACCATTTGCATAATTGAGATAATGTCTATCAATACGATGGCTGTACTCTTGGTCCAAAAATAGAAACAGCAAATATACTGTGTAAACATCGGCTTAGGGTAAATGAGGCTGATTATGCGTTGGCATGCAACAAGGAGACATGTATATCTATAACTAATTTATGTCCAATGCAGATACTGTATGACTATTCCTAGAATATGCAATTTCAAGGGTGTCTTCCCTTTGGGTTCAGCAAAGTGTACTTGAAATCCCAGAGTGTCTAGATCTCCCTTGGCTCTTGAGGGATATTACACCAATTTGACATCTTAAGCATTTGAATGGGAATTTGCCCTTGAAGACCCCCTGAAAAATGTTGGGGGTTAGAATCCAAGCAGGTACGTAACCATTCTGCTTCCCAACTGAAACAATTAAACTAAACTTGAATATGCTTTATGAAGGGATCATTTATTAATTGTTCCATAATGTTTCATGATAAAGAATTAAATATCAATTTTTTTTCAGGAAAATTATATACTTTCACCTAGCTGCAATATGCAAATGACAAAGAAATATCTGAAAAGTGATATTAATTTTATGGTTTTCCGTTGGATGTTTGAGATTCAATGTGTGCTTCATGAACAAGTGACAAATTTGTCTTCCTGTTGAATCAAAGTGTTGTCACATTGTATTGCACAATGCCATGACAAGCAATCTCACCTTCCTGCTGATGGAAATTTGCCAGTCCACACAAATCTGTGTCCGAAGCTAATGTTGATTTGAGCTATTTATAACCACAGGCAAACATGCTAAGTGATTTGCCATCATGCGATTCATTCACATAATGGGTTCATGTCTGCTTGTGGTACATTTATAGTGATAGCAAATGGCAATATATGCTGTATTGTGATCTCCAGGAGTATGGATCTATACAGGTCTAAACAATATAGTTTAATAGTTCAGGCTTTTAGAAGCTGTGCCATCGTCGTTTGATGTCAATAGGAATGATACCTCCAGTAAACTAACTTAGATTTGTCTAAATATAGGACAACAAACAAAGTTTGGGAAGATATTCAATTTATCTAAAGGAACTTAACAGTCTGCAGCTTCAGTACATCTCTGGATGGGGCTGTGCACAGAGAATGCATGCATGTATCTGTCACTTCTCGTACATTCATATCTTCATTAAGAAACAGGGCGGTAGCCTGGGTTGAATCTTGAGGGGGGGGACAGAGTCTGGTCTGGAGGCATGCGTACCCTGGAGATCGCAAAAAATCTTAAGTTTTTCTATGTAAAAAAAAAATTAAGCCAAATTCTAGGGGGGGGGGGGTAGCTGTCGTTCTACCCCTGCAGGCTACGGCCCTGAGAAAGGACAGGATGTTTTCTTTCCTCTTTGAAAATTTGCTTGACAGAAGTAATTATATCAACAATGTAAAATTTGGTTTCCAGAAAGTATAATCTTACATGGAGCCCTGGTGAATTAATTTGATGTTTTGCTCAAGACAAAGCACCAATTTTCCTTATTTTAATGCACAATATTATGTTGTTCTTTTTCATGAAACCAGTTCTGCTCTGCATTCAAAAGGCATTGTCTTCCTAACAGTGGTAAATCAGGCTTACTATTTCCAAGTAGTTAACACATGAAAAGTAATATCATCATTCCAAATTCGATAAAATTCAGGGAAATGAAATTTATTTCACTCGCTGTTAGAATTCTAAGCATTGTCATTTTCATGATTAATTAAGATGTCTGAATCTGTTTCTAAAGATGTGCGCATGGAATTAAAATTATCATTCATTTGAATGTTCCTTCCAAATTATTTTGTAAATGTGCTATGAAAAAATTAAAACATTAAGTAAAATAGTCACTATCTGTTAATAAATCATAAAGGTCAATCCGAACAAATTCATGATTTATACAATATTTCGGCTTTATTCTGCCATCCTCAGGTTTTATTCTGTCCATGTTCCTTATCATCATGATGTTCAAATAAGACTAGACCTGTTGAGTTGTTTCAACTCTGGTGAGACAAAAGCTGCAGAAGATGAATGGCTCTGAATGGCATTGACCCAGAGTTCCAATAGACAGATGCGCAGTAAATCACATGAAGGTCCAGTGGGAGAGAGTATTAATTCACATCCTGTAGGTATCTAATGGATCCTATTTTTCCTTATTACGCCAAGGTCAACACCGCAATGTTTTGGGTTTGGGTCATTCGCCTTTAAGAATAAGGACAATTCCCTGTTGTACCTGCATTTTAGGACATGGCAAAATCTTTTCAGAAAGGATGGCTAAATCCATGGACAAATTTGTTAAAAGCCACATGAATGCAATTATTATTTGTCTCAATCAAAATTGAATTGGATAATGGACAGTTTAAATTTGTTTAAAAAATCTGCAAAAATGGTTTCTTCTTTGGCAGACAATCCATTTGAGAAGATAATAAATCTATTTTGGACATGTATAGGTCATCACTGCAAACCTTGTTGACTAGAACTGCTAATCTATGAAAGAAGAAATACTAACTATTCTAAAAAAAGGTTATGCTATTCCCCAATCCTCATCATATGCTCTGTAAAGAACACCCTACTTATTTTTATTTTTTTTTCATTTAATGTTAGAATCTAAAGCAGCTGCTTTCTGAGAATGGAGAGCTTCTCCAGATTTCAGAGTACATGCCAGATTCTTTTGCAACATGTTCTTATTCAATGAATTTATTTTGATGATATTCTTTTTTAATTATATGAAATATTTTAAAGATACTTTCTAATCATATACAAAAATAGATTTTTGATTATATATACTTTCTTACTGATTTTGTTCTTCAGTTCTGGGAAAATACAGTGGACGGAAAGAGTGAGCTCTCTTCAGTTTCTAGCAGGCCCTGGCAGCTTTTTGGGAAAATTGTTTCATGCAAGTTTCCATGGTGTCTTATACTATTTTTATCTGACAGTAAATGGTGGCCTCCTTTTAAGTGAGACTGTATTTATGATACTTAAAAGTTGCTTTATTGGTGACCATCACCATTTCAGTCATAATTTATTCCAGAAATTGTATAGTTACGGAGTAAGTAATTTGAATGGTACGTGATTTATATCAGTCTGTTTGTGACATGCCACCATATAATCAGCCACATTATTTCCAAGCCAATGTTTATACAAAATATTTGTTGTTTCAATATTGGAACTAGGATAAACCTTACTGTAGAAATATCTGCATGGGTAGTAATGGATATGAAACCACTTGTCCAGCCTGTCTTGTATATATACCTCCCACTTTTTTCATGAATAATTCATCAGGTGGAGGCTTGCAATATTGTATGATGCGCCTGAAAGCTGGAATACAGCTAGCCAAACTTATGAAACAAACTCTAGAATTGATAGTCAGATATGTTGTCCTTAACATTTTATCATAACAAACTATTAGGAAAAGTGGCATAGAATTGAATCCATTATAATTGATGCGGATGTCTCAAAAAGAGGAATTTTTCTGCTAGATCAAGATAATTTAGCATCCAGTAAGAATATTTTATTAAGCTCTTTTTAAGCTTCAACTGTAGCATATTAATTCTCATATTGCAGAAGGGAGTCCCAAGGGTAATAAGTATTTCTGAAGAACACACAATGGTGTACACATTAAAAACTTAAGTCATCTCTTCGTAAAACAATCTTGAATAAATGGAAGGGATTCCTATTTTGCCGATGCTTTATCTTTGCAATGGTTCACGCATAAGCGATCAGTATTAAACTTGTTTATAGCACAGTTCTCAGATCAGAGCCTCTGATATCAGAACTTGTGAAGTGAGAGACTGAGCACTTGATCTGAATACAAGGCATTAGTTTTACTTGTAGTACAGTGGAGACTGTTTGAAGAATATGCTCCATTAATGAAATGACAATTTTTGAGATCAAACAGTTCTGTTATCTGGACAAGGCATCCCTTAAAGCAGACCTCACGCGATTTGTTTACGGCAATCACATATTGGAATTTGTAAAGTCTGAGTGCAACCTCACAGGTAAAAAATTATTAACATACTGCAATATTACAGTCCTCGTCATATTTAGGTGGAATCTCAACTTCTTTCTTTGTAAATACTCTCAGTCATGCACTGCAATGCAGGCACGAAATTCTTGGTGAGCCTTCCACAATGATACAGCTCAGGGCAGCTACAGAACGGCGCCCATGGTCAGAGACTAGAGGAACATTGCCCAAGGTTACCATGCCGTAGCATTCTCCAGTGTTGGTGACCGCCGTATAATGATGATTGATGAGAAGACTGGGAGTCTGGCACACACCCTATTAATTCAGGGATGCCCAGGGTCTTTCAGTTGCTCCAGCACGGAACACTGGATACAACCTGCCTCCATTTAATGTCCCGTGGGCTCGGACCAAATTGAGTTCCAAGATTGGGAGTCGAACCCACGACCTCAAAGCCAGACTGTTGAAGCGTGATTTCAGAGGTTACACTATTCTCTAGCATTGAAATATATGTAAAATAACTTAAAGCTCTGATGTCATTTAAAACTGGGTCAGATTCCCCGGCTTATAGCCAATGTGAATCCCCCAAAAATGAGCATCACAGTTTCAGCTCAATTTCAGAGTGAAAATTGAGTCTGGAAAAACCCATGCAACTTCATCATCACAGCCTACCAGGCAATGGTCTGCCAGAACAAATATACATTACATAAATCCGTGTGTTTCAAGAATTGTCAAAGTCTTTTGTTTACAGCAAGGTCCATTGAAGGCTGAAGCCACAAGTTTGCAGATTAATCAAACGACTCTTTGGGGATTGTTATTATAACAGTTGTCTATTGTGAAAGCTTAGGAAGCTGCCATTTAGTAAGATTAAACGGGTGATTGCTGACGAAATAACATTGGGATCGCATCAACCGTTCTGTTGTTATAATAGAATAAAATGTAGTGCTTCCTTCAATATATCAATGTTGAAACTGTGGTGCATATATTTACTGTCAGCCCATTGGCTATCAAGCTATGATGATGTGATTGCAGGGGCTATCCCTGATAAAATGCTTTCTCTGACATCATCTCTGACATCGCACTTCACCAGCACAAAAAGAACCTGAGACTGTAAGTTGACATTCAGACAGAGTCTTATTACCTGAAATGTGTTTTGGGTTACTAATTGTTCAAAATTAAGGAATACCAATGACATTGACAACATTATATGTTTTCTCATGCAAGGCCAGAAAAATAGCTGATTAGTCTGAGTGATCTTTATATAATGGTGTTGAAGAAGACATTCATGATACATTGTTTGTTTTGTGTACAAGTGACACATTTGTCTGCATGTTTAATAAAAGAGTTGATACATGTGTTATACAATGCTACCTTCCTAATGTTTAATTCTCACACAAATCTGCATGTTTTCAAATTAGTATTGATATATAGCTATTAATAGATGTTGGCGTGATGCTGGTTGTCCTCGGAATGGGGATCTAGCCGAAATGATGCGTATAACTAGAGCTCGTTATCATAAAGCTGTAAAACATGTTAAAAAACAGAGAGATAATATAAGGATAGAAAAGATGGCTGCGTCCATTGCTGATAATAGACATAGGGATCTATGGTCTGAAGTTAGAAAAATTAAAGGTAAAAATAGAAATTTGCCAGCTTGTGTAGACAATGTTTCTAATGATAAAGATATATGTGATGTATTCAGAGGGAAGTATGATTCTGTGTACAACAGTGTTTCCTATGATGATTGCGATATGATCAAGATAGTTGATATGGTTAATGAACGCTTGCGTTCCGAGAGTGGTGATAATTTAATTGTCACTGTTCAAGATGTCATTAAATGTGTAAAATGTATAAAGAGTGGTAAATCAGATGGTAATGAAGGGCTGTACTCAGATCACTTAATTCATGGATGTAAGCGTTTATACGTCATGATGTGTATGATTTTTAATGCCATGCTAATTCATGGAGAATCACCTGATTCAATGATATTAGGCACAATGATTCCTATCCCTAAGAACAAGCGTCAGTCATTGTGTAACTCCGATAATTATAGGTCTATTGCTCTGAGTAGCATTTTCAGTAAGGTTCTAGACTGGATTATTTTGTTAAAGGAAGATAAGGCCCTGAATAGTTCAAAACGTCAATTTGGTTTTAAAGTTAATTCTTCAACTACACATTGTACACTTTTGTTAAATGAAACTATAAGTTTTTATAATCTTAATCATACCAGTGTATATACTGTAATGCTAGATGCCACCAAAGCATTTGACAGGGTAAATTATACTAAATTATTTACTGAGTTGTTACATCGTAATGTTTCTCCGATTATTTTACGTTTATTGATTAACATGTATACGAATCAAAAGCTGTGTGTTAGCTGGAATAATTGTACATCTAGTCATTTCCATGTCAGTAACGGTGTTAAGCAGGGCGGAGTTTTGTCTCCTGCATTGTTTGCAGTCTATATAGATGGATTATTGGTTAATCTTGAAAACTCTGGAGTTGGTTGTCATGTAGGTAATCAGTATACTGGAGCATTGGCATATGCTGATGATATTACGCTGTTATGTCCAACCTTAAGTGGCATGCAAAAGATGCTAGATATTTGTGAGAACTATGCTAATGATTATAATATATTATTTAACGGTAAAAAGAGTCAATTATTGTTATTTAAAGGTAAAGGTTGTAATGATAAAAAGGGAATTTTGAAAATCTTTGGTGAATCTTTAAAGTATTGTGATAATGTTGTTCATCTTGGTCATAGCATCTCTGTGGAAGATTCTGATTATATAGTAGATAAGTCATGTTCAGCTTTCTGGAAAAGTTTTAATATTTTCATGTCTGATTTCGGTCATATCCACCCAGTTATAAAATGTAATTTATTTGATAAATACTGTTGTTCATTCTATGGGTCGCCAATATGGCTATTGAATAGCAATGCAGTTAATAACTTGTGCATAGCTTGGCGTAAGGCATTAAGAAGTTTATGGAGGGTTCATCCAATGACTCATTGTGATTTAATTTATGCCATATCAGGTTTTGATCCCCTAAGGATCCAATTATGTAGAAGATTTGTTAAATTTATTAAGAAATGTCTAGTCAGTGACAATGATGTTGTCAAAGTTGTTAGTAAAGTAGCACTGGGTAACCCAATGTCTGTGATAGGGCGTAATTATAGTTATATTGATCACACTTTTGGTGATACTATAAGATACAGTATTAATGTTGATACCCTTAATGATGCAGCAGTTCTGGAAGAACTTATTAATATCCGTGATGGCTTAATGTCATGTGAGTATCTGTCTACGGATGATGTTTCAGATATGATTAACACATTGTGTGTGTCATAATTGTTTTTAAGTAATACTTTTGTAATACTAGTTGTTTTTATCATTGTTTTTGTTTTTACCTTGTTTACCTTTATTTAATTAACTTGTACCACAGTATATGTGTGTGAATAAAGATATTATATATAATAACCACTGGCAAACTTGCCAAGTGATTTTCTGTCACGTGATTTATTCACATATTGGGTTTATGACAGTTCTGAAGGTAGGCCATTGGCAGGAATTGATATCTGAATCAAATCGACAGATTATTGCACCTTCAGAGTCTGGTGATGCATTTATAACATGTTTTACTCAAATAAACAGTAAACACTCTTACCTGCACTGACAAAGAACAGGATCCTTATTTCCTTCCTCCAAATCTTAATTTTCTTGCGGAAATTGGAATTTGACATTAGCCCCGATATATTAATTTGAATTATGTTTTGCAAAACAATTTCAATGCATCAAATTTCCCTATTTAAATTCAAAAATAATGTCTTTGTTTCCCAGAAACCAATTCTGGTTGCTTTTAAAAGACATTGTGTTCCTAATTGCTACAGCACCTCAATGTTTTGAAAATAGTTCACACATAAGAATATTTATGAGCATTCCCAATGTGATGCTCTTCAGGAAAATGATATCAATTTCAAAGTGATTATATTTCAATGATTACTCAGTCTGTCTTAAATATGTCTTGCTTTACATAATGTTGCACAAGTATTAAGTATTTTGAATATTCCTTTTAATTATATTGTAAATACGATAGGAACTGAAAACATCAGGTAAAACCACCCAAGGGGCACACAACTTCAACACGACATTGCTAATCAGTGGAGGGCGGGTCTGCTGGTCACGTAGATATGTATGGTAGAGATTATGTTGCCAGAACATGACCATGAACATGGGGTTTTGTTTACAACATCGCCACAATGTCGCAAGCTAACGTCAAACCATTAACAATGTTGTGAACATGTCGCCACAACGGCGCATGCTAAGGTCATATCTTTGATGTTGCTTCACAATGTTTTGACAACGTCATTTCCACTAATACAATTCTATGTCATTTGACGAACAGGGTGACGTTGTTGCAATGTTGCTACAATGTAGATGTGGACATAGGGGCATGCATCTTTTGTCATGTCCCTGTACCAGTAGGAAAACCTAGTAAGGCACATTTTGGAGTTTCTGAGAAAAATTGACTTTTGGATTCCAGTCCTTGCAGTAAGAAATGGACTTAATTGGATTTGCCAGTGTCATTCTGGGTTACAGGCCACTTCTTGAAAATCCAAACTTAATAAATATATAGAAGCGTGTCTCAGAGTCCTATTTTGACCTCAACTCCATTTTGCCCAAAATGTGATTTACTAGGTTTTCCCTTTGGACGCTAGTAAAATAAATACATGTTCCTCTTCACCAATTATGTTGAAATCTGATTTGGCCAGTCAACCTGTTTGCAGCTCAAAAAAGTTAGAGGTTGTAGAAGCTGAATTGGTATGTTTAATTGTTTTTCTAAATATCAGAAAAATTCGTGAATTGTAGTATATGATGCTAGAAATCAGTTGAAACAAACAAATTGTCAGTGCTACCACAGTAAATGCATATCAGAGATGCAATACCAATTGTTTGAGTGAAAGTAAATGGCTATAATGTTGTAATCTTTCATTCCAAACATCAAAGACAGCTTGGCATTAATTCGTGAAAAATTAATCTGCGTCTAATTTGTTAAAACCAGAATATAAACCAGCTGCTTTCTGACAATTAAGAACTACTTCATAGTAACAGGTCGTTTCTTTGATAATGCATTTCGTATAGGCCTAAGTGGTGTTTTTTTAAAATGTGTATTATAAAATTCAGTAGTTGTTTTTCTATGAAGGATCACAGTGTGGAATCACTGTGGATAGAGGCTTAGTGAGATGCCTTCTGCTTCTCTTAAAGAATTTTGCAGATTAGTGGTCCAAACCAGTCTGGTGAAAATAAGAACTGCATGTTGCTGCCACCTGGCACAAAAGTTGATTTTGCATGCTGCAGCATTGCTGTCCCAAGAAATAGTTCCAATTTGATTGCACATTCACAAAATTTCTATTCAACATTGATGTATGCCAGAGTCAGACTCGGCAATCACATTCTCTAAGGAAATAGACAAGGCCATCAGCACACTCAAAAACAGCCCTGATTTCTTCCAGACAAAATTGTGTGAGTTCCTCAGACTGAAATGATATGGACCGCTCGCAGGAGCTCGCGGAATAGCACACAAGTCACTAGGTGGCAACACATGACAGCATATTTTCTGATCTGCCAAGGCTGGAAAAAGAAGTGGCAATGTAACAGCGGTCCACTTGTAGACAGGTCCAAACAGTTTCAAAAGAAACATTCAACTATGATTTTGTTTATGTCAGTTATTATTGATGAGATCATTAATAGCATATATCATATCTGGCATAGTAGGTATGCAAAACCAACTGATTAACCAATTGTAGAATCAGGTACAGAATGTACCTGATATCAGTACGAAGATTAGGGAACAAACAGGTAACTGTTAATGATAAATTAAATGACTTTGGGCAAGAATAATAATTCAAATTGTTTTTGGTTCTTAGATTTTTCATAATAAAAATGTCTTAATGTAACCAGAGTGCGAATTGAAATATAAGCTAAATTGAGGCCAACCTGCAGCTCAGAAGGATTATGAAGATTTTTCTGTCACATTGTCAGCATCAAGTAAAACTCAGTTCCTTAGTCTCCAGTGAATTAATCTTTATGTTACTAAAGGTAGTCTCCAAGGTCATTGTAAATGGTTCTGCAGAAGAGACAGCCGAATATCTACAACCGAGGCATCCCTCTGTAAGCCCTGGATCAACAGGCAGAGATTCAAATTTTGTTCACTACTCCTGTTTCCGAAATGAAAAACTGTTTTCTTTGTCCTAAATCAAGGGCTTTGGGCTTTAGTCTCAGAAGTTACTCCTTGAAGACTTTGGTCAAATAAGATTAGTAGTATATCAAATACATTTGAAATAGTCTTTGCTTTTATTTCAAATTACAAACATAAAAAGGGGTTGTTGGTCACAATTTTCCAGCTCTCTTTATCAGCCTTTGGCAAAAGGTCACACATCCACTTGCTCGAAGTCTTTTTATGATAATACAATTTAGTATTGTTCTACATT
Source organism: Platynereis dumerilii (assembly GCA_026936325.1). Lineage (NCBI taxonomy): Eukaryota > Metazoa > Annelida > Polychaeta > Phyllodocida > Nereididae > Platynereis > Platynereis dumerilii. Next base: position 10,269,348 of record JAPTHN010000001.1, read on the forward strand.
TCTGGTGCCGCTAAAATTACATCTATATTGCATTTCGTTATAATACTTATCAGACTACCGTTTTCTGTACTGCGGTTATGCATGTGAAATTGTCCTAGTAAATTCTACTGAATGCTATAAAAGCATCCTTACAATCTGTACTTTTGACTTGGCCATTGCCTTAAATTTGGTCCAGAGAGATCAAATCTGGACTAAAGGCATTCTGTTCCAGTCTAAGTCGATAGTAAACGTGATTATGCGTTCAATAATTCAACATCTGAAGGTCAGCTGATGTAAGCCTATGGCTAATTTCAGATGCACATTATTGATGATTTTAGTAAACTACCCAGTACTCGTATAGTTTCACGTCAATAACAATGACAGGTTTGGGGTTACATTGCAGTGTTGTAGGTCTCAAGGCCAGCCACGCAGCCGTATTATGATGGCCGCAGCCTTGGCTCAGTCTCAGATGCCAAATTCTTGGCCTTGCCTTGGTCTTGGGATTCTTTGGGCCAGTGTTGGAGGTAGTGTTGGAGGCCTCGGGACCGACCAAGCGCTCGAGGCTGGCTGCTGCATCTCGAGGCCACATTTAAGCCTCGGTCTTGGTCTCGGTCTTGGAGGCTTATGCCTCGGGTTTTGGCCATGGATGTCCCGGCCTCAACTACACCAATGTTACATTTTGAAATCCCATGGACCATATGCCTAAAGTGGGGATCATACCCTCAGTAGACTGAGACAAAATAACCATGGTTAGAATCCTTGCTGATTGATTTGCATTATCTCGATATGCTAGGGAATTATGACAAAAAGTAATTTGGCTAAAATCCTTACTTTTCTTCACTTGAGACCAATATGTTTATTTTTTCTCTTACAAAGCTGTGAATTCTTTTCAAGATACTGGACAGTCACATAGTTGTATGCAACATGAAAGAGGGAAGTTCTGCAAGTAATGGCTGTGCATCCCTGTAGGGGAGAGCGGGGCACAGTGAGACACTTTTTTTATTTTCAAGTGTTCCAAAATGTTGACAGTAACGAGTTAAATGAGATCAGGTCCACATTATAGATAATGACGTTGGGTACATTGTACAGTAGTTTCAGGTTCCTACCTTTTACAGGTTTGGAGAAATTTTGAGTTAGGTCCACTCTCGTTAAGTGTCTCACTGTGCCCCGTGGGCGGAGCACAGTGAGACAGCAGGCGGGACACAGTGAGACAGGGCATCTGCTGCCATAACTGCCGATCCTCAGGACCTGCGGAATTGCTCTATCAATTGTAGCTACACAAACTACTGTATTCTAATAAAAGCAGCTGGCTAGGTGATTTTTTAGGTCCTTTTTTTAGCATGTTTCGAAACTTCATCGCACAGGACACATGCACGACTTATTTAACCTGCCGCGCCTGTTACATACTAATCAAAATTCTTCTCTGATGCTTCCCTTTGGATATGACTCACTAAAAGCAGTAGTTTATAGAAGGCATTTTGTTCTTAATAGTGAATTGTGAGCTATGCATTACATTCAGGTCTTTTGGTGTGTAATTTGTCATGTCTCACTGTGCCCCGCCTCAAACTGTCTCACTGTGTCCCACGCAGCTCTCTTTGTAAAATTTTTGAATCCTGCGGACCGGATTCCTGCATTGTGGTTCATCACCTCACTAAACTAAAACAAATAATCAAGGTTTGAATCCCTGGAAATTGATATGCATTATACCATTTTTCTTGGGAATTATAACAAAAAGTTGTTTTGCAAAATTATTTACTTTTACTGGTTTAAAACCAAAGTATTGAAATTCCACTCTCGGTATGCTGCGTAGGCATTCAGGGTGTAGGACAGTATCTCACTTACTTACTTTTTGTACTATACAAAAGAGGGTTGATCTGTAAATGGTACCAGTAAGACACTATGGGCTTTGTCTCACTGTGCCTGCCGTCTCACTGTGCCCCGCTCTCCCCTACACTGTACAGACAGGTCAACCATATACTTTTTTTCTTCTTCACAAACTACTTGTCATGCCATTCTTCGAAATGGCAATATGAGTGGCTAGAGTCCTTCCGTGTTGATTCGCTTGTTTATCAGGACTCCCTCCCACACAAAATCAGAACCATATGGACTCTTGACAACTTACTTGACAATTTGTACAGTATAATTGTTAACCAGTTACTTAACCATTTTTACGTTCTTGTTTAAGCCTCCAAAAAGTTTGCGATTTTTCATGTGATATTTTTCATTTTGCCACAGATACAATTTAGACCCCGTAAAAGTGGATATATACGAGGGGCGTTCAGAAAGTTCGTGGTTTTTTTTTATATGGACACTTATTTTCATTCTAGAACTATGAATTTTACACAGGATAAAATTCAGCATATTCGGAATGGATTTCCAAAATTTTAGACAATTTGGACATTTTTAAGTCATTCCGTGGTTGCCATGGAAACTGAAAGTTCAGCTTCTTGGGGCAGATAATACTGAAACCACTAAAGCCAATGAATTTTGGCTGTGCGAGACCTCTCTCTATCACTTGCATTAATGAGATTGACAATATTTGATACAAGAAATATAATATTAGCCTTAAAAAATACTCCCAAGCTCACAAAAAGCATTGATTCATACACCTGACCCATTGAAGTAAATGATCCTTGAAGTCCTCCAAACAAAGTTCTGTGAAAGAATTTCATCATCCAAAGCCTTTTCTCCGCAAGCGACTGAAACTATAGCCCCCATGGATTAATGTAAGGGAAAACCAGGACTTATGTAAAGCAACATGTCACAGGAATAGCTAGGATGGATAATGCTGAACATTATGGTCTCTTGTTCATACTAGTGAATCCATGCTTTCAAAAGTCCTTATGTGGTCAGGGAAACACAATTTTGCCTTCTGAATTTCCCTCGCCAAATCTGACATGCAGGAGTGCTTTCCTACATGGGTTCAGTGTAAAAATACACACATTTGGTGTGCTTGAAAGCATATTTGGAAGCCAATACCATATTTCTTGTGTCAAATATTGTCAATCTCACTAATACAAGCGACACAGAGAAGTCTCTTACTGTCACAATTTCTCAGCATTCTTGGTTTCAGTGTTACCTGCCCGAAGAAGCTGAACTTTCAGTTTCCATGGCAAACACAGAATGACATTAAAATGTCCAAATTGTCCAAAATTTTGGAAATCCATTCCAAATATGCTGAATTTGATCCTGTGAAAAATTCATAGTTCTAGATTGAAAATAAGTATCCAACTATCCATATGAAAAAAAGCCTTGAACTTTCTGAACGCCCCTCGTAATGAATACATTAACTGTTGTAGATATCGAAAGGTTAGCTGTGTTAAGCTATAGGCATGGATAGATTGGTGCAATGTTAGGCAATATTTGTAATAATTGAAATACACTTATAAGAATTGTATTGCTGTTCAAAACAGATTTTCCATTGAGGCAAACATCAAGGAGATTTACCTTGTAATTCTAGATGAGCTATGAAGGCTCCCAATGGTGACAGTAATCAGGATGTCCAATTACTGGTTGGGTTTTATATGTCTCCGATTACATTTTGTAGTTAGGTTCCCACTAATTGAGCAAAAACACAGGATGTGGGTTGCACCAGGGACAGATCTAGACTGTTTGATATATATATATATATAATTACACCACTTGATATGATGGTAGGGATTCTGAAAATTTAGTTACAGTGTGCCTGTGTGTAGCCTGTGTGGCAGATTTGGCCTTGCATTATATCTGTATGAAAATTCCTTTTTCTCACAATTTTCACAAAAAAAAGGTGACTTATTATGAACATTTATTCTGTATGTAGCACTTTGTTCAGCTAGAGTTTGATATCCATAGAGATTACAAGTCACTTCAGGAGTACCATTATCATGCAGAATTATATTCATCATAGAGATTACAAGTCACTTCAGGAGTATTACCATTATCATGCAGAATTATATTCATCAAAGTGAACAGCACACAACATACAGTGTACATGTATTACAACTGATTGTAGTTTTTAAAGTTGCGTTATCGCTATTCCTTTGACTCAAGTAGTAAATTATATGATACGTAACTTGATTATTTTAATAATGTACACACAAGCACGTGAAAGTTGCTAATTTTTTTCACTTTTCATCATGCATTCATTTAGTTATATAATTCTGTTGAAGAATTTGACCCAATAGAATTCTACATAAGAATTCAAATGAATAATAGAACACATTGGAGGTTTTTCAATGATATTTGAACCCAGCAAGACTATTCTCATCATACCAGGATCTTTTATTGCTACTCCCAACCTCTTATAGGCAGTTATGAAGGTCGATCAGTGAACCCGCTCAAAGCACCAATTTGCAAAGCAGCTGTTTTCTGACACTCTGGGTCGATACCAATCAGCTGAAACCAGCTTCCTTATTACCAGAGCTGTGAACAACTCCATGAAGAGTCTCAGGCTAAGGTTGATGGCAATGAGGCAGATATATGAGGATATGTAAGGCCACTGTTGCTGTAACCATAGTAAGTAAAGCATCATTATGCAGCTTCACTTTACATAAATTGAGCTTTCCAGGAACAATATGTCGTGTATTTGTATTAAAACATTGAGATTCAAGCTTTGCAGGTAAGAGGATTATAAAAAGTAACAGGCAATTAATTTTGATCTCAGAATAGGAAATATTGTCATGAGATGACTGATTATATTCCTGAATAGTATCTCATGAAAAATTATAATTTTAATCACCGAATTCTACCTTTGACGAAACATGTTCTTTATATTGCTTTTTTAATCTGAGATTAAAATGGGATCATGTTTCATATTTTAATGCTGTAAGTATTTTATTAATGTAACACTGATTATTTGCTCATTTCACAAGCAGTTCTCTCTCTCTCTTTTCTTATTAAAACTTTTCTGTCAAGATTCCTTTCTGTCTGTTTTGCTAATGGAAGATCTTGCATGGTATAGAAAGTGCACACATGATCCTCAGTTTTTTCCCACAGCTTTGATCTGGTAGTGCCTTGTTCATTGAAAGTTGAAATCACTGCTTTTGCGGCTTTCAATTTGTCCAATTTTGGTAAGGTTTGACTTTCCCCTCACACTCAATGTTGTGGTGGAAACAAAATTAGATTGCGAACTGAAACTTAAAATCTTTTTTAACGGCACAAGTAGATGAAATGTTCTCTTGAGGCCACTATTTCCTGTCTTGCCTGATATAAGTATTTTTAACAAAGTGGGCAATCAGAGACTTGCATCATGACAAGTAAAATGTTGATTCCAGTTGCAGGCCAGCATAGAAATCCCACAGAACGCTCTCCTGTAACACAAATTCATATTTGGGTTTGCAAGTTTTTCCAGAAGGTGGTACTCAAGGCCAGGTCAAGTAATTTTTTTTTTTTCAGACATTTATCTATACTCAATGTGTGTGTGAAAAATACTGCAGGAAAGTTGTCCGATGACACAGCCTACATCCGAAGCATGAAATTGCTTCTCATTTAGTTAGGCAAAGTTCCTTACTCATGAAAAATTCATCCACGTCTGAATCTTGTCATTAGCCTCTGAAACTGCACAAGCTTAGAAGCAGCTGCCTGAAAGTCATACTACGCAAGATTCCAGAATAACTCTGAGAATTTGATGAAGGAAGTTTGTACTGTATTACGAAATGTTACGTTTACCTTAAAATCATCCCCTTCAAATGTATGGACTTTTCCAATTAGGCCAATGTTAAAATGTTTTATTTGCTACTTTCTCAAAAGAACTGTTGTTTTATGGGGAATTCCATAAACCAAACCCCGGGTTTCACACCATTGGCATCCCCATGGGGGCACAGCGTGAAGGGAGCATGAGCCTCCCATAATATAATCAGGAATATGTGTTTATCACACCTCGGGCTGAAGCCCCCGCGTGATTAATCACATATTCCCTCTCCCGTGGTGAATAACCTATACTAAGAGTGAAATCAGTTGCATAATCCTTTCGTTTGGCTGTCGCCAATAAAGGGGATAAGTGTCCTTAAATCAAATTAACATTGAAAGTATTGGGTATGATCATGACAACTCATCAGCATAATGACATTCGAAGTGCCATTTTCACAGTGCAACAGTCTACTCTTTTTCTATATCAAAGTGACAAACTATAACCGTCTCCCCCTCCCGACAAACCACATGTTATGCCACTGATAAATTTTGGACTACAGTGTAAGATGCTTTTTTGCTGGTGCATGCCATAGGCATGGAGAAAGCAGTTCTCTGACAAACTCTTGCCACTCATGATGTTTCGTTGTGATGGTCCTTATTCTGAGTAGCAATATTCCCAGAAATTGATTTTTGTGACTGTTACCGTCAGTACAAAGCCCTTCAGAGTCAAGAGCCTTGCACTGCATGCAGCATTTTAAAGTAAGCCTTCTGGGACGCTGGAGTGTGATCCAGTGTTTATCATCATGTGTAGGAACCTGATTTGCCCCGCAAAATAGTAATGATGGTGAGAAAAGCCATTTGAATCAGTTCATCCAAAGTCAAACCAACATGAGAATAGGTTTTTTTGTAATGGAAATTATACCATTCACATTGATTCACTCGTCAATATTGGTTCAAAGAGAACAACTGCATGATGGTATGCTTTGAATGTTTGGTCCACAAACAAATAAAAATATTAAAATTTACGACATTGTACTAGGTCTAAAGCCACTCACTAAGACATTTAAAATGCATGGACGTGAGTCAGATAATCACTATTTAGGTGCAGTGGCATTTGTTTTTAAATAAGAAAAAAAGCCAATCACAAACTTCTCAGCAGATCCACTAGTTATAAAATATGATAGAACTGTTTCACTGTGGAAAATGCCCTTTGTAAGACAAGACAACTGATGATGATGTTTCATGCTTTCAACATGGGAAACTTACAATGTAGAGGCAGTTTGATTGGAGATCAAGACAAGAACTTTCGGTTTGTGATAACTATTTTACGTGAAAGAAATAGATAGATAATCATTAGTTTTCAGTCACCAACAAGCAGTAAATATTGGTTCTCTCAAGTCAAAGTACTTTTGAAAGTAATGGTATCAGAGCATTTTTTAAGGATTTTCAACTGGGAGACCAACCAAACTTTGAAGGATCATGAAGCGCAACATCTATAGATCTGCATGTTAATTTAGGGGTCACGCCGGTTACCTCCAAAATGAGTTTGAAAAATTGTTTGGAAATCAAGATTACTTTGTTAAAAGTGCATTTTAAAGACACCGAAGAATATTTTTGATATGAGAAAAAGAAGCAATTGGTTTTAAATGCAGCCAATAACCACAAATTAAGACAACCGGTGAGAAATTGACGAGAATCTCTGAAAAAATTGGTCTTCCAGTGACACAAAACTTGTCAACTGGGAGACCACTTGGTGTCCCTGTTACTATGTTAAAAAAATGCACTGAATGGTATGGTCGTAACATATCATCAGCATCCTTAATCACGAAGCGCAATTTTCATGGTGAAAGTGAAACACGGCTCCCTATAGATCTCTTCCTGTAGTTTATTGCAATGCATCTTCAAAGTTCAGACCTCTCTGACATGAGGCTTGCCACTACCAAGGAAACATTGATTTGGGGGGTTGGTTTTGGGGGTTGTGGTTTGGGGGGTCGGGGATTTGGTAGTCCTCAGTCATTGCAGTGTTTCTGAAAAGTTTCTGCAGCAAAATCTGTATTTCTGTAGGAGATATGCAACCTGGGAGGTTTTATGCACTTCTGCAGCTAGCTGCAAAAAACTGCAGAATTCTGCAGAAAACTGCAGAATTCTGCAGTTCTGCAAAAAACTGCAGAATTCTGTAGAAAATTGCAGAATTCTGCAGTTCTGAAAAAAAATTCTGCAGTTCTGTAGGAAACTGCAGAAAATTGCAGAATTCTGCAGAAAATTGCAGAATTCTGCAGTTCTGCAGCTCCCTGCATGATTTCTGAACCTCTGTTACTTCCTGTAGTTTATTGCAATGCATCTTCAAAGTTCAGACCTCTCTGACATGAGGCTTGCCACTACCAAGGAAACGTGGTTTGGGGGGTTGGTTTGGGGGGTTGTGGTTTGGGGGGTCGGGGTTTTGGTAGTCCTCAGTCATTGCAGTGTTTCTGAAAAGTTTCTGCAGCAAAATCTGTATTTCTGTAGGAGATATGCAGCCTGGGGGGTTTTATGCAGCTCTGCAAAAAACTGCAGAATTCTGCAGAAAACAGCAGAATTCTGCAGAAAACTGCAGAATTCTGCAGTTCTACAAAAAACTGCAGAATTCTGCAATTTTCTGCAGAATTCTGCAGTTTTTTGCAGAATTCTGCAGAAAATTGCAGAATTCTGCAGTTCTGAAAAGATTCTGCAGTTCTGTAGGAAACTGCAGAATTCGTCAGTTCTACCAGGTAGCAGTTTGTGGAATGACCTCTATCAAAATAAACTTCCATGGACATTTTGCCTCTCTGGTCGGCCAATTCTCAACCAAATTTCATTCCGAAAAAAGTTTCAGGTACCCTACAACCAGGTCTATTGACTGCAGTAGTCAGTCTTTGTCCGTCGTTGATCTTTTCGCCGTACGATACATTTTTCGGCGATCGGTAAGCTCGCAAAAATGTCATTTTATAAACTGCTGACAGTGCTCTACCAAAATAAACTTCCATGGACGTTTTGCCTCTCTGTTCGGTCAATTCTCAACCAAATTTCGTTCAGAAAAAAGTTTCAGGTACCCCACAACCAGGTCTACAGACTGCTGTAGTCAGTCTTTGTCCTTCGTTGTTTCTTTTCGCCGTACGATACATTTTTCGGCGATCTGTCAGCTCGCAAAAATGTCATTTTATAAACTGCTGACAGTGCTCTACCAAAATAAACTTCCATGGACGTTTTGCCTCTCTGTTCGATCAATTCTCAACCAAATTTCGTTCAGAAAAAAGTTTCAGGTACCCCACAGGCAGGTCTACAGACTGCAGTAGTCAGTCTTTGTCTGTCGTTGTTTCTTTTCGCCGTACGATACATTTTTCGGCGATCTGTCAGCTCGCAAAAATGTCATTTTATAAACTGCTGACAGTGCTCTACCAAAATAAACTTCCATGGACGTTTTGCCTCTCTGTTCGGTCAATTCTCAACCAAATTTCGTTCAGAAAAAAGTTTCAGGTACCCCACAACCAGGTCTACAGACTGCAGTAGTCAGTCTTTGTCCGTCGTTGTTTCTTTTCGCCGTACGATACATTTTTCGGCGATCTGTCAGCTCGCAAAAATGTCATTTTATAAACTACTGACAGTGCTCTATCAAAATAAACTTCCATGGACGTTTTGCCTCTCTGTTCGGTCAATTCTTAACCAAATTTCATTCAGAAAAAAGTTTCAGGTACCCTACAACCAGGTCTATAGACTGCAGTAGTCAGTCTTTGTCCGTCGTTGTTTCTTTTTGCCGTACGACACATTTTTCGGCGAACGGTCAGCTCGCAAAAATGCCATTTGGCAGGGTCAGTGTAAAATGCAGACCATGCAGATGAAGCAGACCATTTTGCAAGCTGCAGAATGCATTGCAGATGAGCATCAAAACCCCAGACCCCCCCCCCCCCCCACTCAACCCCAAACCGCAACCAACGTTTTCCTGGGTAGTGGCAAGACCCTTGTCAAAGAGGTCTGAACTTAGCAGATGCATTGCAATTTATGAGATGCATTAATAGTACCAGAGGTTCACAAATACTGCATGGAGCTGCAGAACTGCGGAATTCTGCAGTTTTCTGCAGAATTCTGCAGTTTCCTACAGAACTGCAGAATTTTTTTCAGAACTGCAGAATTCTGCAATTTTCTGCAGAATTCTGCAGTTTTCTGCAGAATTCTGCAGTTTCCTACAGAACTGCAGAATTTTTTTCAGAACTGAAGAATTCTGCAGTTTTCTGCAGAATTCTGCAGTTTCTATTGCAGAATATGCAGGTGCAGGAAGAAATTTAAGTGTACTGCACTTTTCCTGTATCATCCGAAGCCTACATTTGGAGATAAGAAGTTATCTTGATACTGTATCAAGAGTAAACTACCTTTGTTCATTGCATGGACATATTTCCTAAATATGCATCGAAAATATGCCGACTGCCCGACTCCGAATGTCAATTCCAGTTTACACAGTTGTATACTTATGGTAAAGTGCACCTATGATCTTCTTCAACTTCTTGCTTCTTTCTTATGTTTCTGTTCTCTTTGGTTAGACTTTATTCTCTTCATTTAGTTTTTATAGAATAGAATCCTTAAAGAAGTAAATGTCCTTCAGCTTTTTCTCGAGATATATTTCTTTAAAAAGGCACTTAATTAAGCGACGTATCTGGTTTGTTGAAAGTCTATGTCTCGAAAATAATCGGACCAACTAATTCTAGGTTCGGTTTCACTGCCACTGAGTCACCCCCTGTTAAGTTAGGAGAAAGAAACAAGAGATCATCTCATTTGTATTTTTTCAGAAGACCACTTCGCTTTTCTGAGGAAAAATAAACCTGGACAAGTAGCGAAAAACAAGTTGCTTTCAACGTCGCAGTTTCAGTCAGTGGAAATTCTGGATTGATTCTAAAACAGATAGACGTGCAAATGTCTTTTTATCTGGAATAGTTTTCATCCCAAATGAATCGAATACCAAGTTTCTTCCCTGATTTTAAGAACATAAATCTTTTCTGAGGACAGAAGATGGAGGAATTGTAAGACTATGTATGATGTATTTCTTAAAAAGGCTCTTAATGAAGCGGAATATCTGGTTTGTTGAGAGTCTATGTCTTGAAAGTAATCGGACCAACTAATTCTAGGTTAGGTTTCACTGCCAATGAGTCACCAGAAGACCACTTCGCTTTTCTAAGGAAAAATAAACCTGGACAAGTAGTGAAAAACAACTTGCTTTCAACGTCGCAGTTTTGGCCAGTGGAAATTCTGGATTGATTCTAGAACAGATATATGTGCAAATGTCTTGCTATCTCGAATAGTGTCCATCCCAAATGAATCGAATAACAAGTTTCTTCCCTGATTTTAAGATCATAGATCTTTTCTGAGGTCTGGGGTTGGTGGAATTGCAAGACTAACCAGTGGTAACTGCACTGTAGGGGAAAGTGTCTATTAATGCTCTTTCGTCTTTTTTTTTTATGGTGAGGACGAAATAACTCTTTTTCCAGCAAGTTTTTTATTTTATTTTATTTTTTACTTGTTATCATTCTTTTTGTATTTTCCATTGAATGACCAACAGAGCATTGTAAACATTTGAGTTTGAAAGATATCGATATTTCACAGCTCCAAGTTTGTCTGCAAATAATACATCACATGTGTCATAAAGCGGGCTTTTTTCTCAAAGACCAAAACAGAATCAGTTATCAGCAATCTCCATACGGAGAAAGACCTATTGCCAGTTGCCCTGTTGTGGAACAAGCTTGTCGTAAAGTCATTTAGAATCTGATAACTATAACCTTTGTGGAAAAACCACTGAGAACAGTTAGCTGTGGTGTGATGCCTTGGATTTTCTTTCCCCAGAAATCTGTGACCAAATCGACAGGAAGGTCAAATCATTGATTAGCAGATGGCTTCTATAGTTTCGACCCTGAGCTGATGTCATTATAGGCTAAGAAATAAGATGGTCGAAAGTCCTCCAGTCATATAATGCAATCATGCAGCCAAAATTGGTTGTCTAATGTTCAATGTTCATTGACAATATTAAGGTTTTTATATGGAAAATGGCTGATTCTTATTTGTTTGTGTAATCAGACAAGTTTCAGTTGGCCTCTCATATTATGCTAAGTTAGTGCTGGATTTTTTAAGACATGTAAGCCAAGGCAAAGAGGATATTGTTGTCATGGTACAATACATAGGCCTATAACTGCCATTACATTTTTAGGCCCATTTTCACAACAAAGTTAAAGTCTCAGACCTGTACTAACTGGTTCAACTACAGATATTATTCTAATTTTGTCACCACATTATTCCAGATGCAGAATGGCAAGGCCAGCTTGGTGCAACCTTTTAAAAATCTGGTTTCAAAATATGTTGTTACGATTTCAGAAGACCTGATCTTTTTGCAGGTAAAAGAGTGGTTTCAGACAACAAGTAAGATTGGAAGAGACACTAAATGGGCTGTCCTTTGCATTGATCAGTGTAGACTTATATGAGCGCAGCTCATGGCTGCCAAAGGCAGCCATGAGCGAAGCTCACTTAGCACAAGGACAGCTCATTCCGTATGGTGCTCCTGTCTACAGTGACTGCCTGAACAGGAAGTGCCTGTAGTTGCCATAAAAGTGGAGCTAGTAGTTTAGTCAGAGTTTAGTTTGGTAAATAATTGAAAATACCTCAAATATCTTCCAAAATAGCTTTAAAATTTCAGTCTTGTCGTATAACAACTTCCTATAACATATTTCAGGAATTTAAATCAACATGTGTATCAACATTGGAAATAATTATTTCCATGCCCCTGATTGTAAGAAGTGACTGAAAATTAAAAGTCAACACTAAAGTTAATGACTTAAATGGCTCACCAAGTAAGAAATCATAACAACACTTAAGAGTACATAATCTTCATTAACTTTCAACAAATTATGTAACAGTCTAATAATAGTAAACAGTCGCCTCTGATTAGCTATGGTTTTATTTTAACTCAGTTATGTAACATCAACAATCAGTCCTTAAAAAAAGATAAATTGGCCTTCTGCATGGAAAGTTGAAGATAATGCAGCAGTTCTATGACAATTCTGCGCGAATTTCATGGCAGTGCCATTTACATATTATAAATATATGTTGGGCAAGTTACAAATCCCACACAATGTGGTAAATATGTAATGAGCCTGTAGAATGCAGACCCCTATATTTCACCCACCCAGAAATCGACCACCTTAAGTCAGCTGAATGAAGTGTTTAGTCTGGACACAACATTTCTTATTTGCGATGTGGTCAAGACAAATTTGATTTGTGCGCAGAACCTACGCAGCATCTTTTCTATAAGGAGTGCAAGATCCATTGCAATGTGGGTGTTTCATTGGGAAGTATCATATTATCCTTAAAGCTCAGGGATATGATTTTGTGTTGGAGAATACTTTGCTACAGCACTGTGTATCCACCCACAGGCTCTTCAATCTTGCATGAGACTCTTTCGCAGTGCCTTCCTCCAGGTTCCTCATGTTCTGGTTTGTGGAGAAATCTTTCTCTCATTTGGAAGTCGAAGTGCGGGGGGGGGGGGCTTGTGTATGAGTATGGCATATACAAGTTATGGAACTTTTGTCTGATTTTACACTTTGAGTTTCGAAGGACGCCAGTTAACCTTTGTTTTGTCTGTTTTAAAACAACCTTTTTTGGGACTTTGAACTTTTCGTAGATTCTGGTCAATTGGTTTGTCAATGGTATGTTTCAGTTCATGGTTCTGCTTAATTTACCAGATGACTTTGCAATCTCCTTTTATAAACCATGCAACTTTCTTCTCTGAAGAAAACAATCATTCAACCATATCTAGGCCAATATGAATAATTTTCAAAAGTTCAAATTGGTGCATGTCATTGAGTGATCTCACAGATTTTCCCTGAAGCTTCACAGACAACAGAATTCTATTTATAACTGATTTTTAGACATTTATCACATTCTTTTGTGTCTGCAAAGCTGATGAAAAATAATAAAAAAGAAAAATAAGTTTAAGAAAAATGTTCCAGAATTCTGAAAATTAATAACTATTGTGTCTCTCAGTGCAAGATTCTTATTCTTTTGTTATTTTCTATTTTCATCATTTCTCATTCCCAATGCCTTTGTAATATTAAAGATATGTAACTGGTGTCTGATATTACCGAAAGGAAGGCTGCAGAAATGGGTCAAGAAGTTGTTTGTGAAATTCATCTACTTCTCAGGGGCGTGGATCCTGGGGGGGGGGATGCATCCCCACTAGGATGAACTTAAGGGGGATAATCAAACGATTGTCCCCCCCCCCCCTAGAATTTCAAATTATTAATACTTGGTGTTGACAATTATTTGTCATATTTAGCAGTTTTCCATTATGCCAGTTGCTTGTTGTGTGAAAGAAAAAGTCTCAAAAATAACCTTCGATAATCTGTAATATATTGGCCTTTAGGCCCTAGAGTGGCCCTCGAAATCTGCCGCTGCGCGACTGTCGGCCTGTTGAGCCACACGCGAAGTTTGCGATCCCCGAAGTCATCCCCCCTACAAAAATGAAAAATCTACGCCCTGCTACTATAACAAAACAACCCAAGTCATGGTCACTGAGTAACAATATCACAAGCTGTTGTGTGAATTAATAGGGCGAGAGTGATATTAATTCACACAACAGCGAGTGATATTGTCCGAAGTGACCTGACACGTGGTTGTTTTGTTTTTATCACCTGGTTTTACCTCAAATTTTTAGTTATAAAGAGGACTCTTTTCTGCCGTTACAAAAATGTTACGTCACCACGGAGCAGCAGTGGATATGACATCACAATCCCATTGTTTTGGCCGTTGTTTGGTTTGTGACGTCATCAGGCAGCTGAAATGCTGGTGATGTCATATCCATTGTTAAAAAATATCGCCCTTGAAGGATGGTATTTTTTACAATATCATACACCCTGATATTTTGAATGTAAACAGTGATATTCACAGCCAACCAGGTGATAATTCTTTTAACTTTTCAGATTCAACTACTTCTTAAATTTTCAGAGCATAGAATAATAATTAAGGATGAAATATTAATCTGATGTGTACAACTGGCACAGAACTTGATCAAAATGTTGCTAGGCCTAATTGGTCAAGGGCTCATCTGTTGTCAAGTAGAAATGTATGGTAGATAATTATGTTGCCAAAACAAGACCCCAATGTTGAGATTTTCCACAACGTTTACTCGTTTAGACAACGTTGCTAGAAATTGCATGCTACACTGTAAAATCGGAGGCACTTATTCAGCTCAATTGATTGAGAGAGATGGTTGCACAAGTTCATTGAGCTAACATGTTTTAAGCTGAGATAACTCAAAATACTGAGCTGAGATTGCTGACAATACTGAGCTATATTGACTTGGGCATTCAAGCTGAGAAAACTCAAAACACTGAGCTGTGTTGACATATATTTTCCAAGACAGCTGAAAATATTGAGTTCTGTGGACTTATTGATTTAAGCTGATATAACTCAAAATATTGAGCTGTGTTAACTTATTTTCAGTTTCTTTTGATTTATATTTGTTTGATTAGCTTAATGTTGTGATTCATTTGGACAACTTATAGCATTGAGCCATCACAGTTGGACAACTTATAGCATTTAGTCATCATAGCTTGAAAATTTTGAACATTCTCAGACAGCTCAAAATATTGCTTCAACACAGTTTTCAAATTTTACAGTGTAACGTCATATCTTGACGTTGCTTCACAACATTGTGACCACATCATTTCGGTGTCCGCCCGCCAGTCCGAGGGCCCGCGAGTCCGAGGGTCCGCCAGTCCGAAGGCCCGTCATTCCGAGGGCCCGCCAGTCCGAATTTTTGGTGCCCTGAGGGCATTGTGGTGCCCTGAGGGCATCGTGGTGCCCTGAGGGCATCGCCTGTTCCTGGTGCCCTGAGGGCATCACTCCGAGGGCGCACCACTCCGAATGTTAGGGTCCCACCTGGAGGAGTGACAAGGCCCTGCAGTCCGAAGGTCTGCCAGTCCGAAATGCCCTCAGGGCATTGCCCAGGTGCCCTTAGGGAACTATTAAAGTTTTATAAGCTGTCAGGGCTTTGTGAAGGTTCCAGACTAGTTACCTGATGGCTACTGAATTGCCTGATTGCGACAATGTATTAAATTGCCTAATTGCTATTGAATTGCCCCGATTGCTATTGAATTGCCACAGTTGTACACAATGCATTACCATATGTATCAGATTGGAGTGCCTATCTGATTGCTATTGAAGTGTCATATTACAGTTTAACTCATTCTTATTCTCCTTGTGCAATCATAAAACTATTCATTTCCTCTCACCTGAGTTGCTGATTGTTTTTATCAATTCCAATCATATAAGGGTAGTTGAGGGTGACAGGTTTCAATAGACTGCAATCATAACATTGTATCTCCCAAATAGAATGCACTATTTAGAGAGAACCAAGCCGTTCCTGTCCACTCCATTACCATGAAATTAGCAAAAAAAAATCAATATTTAATAAAAGAAATGTTTAAAAAAGGATTATCTGAGATGAAGTGCTCGTGAAAATAGGACTTACATAATGTTATTCATTTTTTCTATTTTTAAAATGCTAAAAAGCAGGTTTTTTGCATCAAAAGTCCACTCCTTTACCACATTTTCCAGGGCACTTTGTCCTGAAATTTGAGAATGGCCCATAATGGCAAATACAATAATTTTTGTTTATAGACAAATAGGCCATCAACTCAACAAAAGATTCATCACTGTTATCTTGCTAATTGCCCTTTACTCAGCTACCAGCTCCTGCACAAATCATTTGGCCTATTTGGCCTACAGTTTTCACTAACTTAATCAGTCTTAATCAAGTCAAGTTTATTATCAACAATTTATATACATGCACATAGTGTCAACTAAGATGATTATGAGTACAAAATTTACCAGTAATACCGAATGTGATTATAATAATGATAGTTGAATAAATAATGATGAATACTTTGGGAATTGCACTGATAGTTCATAAATACGTTATCACTTTTCAATATTCATTGAACAGCCACACTTCAGCTGGGATGTAACTATTCATCAGTCTATAGCAGTTTTGATCGAGAGCAACCAATGATGTATAGGACGCTGTCTTTATAACCCGGGACAGTTTGTTAATGTCTTTCTTTGCGGCTGCGTTGAACCATGTTATAATAAAGCCAGTGAGGCAAGACTCAATTGTCGATCTGTAGAATACGATCATTACTTCCTGACTGATACTGAATGTTTTTTGTTGCCTCAGGAAATACAGCCGCTTTTGGGCCTTCTTCCAGGGACGGACGCAGGGGGGGGTGGGGGATGCATCCCTCCCCACCAGACCAAAATTTATATATTTTTACATGTTAATTTTATCCGTGCGCAGTCGTGTTATGTCGCGAATTATGCGTTCCGCGACACAAAAGCACGATAGACCCCCCCACCGGAATTTTCTGCACATATATGGTTTTCCTACTTGATTGAATCATCTATTAGGACACTCAAGTAATTGAAGCCTTGTACTATTTCAACCATTTGTTCGCTGATCATAAGTCGGTCCACAACCTGTGGTATTCTCCGAAAGTCAATAATGATTCCCTTTCCCATCATGCCCCAAACTTCATTTTTCATAAATGCCCTCAGACACCAGTTTCCAAGAATAAAGTCAATCAAAGAGTTTTCATGCAAAATGTTGAGATATCTCTTTGTGAAAGTAAAACAAGACAGCTGTTAAAATATCACTTACGCATAATCTCAACGCACTTGGAAAATCAGGAAAAAAAGTTGTTAGGGGTTCAAAATCCTAGAAAGGGCAATATCAACTTAAGTATTGGTATCTGAACCATGCAATTTTTTCTTCAATAAAGGTTAGCAAAAGGTATCTTAAACAACAAACATCAGCTTCCTCCAGTGTTAAACTTTGGAGATAAAGCCCAAACCTGTCATGCCCCGGGGGCCCATCATGCCCTGCTCTCCCCTACAGCAAGCTGCAGACTAAAGAAATTAAAGTTGAACTGGGTATCGAATCGGAATCATATTGGGGCAGTTGCATTTCAGGTCCGTGCCTTGCAGAACACAGCAGACAGAATTTGATTTGCTCAAAACGCATGTGATTTGTTGAAGCATGCCTGCTCGCTTTCGCTCGCAACCAACGCAGGCTGCTGTAGCCATGCTGGTCAAGGCCATGCATGTGCATCCTTTGATTCCTTTCATCAATTCCTTCCTTCCTGAATTGAGAGGGGGGGGGGTAGCACAGTTTGTAAGGGCACTGCGAATCACATGAGCCCAGGGTTGATTCTGCTCTGTCCCTGGGTCACCAATACAGTGGTCCCTGCATTATAAGACCGTCCCTTCTGCAGAGGTAAGGCGGTACGGTCTCTCCCTGGGGTATAGCGGTATATATAATCGTTTCAACAGACGACAGTGAATGAGGATGAAGCAAGAATTAAATTGCATTTATACTTTTAATAGATATATAATCGATGCAACCAAAAAGGTATAGCCAGTCTTTTCTATAGTGTAATCCGATTTTATTTTAAAAACAAAATGTTAAATATTAAGCAATTATTGATTACCTGGAAATTTGAACAGAGGTCTTTATTTTGACCAGCTTCTGGATTTTTTGACCTGACATTGGTGTTGATTGGAGATTATTTTCTTTTCTCCATTGCTTGTTTTCGATCACCTGATATCAATTAAAATTTATGTAACATAAAGCTTGTGTATCATTTTGAATTCTTTCATTTAGATGAAAACCAAAACGATCATGTTTAAGAAGCAGCACAATACAGCACAGCTGATGGTCACATTGCTGAGGTGGTGACATTGTTGAGGTGCATGGTCGCATTTTTATTTTTAAATGTTTATTATGCTGCTAAAATAGTAGTATGTTTATTTTGCCACTGATAGCATAAGCTTCTTTTAAAAACTCGGAGGTGTGAGTAGAGAACCATACATTAGTGCATGGCTCTTATATCCGACTATGTAATAATAATATTATTCACTTCAGTGTATGTAAATTTCGCATTAAATTATTAAAGTTTTGTGAATCTCAGGTGAGTTTTAATCTTCGGCATTGAATGAGTCAGTGATTGCAGTAGTACCACTCAGTTGCAAGTCAAATCTGTTATCATGATTAAAGCAAGTGGCAGAATCAATAATTGACTTTTAAAATTCTAATTTAACATCTTTTATATATATATATATATACACACACACAGGGGCAGACCAGTTTACATTTCTGATTGTCCATGATGCATCATGGCTTCTCTCATTGGTCGTAAATTAGCGGTCGTTTGTGTCCGTTTGAGAGGATGAAATCAACCAACTATGATCAAATAGGTGGTCGCTGGTCGCGTTAGACAGGTTGGTCGTACATTGGGGTGATATTTATAAATAAAAACGTTGACGCAGAGGTACTATGGTAGTATATGGGGGTCTGGTCGCTTATTAGGAGGTCGTTCATGGCAGGGACCACTGTTGTTAATGTTAAACAACATTTTCAACCATCCTTTACATCAAATGAATGTTGTTGTTTCCTCCTTCCTAATTATGCTAAGTGCATATAACTTCACATGATGCAAGGCCCCAATCATCCATTTAAGCACTCCTTTAAGCAGCGCAGCTGCTCTTACCCTTGGAATTTTTTTACAAACTCTGACCATATAGGTGATCGCACTGTTCCACCTATCACTCAGAAACTTGCCATATCGTCTCATCAAGAGTTTATCTTGCTTCCATCAACTTTTGGTAAACTTCTGTGAGAATAATTTTTTCATTTTCTCAACTAAAAAGCTAGTTTTCCCCGCAAAATTTAAATGATTGCACATTGGCGAGTAGCCTTTCAGCAGGCTGATGCATGGCCTATTATCGCCCACATCCACTTGCGTCATTCAAGTGCATAGAGAGCAATTCGCAGGCTTTTCGAAGTCAGTCATGGTTAACAGGAATGCACTCTACTCATACTGTTTGCAATTTAGAGAAATCAGACTGTGATTCTATATCTTTCTTTGAACCTTTGAAGGTCAGTTCACCCCATTCAATCAACTTGTCAAGTGCTATTGAAGTCACCTGTCACAGCAGACAGTGACACTTGCTGAAGTGCAATTGTGAATTGCCTTACACATTAGCAGATATGTATAGACATCTATTGATTGGTTGAATCAGACTAATTAATAGTCACATGCACAGATTTAAAGCCCAAGTTGTACTGTTCATTGGTCAGTGGGTTGGCACTGTAAACTCATCATTGACAGATTATTCAGGCCTGCGCTGCTTAAAGTGCTTGCACGTTATTTTTTTAGCTGGCATATTTATCTATTCACCAGGACCAAAAACGTGCCCTAAGGAACGCAAAAAATGCCCCGAGGAACAACAAAGTTCTCTGAGGAACACAAGAGTGCGCCAAGGAACAAAAAAGTGCCCTGAGGAACACAAAGAATGTCCCAAGGGAAACAAAAATGCTCCGTGGAACACAAGGGTGCCTTGAGGAAGAAGAGGGCTGAAGAGGTTCCCTGGCTTGGATAAAAAAAGTGACACAAGGAAACCCAGAATTGCAAAAATGCAACAAAGTATGGGGTCGGGGTTAGTTGAAGCTAAAAAATTTTTGGAAGTTTGTGTCTGTGACACAAATTTCAATAATTATTTACAATATATCTTCAGTTGATCATTGAGTTAAGCACACTCACTATCACATGCCAAAATTTGCTGCGAATATCTTAAACCATTCGCTCTGAAGAGAAAAGATAAACATAACGTGCACAAGGCCCTTCAAAGCGGACCTTGTGGCGTGCAGTGAGAATGTAACTTAAATTGTAAATATGCTGATAAAAATGAGAAACTTAATTATAGGTCCCCCCCCCCTCCACAGGTCAAAAATGAACATTACATGGGAAATAGGGAAACCCACAATACTCGACTACAAAAATGGAAGATATGAGTGTACTTTGACATAATTCTACGTATGTATGTTTCAGCATCAAATTTTTGGATATGACTAAATCAGAGGAATCACAAGATTATTTGTATAACAATATATTTACAATGTCTCTTTTGGGTTCTGACACTTCAGGTTCTATAACTGAGCTGAATGATAATATAATTGCACCAAATGGTTCAATTTGTGAACAAAAAGGTTCAATTGTTTCACTTAAGTTCCTTTATTGAACCAAAGGTTCCAATATCAAACAAAGGGTTCCTATCTTTGTAAACATTACGTTCCAATGTAAGGTTTCATTATTGCTGAATCCCTCGGTTCCATTATAGAACTCCTTTGGTCAACTATTGAACCCTTTCTAGGGAAAAAAATGGTACCTTTTAAAAAGTTCAATAACGAACTTTTTAAAGTTCGCTATCAATACACGCTTATAGAACCCTCAAAGGCTCCATTAGTGACATGAGAAAGCTCCAAAGAACACAAGTGTGCCCAAGTTAGCAAAAAATGCCCCGAGGAACACAAGAGTTACCTGAGGAACCAAAAAGTGTCCTAAGGAGCACAAGAGAGTCCCAAGGAGCAAAAAAGTGCTCTGAGGAACACAAAAGTGCCCCGAGGAACCGTATAGGGCCCAAAAAATCATAAAAGTGCAAAGAAGGATAAAAAAGCACCCTAAGCAACACAAGAGTGTCCCAAAGGGGGGAAGGATGCTCTGAAAAATGCAATAGTGCTCTGAGCGACAAGAAGTTGCCTTGGATAAAAAAAGTGACACAAGGAAATCAAGAATGCCCTGAGGAACCAAAAAGTGCCAGGGCTGAAAAACCAAAAAGTGCCTCGAGGAACAAAAAGTGTCAAGAGGAATCAAAAAGCGCCCCAAGGAATAACAAGAGTGACCCGAGGAACAACAAAAGTGCCCTGAGGAACAAAAGTAGTGTCCTGAGGAAAAAGCAAAGTGCCCTGAGGAAAACAAAGGAACACAAGTGTCCAAAGGGGGGGAAGGATGCTCTGAAAAATGCAAAAGAGCCTTGAGCGACAAGAAGGTGCCTTGGATAAAAAAGTGACACAAGGAAATCAAGAATGCCCTGAGGAACCAAAAAGTGCCAGGGCTGAAAAACCAAAAAGTGCCTCGAGGAACAAAAAGTGTCAAGAGGAATCAAAAAGCGCCCCAAGGAATAACAAAAGTGACCTGAGGAACAACAATAGTGCCCTGAGGAACAAAAATAGTATCCTGAGGAAAAAACAAAGTGCCCTGAGGAAAACAAAGGAACACAAGTGTCCAAAGGGGGGGAAGGATGCTCTGAAAAATGCAAAAGAGCCTTGAGCGACAAGAAGGTGCCTTGGATAAAAAAGTGACACAAGGAAATCAAGAATGCCCTGAGGAACCAAAAAGTGCCAGGGCTGAGAAACCAAAAAGTGCCTCGAGGAACAAAAAGTGTCAAGAGGAATCAAAAAGCGCCCCAAGGAATAACAAAAGTGACCTGAGGAACAACAAAAGTGCCCTGAGGAACAAAAATAGTATCCTGAGGAAAAAACAAAGTGCCCTGAGGAAAACAAAGGAACACAAGTGTCCAAAGGGGGGGAAGGATGCTCTGAAAAATGCAAAAGTGCCTTGAGCGACAAGAAGGTGCCTTGGATAAAAAAGTGACACAAGGAAATCAAGAATGCCCTGAGGAGCCAAAAAAGTGACCTGAGAAACCAAAAAGTACCCCGAAGAACAAAAAGTGCCCAGAGGAATCAAAAAGCGCCCCAAGGAACAACAAAAATGCCCCAAGGAACAACAAAAGTGCCCTGAGGAACAACAAAAGTGCACTGAAGAACAACAAAAGTGATCTAAGGAACAAAAATAGTGCCCTGAGGGAAAAACAAAGTGCCCTGAGGGAAAAACAAAGTGCCCTGAGGGAAAAACAAAGTGCCCTGAGGGAAAAACAAAGTGCCCTGAGGGAAAAAACAAAGTGCCCTGAGGGAAAAAACAAAATGCCCTGAGGGAAAAACAAAGTGCCCTGAGGGAAAAACAAAGTGCCCTGAGGGAAAAAGAAAGAGCCCTGTGGAAAAAAAAAGTGCCCTGTGGAAAAAAGAAAAGTGCCCTGAGGAGCAACAAAGTTTCCCTAGGCACAACAAAGTGCCCTGAGGAAAAAACAAAAGTGCCCTGAGGAACAACTAATATATATGTGTCCCGAGGAAGTAGTGTCCCAAAGAACATTTATGAGGGGCCAATTACATGTAATCTTAGCCAAGAGTGATTAATAAAGGACAATTGGGTGGAGAAAAAGACTTTCAATTACTCTAACGTGTTAGCAAACTTGATAAGCATACTAATGAATTAATTTACTTAATTTAGTAATATAATTGGTGCTTCAAATTCGTAAGAGAAAGTGAATTTTATGGAGAGAAAGTTCATTTCTGGACACCTCTCACACGCTAATTAATCAGGTGTGGCCTAATAACCACTGTCGAATGAGAGTCCAGTAAAAGTTTTATGGCTTTGTGGCCACAACTTCGTTGCTGTGTTATTGAGTCTTTAAGTTATCCTTCATAAAAGCTGATGTGTCCATCCCCTTTTGCTATTGCGCAGATTTTGGTGTAATGTCATGTACAATGTTGGGTCATAAACAGATGATCCCATACTCCTAAATGATTAAAATTGCCTGAAGTCCAAAATATAGGTTTCTATTGATCATTTAACACTGGTTTCCTGATAATTACTATATTTAAATATTTCATTGGTTTGTCCACATTTCTGTCGATTTCATGAACGTTAGAACTGCTGATCTTATCCATTAGTCAAACTCAGCTGCTTACTGATGCAGAATAATACTTTTTCATGGCTTCCTATGCGTTTAACAGATTTGTAGGACGTTTTGTTGGCAATTGTTGCATATTTGGACCAATCAGGTAAGCTGAAAATTCTGCGTTGACAGTGATAACACTAACCATAGAAACTCATACTAACTGAATCTAGAGAAAGAGGATGCCATTGGATAGATTATTTGGTTATCTTGACACAGCTGGATAGAAAGACAAGCAGATAGATAAATAGATTTATGTAGTCAGATTGATAGATATATAGGCTAATAGGCATATTGATAGTCAGAATGATAGACAGATAGATAGATAGATAGATAGATAGATAGATAGATAGATAGATAGATAGATAGATAAATAGACAGACAGATGGATAATTAGATAATTAGATAGATAGATAGATAGATAGAATGATAGATAGATAGATAGATAGATTGATAGATAGATTTATAGATCTAGATAGATAGACTCTTTCAGAAGTGAATTCCATTCAAAAATAATAACAGGCCTACTTCAGATCTGACATTTCAGACTTCAATCCCCAAATGACATCACTCATTTACCCTGAGGGCATCAGAGAGAGCTAATGCCCTCAGGGCATCTCGGATTCGGACTGGCGGGCCCTCGGACTCACGGGCCTCAGGAGACGATCGTAAGGTATGCCCTGAGGGCACCTTAGATTCAAGGTGCCCTGAGGGCACCTCGGACTCGCGGGCCCTCGGACTCGCGGGCCCGCGATTTGGCGGGCCCTCGGACTCATAGGGTGTCACCCATCATTTCTACCATACAATTCTAAATAATTTACATTGCCACTCATGACATTGTCACAGCGTTGCTGCAACGTAGATATGTCCATTAGGTTGACCAGATATCAGAATGTGCTTATTAATGTTTTAAGGTAATTAACAATGTCATAAAAAAAATTACTTGGTTCATTGATTAATATATATGCATTCTGGACTATATTATGTTCAGTATGAATTGGAAATCTTCATAATTTGACATAAATGGCGTCTTTATAAAGGAATTCAGATATTTTAATTATATGTAGAGACTCTTGATGTAATATTACAGAGAATGGGATGCTATCATATCGCAGATAAACACCAGTAATTAAATCAGTGAACTTCCATTGGGAGATAGTCAATCTTGTTTGTCCAATTTCACAATGCTATCACTGCAATTCCACTGATTAAGATGAAGCTACAATTTCTTTCAATGAAAGTTGCAGATTATCTGCAAAATCCAATTAATATTCCTCACAGCAGGGACTGTCCTAATAGCTTTGTTTAGTATTCTGTTGCTCATTTTGCAAAGGGATGTGGGAAGCCAGTGTTGCTTATTGCATATTAATTGTTTCTGTGTAACTCTACCCGGATCTGCCACATTTCTCTAATAATTAAAATTGTGAATGTAGTGAATAGGAAGAGTAGGGTGGCCGGAAAAAGACCAATTTCTGAAATTCATATCGCATACCCCTTCATTTTATGCGAAATGGTAAAATAAGCACTCTGTCAAAATTTTAGAAAGATCCTTCGAGTCTAAGTGGTCCCCAAAAGCCACTCGGTTTCAGGCCAAAATTTACAAATAATTCATTTTTGCGTAATTGTATAAATATTATCATTGTATGTCGAATAATAAGCGAGATATTTATAACCGCGATTTCGCAAAAGAACATTTTTCGAAAATATTGGGCAGAAACCGAATGGCTTTGGGGGACCACTTAGACTCGACGGATCTTTCTTAAATTTTAACAGCGTGTTTATTTTGCCATTGCACAGAAAATGAAGGGGTATGCGATATGAATTTAAGAAATTTTTTTTTTTTCGGCCACCCTAAGGAAGAGAGGGGGTTGCTTGCTTATCTGAAAGCAATTGGTTATGTCTTTGATAGTCAGGTTTGTTACATTCATGTCACATATTATGTATGTGACACATGCCAAAGGCCTTAAAGTTACCCAGGCTACAGTAGCCTGCTAAATCAGTTGCGAGCGTCAGAATTGGTGCTTTCTGGTCCTCGCTTACATGCATTTTTGAAGCAGTCTAGCACAGTTCTGCTGAGTTCTGCTGGGCGCGGACCTGACAGGCAGCAGCGCGGACTTTAGGGGCAACACTCCCAGTGACCTAGATCCCAATTCGATACCCAATTCGATCTGAATTTCATCAGTCTGCAGCCTCGCTCGCTCGCCTGCTTTAAAGCAGACTGACTTGTCAGTCAGAAAGTTACCCTGAATGATGGGTTGGGATTGGAAAAAACTTTCTCTAATTTTTACACAATCTTGTGCAGTGGGCTCGTTTTGATAAGTGTGTAAAATTTCTTTGTTGTTGGATTATTTTTCCCTGCTTAAATGACCCAACAAATGCACTAAATGACCCCTGGATTTATTTCGGGTACGCACGGAAAAAAAGCAGAGGCTTGATTGCTTTCTACTTTGTGACGTCTTGACCATTGTAAGAATTAGTTAACTTGTAGCAAAGCATTTTTAACAATGGCCATTGTGACGTCATGAATAATGGATGTGCTGGAGGATGGAGGAACTATCTTGAAAAAGACCATAAAATAACTAAATAATTTATGGAATCAAAGTAATACTTCCACAGATTAGTGAAAAATATTATTTAACACAAGCTTATATTATACTGTGTATGAAACCACCTGTATTTAACAAAACGATTTATCATTCAGGGCAACTTTAACCAAATGTTTGCTATTTTATAAAATTATGATTATGGCAATGCAGATTTCCAGACAAGTTTATTGATATTTCTTATTTCCCCATGCCATTTTAATGTGAACATCAATTGATGTCACTCTGACATCACATGCTCACTGTGTTTGGGAGAATGGCATTAGGTCTCTGCAGCACTACTTGCAAAATAATTCACATCCTGTAACTCTTGAAAGTAATTCACTGAATGCCCTTGAAGGGCAATATTTTTGACAATATATATATTATAATAGGCCCTGTATTTTGGCTTGGCCGTGATACTCTCAGCCCACCAGGTGATGATATACTCAATATATATCCAAATGGCAGTAACCTTATCCAAAACCAAATGCAATAGCCAGTAACCTTATCCAAAACCAAATGCAATAGCCAGTAACCTTATCCAAAACCAAATGCAATAGCCAGTAACCTTATCCAAAACCAATTGCAATAGCCAGTAACCTTATCCAAAACCAATCGCAATAGCCAGTAACCTTATCCAAAACCAATCGCAATAGCCAGTAACCATATCCAAAAACCAATCGCAATAGCCAGTAACCTTATCCAAAACCAATCGCAATAGCCAGTATACATATCCAAAACCATCGCTATAGCAGAGAATCCAACATTTTGGGAATTAATTGGTCTGTTTCAGCCATCTATATTGTGTATTTGTCAGGATGCTTCTGTGTGTTAAATCACTATTTTGCCATATCAGAATATTCCAGAATCAAAATTGACGTAGAGGAATCCAACATCAAAGATTTAAGTCAGGAAATAGTGGAGGTTTGTTTGAGATCTTATTTATGAAATATTGGTGACATGCCTTTTATTCATGGTGCTGAAACATGAGATGGCTGCGGCTCGAATATTTAGATTTAAAATCAAATGTACAAGAAGGATAATAAGTTTTGAACATTATAAATATGAGATCTCTGCTATCCATTGCTTATTCTGGTTATAAAGTCTGATAGTGGATTTATAGTAACAAAAATAGAAACACATTGTGTTTCATTTCTTCTTCAAAGGATTGGGGCAATATGTGATGTGGGTCTATGAATGAGCTATTTGCTTGATTTTTATAGGACTACTGTAGGTCTGCTTGTCTATACCATTTGTGGAATTTGCTTGAAATATAACTGCAAAGTTATAGTGTTCTTTATCAGATACAGCAAAAGGAGTTCTTTCTTAGAGGTTTTGAACCGAAGGACTTGCCTTAGGGGGAGCTTTTT
Source organism: Platynereis dumerilii (assembly GCA_026936325.1). Taxonomy (NCBI): domain Eukaryota; kingdom Metazoa; phylum Annelida; class Polychaeta; order Phyllodocida; family Nereididae; genus Platynereis; species Platynereis dumerilii. The sequence goes on from JAPTHN010000001.1 coordinate 10,296,571, forward strand.
GGGATGCATGGAATTATGCAAGAAGGCCATTGGTTCAATTGTCCTGTATGTGTGATGCAAATGGAAGTTTCGATATATGGACAATTGGACATATCATTTTGCTTCAGGAGTCATGGCATTATCTGATATAGTATGGTGGTGATAAAATGCCTACGTGTATATAGAAACTGTTACCTCATGTGCAGAAAATCAAATAGGTGTATCATTTTGATGCCGTGATCTCAACCTGTTCTGTCGATTTAGAGCTCTAACATCTGTTTCAGACTATTGGGTCAGTCGAGGCTTGCTTTTGAAATCACCAGGCCAAGCGGGGCCAATGGGGAGTGCAGTACCTTTATTATGTACTGTTCCTGCTGCGAAACATGTTTACAAGTAAAATTAGACATAATCCCACATATATTCTTGGCTGAAACAAGATACAATATAATTCTCGAAATGACTATGAATTCCTTTGCACCTACTAAATAACCACCATTTGCATATTGCCTTATCATCAACACAAATCTTTCCAGAATTTCCATCACAGTCACTCAGGATCAGATCCTGGAAATGAGCTTATTTAAAAGTCGTATGACTACAGTAAATTGAGTGTGGGCAAAACGCCAATAATTTATTTCACAACCAATGCCATTGAGCATTGTAAATTTGTTGGCGTTCATAGAAAAACTTTGCAAAGGATATACCATGTATTGTAAACTTTATGTGACAATGACCATTAAACTAGGTCTCTTTGGTACAGAGAATATTTATTCTCAGACCATCATTAACAACATCTAATTGGACATAATTCGAATGAGACGTTCTAATTGGTGGCGGCTTCCATCTTGCCTGTGCTGCAAATTAAAAATTCTCTGACAGGGTTAATGAGTCCTTGATGAAGACACCCATTCTCTCCCATCTCAACTCAATCTGTGGATTTTTATTCAATACACTCTCTAATCCATGATACCAAAGCTCCATATACCTTATCTGTATAACAAGAAAATTTTTTCAAAAAAAATAGAGGCGATTTTTAAAGCAAATTCAGCTTGTTCAGCAAATTAGACCACATCTACATGTTTTTTTACGCCGATCCCGCAAAAAGCGTCCCGTCCCGCACCTGGGCATCCGCGTTTTATTACAAAATCCCGCGGCCCGCCGTTCCGCAAATTTGGTCCGCATTTTATGTACGACGCTACCCCCGTTTTGCTGACGTAGATTCACACGCTGATTCTTGAATCTTAGGGAAAGCCTCCTGTCGGGAGGCCTGTGGCCATCTATACAGAGGCGAGTGGCTATATATAGAATCACTAAGACTATATCAGCGGTAGGCTGATGCATCGCCTCTAAAAATGTATAGCTGTACATTTCTAAAACCAGCAAAGTGTTGAAACTGTTGATGCAGTAATAGTCAGCATAATTGGTGTCAATATCTTAAAGATTACTCCTATCAATTTACACAGCGCTTTGTTCGAAGTGTGACACAGAAATTGGCAATAGGATTGGGACTCAGACACTATTTACAGTAAAAAAAAAAAGAAGCAGAATACCAGACTAAATCCATGCAGCTGTCAGCCCACACTGGAGGCTATTGGAAAATATTAGATCCTTTGTTCTGGTTTGTTTGCTCTTTGCAAGTCATTTTCATTTCCCTTGGATTATGCTTCCTTTAATAGTAATACACAAATAGGACTTATGTTGATTTATATCTTTGAATACTGGACAAACTATATTGATACAAGTGTATGTCAGAATATGTTATGATAGGTTATGATACCTATCTGCGTTTGTCACAATGCAGATGCTGTATTCAATTGCACCGTGTGCACTTTTGTTCAGTTGAACACAGGTCTGCATTACTGCAAATGAAATGTTGAAGAAAAAGATGTCCCCCCTCCCACTGTTGATTAATAATGCAACTAAAGTTATGTAAAATTTGTGAAAAAAGTACTTGGAGACCTCTTTGCCCTGTTTTATAGTTCTTAATTAATCTCTCTGCCCAATCAGTGCATGTCTCCAGACAAAAGTAATGACACAGGTAAAGGCAAATCAGAATAAATTGATCATTAGAGTTTCATTAATCCTCAACAGGCAAGAATAGCAACAAAAGCGAAAAAGCTCATTCTGAACTTGACAACTTCCAAGAACTAACAAATCCCCTGGAAGACAATTTTCTTTGAAATCCTAAACACATGCGGTAATGAACAATGCAGCAAATTCAGGATCAATCGAATTAGTTAGTATTTTTTATTTCTAGTTTACTGATCCTTCAGCCAAGTACACACTTGTGCTTATGGAAATGAAAAAAAACAAGTCAGCAACAGTAATCTTTGAATACATTGAATCATAAGGGGCCGACCAGACGATCGTTTGGGGGGGGCTATGTATTTTAACCCCAGGACAAACTTTTTTTTCGTTCGCGGTGCGGCGACGAACAATTTATTCACATGGGCACTCGCGACAAACTTTTTTATCGGAATTTTTGCATTACGGTACCTAGCTAGTACAGGTGGAAACAAATTTCTTTTTATTTCCATGTGCTGAACAAACTTTTTTTTCAGTGTCAAGTGGGAAACAATCTTTTTAATTCATCAAATGTCCATAGCCCCCGCCCCCCAGGTGATCTGGTTGGCCGCTGATGCAGTCAATAACCATCAACAAATTGTTACTGAGATAGACCCATACAAGTACTTTTTCTGAACCTTTTTTAAAACGCCTTCAGCATTGTAGATTGGGTCTTGCAGGATATACATTTACATTGTACATACAGTACTTCAATAAGTATTAAGTAAGTGTTGTACGATTTTTTCAGCAATTAATTTACTTCTAATAAACTTATAGATCTGAGGAATAGATGCATATCTATTGCAAGAACATTGTGGTTTTATTATTGAAACATTGTCAATATTAGACCTCTGTTACTGCATTATTTGATAGAAGATTTACGAAAAAACGAAACACATTGCGTTTGATTTCTACTTGAAAGGGTTGGGGCAATATTTGATGTTGATCTATGAATGTGTATGCACCTTATTCTTATCTGAAATATAGTAGCAAAGGGACAGAATTCTTTCTCAGAGATTTTGTCAGAAAGAACTGCCCTTAGGGGAGCTTTTGGGGATGAACGGAATTATGCAAGGAGGCCATTGGCTCAATTGGGCCTTTTCTGTCATGCAAATGGAAGTTTCGACATATGGACATGTGATTAGACCTCATCAGTCATGGGAATAATGATAGGTAGACAGATATGGTAGGTGCAGTGTTCTATAAGGTCCGTTCTGGCTGCTCTTGAGGGTTGATTGATAAGATGGAAGATAGAGTAGGATTCTTCAACATGTTACACAGTTACACTGAATTATAGAAGTAATGGTTAACCAAGCGTCGAAAATGATTAATCAATCACATGACTTCGTCGATGTAGTTAGAGTTCAATGTTGCCAACCTGCGTCAGTCAGTGGAGTTAGACAAAATTTTTTCATGAAACAGGAAACAATATAATTCTCAAATTATCATGATTATCTCTGCACTTTCTAAATGACCACTGATTTTGCTTTATCATCAGCATGATCTTTAAAGAATTTCCATCACAATATCTCAGGATTAGATCCTGCAAATGAGCTCATTTGAAAGTCTTATGACTACAGCAAATTGAGCGTGGGCGAAAATTCCAATAATTTATAACACAATCTGCGCCATAGAACCAAGGCGATTTCTGTTATTCCGCCTTCATAGACAGACATGCACTCTACAAGCAGAGCTCTCATTGCCTTTAGAACATTTGTTGTTGTCGTTAAAACAACAAAAAGTGTCATTCTTGATGCAAAAAGTTTCCTGCTGCAAGACACCAATTCGTCGTGTGTATTAATGGTGCAAGAGAAGTATTAGGCCTACATGTGACTTGTTTACTTTGTGTCTCTTGTCAAACACTTAATTGACAAACGGAACCCTTTATTTATGGAATATCAGTAGAAAATAAAAGTGAGTATTTATTTGTTGACTAGTCTAAATACATGAAACCCAAATTTAGGAAGGTGAGTGCGAGATAGAGCAGTATTTAATAAACCTTTTAGTCAAAATTCAAAAGCTATTTAAAGATATTGTGTCCACTGCTGCAGTATACTCTGATGTCTGTTGATCTTTCCATGAAATATGTAGAACTTTCCGAAAGTATTTGGTGATCATGATGGCCTTGCTGCTCTTGGAACTTTACAGCCAGGAAATTTGATAGGCAAAAACAGTGGACGGTGGCACTGATACAGAGCCTCTACCTATCCAGATGAAAATGTGTGGATGAAAGTTTCTAGAACCGCAGGGCAGTATTGATGCAGCAATTGTCTGTATAGTTGGTTGTGGTATCTTTTACTCCTGTCAATTTACACAGCTCTTTGTTCGAAGTGTGACACAGAAATTGGCAATAGGATTGGGACTCCAGCACTATTTACAGTCAACAACAAAGCAGAATACCAGACTAAATCCATGCAGCTGTCAGCCCACACTGGAGGCTATTGAAAAATATTAGATCCTTTGTTCTGGTTTGTTTGCTCTTTGCAAGTCATTTTCACATCCCTTGGATTATACTGCCTCTAATAGGAAGACACAAAGGGGCTTATGTGGCTTAATACCATTGCATTTGGGACAAAGTACTACAGATCTGTGCAGCCTCCAAAACTATAGAAATTCAATTTTCATACACTTTTGGGCAGCAAATTGTGTGAATTTATCACTTTTGGGACTATTTGGGCAATATTTTTTGGGCAGTGACCCAAAATTTATTGACCTCCTACGCCTGTGTGCTCAAATCCACTGAAAGTTTCTTTTTATGTTATTATGAATAGACGAATGAAAGTGTGTTCTATTCTATTCTATCTCTCATAAAGGTGAAGGCAAGTCAGAACAAATTGATCATTAAGATATCTTTAATCCGCATAAGACAAGAATAGCAGCAAAAGCCAACGGGCTTGTTCTGAACTTGATGACTTCTAAGAACTAAACAAAAATCGGGAAGACAAACTTCTCAGAAATCCTAAACACACAAGTTAATGAACAATGCTACAGTTCTAGGAGTTGGACCAATTACATTAGTCAGTTACTTGCTTGTGTTTTTCAGAACTGTCTGGCAGTGTCTGCTTTAGAGTTTAGATGGTGACATATCAATGGATGTCTACACACTCATACTGAAATACTGATTTGTATTTGTAGTAAGAGGTTCAAATTGCATGTGAATAACGCTACCTTTTCGCTGATGCATTTTTTTTTGTTTTGACCATTTCAGCATTTGTGACACTAGTTGACACATCATTATGCCTTGAGACATAATCATAAAAATGATGTCTTATTTATCCTAATTTGCCATTTACTGAAAACAAGTTCATGACATATATGTGGTGCTACTAATGGCAAAAAGGTTATAAAGGTCCATCATATGACATCTTGCTTGAGAACTACACTGTTAAAAATTTTGCGTAGAGGTACAGAAAATTCTGTTAGACTACAGAAAAACTTGTTGCATATCTGCAACTTCAGTAATGCTTACAGACTCTTCTCTGTTGGCACATTGCCAACAGATCATTTCTGTAGTGAGCTTAATTACATGTAAATCTGTACATGTACTGGCTTAACAAGTATATGTACAGATATGTGAAATGCCTCATCCATTGTTAATGAGGTGTTGTTGTATCACAATTTAATAATCTCTGTGACAGTTTTTCCAATCACACCACTGAATAGTAACACAAAAAAGGATCATAAAATCAATATTGGAGGAACTCATTTGTACTTAACAATCTAAACAGCTGAGAACAGTGAAAGGTAAGAGACAATTTCTTTATTTTAGGTAAAGATGCATGTAACGCAAATGTAGTATTTAAGAAGTGTTTTAGATTCACCTAATTATCATGCAAGCGCTAATTTGTGGGTGCAGATGCTTAAATGAAGCTTTGAAAAATGATATGAACAATTTAGAAGCAGCAAATCAACTTAGGGGAGATTGGGGTAAGTTGTGCTACCCTATGTTGCAGTGAAAAACAAGAGTAAAGAATATGGTGACACTCGATCTGTGCCCATTATTACACAACATTATAAAAGCTGGTAAATAATTACTAAATATTATACTGCAAAAAGCTTCATTTAAAAATTACTTTATTGTTGAAAACTTGATGTGCTGAGAAGTGAGGATCAACAATAATATTTATAATTTGCACAATATATAGGCCTATCTGAAATTTTGTGTTGTCAAATTTAATCTAGGATTTTTGGCATGATTTTAGTTCATTTCTCACAATATTTTTGCTGACTGCTATGACTTGCCTTAGGTTATTAAACATTCCAAAGAAACTCATAATTCTAGTGTCTACCACATTTGATTTAATTGTTTGTACGTGTAGTAATATATCAGCTTATAAAAGAAACAGTATACAAGTGATGGCCTGATTGGTATAAATTAACAGGTACAATGCAAGGTTTTGGTCTTAATAAACTGGGTGGAACAACTTGCCAATGATGTGGCACATTTTAACCAACCTCATGACAAGTTGTGAAACAATCACAACTATTAATGCATGATTAGGCCTATGGCCATGTCCCTTGCTCTTGATTACTTCTAATTTACTTTACATATTTAGACAATGCTGTAATGGTGGCAGTATGGTGAAAATATTAAAAATGGAACAAGACCTCAATCTCTGAAATTCATAGGTGTAGGAGGTAATTTAATTGTGGGGTGCTGCCCAAAAAATATTGCCTAAATTGTCAAAAAATAAAAACTCCCAAATTTTCTACTTAAACTGCATGAAAAATCGACTTCCCTCCCATGGCTATGCCCAAATCCAAGAAGCAAAAATTATGACCTGAGAAACAATCAAAGTTTGAGTTATAATGTCTGAAAACAGAGTTAATTGTAACTTTCCTACACGCCCAACAAAAAAATCTTCGCATTGAAATAACAATTGTTATTACTGGTTTTTCTCTTCTATGATTGACTAATAGCAAATTTTGGTATATAATTGAGTTTGCTCATGTGCAAATAGACTTTGTGATTGATATCTTGGAAAAGCAGAAGCAATTATCGAGCAAGGAAAAAAATTCACTTGTTAATTTGTTAACTACTTTGTAACAATCTAATTATTTATTGTCCTAGTGGACTATCAAATTGTGTTAATACTAAAATTGTCAAGTATGATTTCTATCACAGTGAAAGAATGCCTATTTCAAGTGATTGTGTTGGTTGATCAGAAAACAAAAACAGTTACCACAAAAATCATTATGTAGTTATAATTTACAATTTCTCTTTTCAGAGATACACCAGAAGTACCACAACAATGGATGATTGAGGCTTTATGTCCTTTATTTACGGGAAGACGTTGGAATAAGGTATAGGAACGTTGTAACTGCTGGCCAACATAGATCCGGGTGAACCAGCCGGTATGTGAATCAAACCCAGGACCCAGCGTTTGGCAACTGACCGCACAACTGACTGAGCTAACTCGTCCTCTTCCCAGACTCAGAAATGGCTACATAGCAAAAGAAACTGACAATTGATATATATGATAATGCCGTCCCAAGTTTCTTGCAGGTTCTATCAATGTCATGCAATTGGTGATTTGTACATTGTGTGATTATTGAGAGTGACTATTCGCACTGTGCGGTGTTTTTTAGAGAGTATTTAAAAATGTCGATTTTGAAAAGAAGCTGTATAAATAACCTGATTTCATATTTACTCGCCTGATTTATTTTTCAATAAAGTCTTAAAAGGAATTTTTACATGACATGAAATTGTGTGCTTCCACGTTTGGGGGTATATGTCACAAAGGTTTAAACATGTTTATCTTGCTGAAAGATCAATTTATAAGAAATGAAAAATGCTATGGAGCATGTGAGTCTCATCGAAGGTTGTGTATGTCAGTACTGTCAGAAATTTGGCTTCTAGAGTCATAAACATGTGAAGTTCCAATTATCATCGATATGGCATCAGAAGAATGGCAAGGTTGATGTCACTACTGGTGCCTGAAGAATGGAAAGGCAGATTGATAATTAGCATACATCTGAGAATTTTTCGAAGCCATGTGTTTATCAAATTTATGATTGATGACTCTTTTTATTATTCTCCTTTTCCATCGGACGGGCTCTTCCTCATCAACATCTGTTAAACAGAGTTGGAATACATGAATTAACTACTTTTGGCAATAAATATGCTATTTGCCTAGTAGACATTACGTTTTTATGGGTTCTACCATTAATTGTTGCTTGAGAGTGAACAAGCTAATCTACCAGAACTTGCAATTTGTTGCTTAACTTCCTGGGAACTGATTAAACAGTAAGTTTTGCAAAGTTGGTGGACTGAGTGGTTACAGTCCCTTGCTCCACTGTTGGTCCTGAAATTCTGTTAAGGTTTATAAATATTGTTAAAATCAAAAATCTATTCACCACCATAAGTATAAGTTTACAAATGGCTATTGGGGTCTACAGTATATTATTTATAAAACTGGAGTCAAAGGGAGATCCAGCAATATTCGAGATGCAGTTCATGCAAAAGATGCTGTCATGAAACAAAAGTCCCAGGGGTCGAGGCCAACAACTATAAATTTCCCTCTGGTTGTCCCATTACGTATTTATGGGGTTCAAGCCCAAAACTAACATGGATAATTTGCTAATCACCCTGGATGTGAAAAATGCCAACAATTTCTATTTCTTAAGCCATTGAACTGCTTGTAAGCCATCATTTGTAAGCAAATTACAGCACCCCTCCACCCTCCATGAATGGTTGAGCTATAGGTTGTGTATTTATGCTAGGTAGGCTAATTATGATATGACGTGATACAGGGACACAGCAATGAGGTGAATGGTGGTTGAAACTGCTGTCCTCAATATGTGCAGATGATTCAACCAGAAAAGGAATAAAACCTGGGACCAGCGGGGGGGGGGGGGTCAAGAAAATTCTGGATGGAATAATGATGTCCAGTCACCCATGCCAAATTAATGGTATTTTAGTGTGACTGAACTTTTCTGTCCACTCCGTGACTGCTTACGGTGGTTTTTTAAGTGGCATAGGAAGTCCAATCTGTTCCATCACTTTCCATCTGGTTTAGTACTGGATAATTAATTTGAAGGGAATGTGTCTCGACATTTAAGAATAAAATTCTAAAACATAAAAAAAAAATTCTTCTGGTGGGGGGGGGATGCAGGGAGATGCAATTGCAAACGATTTCCTTTTCGTTTGTTTGAAAGCTTTATTTGCTTATTTTAGTAAATGATAAATTTCATTAGTATTATCAAGTATTGGACCTATGTATAAAAAGTAAATATTGATAATTCATTCAAGAATGCCAGAAAGATGAATTGAAAGCAGGGTCTCCTTGTATTTTTTTTTCGTGCCTCAGTGGATATTGTTTAATGTCCCAGAGTGTTTGTAATGAAAAGTATAATATAGAGCCTTTAAACTTCAACAAGCAGATTAATGTTTGATTTCATGGTGAACTGAAGCACAAGTTAAACTGTCAATCTCAGTTTTGGTATTTGTGACACCTATCACAAGTCATTGATGTGTGACTGATTTTTCTGTAATCCTACAGAAAATTCACTACAGACACTGCCTGAGTGATCACAGAAATATCCAGTAGACACACAAATGGTTTTCTGTAACCTTACTGAGACCTCTGGAAAAAAAATTTCCCGAAATATCTGTAATCTGACAATTATTTTTTAACAGTGTAGATGCAGATAGATTGGGTATCTTTCATGGGACTTTATATTAGCAGTCAGAGCCTCGCCTGAAAAACATTTACCTACATAGACGGGCATTTGGAATTTCAGTAGCATATTACAAAGCTCATGCTTTGATTTTGGTATCACTACAACAAGACAACTTCAGAGGAGATGTGCTTGCTGTCATGTAAATTTTATTTGCATTTTCCTTGTTATGTAGACGTTGGCAATTGAATTTTGATCAGGCCACTGTTTGCAATCAACAATAACACAGAAAATCAGAGTTATCCAAACAGAATCTACATTTGGTACCCAAATTAGAACATTATAGTAGGTATACTTTTAGATGACGATTCATTCCCAAATATGCAAAACCTTTCTTAAAATGCCAATTGATGTAACTTCATGATAAATTGCTTATCTGTTTTGGACTCAATTAAGGCAAGATGTAATTGGTTCTAAGCGTCTTCCCGATGGGCGCTCGATGTAAACCCCGACGTTGCTAATTGGTGGAGGGCTAGTCTGTTGGTCACATAGATATGAATGGTAGAGATTATGTTGCCACAATGTGCACACTACTTCGGGTTTTTTTACAACATTGTTACAACGTCGCAAGCTGACGTTGAACCACTGACATTGCCTGACAATGTTGTGAAAACGTCACCACAACGGCGCATGCTAACATCATATCTTTGATGTTGCTTCACAACGTTGTGACAACATAACTTCCACGATACGATTATACATCATTTGACGAACAGGGTGACCTTGTTGCAACGTTGCTACAACGTAGATGTGCCCATAGGGTTGGATCTTCTCGAGGCACTTTTTCTAAGGTCAGTCGATAGAATAGTATAAGGCGTCAAATTTTATATAATGTCAATTGGATAAAAAACATGGATACGGCCAATATGTTTTATTCGACCACAGAAATCATGTTGGGTCGGTCGATCTGAGAAGTTAAAGATCAATTCTGGCCATATGAAAATAGATTTTGACATTTCCAGTATGTTTTGAAAATGGGTGCACATCATTACACATTTTTAAGCTGATGGAAACCTAGTGAAGGAATCAGCGTCTGAATGTGTAAGGTGAAGGGTGAGGGAAATTGTGAATTTTCACAACTGCTCAGGAAGAGTCATTTTTCTGTGTGTTCGGCTTCTCAACACAAAAACACATACACATATATCTCTTGCAAGTGTACATAAATATTGGAAAGCTCCACTACATTTAGAAAACTTGGTGATAAGGTTTCCCAGTGTTGTGGTGTAGTAATTGTCATGTGTTGTGGGATGTCATATCTTTTACAAATGTCAATACCTGGAACTCTAGTTGTTGCAACAAACAAGGTAACAGGAAAAACAGCAAACACAGAAATGACATCTGCGATATGTGCAGACCATATTTATGTCTTCCACAACCCATATTTATATCACTTTCTGGGAGAACTTATTTTGCAAAATTCTTCTGTACTGCTGATGGCTTCCGAGTTGTTTATTTGTACTTAGTATGCTGCAGTGAAGTAGGCACAATGCATTATCATTATCTGCGACAGAAAATTAATTTTCTCTGGATGTAATTTCTTCAGATAAATGATAATTTTCTTTTCAAGTTTTGATTGAAGGAAAGGTTTAGTTCAGTTAGTATAGCACTAAAGGCTTACGAAAAAGTAACAATCGCCTGGTCCTCAGTTCGAACCCAGCTCTGGTCGGCTCACTGCACCTGTGTTAGGCCTCAGCTTCAGTCACCCTTTTCCTCACTGCTGTGCCTATTTCCTGCCCCAAAATTACCCTACTATGTGCATAAATACAAGAAGTAAAGCCCCTGTCATCCATCTATCTTTCCCAGTATCTGGAATAAAAATAAATATTTTTTAGTAGTCCTGTAGTAAGTTCTGGTTGGTGAATTTTTTAACATTTTATTTGTCGAAGACGCTCCGAAGACAAGTGATGGAGTTAAAATGTTTATTTAATAATAATGACATGAAATGAATTTGGTAAATATTAATTGACATGAAATGAATTTGGTAAATATGTAAATCGAATGAATATATACATTGAAATTAGTTGTAAATGGAACACATTGAGTATACAAATGAGTAACAAATATAAGAGTTCAATATAGAAATGAGATTAGAAGTCCGAAAATCCTCACTTCTTGGGGAAGAACGTAGTGACAGGCCTCACTCTGTAATATTCAAATATCAGAGAGTGGCGGCAGGAATAGTCCGAAGGCCATAACAGTACAATATCAGGTGAGAGAAATCAAACGAACAGTGGGAGGTCGCCGGGGTGGATGGTGGGACCAAAAAATTTTCAAGAAGAAAGTCCCACGGCGCATGCGCTAGGGGGCAGCGTGATGATCGAGTAAAATGCTGATCAGACGGACTGACCACTCGACGGGATGGATGGATGGGTGGGGCCTTACGTCCTGCATGTATGACTGCTCGATGGGGAGAAAGCTTCTCCACTGTTCGACAAAAGCGTTCCACTGCGTTGAAACGTGTTTTACTATTCTCTGATTCAGAAAATATTTTAGGACGGTGCATGTCTCAAATAGATAATCTGGAATTTCTGTGCAATACATTGTCTTTGGGTGAAATTTTGCTTCACATTTGCCCGAATATATAAATCAAATAATTGATCACTAACCTATTTCAAGTATTCGCTTGAAGGTTTCACACAACATCAGAGGTCACTGCACTGAGATGTACACGCCTCCACAAGGTGACATACCTTAACCTTAACCCTGACACTGATTTGTTGTTATTACCATTTTTGCACCTCTTGTTGCCTAGAGACAAAAATATCAATAATGCCATCTCATTCACCCTACATTCAAATTAATAGTACCTGGAGAAGATATACATGTATGGCATCTTTCGGTTGTTTCGTGTACCTGCCTATTTATAGTTTTTGGTTCTTGTCTTTCGCAGCAAGATATTGAGGGTTTCTTTTGCACTAAAAAATCTTAAAACAGACAGCTTTGTCTCTAACGCTGGTCTTCGGGTCCATACGTCAGTGGTAATGTGATGGGTTACCAACCTACGCGACCACAGTTTGATACCCAATTTGGTGTTAGACTGCATGTTTCATCCTATACCAAGTAAAGAGTGCTCCTGGCCTCATTTTCATGCATGGTCCCTGGCTGTGCTTTTAAGCCTGGTTAGTTTATCCCCAACCCTTATCCTGGTCTGAATAAACCAACATCAAATATTTTAAGAGAGTATATGTCTAAAGGATGATTTAGGGTTTTGCAACAAAAAAGATTGATGGGCGATATCCAGCAGCATCCATGGGATTTTGCTCATGAACGTCCATTGAAACTTCAGGTCCTTCACCTGGGGTTCAAAGACATGCAGACAAATGTTCTCAACTAAATTACTGAACCACCCAGCTGCCATATAAGCACATATGAGCAGTGCAAATGTTTTTAGCGGATCAGATTATCCGAAGGGCAACATAGTAAATGGAACCCAACATATATAAGTGTTTCAATTGTAATTTGTTATCAATTACTACACTTTGGAATACAACTTATACAGGTGCCTCAATTTTATATATGTCACTTATCATTTGGAGATTGAGACCTTAGCTTCTAGTATATAGATTCCTGATTTAACGTCTTCCTTTGGTAACAGGTTAAGTAGGCCTCGAAACTGAGTCTGCAGACCTGTGGCAATAGATTAACCAGACATATGTATGCAATAATGATTATAGTGTGATTAAATATTTTCTTTTCTTCTCTTCCAGACAGTCGCATTACGTACCTTGGTTGAAGAATATCCTTCGATAAGACTCTCCAATCCTCCCAAGATGTTGGAAGTATTAGTTTTGGTGACCTTGACCTTGATTACCAGGGCAACAACCTTTGACCTTTGTGATCACGCCTGCACTTGCAAACCCCTCAGCATCCGATGTGCTGTAGGCGAACAATTGGAAAGGATCCCACACGTCCGGTCAAAGAGCTATATGGGAAATGTAACGGAACTGTAAGTACATTCTATTATAGTTTAATGTTTCATAAACCTGATATGAGCTTTGAAGCTAACAGCTGTATTAAATTATTTATACAAGGCATATTTGGAAAAATGGCAGTCATGAACAGTTCATTGCACGGCTGCTGCTTCAGATTCTTAGACTGCCGCAAGGCATCCCAAGGCATTTTGAAGTGGTGAATACCTCCTTTGCTGAATCTGCTCTACATGTATATCAGAAAAATGTTTGAAGCTAAGCACCAGTAAATACCACCCAGTCTGTATGACTTGCTAACCCTGTTAACATACCATAAAAATGTTAAAATGGTAGTAACCTGCATCTTACCTGCCTGAAAGAAAAGACGATATCATATAATTATCATCTTGAGAACATGGGCCTCTTTTGCTATAACTAGGTTGATGTCATTATTTGTGTTGATTTGCTTGAGCTCAGCAATGACATCACAACTGTAGGCCCTATTCAATACATTGGAATAAACAGTCAATTTGTCAAATGGTAACTTGTGACCTCAGTGATGAGTGGTTTGACACATTCAGTGACTTGACCTATTAATTTCAAGTTTAGGATATGACCTCAGTAACTGAGTTTTACAGAATAACAAGAATAGAGATATGACTTCACAAGGAACATTCCAGTACATTTCTAGAAGCACTTTCAGTGAAAAGTTTTTTCCTTGGGTCTTAGAGGTCAGTCGTTTAACCTTGTCTGGTTGACAGGTTCTTATATTGCTTCATATGTTACACATCTACAATATTATTCAATATAAGAAGTAGGCCTATGATATTATTAACTGTATTTCACTATGAACCAGTTGCAGGTTTGGCCAACTTGACCTCTGTCTGAGAAGCTTCCATGGGAACTGGAAACCAGGTGTTGCTGGCAAATAATTTTACCCACTGGGGGATGATTTCTGAGGTCAAGGTTAAATATGTATCACAGCCTTTGTCAATCATGCACAACATTTATCAATTACAAAGGGTATTGTGTTGCACAAATTGACCGGGTGACCTCTTAGGTTGAGGGTAGTTTGATTAATGATACCCTACAAGCAATCTTGATGTCAACATTGTTCAAAACCTCTGACTACTAGAGCTGTTCTGACAAGAGATACGTCAAGGGCCAATAGATATAGTACTACTTGCCAACTTGGTTGGGTTCTGTAGATTTAGCAATTGTATGATAAATGTCGATGTTCTGAGTTATCGACTTCCTAAATTATATCACTATTTACGATTTCGTATAAGACGCTGCCAGATATCAGTTATTTGGTGATGTTAGTATTTCTTATATACTGTTATCATAGATTCATTGTCAATTAAAGTTTATTTAACTGGAGATGAAGTCATTTGTGTCTCTGTCTCAGATTATCTGCAGAATTTTTTGATCTCCTGCTTGAATGGGTCATGCCTTTTCAAAACCAACAATTATTATGGTTCTCAAGCAAACACAAAATTGTGTACATGGAATTTTAGAACATACAAATATCAAGACAACTTTTTTTTTTTGCACATGTGAAGCAACAAACAATATTTTTCGCCTGCAAAGGTGTGACAAACTTTTTAATCGCAATTTTAAAAGGGGGGACAAACTTTTTCCATGTGCTGAACAAAATTTTCATTCAGTGTCAGAGGGGAGAAAACCTTTCTTTTCACCAGAATCCATAGCCCTCCCCCCTCCTATGCATCTGGTCGGTCCCTATCACAGCGAGAGAGCTTGGGTAAGATAACTTAAACACATCCGCTGACTCGCCTCTTTTCTTCATCTGATTACTTTTTGTGGAATTGATCAGAAAGAAAGCCAGACATGTGTAAGTGGAGACTTCTTTTATGTAACTGTCTTCTAAATTCCTAATTGTTTTAGTGGCCCAATGTAATTGAAGACAAGTCTTGTGTTTCTTTGTTACAAGACTATGGAACTAACATGTGACTTTCCATATAATACCTATTTAAAACTGATTTTAAATCCATTAACTAAAAGACAATTCTCATCTGATTGAAGCACCATGTCAACCGAGGAAATGTGCAGAAAAGTGAGGAAATCGGAGAAGATTTCAAGGAACCTTTAGTATATTAAAGTCAAAGGACATAAAACTGGCAGTGAACACTGAACACATTATATTTAAATAATTGATGAGATAATCTGATATCTAAAAAAGGTGGTATACAAGAAAAACATTGAACGAAAGAATTTTCCTGCCGGCTTTTCCAACAAACAACCATTACAAGTCAGATATACGACTGACAGAAAAATACCAAGAGCTGATTTGTTCCTCCCGAAAGTCATTCATTTATTCCATTTGGAGCCGACTGCTATCAGCTTACTTTCCATACCCTCCCATTTCTTTCCATATGCTATAAATATCAGGACAAACATCCAAGCGAGCCTAAAAAATGAGGTTGTTATTCTATAAGCCTACTTTTTTGGATAGCAACTGTTTCCATCTTTATATTCCATCTTTGAAAAAAGTGAGTTTTCAAAATCAGGTCATTTGAGTTTGCCTGGAGAAGTTGCCATAAAATCTTAAACCTTAATTTCATGCATGTTGTGATGGCTTAGACATTCTTACAATTGGTTATGTTGAAACATATCTGTCCCTAAAAATGCTACTTACTCTGAAGGTTTATTTGAATGCATGTGAGCAGCTGCTTGAGGCAGATGTAATGATGACATGATATTAAGGTTGTGAATCGACACCAAGGTACTCCCTGATCGAATACCACCCCTTCGCCCCTCCTCAGAAGCAGGTAAAAAATGAATATGGTTGCACAAGCAAAAAGCTTTCTGTACAATGTCCCCCCCTAGAATCAGTAAAAATAAGACCACAAACTCTAACAATTTCATTTGTTTGAAGACGAGAACAGATCTTTGAGGAAAGCTGTTTTTGTGTGAAAATATCCTGAAGCGAACAAAAAGCACACAAATTGTTACAGTGTGCAGACAATGAATCATTTTAAGGTCATGCCAGTTGAAATTGAACTGTCAGACAGTGTCGGTGACTCTTAGTCTCTGAGAGGCTTCTGCAAAATATGGGAAATCCTTCAACTGTTCAGAGAAGCTTATCCTGTCAGCAAAGGAGCTTGGATGAAATGCCACATGAAATACATGCCATGAAAGTTTTTGCGTGAATAGGTATTCCAATGTGTTTCATTTTTATGAAAGTGTGTTCATAGAAACGAGTTGTTACTTTTATGATTACATATGTATATGCACTTAAAGTCAAAAGTGGAGTAATTTGGGTTTCATAGAAGAACAATAGCTGTCTATTTGTGTGGTGTGCCTCCTCATATTGATTGTGTTAGTTCTAAACAAACTTCTTGCAATTGTCTCAAGTCCAACTGTATGTCAGTGTCCTTTAGTTAAATAATATTTACAAGGCAAGACCACCACAATCAGCAGATTTTGGTGATATCAAGTTGTATGTAACCATGAAGCCCTAAACCTGTTATAGGCAATCTAGAAGAAGTTCACAACCTCAATCCTGGTGCAAAAATGAAGCCTAATCCTTTATTCTGAAGTGGTGCCCAACAACTAACCCTGTTGGTAGACACTGATTTTCTCTAATAGACTCATCGATGTGGCATCAAACTACGACAGAAAAGGTTTTACAGCTCGGGTCCACTGAATGTCCCAATTCCCGTGCCAGGAAAAACCATGCCAGATGGATGTATACCAAGAGTACACTTTGTCAGTTTATTACAGTGGTGCTTGCCTGTCCTGCTAAGCTATAGCCAGTGCATAAATAAAGGATGTAAAACCTTATCACCCATCCACCGGACCCAACAACATCAATATGATAGGGCATGGTTGGACTGAGGGGGATGACTAGCTCAGCGGTGGCATGTTCGGCTGTCAATCGCTGCATCAGGGTATGAATCTTGCTCCTGCCGGGTCATCTGAGCCTATTTTGGCCAGCAGTTTCAATCATCTTTCACCTCATCGCCATGTCCTCCACCTACCCTACAATTTGCCAGCCAATTGCATGAATACAGGAGAAAAATCCCCAATCATTCATCCATGGTTGGAAAAACGAAAATGATAAACAGATTTATCAAACAGGCGCCCTTCCCTCCTGAAGTCATCCATATGGAATTGACAGCAATTACCATACTTCCTCTACCCTCCCATAAATCCCACATGGTATCACTGTTGCAGCAAAAATGAGGCTGCTATTCTACACTTACTACACAACAGGACTTGGTGCTTGAAAACCAAGAATTGCCTTTATTTTCTGTCTTTTTTTTTGTCATTTTCACCTCTGACATTCAAAAACTTGACAAAAATGGCTGCGGTGAGTCACATGTGACATACAATTTTGTTGAATGATTTATCTTAAGGAAGTTTTAGTGATATTTTCTTCAAAACTAGAGAGAAAAATAGTTTTAGGCCTTGAATGACTTTAATGCCGTAGTAAGTCGAAATTGAACTGTCAGGCAGTGTTTGTGACTCTCAGGCCCAAATTTTCATGTTAGGTTTAGACTTGGTTTAACCCAGGGTTTTACCCAGTTAAACCCAGTTTCGATAAACCAAGTTTAACTTGAGTTTAGACCCAGTTTAAAAACCGTGGCTAGACCAAGTTTATGGAGACTAAGTTTAAACTCAGTTTGCACCCAGTTCTATGAAACAAGAAGAATTAAAATTTTAAAAGATAAGTAAGGAACAAAAGAAATGTAGTAAACAAAGAGGAAGAAACAATAAGCAATAAAAAGAAGAATGCTAGATGGAAAAAAAGAAAAAAATTGAAGGGAAACAAAGGGAAAATCAGGAAGTATGGCCAGGAATAAATGTTGAAGAAATGCACATGAAGTTAATTTAGACTAATTTCAAAGAAGAAGGATCAGATGAGAAACTAAGAAGAAAGAAGAGGGAAAAGCACTCGGAAATTAAGAAGAAAGTAAGAGCATAATTAAAAAGAAGACAAAGAAGAAAAAGAAACAAAATATAAGAAAGATAGCTAAAAAAAAAAAAGATGAAGGAAAAAAGCCGAAAGGAGAAGAAATGCAAGCAGTTTGAGAAAGAAAAAGGAAAAAAGAGAATTAAAGAAAGAAAAGAAGGAGAAATATGCCTTGAAAGAAGGAGATAACCGAAAGTGAAGAAAAGAGAAGAGGTAGAAAATGAGGATGAGTGCAAATGAATAAACAAAAGATACAGAAGGTAAAAGAAAGAAGACAAAATGAAAAAAAAGGATACCAGATTAAAAAGAAATGAAGAAAGAAAGATAGGACAAAAATGGAACAGGAATAGAGAGGGAAGAAAACAAATGTAAAAAATCAAAAAAGGAAGATACAACAGTTAGAATAAATATTTAGTAATAGAATGAACGATTATAAATGTAAATGCCAAAGCATGAAGACGGCAACATGTAGACCAAGAAGATACATTTTAAAGACAATAAATTGCAATGAGCTACAAATACTTGTATTACTATTCTCCCAATAAAAAGTTGCGATAGAAGCATGAAAAGAAAAATGTATAAAAAGTATTTTGGGGAAAAATTTCGGGAAATAGAAGAAGAATTTGACCAAACTGTCCACAAGGGGGAGTTATGGAAAAAAGAAATGCTGTATGAAAATTTGGAAATTTATGAAAACATTTTTGGGGGGGAAAATTCCGAAAATTTTTGTAAAAAAAAAAGGTTAGGGGGTGGGGAAACTGAAAAAAAAAATTGGGATAAAAATATTTTGGGAAAAAAATAATTCTGAGCACAATTGATATCTTTAACTAGATTACTGAAATGGAAATCTGACTTTACAGATGCAAAATCCACACTGAAGGCTTCCAAAACCAGGAGTTAAACCACCCCTGAGCAGGTTTCTGCTAAAACCACAGAAAAACCTGGTCGCTTTTTAAAACCAGACATGAAAATTTCGAGAAAAGAAAAACTTACGTTTTAATATATTAAACTGGGTTTAAACCTAGTTTATCCACAAACCAAGTTTAAACTGGAGATGAAAATTTGGGCCTCAGTCTCTGAGAGGCTTTGGCAACATTTTGTAATCCTCAATCTATTTCAAGAATTTCATCCATGTCCAGAGATGACAAAAAAAACTCTTAATATAAGGTATAGCAGTGGACTGCCATAGAGTTATAGATATTAAATTCTCTAGGGCCAGTTTATCCTCCAAATTATCCGCTCCACTCTTTTTTATTACAGATTTGATTAACATGTTTTAGAAATCTGCATGTGAATTGATGAATACTGATGCAACATTCCACAATTTCAAACCTAATCAAATGATGTGTCGTAACTAGTTTTGCTCATGATGACACACATAATCAGCATCATGAATCAGAAGTGCAGTTTTCACTGTAAAATAGTTTATCTTTCTATTCATGCAGTGATGACAGCAAGTTATCTGCTGGTGTCAATAAGGAGTCTTAACTTGTTGCCAACTTGTCACAGAGGAGTTTACGGATCTTTTGCTATGGAAGTCTACATATTCATTTAACAATGTGTGACAACTGTCTTGCATGTTCCTATGGGCCTTGATGATCATTGATCACCTTCTTAATCTAGAGGGTTTGAAGGTTTTGGAGTTTGCAGTTACAGCTGATAATTTTGCCTGCAGTTCATTTAGGTATTTTAGGCCGTCAGAGAGTGTCGGTGACTCTTAGTCGCTGTAAATAAAAGCTTCGGCAAAACATAGGAAGTCTTTCAACTGTTCAGAGCTTATCCTGTCAGCAAAGGAACTTGGATGAAATGCCACATGAAGCAACATAATATTATGCTGTAAGGGTTTCTGCTTGAAGACGTATTCCAATGTGTTTCATTTTTATGAAAATTGTTCACAGACATAGTAAATGCACCTAAAGTCAAAACTGGGGCCAATTGGTATACTCGGGATATATATTAATGCAAAGCCGTTTGATGAAAGCTTTCACAAAACATTAATACATGTATCCGTTTATTTTTATGGTGTGAATCCTCATATTCATTGTGTTAAAATTTCTTGCAATTGCCTCAGGTCAAATTGGAAAAAACTGTCAGCATCAAGGCAAAACCACCACAGTCAACATATTTTGCTTGCATCAAGTTGCATGTAAAAAATTAGGGGCCGATTTCACCAAGATAGTTTTAACAGTTAGTCCAGGTCTTAACAGCCTTATACCTGGTTTAGTGAAGTCCCTTTCACCAACTGAGTTTTAGTCTATAGACTAGTCAAGGTTCAGTGGTTGACAATTTATTGTTAGACAACTTACAGATTAGTGATGTCAAACTGTTAAAGTGGTGTCCCTTTGGTGCTGACCAGATAATACATGAGGGGAGGGGGGGGGGGCTGGACTTTTGATGAAAAAAAGGTTCAGCACATGACACTGGAAAATAAAAGTTTGTTCAGCACATAAAAAAGAAGAAGTTTGTTTCCACCCAGTGAATAGGTCAGACACACCTCCAAAGCTGGCCAATACACAAGTTTTCACACATGTATGTTATGCAAATGAGGCCAGTTTCACCATTTCACACACTTTTGTAAATCATAGAGCAAAGATTCTTATCTATAGATATCAAAATGAACTGGCAAAAAAAAAACGTAACATGAAGCTAAAAATTCGGGCCAGCAATCAAATAAATATTACTGAAATTTATGCCGTCTAGATGATGCAATTCAAAATATGTCGCTACAGCAGGTCAGAGACCTCAACACCAAGATGTCACCAAAATGTGACTTCTCGTCACATTTTGCTTATTTGTGGGAAATCTAGATTACCAACTTTGAACTCATTTTGGTTTGGGTAGAGCAGGTTGATAATGTTGACTGTGATGAACACCTTGAATGTCATCTTAAATATGGACAAAAAAGTAAATATATGAAAGTTGATGTTTGTGCGAGAGACTGTGATACTTTGAGAATACAGTCATAGCATAGGTTGTTGTGTTGTTTGGTTGCTTGATAGCAATGATAGGTTGGTTAATGGAAAAGGGGGAAGTTTTGAACTTAGTTTTTTTTTTACCAAGACTGGTTGGGCAATTATCTATTATAAAAATTTACAAGCCCCTCCCTCTTTTGTGTAGCCACATCTTTGCATTTGTTTGGGAAACTGAGACATCGTGTTTGCAACAGCTGATCTGTTATCACAATATGTGTAAGATTTCACTTAACTGAAATTCCTTGATCCTGCTCCGCTTGAGTGATTGGCTTAGCCAGACCAGGTCTCAGCTCAGACCTGGCTCAACTCTTAATACCATGTTGGTGAAAACGGGCCTAGGGGTCTGCACAAGGGGTTTGAATGATTTGTTTAATGACTATTGTATTAAAAAGGTTGTAAAACTTGTTAAAGATTCAGAGCACCCATTGTATGACCAATATGTATTTTTGAGATCAGGAAAACGTCTTATGGTGCCAAAGCAAAGAACAAATAGATATGCCAATACATTTGTACCATCGAGCATAAAGCTGTATAAATATCATCTCACGAAGGTTAAAACAATGTAGTTAGTACCAGTGTATATAAATGTTCTATTTCTGCACAATTTATTATTTATAATCACTTTGTTCACTTGACGTTCTGTGTATCATGCTACAGCAAGTTTCACATTGTGACAAAATAAAGTACTTCTTATCTTATCTTATCTTATCTTATGTAATCATGAAGCCCTAAACCTGTCTGGAGCAATCTAGGAGAAGTTCACAACCTCCATCTTGGCGCAAAAATGAAGCCAAATCCTTTCTTCAAAAGTTGGGCCCAACGACCAAGTCTTTCTAGAATCCTGTGGGTAGACACCAATTTTCTCTTAATAGACTCATCGATGCAGCATCAAACTCCGACAGAAAAGTTTTTAGGGCTCAGGTCTACTGAATGACCATTGACATCTCCATTATATTGACTATTATCTCTGGGATCAATAAGTTTGACTTCAGGCCAGGACCAACCTTGCTAGATGGACTTTTCATCCTAGAGTACACATTGTCTTATAACCATGGTGCCTGTAAATAAAGAATGAAAAACCTTATCACACATCCACTTGACCCAATGACATCACTATGATATGGCATGGTCAGACCGAGTGGGGAGGACTAGTTCAGTGGTGGCGTGTTGGGCTGCCAATCGCTGCATCCAGGGTTTGAATCTTGCTCTTGCCAGGTCACCTAGGCCCATGTTGGACGGCAGTTTCCATCAACCTACCAAGTGCATAAATACAGGAGAAAAGCCCCAATCATTCATCCATTTTGGACCAAAGCGAAAATGATAAACAGATTTATCAAACAGGCGCCCTTCCCTCCTGAAGTCATTCATATGGAATTGACAGCAATTAGCATACTTCCTATACCCTCTCATAAATCCCACATGCTATCACTATTGCAGCAAAACTGAGGCTGCTGTTCCACACTTTCTCTGTACATAACAGCTGTTTCCTTCTTACAACAGGACTTGGTGCTCGTAAATCAAGAACCAAAAATCAGCAGTCTCTTAGGAGGCGCTCATGGATTATTTTTTAAATTCTTGTGTTTAATATTGTGAAAAGAATGGCTGTGGCGAATCCCTGGTGACATTCAATTTTGTCAGGTGATTTATTTCAAAGATGTTTTGGGATATTTCTTCAAAACTAGAGAGAATGAAAGTTTCAACTTTCAGGCCTTGAATCATGTTAATGCCGTAGTTAGTTAGATTGAACTGTCAGGCAGTGTTTTAGAGTCTCAGGAGTGGCGAATCCAGTCGAGGCCTGGAGGCCAGGATGGCCGGGCACACTGAGAAAAAAAAGTTGCATTTTGAAGAAAGGTTGCGATGATGATATACAGGTCCTCGAATTCCAGAAAATGCCCGGACGTTGGGAAGACCTTTAAATTGACAGTAACCATCAGGCTCATATGATATGTTTGAAGTAAGAAGCCTTTTAAACTGCCATTGTTGATGTTATCTAGAGGTTCACAACTCCAATCTTTTGGCACAAATTACAGAAAATCCGTTCCTTAGAAACGGTGCTCTGCAACCGAGCCTGTCAGGAGTACTTTTGATAGATGGGGATTTTCTTTTAATAGACTCGTTGATAAGATATCCCACGTCTGACAGTCTGTGACAGATAGAGATTTCTGGCTGAGGAAGTATTTAACAATGTCCGTTTATGTCAGCATTGCCAACTGCTAAGATGTAATGCAGTATGGTGGCACCA
Source organism: Platynereis dumerilii (assembly GCA_026936325.1). Taxonomy (NCBI): domain Eukaryota; kingdom Metazoa; phylum Annelida; class Polychaeta; order Phyllodocida; family Nereididae; genus Platynereis; species Platynereis dumerilii. The sequence continues at coordinate 10,320,352 of JAPTHN010000001.1, forward strand.
TTTTACTCCTTTTAGCATTTAGCAGAGCTTTACAATAGTTCTGATCATGTATAGAAATGGAGAGGACCATTTCTCTGTGTAGAAATTATGTAGCCAAAACGTCACAACATAATCATAATGTTGAGATTTTCACACAACATTGTGATGACATTGCCACAATGTTACATGCTAGCGTCATATCTTTACGATGCTTCACAATGTTGTGACAACGGCATTTCTTGCATACAATTCTACCTAATTTACACCAAAATAGTGATATTGAGGGTATTCAAAACTAAATTAAATGGCGGGAAGACAATTGAAATAGTTTTTGATTGCAATAAATTTCAGTTATGATAGTTTTCCAAGTGTTTTTCTTGTAAAGTCTAGCGATAAACCCTTTGCAAACGAAGGGGGTAAAATACTTATTTCCGTAGAATATTTGGATTCTTATGCGAATATATTACGAGATGCTTCTTTCACTTAATTTTTGTGCATTACTTGTCTTCTAATGTTTGACCAGATCGACCTGAGAAATTTCAGAGCTTTGGAGCTAGCACAAGTGCCCAAACCAGGAAGTAATGGTAGGGGGTCAAATACTTATTTTCCTCACTGTATTTCTCTTCTGACAAGGCAGATAACAAATCATTTTTCTGGTCTGAGAGGAGGTTTGTTATACATGGCAGTGTGAGTACAAATTGTACTTTAAAATAATAGGAATTGTTAGTTTACAAATCTGTATTCACCTGAATATTTCTGAAGCTTGATAAGAGAGGCTTCTGCGACATTTGTTGGGCGATATTTGATAAGGATGTTGACAGATCTCTCCGCAAACTATTTGATGAATGTGATCTCAATACGAAACGAGTAGAAAAATGAAAAAAAAACCAAAGAAAATCAGCATTACCATGAATCATGTTGAGGCCATGTCAAGTTGAAATTGAACTGTCAAACAGTGTTGGGGATTCTTAGACTCCATAAAGCTTCTGGAAAATTCAAAACACCACTAAAGTTACCAGGAACTTTCATAAACGCAGTTTTTCATTTTCGTATGTGCATGTTTCATATCCAGCCATAGGCCTATATGGTATTTCTTCTGTGTGACAAACATGTAAGATTAATGTTGGCCTGATCAATCTTAAATACAACATACAATAGCATTACAGCCTATGTTGCACTGTAAAATTTTAGTTTAATTCCTTTGAGCTAACATAGCTTGTCGTTTTAAGTTATGACAGAAAGGATCCGGCAGATTTTTCATAATTTAAAACAACAAGCTATGTTGGCTCAAAGGAATTGTGCAACCATCTGTCTCAATCATTTGAGCTGACTCAAAATCAAACACTTTACAGTGTTGTTTGTAAACAACTGCCAGACTGACCAACTGTTGGATTCAAGAAAAAACGTGAAATACAGCGACAATATGATACAATGGTGATCAGATAGTTTTTCGCTATCTGCCATGGAGTGACATACCACAAAATTTGGCTTAATAATTGTGTGATGTCACAAAGCACTCTGTATTTGCGTGATATTTGATGGTGCATGAGAGGTCATATGGCCACACAAATCTTCCACTTACTTTTTGGAAGAATACTAACTGTTCCAGGGTGCCCTGCGTCCCGATGTGCCCTTGTTTCCCCATCACATTTTCAAAAAACTTTTGGGAAATGGAGCAAAAATAGCTTGTCATTGTTGGAGAGGTTATCAACCTAGGAAACCGGAAACTTCCTCTCGTTGTGGAGAATGTCTTTTTACCATGCTACTTTACTGTCAGCATAAATTGCTCTCCATTTTGCTACCAGTCTGAAGAGTCTCACAATTTCTTCTATTTTGTGAGATTGTTGTTGTCGTTCATGAAAAGTAGAAGCAGAAAACCTTCACTTGTTAAAGCCTAAATTTTTAAATGCTGATATAAGTATAACCAACTGCAAAACAAGAATAGATTTTTGACAGTTCACTTCCTTAGCTTCAATGATATGACATTAGTCACTTATAGTCAGATATTGTATTCACAATTAGCAAGCTTAACCCATTCATCACTGTACTATGATACTTGTCTATATTCCCATGATAGATTGTTTGACTGTCATACTGTTCTAGATTGATAGATATGGTAAGTGCAGTCCTCTAAGACTGCATGGGTTCTCAGTAAATTTATCTCTAAAGCTTAAAAATTGTCTAGAATGACCTTTGAGTACCTCGCCGGATGCCATTTATCGAAAACACCAATCATGGCAGACAAATGAAGACAAATCTTTTCATTAGGAAGTTGGCCCCAACAACAAAATATGACTGCATGGGATGATGTTGGATCATGTTGATGTGAGGCGATTTTCTCCTCGTAAATGTGATATGCAGTATTAGGGTGTGTCAATTTCAATAAAATTCGAAATTCAAAAAGCACTAGTGTCAAATTGGTGCATTTTGATATGGAGAATTCAAATATCTAAAAAAAAAATGTTTTAAATATGGTCTACCTACTTCAATTTGAGGTTGAATTTAAGCAAAAATGTGAAAAAAACGCGATTCCGGGCGTTTTTTAGGGTGTCAAATACCCAAATTTATTTCAGAAATTCTAATGACACATAGCTCATATTTGTATAACAGGACATGGAGAATGGTATTCTGCAGAAAAAATTGGCCTAAAATATTGAGTAGTCTCTTAAATGTGAGGCTTAATTCTCTCTGAAATTTGGAAAAAAGTGATACTGTTAAAGATTTTAATGCATGATATCTATGGGCAAGTTCCCAGATTTCAGTGGGCTACAATCCTAGTTATGCTATGTATAAGATGGTCAATTCATTTAAAAGAACAGGCAAAATTCAACAAAAAGCTTCTGTGGTATATTCCAGCCAATTCACTTAAACGCAATTTCAAGAAATGGTTGAAAATCATTTCTTTTCTGAGCACATAAATGCTTTGTAATTTGAAAGCCAGGTGATCATTTTCTGCCCAAGTCAATTCACAGATGGAACAACAGCTTGAGATCCATATATGCACTATTTTTCCTGCATGATCAGAATATATATTTCTTGACTGCTGATTATTCTCTTATGGGGATTTTGTCTGTTTAAATCGATCCTTCAATCATTTGGGGCATGTGAGTACTCGACAATGAAATGATTCTGCCAAGAATGTCTGCATGTTCATAGATTTCGAGAGATTAAGTGTGCACAGAGGCTCATACTGGACATCACTGGAGTGAATTCTCTATCCTCTTGTTGATATCCCAGTCTCATCTTCAGCAAGACGTGGAATACAATAAGATAATAAGATATACAAATTCTGGCCTTGGAATACCCATGTAAGTATATTTCAAACATGTATTCATTAAATATTTAGTTAACTATTTTACTATTTTGAGTTTTTGAGTGAGATCAGTATATATATGTTATTACTTTTTTCTCTTTTTTTCAGCCTCCAATGTATTACATAAAAACTCGCAAGAAATGTGTAACCCATATGCATCATTTGGTGGGGTCCAGCAAGGAACTTCCTGTATCAGAACTCCCAACCTTGCGAGATTTGTTGAGGTATGGACTGTATCTCAGGGATGCCAGTGGAGAGGATAAGAGGAATTATGGGACAGATCATCTTCTAACAGACATTTTGGAGGGTCTGACAAGGCAGTGGACAAAAGCAAATGTTGGATTTTCGGGGCCAGTGATAAACCACCCTGTCAGAATTAAAGCTAGATTAAAAACTCTTTGGGAACAAGCTGTGAAAATTGCTGCAGGTAGAGGGAGAATTGAAGAAAAAGACAATTTTATGAGTAAACTCGACAGACTGATGGACATACTGACATGTAAGTGCATGATAATGAATTGTGCTGAGTTTGGCTGTGATGGAGCATGCGGCAGTAATGTGCACATCGAATGTGCTTGCAGTAAAGAAACAAAGATTCCAGCGATGGAGCTAGCCTTTATTAAGGGACAAAGAGAGAAAGTTGGAAGTGTTTCATCCCATCAGATTGGCCCTGTGGACTTTCAGGAAACCAAAAGACAAAGGTTGTGTCGGGAAAGAAGAGAAAGACGTGAAGAAACCAGAAGAAAAAAGATGAATAAAGAACAGGAAGAGGCAGTAGAAATGAGTAGAATGAAGGAACAGTTTGTACAAGAAGAAGAGGCTGATTCAATGGACGAAATGGAACATGATGAGCCAAAGGACAAATCACAACCTGATGAAGAACTAGAACAGGCATGTGCAGCCCCCGAAGAATCCTGTACCAGTAGGAAAAGAGCAACATATAATACTGAAGATATTAGCAATATCGCTCTTGCAAGTTTAAGACACCATACTGGTTTGCGGGAAGCTGCTGAGATTGCAACAGCAGCTTGGATTGACGCAGGTCTCATTACAGAGTCAGACACATCATTGGTAATAGATCATAATAAGTTGAGGAGGGCTCAGGAAAAAGTTATGCATAACATGGAAAGGGAGTTTGATAAAGTAAAAGAGGACATCACATGCATCTTTTTTGATGGACGGCGTGATGACACCAAAGTGATGTTAACAGCAGATGAAAATGGAAGAAATTATCCAGCTGTCATAAAAGAAGAGCATTACACTGTGTGTAAGGAACCAGGAGGGCAGTACTTGTGGCACTTTTCACCTGAAGAAGCAACAAAACAAAAGAAACATGCTGAAATTATTGCCGAAAAGTTGGTTGAATAGCTGAAAATCATAGGTGCAGATGAAACTTTGAGTGCAATTGGTGGGGATTCGTGCAATGTCAACACTGGGTGGGAAGGAGGGGTAATGCACCATGTTGAGCAAAAATTGAACAGAAAGTTGATTTGGATTGTTTGTGACTTACACACAGGTGAGCTAGGCTTGAGACATCTTATAACTGCCTTAGATGGCAAGACAGTTAGTAACAATAAGTGGTCAGGTCCTTTAGGCAAAATGCTTGATGCAGCCACAGACTATGAAATCAATCCTGATTTTACCACAATCAATGTAGGCCCTGCCTTGCCCCTGCTCAGTGATGAGGTTATCAGGGACCTTAGTACAGACCAAAGCTATGGATACAGACTTGTCAATACAATCAGGACTGGGATCATCCCTAAAGATTTGGCCCTCCTAGAAATTGGTCCTGTATGCCACAGTCGATGGCTTACCACCGCCCTCAGATTCATGCGAATATGGATATCCAAGCATGGTCTCCGTGGAAAGAATCTTTCAAATTTGAAGTTGATTGTGGAGTTTTGTGTCGGTGTTTATATGGTGAATTGGTTTCATATCAAAATTAATTCCAACTGGGCACAAGGATCCAATCACCTGTTATTTCAGCTGAAGGCTTTGAAGCAACAGAAGCAGGAAGTGATAAAACTTGTCTTGCCAACAGTGAAGAGGTCTGCCTGGTATGGACATAGTGAGGCTGTTCTTCAGGCAATGCTTTGTAGCAAAGAGGAAGATGAGCGACAGAATGCAGTTGACATCATCCGGAGGGTCAGAGGCACAGGAGAAGTAAACACGCAGAAAGGTGACAGCAGTGTTAGGATCAGGAAAACACCAAAGATAAATACAGATGCAGAATCACTAGCAGAACTACTGGACTGGACTGACACTGCTCAGTTACATGAGCCACCTCTGACATGCACCATGACCACAGCAGAGGTGATGAAGATTGTCCAGGATCCAATGGAGGTACCAGAATGGCCGTCTCACACGCAGTCAGTGGAAAGGTGTGTAAAGATGACCACAGAAGCTGCATCTCATGTGTACAGCCAAGAAAGACGTGATGTATATATCAAAGGTCAAGTAATAAGCAGAGGGATCATGAAAAGAAACCAAAGCAAACAAGACATGATGAATCTTGTAGATGTAGACAAACTGCTTACAAAATGATGTGAAATTTGCGAAATTCTTCCAAATTTGTGCATTTATTTGGTTGTTATGCCTATTTCTGCCATGGAAATAAATAAAACTGTATAATATTCTTCACTTTCATAGTTGTTCTTATTGAATAACTAATAAATTAGATATATTTCACAGAAATAAGGACATTGTTCATATGCAGACACATTGAATTGCCCATTTCGGCCGTCAAAACTGGTCTAAAATCGTATGTCATCTTTAAGTCCAAATTGAAGTAGGTAGAAGTGGTCGAATCTCAATTTTGAAGTTAGATTTGGATTCCTCAGGTCAAAATGCATACTTTTAGCACTAGTGCATTTTCAATTTGATCAAATATTAGTTAAGTGGTGGAAATTGACACACCCTAATGCATTGCAGTATACAGAACCAATTAATTAATCAACTTGAAGATAGAAACTTTCAGGAGTTTTACAGCCAACGAATCAAGGGTACTTACATTCAGCTGTTGGTGGACATCAATGACCTCACAAAAAGCCCTATCAAATGCACTGAAATGTGCCATTTGGTAGCTTGTGACCTCATTGATGATTGGTGTGAAAAGTTAAATTACTTTTCCTAGTAGCATTGCAAGTACATAAGATATGATCTTACAAACGGCTTATGAGTCAAACAGAATAATATGGCAGGGATAGAGCTAGGACCTCACAAGAAACATTGCGTGCTTTTCTGTGAGCACTTACAATTTGTCTACTCTCAAAGAATTTTTCTAGGACAACATAAGATGGCTAAATCAGAAAAACTAAGCTTTAGCCGGATAACTCAAATTTGAGAAAACATTTCTACTGTTCTTCTTTCAATTTTGGAAGTTTTCTGTCACATGACCTTACCATGAAGGTCAGGTGACCACCAAGCATTCACCATGTCCGAACAGAAAGGCAGATGAGTGCATTTTGACAAAGTCACAAGCTGTTGTAAGTTAATGGTGCCAGGCCTGATAAATGTCATTTGTGTTTGTTAGGAGTCTTGTAGCACATCAAGAAAGACAGCATGGGAGCCTGATAAACCACTCTGATGACAATAGTTCTGTCTCTTCCGAATATCATAAACCACTGTCTGACGTCATATGGTAATTGTTCTCTCTCATTAGCAGTCTGGTATCTGATGTTTGTACACAGTATATGTCGACTATATGTTAATAATGTTATGCAACTTGGTTTCTGGTATAGTTGTGGTACATTGTGATTGCCTGTTGCTCCGAAAAAGCAAGGATTGCATATCAGTTTTGAACATAATATATATAAGCAGAAAACACTTTCAATCGAATCATTCCAAGTTTAATAATGATTATCATAATCGCGATCTGCAAATTCAGTGATATATGCATGTCGTAGGATTTGCATCATCCTGAAATCTGTATTAAATTATCCAAAATTGGCTGCGGAAACACAGAAACAGATTGAAGTTGTAATTGAAGCGAAAAAAAGAATTCAATTTCAGTGAAAAAAACTATCCAACCCCCTCATGGTTTAAATTAGACTTCCTCTTCCACCAAGAACTGAATTGTAGCTGGCGTAATTTGGTTTTGTAGAGTATGCAATTGACTGGAGACTGCGGAGAAGCAGCCCTATGCAACTTGGACTTTATATCATTGATATTTGCTGTAACATCGGATTAAGCTGTATCTATTCAGTTCCTTTTCAAATTTAATTTTTGAAACCTCTTTTAATAAATCTAATGTTGTAATCAATGTATAAATAGCTGTAATCTAAATTTGAGAAGTGAGAAGGGAGATTCCATAGAACATTGGTAGCATTGCAAAATGACAGGAAATCTCATGGCATAATAATGCATTGCCCCCTAAAAAGATCATGTCTCCTATGCCTTTTTGACAGAGAGTAACAATTCTAAAACAATTGAAGTGCACTAGCTGTTTAAAAGAGCTTTATAGAGTTTTTTAAACCATTGGCTGAAGGAGGATATGGCAAGGATTATTGAAAATGTATGCTGTTTGACTCAGGTTCAGTTGACCAAGTCCCTGGCTTGGAAAGAAGGCTGGGCCCAGCAAATGAAATCCCTCCTCTCCATAACTAGATTGTCAATATGTCTTCAGAATGAACGGCTTCAACTTCCTGTAGTTCATGCCATGTTAAACAAATCCATTTGGAACTCGGACAAGACATACAAAATGGGTGACTTAATTGTCACAATCATGGACCAAGTCTAAAACCACTTCTAAATCTGAAGGACATGTTTGAAGACAAACAGAGAGGTTGGCATAACTGTAAAAATTCAATTTCTGATATTTCATTTTGATTTTGTAGAAAAGACAACTTCAACATCTAATTTGTATAATCTGGAATTCATTGGCGAGGAAGAATGCATCTTGAGAGGAAGAATATCCTGAAAGTATGCCTCTTGGATGATGTCTTGTGGACTTACCCATTTTCGCAACAAAATGTGATATTCTCAAAACAATAGTTTAAAATCTGAAATATGTGGTATCTCTCCGATGTTGAACCTTTTGCAAAAAATATTTGGCCTGCAAGTTGGAATGCACTTGATTGTATATGTCCTCATCACACAGAACTTTCGTTCAGTTTGCATTCTGTTTTCATATATTATAAAGCAGAAGATTATGAAATTCGAAAAGGCTTCAAAATTGAAATATTTTTCAAGACAATATTACATTTCAATGCAGAAAGAAATCATTTCAAAGTTGAATAGTAAGGTTTCTAATTGGTAGATAATCAGATAATTAACAAGCAAATTGTCTTGTCGGTTTTTCCAAGGATTTTCATTTAGAATATAATTATTTATTTTGCCTGACAGCATATTTTTCACATGACAGCAGATAGCTGAAAGCATGTGAATCTACATTATGCATTAAGGATTTCTACGAACCTTTTATTTTTCAGAAGACTTCGAGTGACTTTTTCCTGTTGAATACCATCATATTCAAGGTCCAATTTCTCTGAAATTGTCTTTCAAACTTTCATTCCTAATCTCTTCTGATGTGGAAATGTTTTTCTATCTTAGCTTATATTTACAGTTGTTGACTATGGCTTCGCCTCAGATATGAAATGCATGCCTTTTAGGCAAAGTTTTGCGGAGTAAATGTTAATTTTTTTAAATTTATAAATGAATGGTAGGGGAGAGTCCCCGAGATCGGACCAGTGCCTCGACGACCTCATCATATAACTTTGGAGCAGCTATCCTATCTTGGTTTTTGGTGTAGTTGTGGTATATTGTGATTGTCTCTTACTCGCGGAAAGTACAGATTACACTTACCATTTAACTTTGGAGCAGCTATCCTCTCTTGAGGGGTTCCTTTTCTTTCATTAGGAAATGGTCACATACATAAAAATGCATCAACATTTGAAGTTAGGAAAATAAGTCTAAAATATTTGTGTTTGATCTAGAAATAAACAATTAGCTCTAGCAATTTGGGCTAAGGATTAGTTTCAATCCTGCTGCAAATTCAACACATATGTTATGTAAAATGTCAGACTTATCTTTTTAATATTATGATTTTCCTAGATTTTGAGGTTGAAAAATAGATTTTCCTGTTGGACATGCCTTACAAAACCCCATCTGCTATTTCCGTCTAGGTTATTGATGAAATGGATAATTAATAGACTAGAATCTGTGGTCGCTTAACTACCACCCACGCATGAAGCTGAATAGCCTTTTGTGGTCACAAAGGTCTTCCTTTGGCTACCACAAGGCTGATCCTGCTGTTAGACAAGACTTGCCGCATGCGGAGTCCTGGTAATATGAAAAAATTACTGATGGACCAGTTGTAAGATTGAGTTACAAATACACATCTGTAGATTTTGCTCTGTATTAGGCCTACTATTTTCACTACTTAGTGTCATTTATAAGGTTCAGCTCTATATGTAATGTAAAACTATTAAAGGTAGAATATAGCCTCTCAGAAGCAGCGACTTTGTCTGAGAATGGTTTTGCTTGTGTTGTCTCCCTCATCATAGAACACTAAATACAAGGTAAATTGTGCATTTTACACAATAATTTGCTGGCTGACAACCTGATTGGCAATTGACTCTTGTAGTGTAGGATTACTAAAGCAATATTGTTGCTTGAAATTGTAGGCCTTATGCTTTGAAACAGTTTCAAACTTTTATATAGTGAATCAGTGAATAACGCCCCTATCAGGTGCACAAATGAAGCCTACTCGTTTTCTTTAGCAGCAGTATCCAGCAACTGAGCCAACATGAGATGTTGTTGATAGCAGGCAATCTCCTCTTGATAGACTCGTAATGTGGTGTCCCACACTGACGCGAAAGGATTTGGAGGTGGAGAGCCCCCAGAATCCATGCTCATATTGGTGTCACCGATGTAACCTTTGCTTGAGCAAAATATTTGTCATTGGCAACTTGTCACATGTTTTGGCACAGTTAAAAAGGACACTATATAGTTATTTGACTGAAACATCAAAGCAGATTAATCTAAAAGAAAAGGAACATTCTGGAGAACTACCGTTTGCATGATTTCATTACAAACTACAATGTAACTTCACTGAATTTTTTTTGGACTAAATTTTAAGTTTCAGGACATCACTTATAAAATAGTAAAGAGGAATTCAAAAGTTATTCGGAAGCAACTAAGAGATAAGCAGTGAAAGGTCCTCTGTCAGGTAAACTGATCTGTGTCATAAGTAATAACCAAATGCTTCAGTACAACCATGGGTTCACCTGATGTCAACTGTCAGAACTGTCTTGTTGAGCTTGCTGATTATGTTGTACATCAGAAACTCGTTGAATTAGTGACATTGTGTCATGAGAATATATATATATGTCTTATTGTCTTGACTAGTACAGTGATATTGAATGACGGAATTGCGCACAAGGGAAATCAGAAATGTTAGGTGCAATATTCTTTCTGGTATGACTAATCCACATTTCTGTGTCATCTTATAAGCAATCTTATATTGGTTCGGGGAAGCTTTGTTGTCACAACAAAGATAATTGTGAAGAAGTATAACCAATATTCTGTTATCTTAACCAATTTTTTGTTTGATGGATCACTATTCGGGTTGGTCGTACACATCAACCAATAATTGGTTATCATGACCGATCGTTTTTTTAGAGTGTGATTTGAAGCACCACTTTGTATAGACATTTATGAAATTTTTTCTTTGTTTACTTAAAATTATAGATGTGTAAGTTTTGATTTGACAAGCAGAGAATATAATGAGTATACTTTTTCAGGCTTTTAACAGCAAATTAGTGTACCAATAAATTGAACTTGAGCAAGTTTCGGGCACCATATTTTTGCTTCGCTAAACTTTAAAGAAAAACTTTGGAAAACTATGAAAAAAAAATCAATAAATAAATTGCTGTTTATCATCAAATCCTAATTATTGCTGAGCCAGTACTGAGACGTTTTCTATTGATTTCCAAATCAGATATGCCTCTAAAATGGTGTCCGACCAATTTAATTATCATCTTATTTATTGACATGCAAACCAATAAATCCTTCGCACAAGAATTGCTTGTATTACCAAGTGGACATTTTAAACTCATTTTGATGTTAGGGTGATGTCAACTGACTTTCTAGTAGCAGATAGTATGAATGCTCATCCTAGTCTGAGTCAATGCTCATCATGAGTGAGAAAACTTGTTTTTAAGGCTATCACATTACATTGTCAAAATTATAATCCTGTTAGAAGATACTTTCATTATTATTATTATTATTATTAATGTTACTTATATAGCGCTACAAATTGCAGATATGCATTCAAGTGCGCTTTACAAATTAGGTATTAAATGTATTAGAAAATAGAAAAGTCTTCAATTGTCTTTTGAAAGAAATATAATTGTTAATGCTTCGAATGTCTGTTGGCAAGTTGTTCCACTGCCTTGGACCATATACGCTGAACGCTCTTCGAGCGAAAGTAGCACGTTTCGTGAATGGTTCCACCAGGATGACAGCAGAATTATTGGCTGATCGAGTGTGCCTACTGAATGTCTTAATTTGGATTAGGCGTGATAATCTCTGTTAAGCATACAAGTAGATAGTACTAGATACAATTCGATAAAATGTCAGTGTGATGTCAGTCTGACATCTGACTTCAAAAACTTGAAAACAGCGAATACTAATATAGCCTTCACAGGTCTATAATCTCATTTGAATACTTGTTTGTTAAGCGTCTCATGAGAATGAGGATGCTGAAAAGGTATGTGGCCCTATGTTAAGAATATGGAACAAAAACAGAAACATTACATAAGAAGAATTGTCAGCTTGCAGGTCAACAGAACCTAGTCAGGTCACTTCGTCAAAAAAAAAGTCACCTTGTTCTGATGACAACTGTCAGCCTAAAATGACAAACTGCTCACAAGCTAGTTAGCTTCTGTTCCAGCACTGCATACCAAATGACTCCTTCGGGAAGGCCTGTGTGAAATTTGTGTTACAGAAACCCTCGACATCAAGACATGAGTCATCTACCCTGCAGTTCTGTTGGATTTGCACTCCTTGATTGATGAAATGAATCAGTGAAAACCTCATTACTTGTTGTATTCATGTTGCTAAACATGTATTGGGAACAATTGGGAACAATGATATAAAATAATACTGTATATTCATTACTAACTGGTCTGGGATATTTTATTATTGGTGTATTATTTGGAATTTTGCCGGTTGCTTGTTTGAAAGGCATAAGTACTGTAGCAATTCAATGGATTTTTGCTTACTTCTGCTTAATGAATTATTTGTCCTGTGATAAATTTGAAACCATTAAACCCTTGGAGATCAATTTCAAAATCAATTTAAGTCATTTGTTTGAATTTCCTGACAGCTTTGATGTCTTTTGAAACTCCTGTTAAAGGCAGCATAATAAAAATATTTCAATTCAATTCCCAAATGTGGAAAAAAATATTAGGGTTAAACCAATATCTGCAGGTTCAATTCATCTTTGAAGCTATTGTTTTCATTGTTGAAAGTGATGTGGATTTTGAAATCATGATTCTCTCTTGAATTTTAAGGAACAATGATATTGGCGGAATGTCATTTGTCAACACTGTATTAACTTTGAAGCATAAGACGAAACGAAATGTAGAGACCAAAGTTTGCCAAAGTTGTTATTCAGTACAAGGCAATGTAGTGATTAAATTTTGTTTAATACAGCTGAATTTCTCCTCTGATGTCTCCCTCGATTCATGTTTATCTGATTGGTATGAACGAAGAAAAAAAAAACATTTTCGTTGTTCCAATTTTAATATGCATGTCATTTATTTCTTCAGTGCAAGATGACGTCAGTCAATAAATTTGTTATCTTGCATTCAAATTGCATCTTGGTCACACACATCTGAAATTATATGGCGCATGAGAAATTAATCAACTTAGAAAGTTTAGCTTGAAAGTCTGAATCTGATTTCAAAGTTCTCAGTGATGTACAAACTTCTTGAATTCCTGAAGAAATAGAGTTACACAGGAATTGACATCTTTTTTTGCGCAACACTGTAAATGTGCCCCTGTAGAATTGCTGAACTTCATATTACTGTAAAAATATTTACTATGGTGATCATTTGTCACAATTAAAAGTAAGCACCTATATCCTCTAAAACAAAAGTGAATTGCACCCGATTCCAATCACCATTTCTGTTGAATTTATTGTCGACGATAGATATCAGTGTTGTTGACAGAGCAGGAAGTGCAAACCAGGGAGCAGAATATAGCTGGTTGTTTCTCATATATCAAAGGCCAAGGTTCACACCTCCTATGGTATCATATGGTCTTCTTCAAATAGATGCTCTTCAGCCCGATTGAGATGCCTGTGCTCGAAAGTGCCCATACTCTACCTTAGGAAAGTATGCTCAAGTGACATTTACATCAATTGTGGAGGTTCAAAGAAATGTGATATAACAGAAAAATTCCCGGCATGCCAAATTTCATTCTAAAATAAGTAAGATTTTGTCTGACTTATGAAGAAGGATGTAATGGTAAATCTCATAACTTACTGCTAACTAAATGAAAGCAATTCCGTATGTCGAATTGGTCGGACAATGTCTCATTCTTTAATGTAAAATCAAGAATAAACGACTTGCACACGACACATATTGTATTAGCGATAAATTAAGTCCTTTAAAAATTCTCTGAGGGTGTCACTGTCACTTACAAAGGCAATAGGGCACTGAATACTGTTAAATGCAAACAGAAAGACGAACACACTTGTAGACTTTGGACACTGTAAACTGACACTCTTGAAATTACGACCAACAACAGTATTCTGCATGTGTTATTTCTCATAAAGGATTACGACCCCATCACCATACAATGTGCAGTCGTGTCACCAGTAATGCTCTGCAGCTTTTTTATAATTTGGCACATGCAGATACTGTTAAGGAAACTCATTGTTGATATGCCAAGAAATGAAAACTGTGAGCAGGGTTAATTGAAAGTCCTTTTTTTAAAACTTGGCTTGATAATAAGTGTCATAATCATAAACTCGCATATGAGTGGGAAAGATTCCATTACAGAGGCAAGATATAACCATAATTTGGCATGATTTTATCATATGTATGTACAATCTGTCTTACAAACAGGCTGTGTCTAATCTCATTAGTATACTATTAATCCTATTATATTGGTTATGGTGTATACACGGCCGGATTAATGTTTCATGAGGCCCTAGGCTGAACCTCAATGTGAGGCCCCTTGCTGGACCTGACCTAAGACTGCCAATCACTGTAGAATTTAAACAATGTCGATCAAGCAACATTGTCATAAAAGCCAATAAACGGATCGCTGTTTGCTTGATTGTAAGTCTTCTATACAAAATTACATGCTCTGGATGCCAACCGGAAAGAAATCACTCTCTACCTATATTTCAGTTCAGTTGACCCTGTTCCATGTGATATGATACACATTTCCCTGGTCGTATTTCATGAGACCACGCAGCTCTATTATCAGCTGTACAATTATTGTAATTACAGCTTTTTTGCAATAATCTGCGATTATTGTGAAATATCTTACATAAAGAGAAAATATCTCATATAATTATGAAAAATGTATGAAAGTAGTAAAAAACAAAACATGTGAAAATTGCCGAAAAATTAGAAATTGTACATTTCTTCCTAGATAGTAGTACATTTTATCCAATTATTGCACAAATATTTATGAGATAATCATAATAATCATAGAATTATTAATTCTAATTATGGCATTAATATCAGCAACAACATAACAATTTGAACATAACTGCAGACATTTTTTTGACCAGTTTCAGTGGCATTAACTGATTTCAAGAAGGAAAATAGCCACTTTTCATGCTCGAAAATAGTCGTTTTCCGGTAATCCAAGGGCTTAATTGATCAATTATCGCATGTTATGCAGTCATCTTGACCTTTGGGTAATTTATTATCATCATAGATGGACTCTCATAAACTCTCATAAACTCCTATATGAACAATTTTAGTGGCACTGGGATGATTACAGACAGGAAAATAGCCACTTTTTGTGCTCGAAAATGGTCATTTTCGGGTCCCTTGAGGGGCCCTCCAAAGATGGTGGTGGGGGGGGGTCTAACCCTTAATGGATTTGGCTGAAATTTGGTGTATGGACTTTTTACACATGGGAGCACAACTGAGCCCAAAAAGAGCTTTATCCGAAAATATTTTCAAAAAGTGGGACACTCTAATGTGACACCTTCCATATACTCGTTAAAACAGATATTTCTGGGCCACATGATCTGCGAATACAAATTGGGGACAATTTGAGGCCCCTTAATATATGCAATTGGCCCAACTTGCTCTCTGGAATTTCTGAATTTGTGGGTCGTTTTTTTTCTCACAAAATTTACACTAATTCAATATTTTTTTTACCCAATGTGAGGCCCCCCTGAGGTGTGAGGCCCTAGGCTATAGCCTACTCAGCCTAATGGATAATCCAGTCCTGGGTGTATACACCATTGCCTGAACTTCAGATATCTTGGGTTATTTAGTTACCATACAAGACATAAGTGTTGTATGACTTTTAGTATGTCATAGCCACATTGCACAAGAAGATCTTTGCTCCAAAACGCATCTGAGAACTGAAACATGCCAATGATTTGTATCCAACTATTACTGTATAATTTATAAGTATGTCTTGAAATTTGGAGGACCCATTGGAATCTTTAGTTCAATCAAAATTTCAACCAATTAACTTCATATAATATAGGTTTGCCTATAGGAGTACTTTATACATCTTAATTATTACACAAGTGTCATCTGCTTTCTGGCTTGTACCTCATTGTTTCTGCATCAGCACACCTTGATGTTTTGCAGAAAGCATGTAAAATAACCAAGCAATAAAGTGACTCCCTTGTTTTTCTTTCCAGAATCATTGAAGACCAGAGTGCACTGACTTCCATTGGCCCAGATGACCTGTCTCCTTACAAACAGCTGCATAAATTGTAAGTATGAGCTTTGAATAACTTTTATTTATTTGAACTGAAGACATGTCATTTTGGGAAATAGTATTTTTGTCATAATGATGATCTTAATGATTATTTTATGGAAAATGTTGAGGACAGTTCTTAAATTTCGATAGATTTTTAAAAATCGTTTTTTAAAGTGTGGCAGGGTACATACATAGACTGTATTGCAGCACTGAAAATGTTAATAAACTGTTATAGTTTGAAATACTAGGTCTTCCAATATTCTTTCCAATCATTTTTCATTCCACAATCCACATATGTCAAGTTTCTGTACAGTGCTCTCTGATTAATGTTCAAGCAACAACATGCCTATCAATAAACTATTGAAACAATGTCTCATCAAAAAAAGAAATATTTGATTTATAGATCGAGAGCAATTTCTTTCATTTATTTGAAATATTATACCTTATTTCAGAACCATAAGGAGATGTGGGCTCAAAGGTTTGGCCCAGTCGGTATTTGCACATAACAGACATCTCATCAGCATGTAAGTTGTGACTCTATTGATCTGTTCCTTGAACGCTTTACAGCAATGGAATTATGAGTGATTACTGAAATGCACTAGAGCTCTTTGCAGATTTGTGGTCCACTGGAAAAATTTATTTTCTTTTATCAATTGGCACACTGGCTTTGCCATGTCATTGACAGTTTCCTGTTGGTCTCCTAATTTTCTCATTTGATAAAATACCATAAGTCGTTCGAATTAGTTTGTTTATTGTCAACTATGCTACATGGTATGATGGGCACTGAATCAAGTCAATCAACTGACTCACCATTACTGACACAAACAAAACATTTTTTAGCTTGTGACATCACAGGACCAAGTTGAAAGTAAATTTTGAAACTGTTTGGACCACCAGTCTGCAAACAGCTATAATGATCCTTGTGTGGTCATATTCCTGTGCTTGGAATGTTTTGTTTTATGGCTCACAACCAGTAATTGAGGTAATTGTTCTTATCAGTAAACGTCAGCTGCTTTAGATGCACACATGAAAAATGTGTTAAACACTGTGACACCAAGCAACTTTTTAATATTTCATTTCCTAGGTGAATTTATCTTCCTTTTTCTGCCAGTTGCAACCGGCTTATCAGAGTGTCATTATCCATAAAGCATGTAAATAGGTTAATTAGGCCCAAAAGAGCATGAAACAAAATTTCATAATTGTGCTTAAACTTTCAGACAGTGTCTGCCATGTCATAATGAGCAGGATGTTTTGAGAAACAAGCTTCATCTTTAATAAAAAGACTCAAGATAGGCTTCAGAACTTCTCACTCATCTTCGAAGAAACTGGAGTCTTTTGTCACGTAAAACTTCAATGAAGTCTGGCATATATTTGTGATAGGCCATATCTCTTCATAGCACTCAATGTATCTGTATGCCTTTGCAAAAAGAAATGTTTATGACATTTCTGACTAAGGATATCCAGCCAATAGCATCAAGGTTGAAACTTGTATGAGACGGCTGAAGAATAAGGGCTCAATATTACCAACATGAGTTTAGACGACATAGTTTTAAAAAGACATAAGCAGCATTTATAATATGCATGAAAAATATTGCTGGAAGGTTAACATGATTTAAGATGTCAAAACTCTGATACCAAAGACAGCACGAGGTATGCTACCATTTTGACAATTTAATTAAAGGTTTGTCTGATTCAAGGAAAAAAACCGAAATACTTCTAAAATATAATTTGTTAGTTTTGAAATGCAGTCAGTAAAACTGTTGTAAATATCGGAGCTGTCTGAGAGTGGGAATGAGCTAAATACCATGTACCTTTTAACATTACCCTGCCTTTCAACATGATTAATATGCTATTTTTGAAAAGGTCTCATGCAAGTTGGTTGCGAAGAGTAGTTTCGGCACAAATTCCCAATAATTTGTTCCTTGGAAACTCTAATTTCAAGAACATTGGAAAACAATTTGATGAATTGTCAATCATTCGCTGAAAGAATATTATGCAATTGCATTTTAATGACACGGAACAGATTTGCTCAGATTGTGCTTTGTCATTTAAAAAGATGTCATTCATAAATGAATCAAATCATGCAGGACATTTACTCTGTTGATTTCAGGGATTTGAAGGACAATGAGATTGAACTCTTTCCATTATCACTGACTTTACATCTTCATTTGCAGGACCTGTGAGTATCATATGTCACTAGTCTACTAGAAAATAATGGACATTTTTCGCATTCAGTTATTTCAAGACATTAAAAATAATTGTCGAACGAAAAGTCTGCTGTTAGGTAAATCTTAAAAAAAGTATACGCTCAATTTTGCACACATCTTAAAATATGCAGATCAGTACATATATATCATTCAAGTTAGTCACATTATTTTAAAGGTAGATCTGCATTCAGCACCAAAAAGAGATACAGCTAATTTTTTTTAATGCAATGACAAAGCCCAAAATTTTGTAATATACCCTTGTAAATGATACTAATCCTGACCTTCATTTTGTGTTTAGCATCCTTGATGGCAACCCACTGGCCTGCAACTGCAGTCACAAGTGGCTACAACTTCTGCAGAAGAAGAAATTAGGGGTCCTTGGCAACAGTCTCACTTGTGTCCTTGACCGTCAGGAACTGGCCTTGGCAGACGTGAACATCACTGAATGTCGTGAGTTAATCTTCTCATCCCCTGTTTTTTACTGCCTTTCAGAGATGGTATCAGGTATGGTTTGGCAGACACCACGGAAGAGTAAGGCTGAGTGGTATAGTGTGCTCGGAGTGTCTCATTTATTTCTGAGTTGTCCCACTTGTCTGACTTCTTGCGGATATTTTTGTATTTTTTGCATTGAGCCGAATGAACTTCTCGCCAGAAGCTTTGTTTGTTTAATGTGGTTTTTATAAAAGAGTAAACACAGAATACCTGGTACGTGTAAATGAATTTTAGCAATGAGGAATTAGTCACATATAAGATAGTCAACTTCCTTCAAATGTTGGGGCAGGGTGCACGGATGTTATCTGCCTTTAACAGTTTAGAAATTTCCTGTCTAGAAAATAGCGTATCACAAATTAAGAACCTCTTCTACAGAAAGACTGGAAAAGAAGGTTTGGCAAGAGAATAAGTTGAAAATGAAAGTGCATCTCAGAACCGAAAAATTCAGTCAAGAGTGAGTTCCTATAAGAGCACCCATCAGAAGAAGTTAAGCTTGTTTCAAAAAATAATAGTGAAATGGACAAAATGACAGTTGTCATTGCAGCAGTCACTGAAAGTTGAACTTTTATCAGAACATCAAAATTACCATAAAACGTGAGCACTTCTACTTTTTTCCAGAAATCCCTGAAATTGAGGTTGATCCAAGACGCATCTCCATCAATGCAAGCAGTGACATTACGATCACATGCTCGTTACTCAAGGGATCTCCCACTCCTGAATTGACCTGGGACGTTTCCGAAGTTGTTTCGAATTTTACTGTTGAGTCTTCAATATCTGCAGAAGGAAGGAGAGAGGAAACATTGATGCTGAATGATGTACAGGTAGAAGACAGTGGGGAAATATACTGCTTGGCAACTAATGAGGCAGGGAGGACAAGGAGGCCAGTTACAATCACAGTTTATGGTAAGTTCAACCATATGCATGTCAGCATAAGTTATACAATCATTTTGAGGTGTGTAGTTAGCATTTCAGGTAGTTATCTTTATATATGTCTTTTGAACACACAATCTGCTAAAAAGACTTGCATTTAATATCTCTGGCTCTGGTGTACTTCTGCAATGGCTCAGCTGACTATTTCAAAATGGCACCGCAACTAAGTTAAAACAATATTATGTGGTGTTTGCCTGTTTGAAACAATGGCTTTGAAACAACATTATTTGAAAAGCACTTGTGTTTGAAAAAATTATTGTTGTAACTTTTAAAATGTGTTGAATATGAGCCCAAGATTACACTGCCAGCACATGAACTCAACTCGTCTGACACTAATAAAGAATTTCTCTCTGAAATTCCTGTATATCAGAAAGTTGAATCCATGTTAGTCAATCAAACTTCTTAATGCACTCCTTATTTTACAGGACCCCCAAAACTACTGTCCTTCAAGTTCCATGCCAATGCTTTCTACATTTCTTTCACCTTTGAAGTCATTGGGGCTCCAACTCCAGAACTAAGGTGGCTGAAAAATGGGGTGCCATTGCATGTGGAGGAAAAGGTTAATGGGCACTTCAATATTTGAAGAAACATATACTTTATACATTTGTTAGTATGAAAAATGATTTATAAGCAAATGATTAGACACAAAGTCTCCACAGAAGATTATTCCTTATCTGTAGTAATCAACAGCTGTATTCAACTCAGTTTATACTTTATTCAAAATTGCAGGAGTCTATGAACCTAAAAATCCAGGAACAGACAGACTACTACATCAGAGGTAACTTGCAATTTACCAACCCTCCAACGAATACCCACAACGGAAACTACACCCTGATTGTCAAAAACAAATATGGGATTCATAACATGACAACCAAGGCCATCTTTCTGGAAAACTCTCCCGGTGAGTGAAGTATATAATGTTAATTTTTTCATCAATCTGTCTTGCCAAATAATATCCCAACAAAATATTATATTACTGCCAATTTCATTATAGTCTGGGTATTTCTGTGCTCCTTTCTGACCTACCTATGAATAAGGTACTGGTGTACTTAGATCTTAGTTATATTATTAGCTGCAGCAGAATCTGCAGATACTACACGCAGTACATGGTCCAAATAATAGGTCTTTGGACTGTGGAGCTTTCCTGCAGAATCAGGCAATCTACTTTTACTTCAATTAAACTGGAAGCTGCCACTTCCTGCTCAATGAATAAAGTGGCCTGTCCCCCTTGACCAGTCTCTCTATATTCTATCTCAATATTGTTCAGTTTGGCTCAAATAGAGCACATGGTACCATTCTGACTGACAACAGTCTGCTGTACAAACAGAGTGAGCCTGGCTGCAGACCGATGAAGTTCACGTCAAATGGGTATCAAATTTGCTTCTAGGTCACTAAAACTGCTGCGTCTAAAGTCCGCGCTGCTGCCTATCAGGTCTGTGCCCTGCAGAACCCAGCAGAATTTTGCTGGCCTGCTTCAAAAATGGATGCAAGCGAGGACCTGATTGGCAGCACCTTCAGTGAAATGTTGTAGCCTGCTCGCTAACACTCGCAACTGATTTAGCAGGCTACTGTAACACTCGCAACTGAGTCAGCAGGCTACTGTAGCCTGGGTCATACAGATTGTAGCTTGCTCAAGCAATATTAATTTTGTGTATTTAATTTATCCCTAGATCATTACCTCTTCACTTTGTTTCGTCTTTCCTCCTTTTCTTCATTCCTTCTTTTCTTTGTTCCTTTTTTTCTTCGTTTCCTTTTTTCTTCTTTCTTTCTATTCTGCTTTCCTTCTATTCTTCTGTTCTACTTTCCTTCTTTTCTTCTTCCCTTCTTTTCTCTTTTTCTTCTTTTCACCATTACTACTCTTCTCCTTTCCTTATTTTCGTCTTTCCTATTTTCTTCTTTCTCCTCTTCTCTCCTGCTGTTCCCTCCAAGCATTTCATGAAAGCAAAGGTGTTGAGGCATACTGCAGCAGCATTCAATGTCATGCTCAGCAGCTGTCTATCAAAATGTTTGTCAATTCATTCAATATTATTTGATGGAAAAACGTTTCCATGCCAGGGCAGCGGTTCAATGTTCTGTTTGAAATCTGACATTGAGGTTAGTTTTAAAATGCTGGGATATCAACGTACTTTTCGAACCAAATTCACCGTAAATACACCGTAATGTTGATGCAAATCCCAAAAAGTTGAATTACATTAGACTAGAATCACAGTACTAAAATATCGGAATGAGACATTTTTCAAATATTGAAATATTGTTGTATTAGTATATGGAGTGCTCAGCAATTTCTGCAGGAACACTTTTCTTTGATTCAGTGTTGTCATCAGGCAAGCCTCGTACTGGTCCGATCAGGAAGTTGAAACCGGCACCAAATACAGAGGGCAGCAGTGTTGAGGGGATGGAAAGGGATGACCATGTGACTGTGATGGACGACACAGAAGATTTAAGGAGGTCAGACCGGAAAAAGACAGTAAGTGACTCTCTGAAATTTAACATCCCAAATCACACATGTATATCAGATAATTAGTGTAATAGGTACTAACGAAACTAACTGACACGTCCTCAAAAATGACAACAACTTGCCGGAGAGAAAAGCACAATCTTGACACTATACCCTGGGAAATATGCTTCATATCTTTTGTCCATCCAAGCTGTCTTCTTTCAACCTTTTCAATCTTTTTCATCTGACTATTTTGCCGTCGGTCTATTTGCTGTCTAGTATCTTCAAATCCCATCCAGAAACCTTTCTTCCATTAAATGTCTGTATAAAATGTTGTTTCTTTTCTATTGCAGTTCATAATTGCAGCAGCAGTGGCATCAGGCCTTGCACTAACTCTTGGCTTGTCTTTGCTTTTCGCCTGCTGTGTCAGAAGGTACAAACGTCTTAAGTCGGATGTCCGTCGACAGGAAAGCCTTTTCCAGAGCATGTTGCCTTTAAGAGCTATGACAGCATCTCCGCATGCTAGGCAACTATTCACCAGAGAGACCATGCCCTTAAATGCACCTCATGTGCTGGATAATCCGAATTACCTGTCTAAGCAGGAACCTTTCACTGGAGGAGCTTGTGAGTGCAATTTTAAGCTGTCTCTCTGGGGGTCTTTACATTGCTTGTACTTGCCATACATCAGAGGGCCTAGTAAATATTAATGGATCAGTCATTTATAATGCTGTATTGTGTTCAATTAAAAGGTAAAAGTAAGATTTAACCCCTCTATTACTCATTAGTTCCTTCAAAGGCATAGAGAATTGAAAAATATTAATAATTTTGGTTACATACGTTGTAGATCAAAAGGACATATGAATTAATATACGATACATTTCAAGTTGAACAAGTGCATAGCAGGTGTGATAATGTAAGGAGTCAGGAAGTACACATGTGAACTATTGGGATGAGTTAGAGCTTACTTAATTTGAGCCCTGTTGCAGAAGGAAACTCTCAAGTTTGTCCAATTGAGCAGAATGTACTCAAATAAACATGTCTCATGACATGACAGCACGGAGTAACAGTGCACGCATGAAAGTTGACCATGTAATTTGAATTTCTATAGTTAATCAAGTGGCATTGCACATCACATTTATGATTCAAATTACTTTGACCTTGGAAATAGGAAGTAGCATGTGGTCCTGCAATTTTCTCTCAATATCGAAGACTTATTTGATGAGCCCAATTTCAGAAAATTTTCATAATTTCCTATTTCCTCTTTCAGCAATATGTCATGTCAAACGAAAGCAGATCAGATTTATTCGAGAATTAGGAGAAGGGGCTTTTGGTAGAGTGTACCTTGGCCTCTGTTATGCCTTACATGACAGTGAACATCCAACTATGGTGGCTGTGAAAACTCTAAAAGAAACCCGGATGGATGATAATCGAAGAGATTTTGACCGTGAAGCAGAACTTTTGACAACCCTACACCACGAGAATATTGTGACATTTTATGGAGTCTGCATTGATGGAGAACAAATGATGATGATATTCGAGTATATGGAAAATGGTGATTTGAACAACTTCTTAAGGTAAGAAATACATTGATAGTTATAATATTCTAATGAAACTGATAGATTTTCCCAAATTTAAGATTTCATGCCTATCCAGGCGTCCAGGCCCCTTGGCATTGAACGAATAGTTCTCATTGCATGCCTTGTAATGTCATATTTTAAGATGATTTTCGTGCTTTATTGTAGACCCTATCCCTTTTAACAACATCTTATATTGATTTGATGCCTTAATGCTTCGCATTTTCCTTCTAGGTGTCATGGCCCTGATGCCCTGTGTCTGGGAAAGGTGCCTGGAGTGGTTGTGGTGTCAGCTGGAGGAGACGGGGCCACAGAAAGTGCTCATAAAGAACCCCATTTCACCCTTTCCATTCCCCAACTGCTGCACGTCTGTAAACAAATAGCAGCAGGGGTGGAATACTTGGCCTCTCAGCATTTTGTCCACCGTGATCTAGCTACAAGGAATTGCCTGGTTGGAGATCAACTCACTGTCAAAATAGGAGACTTTGGCATGTCAAGGGATCTCTACAGCACAGACTACTATAGGGTTAGTCCCATCTTCTAAGTTTTAAGTTCTAACTACTTTCGCTTAGGGCAACAGTCTGTTGATGCTTGGCGTTAGTAATTGCCTAGGTTACTTTCAATATCCCAAATAAAGTACATTACTTCCATGCAAAAACACTATACCGTGAACCATTACGAAAATATGTACATTGTATCATATTTATCTCACAGATTATCAAAGTAAACCCTATGTTGTGATGATTTTGCATCGTTGAAGCATGTCTTAAAAGTGCTTTCTATTCCCTAATCTTTATAACTGGAACAAATGGGGGGGGGACGAGTTGTGCATCATTGAGAGAAGTTATAATGGATTTGACACCACCATCTTGTGCAATGTCACGTTTCTTCATCCAGTATATCTTATGATGGAATCTTAACCATTTGCATATCAGTATGGTCTGACAATAATCTTGATGGGTCATTTGATATCTGGTGCAGTCCTCACATTAAACAGCAAACTATAGCATGGTATGTGAACACAGCCTCTAGTCCATTTTTGAAAGTGATGTTGTCCCGATGTCCCATTAACCTTTCACTTCCGTGATATCATAACCATTGCCCTTAGCAAATGTTCACCATGGGTATTTTTGTCCGTCGTGGTAAGGTCACCTGCCTCTGGCATAGAGTATTTTTGCAGCCACTTGCTGAGCAAACGCACATAATGGCCTGTCCTAGTGGCTAGCATGCAGGGCTAAGTGACTTTTTAGTCTTTGGAAAAAAAAGGTAGGAATATAAAAGTAACCTTGGAACATAAATGGGAAAACCAGTCACACAACGCAAATGCAATTAAAACATTAAGGTGTTTACAAGTTTACATGTTTATTCAGGAAGATAACACCAGCAATGCTGTTTTGAGTTATGTCCATAAACAATTACACGTGACAACAAATGAATAAGTAAAATATGAAAAAGTACAGTTAAAGTAAATCACCCTGAAGTACACCAGAGACACTGATTGTTTGTTTGAGCTAGCCTGGTTGCTATAAACAAGGCCTACACATCCACATGACTGTCTGTTGTTCAATTGTGATGTCACCAGAGCTGATGAGGTTACAGTAGCCAAACTCCAATTGTGATGTCATCCCCCTGGCGGGTTAGAGACAGAACAGCTAAATGTGCCTGTTATGTGTACCGGTACTTAGCTTTGACTGACCACAGCTCAAAAAACCAATGAGTTTGGACCACTTAATTTGTTTACCAATTTACAGTTAATAAAGCAAGGATCATCTGGTTAGCATTTTAAAAACATGGTAGTACTCTAGCTATTTTCTTATCGATAAAAACTTGCAATTTAAGAATTTTTTATTAACATTTTAATGTAAATACAATTGGCCCCTAGAAAGTAAGTGCACTTGTTTTTTGAATAGGTTTGTAGCATTAAGGCCCAGTAACATCATACTGCAATTTCATAAATATGGTAATACTTTAGGAGTCATTAGGACTTTAGGGTGTTTAACTTTAAAACACAATTAAAATTAGAGAAGAGCACAATTAGGTACAGATAAAAATAATGTAATAGTCAATATAA
The DNA here is from genome assembly GCA_026936325.1 of Platynereis dumerilii. Taxonomy (NCBI): domain Eukaryota; kingdom Metazoa; phylum Annelida; class Polychaeta; order Phyllodocida; family Nereididae; genus Platynereis; species Platynereis dumerilii. The sequence goes on from JAPTHN010000001.1 coordinate 10,346,264, forward strand.
AACAGCAGTTTAAAATCTTTGTAAATTTATGAAAACGTATTAACAGAGATTCCTTTAAAAAAAACGTTTAGACTAGTAATTTCTCTAAGCTCTTTGGTAAAGAGCTCCATTGGAGTGTACCTTTGTAAAATAATGAGTGTGTGGGTCCATCATTAATAAACAAATTACCATGGATAGCACGTCTAGTGCCATGATCATGCACAAAGTTAACATGTTGAGATAGATAAGTGGAATTACAGTCATGGATAATACGCCACATGAATATCATGTAATTATAAAACAATCTATGTTTGACACTCATCAGCCTTCGATGGCTCAGCATGTCATCGATGGGTGTTCTTGACTCTGTTATCAAGATGGCCCTCATTGCCCTGCTCTGCAGTCTCTGGATACGGGTGATGTTACTCTGCAATGTGCAATGCCAGATGGTAGAGCAATAGTCAATGTGTGGTAAGATGAGACTGTCATATAATGTCTGTCTTGTAGCCGTTAATTGGTACAATTTCTGAGCATCTTTTAAGGATGCCAATGGACTTGTTAAATTTCTTAACCTTAGAGATGTAGGCATTAAAGATGCACATGTAATCAACCTCAATAACACATCCAAAATTTGAGAACATTCAATTTGTGATCTCATTGCATCAATCTGGTGATAATGCTTTAGGCAATGGACTTTAGTGACATCACTGACCCAGGATTTACTTCCAAGACGAGCCTTGTCAGTGGTCATACCCACTCTTGCTTTCATAGGAATGCATCAACCTTAAACAAATCGCAAATCTAGCAACACACAGTGAAATCTGACCTCTTAATTTCCAGGTTGGTGGACACACCATGTTGCCAGTTCGATGGATGCCTCCTGAGTCCATTCTCTATCGGAAGTTCACTGTTGAGTCCGACGTCTGGAGCTTTGGAGTGGTCCTGTGGGAGATCTTCACTTACGGAAAACAACCTTGGTATGAGCTCTCCAACCACGAGGTTAGTGAAACAAGATTCTTAAGGCATACATTTGATCATACACTTAAGGGGTTTTTACAAGCTTGGAGCAGAAAGCATTCTGAAAGCTGTATTATACAATGTCATATGAAATGCTTACAATTTTGTGACTATGAAATGCTTGTATTACAATTTTGTGACTATATTAAAAAATGCACTTTGAATATATTTTTTCGAGTGGAGCATAAGCAGTACATATACTGAACCGCAAGATAAAGTTATAAAAACATAAAATGTTCCAAGGTATTTTGAAAATTTTCCTTTGTTGCTCAGTGCATCTTGAAGAATTTTTTCAAGACATTGAAAGTTGGGAACACTGGATTGGTTTTAAGCCAAGGTATTTCATATCAAAGTGTAAGAGAATTGCAATGTCCCGAAACAATTACTGAATATAAAATATTTGTATATACATCCTAAGCTCACATCATATATGTTATGAATATGAATTAAGTGCAAAATTAACTTGTGCTGATGATTATATATTTCAGGTTATCCAACACATCCAAGTTGGCAAGCTGTTAGAGTGTCCAAGAGTCTGTCCTCAAGACATTTTCAAAATCATGCTGGGCTGTTGGGAGTCCCATCCACATGACAGACTAACCATGGCACAAATCCACAAACAGCTTCAACACATGTGTTCTAACCAGCCGGTTTATCTTGACATCATTGCTTAATTACGGATTACTGTCTCTTATGACCTGGATATGGCTAGTTTATCAATATCAGTACATCCTATGGTGGCAATTCCAAACTGTTTCTGACTGATGTCACAATCCAGGATTACAGCAGATGGATATAAAGTTATGGTGAAAAATTAAAGGATTATTAAGAATGCGTTCTAGTCAAAGACATTATTTCATGGATTTTACTCAATTCTAAGATATTTTACAAATACTGTTTTATTGTAATGATATATTTGTCTTTCGTGGAAAATATTTGTCTTTTAAATATTTTTGATATTTGTTGTGTACAAACAGTGAACTATTTATCAGAATCTAAGGGTTTATCTTAATACTTTTCTGTGTGAAGAGGTGCAACCATTCAAGTTCTCTACTTATGCCCTTCAGCGGAAAGTGAAGACTTAATTAAGAGCAATGGTCATCTTATGAATGATTTGAGAATGAAAGAAGCTGAACTTTTTCCGTAAAATACAAATTGAAACTGACAAGGAAGTATGTGGTTTTCTGATGGTGAACAATATTGTAAATAATGTTGTAAATAGCATAAGATAAATGCTTTTGTACAGTTTATAAGGATTAAATATAATGCATATTCACCAATAGGGTACATAGATGAAAATGAGTATATAAATCTGTCAAAAAAGTCCATGTGTGTAATTACACTTAGTCTTATTGTTTTACATTCCAATTATCTCAATTCTTTCATCTTGCTTATTTGTCAACAGTTTTTGCAAGATATACTAGTCTCCTGCTTTTGTTAATGGTACAGTGTGTTGCTATATATAGCGTTATACAACGTAGTATCAATTCAAGAAATTATTTCTAATATATTTGTCGCATCATTTGACATGATCTTGTGATTGAGGATTTCTTTTTAATAATATATGGATACTGCAGAATTAAATAAACGTGTCCGCTTGTCATATTACTGAATTGTATTTAGCTCTGTGCCTATCCCATACCATGGACAACTTCATCTTTGTGCATTGAGTTTAAACTAAGGGCTGATGTACATGTGTCTCCTGTAGGTAATACATGACTGCTCAGACTGTTACATGTACATAGTTTAGTCTAACTATAATAAAATTATTGTTGATATTAACTTCGCTGTCTTGCTTGTATTCTTCCACTAGGGTGTAGCAAATTAGCCAGTATCTAAAGAGAGGCGTCCTGAATAGCCGATACTCCACTTGTCATCACTGCCCAACCAAGCTCAGATGTCTAAATTCTGGGATAACTGATCGACATGACTGGAATTGATGAGCAGGAAAGGGAGATTCTAATCTGTACAATGAGTGATATCATCTTGTTGCACTTCGACATCATTGGGGCTAGAATAGGGTTTGCTAATTTCCCAGTTTTCCGAGAAACCGGGAAACCGGGAAATGAAGTGCCCAGAACCGGGAGTCCCGGGAATCCCAGTTTTGGTTTTGGTCATAATCTAACCTTGAAATTCATAGGACGTTTTCCCACATCAAACCTTTTTTTTCATCAAAAATCAACAATTAATGAAAAAAGGAAATTCTGGATGGCCAGTTGCAAAAATAGGGTGTTAATAGATATTCATACAGGCGTGTGTGTATGATTCATCACTCCAATAGAAATATACTTTGATTCTTCCCAAACTGTTGTCTTGTATATATTTTCCCATAACACATCTTTTGATACTTTATAAAGTATCATGTATACTTTTAAGAAATTTAATATGATACAAACTGAAATGCTTTATTGGGCAATAAATTATTGCATTTGTGTGTTCCAAATGATTATTCTTGAAAGAAGGACTTATAATTGAATACACATTTCTTGTCATTAAACAGAAAATTTGGCTTAGGCACCACAAAATATGACATTATTAAAATAGAGCAAAATAGAAAATATGTTGAAATAAGATTTTTTTTTGCAGAAACAGATCATGCCATCAGATATTGTAAGTATATTGATAAATCCTTATGACAATTTAATGACTTTATTATGTTGAAAATTACAAGGCCAGTCCAAAACTATGTCTGCAAATGGAGTGATTGTTCATGGACAACAAAGTTAGAACTGTATCCACATAAAATGCTCCGTTGTTGCCTGATACAATAATTTATAATTTTTCATCACTCTACATCACTGATAATCTAATTTTTGAAGAATAAGGAATCAGTTTTTCTTGAAATAAAAAAGATAAAATGCTGAAAAAGATCATGCCATCAGATATTGTGGGCGTATTTAGAAATCGTTATGACAATTTAATGACTTTTCATGTTGAAAATTTCAAGGCCATGCAGCCCAAAATTTTATCTCCAACAGTTACTGTAGTGACTGGTAATGGACAATAGAGTTCTATGTCCAAATAAAATGCTCCACTGTTGCCTGATACAATAAATGATAACTTTTTTTTGCCATTCTACATCACTGATAATCAAATTATTTTCATAAAATAAGGAATTAATTTTTTCCATTTCCTAAAAACGCTGTATCCAGTCCCGGTTTGTATTTCCCGGTTCTCCCGGTTTCAGTTTTTTGCCCATTTCCCGGGAATTACCCGTTCCCGGGAGCCCCGGGAACAAACCCTAGGCTAGAATTAGTATGCTAATCAATGTTGTCAATTTCTACAGACCATTTTACATCAGTTAGTTAACCGTTTTACAACACAATATGTATTATTGTTTCATTTGACTTTTACATGTAGGCATAATCATCACCTGATTAACTTTGGACTATAATCTAAAATTATTAATCACCTTGTCTAGCTTGAAATAACCGACCTATTTCCTTCATGGTCTATGCCCCCGTTTCAGGATTGAAATATGAGTGTGATAAACCCAAAAAATTTCAAAATCTATATAAGTTATAACTCAAAATTTTCCCAACAGAATTTTTTTGTTTCTGTCTCAAATTGATGTCCTGACCTTGCTCTACAGCTGCGTACTCTTTGTCTTCACGCTTATTTTTTCTAATTTTAAAGTTTGCTCAGGGGCACTGTGAGAACAAATCAGGTGAAACTGGAACTGTATTACATTGTACCCATGGATGTATATTATAAATAAATAAGACTTGAGATTAAATTTTAATTTGACTAAAAGCTTGGCAAAGGTTTTAACAAGCTGATCAAGACTTGCTGTCCAATATGTACAAATCAATTTTAAAAGGTATTGAGAATAGAAAAAAAAAATGCAATTAACCTTTTATTCTATATGTTGTTCTTACACAGATGATAAACTACTTATTGTTTGATAACTTTGCTAGGAAAATAAAAATAAAAGCTTTATTTTGAAAATCCAAACATTTTTCTTAATGTGCCGAAGAAATACTATTTAAAATGACACCCATTGTCTGAATGGGGCCTATTGTCTTTTACAAGGAAATTAGGTCACTGCATGCACCTGACCTTGTACGTAGGTGCGAGAATTACCCTCTTTTCAATTTGACAGGGAACGTTTGGGCCTACAATAGAATATCAATGCAGTACATTAATTTTCATCCTTTGTTTGCAATAAAGTTAATCTGTGTGAATTAAACATACATTTTTCATAACTTATTGGATCAATGACATTCACTATTCGATTACCTTTCAGAATTTTTTTTTCTTTTACTGTCTTAGATTTGTTTTAATGTTTCATAACGCAGATCTATCTGTCTATCTATCCAAAGAAACGGTTTTCCCTACAGGGCGTCTACAGAAAAAGAGGACTGTCACTTTTCTTCTTTTTCACACTCATATAAGTTCAGAATTTGGCGATAAGTCTAACATAAGAATGGATTTGATAATCAGCCATATTAGGTCTATTGCAAATATGTTTATTTTTGAATTAGATCACCTCATAAAGGCAAAATGCAACCATGATATGCAAAAGTGCTTCCATTGCTCTAAGCTGAAAAAGATCGTCCTGTTTTCCTCATTGTTGATGAGAAATTTTTCACCATTTATGGTGCTTGTGAGAGAAGGAATGATTCATGCGTGAGTAGTGGGACATTTGCCGATGCTCCAGCTGCCAATAATTCAATTCAGGACCAAACACTCGGTGTTCAACATGGAGTCATCTGATGACAAGAAAATCACAAAAATGGTCTCAAATAACCATCGAACAGAGTGCTGGAATCAATGCAAATGTTTATAATAACATTCTGAAATAATTTGGGGTGGCATGGCGTCAGACGAGAAACTCTTTTGTTGACAAAATCATCTTCCTGCAAGGTGAAGCACTTGCTCATACTGCAAAGAAGACTCAGGAGTGCCTCAAAACAAGCCTCCCAAGCTAGGTAGAGTGCTACCCCTTGTCTCCTGAGCTGGACCCAGTGGATTATTCAGTATGGGCAAATAGGGAGACAGAATCCAGCAAGTTATCTCAGCCCTCGCATTAAAGTTAAAGGCCTCCGTCACGTCTGCATGAGGCAAAATATTCGTGGAGAGCATCAAACACGCTTTTGCATCATTTATGTCTCATCTACAGAAAGTTACCACGGCAAGGGGTGCGAATAATGGGTAATTTAACTGTTCTGAATATACTGTTCATATACAAATCATGTTTTGTTGAATAATGATGCTTGGCACAAAATTAAATGCAAACAAATCCAATTGTGTTGACTGTCCTCTTTTTCTGTAGACACCCTGTAAATATTCCCATTTGCTTTTAAAAAAATAACACTACTTTTTCGTCAATATATTCAAAATCGTTTGTGTGAGATTTTTATACAGAATGAGTATTAATGTTGATACACAATATCACAATATTGATGACTTGAAAAATTGTATGATCAGATGATAGTGTTATTATACATTAAATTTTCAAAAAGACTGCAATTTTGTTGTCGACAATTGTGATTCAATGTTTGAGACATCAAAAAGTACTGGGTACTGGAATTAAGTACATTGATTAAAAAAGTACTGGGAACTGTACTGGGTACTGGGAACATTTGGAAAGTGCTATACTGGACTTGAGTACTTTGAAAAGTACTGATTAACAGCCCTGCATGCATAATTATCCAATAAAATCATCCAAAAGAGTTATCTGCTGGTGTCATCAAAGAGTCTTTACTTGTTGCCAACTTGCCACAAAGGAGTTTTTGGATCTTTTGCTGCGGTGCTTCACGGAAAGAAGGCATCTGCTTGAGGGGAAGTTTATATATATTCATTTACCAATGTGTGACAACTCTCTTGCATGATCCTTTGGACCTTGATTATCACCTTTTTAATCTAGAGGGTTCAAAGGTTTTGGAGCTCACACTTACAGCCGATAATTTTGCCTGAAGTCCTATTTAGTTTTTTTAGACCGTCAGACATTGTCAGTGACTCTTAGTCGTTGTAAATAAAAGCTTCAGCAAAATATGGGAAGTCTTTCAACTGTTCAGAGAGGCTTATCCTGTCAGCAAAGGAACTCAGATAAAATGCCACATGAAGTACAAATTTTTTGCTGGAAAGGTTTCTGCTTGAAGAGGTGTTCCAATGTGTTTCATTCTTATAAAAATTTGTTCACAGACATAAGTAATTGCGCCTTAAGTCAAACTGGGGCCAACTGGTATACTTGAGATATATACTTTAGAATGCAAAGTCATTTGTTGAAAGGTTTCACGGAACATTAATACAATGTAGCTGTCCATTTTTGTGGTGTGCATCCTCATATTCATTGTGTTAAAACTTCTAGCAATTGTCTCATGTCAAATTGGAAAAAAACTATATCAGTGTCCTTTAGTTCAATATGTCCAGGCAAAACCACCACAGTCAACATATTTTGCTTGCATCAAGTTGCATGTAATCATGAAGCCCTAAACCTGTCTGGAGCAATCTAGGAGAAGTTCACAACCTCCATCTTGGTGCAAAAATGAAGCCAAATCCTTTCTTCAGAAGTGGTGCCCAACGACCAAGTCTTTCTAGAATCCCGTGGGTAGACACTTAATAGTCTCATCGATGTGACATCAAACTCTGACAGAAAAGTTTTTGTTGCTCAGTCTACTGAATGGCCATTGACGTCTTCATTATATTGACTACTAGCCTCTGGGACCCATAAGTTTGACTTCAGGGAAGGACAAACCATGCTACACAGATGTTTCATCCAGTCCCTAGATTATACTTTGTCTTATAACCGTGGTGCCTGTCTGTCATGCTAAGCCTATCAAGTGCATAAATAGAGAATGTAAAACCTTATCACACATCCACCTGACCCAATGACATCACTATGATATGGCATGGTTGGACTGAGCAGGTAGGGTTAGCTCAGTGGTAGCATGCTCGACTGTCAATCACTGCGTCCATGGTTCGAATCCAGCTCTTGCCAGGTCACCTGGCCTGATGTTGGCAGGCAGTTTCTATCATCCTTTGCCTCATTGTCGTATCCTCCTGTCCTACAATTTTTGTAATAAGCCTACCAAGTGCATAAATACAGGAGGAAAAGCCCCATTCATTTAGCCATAACTGGAACGAAACAAAAATGATAAACAGATTCATCAAACAGACACCCTTCCCTCCAGAATTCATCCATATGGAGTTAACAACAATTACCATACTTCCTCTACCCTCCCATAAATCCCACAAGCTATCAGTATTGCAGCAGAACTGAGGCTGCTGTTCCAACACTTTCTCTGTAAATAACAGTTGGTTCCTTCTTACAACATGACTTGGTGCTCAAAAACCAAAGATCACCAGTCTCTCAGGAGGCGCTCCTAAATTGTTTTTTTTTAAATTCTTGTGTTTAATAATCTGACAAGAATGGCTGTGGCGAATCCCTGGTGACATTCAATTTTGTCAGGTGATTTATTTTAAAGATGTTTTAGTGATCTTTCTTCAAAACTAGAGAGAATAAAATTTTCAATTTTCTGGCCTTGAATCATGTTAATGCCATAGTTAATTGAAATTGAACTGTCAGGCAGTGTTTGTGAATCTCAGCAGTGGCAAATCCACAGGAGGTCTGGAGGCCAGGACGCCCGAGCACACTGAGAATAAAAGTATTATTTTGAAGAAAAGTTGCGATGATGATACACTGGTCCTCGAATGCCGGAAAATGACTGGACGTTGGGAAGACCTTTAAATTGACAGTAACCATCAGGCTCATATATGCTATATTTGAAGTAAGAAGCCTTTTACAGGAATTCGCGTTGCAGTTGACTTGTGGAGTTTGAAAGCTGGTGAAATTGTGTTTTGATAGCTTTTGATGACTGTCCACGAAACTAATCAGTTAAACTTGCACATTTGCATAGCAATAGGTGGGCATTGTATCAGGAAATGATCCTGCTAAGTCTTGGTGCAGAAAAAATAATTCAAAGATGATTTATTAAGAAAAAAATATTTAAGCTCGTGATGTATGGTGCACAAATGACGTGTGGTAGAAAGAGAATGAGGTCTGCTCAAGCATGAAAGATTACTAACAGAAAAAGGAAGAGAGAGAGCTAACCATGAAACATGTCAAAACCAAACAGAAACAGTGAAATACTGGAAATAAGCTGTCTACCATAATACCTGTCTTGTTTATGCCAATGATCTTGTCAAGTGATCCCAATTGCCCACATTTCACAAGTCCAGACCGCATATTTTAAAGCATGCTGATTCTGATCTACCACAATACCTTTCTATCACTCTATCTATCTATCATTCTATCTATCTATCGATCACTCTATCGATCACTCTATCTATCTATCACTCAATCTATCACTATCTATCTATCTATCTATCTATCTATCTATCTATCTATCTATCTATCTATCTATCTATCTATCTATCCATCTATCTATCTATCTATCCATCTATCTACCTATCTATCTATCTATCCATCTATCTATAAAAGCAGTCTATGTACCCTGTTTATACAATCAATAACATGCAGAGCTGATTGAAAATTTTACAAAATGCGATCTGGTATACTCAATTGCAGGCTAAGTCAATCCTTGTTCATAAATGGTATGAGTTGCCCTGCCCACAAATGATTTCTGACCAATCAAACATGCACCTGTACTTCATGATTGGCAGGGATTACACAAATTGCTCCAATTTGTGTATATACGAATTATCACAGTTTTGTTTTATTTATACCATTGCAATATACTGAAATAAACTGGACAAACTGAAAGAAATGCTATTTACTTCTCAGCTCCAATATACACGTAAAAATGAATGAACATTGGTCATACGTGAGTAGCTTTTTACCATACGTCATGTACAGCCAAGCTCATTGATTTTAGTGTATCACAAGTCTACTTCAAAACGAATTCCTGTAAACTGTCATGGTTGATGTTATCTAGAGGTTCACAACAACAAATTACAGAAAATCTTTTCCTTAGAAACGTTGCTCTGCAACCAGGCCTGTCAGGAGTACTTTTGATAGATAGGGATTTTCTTTTAATAGACTCATTGATGCGGTATCCCATGTCTGACAGCCTGTGACAGATAGAGATTTCTGGCTGCGAAAGTACTTAACTATGTCTGTTTATGTCACCATTGCCAACTGCTAAGGTATGGTGGCGCCTTGTTACTCCTTTTAGCATTTACCAGAGCTTCGCAGTAGTTCTGATTATGTATGGAAAAGGAGAGGACAATTTCCCTGTGAAAAAAATGCACTTGTTAAATCATGCTAGATATTGTCCCTATTTTGAAATTCTTTGGCATGTACATTGCAGGTGAAATAAATAAATACATGCATGAATTATGTAACATAATTATTCAATAAAATTATCCAAAAGAGTCGGCAAGTTATCATCTGGTGTCATTTAATAGTTTTATACTTGTGGCCACAAAGGAGTTTGTGGATCTTTTGCAGTGACGCTTCATAGCCATACATTTTAAATGGGTGACAACCTTCTTGCATGATTTTAGAGCCTTATTGATCACCGTCTGAATAAAAGGGTTTGAAGGTTTTGGAGTCCACACTCACAACCAATAATTTTGCTTGCAGACTGTTTCGTTTTTTAGAAACTTTTGATCTTGGTTGATCTTCCTTGCTTTTTCTCGTGACAGATGGTTTGATTATCAGAAAATGACTAATATAAGTCTTTGCAGGGCAGATAATAGTGCTGTTGGTGAATTGTATTGGATATGCTGAGCTAGAATATGTGATCTCAATATTGTCACCAATTTTCGTTTGCGGCACCAATTTGAGATCCTATGACATTGATTTTAGTCTGGTACCTTCCCAATGGACACACTACATTAACCCGAACATTGCTAATTGTTGAAGGGCTGGTCTGTTGGTGTCATATATATATGTATGGTAGAGATTATGTTGCAACAACATGAACACGGGGTTTTCTTACAACATTGCCACATTGTCGCAAGCTGACATTGAACCATTGACATTGCCTCACAATGTTGTGAAAACGTTGCCACAACAGCGCATGCTAACTTCATATCTTCATGCTGAGACGTTGCTGTGACATTTGCTAGGCGACATTTGATAAGGATGTTGACAGATCTCTCCGCAAACAATTTGATGAATGTGATCTTAATACGAAACGGGTAGAAAAACGAAAAAAAACCTCAAAAATTCAGTATTAGACCATGAATCATGTGAGGCCATGTCAAGTTGAAATTGAACTGTCAGACAGTGTTGGGGATTCTTGGTCTCCATAAAGCTTCTGGAAAATTCCAAAACACCACTAAAGTGGCAAGGAACTTACACGAATGTAGTTTTTCATTTTAGTATGTGCATTTATGATATCCAGCCATATATGGTATTTCTTGCAAGTGACGTAAGATTAATGTCAGGCTCAACTACACCATACAATAGCATTAAAGACTATCTTGCATTGTAAAATTTGAATTTTGAGTCAGCTTAAATGATTGAGTGAGATGGTTGTGTAATTCGTTTGAGCTACCAAGGCTTGTTGTTTTAAGTTACGACAATTGACGGAATTCAACAGATTATCATTATTTAAAACAACAAGCTATGTTAGCTGAAGGAGAATTATGCAACCATGTCACTCAATCGTTATCGTTTAAGGTAACTCAAAATTTCAAAGTTTACATTCCGGTTCATGAACAACTGTAAGAACTGACAAACTGTTGGATTCAGAAATAACGTGAAATACAGCGACAATGATACAAATTTTGTCAGATGGTTTCTCGCTGTTTGCCATGGAGTATATATATACTATGAGGTTATATCATGGGTAGGTGCAGTACGTCCCCGGTATACTCCCCGAGACCCCAGTATATTCCCGAGACCCGCAGGGTCGAGGGAATATACTGGGGTCGAGGGGAGTATACGGGGATGTACTGCACCTACCCATGGTATGACCTTTTTATCCCATGTCTAGGCACATTTTCAGACAAATTCATAACTTTGATGTGTTGGTTAAAATGCAATGAAAAATAAAATGAAAAAGAATCTGTGAAAAAAAAGTTGTGTTTGCAGGTTTGGGAAAACACTTTGTATTGCTAAATTTGTCTGAATATAGCCAAGAATAGAAATGTGCAATCTATGCTTGAGTTGAAGAAATAAATAAAATAAAACAGATATAGAGTTATGAAAGATGTTTACTGAAATCTGGGATTTTTCGCTAGAACAAAAAATTATTGTTTTACCAATACTATTCGTGTGACTACAGTTTTTAAGATAAAACTTTGAAATTTTTCTTAAGGAATCTATACTATAGTTATTAAATTGTCCGTAAATTTAATGGTTCTGGGGTTATTGGGTTTGGAGATACGAATTAAAACGGCCATTGTATTTTGAAAGATGTTGACTCAAACTTTGGATTCTACACTGGAACAAAAATTTATATAAATATAGTTTTAGAGAAAACAATTGTGAGGCTAGAGTTTTTAAGAAAGAGCCTTAAAATTGATAATTTGTGATTTATTCAATATCTATTAAATTGCCATTTGTCAGTACTGTAATTATTGGATCCAGAGATATCAAAATTAACATCAGATTCTGTTGAATTTTGAAAAACGTTGGCTCAAATATGTGACTTTTTTCTAAACTAATTATGATTTATTAAAAGCAACATGGCTAGAGTTTTAAGATAAAGCCTTCAAATTTCTTTTCAGTAATCTATATTAATGACATTATATTGTATCACACTGGAGAGAGAATAATCTTTTAATTATTTCTCAACAAAAAGTTGCTCAACTTGAGTTGGTTAGAGTGGCCTCACCTTGCCTGCGAGGTGAAGATGCAGAGTGGAGTGGATTATTGATTTTTTGCTGTGCACTCATGCATGCAGGCCTGGCGCGTCTGGCTGAGCAGCAAGTGGGTGGGGCTGATTTCTTCATTGTGATTGGCTGATCAATCAAAAGTCAGTATATTCCCTGGCAAATTACGCCATATACAGGTCAGCTGACCATATACTGGTTTTTCTCCCCGATACTGACTTTTTGCCTGCTGTATTTGCCCGGGAAAAACACAGTATCAGGGAGAAAATGTGCCTAGACATGGGATAACACCAAATATTGCCCATCATCTGCTGAATAATTGTGTGATGTCCCACAGCACACTGTAGAGGAGAGTCCCCTCGATCGACCGGTGCCTCAATCGGAACACTTTAATCATGACATAATTATAAAACATATGAACAGGTGTCCTATCTTGAGTGATTCCTTTTCAATCACTTTGAAATGGTCATGACTGTTTGACTGGGAAAATCATTGATATTTGAAGTTAACATAACAGGTATAAAATGGTAGTGTTTGATCTAATACTGTGATACAGGTCTCACTCAATCAGAATCCACATAATGCTTGGAAATTCTTTAGAATCTTTTACTGTGACCTCCCACTAACTGTCTGCAAAAACTAAAAAGAAAACTTCCTCTACCTATTAAATTCAGGGCACTGGCTTAAATTTAGCAAATGACAATTATTCCCTCGATTGGACCAGTGGAGTGTCCTTGATGGGACCACCTCATGGACGTATTTTTATTGATGAGACAGCCTGTCAATATGATAATTTGAGATATTTATGAAGCGTGAATCCCTAAATTTAAGAAATTATGGTCCAGGTACGTAAAATTAATTATGTGAATTTATCTCCCATGCTGAAATGCATTCTATTGGCATTTTCGGGAACAAGATTGAAATTTTAAAAACATCATGTTTTATTTGTCCAAAATTAATAAAACAATCAGGGATTATTGTTTCTGTTATAGCTTGGGCTATTAAAAAAAAGACTTTCTGAAGTGGTCCGATCGAGGCAACTCACTGTTCCAATCGAGGATACCAAGTTCATCATGTGAGAATTTGAGGCATTTCGTAAAAATGATCCTGTGGCCATACAAATCAAGCTTTGTCCGAAACACAGAAGCAGGATATATTTCAACTCAATCCTCGTCTTTGTGGCCAGTTTTGAACTTCATATCACTAATATCCTTTGCACACCGAGCCTCTGAAGTTAGGTGGTCCGATCGAGGGGACTCTCCCCTATCTGTGTGATATTTTATGGTGAATGTGATTGGGATATCATGCGCCCACACAAGTGTACCTCTCATTTTCTGGAAAGATAGTCACTGTTTCAGTGTGTCCTGTGTCCCAATGTGCCCCAGTTCCCCAGTTTCCCTATTACATTATCACAAAACTTTTGTGAAATGGAGCAAAAACAGCTCATCATTGTCGGAGAGGTTATCAATCTGGGAAACCGGAAACTTCCTCTTGTTGAGGAAAATGGCTTTGTCACCATGCTACTTTGCCCGTCAGCATGTCTTTCCATTTTGCAACTAGTCTAAAGAGTCTGGCAATTTCTATTTTGTGAGATTCGTGGTGTCTTTTATGAAAAGCAGAAGCAGAAAGTCTTTAGTTGTTAAAGCCAAAGTTCAGATAAGTTAATTATCAGCAAAAAAAAAAAGAATAGAATTTTGACAGTACTTACCTAATTTTCTGCATCTTTGACAATGTTTAATGAGATTGATCAAACATAAGTGATACACAATTAGCTACATGTAAGTGCAGTGCTCATCAGAAATGAATAAGCTTTAGTCGGTTAACTCGAATTTGAGAAACACCTCTATTCTACTGGTACCGGTGGAAGTTTTCTATCACATGACCTTACCCTGAAAGGTCAGGTGATTACCAAGCATTCAACATGTCAGAACAGACGAACCGATTAGTGCCTGTAGACAAGGCTACAAGCTGTTGTAAGTTAATGCTGCTGATAAATGTCATTTGTCGTAAAATGGTTTTTTGGGAGTCTTGTTGCGCATTAAGAAAGACAGCACAGGGACGTAATAAACCACTCAGATGATAATAGTTCTCAGTCTCTTCCAAATATCATAAACCACTGTCTGACGTCATGTGGTAATTGTTCTCTCTCATTAGCAGTCCTGTATCTGATGTTTGTATAAAGTAAATACCATATACTGTTAGGCAACTTGGTCCTGGTATAGTTGTAGAACACTGTGATTTCCCTTTACTCAGAGAAAGTACGGATTACATACACAGTTTTAAGGAAAAATATATTATGCATGAATTGTCACATCAAAATATTAGCATTGCATAACATTACACATTGCGTAAAAAACATTTTCAACCGAATCATTTCAAGTTTTTTAAAATAATTATTAAAATCGCCAAATTCTGTAATATTCGCATGTCCTAGAATTTGTATCATCCTAAAATCTGTATTCAATTATTCTAAATTGGCTGCGGAAACACAGAAATAGATTGAAGTTGTAATTGAAGCCAAACAAATTCAATGACAGTGAAACAACTCTCCAACCCACTCATGGTTTGAATTAGACTTCCTCTTCCACTAGAACTTCATGGTTGCGGCTTTAATTTGGTTTTGCAGAGTATGCAATTGACTCGAAACTGGGGAGAAGCAGTCCTATATAGCAACTTGTACTCTATTTCGTGGATATCATGCAACATCGGATCGAGCTGTATCTATTTGTTTCCTTTTCAAATAAAATTGTTGATACCTTTTTAAGTTAATCCAATATAATTATAGCAATCAATCTATGAATAGCTGTAATCTAAATTTGAAAAGTGAGAATGTAGATTCCGTAGAATATTGACAGCATTGCAAAATGACAGAAAATCTCATTGGCGTAATAATTTCTACAAACCTGTTATTTTGTTGAGGACCATTCAATTCAAGGCCCAATATCTCTGAAATGGTCCATCCATACCTTTTTCTATTAATCTCTTCTGACATGGAAATGTTTTTCTATCTTAGCTTATATTTACAACTGTTTATTATGGCTGGGCCTCATATATGAAATGCATGCCTTTTAGGCAGAGTCTTGCTTAGTAAATCTTTTTTTGTAACATGAATGGTTGGGGAGAGTGTCCGAGATCGGACCAGTCTCACGATCACACCTACTTTATTATGACCTTGTCATTAAACTTTGAACAACTGTCCGATCTTGACTAGTTCCATTTTTTTATTTGGTAATGGTCACCGACTTGAAAATGCATTGATATTTATAGTTTTGAATAAAAGTCTAAAATGTTTATGTCTGATCTAGAAATTGTCACATTATATAGTCTGATCACTAGCATGCCCGAAATTGGACTTCATCAAGGAAGCATGTACATTGATAATATGTGACCAACAGAGCTTTTTAATGAATATTTACCCCTAAAAACTAGCTGTTTGGGCCTGAGAATAGTTGTATTCCTTTAGCAAATTCAACACATATATGCGATATAAATTGTCAGACTTCATTTTTTAGCATTAACATGTTCCCTGATTTCGAGATTGAAAAAAAATTTTTCCTGTTCGAAATGCTCTACAAAAACCCCCAACAGCTATTCCCGTCTTGGTTATTGACGGAACAGATGATTGATAGACTTGGATTTGTGGTCTCTTAACTACCACCCACGCATGAAGCAGAATAGTCTTTTTGTGGTCACAAAGGTCTTCCTTTCGTTACCACAAGGCTAATCCTGCTGTTAGACAAGACTTGCTGTGTGCGGAGTCCTGGTAATATGAAGAAATTACTGATGGACCAGTTGTAAGATTTAGTTACAAATGCCCATCTGTCGATTTTCTTTGCACTACTATTTTTACTATTTAATGTCTTTTGAAAGGTTTGGTTCAATATGTATGCAATGTAAAAATTTGTAAAAAAAATAACAAAGGCAGAATAAAGCCTCTCAAAAACTGCCGCTTTGTCTGAGAATGGTTTTGCTAGTGTTGTCTCCCTCATCACGGAACCGTCGGAACACTAAATGCAAGGCAATTTGTGAATCTTAAACAGTAATTTGTTGGCTGACAATCTGATTGGCAATTGACCCTTGTAGTGTGGGATTAGTAAAGCAATATTAATTGCTTGTAATTGTATGCCTTATGCTTTCAAACAGCTTCAAACTATTATATAGTGAATCAGTGAATAACGCCCCAATCAGGTGCACAAACGAAGCCTACTCGTTTTCTTTAGCAGCAGTATCCAGCAACTGAGCCAACATGAGATCTTGTTGATAGCAGGCAATCTCCTCTTGATAGACTCGTTATGTGGTGTCCCTCACTGACAGGAAAGGATTTGGAGGTGGAGAGCCCCCAGAATCCATGCTCATATTGGTGTCACCAGTGTCACCTTTGCTTGAGAAAAATACTAGTTATTGTGGCAACTAGTTATTGTGGCAACTTGTCATATATTGGGCAGAGTTACAAATGTCAAATACTGAAGCAACCTGAATACTGAACCTTCTCTGTGAATGATAGTGTCAGGTAAACAGATCTGTGTAACAAGTAATAACCAATTGCTTCAGCACAACTGGTTTCTCCTGATGTCAACTGTCAGAATTGCCTTGTTGAGCTTGCTGATTATGCTCTACATCAGGAATTCGGGGAATTGCTGACATTGTCTCAGGAAAATATATAAATGTCTTATTGTGTTGAGTGATATTGAATGACGGAATTGCGCACAAGGGAAATCAGAAATGTTAGGTGCAATATTCTTTCAGGTAAGACAAATCCAAATTTCTATGTCATCTTACAAGCAATTGATCCTACATTGGTTGGGAGAAAATTTGTTGTCACAACAAAGATTACGGCGAAGAAGTGTAACCAAAATTCTGTTATCACAACCAATTTTTTGGTTGACGAATTACTATTTGCGTTGGTCATACACATCAACCAATAATTGGTTATCATGACCAATCTTTATTTAGAGTGTAGTTTGTATAGAAATGGATGAAGAAACATATCCTTTGACCGCTTAAAATTATAGATGTAAGCTTGGATTTGACAAGCAGAGAATATAATGAGTATACGTTTTCAGGCTCATGATTTTTTTAATGGCAAATAAGGCAACCAATAAATTGAACTTTAGGAAGTTTGGGGCTCCATATTTTTGCTTTGCAAAAGTTTAATGCAGGAACATGGGGGGGGGATCAATAAATAAATCGCTGTTTATCATCAAATCCTAATTATCGCTGAGCCAGAACTGAGACATTTTCTATTGATTTCCAATTTAGAGGTGCTCCTTAAATGGTTTCTGACCAATTTAATTATCATCTTATTTATTAACATGCAAACCAATAAATTCTTTGCCCAGTAATTACTTGTACACCGTTGCTCATAATTTGGAATATTTCCGCATTCTCCATTCGAATTGACAACTTTAGCAACTTCTATTGGAGCACATGATAGTCTGATTCAATGGTAACTACTTCCAATGACCGCTAAAGGGAAGAAGATGCCGTCATTTAAAACGCATGCAGCAGCGTTAACCCCAAGAAAAGTTACAGCAGCACGAAATACGGAAATTCAGCGGGGTTTTTTAGGGTGAGGTGCATTCAACCAAATATTAAAAAATTCTTGCAAAAATGTGGTTGAGGCTTTCAAAGAGTGATTAGAGAAGATGACTAGAAATTTACAATGGACCTTGATTTCATTCACACTCTGAAATTTACTCTTATTTGACAATTTTTTTCCAAAAATTATTCCATATTTATGAGCAGGAGTGTATTACCTGTTGAACATTTTAACGTTAGGGTGATGTCAATTGCTTAAACGGTAGCAGATTGTATGAATGCTTAATTGCTCATCCTAATCTGTTTCAATGCTCATAATGAGTTGGAAAACTAATTTTATGGTAAGCTTAAGACGTTGTGGTAATGATCCTGTTCGTGGATAGTTATATGAGTTAACCAGAGATTAGGATAAGCTCTATTAAGCATTGATACAATTCGTACAAACGTCAGTGTGATATCCGTGTGCCATTAGATACAGAAAACAGATACACTGTAGGTATGTTGTAACAGCAGTGTCAGATAGTTTAGTTTCAGGTTGTGAGATATTGTAATGTTTATGAGCATTAACAACCACTTTTGGAAAACAAAAATTCTGAATCCAATTAAGAAATCAGCATCTCAAGGGCAATGAACAGCATTCAATAACATTTACGTAATTACAAATAAAATTACATGAGAAAAGAGACAATATAACGGATTGTCTGGCGCATTACATAGTGTTGAGATACCTGACCTGGAGAAGGGTAGAGCAAATAAAAAAAATAAAAAAGTCAGATGTAAGGAGGTGTGATACTTATGACTCACATGTGATTTTAAGGCCTTTAAGGACGCCCCATCTGCTAACACCGCAAGACCCTGGAATGGAAATCTAAGAACTATAGAGCTTCTATCATTATTGGATTTGCAGCTTAGTATTTTGCAATGGAAATTTTCTGACAGATAGGTCATGGTATGCTAGGGAAAAAATGATTAAGAGTGCGAAGATTAAGGAACTCCTCCAGTAATAATGAATCGGACATTGAGATAAGATAAAGTAAAGTAAAGTAAAGTAAATATTTATTTATAGTCGGGTTACATATATAAAACAGTTAACATAAGCAAAAAATGCTTTTTACCGACAAATGATACGACAGATGAGGGATGAAATATTTACAATGACAATAGGATTAAAAACATAAAATCTTCAGAATGAGTCTTATAAAATCGTTAATGTTGTATATAATCACATTCTTAAAATCGTACAATTTAGGCAAAAGCCACATTTACAACTAACTCCCTTCCATGTAGTTATACTTTTCTTGAAGACATTTATATCACAGCTATTTTTAATCACAGACGGTAATGAATTCCACAAAGAAGCACCTTGGTTAGCCAGAGAGTTTCTTCCATACTTTTCACTTACAACTCTTGGCAATTTTAGTGTTTTAACATTTCTAGTGTTATAATCATGTTGGACTAGTTCATAAAATTCCTCAGACACAGGTTTACAATGATTTTCTAAAACTTTGAACACAAATATAGCTAACATCTTCGATCTTGAGGCATAAAGAGATCTAGAATTTGATTTACATAAGAGATCAGCATAACTCCCTTCATAATCATTATACACAATACGCAGTGCCCTCTTGTGGAGTTTTTCTAACTTACGAGTATTGCTTATACCACATAGATGCCATACTAAAGGGCAATAATTAAAAGATGACATAAAGAAACTTTGAAAAACATTCATCAATGAGTCCTGACTCAAAAATTTAGACATTCTACTCATAGCATTTAGCTGCTTACTAGTCTTTTTACATATAGCGGTGATATGATTATTGAAATTAAGTTCATTATCTAGAGTTAGGCCTAGTAGCTTTACATATTTTGATGGCTCTATAATATTACCATTTACATTAAATTGTAATGACACATTTTGATCTTTTGACAGAACTATTGACTGAAACTTGTTCGGGTTAGCTTGCATAAAATTACAAAGATGCCACTAATTGGGAGACCTACATGAGGGTCTCTTATATATTGTTCATATTTTGAATTTTGGGTGAAAAGCTTGAACTTGTCTCAAATTGGAGGACATATCTAGTCATAAAATAAAATAAAATCAAGCATAGAGTTCATGGCAACCACAATGCACTTGAATTTGTAATCCCATCCCAACCTGAACAACACTGATTCTCAGGTCAAAACGTGAAAATAGTATGAACACACACTTTTCTGCATTCACAAAGCGCATGTTTCAGGATGTAAATGAATTGCTTATTTAACAGATAGGTCTGTCCTTGTCCTTTAAAATATGCTCTGTTTTCAAGTGTCAGGTCCGTTATTTCCTCAAAAACATGAAAACAATACCTAATATGGGAGATTCACAGGCCCATGGCTATAATCTTATTTGAATACTTGTCTCTTAGGAGCCTTATGAGAATGAGGACGCTGAAAAGGTATGTGGTCCTATGGTGTATAAGGATACTGAACCAAACCAGAAACATTATATAAGAAGAATTATCAGCTTGCAGGTCAACAGAACCTGGTCAGGTCACTTCGTCAAAGAAAATGTCATCGTATTCTGATGACAACTGTCAGCCTAAAATGACAAACTGCTCGCCAGCTAGTTAGCTTCTGTTCCAGCACTACATGCCAAAAGACTCCTTTGGGAAGGCCATTGTGAAATTTAGTGATACAAAAACCCTCGACATCAAGACATGAGTCATCTACCCTGCAGTTCCGTTGGATTTGCACTCCATGATTGATGAAATAAATCAGTTAAAATCTCATTACTTGTTGTATTCATTTAGCTTAGCATGTATTGGGAACAATGGTATACAATAATACTCTATATTCATTACTAACTGGTGTGGAATATTTTATTATTGGTGTATTAATTGGAATTTTGTCTGTTGTTGGTTTGGAAGGCATAAGTCACAATTAAATGGATGTTTGCTTTCTTCTCTTCAATGAATTATTTCCCCTGTGATGAATTTGAAACCATTAAACCATTGGAGATCAATTTCAAAATAAATTTAAGTCATTTGTTTGAATTTCCTGACAGCTTAGAGACTCCTGTTAAAGGCAGCAAAGCCGCAGCTTAATTAAAAAATATTTCAATTCAATTCCCAGATATTGAAGAAAATATTTGGGTTAAATCGATATTTGCAGGTTCAATTCATCTTTGAAGCTTTTTTTTTCATTGTTGAAAGTGATATGGATTTTCAAACCTTGATTCTCTCGGAAATTTAAAGGAACAATGATATTGAAGGAATGTCATAAGACGAAACGAAATGTTGAGACTAAAGTTTGCCAAAGTTGTTATTCAGCACGAGGCCATGTAATGATTAAATTTTGTTTAATACAGCTGAATTTCTTCTCTGATGTCTCCCTCAATTTATATTTAACTGATGGGTATGAATGAAGAAAAAAAAAAATTTTCGTTGTTCCAATTTCAATATGCATGTTTTCTTCAGTGCAAGATGTCGTCACTGCAAGATGTCGTCAGTTATCTAACATTCATTTGTTATCTTGCATTCAAATTGCATTTTGGTCAAACACATCTGAAATTTCATGGTGTCTCAAGATCAACTTTCAACTAAAAAGTTTAGCTCGAAAGTCTGAATTTGATTTCAAAGTTCTCAGTGATGTTTTGTTTGTTTGTTTGTGTTTTACGCCTCTGCAGCACCTTAGTTGGCTATATCGAGGCAGGCGATCGCAGTATGATGATGAGATGAGAAGAGTGAGTCTGGTACATACCCTATTAATTCAGGGATGTCCAGGGTCTTTCAGTTGCCCCAGCACAGAACACTGGATACAACCCACCTCCATTTAATGTCCCATGGGCTCGGACTAAATTGAATTCCGGGATGGGATTCGAACCCACGCCGTCAGAGCCAGTGATTGTGCAAACAAGCACTCTTAACCAATTAGGCCAAGGAGGAACTCTTCTCAGTGATGTAGCCTACAAAATTCTTGAATTCCTGAAGAAATAGAGTTAGACAGCAATTGACATCTTTTTTGAGCAACACTGTAAATGTGCCCATGTAAAATTGCTGAACTTCATTTGGCTGTAAAAATATTTACTATGGTGATTATTTTTCACAGTTAAAAGGAAGCACTTGTATCCTCTAAAACAAGAAGACTACATATTTAAAAACACCACACAAAAGCTGCTTGAGTGAATTGCGCCCGATTCCAATCACTATTTCTGTTGAATTCACTATCAACTATTTCAGTGTTGTTGACAGAGCAGGAGGTGTAACCCAGGCAGCAGAATATAGCTGGTTGTTTCTCATATATCAAAGGCCAAGGTTCTCACCTCCTATGGTATCATATAGTCCGTTTCAAATAGATGCTCTTCAGCCAGATTGAGATGCCTATGCTCGAAAGTGCCCACACTCTGCCTTAGGAAAGTATGCTCAAGTGACATTTATATCATTTGTAAAGGTTCAGAGAAATATAGATATAACAGAAAAATTCCTGGCATGTTTTCATTCTGCAACAAGTAAGATTTTGTCTGACTGATGAATAAGTATGTAATGGCAAATCTCATCACTTACTGTTAATTAAATGAAAGCAAATCCGTATGTTCAATTGGTCGTGCATGTCTCATTCTTTAATGTTAATCAAGAATAAGCGACTTGCACAAGACACATATTGTATTAATTAAAAATAAAGCCCTTCAAAATTTCTCTGAGGGTGTCACTGTCACTAACAAAGGCAATAGTAGTAAGGCAGCAATAGAGCAGTGAATACTGTTAAACGCATACAGAAAGATTAACACACTTGAAGATATCGGACACTGTAAACTAACACTCTTGAAATTATGACCGACAAGAGTATTTTCCGTGTGTAATTTCTCATAAAGGGTTGTGGTCCGATCACCAGACGAGTTGCAGACCGTCACCAGTCACACTCTGCAGCCTTTTTATAATTTGGCCCATGCATATACTGTTAGGGAAACTCATTGTTGATATGCCAAGAAATGATAACTGTGAGTGTGGTTTAAAATTGAATTTCCTTGAACATAAGAGTCATAATCGTCAACTTGCACATGAGTGGTAGAGATTCCATAATGAAGGAGATACATAACCAAAATTGGTATGATTCTATAATAATATGTTCCTATAGGCATATGTGCCTACATATAATTCACATATCTTTATTATTACACAAGCGTCACCTGCTTTCTGGCATGTACCCCATTGTTTCTGCATCAATACACCGTGACGTTTTGCAGAAAGTGTGTAATATAACTGAGCAATAAAGTGACTCCCTTGTTTTTCTTTCCAGAATTATTGAAGACCAGAGTGCACTGACTTCAATTGGCCCAGACGACCTGTCTCCTTACAAACAGCTGCATAAATTTTAAGTATGACTTCTAAATGCTATGGTTTGTAATAATGTTGTCCAATCTGTTTTCCTTTTCCTCTGACCACATATGCCAATTTTCTGTATTTTGCTCTCTGATTCATGTTCAAGCAACAACATGACTAATTAAATAAACTCTCGAAACAATTTTTCATCAAATTTTGAAATATTTGATCTATAGATCGAAAGCAATTTCTTTCATTTGTGCACAATATCATTGTTATTTCAGAACCATAAGGAGATGTTGACTCAAAGGTTTGGCCCAGTCGGTTATTGCACATAACAGACATCTCATCAGTATGAAAGTGATGACTCTATTGATCTGTTCTTTGAACACTTTGCAGCAATGGAATTATGAGTGATTACTGAAATGCTCTCTATAAAGCTCTTTGGAGATTGGCGGTCCACTGGAAAAATTTCTTTATTTTCTTTTATCAATTTGCACACTGGCTTTGCCATGTCATTGACAATTTCCTGTTGGTCTCCTTATCTTCTCATTTGATGAAATACTTTAAGTCATTCAGTTAGTTTGTTTATTGTCACTTATGCTGCATGATATGATGAGCACTGAATCAACTGACACAAACAAAACATTTTTAAGCCTGTGACATCACAGGACCAAGTTGAAAGTTAATTTTGAAACTGTTGGGACTGCCAATCTGCAAACAGTTATGATGATCCTTGTGAGGTCATATTCCAAAACTTGGAATGTTTTGTTTTATAGCTCAGATCCAGTAATTGAGGTTGTTATTATCAGTGAAAGTCCGCAGCATTGGATTATGCACACATGGAAAGGTGTTAAACACTGTGCCACCAAGCCACATTTTAATTTTTCATAATTATCCTCGGTGAATTTTTCTTCCATTTCCTGCCAGTCATAATTAGCTTATCAGAGTGTCATTATCCATGAGGCATGTTAATAAATTTAGGCAAATTAGGCCCAAAAGAGCCAGAAACCAAATTTCGTAATTGCCTTAAACTTTTCAGACTGTGTCTGCCATGTCATAATGAGCAAGATGTTTTGGGAAACCAGCTTCATTTTTTATAAAACGACTCAAGATAGACTTTCAAGTACTCACTCATCTTCTAAGAAACTGGAGTCTTTTGTCACGTATAACTTCAATAAAGTCTGGCATATATTTGTGATAGACCATATCTCTTCATGGCACTCGATGTATCTGTATGCCTTTGCAAAAAGAATTGTTTATGACATTTCTGACAACGGATATCCAACCAATAGCAGCAAGGTTGAAACTTGCATTATACAGCTGATGAATCCAGGGCTCAATCTTACCAACTTGAATTTAGACCACATTGTTTTAAAGATACACAAATAGCATTTGCAATATGCCTCAACAATTTTGCTGGAAGTTTAACATGATTTAAGATGTCAAAACCCTGATACCAAATACAGTACGAGGTATGCTACCAGTTTGATTTAATTAAAGATTTGTCTGATTCAAGGAAACATACCGAAATGAATAAGTATCTTCCAAAATATGATTTGTTAGTTTTGAAATGCAGTGAGTAAAACCATTCGAAATATCAGAGCTGCCTGAGCGTGGAGATGAGCTAAATATTTTGAAAAAGGTCTCAAGCAAGTTGGTTGAGAGGAGTAGTTTCGGTACAAATTCTCAATAACTTGTTCCTCGGAAACTCCAATTTCAAGAACATTGGAAAACAATTTGATGAATTTTCAATCATTTGCTAAAAGAATATTTTGCAATTGCATTTTAATGACACGGAAAAAATTTGCTCAGACTGTGCCTTGTCATTTTAAAAAATGTCATTCATGAATGAATCAAATCATCCAGGACATTTTCTCTGTTGATTTCAGGGATTTGAAGAACAATGAGATTGAACTCTTTCCACTATCACTGATGTTACATCTACATTTGCAGGACCTGTGAGTATTATATGTCTCTAGATAGTCTACTAGAAAATAATGGACATTTTACATATTCAGTTATTAAATTTCAAGACATTAAACATAATTGTTGAACGAAAAGTCTGCTGTTAGATCAATCTTACGAAAATGTATACGCCCAATTTCGCACACATCTTGAAATCTGCAGATCGTAACATTGTACATCTCATTTAAGTCTCATTATTCTAATGGTAGATCTGCATTTAGCATCAAAAAGAGATACAGCCCATTATTTTTCATTGTCATGACAAAGCCCAACATTTTGTAATATATCCCTTGTAAATTACAAAAATCCTGACGTTCATTGGTGTTTAGCATCCTTGATGGCAACCCACTGGCCTGCAACTGCAGTCACAAACGGCTACAACTTCTTCAGAAGAAGAAATTAGGAGTCCTTAGCAACAGTCTCACTTGTGTCCTTGACCGACAACAACTGGCCTTGGCAGACGTGAACATCACTAAATGTTGTGAGTTACTCTTCTCTTCCTGTGTTTTTTTTTTGCTGCTTTTCATAGAGGGCCTCTGGTATGTTTTGGTAGACACCACGGTCGAGCAAAGCTGAGGGGTATAGTCTGCTCTGAGTGTCTCATTTATTTGCTGAGTAGCCCCACTTGTCTGACTTCTTGCTATATGGATATTTTTGTATTTTCGCATTGAGCCTTATGACCTTCTTTCTAGAAGCCTTGTTTGTTCAATGTGGTTTTTGTAAAATAACAAACACAGAATACTTGGTAGGGAGAACCGGGCACATTGGGACACAGGGCACAATGGGACGGAGGGGTTTTCTTGTTTCCTGACAAGGTAAACAATATGGTGATGCCATCAAATTTTGTTGATTCCCAATCTGATGTTTCTGTCTTTTAATCGGGAAATTACAGCCACATGCAGAGGTCTGGGGATGAATGTTTTCCTAGTACTCAACTTACTTTTAAAGGGTTAATTTTTTTTCTCAATGCTTGTATGATTTCAGTACGTCGTAATGAGTCAATATTTTTTACTATCCTGATAGACACTCTCGCTGTTGCCTGAAAAATTAACATTTTGGTGTAACAGTCATGTCGGGGCTCATTGGGACACTAAAAACGGGAAACATTAGGACGCACTTTGTATGGCAGAGTATAAGTGCCAAAGTTGACTGAATGACCCACAACAGCACAAAATGGTCAAACAGGCCTCAGTGAATTGAGGTATAGTGGATAACCATGCTTTGTGAGCAAATTTATAGCAAAGCACTGTTTTACTTACATTGATGACCGCATTCAGGACAGTTACTGTCGGATGTTCTGAACAGTTGAAAGTAGTTAACTATTGGGGCTGCAAAGTGTTTCTGCACCGCAGTCGGACTATATAGTCTTACACACATCTAAGCTGCAAAAGAGTAAGTGCAGTCTAATCTCTTAACACTTAGATTTAAGCTGAATGGTATGGTATAGTGATATTCATGCAGACTTCTGGGTTGCTCAGTGTTTTCAGCACTGAGTAAAATTGGTGAATATGTGAAGCATCCCAATGGGCCCCCGTTCTCCCTACTTGTAAATGTATTTGAGAAAAGGTAGTCAACTTCCTTCAAATTGAAGTGCATCTCAGTTGTGATTTAGAACACTTCTATTGTCTAATTTAAAATGGGCATCATCCATCTCTCTTAAACGGAGGTCTTGTAAGTTGAATTTCGAACAGATCATCTAAATTACGATAAGACTTAAACACTTCTATTTCCTTCCAGAAATCCCAGAAATTGAGGTTGATCCAAGAGGAATCTCCATCAATGCAAGTAGTGACATTATGATCACATGTTCGCTACTCAAGGGATCTGTCTTTCTGGAGGTCTTTACTAAACTAGTTTTTTTCATGGTCAGAAGACCAAGTAAATGTGCATACATCCATCAGCCATTCAGGAAATAATAATAAGGAGGCGTAATATATTAAAGCGACAAAGGTGTTAGGCCTAAAACGTATGCACATTTTCATTTTGCAAATAGATGAAAAGTACATCTGCATGGTTCATACCCTCATGATTTTTAAAGTTAAACAAGAAAAGTAGTGCATAGTTTGTGTGATATTTTAAGAAGACAACAAGTACACTTGTAAACTCTTGAAATAGGTTGGAGCATGCTTAATTTGAGCCCTGCCGCAGAACCAAACTTCGTCTATTTGAGCAGAGTGTACTCAAATGGACATGTCATAATGTCATATGACATGCATCACGGAGTAATAGTGCACGCATGAAAGTTGTAATTAGAATTTCTAGTTCATCAAGGGGCATCACACATCACATTTATGATTAAAATTACTATGACCTTGAAAATAGGAAGTGGCATGTGGTCCTGCAATTTTCTCTCAATATCAAAGATATCTGTTATTTGCTAACATAATTATTTAAAATGAGCCAATTTTCAGAAAATTTTGATAATTTTCCTATTTCCTCTTTCAGCAATATGTCATGACAAACGAAAGCAGATCAGATTTATTCGAGAATTGGGAGAAGGGGCTTTTGGCAGTGTACACCTTGGCCTCTGTTATGCCTTACACGACAGTGAACACCCAACTATGGTAGCTGTGAAAACTCTAAAGAAACCCGGATGGATGATAATCGATGAGATTTTGACCGAGAAGCAGAACTATTGACAACCTACACCACGAGAATATTGTCACATTTAATGGAGTCTGCATTGATGGAGAACAAATGATGTTGATATTTGAGTATATGGAAAATGGTGATTTGAACAACTTCTTAAGGTAAGGCATAGCTTCATAGGCCTAAATGTATGTTTAATTTTCTAGTGAAATTGATAGATTTTCCCAAATTTATGATTTAATGCCTTTATTTTAGAAGCAGGCTGCTTGAAAATTGAACCAATAGTACTCATTGCAATGTCTCGTAAATGAAATGTCATATTTTAAGATGATTTTCATGCTTCATTGTAGACCCTATCCCTATCAATCACACCTTGTATTGATTCAATGCCTTAATGCTTTGTCTTTTCCTTTTAGGTGTCTTAATGCTTGTATTTTCCTTTTAGGTGTCATGGCCCTGACGCCCTGTGTCTGGGAAAGGTGCCCGGAGTGGTCGTGGTGTCAGCTGGCGGAGACGGGGCCACAGAAAGTGCTCATAAAGAACCACATTTCACCCTTTCCATTCCCCAACTGCTGCACATCAGTAAACAAATAGCAGCAGGGGTGGAATACTTGGCCCCTCAGCATTTTGTCCATCGTGATCTAGCTACAAGGAATTGCCGGGTTGGAGATCAACTCACTGTCAAAATAGGAGACTTTGGCATGTCAAGAGATCTCTACAGCACAGACTACTATCGGGTGAGCCTCATCTTCTAAGTTCTAAGTACTTTAGCTCAAGGCAATGTTCCGTTTCTTCATCCAATATATCTTTATGATGGAATCTTAACCATCTGCACATCAGTAGGCCTATTTTTTGACAATATCTTGAGGGGTCATTTGATATCTAGTGCAGTCCTAATATTAAGATAGAGGTCGGCGCCGCAACTTAGTTGGATATTAAACAGCAAACTGTAGCATCATTAGCATGGTATGTGAACACAACCTCTAATCCTTTTTTAAAAATGATTTTGTCACACTGACCTTTCTACTTCCATGATATCATAACCATTGCCCTTAGAAAATGTTCACCAAGGGTATTTTTTGTCTATCGTGGAAAGGTTACAGGTCAGCGTGCCTCTGACATTCAGTATTTTTGCAGCCACTTGCTTAGCAAAAGCATATAATGGCCTGTCCTCGTGGCTATCATGCAGGGCTAAGTGACTTTTTAGTCTTGTGAAAAAAAATGGTAGGAATATAAAAGTAACATTGGAACATAAAAGGGAAAACACACAGTCACACAACGTAAATGCAGTTAAAACATTAAGGTCCTTTGATAACACATTCAAAAATTGAGAACATTTGATTTGTGATCTCATTGCATCATTATGGCCATATTGCTTTAGGCAATGAACTTTAGTGACATCACTGACCCAGGAATTACTTCCAAGACGAGCCTGGTCAGTGGTGATACCCAATCTTGCTTTCTTGGGAATGCATCAACCTTAAACAAATCACAAATCTGGCAACACACGGTGAAATCTGACCTCTTAATTTCAAGGTTGATGGACACACCATGTTGCCGGTTCGATGGATGTCTCATGAGTCCATTCTCTATCGAAAGTTCACTGTTGAGTCCGATGTCTGGAGCTTTGGAGTGGTTCTCAGGGAGATCTTCACTAACGGAAAACAACCTTGGTATGAGCTCTCCAACCACGAGGTTAGTGAAACAAGATTTTTAAGGCATATAATTTAGCATACACCATAGGGGTTTGTACAAGCTTGGAGCAGAAAGCCGTACTATGCAATGTCATATGAAATTATTAAAAAACACTTAACATATTTTTGAGTGGAACAAAAGTAGTACATATACTGAACAGCAAGATGAAGCTATAAAAACATAAAATGTTCTATGGTATTTTGATAATTCTCCTTTGTGGCTCGGTACATCTTGAAAATTTTCAAGACATGGATAGTTGGGAACATTGCATTAGTTTTAAGCCAAGGTACTCGATATCAAAGTGTAAGAGAACTGCAATGTCATGAAACAATAACTGAATCTGATATTGGCAGGTGCATCCTGCTGGTATAAATTTGAGTTTCCTAAGCTCACAACATATATCATAAATATGAATTAAGTTCATAATTAACTTGTTCTGATCATCACATATTTCTGATAATCCAACGCATCCAAGTTGGCAAGCTGTTGGAGTGTCCAAGAGTCTGTCCTCAAGACATTTTCAAAATCATGCTGGGCTGCTGGCAGTCTCATCCCCATGACAGACTAACCATGGCACAAATCCACAAACAGCTTCAACACATGTGTTCAAACCAGCCCTTTTATCTTGACATCATTGCTTAATTTCGGATTACTGTCTCTTAACACCTGGATATGGCTTGTTAATCAATATCAGTACATCCTACCATGGTGGCAATCCCTAACTTTTTGACTGTTGTCACAAGCCCGGATTACAGCAGATGGATATGAAGTTATGGTGAAAAGTGAAAGGATTATTATGAATGTGTTCTAGTCAAAGACATTATTTCATGGATTTTACTCAATTCTAGGATATTTTACAAATACCGTTTTATCGTAATAATATATTTGTCTTTTGTGGAAAATATTTGTCTTTTAAATATTTTTGATATTTGTTGTATACAACCAGTGAAGTATTTATCAGAATCTAAGGGTTTATCTTACTAATTTTCTGTGTGAAAAGAAGGTGCAACCATTCAAGTTCTCCTTTTGCCTTTCAGCGGAAAGTGAAGACTTAAGAGCAACGGTCATCTTATGAATGATTTGAGAATGAGAGAAGCTGAACTTTTTCAATAAATACAAATAGAAACTGACAAGGAAGTATGTGGCTTTCTGATAGTGAACAATATTGTAAATAATGTTGTAAACAGCATATAAGATCTTGTACAGTTTATAAGGATTATAATGATACATGTAATGCATATTCACCAACATGGTACATAGCTGAAAATAAGTATATAAATCTGTCACAAAAGTCCATGTGTGTAAATATACTTAGTCTTATTGTTTTACATTGCATTTATCTCTATTCTTTCATCTTGCTTATTTGTCAACAGTTTTTGCAAGATAGTCTAGTCTCCTGCTTTTGTTTATGGTACAGTATGTTGCGATATATAGCGTTATACAATATGGTATCAATTCAAGAAATTATTTCTAATATATTTCAAATATATTTGTCACATCATTTGACATGATCTTGCAATTGATGATTTCTTTTTAACTAATTAATTGATACTGCAGAATTAAATAGATGTGTCCACTTGTTGTATTAATGAATTGTATTTAGCTCTGTGCCTATCCCATACCATGGACAACTTCATTGTGTGCATTGAGTTTAAACTAAGGGCTGATGTACATGTGTCTCCTGTGGGCAGGGCCGGATTACCCATAGGGCACAGTGGGCACTGTGCCCAGGGCCTCACATGGCAAGGGGGGGCTCACAAAAAAAAAAGAAAAAAAAAACCTTGAAAGTCAAGAACACATTCTATTCTTATGCAGGTTCTTAGGATATCTTTTGCAGAAAGTTTGAGCCAGAAAAAACTCACGATTTGACCAAATATTTTCTTAAATATTATTGAACTGCAACCGTTTATAGATTGTAAAATTGCATCAATAGGCCTTAAAATTGGATTATGTTTTAAAGCTCAGCAGTTGATAGTCATCCAAAAAACATACATTTAAATGTTAAAATACTTTTGTGAAACATAGTCAGGCTTAAACTTTTGAGAAAAAAAATCACCTCCGGTGGTCAACCATTTCTTTAAAAGCCAGTATAGATTTCACATTTAATTTTTCTGGCTCATTTGTCACACAAAAAGATTTCAAAATCATCTCTGAAACCCACTTGTGTCATCTGTAACCATTCATCAAAAATGCATTTGCAATATAGTCACTGAAAACAAGCCTGAAGAGTGTTATATTTTGGGTTTTTGGTCTAATCGGCAATAATGGGTAGCCAACTGGGTGGAATATTTTCATGACACATTAAAATGAATGTGTCCATGTTGGCGAATGGCGATCTCAGGAAAATTGTATAATATATATATTCCCAAATTCTTGCAACAAGCGAACATGTACATATTATAATTTTACATCATGAATAGATGGCAAGTTGGGGGCCTCAGACCCTGATTGTGCCCAGGGCCTCCCAGACCCTTAATCTGGCCCTGCCTGTGGGTAATACATGACTGCTCAGACTGTTACATGTACATAGTTTTGTATAACTATAATAAAATTATTGTTGATATTAACATAGCTGTCTTGCTTGTATTCCTTCCACCAGGGTGTAGCAAATTACTCAGTAGAGAGAGGAGTCCTGAATAGCCGATACTCCGCTTGTCATCACTGTCCAACTAAGCTCAGATGTATAAATCCTGGGATAACTGCTCAACATGACTGGAATTGTTAAGCAGGGAAGGGAGATTCTAATCTGTACAATGAGTGAAATCATCTTGTTGTACTTCGACATCATTGGGGCTAGAATTAGTATCATATGACACATGCTCATCAATGTTGTCAATTCTCCATGTCAATGCAGGCATAATCGTCATTTGTCACTTGATGAACTTTGGACTCAGTATAATACTCAAATTATCAATCACCCTGCTTAGGGTGACGACAAGAAAGACTTGTATGTACATTATGTTCATTGATGGTGAACTTGAGCCCTGTTTCAACCCCCAGAAGCATACAAATTCACAAGTACGCAACTTTCCATTCAACTCATGGTTTAAATTAGACTTCCTCTTCTGAAAATAACTGAATTCTAGCTGGTGTAATTGGTTTCGTGCAGTATGCAATTGACTTGGGAGCAATCGGAGGCAAAATGGCCTTTATTTCACATATATCACTCCAGCTCAGCTACATTGTCTGTGTTGTCTTGGTGCATATATTTGCTACAGCATTGGATTGAGAGATATCCATTAGTTTCCTACCTAAATTGAATTTCACAAACCCTTCGAACTTAATTAATTTAATATAGTATTCAGTTCATAAATAACGCGAATCTAAAAGAGAGATTAGTTTATATTTGATATTTTGATCCACTACGGAGTCCTACAGAAATGAGAGACCTCAACATGTTTGGTACCGATAGAATCGGCTTCAAAAGAGGATTAAAATGGTTTAAATACCATGAAGATTAAATTGGTTGCCAAAATTTTATTGAAAGATTAAAATGGTTTGTGGTTTTGGCCACTTTCCGGATTAAAATGGTTCTGGTTTTCAAAATTGCCGTGGCGCATCTGTATGCAAAAGTCCGCGAAGTACCCCCCCCCCCCCGGGCACCCACGCACAAACCAGGATAATCTTTATGTAGTTACAGAGGTCCTAAGTTGCCTTTTAGCTTATCCTGTTGTTAGACAGAACTTTGTGTGTGGGCATCTAGTAATATGACGGACATTATGGAAAGACTGTCACAGACACGGAGCTTCTTGGATTTTCTAACTAATTGGCATCAGTAAGATCGTGATGACATGCCATTCTTTGGCAAGACCAGACAATGTCATACACTCGGCAAGATGTTGGAAATAAGAAGAGATTTTTTTGAAGTTCATGTAAGTAAGGAATACATTATTCCATGATGATATACTATAGAGTAAACACAATACAATACTTTTGTGAAAAATTAATTTCATTTATATCTTTCCCAGTGAATAGCATTTGAAAGAATATATATTTCAGTCATTTGCGCATTTAAAGATGCTTAAGAACTGAAATCAGACATATATTTGCACATAAATTAATTTCAAGCACAGCAACAACACTTAAACTGGGGAAAGACTAGCCCCAGTGTTGTAAACTCTGATGAACTGAGATGTCTTCCATTGATTTCAATTAAGAAATGCTCCTAAAATTGCTTATGAGCAATTGAATGATCGTCTTTTCTATCGGCACGCTAGATAGGAAGACCCACCTTGACAATGCAGTTGTCAAGGATGGGAGACAAAACATAGGTTGAGAACAACACTTGCGACACAGAACCGTGTCGCAGCTGTTTTGGGACTGTTTTAAGCCTAAATAAAGGTATGACTAGATAGCTGATGCTTTAAATCCTTAAGTAAAACATTTGCAGACTATCATTATTTTTTCTGCCTTGAATTTGGTGGTCTTGAGAAGCAAATATTTTTAGATTTAAAAAAATCACTCGAAGCCTACACAAAATAACATTCTTCTAGAAATTCTTAATGTATTATGTAGTTTCATGTTTTCTAAAGCCAGCTGCTATCATAAAGACTATGCTGTTATGCTGAGTAAATCTATTTCTCAATGATAATCTTTCAAGAAACAGTTTTAAAAAACAATTTACTTATTGTTATCTAATCATCTACCAATTAGAAATCATTCTATGGGACTTTGGTTTGGTTTCTCTCTTAATCAAAATTTGATTGTCTTGAAAACTACTTGAATTTTCAAGCCCTTTGGTGAGCACAATCGTGTTAATATCTGCATAATCAATTTATCCCAAATTAAGTAGACAGAATAGAACACAACAGTGATATCAACTCACTATTTTATTCACTGTAACTGTACGGTAACTCAATGATATGACGGATTGATTTAATAGTCACTGACTCACTAGTTTCTCGAAGATGTTTTCCTATGTTCTGTGGTATTTTGTCTAATGTAGCAGTAAAATGTGTATAATTTGTCGATATAAAAATACATGTTATATTATACAACAGTAAGGAGACAAAACTTGCATTCCATGAACCTCAAAGAAAAAAAAAAAGATTCAAAATAATTTATTTGTCTTATCATATACATTGAATAAGAACATTGGAGACCCCTCTAAGGCTCCCTGGAGCCGCTATCGAGGGGCCACCATTGAAATTTACATACATTAATTAATTAGACATGATGTAGTATTTAATTATAATATACAGAAAAAGAAGTACGACAGAAGGAGAGACATAAAAAGACAAAAGAAAAAAGAAAAATTACATACTGACTGGCATTTTCACAAAGTGACCGTAGAGGGTGACGCAGACGTAGCCATGTGTACTTATTACTTTCTAGAAAAAACGTAGACTTCCTTTTGATAGGAAAACAAAAAAAATTGAAGATATTCTTTAAATTTTAGTAATTATATCATATTTTGTGAACAAATATAACAGTTATCGTTATTACAATTTGTTTCATAGTTTTTGATTAGAAAATTTTTAACATATAATTTAAAACCAATGAAACTGTGAGTGAAAATTTTTTGTCTAATTAATTCAGTCATGTCATTATATTGTAATGGTAATCTATATGTTATACTCTGTTTGGCAAATTCATGCTTTACCCTAGGTAAAGGTAAGGACTGACTATCATAGGATCTGGTTACATACCTGGGTGGAGATCCCTCATTCAGTGCAACGCAGCCCAGCAGTGATTCAGGAAGTAAGGAGTTAAAAAACTTGTAACACAGTTTATAGTCATGTAGTGTGCATATGTCTCTAAATTTAAGTATTCCCAAACTCTTAAAAATTACACTAGTATGTACATTATATCTGCTCCTGCTAAGGATGCGAACTGCCTTTTTCTGTAGGATTTCTAATTGCCTATGTCTCATACCCCAAAGAAAGACACCATAGTTGAGATGTGATAGAATCAAAGAGTTATATATACAAAGCATGGCTTGAAGTGGTAGAAAGTTTTTAAGTCTATTTCAGATACCTATTGTTTTTGATATCTTCTTTGTTAAGTAATCAGAATGTGCTCTCCAGCTGAGATTTTCATCCAGTGTAATTCCCAAAAAGTTGAAAGTTTTAACAAATTCGATATCCTGGCCATTTATTTTTATTTTTGGGGTATCGATTTTACGCTGGTGTGTTCGGAATAGCATTGCTTTAGTTTTTTTACAATTTAATGATAATTTGTTTATCTCTAGCCAGCTGCTGACCTTCATTAATTCATTGCTGATGAGTTCATTTGAATTTTTGATTGGATCAATCAGTTTTATCACTTTTATTGTTGTGATTAATGTGGTGTCGTCTGCGTAGGTTATAGGATAAAAAATATCAGAAGCGTTGGCCATGTCATTTACGTATATAATAAATAGAAGAGGGCCCAATATAGACCCTTGTGGTACACCAGTTGTAATAGGAAGTAGGTCTGATTTATTACCATTGAATTCAACATACTGATACCTATTTGAGAGATAACTTTTTAAAAGACTTAATGCTGTGTCTTTAATGCCATAGAATTTTAATTTTTCTAGTAATATTGAATGGTCCAGTGTATCAAAAGCTTTTGATAAATCTAAATATATGTTTATAGGAATTTCATTATTGTCCATTTCAGAAGTTAATCTCGCTACAAGCTCAATGGCAGCATATTCTGTACTGTGGTTTCGCCTGAAACCATACTGGCTTTTATAAAATAATTTCATATCCGTAAAATATTGATAAATCTGATTGTATATGACCTTCAAAAACTTTTGATACACTGGGTAGTAATGACACAGGACGATAATTTTCTATACAATTTGTGTCATCTTTTTTATAAATCGGAATAACCTTAGCAATTTTCAATTTATCCGGAAAGACGCCAGTTTGTAAGCATTGATTTATTATTTTAGAGAGAGGGTTGCTTAGTTCTTGCTTTAGGTGTTTTAATAATTTGTTTGAAATTTTATCTATGCCATATGATGTCTTAGGCTTCAAGTTCTCTATCGTTTTAATGATATCATTTATACTAACTGTTTTAAACCGGAGAGTACCTTCATGCGGAAGAGATAGATAATCTTTAAAAGAAGCATCTGCGGTAGCAGGGAAATTGCAGGCAAGCTTGGGACCAATTTCAACATAGTATTTATTAAACTCATTAACAATGACCTGATAGTCATTCACATTCGCACCATTTATACAGAAAGATTCGGGACAATCTGTATTTTTTTTGTCTTTGTTCAAAACAGAATTAATAATTTTCCATGTTTTTTTAATGTCTGATTTTGTTTCATTAAAACATTTTTCATAATAAGTTTTCTTTGCATTCCTAATGCATTGCTTAAGAATTTGTTGAAAGTGCTCAAATTAAATTTTTTGTTTGCATATTCAGATGGACCTGTCTCTGTTAAATTAATAATCTGATTCCTAAACCAAGAATTGCAATTTTAAATAGGAGTAGATGGAAATAGAATGTGGAGATATGTATCATATCTAGAAGACTGTGGCGAATCTGGGGATACTAGGAAAATCTAGGAGATTTGAAAATTACATAAACTGTACTTATGTACAGTGGGTTGCAGAAGTATACACCCCCCTGGAGTGGTCTTTCATTTCCTGACATATCTTTTTTCTGAAAAGAATCACCATTCCCATGTTGCTACATGGTCATACTGACCTCTCTTTCAACCAATATACACCATAAAATGTTGGATGGAAAGTTCATGGTAAAGTAGAAAAAATTGAATCAGTGAAAATGGGTGTTGCAAAAGTATACACCCCTCTTGTAAGATGTGATGTTCTTTTTTGATAACCGTGTTGTTTGAATGGAAGAAGTAAAATTATGGTATAAAACATTGATCTCTGATTGGGTTTTAACATTTTGGATTGTTTTACCTTATTTGTGTAACTTTTGTGGATGGAAAATATCAAAAAATCCACCTACTGCAATAAAAATTGTAAAAATTCAATATGAAAATGAATCAATTATGTAATGCTGTTGATAAGCTGCATTTGAGGAGTTTAGAACTTGGGTGGGTAAACAAAAATATTTTTGAGCCCTAATTACACATCAGCATCCCTCATAGCATGCATAGTGGTGTCAGAATGAACTGACATTATGACCTGACCGAAGGTGTTGGGATGCTATTTCCTTGAGAAGTCACTAAAAAGCAAGAAATTAGCTGGTCAGGCAGGGACAAACCCTGATACAACCTAGAAAAAGTTTTGGTTCAATATCTGCAATAGAAGTGGAAAATACTTATGGTCAAATTTTTGGATAATTTTGATATTTTGTCACGTCATTGGAAGACTACTAAAAATATCACTGAAACACCACTGAGCATTGTCAAATTGCACCAACTTGATATTTATAACTGTTAGAACCATGCACAATGAATGGTTTTATGGAAAACAGATACTTTTAAGACACAAGACATGAAATGGGAGAGTGCCAAAACTAAGTATCATCACCAATTGATGTGACCATACATATTTTCACTTCTATCGTAGATATTGACCCAAAACTTTGTCTAGGCTGTATCAGGGTGTGTCCCTGCCTGCCCGCCTTGGGACTTCTCGAGGAAATAGCATCCCAACACTCTCTATCAGGTAACAATGTCAGTTCATTCTGACATTGCAATTGGGGATGATGGTGTGTAATTGGGGCTCAAAAATGTTTTTGTTACCCCATGCAAGTTCTAAACCTCTCAAATGCAGCTTATAAACATCATTAGATACTTGATTATTTTATTATTGAATTTATTATAATTTTTATTACAGTATGTGGATTTTGTGATATTTTCCATCCATAAAAGTTACGCAATAAGGTAAAACAATCCAAAATGTTAAAAACCAATCAGAGATCAATGTTTTATACCATAATTTTACTTCTTCCGTTCAAAACAACAGTTATCAATAAAGAACATCACAACTTACAAGGGGGGTGTATACTTTTGCAACACCAATTTTCACGGATTTAATTTTTTCTACTTTACCATGACTTTCCATCCAACATTTTATGGTGTATATAGGTTGTAAGAGGGGTCAGTATGACCATGTAGCAATATGGGAATGATGACTCTTTTGAGAAGAAAGATATGTCAGGAAATGAAAGAACACTCCAGGGGGGTGTATACTTCTGCAACCCATTGTAAATGATGCTTTTCTTATGGATAAACCAATCATATTATTAGTTACAAAAATTGTCATATTGAGCGGTAGTTTCAGGTTCTGACCTTTCTAGTGGCTTCTTACATTTTAGCTTATCCAACCAACTAGGTTTCTATCATTCCTGTCTATCATAACCTCAGGTTATGTCTTATTACAGAGGCATTGTCACGGTCAGTGAGTGGGCAGTCAGGACAAAAATAATTTTTCCTGCTGTCATTCATGATCCATACTAATAATGTCACATGACCACATATTGCACAGTCCTGCTTGAAGCTTGCTCAATTTCAATTTAATATTGGTTGCCAAATTTGGCATGAAAATATGCCTAGGCCTGAAAAGGTGTTCCCATTATATTCTCTGTCAGTCACCTTACCCGTTAATATTTTTATAGGCCAACATACAAAGGCTATCTTTTTCACATATGTTTAAAAAGTTTTTATACAAACTTTATAGCCGTTTTCATGATTGTTCAGCCTGAAAGTGTTTTTCTGGATATGTATTTTGAGGAAAGGTGACATCAAAAAAATTACATCATGACTCTGCCCTACAGAATAACATGTCTCATAAAAACTAACATCCAAGTTCCGGGTCTAGACTTATGAAATCGGTTGTATGTACTTTAAATCACACACTATAAAAGATTGATCATGGTAGCAATAATTGGTACCCAACTAACCCAAATGGAAATCAGTCAACCAAGATATTGGTTAACCATTATATATCTTGCTAAGACAACCAAAATCCCTAAATTTCCAAATTGGTTGTCTGTTGACCAATCTGCAGTAAGAGTGCAGTACAATGAAATTGAAAATTCTGTGAAGGATCAAGAAGTTATATGTCTGTTTCTGATACAGAAATTTGGGTTAATCACTTAGTCCTACCAAAAAGAGTCTGAATATTCCGCCTAATATTGCAGATTTCCCTTGTGCACAGTTCTGTCATTCAGCATCAGATGAAACAATAAGGCACATATTCTCTGGAGACATTGTCGCCAATCCCCGATGTATAACATACTCAGCAAGCTCAACAAGACAATTCTGACAATTGACGTCAGGAGAACCCAGTTTTACAGACGCAATTGGTTGTTACTTTTGAGACAGGTCTATGAACCCGAAAAAAAGACCTTTCACTGCAGCTTATCTTTTGATGCTTTTCTTATGAATCAGCGAGTCATATTATTAGTTACAAAAATAGTTACAAAAATAGTCATATGAGCACTAGTTTAAGGTTCTGACCTTTCTTATGGCTTCTCACATTTTAGCTTATCCAACCAACTAGGTTTCTATCATTCCTATCTATTATAACCTCAGGTTATGTCTTATTACAGAGGCATTGCCACAATAATAAGTAAGTGGGCAGTCAGGACAAAAGCAATGATGTCAGCTCTTATTCATGATCCAAATTCATGTCACATGACCACATATTGCACAGTTCCGCCCTGCATATATTCAATGTAGTCAGAGAAGAATGAAACCTAGAACAACTAAATAAGTTGGGAAGGCTTCTGTAGATGAACATCTATTATCACAAGCATTAATTTTGAAAAGATAAATATAGTTTCTATTATATTACAATTATTTGAACTACTAATTACTAATGTTCTGCTTTGCAGCTGAGACTGTTATTAAAATGGATTCTGATTCAATGACTTTTTTTGTTCTTGCTTGATTAAATTATGATCAATTTACTCCTTTATTCATTAGCATTTTTAAAAGAACCTCTTCTTTTGTTAGTGCAAGTTGCAACTAAACTGCATGAATGGCATCTTTGTTCCTCACATAATAACATTGCTAATTATTTGCAGACAATAATATCTAGACATAACTATGTTGCTCTTTTTTGCAAAGACAAGGGTATATTTTGTTGAGAACCAGTTGCAGTTTAACCTACAATTTACTGACAGATATCATCCCAGTGACAAAGTTGAATGACAGAGAGACAATGTAAGAAGCCCTTCTGCCTTTCTGTAACTTCCTTACAAATACATAGAAGAATATTAGATTGCATGGGTCAAAGCTTCTAAAAGAGTCAGATTAACTCAGATAATTATGTTGCAGTGAATAGTAAAAAGAGTGATATATAGCTGAACCCAAATATTTGAACTTGTAACTGAATTGAATCTTAAGCAGTAATTTCTGTATATTACCAAGAACCACATCTTGCCAATCTTGCCCGACTGCAGTACCTATTAGCCTAGAGATAGCCAAAGGAAGACATTTGTGACCACATAAAGACTATTCTGCTTCATGCGTGGGTGGTAGTTCAGAGACCACAAATCCAAGTCTATAAATCATCTGTTCCATCAATAAATGCTGGAGCTAGATATTGAGCAGAACCTCAGAGAAGAACTTGAAGGCTTCTGAAGAGCAGGTCTCACAGGAAATTATATTTTGTAATCGTAGTTGGATTCAGAGAATGGAATACTATTTTAACAATGGAGTCTGGCAATTCATACGTAATTACATCAGAGATTTCAGAAAGTGATTAAATTGTAATCATGATATGATATTCTTAGCTCTAAAGATGCCTGAAATAGCTTACTCTGATTGTAGATGCACCATAATTTTATGAAACAATTTGAAAGCCTGATGTGACAAGGACAAAGGCCTCTGGTACTGTAGAAATGCTAAAGCTTTGAAATATTGAATGGAAATAGAGCTTGCATTGAGGATGTACATCCAATATACTTATTTTCCTTAAAGTGCACAAAACAATCTCTCCATGCTAATTCTTTTTAAATTCATGTGTCATTCATGTCCTTTCCAAAGCAATCTACTGTCATGTCACAAAATTAATCTATTTCTCAATGAAAATCTATCAAAAATCATTTAACGAAATCACTTGTCAATTATCTGGTCATCTACTAATTAGAAATCATTTCATTCTACTTTCAAATGGTTTCTCTCCTTCTGTGATTTTCTTGAAAACTATTTTAATTATCAAGCCACTGTGTTAATATGGTGGAATAATTATTCAATGAATCATTGACTTTTTAAAGAGGATGATCTAGAATAGTGAAAACCATTTTCTATATCTTCACTCGGTCTGAGTGATATGAGAATTGTTGTAAACAGATTGATTGATCTAGTGGTTACTGACTGGAGTAGTTCAAACTGTGTTTACATAGATGATGCTTTTCGTATCCGTAAGCGAGTCATATCATTAGTGACAAGAATAGCCATGCTGAGCACTATTTTTAAGGTTCTAACCTTTCTTAAGGCTTCTCACATTTTAGCTTATCTAATCACCCAGGTTTCTATCATTCCTATCTATTACAAGCACAGGTTATGTCCTATTACAGAGGCATTGTCACAATCAGTGAGTGGGCAGTCAGGACAAAAACAATGATGTCAGCTCACATTCATGATCCAAATTAATGTCACATGACTACGTATTGCACAGTTCTGCCCTGCATATAGTCAATTGTTCAGCAATTGTTGTCAGAGCAGAGTGATACGTGGAACAACCAAAAAAATTGGGAAGTCTTCTGTAGATGATTTGGAGTATAATTTCATGAAGTAGGAAGTAATAACTACATCCTTTTGTAGCTAGGAGTAGTGCAGAAAGATTTGTCTTTAATAAGGTTGCTACACCAGCCCTGTACCTATCCTTCTACATATTTTTTCTTTTGGTAGTATTGTCGAAAATTAGCATAGATGGCCATTAAAAGTATAATTTCAAGACAACTGTTATCACACACATTATTTGAAGAGATATTTTAAATATATTTGCTATTGTATCATGATTGTTCAAGCTACTAATTACTAATGCTCTGCTTTGCAGTTGAGCCAGTTAGTTGATTCTAATTCAAATATGCTTTTGTTCTTACTTGATTAAATTATGATAAATTTACTCCTTTATTCGTTTGTATTTTAAAAGAACATCTTCTTTTGTTTGTGCAACTAAATTGCATAAATGGCATCTTTGTTCCTCACATAGTAATATTGCCAATTATTTGCAGACAATAATATCTAGACATAACCAATGTTAACCACATTGCTCTTTTATGTGAAGACAAGAGTACATATTCTGTTGAGAACTAGTTGCAGTTTAACCTAGAATTTACTCACACCGAATCTTACAACCAGTCTATCAGTAATTTCTACATATCGCCAAGAAAAACATCTAGCACACTTGTCTGACAGCAGAATTAGCATTGTGGTAGCCAAAGGAAGACCTTTGTTACCACATAAAGACTATTCTGCTCCATGCGTGGGTGGTAGTTTAGAGACCACAAATCTAAGTCTATAAATCATCTGTTCCATCAATGAATGCTGGGGCTAGGGACTGAGTAGAACCTATAAGAAGAGCTTGAAGGCTTCTGAAGAGCAATTCTCACGGGAAAATATATTTGGAAATTGCAGTTAGATTCAGAGAATGAGATACTAGTCCAACAATGACGTCTGGCAATTCATAATTAAACCAGAGAATTCAGAAAGTGATTAAATTGTAATCATGCAATGATATTCTTGGCTCTAAAGATGACTGATATAACTCTGATTGGAGATGCGCCGTAACACAATTAATTTAAACCATTCTTAATACAATCAGCATTTTCCAATCAAGTTCATGTGAGTTACAATTTGGGTCTGAAAAATGTTTCACCACAGATGAGATTAAGAAGGTTGGGAAGGACAATTTGAGAGATACTGTTTTAATCAAGCAAGACATTGACATTATGAACTTCTGTACATATGGATTCATACCACATAAAAAGAAAAAACTGCCTCCTTCACCTAGCATCTTCACTTGCAATCACATACCTTACCATATAACATAGTACTCATTTGTCAATACCCATATCTTTGTTGTGGCGAGATTTAATGATATTTTAACCTTCTTCCCCCTCCTCACAATTACTTTTATATAAACTGAAAATAGCATTGTAATCATTATTAATCTACTTGTCACTTATTTACCTGCTTTTTTTAATATTATTATTATCATTTTTTTTTTTTTCTAACGTCTCGATCATTATCAAATTATGTATATGTATGTAGTTCTATTATTGTGAATATTATTAATCTATTTGTCACTTGTCCCACCTGCCTTTTTTTGCTTATTTTTCTAGCTATGAATATTGTTCATCTATTATTCGTGATCAAATGTATGTACTTCTTTCCACTTTCTTCTTACCCTATTACTTACTAATTACTATTGTTGTCACACATTTTCAACTTATTAAATTTTTTTCTGGGCTTGCCCCCCTTTCTGTACAGCTCTTAATTTGAACTCTGGTGGCGAGCCTCAAACATCGTCTATGCAAACTTATAAATAACTTGTGTAAAATGACAATTGTATTAACATTTTTGTGGGTCAC
The DNA here is from genome assembly GCA_026936325.1 of Platynereis dumerilii. Taxonomy (NCBI): domain Eukaryota; kingdom Metazoa; phylum Annelida; class Polychaeta; order Phyllodocida; family Nereididae; genus Platynereis; species Platynereis dumerilii. Next base: position 10,390,558 of record JAPTHN010000001.1, read on the forward strand.
TGTATGTTCTGTTAACGATGTTTGAAAGTTAAAGAGTCAATCAATCAATTTAGCTTTATTTAAGTGGATAATGTTAAATATTGATAACCATTTTCTAATTCTTCAATCCGTCTCAGTGATATGAGAATTGTTGTAAATAGACTGACTGATCTTGTGGTTGGTATTGGTTACTGACTCACAATGCTCTAGACAGTACGGTAGTTTATTTATTTTTCCAAATATTGCAGCAGCAATGTAGCTTATGTAGCAATGCAGCTTATGTGAACAGGTGTCAGAATATGGAGTGTATTCTTGAAAAGGATTAGTTACTTTATTGGATAATGGCATGAACCTGAGCTGGTTGCCATGAACATTTGGAAACTTGTGTCTTGTTGAAAGGATAATATTATTATGAAAATGATTTATTCACAACCCAATATTTCCATTTGAGTAACAGCAGGATACAAGGCAATGATTAGTTATGTGTGTAATATCCGGTAGAATATCAAGACATCTATATATAACATGAATATTCGGAAAATCGGATAATTACATTTATAAATTATTAAGATGCATTCTTAGTTTCTTACAGAGAAATGAATGACAAAAATAATCACCTTCAGCATCAGTTTCAGGTACTTAGCCTTCCTCATTGTCTACAATAACCTGCATTTGCAGGTTATCAGGTATAGACTGGTGGTAGTCAAACCCGGGATGAAAGAATATACACTCTATGCCATAATATACTATTTAGCATCCCTGTGTGCTCGAACACAGCTCATGTATAATATTACGAAAGAAAGTTCTAAAACTATATACATAGTTACTGCAAAGCCCTCAATATGACATCCTGTAGTTATTGTATTGCCACTTGTTGTCAGCCCACAACAGTGCATAAGGTCATTCAGACAACTGAAATGGCAAGATTACCTCAATCAGCAATACTGACCTGGCAAGCGATGATACATTGTATCTTGCTCAGCCCTTGGTTGATGGCAATGGCATGGGGAATGTACCCTCTAATCAAGAATTAGGGGTTGAGCCAGAAATTCTATGAAGCTTATGAAACATCAGGTCCTTTTTTCGATTTTCTGACTATATGGTATCAATATAAGGGTGTGTTTCCCGATTATGAAGAAAAATTCCCAGATAAAGTAAGCTATGATAATCATATTGAAATAATGAAATCAAAAATTCTGGTAGTGAGACTTACTGTACAAGACAAGACAGGGCCATGAAGTATACTATTTCGTTTTATTTGTGGTAATGTATCATAATTAAAACTATTTTGAAAAAAGAAAACAAACATGAAAAAGCTACTGTCAGTAAAAAGCAAATTATTTCCATTTTCATCACTTATTTGGCAGAAGTGTACCAAATTTCATTTAAAGATATTTTACAGCCATGTCCATGGATTTACCAAAACAAAATAAGTATCTGCGGTATTCTATACTTACATAGTATTACCTTCCTTGTCTTGTTCGGCCCTCTGACCACACAGAATTTGCCACACATGTTAGCACTCTGAAGTACATTGTATCTTTCTTAATGCCTGATTCTGGAAAGATAAATTCTCTAACCAATGACCACAACCTCTGGTTCTTGGGGCAAAAAATGGTCTGATATTTGATCATGTAATAAACAAATGACCGTGTTTCGTTTTTGTAAATATGCGTGTAGTAATATGAGGAATAATATAAGATTTGTGTACAAGAGAAGCAAATAGAACTACTTTCTTGAGAGTCAAACAGGATCCCGAAAGACTCCTGCCCCAGTGAACACCCTGCTGACATTACTCTTGCTTGATTAAATGTAAGATACAGAAACGTCATATGTTATTTTCTCACAACCATAAGTCTTGCAATATTATTTTTACATGTCCTTCAATTATAGAATCTAGAACCACAAACTATTGAATTATTCTTATCGTATATAATGTTAGACCATCTGTCAAAAAACTGACCTGACACATATTTGTTTTCTATAACAGAATCATATGATTGGAGATCTTGTATCTGCATTCCGTTGTTTGACACGCCAACCAAACAAATTTGCTCCACATTTTAGGACTCTGAAGTTTATCTCTTTTCATGCCTGATTCTCGTAAGACCAATGCCCACAGCCTAGAGCTGTTTCTTGGAGCAATATGTATTGACAGATGGTCCTGACATTGAGCCATTGAAATGACCATACATTTTTTGCACACCATATTGGTGTGAATGAGTGATAATACCATCTAAATTTAACTTTAATTTTTGATGACAGCAGACAGAACAATTTTCTTGAGATTAAAACAAGATCCTGAACTACTCCTGCGTCGGCAAACACACTGCTGACATTTTCCTGGCTTGATCAAATGTGAGATATTGATAGGTGTCATATGTCATTTCCTCACAACCATAAATCTTGCTGTTCTTTTTAAATGTGATGAAACCCTTCACTAGAACTACGAACTGTTCAATTATAGTAATGTGTCAAAAAAGCTTTCACATGCCTCATATATTTATGTTTAATATTAAAGATTTACATGATTAGAGTAGTGTCGTCAATACACAATACTATTCATCACAAATTCATAATCTTCAGTTTTTGTAATATTGCAAAACAATAATTGTGATACTGATGATTATCACATACAACCCTATGTTTTTCAGCCTACAGGGCCAAAAAGTTTCCCAAAAAGTACAATGTAGGGGTGATATCCCATTTCCGATTTTAAATTTTTGCATTGTTTTGAGAATATCGAATTTTGAGGCTTTAATGGGTTGTCCACCAACCATCATCCCAGAGGCTTAGTTTCATGATAGTTTTCACCTGCAGATGCGCTCTTCCTTGCCAATGAATTCCAGAATATTTAGCTTTAAGCTTAAAGTCTTTGTTTTACAAAATGAAAATGGAATATCAGAAAAGCAATTTGCTTGAGACAACACACCAAGAAATGTTTTAGAAGGCAAATTCAGTTACATCATATTCCTATAAAATTATAACAAATGAGGTTTATGTTTTTGTACTTGTCACATCTTGTTGCTGTAGTAATACCATTCGACATCCCTGTCAACCAATCACTAGCCAGTATTTCAGGGAAATAGTTCCCATATTCTTTGTTGACCAGTTATCCTCTCATGTTTCACTGTTTGAGTGTTTGTCTCATGGTATAAGCCGGTTATTCACCATGGGATCAGGAATATGTGTTTATCACATGTCGGACTAAAGTCCTCGGGTGACAAATCACTTATTCCATCTCCCGTATTGAATAACCTATACTTATTTCAAGTGTTAATTAAAAAGCTTTCAACCTTGCATTTTCTTTTTTATTCTAATCATATCACATTTTGCTAAACTTTTCATAAAAAGATAGCTCTACACAGCAACATCTCACAGTGGTCAGCTTCATAATACTTTCCACACAGAAGCATTCTTCTTTGAGTTTGGCAAAACGGATCCAGACTTACACTGTACAGAGTAAGCCACCTGTGTCTATTGCGATTTTGTTGGTGGAATTAGGCCCGTCGTATAAATGGTTTTAAAACCTTTGCGTACACGCACTCATTGATCTCCGTGTGAATTGCGGAAGCATCTGAAAAGTCTGTTCCACTCAATCATGTTCCGTTTTTGCAGGACAATACACAGCTGCCATGAGCAGAGAGAGTCTGATTGAAAGACCGATTCAGGAGGACAAATGCAGCTTCAGCTTACCAGACCCAAATTTCTTTCCATAGGTGCATATATGGAGAGCTAATTTGAGAATGATACCAAATTCTAAACGTATAAGAAAATTACATGCATTAGATGGTGAAAAGTACTGGACACCTCAATATATAATATATATGTAAACCTACCATTCATACAACTTTACAAAACTAACTTGATGTCATGCTCTCAGCATCGTGTCACACCTGAGGCAATTGGCCCATCACTGGCCTATTAGACCTCATCAGGTCATGCCTCTAGTGTGTAAAGCTATTTTTTCATTACGTCATTGAAGCACGGAGATTACCTTAATCCAGACTTAATTCTCTGTTTACTTATTCTTTTAAAATACAGTAGGCCTAAATGGGAAAGTTTTTTCCTTTGTTGTCTATAAAATTGTAATTTTGCCTGACTCGCGAGAGGGTGTGACATACATTTCTATGTATATTCGACTAAAACCTTAGAAGATCTGAAATCTTCAAAAGGAAATCTCAACCAGTAAATTTTGACAACCAAACAGCCAGAAATTTTAGATGTTTCCTTCTTCCTTGGAATTTTGAAGTCATATTAAAAGAACACATTGACTTGATGGTCAATGCCCCATTTCTCAGAAAAGGTGTCTCTTTTCGCCCTAAAATTCAAAATTGTGCTCCCTGGTCCCAGCGCTTCACATCAAAAAATTGTAATTTTGCCTGACTCGCGAGAGGGTGTGACATACATTTCTATGTATATTCGACTAAAACCTTAGAAGATCTGAAATCTTCAAAAGGAAATCTCAACCAGTAAATTTTGACAACCAAACAGCCAGAAATTTTAGATGTTTCCTTCTTCCTTGGAATTTTGAAGTCATATTAAAAGAACACATTGACTTGATGGTCAATGCCCCATTTCTCAGAAAAGGTGTCTCTTTTCGCCCTAAAATTCAAAATTGTGCTCCCTGGTCCCAGCGCTTCACATCAAGTTATTCTAAACATGAGGCAAATGAAAATATTATTGACTATAAACCTCCTGCAATTCCTGTATTGCCATAACTGAGGCCTGCTTCTGCATATAAGTCAATTTTGACAACCCATGTGGCAAGATTGCCTCTGATTAGCCCCCATAACACTTTCAGGCAAGGATGTATTGCTTTGCCCCTAGTCAATGGGACTGGGAGACGAAATTCTCTCTTGGACATGTTCTGATACTGTGGGCCAGCAAAACATCCTATCTTATCTGTGAAAGTTTCTTTTATCTTGTACATGTACATAATGAAATTACTGGGTACCATATCATGAAGAATTATATCATGTTTACTGGTTAGCTGGAAAGTCATTCCAATGTTTTTAATTCACTTTTAAGGTTTCAAAGAATTTGTCAAATCCCACACAATGCTGCATGCAGTGACACAAAAGCAAGACAGCCAGTTGCAAAATTGCTTGAACCAGATCTGGAATTAATCAGGAACAACTTCCTGTTTGTTTCCTGGAGTATTCATGGGGAACCAGACAATCAGTGTCGCCAAAATTGAAGAATGAGCTTGTGATGATGCTCAATTAACCCAAATCTTGTGAGATAAAGGCCTTTTACAATGTTTGCATAATTGCATATCACTTGATTGATGCTGTAGTTACACTTTATGTTGATATGCTTCATCTATGCTGAATTGTTGGACCATCAGTATTGTATAACTGCAATATATACTGCGTTCTCAATTATTATGCAAACATGCTTTTTTGTAATATCTCCAACAGAAATACAATGTAACACTGTTTAGATATCCTTCTTACATAATGATTAATGGGTCATGAAGACAATATCCTGTCAATTTTGTCCGATTCCGTTTGCCCAGTTGGCAGTTATGCCATATAATTAGGTTTTGAGGTATTCCCAATTATTATGCAAATTCTTGGAAAAGCATCTCTTGCCACTCAAAATACGCCAAACTGGCCTAAAAATGTCGTGAACATGTACCCCATAAACTAAAAGAAAAGCATGACCAACATTTCAAACATAGATGCATTCATATGCAAGAAAAATATTTTATTCCCCTGCATTGAAATTACCTTTATTGCAATAAAAATTCCCTGTCAGCCAGAAAAAATGAAAATCCTTATCAAACAAATTCGCTGCTCTCCTTTAAAACCACGAAAATTGACTTGCAAAATGTACTTGAAAAATAAATTTGAATGAATTGAGCTACTCCTATCACCAATGCTATTCCAATGGGAAACAGAGGGGTGAGTTTTTGACATGATGTCATATCATGTGTCGGTAAGGTGGCACTGTTGTTGCACTTCCTGTTTGATCATAACAATGTCTTGAGAAAAGCACATGTCTAAAAAAAAGCCAAATTACCATAAATCTAATTGTTGTCAGCAACATAACACCATGCAGAACTGTCTATGTAGTCATTTTTGGCTATATCTATGCAACAGTACACCTTCAGATTTCTTTGTTACTGAATTAAAGGGTTTTAAAATTGCCAGGTGAATTGGCAAAGTTTTCTGTGTTGACATGGTTTTGGGAGAAGTTCAATCTCTTACCTTGCATTTTATCATCTACGGGGCAATATGTTTAATTTGCCCTCTCCAGGTATATCCCTTGCAATGAAGGTTTGGTAAGTAGATAGTCCCATGTCAATAAATGGATGTTAAAACGTCCAATTAAGATTTTCTTTGGCAAAAAGTTCATGTCTCTGACACATATTCTTATGTTCTGACAGTGTTTCAAGAGGCCCTGTTACAAAATAGCAGGCTGGATTATCTTGTTTAGCATTGTTTGGCATTGACTGTTTGTTACAATCACCTGTTTCGCACCTCAGGTCAACAGAGTTCACACTTGAAATTTGATTGCCAAAGCAATAGGTTGTGTGACCATGTCATATATCGGATTTGATGTTTCATTGCACAGTGTGACCTGAGTATGCTAACGATATGTTGTAAGTTGAATTTTCAGTGGTATTACTGTTATTAAGAACACTGGAGGCTCCTGTTTTTAGGAAAAGGCAAATTTCAATGGTTTTCCAATGCAGTTGTATTGTATGCATTTCTCGGTCATGAAAGCAGCGACGTTTGAAATGATGGCGCTATTTTTTATTTAGTGTTATGAGGTATATGTTCAAGGCATTTCATAATCAACTTTGCTAATTTTTGGTAGCAATAGATGCATTTGCAAGAATTTGCACAATAATTGGGAACATCACAAAACCTAATTAGCATACATGTATAGCATAACTCCCAACTGAGCAAACGGAATTGGACAAAAGTGTCAGGATACTAAATTTATTACATACATGTCATTTCGTGTAAAGGATATTCAATAGTCTTATTTCTTCTTGAGATATTGTGAAAGAGCATAGTTGCATAATTGTTGGAAATGCAGTGTAGAACTCCAATGTGTTTTGCATTTGGTGAAGATGCATGTGATTGAACTACAAAAGCTCAATAAATTTTTGTCTGAATAATAACATAAAAAACTTTGCCAGATGTTTTAACCCCAAATCGATTTTAATCAGATTGTGGTGGAAGAAACAGGACCACACAGAATTTGCTACACATGTTAGCATTCTGTGTTATATCTTTCTTAATGCCCGATTCTGGGAACATAAACTCACCAATGACCACAACCTCTGCATCTGAGGGCAATTAACATAAACAAATGGCCTGGTACTGAACCATGTGAAAAACAAATGCTATTTTGTTTGTGTAAATGTGGTATGTGTGTGTGTGTGTGTTTGTGTTTTACGCCTCTGCAGCACCTTATTGGGCTATATCGAGGCTTGCGAGGGTGTTATTTGTCTTTGTTTTGCGCGGATACAATATCGAGCCCTAAAATTTGTTTATGCAGACTACATTTCACCGTATGAGTTTTTACTCAAAAAAGCAAATTTACCAACTCTGGAACTGAGTCGTTTACGCACAATTGCATTTGAGGTATATAAAGCCTTAAATAACTTAAGCCCCCCTTTTATAAGCAGTGGCTTCAGACAACATCAAACTAGATACAACTTACGTTTGGGTGGCTCACTACAAAGACCCCACTGCAGAACGACAAGATATGGCCTACACAGTTTTAAACACTCTGGGATTACCATCTGGCAACAGCTCCCGTTACACATCAAGTCCTCGACTGATGCAAATTTATTTAAAAAACTGATTAAATCTTGGACTGGCCCAGAGTGTAAATGTGCCTTCTGCCGATAGATTTTACATTTCCATCGATTTTAGACATTTTAAAACTTTAAGTTCTTTATCCCTCAATTTCGAGGAATAATTTTAAGGATTTTAATATAGCCAGTCAATGTGACTGCTCCTATGGACTTTTAATGTGAACTCTTTCAAATCTGAATTTTAATTTTTGCCATTTCCATTTCACTTGTTATTGTGCAGCACCGGATCTCGGTCAAAATAGCTACATGCTAATGTTTTTTGTTTGTGCCACCGAGCTAAAATAAATATGATTTGATTTGATTTGTTTATTTTCCTCATATTTTGTAGTATGTCTGTGTTTGGTGCAAAAATGTGATTATGTTTTCTGGTTTGTCTACAAGAAGTCGAAGTGGATTTGTTGGGAGAAGTGCATTTCTTTGTGTTTGAAAAACTCTACAATCCTTTAGGATGTGTTTGATTGTGAGGGGACATTGGCATTCCTCACAAATTGGGGCTGGATCGCCCAGTAGTAGATGGGAATGAGTAAGTCTTGAATGTCCAATAAGACACCTGTGAATCACAATTTGGTCTCTCCGTGTTCTGGAGGTAATGTGTTGTACATCCCTGATTCTGGGGAAGATTACTCTCAGTTTATTATTCTCACATGCGTTCCACATAACTTGCCATCCGGATTTTATATATCGTTGATAGTTGGACGGAGGTCCGTGTACGGAATAGTATCAACGGTAAGATCTTTGAAAAGAGCATTTTTCGCCATAAGATCTGCTTTTTCGTTTCCAGCAATTCCCACATGACCTGGAATCCAGCAGAAAACAATTTCTTTGCTGTCTAATCCAGACAGGAGCATGAGTATGTCTTGTAGTATGGGATGATCCAACCTCTTGCTGGCAAGAGCTTGGATTGCCGATTTAGAGTCTGAACAAATTACGAATTTGTCTTTTTCAGACATTCCAGCAAGCCATACGGCTTTATAGATTGCTAAAAGCTCAGCAGTGTATACTGAGCTTTCATTTGAGATGCGCTCACTGTGTATGTTTGATTTACAGGAAGTTACAGCATAAGCCGTTCGGTTTCCATCTTTTGAGCCATCTGTGTGTAAATGTGGTATACTGTGAGATATGTCTACAAGGGAAGCAAACCGAACTATTTTCTTGAGAGTCAAACAGGATTCTGAAAGATGCTTGCTTCAGTAAACACCCTGGTGACATTACTCTTGCTTGATCAAATGTAAGATACAGAAATGTCATATGTTATTTTCTCACAACCACAAGTCTTGCATCATTCTTATTACACGTCCTTCAATTATAAAATCTTGAACCGCAAACTATTGAATTATTCCTATGGTAATTTTGGACCATCTGTCCAAAAACTAACCTGTCACATATTTGGTTTCTTTTACAGAATCATATGATTGTATGTTTGTATCTGCCTTCCGTTGTTTCACACGTCGACAAAACAAAATTTGCTTTGCATTTCAGGATTCCGCAGTTTATCTCTTTCGATGCCTGATTCTGGTAAGATAAAAACTTTGACCAGTGACCGCAGCCTAGAGCTGTTTCTTGGAGCAATATGTATTACAAATTGGGCCTGATAATGAGCCATATGACATGGAAATAACCATATATTGTTTGCACTACAGTCTTGTAGTCTTGTAGCGTTCTTATTCATAGTTGTGATAATACAACTTAAGTTTAATTAGAATATTTGAGGAGAGCAGATGGAACAATTTTCTTGAGATTACAACAAGATCCTGAACTACTCCTGCTTCAGCAAACACACTGACATTTTTCTTTTTTGATCAAATGTAAGATATAGATATCTGTCATATGTCATTTCCTCACAACTATAAATCTTGCCGTTCTTTCTAAATGTGATGAAACCCTTCACCTACAGAATCTAGAACTATAAACTGTATAATACTTATTATAGTAATGTGTGTCAAAAAGCATTCATATGTCTCATATAATTATGTTTAATATTATAGAATGACATGATTAGAGTGATGTCCTCAATACACAATATCAAGCATCACAAATTTTTGATCTTCAGTTTTTGCAATATCAGAAAATAAGAATTATGACACTGATGACATCACATACAACCATGTGTTCTTCAGCTTGTGGGGCCAAAAAGTTTCGCAAAAAGCGCAACGTAGGGATGATATCATACTTCAGATTTTAAACTTTTGCATCGTTTTGAGAATATCACATTTTGTGGCTTTAATGGGTAGTCCACAAAATATCATCCCAGGGGCTTAGTTTCAGGGGCTTAGTTTCAGGACAGTTTTCACCTCCAGATGCGTTCTTCCTCGCCAATGAATTCCAGAATATTTTTTTTTTTTACAAAATGAAAATGGAATATCAGAAAAGGAATTTGAAAGAGACAACACACCCACAAATGTTTTAGAAGGCAAATTCAGTTACATCATATTCCTATATAATTATAACAAATTAGGTTTATGTTTTTGCACTTATCACATCTTGTTACTCTAGTTATATCAACTGTTGATTAAAAAGCTTTGTAGCTTATGTTTTCTTTTTTATCACATTTTGCTAGACTTTCAATAATATATATAGATAGCTCTACACAGCGACATCTCACAATGGTCAGCTGCATAATACTTTCAACACAGAAGCATTCTTCTTTGAGTTTTTATTTCAGCAGCAAATCTTTTTTGCAAAATAGGTGCAGAACTTTTAGACTTACAATGTAACCATCTGTGTCTGTCGCAATCATTTTGCTCAATTTGAAATTTGATTTCTTGGTATAAATGTTTTCCAAACCTTTGAGTGTACGTACTCATTGATCTGTGTGTGAATTGCGGAAGCATTTGAAAAGTTTGTACCACTCCATCATGCAGTGTTTTTGCAGGAAAATATAGAGCTGTCAAGAGCAGAGAGAGTGTGTTTGAAAGACCAATTCAAGAGGACAAATGCAGCTTCAGCTTACCAGGCCCGAGTTTTTTTTCTTTTCACATTTGTTTGTTGAGAGCTGATTTGAGAATAATACCAGTGAAGTTTGATTTGGTCTTTTCACAATGAACTGTAGGATAATGCTAGGAGCAGTTTTCTGCATGTGCCTGTCCTTTTTTATTAAACTTGCTACGTAGCATTTTACCTTTATCCGATCAGTTTGTGAAACAACCAGATTAAGCAGATTGATAAAATAAGGAGTTCCAAGGCACTTGGGTTGCTTAGCAGCTGCCCAGCATGTTATAGGAGTGAACACATTCTTTTCACCTATTTTAAACAAAATGATAATGTAACTCTTAAAGGCATGATTTCAGAAATTCGAAAAAAAAAATTAATTTACAATTCCACATTAGATTGCATATTAAATATTATAATAAGTACTTCTATATGTACAGTGGTCCCTGTGTTATAAGATTGCCCTGTCAGCAATCATGAAGCAGTCTCTCTTTAGGTTGCAAAAGCACTAAAAATACTTCTTAGTGTGGGACGAAAGCGGTCACATATGGCAAGGCGGTCTAACAACAAGGGTTCTTATAATGCAGGGACCATTGTATATCTAAAAACTATTGAAATTACATGCATTAGATGGTGGAAAGTACTGGACACCTAAATATATATATATATTCAAACCAACCATTCACACAACTGTGCAAAACTAACTTGATGTCATGCTCTTAGCTTCGTGTCACACCTGGAGCAATCGGCCTAATAGACCTCATCATATCCTATGGTTCCAGTTCTCTGGTACAACTGTGTCTATAAGAACACAGAATCAGGCTTCCACAACAAGAATATAGCTTAGATGCAACCATTGGTTTCACATTATATTTGTGTAGGAAGATAATTACTATGTGACCATTACTCTGAGATTATACCTCATCATGTCATGTCTTTAGAGTCTAGTATAGACTGTATATTTAATTCGATAGTTCCTACTCTGGTACAACTGTGTCTATTAGGACACAGAATCAGGCTTCAACAGCTTAGATGCAACCATTGGTTTCACATAAAATATGAGAAGGATATGTGACCATTACTATGAGATTATTAGTTTAAAAATCAGTTTTATGTAGTGTACATTGCAAAACAAGTTTCAGTATATACTTGAACATTACAACCATTACATCATAAAATGTATAGAAACAGGTCACAACACATCACTCAAATTGGATAACTCTGCACCTGTAGTTGTCCTGTATATAAATATGTGAGGCTTTTCCCATATCTGATTTCAACAGGGGAGAAAATTTAATGATATGTTTTATTATTTCATCCCATCACTGAAGCACAGAGATTACCTTGACCAGACTTTTTTTTTCAGTTGACTTATTTTTAACCGGCCTAACAGCGGAGGCCGGTTAATACAGGAGCTGTAAATGGATCAGGTGAAACCATAAACAGTAGGCATAAACTGCAACCACAAGCTTGCAACCACAAACCAGATGTAAACCACGGTTTTTCCCCATTGTGACCTTAATATTTCACTTACAGTTATGAAATTTGGTACAGGTATGGGACTCTGGGTATGGATTGGGAACATGTCGAGAAATCCAAGATGGCTGCCGTTTTGTGGCGGCCACTTTGGCAGCCATCTTTCTTCATTCTTGAACTGCCCATTGTGACCTTAATATTTCACTTGCAGTTATGAAATTTGGTACACGAATGGGCCTCTGGGTATTGATTGGGAACATGTTGAGAAATCCAAGATGGCTGCCATTTTGTGTTAGCCGTTTTGGCAGCCATCTTTCTTCATTCTTGAACTGCCCATTGTGACCTTAATATTTCACTTACAGTTATGAAATTTGGTACAGGTATGGGCCTCTGGGTATGGATTGGGAACATGTTGAGAAATCCAAGATGGTGGCCATTTTGTGGTGGCCATTTTGGCAGACATTTTTCTTCATTCTTGAACTGCCCAATGTGACCTTAATATTTCACCTACAGTTATGAAATTTGGTACAGGTATGGGCCTCTGGGTATGGATTGGGAACATTGTGAAAAATCCAAGATGGCTGCCATTTTGTGGAGGCCATTTTGGCAGCCATCTTTCTTCATTCTTGAACTGCCCATTGTGACCTTAATATTTCACCTACAGTTATGAAATTTGGTACAGGTATAGTACTCTGGGTATTGATTGGGAACATGTCGATAAATCCGTAATGGCGGCCATTTTGTGGAGTCCATTTTGGCAGCCATCTTTCTTCATTCTTGAACTGCCCATTGTGACCTTAATATTTCACTTACAGTTATGAAATTTGGTACAGGTATGGGCCTCTGGGTATGGATTGGGAACATGTTGAGAAATCCAAGATGGTGGCAATTTTGTGGTGGCCATTTTGGCAGCCATTTTTCTTCATTCTTGAACTGCCCAATGTGACCTTAATATTTCACCTACAGTTATGAAATTTGGTACAGGTATGGGACTCTGGGTATGGATTGGGAACATTGTGAAAAATCCAAGATGGCTGCCATTTTGTGGAGGCCATTTTGGCAGCCATCTTTCTTCATTCTTGAACTGCCCATTGTGACCTTAATATTTCACCTACAGTTATGAAAGTTGGTACAGGTATAGTACTCTGGGTATTGATTGGGAACATGTCGATAAATCCGTGATGGCGGCCATTTTGTGGAGTCCATTTTGGCAGCCATCTTTCTTCATTCTTGAACTGCCCATTGTGACCTTAATATTTCACCTACAGTTATGAAATTTGGTACAGGTAAGGGACTCTGGGTATGGATTGGGAACATGTCGAGAAATCCAAGATGTCGGCCATTTTGTGTTAGCCGTTTTGGCAGCCATCTTTCTTCATTCTTGAACTGCCCATTGTGACCTTAATATTTCACTTACAGTTATGAAATTTGGTACAGGTATGGGCCTCTGGGTATGGATTGGGAACATGTTGAGAAATCCAAGATGGTGGCCATTTTGTGGTGGCCATTTTGGCAGACATTTTTCTTCATTCTTGAACTGCCCAATGTGACCTTAATATTTCACCTACAGTTATGAAATTTGGTACAGGTATGGGCCTCTGGGTATGGATTGGGAACATTGTGAAAAATCCAAGATGGCTGCCATTTTGTAGAGGCCATTTTGGCAGCCATCTTTCTTCATTCTTGAACTGCCCATTGTGACCTTAATATTTCACCTACAGTTATGAAATTTGGTACAGGTATAGTACTCTGGGTATTGATTGGGAACATGTCGATAAATCCGTAATGGCGGCCATTTTGTGGAGTCCATTTTGGCAGCCATCTTTCTTCATTCTTGAACTGCCCATTGTGACATTAATATTTCACCTACAGTTATGAAATTTGGTACAGGTAAGGGACTCTGGGTATGAATTGGGAACATGTCGAGAAATCCAAGATGTCGGCCATTTTGTGTTAGCCGTTTTGGCAGCCATCTTTCTTCATTCTTGAACTGCCCATTGTGACCTTAATATTTCACCTACAGTTATGAAATTTGGTACAGGTATGGGACTCTGGGTATGGATTGGGAACATGTCGAGAAATCCAAGATGTCTGCCATTTTGTGTTGGCCATTTTGGCAGCCATCTTTCTTCATTCTTGAACTGCCCATTGTGACCTTAATATTTCACCTACAGTTATGAAATTTGGTACAGGTATGGGACTCTGGGTATGGATTGGGAACATGTCGATAAATCCAAGATGGCTGCCGTTTTGTGGTGGCCATGTTGGCAGCTATCTTTTTTCATTATTGAACTACTCATAGTGACCTCAATATTTTGCTTCGAGTTATAAAATTTGTTACAGGTTTGGGCCTGTGGGTATGGATCAGGGACATGTTGAGAAATCCAAGATGGCGGCCATTTTGGCAGCCATCTTTCATTTCTTGAACTGGCCATTGTGACCTCAATATTTCACTTAAGAGTTATGCAATTTGATACAGGTATGGGGCTGCGGGTATCAGACGGGAACATGTTGAGAAATCCAAGATGGCAGCCACTTTGTGGCAACCATTTTGGCAGCCATCTTTCTTCATTCTTGAACTGACCATTGTGACCTTAATATTTCACTTACAGTTATGAAATTTGGTACAGGTATTGGCCTGTGGGTATGGATGAGTAACATGTTGAGAAATCCAAGATGGCGGCCATTTTGAGAGCCATCTTTCCTTTTTTTAGAAATCTGTTCAAACTGCATTGATTCTATACTAATAGTCTAGCATCTTCCAATCAACTATTTCTCCTATCTTCCAATATCAGTTGCTCAGTGGTTTAAGCAATGGCACCTTCAATTTCATTGCGTTAGGTCGGTTTTGAATCCGCGGATTCTTGTTTTAAAATACAGTGTCCAGGAAAGATTCTTCCTTTGTTGTCTGTAAAGTTGTTTTGCCCTACTCATGGGACACAGCGCTCCTGAAAAAACATTGGGGTTTAAAAATTAACCGAAAACGGGACCTATACCTTCTGAAACTACACGATCATACGAATGTTTTAAGACAAAATCGAAAAAAATCTGTTGGGAATTTTTTGGGAAATTCAAGTTTTTGAAAATCTTGTTTATCTCATCACTTGAATACATGTAAAATGGCTTATAGTTCAATAAACAAGCTTGTAAACGTGATAAAGCCTGTCAGCTTAGCTCTCTAAGGAATTTCAATAAAGTTAAAACAATGAAATGAAAATATTTAGCAACTTTTTAAAAGTAAATGTGACACATTGTTTATCACACACCGTATAAATGCAAAAATGCTGGAAATAACCAAATTCTCCATATTTTCAGTTTTTGGGGGTTATTAAACAAATTTGTTATCCTTAAACTAGACATGAAAAGCTTCATACAGCTTTTAAAAAGTGAAAGCATGTCTAAAACAGATATACAGTTGCGGACAAAAATTTATTCTGCTTAAACTGGTATTTACAGGGATGCGAGGAGAAAAATTTCACTTTTAAGTCAATGCCCTAATCAATTGTCATTGTCAAGCACTGCAAACTTAAGCATATCTCTGTTTTCAAGCTCAGGGAGCACACTAAAGTAAAATTTCAGCATGACAAAAGTATTCCTACAGCTCGAACACGCTGGGTATAAAGTGCATCAAAAGCTTGAATTTATTTTCCAAATAATTTGTAACTTTCTGTGGCTTCTTTGAATAACCTCCTTGGAAGTTCTGAATGCTTTTTTGGGTGTTTTTATCTGTTTTGGTTGACCCATACCACCCTATAGCACTGGTATCATTTTACCATTTAATGTATATGACATTTCTCAAAAGATGGCAATAAGTCCATGAAGAATAATCTCATTTCTTCAAATGGTCCATCATAGTTTTCTTTATGCCATAGGTTGTGCCTGATGTAAACTACAAGAAGTTGCATTTGGTTTTACAAGATTTAGACATGGGTACCAAATGTCTAGCGAAGTCTTGAAAGTTTTGCCCATTGAAATAGCATTGGGCCTTGGCCAATTTTTATCCTAGGTCTTTTGCTTCATGTGCAAATCATCACCTGCATGCCACAAGTTAATTTAAGTCCAAATGAGAGTTTGCACTAATGATTAAAGCAAGCCATGAAACAAATTTTACTGTGTGTGAGCATTTAGCTTGGCTTAGTGAGCATCTTTGCATAAGATTAATTGTGTTTTTAAGCTTGTTTATTGCATTATAAGCCATTTTACGTGTATTCAAGTGATGGGATAAACAAGATTTTTTCGAACTTGAATTTCTCAAAAAATTCCCAACAGATTTTTTTTCCTTTTGGTCTTAAAATGTTCGTATGATCGTATAGTTTCAGGCAGAATAGGTCCCGTTTTCGGTTCATTTTTTTAACCCCAATGTTTCTTCAGGAGCGCTGTGGGGAGAGTGTGACATACATTTCTATTTAAATTTGTCGAAAGCCTTAGAAGATCTTGGAAATCTTCAAAATGATATCTCAACCAATAAAGTTTGACAACCAAATAGCCAGAAATTTTAACTGTTTCCTTCTTCCTTAGAATTTTGAAGTCATATTAAAAGAAACATTAGCTTCATAGTCAATGTCCTATTTCACAGAAAGGGTGTCTCTTTTCGCCCTGAAATTCAAGATTGAGATTTGGGCGTCAGGGCCCAGTGCTTCACAACAAGTTGTTCTAAACATGAGGCAAATGAAAATATTATTGACTGTAAACCTCCTGCAGTACCTGTATTGGCATAACGGAGGCCTGCTTCTGCATAAGTCCATTTTGACAACCCATTTGGCAAGATTGTCTCTGATTAGCCCCCATAACACTCGCAGGCGAGGAGGTATTGCTTTGCTTTTGCTTGTTTGCTTGTGTTTTACGCCTCTGCAGCACCTTAGTGGGCTATATCGAGGCAGGCGACCACCGTATGATGATGAGATGAGAAGACTGAGAGTCTGGCACATACCCTATTATTTCAGGGATGGCCAGGGTCTTTCAGTTGCCCCAGCATTGAATACTGGATACAACCCGCCTCCATTTAAAGTCCCATGGGCTCGGACTAAAGAGAGTTCCCGGGTTGAGGTATTGCTTTGCCCCCAGTCAATGGGGTTGGGAGATGGAAATTTCTCTCTTGGACATGAACCTGATACTGTGGGCCAACAAAACATCCTATCTTATCTGTCAAGGTTACTTCTTTCTTGTACATAATGAAGTTATGCTGGATACCTTATCATTAAGAATTATATTATGCTTATTTGTAAACTTGAAAGTCATTTCAATATCATCTTTAATATAATAGCTTTGAGCTAATGTTGTTTGTATTTGACGCCAAGATAAAATAAATATTGATTTGATTTGATTTGGCACCTGATTGGCAAAGCCAGCGATCCACGCAGGTGAGCATCCACCAAGTAAACGAATTTAACCATAATGTACAGGGTGGTCAAGAAAAAATTTGACTCTCTTTCTTTGGCAGAGTTCTGTAGATTTGTCTGTAATTACTGTCCAATCTTTTCTAATGTAAAGAGGATAGTCATGGCAACATGTTATCTGTAGTTTGTTCCCCTGGGACATGATGTGTAATCTTGAGCTTGGATTTGCCAATAAAAGAAGCCATTTTCACACACTTCGCTGTCTCGAATGCAAGTCATTACCATCAATTCAAATATTTTACCACTGGTTTTTCTATTCTTATAGTAACTTCCAGTTCTTTAGAGGAGTGTGATCCCAGGATTTCAGCTCTCTTCAAGGGAAACTTAGTCCTGTGGGAAGCTTGAAAGAGAAGAAGGTTAATAGAAATTGCAAGCAACAATTGTTTGGCAAAATGCATCTCCTGTCGTAATGCCTTATCAGATTTTGAATCAAGAGTAGAAACATGGTGCTGATTTTCCTACCTTGACTTCATGCAAGAATGAGACTGATTGGATAAGAACTCACTGAGTTGTGCCTCATGAGTCATTTTTTCTAGACCACCCTGTACGACAAAATTTATGGTGATAAAGTAACAAAAAAGCACTGTCGTGAATGAACAATAGAATGTCTTTTAATTAAGTAGAAAACAACAGAAGCCACACCTGTCAACCTACTTCGTTTTGCTACCAGAGGAGTCCAAAATTAATACCATATTTAAGCAGCATAATAACACAATTACGTGTCCATACAGTGTATGGTACAAGAAGAGTCACCAAATGTCATATCAGAATTCAATATACCTTTATTTGCCAAAAAGGTATCTAAAGAGTATCATCATACTATCATTATACAATTACATGTCATTATGCCAATGAAAGAATAACTAAAAGTCGCATTTAATCAGCATCATTAAATTCTTTATACAAACACATTTCGATATGCTGCCAGAAGTGTCAGAAAATGCTGTATTTACAGTATCATTCGATTCTTTATACAATCACATGTGCTAGAAGAGTCACCAAATGTCATATCTAAGCAATATACACAATATCATTTTACTAGCATATGTCAATTTGCCACGTAAAGAGTCATCAAATGTTGTATTTAAACTTTACCATTCAATTCTTTATACAATCACATGTCAATATGGTACCCCAAATGTCACACTAAACAGTATCATTCTACAATCACATGTCTGTGCACTCATGTACTTCCAAAAGAGTCATGAAATGTCATATCTAAACAGTGTCATTATACAATCACAATTCAATATGCTACAAAAATAGTCAAAAGATGCCATATTTTAACAGTATCATAAAACAATCACATTTCAATATGCTACCAGACATGTCAATATGCTTCCAAAATAGTCACCAAATGTCATATCTAAACCGTATCATTATACAATCATATATGTCAATATGCTACCAGAAGAGTCATAAAATGTTGTACTTATCGTTTGTCGCGTTAAGCAGAGGAGATACATTGTCCACATATGTCAGATATTTTAGCAACCAGAAGTCACACAGTAGACATACGCCTACCTATGTGTAGCTTAGCGTTTTTGTAATGCATATATAAACACTTTTGTGATGCTTGATGTCTGATTTTTCGCCAATTTATGAAAAAGGCAGTCGAATTTTGTGCAATGTTGACAGATGTGATGCAGCCAATCTGACACACAATGGGTGGTAACATGACAAAATTGCACTCCAGCACCACTCCAGACTTAGTTTTAGTGAAGTTTGTATCAGCAAAACCACCAATGTCATTGTATTGATTTTTATGGACTGAGGAAACAATGCTAAATTTCCCAATGAAATTCAAGACATACTGTAAACAATATCATTGGATTATTTATACAATCATATGTCAATATGCCACCAGAAGAGTCACCAAATGTCAAGTCTAAGAGCATCATTGTACAATCACATGTCAATGTGGCACCGAGTCCCAATATGTCATATCTAAAAAGTATAGTTGAATTCTTAACACAATCGCATGTCAATTTGCCACAATAAGAGTCCTTGTTCATCTGTGTCATTACATGACTGAATCAGGTGATCCAAATGGAGCACAAATGTCCAGTGCCATTGTTGTTGTAATGAAATGACTGGCAGTCAGCCTTTTCAACACAATGCATTGCATCAGGGAACTAGAGCGGGCGCTCAGAGAGCACATGGCTCCGCCAACCCGAAAGCTACTTTTTTTTGGCAATGATGTCAGGTGTGCTTGCGATAAAATCAGTATGTATGAATGAGAAAACAGACATGGTTTGGCACTTTGCTAAATTTTCATGATCCTCAGATGTAATATTTACAGCATCTAATTACAAAATCTACTTCAGAAACCTTGTCTATAAATTATATCATAATATATAGACTGTAAGTTGTCCACAGTTGCTTCCTAATCCTCTTACATCTTAAAATTTGCCAGCAGAACTTTTTATCATTCTGTCTGACCCCAATTTTAGTTGTAGGCCTATTTCTAAGTCCCACACCTTTTAATTCATGCCATTTCTCATTGTGTTTCAAAAGTACAACAACTTCTTCTCAAACAGATTCGACTAAAATAATTGCAGCAATTTGCTAAATACTAGTATTAAGATTTATAACAATTAGTTATTTATCCGCCCAACTTTTAAAAGGGCACATAATTTATGTCAACAGACAAAAGAGTATAACTGAATTGTCTTATTGGGTTAAGGGCTAATTGCACTTTCAGGTGATTCACACATTGATCAAAGGGAAACTTTACCTTCCTTCTTGAGTAATTATACAAACTAGCTGTGTCTGTTTGGGACTTTCTATCTATATATCTATCTATCTATCTATCTATCTATCTATCTGTCTATATATCTGTCTATCTATCTGTATATCTATCTGTCTATCTATCTGTCTATCTATCTGTCTATCTATCTGTCTATCTATCTGTCTATCTATCTGTCTATCTATCTGTCTATCTATCTATCTATCTATCTGTCTGTGGCATTGTAAATGGCAAGTTGCTTGAGAAATTGATTATGTTTATGTTAAATAATATGTGAAGTGTGAATTTCTAGCATTGTTTCAAATAACAATGACAGCTAATTAATGTCATGTGTACAGTGACTGTACACAAATAATTATATACCGTATTCTGCATCTGTATGCCATGCTACTACACTTGGCAAAAATAAATAGTACCAACAGGAGTTTATAAAACCTCTCATATGCCCCACCCAACCCCCCACCCCTTTCTTAAATCCTGAGTGTGCACCTGGCCAGCCCACTAAGTGTGTTGCAGTGGTGGCCAGTGCCCTGCTGCAGCTGCATCAGGTCTCTTAAGTGTGCACAATTGAGAAGAAGGGGGTGTACACATCTCGTGGGTATTTCTTTATTTTGTGGATAAAGAATGCACAAACTGGAGCCAAAATATCATTTGGTGATTAGAAAACATGGTACCAAAGGACAACTTTATACGATCTTGAATTTTGTCAGGAAGTTGTGCACAGCGTTACAGAGGAATGTGGACCTGACTCGTTACATAGGCTCTCGCCCAGGGGCGGAGCCAATCAGGTGACCCATAGGGAGCATGCATTTCCAGTGCCATTGCTGTTGTAATGAAATGACTGGCAGTCAGCCCTTTCAACACAATGAATTGCACAATCGCCAGGTACAGTTGCAGACTTCTCCACCTTCTTCAAGTGAGCGGTTTGTTGGTATGTTTGCTTGAACAATGCCTTTGAACCATTTCTGTGTTGGACATTCATCAATAGTGTGACTGCAAACAAAAACAACCAAACAACAAGACACTCATTTTTTGTTTGACCACATTGCAATTAGAATTTAGAAAGCATGCAATGATAAAACTTTTCTTCCAAATGGACAGCATAATTATTTTATGGGTCATGCCCAAATTTACATCCATTTAAAATGTTTTTGCTTTGTATTGTTCAGTGAAACGGTAAAGACTCAAGGTATTCCAAATGGATAAATATACCAGTCGAGCAATGCTTACAAAGAATTACAAAATATGAGGCTAGTGCTCTGCAATTAATTCTTGTCGCTGGTGAACGACACCAAAGGGTTGAATGTCTGTATAGGAAGAGCTATGCACACCCCAGCACACAGCTACATTGCATCATGAGGATCAAATTAAAAATAACATTTCAATAATTTTTGTATAGTCACCTTCACATTGCAAGTCAGTCACCGTGACATCAATCCAGTTTTTTCCCAAACAATTGTCCCTGATGAGCTCTATCTTTGCACCCGTCTTTGCCCAGCACAGGTTTTGATTGCAAGGTATCAGATTAAATAATGTTGTGATCTTCAAGTTGCTACAAGCCGTAGAGGAGCAGAAGTAATAGGGGTTTTGGAGATCAGAAATTGAGTTGTTTCGAAGGTCGAGTTCTTTGAGGTTAGTGAGGTATTTCAGGTTGTTCATTGCAAAGTTAGTTGTAAAACGTTATTATTTGTCAGAAACATTCTGTTCAGGCCTGTTGCTGTAACCAACACATCCTCAAATACTTCTTCAACGTAGTTATCAGTCAAGTCCAGAAGTGTCACAGATGGTCCGAGAGATGTTAAGAATGATGTGGAGACAATACGGTTGTTATCCAGGTATATCTTATTCACTTTTGAGTTATACTTGAAGCAGTCAATTGGTACGGTCTGGATCAGGTTATAGCTGACCCTGAATAATCGCAATTCCTTTAATCCCTCCAAAATAGGAAGGTTCTTTAAAGAGTTGTACTTCATGAGCACGTACTTCAACCCAGAAGAGTTTCTGAAGAAATTGTCTGACAGTTGTGTTATACGGTTTCGATCAGCGTACAACGTCGCAAGGTTTTTGAGAGACTGGATGTTTGGAGGTATATCCATGTTGTTTGCAATCAAATTCAGAGTTTTTAGATCACTTAACATAAGGGACCCATCAAATTGTACAATATCTCCATGGGATAATAATAATTCATTTAATCCACTGAGTATGTTCAACCTCGACACATTCACAATTTGCAATTTGTTCTGTATCATGTTCAGATGTTTCATTGTGCTGGCAGATTTTGTCAGATCAGGAATTTTTTTGAGTTCACTAAACATCAGGTGCAAATTCACCAGACCTTCGTAGTGCAATATTCCATTCCAAGTGTGTTCTGTTATTCCACATCCGTCCATTTTCAAAGTCTTTAAAGAGTTCACTAATGCAGGGGAAAATAGCACTGTCCCAAGAGGGTTGCCAGACAGGTCCAACTCTGACAAGGGAGTGTTATTAAAAGCACCAATTGAAATTGATGCGATGTTGTTCTCTGCAAGAACTAAGGTGTGGACGTTGGTGAACTGTTTGAAATCATCATCATTGATTGAAACCAAATTGTTGAACTTGAGGTCGATTTCAGTCACACTGATTTGGATGTCGGTTGGGACAGAATTCAGATTGGAGTTTTGTTTCCTGTATGTTGTGGAAATGACAGTCCTAAATATAGTGAGTAGCATTAGTTCAGATAAACACCTCATGATGTATCCCCCTGTAAAATAATTTACAATAATATATAATAAATGTTATGTTGCCTGAGTTTGAACAGTCTCTCGGGTTTTATTCCTGCAGAGGCTCAAGCCCACGGTCTATAAAGTTTAGCTAGATGTGGTTTTCGGGCATTCTGCCTGATTGTTACTGTCCTTCTCTGGAATCTTGTGGACAAAGTTTGAGACAAAATACTGCACCAATTTCATTCAAATTTTGCACACTGGCTTTAATTTGCCCAATGCCCATGACTGTGTTGGTCAACTTTACAGGAACATACAGGCCTGAGCAGAGGGGGGGCCAGGGGGGCCAAATGGCAGGGGCCCCCATATTTCAGGGGGCCTACTTCCAAAGTAAGGTTAACCGCGAGTTGCGAAAATGAGATTGTATTTGATTTGTACAGGGTTAGACTTTTGCCATTTTGGGCTCTGCAGCAAAATAGGCCTAAGTTGGTTGGCCCTCACATCTCTACTGTCGGCAATTTAAAATTTACATAATTATTATTGTACCGTGCAGGATAAAACATTCAACCGATCGCTTTTTTTTCAATATTGGTTTAACAAGATGTTCTTAGTAAATCTAAGATGTCTCGTTTATGGTCTATTTTTCTTTGCGGTTTCTATCGGCAGGTATTTCGTGAAATTGTTGTCAGGGCAAACCGTTAGGCCTGCAATGTCAGAGGGCCTGTACAATACTAGACCCTCTTCCATTGGGCAATTTGGGGCCCCCATCTTAAAGTTGATTTTTGGTCCAGGTCCTGTGCAACACAATCCAAAGTTTTTCACTGATAGATTTTCTCAATTTTAATTTTTATTTATTTTTGACATCATGCATGCCCCCCCCCCGAGTGAATGGGCCTGTAGCAGCTGTCACTTTGCCACATATAGGCTAGTCTACCCCAAGATTTGTATGTTCCTGTTCATGAAAGCTGGTAAGATGCACGATGGGAAACAAGGAGTAATGCTGTATTTGTCTTTCAGGTCAATCTGTTCATAGAATATTGAGGTTCCACACATTACACTAGTTGTACAAAGAGACAATCTCAATCAAATTTTACATCAAATGAACATAGTTTTTTAAAATGTTCTGATATGAATAATGTCTTACTTTCGTTCAATGATAGAGAAAGTATGTCTCCTTATTACTTTGTAAATCAAGTTATACTGCAAAAAAATCACTAGAATTTTCAAATCTGATTGAGAAAGAAGCAATAAAAGCTTTCACTAGGTAAATTTTAAGATTCGCTGATCAGTTTGCAAGGGAGTGCCTGGCTTAGTTGTGTCAGAAATACTAGTCTAAATTTCATCTTGCGATTTGTGAAAGGCTGTAAACCCCAAAAGTATCACAGTCAGAATCTCAGTCTGTATTGAAATTTCACATTTTATTGCACAGCTTTTGCAACTATTGTTTTCATGACTCATGAATCTGTTAATTGTACTTTGATTTATCTTAATTGCCCCAGGTAAACTCTTCAGTAATCTTGAACTTTTTATACTAAGCCTCCATTGCAGTTTGGTAATTTTGTAGAGATAAGGTCAAAAATAAAAGTATATTGCATTCTTCATAATAATTGCACCTTGTCAGTTGTAACCTGGCTTGATTTGGTAGAAATTATAAAATGTATGCTGGTAATTCAAAATCTAAGGTGATTTTATTAAAAAGGGCTTTGAAATTTAAATTTTAGCCTACATGTAGAGTGAGAAAATGACAACAAGTCTAGTGTGAATGAATTAACAGTACATCATGAAGAGAAATATGCTTGGTTCAGTGGCGTAATTTAGGGAGTATTGGGCCATTTCCCATATACCCTCCCCCCTATGCAACCAAAAACTAACATGGGAGAGATAAGAAAAGCCTCAAATCACACCATGTAATGGCCCTGGGTTGGTTTTTACGCCTCCAGAAAATTTATTTTAAAACATGGTCATAATTTGATAGCTAAAGCCGCTGAAAGGGGGGCCTACTTTTTCATTTTGGCCTGGGCCTACTGCAGGCTCTGCACGGCCCTGGGAACATACACATTGTTTAAATACCATTTTAGAGACCCAGGAAAACCATCCTAGAAAAACTGGAAAGAGGGAGTCCTGTGATGTCATTGAGGGGCTTCCCCAGTCCTCATCCCAAATCTATTTATAGCTCACTGAGAATTTGTCAAAACAACAAGAGGTCAGCAATTAGGACAAAACACTGCTGAATGCTTCACCAATGTGTTGCTACCTTTTTATGCTCTGTTATGTAGTAGTACTAGTAGCAGCATAACAGTAAAACAAGTTAACCAGGACTTCAGATCAGTAGTAAGATTATGTGCAGAATGCCCTTTTTAAAAAGTGCCTTGCGCACATTATTTTTGCACATGCCTCAGTGACTAGACATTACAGCCATTCACTTTGATACCGTAAAAGAGTTGACTGTTGCACTGTGAAAATGGCACTTCATGTGTCATCATACTGATGATTTGTCATGATCATACCCAATACTTTCAATTTTAATTTGATTTAAGGAGATAAATCCCTCTTGTTGTTGACAGCCAAACAAAGGATTATGCATCTGATTTTCAATCCAAAATCTATGAGCACAAGTCAAATGGCCTTCTTTTGATCATGACTAATCAAACTGCCTCTGTGTTTTTCATGTTGAAAGTAGAGAAGATGACACTTCATCGGCTATCATGAGTCATGAAGTGCATTTTCACAGTGAACTGGTCCTCATTTTTTCTTTATCAAAGTGAAAGGCTGCAATGGACAAGATTGAGAATACAAAAAAAACCTGTTCTGGACACCAAAAATTACCTCAGTGGGTAAAAAGCTAACTTTGCATAAATGTCACTGTACTGACATACATTCTTCTCGTGTAAACATCCCAAATGATAACTCAAGCTAAAAAAAGAAGTGTGTCACTTTTAGGAGGTTGCACACAGGTGTGCCGCTACTACTACTCCCTGTGCCTTTTCACTTCCCCGCCCATAGGCCTGCCAGAAATACATTTTTACATATCATTGGCTAAATTTGTTATTGATTATTGTTGTTTCAACATATTTTGTAAAAGTTGAAAAAGTGCTTTTCATTTAATTTTAACACAAATCATTCATCCCTCGCCCTAATTTAAACTTTTGATAATATTTGAAATTTAGTGTTTTTTTACACAAACTTGAAAAATATATTGCAGGCCAAAAGTTTGGAAACAGTATGTTTCTCACCATTGGATTTGTTGTATGCAAATCTGCCTACCTCTGGTTGCGCAAGGTTTTACTCGATCAGAAGAAAGTGTATCATTATAGGTAGTGGGATTGTGTAGGTAGTTTCTGCAAGAATGACTCTCACTTTCCTTTGTTGTTCTGAAAAATACAGATGGGTCCCAACACATGGCAATGGTTTTTCTCCCTTTGATACATCCCTATTTTGAAGTATTTGTGAGAGCAACTTTTGAAATTTAACACCATTTTCCCAAATTTATTTTGACTAATCATCATCACTCGAATACGGGTCCATTTCAAATTGAAATGGGCCTGTATATGATCAAATAAAATCTGAGCATGCAGACGCTGTTAAGTGTACACTCTAAAAAAATTCAGACAAAATTGGTTTTTTTGATTCAAAATCGTTTTTTGAAAAACCAAATTTCAATGAAAAAAACCAACATGGATTTTTTTAAGAATCCATGTTGGTTTTGCATTGAAATTTGGTTTTTCAAAAAAACATTTTTAATCTAAAAAAACAATTTTGTCCCGACATTTTTTAGAGTGTAACACTAATGCAATGGCGAGCAGCATACTGTTTCCAAACTTTCAACCAGAAGTGTACAGTATAGCCTAATGGTTCGTAGCTTTTAACTTGTGAATACTTGCCTCGAATCAATTGACGTGAGCAGTCAAAAGAAGCTCTAAATGATGTTAACAGCAACGTTTCAGAAAATCTATTTCAAATGTCCTCATGAGTGTAAAGTAGCCGTCAATCATTTATATAAACCTTTCAAGCCCCAGCCAAACTTTTCTGCCGATCAATCTGTGTGGCTTCTTATGAATAACATACATTCTCCAATAGGAGTCGCACGCCTTTACACACGCTTGCTCATAAATATTGAATACCTCAGCATTATCCATAGAAATTGGAGTCTGAGTTGAACTTTGGTTTTCAGGTTGGTTCGCAATAGACCCTGAATTCTAAAAATGATGTAAATAATATAAAAAAAGCAATGTGAACTACATTGAATTTCTTAAGACCAACCACACAAAACTTCTGAAACAACCACTAATGCCCCTGCCTGAAAGCTCATACACGTGCCCCTGCCTGAAAGCTCATACACATTGGTCAAAGAAATTTTATCCAATCACAACAAAAAAGAAAAAGAAAGTGTTTTGATAATTTCCATCAAACCTAAGTACAAGCAAATGTGTGTAAACGTGCGTTGTCTGTAAAATTTATTTCTTTCCTAAACTATGACAAGGGTGGCCATTAGCCATAAGTGCAAAAAGCACCATTTGGTGGTCTCCTTGCTCTATTGATGTCTATATATCAAATTAAATTCATATGTTGTCAACAACACCAGGAGCAATTAATAAATATCAATCAATCAATCAGGAGTAGGAGTCGAAATTCAGCAGGCCTAAAGAGTCAGAGTCGGAGTCTAAAGTCAGGATGCCAAAGGAATCAGGAGTTGGAGATGGTTCAACTCCTAAGCACATGATGGTCTGGATCAATCATAGCTACTTCCAATGATCAACATTCGGAATAACACGTCGCATTAAAAAATCGTATGTTACAGCATAAATCTCAGATAGATCTACATCTAGGGAAAATACGGATATTCATGAGTTTTATGAAGGTGTTTCACATCCACAAAATAATTCAAAATTCTTGTTGAAGTAGTTGTTCAGAATCAGACATTTCTTTAATTATCTTATTTTTAAAATATTTTCCTATGCTATTGACCATCCTGAAGCCAAATATCAAAACAATTTTTGTTTCAGGTGACAGGAAGCGTTGCCACATTGAGGCTGAAATTTCGGCTCTCAGAAACCTAAAAAAAGCTATTTAAGGGCATAGTTTGCTCCTATTTGTGGCAATTTCTTCTGAACTTAGAAATGTGTTGGCACCAAATGAAAGCTTACAGCCTTTCACTTTGATAAAGAAAAAATGAGGACCAGTTCACTGTGAAAAATGAGCTTTGTGACTCGTGATAGCTGATGAAATGTTATCTTCATGCTTTCAACATGGGAAACATAGAGGCTGTTTGATTAGCCATGATCGAGTGAAGGCCAATTGACTTGTCATAACTGATTTGGATTGAAAATCAGATGCATAATAATTTCATTTGGCTGTCACCAACAAGAGGGATTGGTCTCCTTAAATAAAATTAACATTGAAAGTATATAGGATATGATCATGACAAATCATCAGCATGATGACACATGAAGTGCGATTTTCACAGTGCAACAGTACACTCTTTTTCGGTATCAAAGTGAAAGGCTGTAGTCAATCCAATATACGTGCTCAATTATGCATTTTCTTGATATACATTTTAAATTGATGTATTGAGCTTGAATGTTTCAGTACCCATTTTTCGATTGGGATGGTAACAATCTCAGCCGTAACATGTGAACTATGTTACACCGATCTAACATTTTGGCATCAAGTTAAAGTTTGTTTGATATGCTATTTTATCAATAATGCTTTCTTAATTATTCCAATCATGTTCATTGCTCACTGAGACACAGGCAGTAATTGGAACATTGTACATGTATATCAGCATAGAAAGTTCACAAAACTCATTGTCAGACCACTGTCATTTCAAGACTAATTGATGTGATTGCAGAACACATGTAGATACGGAAACACAAACACTATTCATTTGTTATATATGAGCTACCTGCCAGAGGCTATAAAATCTCAGAATGTCATATTCAATGGACTGAATGAAGTAGGTGCAGTTGTTGTGACATATCGGTTGTGAAGACATTTGCTAAATCACGCATCATCTTACCGCCATGATTTCCATTAATTTTATTTGTGACTAAATGTTGTCACAGAGCTGTGAGCAGTCCGGAATTCATAATATTCTGGCCACAGTTCCAGTGTTGCTTCGAAAAACTGGTTTCCCAATCTAAAATGTCTTGCTTGTCAGTGGAAACTCTTTTTAAGTCATGTCACATTGTAGGGAATTACTGACTTTGGTGCTGCAGAGAGCAAGAAGTGCAACTTCTTCGATCAAGTATGGTCATGGTTTATAACTTGCATAGGACTACACCGTGAAATTCAGAATACTTTCTTCAAAGTTCTCATATATTCTGCACAAGCACAATCATACACCACCTTGCTGAGTAAAACAGGGCAAGATTTTCTGTAGGTCTTCGCTTTGTAGGCGTGTGCTATGGTTTCAACTTTTGCGAAGTCAAGAGTGGGGAGGAGACAAAAATAAGAAATTATTGCAAGACCTAAAATCACTTTACTGGGCTGCTAAAGGTATCAGGGACGTTCCAGGAATAGAACCTGGATATGCCACTGAAAATTTCAGTCTGAAATGTTATTAGTATTAGTACCAGACCCTCCCTCATATGCTTAGGGAAAATTATTGGTCTCTTCCATTGAATATTTGTTCGGCACAATGCTTTTCTTGACTGAAAAGTAGCATTACGGTCCTGAGTTGGACAGTCAAAACTAATTGCCCATTTTCATGGCGAGAACTGGAGAACTATTTCTAGGAAAAAAATGTCAGAATTAGATATCATATCCACGGGGCAAGATCGTATGCATGTGGGGCAAGATCTAAATGCCTGTGGGGCAAGATCTAAATGTCTGTGGGATTTCGAAAACTGTCAGCGGGATGTCAAAAACCGTCAACGGGATGTCAAAAACTGCCGGCGAGGCTGCAGATGTCCCACAGGGACAGTACAAATGTCCGACAGGGGCAGGGGATGTTCCTATATCCCACTCGTTCTCACTGAAAAAATACCCGCCGGACATGCAAAAAGTGAGAAAGATTTGGACTCTATCCCGGCGTCTTGGAAAAAAAGTTTCAGCTTGATGAATTTTTTTTTACATCCACAGCGGAGTTCTCTACATTTCTAGGAACCTGTGGGATACAAAGAAACCATCGGTGGGATGTGAAAAATCATCGGCAGTATGTCACAAAATCACCCAAATTTCCAGGAAATACCATCTCACCGACGCCAAAAGACCTCCGTACCGTGCCGTGAGAACTAAGCATGAAAGTTCTGAGGTTTGCGTGGTTCATGGAGGAGGATCAGTGGTACATATGTATACATACTGAAAAACTTTCTCACATTTCCTTATTAATAAAAAGTGGAAATACCATGTAGCAAAAAAACTAAATCTTCCAGGTCTTTTTTTAAGCTTGGGAGGCCTGAAGAAATGCACTATACGATTGAGAGCCAGGAAGGGGGCCTCATGTTAAAGTTTAGCATAGGGCCTCCTATAGGCCCTTAATCCAGTTGTATCAGGGCACTGACTGAGGGAATGCAGCAATGGTGTGCACTGAGTTTACCTTCCCTCTTGAATTTGGAGAGTGATCTGATCTATTATGAATGAATACTTGTTAGAAATGTCATGGCATATATAAAATAATAAAGCTCGCAGTATAACTTTTTCATTAAATTTCCTGTCAATTATTGCATCCACATTCATTGCATTCAGAATCATAGCAACCTATACCTGCAATGTGTATTATTTTATGTCTAACACAGTCTTTATATTAGAATATAATGGCATTTACAATATGCAGGAATAACAGAGGTGGAACGCCTATTGCCCAGGATGATTGTTGTAAAAACTATACTTTTTCTAATTTCACTCTACACTGAACAAAATGCTGCCATCGAATATGCACACATGAAAGGAGTTGACTCTTCAGTCAAGTGACACAATCCCTTGCTTAGAACTATAAAAAACAAAACAACTAAACATAAAGGTTACAATTCTGCTGGAATCTCGTTAACGACGATCTGATTGTTTTAGAGATATTCTACTACTTTACTCAAAGGATCCTTCCACAATAACTGAGTCTTTTTGTGTCACTCATGTTTTCAGCGAAAATATATAATGAAGATTTTGTTTATAGTCATACGCTTTTCCCCTCTTTTATAGAAGTTATTTTCAGTGTAATATGGAAATCATCAGTTACCGCTTATATTGTGTATCCGTAGCAATATCTTAAATATATGCTAAAATCAATGTCACAGAAAGTTGTGAGCTGCTCCACCAAAATGACTTCGAAGTCAAACCTTTTGTCTTATTTAGTTGTGGAAATGACTTAATTCTACTAAACTTGGGCTTTAAAATGATGATTCTACTGTATTGATATCTTCTTCCAATCCAAACATTTGGCACCCTAAAATTGATGATATGAAACATCAAACTTTGAGAAAATGGCATTTGAATTTCCCGCCATTGCAATTAAAGAACCAAGAAGATCAAGAAGGACACCCAATTTTGATTGTTTAAATCGATTTATGGTGAAGATGGTCTTTTTTATTAAAAAATAAAATAATTTTTTATTAAACGTGGGACCAACAGCTAAAAACAATCAAAATATGACCTTTTGACACATTTTGCTAATTTCTGGGAAATTATTACTTGCTTAATTTGAACTAATTTTGGTGGAGCAAGTACGATGTGTTTTTAACCATACCAAATCAATATATACAGAAAAAAGGAAGAACTTTTTAATTGCAATAATAGCACCGTTGATGACTGGAACAGCTTACAGCGAGATGTTGTTGACAAAATTATGTTCATATATTTAAAGGAATTTGAGATTTGTTTATTTTACTGGTAGGGGGAGAACCTCGAACCTCTCTTGTGTTTTTAATATGTAAATGTTTTTAATCAATAAAATCAAAATCAAAATCAATACAAATGTCTGTGGGGTCGGTCTAAATTTCTGGACAACTCCTCCACATACTTATATCCTAAGACAGACTGAATTTTTCCTCTCCTGTGTTCAGTGAAAAACAATACAAACTCTTCACCAGAAAACATGTCACTGGTGTAACCATAAAATAAAGCATGGTTGTAACAGTAATGTTCCCTTCTATCTTAGGGGGCTTTCTTCTAATTAACAGGCATCCATGATAACTGCAGATTTTGGAATTGTATATGTTTTTAGCATGCAAGTGGCTCTACAGTGTACTGAAATTAAGTGTATTCTTCTGCGGTGTCACTAGCGTTACCCTCAAGAATGGTCAATATCACTAGAATTTTTGAAAACTTATTACTTAGACAGAAAGGTTGTCCTGTTTAACGGAATCAACCAGCGTCAACACACTTGTTCAAATCATTGCATCACTGTTGGTGGAAAATGTCACTGGTGTTACAGTCAATGGCGTTACCGTCACTGGTGTTACCATTACTGATGTTCAAAAATGGTTACACTGTTAACACCACTGACAATTGGTGTTACCATTACTGATGTTCAAAAATGGTTACACTGTTAACACCACTGACAATTGGTGTCAGAAAATGCAGTGAAATGCTTATTTTAATGGGAAATATCAAATGTGTATGTGAATTTGGTCACTGGCATAATACCCGGAGTCTCTAGTGTTTCTTAACTTGTATTCAAACATCTGTGATGGTTGAATGACCAAAAAAAGAAAAAAGTTGGAAAAACAAATTTTTTCAAAAAACTAGAATTTCGAACATTGAAGTGAGTCAAAAAGTGGGAAGTTGGCCGAGAGTTTCAAGATGCAGTGTTGAGGCATCAGTATTTACTTTGAACAGTACAACCATTATAAAATAACTTAATATTGTGATCCTTCCAAAGC
This sequence comes from Platynereis dumerilii, assembly GCA_026936325.1. Classification (NCBI taxonomy): domain Eukaryota; kingdom Metazoa; phylum Annelida; class Polychaeta; order Phyllodocida; family Nereididae; genus Platynereis; species Platynereis dumerilii. The sequence goes on from JAPTHN010000001.1 coordinate 10,423,440, forward strand.
AAAGTGGGTATGGAGTGATCAGCTGGGTGGTGTAGTGGTTAAGGTTCCCGCCTGCTTCGCTGTAGGTCTTTGCCTTCATGGGTTCGACTCCCGGTTGGCGTAACCCGAAATTTTCAGTGTACCTTCATGAGCAAAATCCCAGCTGGATGTTGTTCAGATGAGACGTTAAATTGGCGGCCCCTTGTATCAGTGTCTGTGCTGGGCAAGTAAAAGATCCCTCACATGTGGTAAATGTGTAACATGTTGAGGACTCCTGCTGTCTCTCTCATCTCATCAATCAACTCTCGTGAGCGCCCAGAACTGGGCTTAGAGGGCTGCACTTACCATATCTATCTATCTATCTATCTATCTATCTATCATGATATCAGGTCAAATCATTATTATAAACTATTCTTAATAATACCCAAGACCAAGAGCACATATAATCATCTTGCTAATGAATTTAAATGGTAAAACAACATATCCACTTTTCCAGTCATTATTTCGAGCAAAATATTTAATTGATTAACGTTAATTCTTATTTTTAGAGATAGACCTCCTGCAGTTCCTGCATTGCCATAACTGAGGCCTGCTTTTGCATAAGTCAATTTTGACAACCCATGTGCCAAGATTGCCTCTGACTAGCCCTATAACACTTGCAGGCGAGGATGTACAGTGCCGCCTGTAAGTATGTGAAACGCATGACATTGTGCCATTGCATCAATGCTAAACATCCTCAGCCTAACTGCTTGTGGAGGCATGAATTTTCATCAGATGAAAGGGAAACAAAGTGGGTCATAAAGGCCTATGTGTGAGGCAAGTGGGATAAAAATAGCAGCCCATTTTCTTCGCTGTAGTCGGAGCTAGGCATGGGTCAAAGTCTTTGATAAGTAAGTGAACCACCCTTCCCTATCTTTTAACATTGGGCCTGCGTTTCACTTACTTATCAAAGACTTTGACCCATACCTAACTCCAACTACAGCAAAGAAAATTGGCTGCTATTTTCATCCCGCATGCCTCGCATATCGGCCTTTATGACCCAAAATGTTTTCATCTCATCGGATGAGAGTTCGTCCTTCCAGAAGCATTTTGATTAAGGATGTTTAACATTGATGCAATGGCACAATATCATGCGTTTCACTTACTTTCAGGCGGCACTGTATTGCCCTGCCCTCGTCAATGGGGCTGGGAGAGGGAGATCTCTCTCTTGGAAATGAACCTGATACTGTGGGCCAGCAAAGCATCCTATCTTACATGTGTCTGTCAGAGTTACTTCTTTCTTGTACATAATGAAATTACTGGGTACAATATCATTAAGAATTATATCACGTTTACTGGTAAGCTGGATAGTCATTCCAATTTCATCCTAAATTCACTTTTAAGGTCACAAAGAATTTGTCAAACCACACAATGCTCCCAGAGACACAAGTCTGCCAGTTGTAAAGCCACATTAATCAGATCTTGAAACAGGAACAACTTCCTGTTTGTTTCCAGGAGTATTCATGAGGAACCAAATAATCAGTGTCGCCAAAATTGAAAAATGACCAAGTGATGACACTCAATTAACCCAAATCTTGCAAATTAAGCCCTTTTACAACGTTTTCATGATTGCATAATATAATTTGATTGATGCTGCAGTTACACTTTATGCTGATATGTTTCATTTGTGGTGAATTGTTGGACAATTAGTATTGTATAACTGTAATATAATATAGAACACCAATGTTTATTGCGTTTGGTGAAGAATAAATGTAATATAACTACAAAAGCTGCGGTATATCTTTCTTAATGCCTGATTCTGGTAAGATAAACTCACCAATGACCACAACCTCTGCATCTGAGGGAAATTGACGTTAACAAATGGCCTGCTACTGGACCATGTGGAAAACAAATGAAGATATTTTGTTTGTGTAAATAAATTTCAACATGTGGTAATATGTGGTATGATATGAGATATGTGTAGTGTACAAGGCAAGCAAACAGAACTATTTTCTTGAGAGTCAAACAGGATCCTTAAACACACTTGCTTCAGTAAACACCCTGGTGACAGTGCTCATGCTTGATCAAGTGTAAAATACAGATATTTCTTATGTTATTATGTTATGTCACAACAATAAGTCTTGCATCATTCTTATTACATGACCTTCAATTATAGAATCTGGAACTGCAAACTGTTAAATTATTCTTATGGTAATGTGCGACCAACCTGCAACCGTCTGTCAAAAAATTAACCTATCACATATTTGTTTTCTATTACAGAATCACATGATTGTAGGTTTTGTATCTGCCTTGCATTGTTTGGCATGCTGACCATACGCAGTTTGCTCCATATGTAACGATTATGTAGTATAGGTCTGATTCTGATGATAGTCTGACCAATAACCACAACCTCTTTATCTTAGAGAAAAATGTATAGACAAATGGTGTTGATATTGAGCCATATGACATGGATATGACCATATACAATATGAGTTGTTTACTCACTATATAGGAGTGATAATATAAATTAAGTTTAACTCGAATATTTGAGGAAAGCAAACAGAACAATTTACTTGAGATTGAAACAAGATCCTGGACTACTCCTACTTCAGCAAACACTTCAGCAAACACACTGCTGACATTTTCCTTGCTTGATCAAATGTAAGATATAGATAGATATGTCATGTGTCATTTTCTCACAACTATAAATCTTGCCGTCCTTTTTAAATGTGATGGAGCCCTTCACCTATAGAATCTAGAACTATAAACTGTTCAATACTTATTATGTAGTAATGTGTGCCAAAAAAGCATTCATATGTCTCATATAATTATGTTTAGTATTGTAGAATCTCGTGATTAGAGTGAATTCCTCAATACACAATATCAGGCATCACACAAATTCATAATCTTAGTTTTTGTAATATCTGAAAACAATTATTGTGATAGTGATGGTGTCACATACAACCCTGTGTTTTTCAGTCTACGAGGCCACGATATCCCATTTCCGATTTTAAACTTCATTGTTTTGAGAATATCGAGTTTTGTGGCTTTAATGGGTAGTCCACAAAACATCATCCCAGAGGCTTAGTTTCAGGATAGTTTTCAAATCCAGATGCGTTCTTCCTCGCCAATGAATTCCAGAATATTTACGTTCAAGCTTAAAGTTTTTTTTTTTCACAAAATGATAATGGAATGTCAGAAAAGGAATTTGCAAGAGACAACACACCCACAAATGTTAATTTCAGAAGGAAAATTCAGCTATGTACATCATATTCCTACGTAATTGTAACAAATTAGGTTTATGTATTTGTACTTATCACATCTTGTTATTTCCTCGATTAAAAAGCTTCGTAGCTTGTGTTTTCTTGTTTGTTCTGACCATATCACAGTTTGCCAGACTTTACAGGTAGCTTTACACAGGGACATCTCACAATGGTCAGATTCACAATAATTTCCATACAGAAGCATTCATCTGTGAGTTTTTGTTTTAGCAGCAAACTTTTTAGCAAAATGGATGCAGTACTTTTAGACTTACAATCCAAGCCATCTGTCTCTATCATGAATATAATTTTTCTCAATTTCATTGTTGGAATATGGTCTCTTGGCACAAATTGTTTTAAGCATTTGAGTGCACACACTCGTTGATCTGTGTGTGAATTGCAGAAGCACCTGAAAAGTTGGTACCACTCAATCATGCAGTATTTTCGCAGGAAAATATAGAGCTGTCAAGAGCAGAGAAAGTCTGATTGAAAGACCAATGCAGGAGGACAAATGCAGCTTCAGCTTACCAGACCCCAATTTCTTTGCACAATTGTACGTGGAGACTGGAGAGCTAAGGGGGCCACCATTTAATCTTGGGGCGGAGGGGGGGGGGCTGGGAATTTTTCTGAAATAGACAATTTTAGCAAAATGAATTGGCAGTCATGAAATAAAATAATTTCTGGTGGGGGTTTTTCTCAAAAAGGTATTGCTTGATTTAGGAATGCATATTTCTGGGCGGTGCGTCCTTGAAATAAATAATTACTGCTACTGTTACCATGAAATAAATAATTTGCCCCTGAGGAACACTCCAAGTCCCCCCCCCCAGATAAATAATTACTGCTACTGTTACCATGAAATAAATAATTTGCCCCTGAGGAACACTCCAAGTCCCCCCCCCCCCGATTATTAAATAGTCGCCCCCTAATTTGAGAATTTTGGTCTTTTCAGAATGCAATGTAGGATAATGTTTTGAGCAGTGTTTTTTTTCATCTTCCTATGTAGAATTTTACCTTGATCTGATCAGTTCGCAAGCAGATCAAATTAGATCAATAAAATAAGGAGTTCCAAGGCATCTTGGTTGCAGCTGCCCAGCCTTTTATTGGAGTGAACACGTTTTTTTTTGTTGCTTATTTTGATTAATTGTAGCTCTTTAAAGCATAATTTTAGAAATTATTAATTTTGACCTCCATGTTAGATTGTGTAAAATATCATGATAAGTGCTTCTATATGTACAGTTGTTCCTGCGTTATAAGATCACCCTTTAGGAGGTCATGAAGTGGTCCCTCGTCGGGGTGCAAAATGCACTAAGAATGCTACTTTGCGTGGGAGGAAAGTGGTCACACGAGGCAAGGCAGTCTTACAACAGGGGTTCTTATACCGCAGGGACCATTGTATATAGTCAATGCCCTATTTCTCAAAAAAGATGTCTCTTTTCGCCCTGAAATTCAAGATTGAGATTTAGAGCCCGTGCCCAGTGCTTCACATCAAGTTATTCTAAACATGAGGCAAATGAAATTATTATTGACTGTAAACCTCCTGCAGTTCCTGTATTGGCATAACGGAGGCCTGCTTCTGCATAAGTCAATTTTGACAACCCATGTGGCGAGATTGCCTCTGATTAGCCCCATGACACTTGCAGACGAGGATGTATTGCTGTGCCCCTTGTCAATGGGGCTGGGAGATGGAAATTCTCCCTTGGACATGAACCTGATGCTGTGGGCCAGCCAAACACACTGTCTATCAGCCAAACTTTCTTTTATCTTGTACATTATGAAATCACTGGGTACCATATCATTAAGAATTGTATCATGTTTATTGGTGAGCTAGAAAGTCATTTAGATACCATAATTAATTCACTTTTTAAGGTTTCAAAGAATTTGTCAAACCCCACATAATGCTCCTGTGACATAGAAAGAAGAGAGCCAGTTGCAAAATTGCATGAACCAGATCTATAATCAGGAACAACCTCCGGTTTATTTCAGGGAGTATTCATGAGGAACCAGATAATCTGTGACACCAAAATTTGAAAAACGAGCAAGTGATGATGCTCAATTACATCCAAACTTCGCAAGATAAAGTCTACATTTTCATGCTTGCACGATATAACTTGATTGATACTTAAGCTACACTTTATGCTGATATGTTTCATCGATACTAAATTTTTGGACCATTAGTATTGTATCACAGTAATATAGAACCCCAATGTGTATCAACCATCACAAATTTATAAGCTTCGGTTTTCTTTAAAATATCTGATTACAACAATTGTGATACCGATGATATCAAATTTATCAATACAATCATGTGACTTTCATGCAGCTTGCGGGGCCAATTTGATAGTTTCTAAAAAAGTGCAAAGTAGGGATGATATCGCATTTCCTATTTTAAACTTTGCATTGTTTTGAGAATATCAAATTTTGTGGCTTTGTTAACAAAGGGTAGTCCACAAAACATCATCTCAGAGGCTTAGTTTCAGGATAGTTTTCACCTCCAGATGCATGCGTTCTTCCTCGCCAATGGATTCCAGAATATTTAGCCTTAAGCTTAACGTTTTTGTTTAAAAAAAATGAAAATGGAGTATCAGAAAAGGAATTTGCAAGAGACAACCCACCCACAAATGTTTTAGAAGGCAAATTCAGTTACATCATATTCATATATAATCATAACAAATTAGGTTTATGTTTTTGTAATTATCACATCTTGTTACTCTAGTTATTTCAACTGTCGATTGAAAAGCTTTGTAGCTTGTGTTTTCTTGTTTATTCTGATCATTTCACATTTTGCTAGACTTAACAGGAAGCTACACACAGTGACATCTCACAATGGGATGCCATCCAGCATGTAATTGGAAGTAAAATTGCTTTGTTTGAACTTCTCGCTGAATGAAATAATTGATTATTCAGCTCTTAAATGCATAATTTCAGAAAATTTATAATTTTACCTCCAGGTTTGGTTGCTAACAAAATATCACTGTCTAAAAAGCAGGAAAATTACATGCATTAGATGGTGGAGAGCAGTGCGCGCAAAAGACGTCGGACAATCGGCTTTTGCCGACTGTTTTTATGAATGTCCGACCTGTCTCATGTCTAGGCCTACAACAAAATATACTAGCGCTTTCTTGGCAAGCACACAGTGAAAACAGGAGTCTAATGATTCAATCATGAGCGATTCTAATGCATATCATGCTAAGCCAAACAATGTATAATTGGTATATATAAAGCTTGCAACAACTGGTAGACCTACTTCTGCCATTAGTTCTGGGAAATTATCATTATGCAAAAAGGAATTTAGCATGACCATTGAATTGTATCAGAAAGGTTGCAAGTTAGGCCAATAATAATAAATAATAAAATTACTAATTATAAAAAATACCTCAGGAAGCTAAATGTTTGTCTGACGAAAATGAAATTTGTCTGACCAGAACTCTCTCTCCATCAGACAAAATGTCTGACCAAAGTAAATTTGCTTTCATATGCACTGGACTGGAGAGTACAGGACACCTAAATATATACAAACATACCATTCATAAAACTGCAAAACTATAACTTGATGTCATGCTCTTAGCGTCGAGTCACACCTGGGGCTATTGGCCCATCACTGGCCTATTAGACCTCATCATGTAATACCTCTAGACTCTATAGTTAATTCTGTGGTTCCTGTTCTCTGATACTACTGTGTGTTTAGGACACTGAATCAGGCTTCAACAGCAAGAATGTAGCTTAGATACAACCATTGTTTCCATCTCCCATAGAATTTTGATGATATATTAAAAGAAAACACTAACTTGAGAGTCAATGCCCTATTTCTCTGAAAAGGTGTCTCTTTTCACCATGAAATTCAAGATTGAGATTTAGAGCCCATGCCCAGTGCTTCACAACAAGTTGTTCTAAACATGAGACAAATGAAAATATTATTGACTGTAAACCTCCTGCAGTTCCTATATTGCAATAACTGAGACCTGATTCTGCATAAGTTAATTTTGACAACCCATGTGGCAAGATTGCATCTGATTAGCCCCATAACACTTGCAGGCGAGGATGTATTGCTTTCCCCCTAGTCAATGGGACTGGGAGATGGAAATTCTCTCTTGGACATGTTCTGATACTGTGGGCCAACAAAGCATGCTATCTTATCTTTTAGAGTAACTTCTTTCTTGTACATAATGAAATTAGACTGGGTACCTTATTATTAAGAATTATATCATGCTTATTGGTAAGATGGAAAGTCATTCCAATGTAATTTTTAATTCACTTTAAGGTTTCAAAGAATTTGTCAAATCCCACACAATGCTGCAGTGACACAAAAACAAGACAGCCAGTTGCAAAATTGCTTGAACCAGATCTAGAATTAATCAGGAACAACTTCCTGTTTTTTCCTGGAGTATTCACGAGGAACCAGACAATCAGTGTAGCCAAAATTTGAAGAATGAGCTTGTGATGATGCTCAATTAACCCAAATCTTGCGAGATAAAGGCCTTTTAAAACGTTTTCATGATTGCATATCACTTTATTGATGCTGCAGTTACACTTTATGCTGATGCGTTTCATCTATGCTTAATTGTAGGACCATTAGTATTGTATAATAACTGTAATATAGAACCCTGATGTGCAATGCATCTGGTGAAGGAAGATCTACGAAAGCTCGAGATATCAATTGCTGTCTCAATAATAACAAAAAAAACTTTTCCAAAAACGATGTTTTAACCCCAAATCGATTTTCATCAGACTGTGGATGTAGAAACAGGAGTTTCCCTCAGGCATCATAGATCCATTTTTGTTAGAACCTCAGACATTTGGAATGATGAAAAATTGATGATCCCATTTAGATTTGATTGAGGTTCATGGCCAAATATGTTGTCTTAAGATAAACTAGCAATGATGGGGTTTCTAATGGCGACTATTATTTTTGAAGAAAAAAAGCTGTGACATCAGGGTGATATCCATTTTCAAATTGAAAGTCTCGATTGTTTGAGTACATCAGGTTCGCCAGTTTAATTGGTAAGCCAACAAAACATTGTTCAAAAGCTTACTTTTTTTAGAGTTATCAGAACTTCTGAGCAGGAGTCAAAAGGACCCATTCATTGACAAGCAAATTTAGACTGCATGAGAAGCCTGTCAACTGGCTTGGAGGGCGTGGGTTAAAATCTCATCCCGGAAACTCCCTTTAGTCCGAGCCCATGGGACATTAAATGGAGGTGGGTTGTATCCAGTATTCTATGCTGGGGCAACTGAAAGACCCTGGGCATCCCTGAATTAATAGGGTATGTGCCAGACTCACAGTCTTCTCATCTCATCATCATACGACGATCGCCTGCCTCGATATAGCCCACTAAGGTGCTGCAGAGGCGTAAAACACAAACAAACAAAAGCCTCAGCACGTCATGTTTAGGAAGCATTTAACTGGATTATAAAAGCCCAGCAGAGCTTTTGATTGGTTGTGAAATTACCTATATCATGCTGAATGATCTAGCTACGTACACAGGCCAACCAAACCAATAGCAAACACAGATTTGAGGACATAAATTATCAATATGAAGGCAAATCAGTCCTTTTGAACTCGGCTGAACATGTAATTTAATAGAACTTTTGATAAAAAATTTGATTCAGCAAAAAGTTTAATTCATCTATTTTTTTAAACTTTCAGTGACTTTTCTTTTAAACATCAATTCAGCAACATGTTCCTTTAATTGTATAAATGTACCGCCATTCATCATTAGTGAAATTAAATTGCTTCTTGGTGGATTGAGGTACATACTTGAATTTAAATGCAGAATTTTAGATTTCCTTCCTTTTAATGATTCTTTCTATTCCTCAAAGTAAATGAGCCGCAAGTAGACAGAGGGGAGGCATATTCAACCTGACTCATTAGTCTGCATGTTTTGCCAAATCATATGGATCTGCACATTCTGGAAGTGTCATCTTGCTTTGCTGATTTAAATGAAACTTAATGACTCAACTGCAAGAGCAACGAATCTATACCACAAAGCAATACAACTTTTACTGGATTCTGATTGGCAATGGTCATTAGGCCACACCTGACACAATATCATGTAAGGGGGTCTCGAAATCAACTTTCTCTCTCTAAAATCTACAATTTCTTTCGAATTTGAAACACCAGTTAAATAATTTGGCAAATTAATTGATATGTGTGCTTATCAAGCCTGTTATCACATTAGAATAACTGAAAATTGATTCAACTTTCATTGAAATATAATTCTTCTTCAATTAATTGCCCCCAGATTAATCTATGTTGGCTCAGGTTACATTGACCCCTCATTACTGCAGCACCGGTCACTGCCATTTCCAAATTTAATGCAAATGAGTGAACAGTTATTGGTCATTTAACTTCAGATCAATTTGTAGCAATGGCAAAAATGTCATTAGGAGCTGTCAATCAAACTTCCAAGAAAACTCTGATAGTTTTCATAATTTAGCAAATATCTTAATTCATATAAGACTATAAGAGTGCTTGTGTTAAAAATGGCATTTTCGATTTCTATATTAAATAATCTATCTACGCATTTGAAATTCATGCTAGTAAGTTGCTGTATTACTTGAGAAATTGGGAACAAGTGAGAGAATTGGAGAGATGTTCACTTTTTTTTGGAGGGGGGGGGGTCAGATTCAGACTGCCATCTTGCTGGCTCTGTCTGCTTTTATAGTCGCAGTTGGGTCTTCAAAGATCTCAACTACGGAGACTCAGAAGTTGGCATATCTCAACTTATAAGTATGTGGATATTACTAGCACCCTCTCCTTTGATCTGCAGTGTATGTGGCATGTACTAAGTTAAAGTATGTCACTGTCGATTTGACTGTTCTTACTGTTTTGGAAGCAGCCTCCCTACAGTAAGGAATAAGATGACAAATTCATTCTTGTCAATTTTATTGCAGACTCATCACCTCAGATTGACCGAAGCTAGGGAAGTTGCGTCTTCTCCTGAAAATACTAACATTTACAGCACTGTCGAGAACCCAAGGCTACATAAAGAGCCATGATACGGCGGACAACGCCGGACGTGAGCTGTTTTGTACATAGCAATGCTTGTCAGCTCTTCTAAACTCTTGGGCAGGCACACTGAGCCTGGATTAGGGTTATAGACCAACTCTTTAAGTTTTTTAGCTGCTTGATGAACCTGCCAAGGTTTGAGATGTAGCCTTAGAGAAAGTTGCAGTGTTGCAATAACACATTTTGCATGAAGGACCTCAGGGCTCTTCAATGGATCTTAACAAGTTTCCATATATATTGACATCTCCACTCACTGGTCACAAGATTAGTGCTTCAATAATTGCCCTAGGGGAACATGTCTGGCATACACACCCTCAGATATGTGAGCTGGCAATATTTCCCCAAATCCATGCTTTGTGAGATGGGAAAGGCAAGTATGGATATTCACTTTGGGTATTGGGCAAGCTCCGTATCAGACTGCAGTTAGTCAAAAATTCAAAGAGTTTGCGGTGTCTTCTTTTATGCTATTTTCATAGCAGAATTGTCTATTACTGATCAATGTCTCTTCCATAAAACAAGCAAAACAGACATAATTATCCAAAGTTATTGTTTGCAGTTTATTAATTCTCGCCTGAATAATGAAATATTTGATAGCAATACCTGTACAAAAATAGTTATTTCAGTATAGCAGGGACAGCAAACAAACAATGAATTAATACCAGAATCACAACTATAGGTTTTCTTCAGTTCACCTTTCTTCCAACTCTGTAAATATAGAAATCATTTCACAAGGGAATATTCGATGGTTGTAAACTTCTATCATTCATATTTATGTTAAATATGTGAAGTTAATAAGAACATCAAGTGGATTTGTGTTAATGAACTATCTATCTAGCATAGCCGCACAATGTCCAGAAATCTTCTCTGTCAATAATTATGTTACAAAAAAGAATGTAAAGAATAAATAAAATTTCCCAAATTTATTGCATATTGGAGCAATGTTAGTCATCTTGGTACCATAAGAACTAAAAATTAATAGCAGGTTTTGATATGCTAATTACTGCAGTTTTAACAGATATAGATGCATTGCATCCAAAATCCTCTGATGAAGCAGCTTGCATTACTGCTTGGTAAAATTTTTACTTCCAACATTCCAATGTGCTGGATAAATTATGAACTGCCTGTCGTGCCTGATAATTGATTGATATAACATTATGAACATTAGTATAATCAATTAATTATTCATGCAGCATAAATTCTGTTTGACTCCAGCAATGTCAGTATACTTATTAAGAATTTGTTACCATGGAAACAATTAAGTATATAGACCAGAGAGCAGGTGTGATCAACTTCTGTAATTGAATCGAAGCGTCCTGGAAACATGGGCAACCCATGTTAAGGATCCTTTGGTTATTACTTATTTCCATTTTTATTTCGAAGACATAGAAGCTTATTTTCTCATTCCATTCATAATATACACATAGACATTCATAATACCTGATTACAAAGGGTATATCTTGAGATTGCATATTTACACTAGCAATTGTGCAGCATACGAATGACGTACGTAAATTCTTCGTACAAAACTCACAAAAAAGAGCTGATCCGTAGTACGCACGTACATTTTCGTACAAATTTCATACTTATTCATACAAATTTCACACAGGTACTTTTCAGTTACTTTGGCCGTTTTGGTGCAATGCGGTTATCATAAATGGTTTAAGTGTAGACCTTGCATTGGCCTGTCTAAAAAAAATCAGGAAAAAAATCAAGTTAAAAGCCCCAAACACCAGCTTAACAGGTATGAAAACCATACGAAGATTCACGTTTGTTTTACGTATGTAAATTTTTTGGCGTATTTCATACGTGAGAACAACCGATTTACGTACGAAATACGCAAGAAAGAGCATTGTATGTTTTACGTATGCAGCAAAATTGGCCATGTACAACAGGATACCTGCACAACGAAGATAAACATTTATTTGGAGTAATTGCTTTCCTGAAGTGAGATTTACACTGTACCCCTGAACAATCAGTTATATAGATTAATAATGATAACTTAAAGTGAAAAAATATTTTGGGTGAAGATTTACTTTCAACAAAATAGTCATTAAGAACATCCCTAGAAGACAATTCATCCCTAGAAGACAATTCATGAGTGGACAAATCAAGGCTTCAATCCAAAACCAATCTGACTCTGACCAGTCGTAAATGACATGTAAATGTTCTTGCTTCAGGATGCAATTACTGTTGAGCATGACCAAGCTTTTGTGCTGGCAACAGAACATCCTAATACGTAATATTGGTTGCCGTGGAAACTGATGGACAACTATAATAATGCTCTGCCATTTTTCCATTTCCTGGTCCTGTGCCAAATATCCACTTGACCTTTAGAATACTCATTAGTTTCAGGTTATAAGATAATGTCATGTTATGAGCATTGACAGCTCTCCCAGAATGACAAAAACCAAATATCCAGATACGAACACCAACATGATCCCAAGGGCAACGAACTGTTAAATCTTAAGTAATGTAATTTTTGGATTGGCAGTTTAATCTTCCAAAAGAAATTGCTGACAGACATTTCATGGTACATGTTCATTTAATAATGATTAAGAGTGCCAGTTTTAATGAGCTCCCCAAGGCACAATGAAGCGCACATTTGGATTTGATGTCTCTCGGACACCTTCATTTGCCTTGCAATTGTTTATATTCTGAATTTAGAACTGTCTCAAATTGGAGGACAAATATTACATATAAAATCATAATAATCAAGTATAATGATCATGGAAATCACATGTATTGCTTTTGAATTTGTCATCCCACCACAACCTGTACAGCAAAACAAAGAGTGGCAGCGTGAAATACAAACATACAATTTTTACACACTAAAAGTTTTTTTTTCTTCATGCTAGGTTGAACCGTAGAGGGAATTGAATAAATCGCTAATTTATCACATGTATGGTTCTGTGAATTGTCCATAAATATATTGTCTGTTTTCAAATGTAGGGTCTGTTATATGCTCAATACTTGAAAACCTGTTAGAATGGCCACATGGTCCTATGACCTATATATATATATAAGGACACTGAACCTGACTAGAAACATTATATGAAGAGAATTGTCAGCTTGCAGGTCAACAGAACCTAGTCGGGTCACTCTGTCACGAAAAGGTCATCTTGTTCTGATGACAACTGTCAACCTAAAATGACAAACTGCTCACCAGCTTCAGTTCCAGCATTGCATACCAAAATTTTGACACAGAAAACCCTCACCAACAGAAAACCCTCACCAACAAGACATATTCATCATGACCCAATGGTTCGGTTGGATTTGCACTCCATGATTATAGAAATCAGTAAGTAAAAATGCATTACTCATTGTATTCATGTAATTTAGCATAGCAAACACTGATACACAATAACTATCTGGTTATGGGATATTTTATTTTGCAATGTAGCCAAACATAAGTATGGTTGGTTATTGGTGAGTTATTTAGAATTCGGTTGCTTTCAATATGCCTGTTTGGAGGCATTCTATGGATATTTGCTTACTTCTCTGTGAGGAATTGTTTTATCTGTGATGAATTTGAAACCATCAAACTGATGGAGATAAATTTCAAAATCAATTCTAGTCATCTTTGAAGCTATTTTTGGTTGTTGAAAGTGATATGAATTTTCAAATCATGGTTCTCTTGGGATCAATGAAGTTGGTGGAAATTCATTGGTTGACACTGTTGTGACCTTGAAGCATAACACTAGTTGCAATGCAGAACCTTAAGTTTGCCAAAGTGGTTATTCAGTCCAAAGCAAAGATGGAAGTTTTGCCTAACACTGCTGAATTTTTTCTCTGATGTCTCCCTCGATTCATGTCTAAGTTATATATATACCTCAAACACATTTTCCTTATTCCCATTCCAGTAGGCTTCAGGCGTGGGTGAATGAAATTTATTTCTTCCGAGCAAGATGTTGTCGGTCCATAAATTTCTTATCTTGCATTCAAATTACATCTCATTCACACATATCTGCAATTGTATGGAGTTCTCAAATCAACTCCTGACTAAAAAGTTCAGCTCGACAGTCTGCATCTAATTTCAAACTCCTCAATGATGTACAAACTTCTTGAATGCCTACAGAAATAGAGCAGGACTGCAATTGACATCTTCTCAAGGCACCATTGTAAAAGTGCTCCTGTAAAATTTCAGAATTTACGTATGCTGTTATAATGATTTTAATTTCCATGTGAGTCTGGGTCTTTTGGACAAACAATACATACATTTTTTTCTTAATCTGATTAGTACAGGGACAACTTAACGTCACACAGTTGAATCTGAGTTGATAGATCGAACAAAGTAAGTCCCTGCGTAGCATTGATTCTTCGAGCACTGGCAACTGTGAGTCAGCAAAATTGCATGGAAACTGAAATGGCCGTGATTTGTATATATAATACGACAAAAAACACTGCATCAAGCATTTGTCAAAAATTGAAAAAGAAGTGCCTGTACTAAAAAAAGAATTAAAAAAAAACTCCATCCACACAAAAGCCGTCTGGAATGCAGCTGAGGTCAGTCAGTTATTGCACCAAACTCAATAACTACACCGGTATAATTTACTGCAAAATATTTCTGTGTTGCTGACAAGAGCCAGGAGGGTGTAACCCAGGGAGCAGAATGTAGCTGGCTGTTTCTTGTATATCAAAGGCCAAGTGCACACCTCCTAGCCTTCTGTGGTCTTTTTCATAGGGATGCTCTTCAGCCTCATTGAGATACCTTTGCTGTAGACTGCCCACTTCACGACAAGAAAGTTTGCTAAAAAAATTACATTTACATTGTTCGCGGAGGTAGAGAGAGATATACAACTAAAGAAATTCCTGGTTCAAATGTACTTTCAAGTGTCAAATTTCATTCTACAGTCAGAAAGATTTTGTCTGACTGATGAAGAAAAAAGTGCCAATCTAATAACTTACTGTTCATTGTATGACTGCACAATTCTCCAATCGGACATACCTCATTAATAATTTTGTAATTAATACAGATTATGCTGCTTGCAAAAGATATCTCAATGAGGCACGTTTCATTATGTGATTAACTCCTCAGGCAGTGATATAAGTATAGGTTTTTATGCAAACAACTTTGCAGTGTCTACAAAAAAACACAAAACCTGTTTATAAAATACGCAAAGTCCATTGAAGAGATTAAAGAAGAGATTCCTCTTCCGGTGATGGCATGTAGTACTCGTTTTGTGACAGTCAGGTCTCTACCCAGAAGCTCTAGTTCTTAGATTTCCATTCCAGGGTCTCGTGTGGGAGGAGATGGAAGGTTGGATGTCCTTAAAGGCCTTAACCTCACATATGAGTCCTAAGTCTCATACCTCTTTACACCTGATGCTGGTTTGTTTTGGTGTACTTCCTCTGCCTTTGCAAGGTCAGGTTCTGGGATCTCAACACTTTGTAATGCACCAGACAATTTTTTTTTCTCTCTTGCAATTTTATATATAATATACAGAGTGAGCAAGATGTGGTGACTTGATATATATAGGTCTATATACAATTTTTTTAATCAGTTTAGATGCATTAAATAATGATTCTGTGTACAGTCAAATTATAAGATGTTTTAAAATAAAATGTAATATACATGTAATAATATAGGAAGGACACCCCCCAATCGGGTATAGTAAGCATTTGCTAGGGTGTTCTTCCTTCAATTGCTTCACTTGATATTATCTAGAAAATTTGAATATTGTTATGTATTGTACCCGTGTAAGTTGAAAATAAATATTCATTCATTCAGAATTCAAGCAAACATAAAATCGGTGAACTGGCAAACATCAAATCGGTCTTGATGTGCTGAAATGGCAGTCTTGGTGAACTGAATGAGTTTCAGCAAATTCCCTTGACCCACATTCTCTCTTTATCTGGACCATTTCTGGAGATAGAAAGGTGATATTTGGTCAATACATGTATTTTAAGATGTAGTTTGATTTTATGATCACTTTTTGTTGATAATTGCGCTTTCTAATTGTTTTTAAATAACTCAAAACATAGCACAAATGAACGATGAAACATATGTAACCAGAAATGTTTCTAATGACATGACAGTAAAATGATATTTACTTTTTCAAAAGCTAGTTTATAGTGATTCTAGGAAACTCTAACTTATGCTTCATTCTCACGGCAGCTCCCGGAGATCTTTTTGAAACGGGGGCGAAGTATTTTCAGGAGAGACGGAAAAATATTTCCTCTTTTTACGTATCGCGCAGGGGCATTTTAGCTTCCCGCCGGACATCTTTTGGTTGCACGCCGTCGAGAATCCTGCTTCTTACCGTCACTTCAAATCGCGAGGTCGCAGAAAAAAAGTTTCAACCAGTACAAATTTTATTAAAATCGACGGGGGAGCAGACCAGATAAATTGTTCGACGCCGCGATCAGAAAAGTAAGACTGGGTCGAAGTTTTCGCGCCACTGAGGGGCAAAAAGTTTCCCGCCGTTTAGGAAAACAAGCGGGATTCTCTGCGTGGCGCCAAAAAGGTCGACCCCGGGGTTCTTCTGCACTCCGCCGTCAAGGAAAATGCTCCGGGACGTGTGCAAAACCTTCGCGCCGTCGTCTGGACCCCCTCCCGGAGCAGACAGAGTGGCGCCAGAGGGGCTATTTTTAGCAAAATCCTTTGTCCGCGGGGTACTGAAACCATCACGGGGTCGACCTTTTGTGCCACGGCGGGAAAGGGGGGTCTGCCATGGAGACGCACTGGCGCGCGCCTCGCATATAAATAGAAGAGCAGCCACTAGAGCACCATAACCACTCTGAACTTCAAGACGAACGCATCTATACTCCATGACACTCTGCTTCACAGCCTACTGAATTGCTGCTTCATTGCTGAATCCCTGCTTCATTGCTGATTGATCCTGCTTCATTGCTGATTCATCCTGCTTCATTTCTGATTGATCCTGCTTCAAGATGGGACCCAGAGGAAGAGGGAAGAAGACCTTGAGGGCACCAAGCAAGGGCAACAATCCAGCCAACACTCCACTGACCACTCCATCTTCAACTCCAGTTGGTTCACCAGCTCCTTTCATAGACTACGCAGCTGTTACATTGTCTCCAAGCATGTTCAGCTTGCAAGACAGCATCGTGGCAGTGACCACTGCTACATCAACAGTGACCAGTGAGACCATCTTCGAGGGCCCGCCACCACCCAAAGTGCTGCAACAACCTGATGAGGAGGATGAAGATGATGATGATGAAGAAGCTGAAGATCAAGTCCTGGCCAAGCTTGCTGCTGCTGTCAAGTCTCCAACCAAGCGTGGCAGGCCTGCCACTGCTGCTGCAGCCAAGAAGAAGCGTCCCAAGTCTGCTGATGCTGATGCTGCTGCTTCTGTCAAGTCTCCCACCAAGCGCACCCAGTCGGCTGATGCTGCTGTCTTCAAGACTCCCACCAAGACTGCTCCAAGGGGAAGGCCTCGCACTCCTGGCAAGTCTCCTTCAGCCAAGCGTCAAGCCACCTCAAAGTCTCCAGCCAAGTCTCCAGTCAAGCCTCCAGCCAAGTCTCCAGTCAAGCCTCCAGTCAAGCCTCCAGTCAAGCCTGTCACTCCAGCCCAGACCCGAGCCAAGACTGCAGTCCAGCCTCCACCTCCACCTCCAGATGATACTCCTGCTGATGATGAAGATGATGACTGTGTTCTGACAGCTGCAATGATCCACCAGCAGACCCTGGACTCCGACTACGATGCCACCACAGAGGAAGATACTCCCAAGAAGAAGGGTGCCAAGTCCAAGGGCAGCAAGGGGAAGAACCAGCCAAAGGAAGATTCTGACAACACTGGATCTGAGGTTGAGCTGATCCAGGAGGCCGATGGACAGTTTGTCCACAAGGAGAAGAAGAAGGGCTACAGAAAGGCAAACTCCAGGGACCTACTGGGCATCACAGAAGAGCAGGAGGATGAGCTGATCGACTGGTACCGGGAAAACAAGCAGCTGTACTCCAAGGGCTCCACCACCTTCAAGAGTGCACAGAAGGACAGACTTGATGCAGAGAAAGCAGCAGAACTTACATTGCTAGTGGGGAAGGAAATCACAGCAGCTAAAGTCACCAAATGGAGGGGCAACCTCAGGACTACCTTCTCAAAGTGCATCAGACCTCAACCTTCTGGAGCTGGCAGAAAGAAGATGTCCGACCGAGACAAGTACATCCTGGCGAAGTGTGAATTCTTGAGGTCCTCCATCACTCCGAAGGGTGCCATGGAAGTCTCCAGCTTCACTGGACCAGGAGGAAGTAACCGCCTGTCGTCCGATTCTGATGCCCCCATGGACTACAATCCTATGCCCGACCTTGATGACAGCCTCCCAGCCAGCCAGCAGCAGTCCTCCCAGGAGATGTCCCAGCAGTCCCTCCAGCCATCCCAGCAGCAGTCGCAGGTCTTCCCAGGACGAAAGCCATCCAAGAAGAGGAAGGACACAGACCAGGAGATGGCCACTGCCCTGACTTCAATTGCTGGTCACTACACTTCAGACAGGCCCAGGAAAGCAGCACCACCTCAGCCGGCAGGACCATTCTGTGACATGTGCCCACAAACTTCTCACAGGCTGGATCCAGAAGTACACCAGTTGCAGAACATGTGCAGGAGTATCTTCACATCTGGGAAGAACATGAACCGTGCCCTGAGACTTCGCCTCCTGCACTCCTTGAGCCAGACGGACAACTACTTCGTACAGGCGGCCGTCCAAGATAAAATCCTGATGATGCAGCAAGAGAATGTGGAGATGATCCTAGGGCAGCAGCAGCACCAATACATCCCTCCTCCTGGTCCAGCTCCATCCTTTGTCAACGAGGACTTGCAGCAGCCTCCAACAACTCAGCATCAGCCCCAGCAGCAGCCAAGTCTTCAGATGCAGTCCCAGCCTCCACGCCAGCAGTTGCAGTCCCAGCCAAGCAGCAGCAGCCAGTTCCAGTCCCTGCAGCCAATTCGAAGCCAGACTCCAGCCCTGCAGCAGTCATCTTTAAGCTTCAGCCAGCTGATGCTTGACAGCCCCCAGAAGCTTGGCTTCCCCTGACCCTCTTTTGGGCAGCAGCAGCAGCCAGTACAGCAGCAGCCACTACAGCAGCAGCAGCACCAGCCTCTACAGCAGCATCAGCCACAACAGCAGCAGCAGTCTCTACAGCAGCAGCAGCCACCACTACAGCAGCAGCAGCCACCACTACAGCAGCAGCAGCCACCACTACAGCAGCAGCAGCCACCACTACAGCAGCAGCAGCAGTCTCTACAGCAGCAGCAGCAGTCTCTACAGCAGCAGCAGCAGTCTCTACAGCAGCAGCAGCAGCCGACAGTTGTCCACCAGCGGCAAACTCCATTGTCGTTCCAGTGGAGCCAAGTCAACATGCCCTCTCCAAGGAAGTGATGCCTGTTCAAGTCGTCTGAAAAAAGAAAAAAAAAAACTCCAGGCCCTTTTAAGGGCCACCAAATCCTCCAAAAAGAGCTGGCCACGTACACATCTTATGTTGACTAAAAAAACTCTTGCGATGACAAACAAGAGCAAAAATGAAAAGAGCCCCAAAAAAAAAAGTTGACAAATTCCCCCAAAAAAAAATCCGGTCCTGGCCCTTGTAAATTTTAAACACCTTCATAAAAGCAAGGTGCTATTTCCCTTCTTTTTTTTTTTGGCCCATTTTCACTTTCTGCTTAACCAGTACAGGTGGCATTTCTGCTTTCTTAATTAAAGTTTTTTCACCACTTTAATTAATATAGATAGATAGATAGATAGATAGATAGATAGATAGATAGATAGATAGATAGATAGATAGTCAGACAGATAGTCAGATAGATAGATAGATGGATAGATAGGCAGATAGATAGATAGATAGATAGATAGATAGATAGATAGATAGATAGGCAGATAGATAGGCAGATGGATAGGCAGATAGATAGGCAGATAGATAGCTATATAGAAGAAAATATTTGGACGTCGCATATACACTGCAGCAAAGAAAAACGAGTGATCGTCATTTTGCAGTGATGACACTTGGATAGATAGATAGATAGATAGATAGATAGATAGATAGATAGATAGATAGATAGTCATACAGATAGTCAGATAGATAGATAGATGGATAGACAGACAGATAGACAGATAGACAGATAGACAGATAGATAGATAGATAGATAGATAGATAGATAGATAGATAGATAGATAGATGGAACACAATGCTCGTTACATATATACACTGCAGAAAACAAAAGCAGTTATCGTCACTTTGCAGGGATTGCACTTGGATAGATAGATAGACAGATAGACAGATAGATAGATAGATAGATAGATAGATAGATAGATAGATAGATAGATAGATAGATAGATAGATAGATAGATAGATAGATAGATAGATAGATAGGCAGATAGAAAGACAGATAGATAGATAGATAGATGGAACACAATGCTCGTTACATATATACACTGCAGAAAACAAAAGCAGTTATCGTCACTTTGCAGGGATTGCACTTGGATAGATAGACAGATAGATAGATAGATAGATAGATAGATAGATAGATAGATAGGCAGATAGATAGACAGATAGATAGCCAGATATATAGCTAGATAGATAGGCAGATAGAGAGGAAGTGAAAGTGATTTAAATGGGTTGTACAGATAGATACAAAGCTAAAAATTTACCATTTTATGTACACTCTAAAAAAGTTCAGACAAAATTGGTTTTTTAGATTCAAAATGGTTTTTTGAAAAACCAAATTTCAATGCAAAAAACCAACATGGATTTTTTTAAAAATCCATTTTGAATCTAAAAAACCAATTTTGTCCCGGCATTTTTTAGAGTGTACGTCACAAAATATGTAGTTGTTGCAGGGAGGGCTTTTTTTTTGGGGGGGGGGGGTTTGTCAACATAAAGATGTGTACAAGGCCTGCTCTTTCTGGAGGAAGTGGTAAGCCCTTACAAGGGCTGGGTTAATTTGTGGTTTTTTAAGGGGGGCATTGAATTGCTGTTGCTGTTGCTGCTGCTGCTGCTGCTCTGCTTCATCTTCAAATTCTGTCCATCTGCCAGGGGACACTTCCTGCTGGGCTGTTCACGTAGTCTCGTAGGTAGTCTCGGTACTGTTTGGCTTGTCTTGTGGCATTTCCATATGCTGGAGCGAATCCAAGGTCATGCAAGGGGTCTCCTCTCCACAGTCCTTCAGTGACTTCATGGGTTGCAGGATCTTCTCTGTCCATTACGTCGTTGTCCATGGCTCGATGAATTCCTATTCTGTCTCGCAGAAGATTGTGTAGAGTGCAGGCTGCCAGAGTGATGGCTGCCACTCTGCCGGGTTTCTGGGGCATCGTAGTTAGGAAGCATCTGAACCTGTGGGACAGGATACCGAAGGCATTCTCCACCACTCTCCTGGCTCTTGAAATTCTGTAGTTGTAGACTCTGGAGGGGATGTCAAGGTTTCTTCTTGGAACAGGCTTCAGCAACCAGCTCTTCAGGGGGAAGGCCTCATCTCCAACGATGAAGTATGGAAAAGGATTCCCAACTGTGCCAGGTAGAGGTTCAGCAGGGGGTAGCCCAAGTCGTTCTTCTTCCAGCAGGTCCCTCAGCCTTGTGTCCAGGAAGACTCCTCCATCCGATGAGCTTCCTTGGCATCCAGCCTGCACGTACAGGAACTTGTAGTCAGAATCCACCAAAGCCATAAGCACAATGGAATGGAAGCCCTTGTAGTTGAAGTAGATTGACCCAGCTTTCCGAGGACATCTGATGCCAACATGCTTCCCATCCAGTGCTCCGATGCAATGGGGCATGTTCCACCTCTTCTCGAAGCCCTTGGCAACTTCCTTCCAGGATGCTGGATCCATTGGCAGGGCCAGCAGATGTTCGTAAGCTCGCATGATGGCAATGCAGACACTGGGGATAAAATTGCAGATGGTGTTGGGAGCCACTCTGAAACCGTAGGCCAAGGACTTGTAGCTCTCTCCTGTCGCCATGTACCGTAGGGTGACTGCCAACTTCAATCCAGGTTCCAGAGCCCTCCTCATGTTGGTGTCTTGTTTTGTAATTGCAGGAGCCACAGCAGCCAGGATTTCAGCAAAAATGTCAGGAGGCATTCTGCAGAAGTTGTAGTAGCCAGAGACATCATTGTTGGCCAATTCAGGCAGCAGCTGGTAGAAATGGCCATGTTGTTCCCTCTGCAGCAGCCAATTCCGAATCCACCATCTCTTCATCTTCCTCCTTCTCCGTATTCTTCTTAGATAAAAAGCACCAGCAACAGCAGCAACAACAGCAACGTCAAGGTCTTCCCCAGCATCTTCATCAGCCATCATGTCTGTCCAGCATCCAGGAGTGTCCCCTTCAAAGGTCAAGCAGCAAGTGAAGCAAGGCGGCCCTCTGCGGCCCTTTTTATTGGCTTTCGCAGCGCCCTCCTCCGCCGCGGTGCCCTTGACAACGGCGTCATGCTTTTCATTCCCGGCGTTGTGCCCTCGGGCCTACAGACATCCCCGTGGAGAACAAAACCATTCCCGCAGTCGTAAAAGCAATCCCCGGCGTTGTGAAAATATAGTCCGCCGCGGTGAAATAGGTTCACTGAGGGGCAGTTATAGGTTCCCTGCGGGGTACTTTTTATATCACGGGGCGATATAAAAGTATCCCGCAGGAGGAGGAAATTTCTTTCCCCCCGGCGAACTTTTGATGACGGCGTACAACTTTTCTGCCCCGCAGGGAACAAAAAGATCCCCGCCGTGGCTTTCGCTGCATGGTTATCGATTAGCCTTAATTGATTACATAATTGCCCTTCGCGCCGTCCTAACTGAAAATCTTGCAAGAATTCGTCTGGCTCTGCGCCCCCATCGATAAAAAGCTTACCGTCATCCCCCGTGAGAATGGGGCAATACTGACAGATGCAGAACTTTGTCAAACGTAATTTGCTACATAACTTTCATAATGCCATTGCTCATTGTTCGTAAGCACTTATCAGACATGATGGGCTAATCAGATTTACCAGCAGACATAATATCTGAATGGGGCAATTAAAGATTCATCAAAGCAGTAATTTCATTCTGGTCATTTAGGGATTATTGATACAAAAAGCACTCTAAGATTACATATTTGCAGATTTTTAGAGATCTGGACTAATCAGTCATAAACTATGCCATAAATTAATTCCTGGAGAAAAGAATATAAGGCAAGAAACAATTCATATTTGTTCTCTGTCTCTGCTTCACTGAAATGTTTGTTAAGCAGGAGGTGAACCTGCCTAGAATCTTGGCATTGAAGGAAGAGAAAACTGGAGCAAAATATCAAAGAAACCCAAGGACAAACAACACAATACTATATGCAGCCAATCTATGACTGACTCTGACACCCTGGCTGAAACAAGGCTAATGTATTGATGATCAGAACAAGGAGGAAAGATTTGCATTTATCTTCTTGGTTGTGATTTGGTAGACACTGGCATGCATGTTGGGCCATTGTTGGCATCTTAAGATCATTCTAAAATTTGGGTGAAAAAGTTGGGCAAAAAGACAGATATTGCATTGGAATATATTCATTATTTAAGCAGGAAAAATACAATAACAGTAACTGAAACATGTTGGAGTGATATGACAAAGACTTTGGATGTTCCTGTTTTACACTCGTTTCAAAAAGAGACAAGAGTGAGACATTGATAAAGCTTCAAAAGAGGTGATAAGCAAGGCGTTCTTAAACGGGTGGATATTCTTTAGCTGTAGTCAATTGTGAAGCTGACCCAATATCCATTGTGGGAATCCACACTCAAAATGCCTTTTCCATCTAACTACATTTCAAATCAAATATTCTGGGAAGTATAGCCAGCTCACATATCTTGGGGTGTGTATGCCAGACATGATCACCCAGGGCACTTAATCTTGTGCAATATGTGAGTGGAGACATCAATATGTGGAATCTTGTTAAGACACATTGAAGAGCCCTAAAGTCTTCCTTGCAAAATTTGTTACTGCAACACAGCAACTTTCTGAGTCTACTTCTTACATATTGGCAGGTTCATTAGGCAACTACTTGCAGTAGACCTAAATGCCTAATCTAGACTCAGTCTTGCGCGTCCAGAGATTTAGAAGAGCTGATAAGCAAGGTTATGTCATTTGACACCTTTGTCAGTCAATCATATGCTGGTATTTCAATGCGCTAATTCCCATATTCCTTGTTGTCCACTTTTCATTCAATGTTCATATAGGCCTATTTCAGTTTTTGTCTCAAGGTATAAGCTGGTTATTCACCATTGGATCTGGAATTTTTATTTTGTTTATCACACCTCGGCTAAAGCCCGCGGTTGACAAATCACACATTCCCTCTCCTATGGTAGATAATCTATACTTATCTACAACATAAAACAGAGATTGCAAGATACCAAAGAAGGATTGAATTTATCAAAAAAGAGATTGAAATCACTGTCCACTGACTAGTGAGACAAAGGTAAGTCACTTAGTCTTTAAGCACATAGAACAGTCTCAAAGTTTCATTGTTCTAACCAGCAAATCCAATAGTCTACATACATATATGTATAATTTTCGATATATTGATTTTTTTTTAAATAAAAGCTTGTATTTCCTTTTGCTTGGGACATTTGAAATTCTCTGGTTCTAATCAATCTACAAAGCCAGCTTAATGTATGTGACACAGAAAAAAATGAACAGTAACTGTCGCTGTATTGTGACAATCATTATATCAGATTTTGCCATTATGTTTCCCAAAATTCAAGAACCTGCACCTACTATAGGACAACGATGTATTTAGTCTGGAAATGGTATCTTTTCAATCCCAAACAGATACAAACATATTATATTTATCTGACAGTCACTGGAACATTCATGTGAAAAGGATAAGACAGTGTTTTATATTCACCACACACTGTCAGGCTCATTCCCAACTGCTGGATCAGAGGATAAATTTCCTCTACTCTGCTCCATCAAGTAGGGGTAAAGCATAACACCCTGGTGCACTTGAGTGATGGAGCTATTCTGAGGGAATCTTGACATATTGGTTGTCAAATTGACTTATTTAGCAACAGACTGCAGTAATTGGGAGCACAGGATGTTTCATGTACTTATTGCTCATATCAATGGTTTGGCAGTATATCATTTCTCACCCACTGAGCTTAGGTATCACTCTAACCATGGCAGCTTTAACATATAAATGTTTACTAATTGCAGTAAACAAAACAGTGTTTTGTTGTGGCATTAAGGTAGCTTGCGTGACAGTGAATTTCAAAAGTCTTCCGCCATTTATTAAAGTTTATCTTCGGCAATTGAGGATAAAATGGTGGAAATTCTACAAAAGTCGTCCATAATCTTGTAGGATTCTCACCGTTAATTAACTTTTCGTCGCAAGAGATATGTTTGTGGATCATGTCAGATTGGCACTGGTTTAACTTTGTTCATGCTTGCAAGCTCTGCATACAAGGAGTCCAATGCAAAAAGGACTATTGAAACTCATTGAGCTCAAATCCTATCCATAAAAACTAATATCCAAGCATTTGAGATTCAGCAAGTCTCCCAACCATCGATCATCGATGAAATTTGGAATCTGGTTTTTTTTTTCTTTGACTCCTTTGACACAACAAGATGGCTAGTATTCCAGAATGTGTCGATCCACTCAATTTGGCAACATATGCAGACCAGTAATGAGTCAAGGTGAATGAGCTTCCCTTCTGCTTGTGGCTCTTATGATTTGAGAAGTAAGTCATTAAGGTGACTCAAGCGTGGTGGTTTGATCATACAGATTTTTCTAAAAATTTGCACAGGTACTCTATGGGACCTATAAATTTCAAAAACGAAAAACAAAAAAATTTCACCGACTCGTTTGGTTGCCATGGTAACGGCATGTTTTGCCTTATGACTGCTTAAAAGTCATAAAGTGAGTTTTTGATTCTGTACCAAAGAATAAAGCATTACATGCATTTGTCACACAAAAACGTCAGAAATGTCCTCCCAAGGATTTACACCAAAGCATTTGCCATAAATTTGAAGAAAAAGGTTAAAATACTTTTTTCTGTAAGAGTTTTTTTTAGAATTTGCATATATCATAAACAAGTTATTGTCAAACAAATGGCAAAAAATTTCACCGACTCATTTTTTTACTACAGTAGGCTACCGTGACTGTGCCAATGTCAATTTAAATAAATAAAGACAATTATTGACACAGTGGACCGAAATTAACTGAGAAATTTTTTTGGATAAAGCTGAGAAGCTGAAACTTTAAAGTAACATAGAATAGATGTTACTGCATTCAATAAAAAATAATTATGCTTCTAGCTGCATTAGATCTCATTTAAATAGCAAATTACTGGCTGCCATGCTGTTAAAATAAAGAGAACAGAAAATGGTAACGTCACAACTGTTTCAGTGCCTGCAGCAGTTGTGACGCTATGTTGCTAGGCAACCAGGCCGCTCAGAAGTATATGCAGTGTACCACGCTTGAGTCACCTTAAAAGGAGGAAGATCTCAAGTTTCGCATTTAAATTCAAGTACATACCTCAATCTAGCAAGAAGCAATTTAGTTTCACGAATGAAGGGCCATGGTACATTTATAAATGAAATAATTAGATGCTGAATTGCGCAGGAGGTCTCTTCATTTTGGCCTTCTTTCTCAGAAAGTCGTTGTAAAAAAACACCGACGTCGTGTTCATGTTTGGGCGACATAATCTCTACCATACATATCTACATGACGAACACACCAGCCCTCCACCAATTAGCAACGTCGAGGTTTATGTCGTGTGCCCACTGGGTGTCAAGCTGATCATCTGAGATTTTGCCTTCTAGACTTACCAGTAAAAACTATACGAAATGTGATACGATCTGCTCAAGCAATTGAAAATTTGGAATTCTGGAATAGGGTATCATCCCAATGTTTGGTCGAAAAAATGCATTTTGAAACTTATCATACCAACATAACACTAGATATGGTATGACCCCAAAACAATTAAACAATTAATCACTAATAACTCTTTTCACAAGGGCTCTCTAGAGTTTTTTTTTTAGAACATTGGCAGCAGGAGGACATGGCAATGTTGATAGAGATGATTGGAACTGCTCTCCGACATTAACATCTATTTATAAAGATATATAGGTGGACATGCCAGAGCTCGGGAGGAGCCCAGGGCCCAGCAATTGGAAGTCCAGGGCCCAGAAACTGGAAGCCCAGGTCGCTTCTAATTGACCTATTGCTCCTCCCTGTGATTTAGACTGTCTTTAGGATGAGGAGCAAAGCCTTTCTGATGGTGTAACCTAACACTCCAGAAAAAAACTAAATTGGCCATTGAGACTGCAAAAATGTCAATCTTGGTGAATTTGCTTAGGGAAGTGAAAACTCTCAAGGCAGTCAAGGCACTTCTTTAAATGTTCTTCACTCTTCAGTTGGTCAAGATTGATCTTAATTCAGACTCAGCTGTGCATAGGAAAAGGCTTAGGTGAGCAGACAGGCTTGGCTGATTGCTACATTGAAGATGGCTCGCACTCCAGAATAGACAGCCAAGGAAGCACTGTGGCAGACTGTAAAGATTTTGTTTTACTTAAAAAAGCAGAACGTTTCATGGCTTGAATTTCTTGTAACAGTGAGCAACACACAACTGCTTTTGTATGCACAAACGATGCAATATCAGTGAACTGCAAGACAGTGAACTCTGTCAGAAATCGGATGCAGCAACTGTCAGACCACTGATTACATGTACATTTTACAAGACCTATTGAAGAACAACTGCCCTGAAAGTTGAAACTGAAACATTTAAGTGTGTGCCAATTGATTTTATGCTATTTGTAGTAATAATGCAGGGATAAAGGTCTGAAGATGAGGAGTTAAGTTATCAAATAACTGAATTTACTCACGCATGATCTCGAATTCTGGGGTCAGTCTGATTGACTGCTATACATTTCTTTCCTATCTTATCATCCAGGTACACACATTTCATTTTTATTTTATCACTGGCTCAGGGAGGGTCTTCCATATTCAGATTACACTTAGTAGTCTACATGTGGATTTTGTTGCAGAAGAGGTCATAAAGCCCGCCTTGACGAATTCATCTTTGTACAGATGAAACCTCCATCTCCTGCGCAATAATTCCAGACATGCTCAGGAGTTGGTCAAAGGATTTACACATCTAGACTTGGTTTGGCAGAGATGACAGGCATGCAGGGCAATCTGCTACTCAGTATCCTGTCCCCTCTAACAGTAGGATGATATCTCAGCAAGTACTTCAGTTGGTCCAACTTTTTTGAAAAATCCAACTTAATCTCAGTGACATTTGAGCAGACGAATGGATGCGTAAGAGAGAGGCAATGTAACAACTGTAGTAAGCCCAATCTGCTGACACAACAACTTATCACCTTCAGTTGGGACTCCCTGATTGAATTCAATCTCCCTCATATTTTAGCAGCAGTTACTGTCATTCTGTCCTTGAAAGAGGCCACCCGGGAGCCAAATTCATGGCCAACTGTTATCTTTGCAGGAACATCAAGTTTCAGGGAATGATGGATGCATCAGCTGCTAGACCTTATCTCCCAACTTCTGTGACCTTAAGACTCGGGTGGGACACCCTGCCTTACAAATCAGGGAAAATTTGGGCAGTAAATCGTAAGTTAATTGCCTGGTAGGTGGTTTGACTTCAAGGTATCTTTGAGATAAGTGAAAGCAGAAACATGAAGTAGCATGAAAAGTAAGGTCATACAATTTTACGTACCTTTTCAAACAAAAATAGCATCATTTGTTTGAATGCTTTTCCTTACGAAGTGTCCTAGGTTTGTTTTTTCAGAAACTTCTTGACCCACAAGACCTCACATTTGCACGAATCTTTACAATTTATGGTATATCATGTTTTTGTTTGGCAGAGTTATATTTCCTGATATTTGCCTAAGCAAGCTGCCACATGGGATTGAGCATTTATGACTCTGCTTAATGCCACAGGTTCACAGTTTCCTCTGTATAATCTTTTCTGCTACACTGTTGTCTTCTTGGGTTTTAGGTAGCCGTAGCACGATGATTGTGTCTTTACATTATACTTTCCAGGATTTGAAATATATCATCATACCGGAATTATCAGAAATTTCAAAGGACTGAACATGTAAGCTTGTTCCTGGAGTATCCAAGTACATTAGTTTGCGTTTCATATGATACAACTCAAATGTGTCACACAAGCATATAACATGGGTTTGGCCATCTCTCTTCCCAATGTGTATTGGTTAATTCCAGACCTCGATAAAGCAATTATGTTTGCCACATGCCACTGTGTATTGCAACATATTAATGGAGATGCCGATTGATAGCCAATTATCTTGGGTCTCCTTAACCTACATTGTAGCCACCCACATTCTGACCAACGGGATATATAAGCCAATTAAGTTCAGCCATCCTATTCTTTAATTATTGTTCAACTAAGGGAAAGATGTATGCAACTTAATATAACTTACCTATATACAGGTATATGACATCAAGATCTGTTGCAGAATCGAGCATGACTTTTAGCAATTTGTAAGGTATGATCTAAGACGTAGCCATATCTGTTGACTGGTGTCCCCGTGATAATCAGCAGTTAGCCTATATTATCTTTTCGTAAAAACAACTTTTTTGCTACAGAGTGACAAGGGATTGCCTCTTGGTGAATTCATGTCACATGGATACATCAAACAAAAATCATCAGGGTCAGAAGCTGCGGCATGTAATTTCATATTGCTCTTTTTGCATTATTTTTCCTTTTCAAGGGAGACCACTGATTTGTTGGACCAAGAATGTGTTAGCTTGCTTTGAATTTTGTCATTGACACATATTTATGTTTTGCAAGGACTATATGGATGCCAGCTATTTCATGGAATGACAGATACATCAGCTTCTTACAAGACCTTATCTTGCCACTTCTGTGAACTTAAAACTCTGAATGGACATTTGCTTTACAAATTAAGGCAAATTTGGGCAGTAAATCTTCAACTGATTGGCTGGTAGCCAGTGGTAGGTGACAGAAATCTACAACATCTTGTATAAGGAAGTGAAGGCTAAAGAAGGAAGTCAGAAAAGGCCAATAGCAACTGCACCAGTGGTAGTTCAACTACAGAATTTAAAACTGCTATCTTTTCAAATTAGCTTTCTGCCTGAAAGCCAGGGAAGAAGTATGGGCTGACTAAGTTGGAGGTTTGCAGGCTCTTCTGAATGGGCCTTTCAGCCGCATTCTCTTTGTTCTTGACAGCTTGACATTTTTCCTGCAGATTCACTGCATGGATGAGAGGTACCCATTCCATTCGAATGCTTTCGCATTTCACATATGGCTTAAAAGGCAATCATAAATTGATAAGCTAAGTTGGAAGAAGCCAACAATTTCCAACTAGTAGGTAAATGAATACCAATATATAATTTTCTCAAACAACCAGATAATTGCAGACGAAGCACCTTTTCCGAAAAACCCGTTTAGTAGTGAATGCATGACACATGTACAGTTTATATAATATATTGAGAAAAATTATATATATCAGGACCAGAACCTGCTACACGTCTTTCTATTTCATTGTTAGATTTCTTTGAATTCTGTCATTCACACATGCATCCGTGTAGTTTCATGGAATGATAGATGCATCAGCTGCCTTAGCTTATCTTGCCACTTCTGTGACCTTAAAACGCTGAGGGGCATCCTACCTTACAAATTAAAGCAAATTTGGGCAGTAAATCTTCAACTGATTAGTTGGTAGCCAGTGGTATGTGAACGAAATCTACAACATCTTTTGTAAGGAGGTGAAGGCTAAAGAAAGAAGTCAGAAAAGGCCAATAGCAACTGCACCGGTGGTAGTTCAACTACAGAATTCAAAACTGCTATCTTTTCAAATTAGCTTTCCACATGAAAGCCAGGGAAGAAATATGGCCTGACTAAGTTGGAGGTTTGCTGGTCCTCCTGAATGGGCCTTTCAATCTCACACTCTCTGTTCTTGACCGCTGGATACTTTTCCTGCAGATTCGCTGCATGATGGAGAGGTACCCATATTCCATTCAAATGCTTTCGCATTTCACATACAGATTAAAGGGCAATCATAGAACTTGGTAAGCCCTATTAGAAGAAATCAATAATTTCCAACTAGTAAGTGAATGAATACCAATGTAATGCATAAGTTTCATAAACAAACAGATAATTGCAGATGATGTACCTTTTACAGCAATTTGACTTGTTGTTATTTTGCCACGCAAGTCTTCATTCTTTGAAGCCTAATTTAAAGAAGAAAGTTTTACAATGTAATTGCAGAGGGAGTTTGAGAGGCTATATAGTGTATATGCTCAATTTCATGTTTGCCTCTTCATTTCATTTTGTCTTGTTTTGTTGTGTCATTCCCCACTAAATTATTCTGCCAATTGGCGTCAATTCTCACATTGCTGAGTCACGGTTTAGAGTAGAAATAGAAATCATTCTTCTTTATCCATTTGATTGGTGATCAGTTGGTTATGCATAGAATCATTCAATCGTATTGACACAAAGGCTTGAAAATTTAAATAGCTTTAAAGAAAATCAGGTTTTGATTAATAGGGAATCCATTTAAAGTAGGTGAAATGATTTCTGATTGGTAGATGTTCAGGTGATTAGAATCAGCAATTGTTTGAGTGTTCGTTTGAAAGATTTTCAATTAAGAAATAGATTCATTTTCTACAACAAAATATTTTTGACATGACAGAAGATTGCCTTTCAAATGATGCAATTGACAAATGAATTGATTTTAAAATTTTGTAAGAGAACTTGTTTACAATTGAGGTGAAATAAGCATGTTAGGTAAAAATCCCAAACTCACTTATAATTTTAATTCAGTGTTTACAAAGCTATCACAGTTCTGCACTACAAGAGGCTGTTGGCCTCATCACATAGTTTTCCTATTGTTCCATTTGCACTGATGGAATTGTTCTGTCACATGACCTGACCCAAAGTGGTCATGTGACCCACAAGCATTGGACCTGTCCAAACAGAAACACTGATGACAGCCATCTGGCATAGGCCTTTTTATTCTACTAAGAACTACAAGTGATCCTAAAGTTGGGTATAAGACAATTTGGGTACTTATGTTCGAAGCTTCTTTGATTAGCTAAGAAGGGCTAGGATCATCCTCGCTCTGGTGAATTCTAAGTTCTACAATCTCTTGCTCTACCATTTATTGATGGAACTGATGATGTATAGCTTGCATTTATGGCTTCTACAAGAGGTGTTCAACTTATTTTGACACAATTCAAAACTGCCACTTAATTGAGAATTTTTGCTTCGTTGAGCCAAAATTGCAGTGAGTGATCCGTATGATGCTCATCTTGCATGTCATATCACCTAGATGTCTCAGAAATATAGCAACGGTAATTTATTGCATTTTCTTTGGAAGGTGTGATAAAACACCTTTTGAGACGTGATTGCACTGCCTTTAGCATCCTGTGTCATGGAGGATGATTATGGTATTTATTTAAGCTAATGTTCACTGTGAACCACTGCAAAAAGAAACAATTGGGTGTCACCCTCATAAGGGGTTTCAAAATTTAATTTCCCTAGCCATGGTTCATGGCCGAATCAGGGGTGATAAACAAAATGAGGTCGGTGACAAAGTTCTGTTATCAGCGTATTCATACAAAGATGGCACCGCATTCCAGTAACAATACAGGAGGTGGACACACGTTTTTACTTGATTTCTGAAAGTTTAACTTACAAAAATAAAGCCAAAAGTAATACAATTTTGAAAAAATGTGTCGAAAAACAAGGAATCTTATATATTTGCTCCACCTGAAACCTTTAAACATACCACCATAAAAGGGTAAACACCGAATAAAGCAAAGCTTCATCAACATGTCTACACCAATTAGTAAGTGGTTTCCAGCATAAAAGAAATTTACAGAGTGCTTTCAAGTTTGAAGATTGAAAAGCTGAGCAATCCAGCAAGAAAATTCATGCATAAATTGTTTGATGATTGAACGCAGAAAGAGTCACATTTTCACCTCTAAAATTCAAATAGGATTGCCCAATACCTGGTTAGCTAAAATCCAAAATCTGTTTCAGAAACAACCTTACTACGGTATTTCAACAGAGAGAAAAGAGATGGTATTCATTTGAAGACTGTTCGGGGCCATGGCGCCCAAAATAGCATTTAGCATCTATAGAAAAAAAGCAAGCAATATTCATGTAACTTGGTGGAGAGGTCACCAAACACCATCTGATGATGTCTGATGAATTTTGGCAAAATTGGTATAATTGGAAAGAATCTGCAAATACACTTCTAACCACTATCACTGGCCGAAATATTGCTCTCAAAACAGATGAGAGGCCTATCTCAGGAAAAGTTTAATAAAATTGTGCAAACTGTTTCAAAATATTTCAAACTCATGTCTTATATAGAGAAAGACCTATGGTTAACCGTTTCTGTCATCAGACAGGAAAAAAGTAGCATTTGGCAGTTTTTGTGTAGTGTTTAACTTTTTGTAAAAATAAGTTGAACACCTCTTGTAAACCACCACCCACACACAAAGCAGATGGTCTTTGTGGTCAATAATGTCCTTGGGTTAA
The DNA here is from genome assembly GCA_026936325.1 of Platynereis dumerilii. Taxonomy (NCBI): domain Eukaryota; kingdom Metazoa; phylum Annelida; class Polychaeta; order Phyllodocida; family Nereididae; genus Platynereis; species Platynereis dumerilii. The sequence continues at coordinate 10,457,099 of JAPTHN010000001.1, forward strand.
AACAAGGCTAATCCACTGTTCCTTGGTAATACGAAAAAATACTTGATGGACTGGTTCTAAGATCCGTTAAAAATTCACATCTGGAGGTTTAGTGTTGTATTACACTTTTTACTCTTCAGTGTCACATGTGAGTTCAATCCGACCCTTTTTATAAGCTTTTGCTCAATATGGAGTGTATATGTATGTAAAGAATTTACCCAAGGGAGTATGGTCTATTATACAGCCACCCATTTTTATACAGGTTTCTCTATTGTCATTCTGTCTGATAAATATGCACATTGTTTACATTAGTCTGGCCACCCGGAAGCCAAATTCATGGCCATCTGTTATCTTTGGGGGAACATCAAGTTTCAGGGAATGATGCATCAGCTTCCCGACCTTATCTTGCAACTTTTGTGACCTTAAGACTCAGGCAGGACACCCTGCCTTACAAATCAGGAAAAGTAAATCGTAAGCTGATTGCCTGGCAGGTGACTGGACTTCAATGTATCTTTTAGATTAGTGAAAACAGAAACATGAAGTGGTATAGGAATAGTCAGATCATAAAATTCTAACACTTCAAACAAACAAACATATTATTTTAGAATACTTAAGCATTTCTATAAGGCATGACTTTAAATTATCTAAATTATTAAAAGTCAAAAAGAGAGGCAGTATAATCAATGCGCTATATATAGAACAAAGATATATCCAAAATATTTTATGTCTGGCGAAGATTGGGGTGTAATGTGAACTGGATGTACAACCATTGAGTAATATTTCTGTCGTTATTTACCTGAGCAAGCTACCACATGGGATTGAGCACAGGTTTTGCAATCTTTTCTGCTACACTGTTGTCTTCTTGATAAGGCAATCATTTTGCCACATGCCACTGTGTATTGCGACAGATTAATGGAGATGCCGATTGATAGCCGATTTTTCTTGGGTCTCCTTAACCTACATTTTGACCACCCACGTACTGACTGACGGGACATATAATCAAATTAAGTTCAGCCATCCTAATCTTTAATTGTGCAACAAAGGGAAACATGTATGCAGGGGTTGAGAGCACTCTGAACATTATATATTGATTGTGTTTCATTTAGATAACTTGTATAATTATATATGATATCAAGGTCTGTTGCAGAATCGAGCATGACTTTTAGCAATTTTTAAGATCACATCTAAGATTTGGATAAAGGAGCCACATCGGTTGAGTGGTGTCTCCGTGATAATCAGCTGTTATATTATTTTTCACTAAAACAAATTTTTTGCTAAAGAGTGACAAGGGATTTCCTCTTGGTGAATTCATGCCACATGGATACAACAAACAAAAAGCATCAGGGCAAGAAGCTGCTCCATGTAAATTCTTTGTTCTTTTTGCATTATTTTTTCTTTTCATGGAAGACCACTGATTTGTTGGACCAATAATGTGTTAGCTTACTTTGAATTCTGTCATTGACACATGGATCTGTGTAGTTTCAAGGAATGATAGATGCATCAGCTCCTGGACCTTATCTTGCAACATCTGTGACCTTAGAACACCCTACCTTACAAATTAAGGCAAATTTGGGCAGTAAATCTTCAACTGATTGGCTGGTAGCCAAAGGTAGGTGACAGAAATCTACAACATCCTGTGTAAGGAGGTGAAGGCTACAGAAAAAAGTCAGAACGGACCAAAGACAAACTGCACTGGTAGTTCAACTACAGAATTTAAAACTGCTATCTTTTCAAATTAGCTTTCCCTGTGAAAGCCAGGGAAGAAATATGGGCTGACTAAGTTGGAGGTTTGAAGGCCCTTCTGAATAGGCCTTTCAATCTCACACTCTCTGTTCTTGACAGCTGGATATTTTTTCCCACTGCATGATGGAGAGGTACCCATTCCATTCAAATGCTTCCACAATCCACATTTCAGATACATACAGATTAAAAATCACTCATAACTTGATAAGCTCAGTAACTTTCCAACAAGTAAGAGAAAATCGATACCAATACATGTTTCCTAAACAACCAGATAATTGCAGATGATGTGACTTTTACATCAATTTAGGATGGTTGTTATTTGCCAAAGAAGTCTTCATTCTTTGAGGCTTAGTTTATAGAAGAAGTCATGTGATTACAGAGCGAGTTCGAAAGGTAATATATATTCAGTATCACATTTGCCTCTTCATTTATTTCTGTCATGTTTGCGCATGCGCATGCCATGCAGTAATACTCATGTCAATAATAGGCTCACCATACTTATCAGCTTTCTGGTTATGTTGACCTTCGAGACCCATGGCTTGCGAATTGCAAATTGACCTGATATTTTTTGCTAATTATTTGAATTTGATGCTATGTTAATTACCTATTTTTAATTATAGCGTCATATATTCTGATATACACGCAAAGGAAAGATGTGTGGGAAAGTAGCTGCGGGAGACTATAGTTTTTTAGCAGAAGTTTTTGCACCACTTGAGGGAGATCTGTCTGTCTTTTTCTAACTTTCTTCATTACTAACACGAAAAGGGCTGGCAGATTATCATTTATCACTTCTAATTTGTGAAATGGTTGTTCTAATCATAAAAATGTGACACATTCTTCCTTGACAGCGATTGCTTGTGCACAGTTTGACAGAGCAAGATTATGTTGCAGTATAACATAGTAATTAGGAAACTGATAGGCAAATATATTAATGTTTCCATCCTGATTGCCTATGCCCACACAAGATGCTATCTCTGTAACAAACCATGTAATTGCTCCTGGGTTTAAAATAGATAGCCTTGACAGTTGACAAACTAATCAGCCGACCTGATAACCTAGAAATGAAGGGCATTGAAGGACTAGTGCAGACAATTACTAAATTCTCATTACTAGTTTCTCAGTAAGAATAAATATAAAATCACTTATGTAAAGTCCAGTTTTACAAGATATTTGTGTTATAGAAAGTCTCCAAACCTATATTGCACGCATAACCCATGCATCATTCTCGTGCAGTCCATGGTTAAATCATAATCTTGGGTTGTGAATTCAATTATTCTTCCAAATAATATTAATATCTTTTGGTAAGAGATAACTTTCGACCTCAGGTGTTCACTGCAAAAAAATTAGTGAACTGCTCCATTCGAGAACATTGCGAGTCAGTCCCCGCTAGATAAATCTGTCAGTTTGTGTCAATTCTCACATTGCTGAGTCACAGTGTAGTTCTAAATAGAAAGTCATTATCATTATTTTTTATCCATTTGTTTGGCGATAGATTATACATGAATAATGCATTCATATTGACACAAAGGCTTGAAAATTTAAATAGCTTTCAAGAAAATCAGGTTTTGATTAAGAGAGAATCCATTTAAAGTAGATGAAATGATTTCTGATTGGTAGATGATCAGGTGATTAAAATCAGTAATTGTTTTGGCTGTTTTCTTGAAAAATTTTCAATTAAGAAATAGATAAATTTTCTGCAACAACAATGTCTTCGACATGAAAGTAGACTGCCTTTGAAATAATACAATTGATAAATGAATTGGTAAAAAATGTTTTCAAGAGAGAACTTGTTTGCGATTGAGATGAAGTAAGTATGTTGGGTAATAATCCCATGCAAACTCACTTATAATTCATTATTTACAAAGCCATCACATTACTGCGCAACCAGAGGCTGTTGGCCTAATCACCTGCGGTTTTCCTTTTGTTATATTTGCACTGATGGAATTGTTCTGTCATATGGCCTGATCCTCAGTGGTCATCTGACCCCCAAGCATTGGATGTGTCCAAACAGAAAAACTGATGACAGCCAGTTGGTACAGGCCTTTTTATTCTATTAAGAACTACATGTAATCCTAAATGTGGGTATAGGACGATTCAGACACTTATATTTGATGCTTCTGAGGTTACTTATCATCCTCACTCTGGTGAATTCTCAGTTCTACTCAATCCATTACTCTACCATTAATTTTATTGACGGAACTTTGGAACTGATGATTTGAAACCTGGATTTACTTCTACCAATATTCCTTAGGTTGTGCATCCTGAAGCAAGATCATTTACATGTCGTTTGCGCCCAGAGTAAGATTTGTTTTTGATTGAGACCTTGATTGTCTGAAGAAATAGACTGTTCCACTTCTAGGAATGTTCTGAATGACCTTCTGGTGTGAAAGATGCAGGCCAGTAAACTAATTTTAGACTTATGATCAAATGTACCATACAAAATCACACATTTTAGGCATGTCAACCAGAGGGCATATCAGTCCTTTTGACTTCAGCTGTAATCTATTTGAAAGTAGCGAAGCTCTATCCTTTAATAGTTTCTTTGAAAGGCTTTTCATTCTTTTCTTAATTTGCAATCTTGTGACATCCTTTGTAAATGTATAGCATAATTATATATGATAAAAGAAAGGAGCTGAAAAAATAAGATCCTGTGACTTCAATAAATGGAAATGAGAAATAACCAATGGATCCTCAACAATTTCCTTGCACCTGTGGCGTGGTGAGATCTGATTGATCTCTCTGCTCTCTGGCCTCTTTCCCTATGTCCTTAATTGTTTCCATGGTAATAGATTAACTGTGGATCTTAGAGAGACCTCATTGAGCATGCTGATGTTGCTGGGGTCAAATTGTAGAATCAGTGGAACAGAATTTAGGAAAGACTTAGGTCTGTTCTGTTGGTATGATGTGGTTGGGTTTTGCTACATGTTGCAGTGAATGAACTCTTGTTTCTGAAAAGCATATGCAGCTGTAAGAGAAACAAGAAATTTCTTTTTAAAAAAAGAATTGTAGTGACCTTTGTGTGAAATATGAGGTTTCTTCAAACACATATTTTATTTTCCGTATATTCAATTGATTTCCTTTGTATGTGTGTAGTCACATCTATACCTCCAATGTAACTACTGTGATTTGACAAACCTACTGCATGCTACCTCATGATTGGACATGCCTAATTATAGTTGTTATAAATATTTTTTGTCATAAAAAAAAGTCTATAACAACAAACTAATTCTTCCTTGCTTATTAGGATTATTACACTTTTCATAAAATGTGAACATCATAGGAGTAGTGAGAAGTTGAATATCTAATGTTTTCATACAGTGTGTTTGTACACTTCTATTATATGATCCCAAATCTTCATAAACTTAGGCTATGTATGACCAATTTCCTGAAGGAAATCTCTATGGGATATGCTCCAGGTGTGCTTTGGAGATGGTCCCCAATCACCCAACCATGACCAGTTGACCCAATTGTCATGGTTGAGTGGCTGCTGCCTCTCTTGTGTAGCTACTGTGTATCAAGAGGGGGACACATATACTTGATTTGTAAATTGTACTCACAGATACCTCCTCTGTGGCATGAGTACCCTCCTAATATAGAGGTCAATTAGGAGGGTACTCCTTGCTATAGGGAAAGTCCAACTTGCCTGTGGCCCCCTCCAGAAACTTAGAAGCTCCACCACTGCAGTACACAATAACTGATGACAAATTGCACTTGGCTGGGTATTTTTGTCCCTTTAGTTAGGGACCTTCAATGTTAAGTCTTTCATCATTTGGAGCTTGTAACATAGATCTGAGATGGTCCCTACAAAATACAAGAAGTCTTGTAATGAGCACTGAACATGCAGTGAATGTCTTTTATGGCAGTTGTTTTCTAGTGAGTCTCAACGGGAAATATAAATATTTGGAGATTTTCGTGCACAATACATTAATTTAATTTGGATGTTTGTCAGAAATCTTCTAATTACATGACAGAAAAAGATATTTACATCTTTAAAAGCTAGATTATAGTGGTTCTTGGAACACCCAACTGCTGAATTACTGATAGACAGAAGCAGAACTTATTCAAAAGTAAATTGCTACATAATTCTCATAATGTTATTGCCTGTTATTTATAATTAGACATGATGGACTGTTCAGATTTTTACTGAGCAGACATAAAATCTGATTGTGGCAATTAAAGGTTCAACCAAGCTGCAATGTAATCAGACGATCAGAGGATTATTGATACAATACGCTGTGAGAGTGCATATTTGCAGATTTTTGTCTAGATCAGTAGTAATCAATGATAGAATATTTCGTATATAAAATCCTCGAGAAAAATTATGAAGCAGGAATTTCTTCTTATTTGTTCACTGTCCCTGCTTTACTGAAATATGTTTGTTATGCAAGGGATGAACCTGTCTAGAATCTTCAAGTTGAAGGAAGAGAAAACTGGAGCAAAATATGAAAGAAACCCAAGGACAAAAGGACAAACAACACACTACTATATGTAGCCAGTCTATGACTGACTGTGATACCCAGCCTGAAACAAGGCTAATGTATTGATGATCAGAACCAGGAGGAAAGATTTACATTTCCTTCTCAGTTGCGATTTGGTAGACACTGGCATACATGTTGGAATCTCAAGATCATTCTAAAATTTGGGTAACAAATTTGGGCATAGAGATAGTGGTTTCAGAAATGGAGCATGTCCTAGACAGTTATAATTAGATAAATCTAGTATTTTGTTTTCTGTTGTTTTTTTTTATAACTTTATTGTTTTTTTGTTTTTTTCGTGTGACATCAATATAATGTTGATCTGGAGATATTGTACAGGGACATGTTTAAGTAATATGACAAAGCCTTTGGATGTTCCTCTTTCACAATTTCGTTTTATAAAGAGGCAAGGTTCGGAAATTGACAAAACTGTCTTGTAAATCTTGTGGCAGTAAGGAGGAGAAAATTATGAAAAAGGATAACTCTGTCAGACGTTAAGAAGAGCTCATAAGCAAGCTTGCAAGGCCATCTAAAAGGGGCGGAAATTCATTAGCTGTAGTCTATTGTAAAGCTGACCAAATATCCATAGCTGGTGTCCACACTTAAAATGCCTTTCCCGTCTAACTACATTTCAAACAAAATATTCAGGGAAATATAGCCAGCTCACATGTCTCTGGGTGTGTATGCCAGACATGATCACCCAGGGCAATTATTGAGGCACTAATCTTGTGACTTGTACATGCGGCAAGTGGAGACATCAATATGAGGAATCTTGTTAAGAACGCTGAATAGCCCTGAGATCTTCCTTGCAAAACTTGTTATTGCAACACTGCAACTTTCTAAGGCAACTTATCAAATTCTAGCAGATTCATCGGGCTGCTAAACGACTAAACTAAAAACCTAGGCTCAGTTTTGCATTTCCAGAGGTTTAGGAGAGCTGATAAGCAAGGCTATACCTACAATATAAGTGGGGGTAATTATTAAAATACCCCCCTCATCCTTAACCCTGTATTAGTTAGACACCGATTTGGAGGGCTCTAACATGCATTTTTGTCAGTTGGATCCCGACTTGTACATCATACGCTTCTTCTATTATACATTTTAACTTATAATTTTTGCAAAATAAACAATAATCTGACTGTTTGCTTGCTGTTGTAAACAGAGTAAATCCCTAACCGGGCACTAACAGGCAAAATTGTCAGTTAAACACCAGCATTATCTTGGTGATGTCTAAATAATGTTTAACTTATGTACTTTGAAAGTTTTGTTAAAACAAAATAAAACAGTTATTACCTCTAGAATGGGATAAACCAAAAAAGATTTGAACCTTCTGACCACTTACTATCGTGACCAAGGCCGTGCAAACGTAAGTCAGTGACCACAGAGCAGCCTCAGATTTCTTAAAACTGTCAAAACATTTATGCCTTTTTGATATAAAATTCCAAAACGCATTAAAGAACAAAAGCTTCAGTTTTCTCTAGCATATTTTGTTTTTCTTATCCTATCACCAACAAAGACAGCTTTATTCATCAAAAGTGACACTGACGTAAATTGTAACTATTTTTGCATCCAATTTGTTATAATTACTGATATGTAGTACTTAGCTGGAAATGGATATTTCTTCAATCCCAAACGGGTAAAAAGATAATATTATAGTTAAATTTCAGTCACTGGCACATTGATTGAGGATGTGGTGTTTTGTATTTTCCCACACATTGTCAGGCTCACTCCAAATTGCTGGATCAGAGGCTACTCTGCCCCATCAAGTAGGGGTGAAGCATAACAACCCGGCCTGCATGCCAGATCTGTGGAGCTAATGCAAGGAAATCTTGCCACATTGGCTGTCAAAATTGACTTATGCTGAAGCAGGCCTCAGTTGTGGCAATAAGGGAACTACAAATATTTTTATTATTGCAAATTGAAAAACAAATTTTAATTGAGAAACAGCACCATTCCTTGGAGTACAAATACAACTCTACACTCATTTAACAAGAATTAATCATTATGACTGGAATTTTTGTCATCAGAATGAGGCAATCAAAATAGCTGGCAAATTCTTGGAGGCCAGTATCATTTGCATTATTCTACAAAAAGCTGTTTTTGATGCTTCTTGGAAACTTTTATAATCTCCGTCCACCTGTCGCTGAAGGCAGTTAATCTCGTTTTCCATTGACCATTATTGGGGCAAACACATTTAACTGCACACTATTACTACTTTCGCTGAAACGTTCTTTTACTTTCGCTAAACATTTTGTTTACAAACTATCGCTCTCCAATTACATGTAATCTCTGTGCTTGACAACTCTATGTATTTTCTGCAAAAAAAAGATGTATGTGAAATACCCTATTTTCAAATAGTTGTGCAATTCTCATACAGATCAGTGAGTACATGTACCGTGGTGCTCTGCATTATAAGACCACCCCTTCTGCATTAATATACGCTGATAAGGCTTGAAAGCAATAATTATTCGTCACAGACCCAATGCAACCAGCAGAATTAGACAAAAATGTCAAGTTCGATACAGATTTAACATTCAACTTGTGATGAAAAACTTTGGTATTCTTTCAAGACAATAATTTTGCTTATTTACTCAAGAAAAATGAACAATTAATACAGAATAATAGACAGACAAACAGGGCCGGATTAAGGTTGCATGAGGCCCTAGGCTGAACCTCAATGTGAGGCCCCTTGCTGGACCTGACCTAAGACTGCCAATCACTGTAGAATTTAAGCAATGTCGATCAAGCAACATTGTCATAAAAGCCAATAAATGGATCGCTGTTTGCTTGATATACAAAATTACATGCTCTAGATGCCAACCGGAAAGAAATCACTCTCTACCTATATTTCAGTTCAGTTGACTCTGTTCTATGTGATATGATATACATTTCCCTGGTCATATTTCATGAGACCACACAGCTTTATTATCAGCTGTACAATTATTGTAATTACAGCTTTTTTGCAATAATCTACGATTATCGTGAAATATCTTAAATAATGAGAAAATATCTCATATAATTGCGAAAAATGTATGAAAGTAGTAAAAAAAAAAAAAGAAATGTGAAAATTGCAGAAAAATTTGAAATTGTACATTTCTTCCCAGATAGTAGTACATTTTTATCCAATTATTGCACAAATATTTCTGAGATAATCATAATAATCATAGAATTATTAATTCTAATCATGGCATTAATATCAGCAACAACATAACAATTTGAACATAACTGCAGAAATTGTTTTGACCAGTTTCAGTGGCATTAACTGATTTCAAGCAGGAAAATAGCCACTTTTCTTGCTCGAAAATAGTCGTTTTCCGGTAATCCGAGGGCTTAATTGATCAATTATAGCATGTTATGCAGTCATCTTGACCTCTGGGTAATTTATTATCAGGGCTTCAAATTGTCCCCAATTTATGTTCGCAGATCATGTGGCCCAGAAATATCTGTTTTAAAGAGTATATGCAAGGTGTCACATTAGGGTGTCACATTTTTCGAAAATATTTTCGGATCAAGCTCTTTTTGGGCTCAGTTGTGCTCCCATGTGTAAAAAGTCCATACACCAAATTTCAGCCAAATCATTAAGGGTTATACCCCCCCCCCACCACCATCTTTGGAGGGCCCCTCAAGGGACCCAAAAATGACCATTTTCAAGCACAAAAAGTGACTATTTTCCTGTCTGAAATCATCCCAGTGCCACTAAAATTGTTCATATAGGAGTTTTTGAGAGTGCTGAGTCCATCTATGACTTAATATATGCAATTGGGCCCAACTTGCTCTCTGGAATTTTCTGAATTTGTGGGTTGTTTTTTTTTTCTCACAAAATTTAGACTAATTCAATATTTTTTTACCCAATGTGAGGCCCCCCTGAGGTGTGAGGCCCTAGGCTATACACTACTCAGCCTAATGGATAATCCAGGCCTGCGCATTTCACATGCAGATTAAAAGTCACTCATAACCTGATAAGCTCAGTTTGAAGAAGCCAGTAATTTTCCAACAAGTAAGCAAATCATTACCAATACATAAGTTTCCTTAACAACCAGATAATTGCAGATGATGTGCCTTTTAGAGCAATTTAGGACTGTTGTTATTTTGCCATGGAAGTCTTCATTCTTTGAGGCTCAGTTTATAGAAGAAACCATGTGATTGCAGAGAGAGTTCGAGAGGTAATATATGTTCAGTATCACATTTGCCTCTTCATTTCTTTTGGTCATGTTTGCGCATACAGTAATACTCATGTCAATAATATTCACACTTATCGGGTTTCTGGTTATGTTGACTTTCCAGACCCGCTTGTAAATTAACCAGAACCATTTTTGCTTATTATTGAATGCTATGATAATTACCCATTTTTAATAATAGCGGTTGTGTATTCTGATATACACCAAGAGGAAAGATGTGTGGGAAAGTAGTTGCAGGAGACTATATGTTTTTGAGCAGAGGTTTTTGCACCACTGAGGCAGATCAGTCTGTCTTTTTCTATCTTTCTTCATTACTGACACGAAAAGGGCGGGCAAACAATCGCTTCTAATTGGTGAAATTGACGTTCGAATCATAAAAATGTGACACATTCTTCCTTGACAGCGATTGCTCGTGCACAGTTCGACTGAGCAATATTATTTTACCATATAACATATTATATCTAATTAGCAAACTGATTGACAAATACATTTCTGTTTCCATCCGGATTGCTCACACAAGACAATACCCTGCTACAAGGCAGGTAATGGCTCCTGAGTTTATAATACAATGTAGATAGCCTTGATACACTAATTATCAGTCGACCTGATAACCTAGAAATGAAGGGCATTGAAGGAAGGTGAAGAACCTTTAACCGAAACCAATGCGGAAAATTACTGAATTCTCATTACCAGTTCCTCAGTAAATGATTCCTCAGTAATACATGTAGATGAAATAAGAATAAATATAAAATAACTTATGTAATGTCCAATTTTACAAGATATATGTGTGTTATAGAAATTCTTTAAATGGATAATCACAATCTTACATGACAAAAATTCTTGGAAAATTAGCGAACTACTCCATTCAAGAACATTTCGAGTCAGTCCCCACTAGATAAATCTGTAAATTTGTGTCTCATCAACATTGCTGAGTCACAGTGTAGAAATAGAAAGTCATTATCATTATTCTTTATCCATTTGATTGGCGATAAATGGATTATACGTGGAATCATTCAATCATATTGACATAAAGGCTTGGAAATTTAAATAGCTTTCATGAAAATCAGGCTTTGAATAAGAGATGAAATGATATCTGATTGGTAGATGATCAGGTGATTAAAATCAATAATTGTTTTGACTGTTTTCTCCACAAATTTTCAATTAATAAGAAATGGATGAAATAAGTATGTTGGCTAAAAATCCCATGCAAACTCACTAAGCTATCACAGTTTTGCACTACCAGAGGCTGTTGGCCTCATCACATTATGTTTTCCTATTGTTCTATTTGCACTGATGGAATTGTTCTGTCACATGACCTGACCCTCAGTGGTCATGTGACCCACAAGCATTGGACATACATGTCCAAACAGAAACACTGATGACAGTCAGCTGGTACAGGCCTTTTTTATTCTATTAAGAACTGTAAGTGATCCTTAATTTGGGTATAGGACAATTCAGGCACTTATGAGTTATGTTCGATGTTTCTGAGATTGGCTAAGATGGGCTTGGATCATCCTCTCTCTGGTGAATTCTAAGTTCTACTCAATCTCTTGCTCTACCATTTATTGGTGGAACTTATTGCATTTAAGGCTTCTAAACCACCACCCACACACAAAGCAGATGGCCATTGTGGTCAATAATGTCCTTGTTTTAAAACAAGGCTAATCCACTGTTCCTTGGTAATATGAAGAAATACTTGATGGACTGGTTCTAAGATTTGTTAAAAATTCACATCTGGAGGTTTAGTGTTGTATTATTCTTTTTACTCTTCAGTGTCACATGTGAGTTAAATCTAACCCTTTTTATAAGCTTTTGCTCAATATGGAATGTATATATATGTAAGGAATTTACCCAAGGGAGTATGGTCTATACTCAATAAGTGCCAGCCATTTTTATGCAGGATTCTCTATTGTCATTCTGTCAGAACAATATGCACATTATTCACCTTAGTCCGTATTTTGTGTCTAAAATTCTGGTATGTCTAGTCACATATAATATCTTTATACTTTCCTCTAAATGGCAACTTGCTCGTTAATCAACAAATAATTCAATCACCAATTTTAGAACATATAAGACTTGACTCCTTGAAAATCCAAATTATACCAGCATTTTGATCATGAGTGTACCAGATCTCAAAAAAGCATGGTCAGTCAAAATTTTGGTAAATTTCAAATTGAAGAAATGACACCCCACCCAACCTAGACCATCTCCAAGATGACCTACTCACAACGGCCTCATCATTACATGAACCATAGAACCTGTGGCATTAACTGTTTGTCAGCCATTTCCGTTGCAATACTTAAGCAGCGAATCCGATAAAGACATCACGTCAGAGTTAATTAAATGTATATTATTGCCCTTGGAATGATTTTGATGTTTCTGATTGGATGTTTGGATGTTTTGTCTTCCTGGAACTGCTTTCAATGCTCATAAACACAATATTGTGTCATAACCTAAAACTAAATTGTGTTGTTACATCACAACTGTTGTGAGCATTGGTTTTACCAGATTGACAACATTGTACAAGGCCTAGTGTGGTGAGGCACACATTAAAAAGCATTGTAACCAATTCCCTGACTTTGGAAGATGGTAACAACATTGACTCAAGTCCATTTTGTGCTATATGGCGAGTTAAAGTTTGTCACACAGCTCAAAATAACATTTTTGTAAGAGGCTGAATATATGATTTTTCAAATGGTGCCGTTTAGGCAGTCATAATTTTCACATTCAGCATATATTAAATTTTATAAATTGAACAATTTGATATCTTGCTTGTCATTACTATAAACTACACAAGACAAAAAGAAATTTCTTTCCAGCAACTTGGTCATCGGTAATGAATGAACGACATAGTCAGTGATAAGTAAACAAAACTTTTATGCCAAAGTCTATCTACATGTATGTATTCATAGCTCAAATACAACGTGATAACCCTGGCATATATATTCCATGATGATATTCATAAGTTATAAGAGAACAAATCCTAGGTCAAGTGGACATTTTTCACAGTACTAAGAAATAGGAAATAGTGGAACATTGTGGAAACTAGTTTCCATGGTAACCAATACTCTTTTGGTGTTTTGCTGCCAGCACAAAAGCTTGGTCATTCTCAACAGTAATTGCATTCCGAAGCAAGATCATTTACATGTCGTTTGTGACCAGAGTGAGATTGGTTCTTGATTGAGACCTTGATTGTCTGAAAAAATAGATTGTTCTACTTCTCGCAATGTTCTGAATGACTTTCTGGTGTGAAAGATGTTGGCCAGTGAATTAATTTTAGAACTATGATTAAATGTACTATACAAAGTCACTCATTTTATGCATGTCAACCTGAAGGCAAAACAGTCCTTTTGACTCCAGCTGTAATCTATATGAAATAGTGAAGCTCTGTCCTTGCAAAGAGTAACTTTGAATAAAGGTTGTTTATTCTTTTCTTTATTTGCAATCTTGTGACATCCTCTGAACAGTGTATATATTACAAAGTAAGGGAGCTGATAAAATAAGATTCTGTGACTTCAACAAATGGAAATGACAAATTACCAATGGATCCTTAACAATTTCCTTGCATTTGTGACATGGTGAGATCTAAGTGATCCCTTTGCTCTCCGGCCTCTTTCCCTTGTCCTTAATTGTTTCGATGGCATCTGATTAACTGTGGATCTTAAAAAGACCTCATTGAGCATACTGGTGTTGCTGGGGTCAAATTGTAGAATCAGTGGAATAGAATTTAAGGAAGACTTAGGTCTGTTCAGCTGGTACATGTAACACCAAATATGATTACTTTTTGAAAGTAATTAATTACTATTAAGATTACTTTTAATCATAAACTGAATGTAATCATGATTACTTGTGATTACTAATCATTTGTAATCGATTGCAGTGATTACCGATTACCAATTGTAATCACCCCATGTCTGCTTGGTATGACATGGTTGGGTTTTGCTGCTTGTTGCAGTGAATGAATTCTTGTTTCTAAAAAATATTTGCAGCTGTAAGAGAGAATAAAAGAAGTCTTGTAATGAGCTCTGAACATGCAGTGACTGTCTTTTATGGCAGTTGTTTTCTAGTGAGTCTCCGTGGGATAGATAAAATTGTGAGATTTTTGCAACACAATAAGTTGGATGCTAGTCAGAAATATTCTAATTACATGACAGTAAAAAGATATTCAAATTTTTAAAAGCTAGATTATGGTGATTCTTGGAACACCCAATTTCTGAATTACTGATAGACAGAAGCCGAACTTTTTCATACGTCACATAATTCTCAAAATGTCATTGCCCATTATCTATAATCAGATATAATGGGCTGTTCATATTTACCGAGCAGACATAACATCTGAATGTGGCCAATAAAGATTCAACCAAGCTGGGATTTTATCAGACGATCAGAGGATTATTGATACAATGCGTTCTGAGATTGCATATTTGCACATTATTATCTGAATCAGAAGTAATCAATGATACACTATATGAAGTCCTGGAGAAAAAAATATAAGGCAAGAATTCTAGTTTGTTCTCTGTCTCTGCTTCATTGAAATGTTTGTTAAGCAGGAGATGAACCTGCCTAGAATCTTGGAAGTCGAAGGAAGAGAAAACTGGAACAAAATATCAAAGAAACCCTAGGACAAACAACACACTACTATATGCAGCCAGTCTATGACTGACTGTGATACTTAGCCTGAAACAAGGCTAATGTATTGATGATCAGAACCAGGAGGAAAGATTTACGATGTCTCCTTGGTTACGATTGGGTAGACACTGGCATAATTATGATACATGTTTGAATTTCAAGATCGTTCCAAAATTTGGGTAAAAATGCTGGGCATACTGGTTTCAGAAATTTAATGTTTTTCTGGAGATATTGTGCTGGTAGACTATATATTCAGTATCCAAGCAGGAAAAATTAAATAACAGTAACTTAAATATGTTAGAATGATATGTTCCTCTTTCACAATTTTTTTTTAAAGAGGCAATGGTCAGAAATTGAAAAAAAAACTTCCATGCAAATAATATGGCAGTAAAGAAGAGAATATACGAAAAAGGATAACTCTGTCAGTGGTTGAGAAAAGCTGATAAGCACGCTTACAAGGCCATCTAAAAGGGGCGGAAATTCATTAGCTGTAGTCAATTGCGAAGCTGACCCAATATCCATAGTGGGCATCCACACTTAAAATGACTTTCCCATCTAACTACATTTCAAACAAAATATTCAGGGAAATATAGCCAGCTCACATATATCTGGGCTTGTATGCCAGACATGATCACCCAGGGCAATTATTGAGGCACTAATCTTGTGACTTGTACATGCAGCAAGTGGAGACATCAATATGCGGAATCTTGTTAAGAACGCTGAATAGCCCTGAGATCTTCCTTGCAAAACTTGTTATTGCAACTTTCTAAGGCAAATTTTCAAAATCTGGCAGGTTCATCGGGCTGCTAAACGACTAAACTGAAAACCTAGACTCAGTTTTGCATTTCCAGAGGTTTAGGAGAGCTGATACGCATACCTACAACATAAGTGGGGGTAATTATTCAATTACCCCCCTCATCCCTAACCCTCTATCAGTTAGAAACTGATTTGGAGGGTTCTAACATGCATTTTTGTCACTTGGATCCCAACTTAGACATCATACGCTTCTTCTATTATTCATTTTAACTTGTAGTTTTCGCAAAATAAACAATAATCTGATTTCTTAAAACTGCCTAAACATTTATGTCTTTTTGATATATATCAATATCCAAAACTCATTAAAAAACAAAAGCTTTAATTTCCTTTAGCATATTTTGTTGTTCTTATCATATTATCAACAAAGATAGCATTATTCATCAAAAGTGACACTGTCGAAAATTGTAACTATTTTTGCATTGTTATAATTACTGATATGTACTAGTACAACAATGTACCTGGAAATATTTCTTCAATCCCAAACAGATACAAAGATATTATTATCTAGTTAAATTTTGGTCACTGGAACATTTATATGAAAAGGATGTGATGTTTTGTATATCCCACACATTGTCGGCTCATTCCCAACTGCTGGATCAGAGGCTAAATTTCCTCTACTCTGCACCATCAAGTAGAGGTAAAGCTTAGCATCCTGACCTGCATGCCAGATCTGTGGAGCTAATCTAAGGCAATCTTTCCACATTGGTTGTCAAAATCAACTTTTTCTGAAGCAGGCCTCAGTTGTGGCAATAGGAGAGCTACAACATGTCTTAACGGTTTAGTGAGGTACAAATACAAATTTACACTCATTTGACAAGAATTAATCATTATGGCTGGAATTTTTGTCTTTAGAATCAGGCAATCAAAATAGCTGGCAAATTCTTGGTGGACAGTATCATTTGCATTATTCTACAAAAGGCTGCTTTGTTATGCTTCTTGGAAGGCTGAAAATATCAAAGGGTGCCATTTCAACAATCTGGGGCTGACCTGGATGCTGCATAGCCAGCCTGCCCCAGAATTCATTGACAATTCCATTAACTGATCAATTTCGTATCGTGCTTGCCATCGGCATAACCTATACTATAACCTAGGAGAAAAAAAAGAATTTTCTTTTCCAGCGAGTTGGTCATTTGTAATGAATGAACGGCGTAGTCAGTGATAAGTTGACAGAACTTTTATGCCAAAGCGTATCTACATGTATGTATTCATAGCTCTAGTACAAAGTGATACCCCTGGCATATATATTCTATGATAATATTCATAAGTCATAAGAGCACACATTTTAGGTCAAGTGGATATTCATCACAGGACTAAGAGATGGGAAATGGCAGAACTTAGTGGATAACCAGTTTCCATGGAAACCAGTATTCCTTTGGATGTTTTGCGTCCGGCACAAAAGCTTGGTCATTCTCAACAGTAATTGCATCCTGAAGCAAGATCATTAACACGTTGTTTGAGCCCAGAGTGAGATTGGTTTTTTGATTGAGACCTTGATTGTCTAAAGAAATTGATTGCTCCACTTCTAGGAATGTTCTGAATGACTTTCCGTGGCGAAAGATGTCGGCCAGTAAATTAATTTTAAATCTTTGATTAATGTACCGTGCAAAGTCACCCATTTTAGGTATGTCAACCTGAGGGCAAATCAGTCCTTTTGACTTCAGCTGTAATCTAGTTGAAAGTTGTGAAGCTCTATCCTTCGATACCGTTTCTTTGAATGAAGGCATTTCATTCTTTTCTTAATTTGCAATCTTGTGACATTCTTTGTAAATGTATAGCATAATTATATGTCATAAAAGAAAGAGCTGAAAAAATAAGATCATGAGACTTCAACAAATGGAAATGAGAAATAACCAATGGATCTTCAACAATTTCCTTGAACCTGTGGCGTGGTGAGATCTAATTGATCTTTCTGCTCTCTGGCCTCTTTCCCTATGTCCTTAATTGTTTACATGGCAACGTATTAAGTGTGGATCTAAAAGAGACCTCATTGAGCATGCTGATGTTGCTGGGGTCAAATTGTAGAATCAGTGGAACAGAATTTAAGGAAGACTTAGGTCTGTTCAGCTGGTATGATGTGGTTGGGTTTTGCTGCATGTTGCAGTGTATGAACTCTTGTTTCTGAATAACATGCGCAGCTGTAAGAGAGAATACAAGGACTCAAGGAGTCTTGTAATGAGCTCTGAACATGCTGTGACTGTCTTTCATGGCAGTTGTTTTCTAGTGAGTATCCGTGGGAAATATAAAGTTGGGAGATTTTCGCGCACAATACTTTGGATGTTAGTCAGAAATATTCTAATTACATGACAGTAAAGAGATATTTACATTTTTAAAAGCTACATTATAGTGACTCTTGGAACACAAAACTGCTGAATTACTGATAGCCAGAAGCAGAACCTTTTCAAAAGTAAATTGCTACATCATTCTCATAATATTATTGCCCGTTATTTATAATTATTATCATTTCAGAGGGCATTGTCTGGCCATTAACGCCCAGTTCGCGGGCTTGCTTTTACTAAGATGGGTTAACTGGAGGTTAAACTAATCTAGACTTAATCCTGGGTTAAACTGGGGGTTTAATCTTGTTTCATTCTACTAAAAGTTAAACTGGTGGTTAATCTAGGTTCACTGGTTAACCTGACGGTTAAACTAATCTTGATTGTATCATCCGTTAATCCTAGTTTAAACCTAGGTTAAACTGATATTAACTCCACCATCACATATGGCTGGTTTAAGAAGATAATACAAAGTTATCTTGGTTTCTAAAATCCAGGGCCCGGTTTCACAAAGCTATCGGGGTATGCCCCAGTACTAGGGTGGTTCCCGTTCCTGTCCCCACTCCAACTACAGTATCACAAAATTTGGGCATGTCCCAATCTGTCCCTCAGCAGTACTCTGTTTCAATGGGACTGTCCCCGTTGCAGGCCGCAATATTTTAATTCTTGAGCTCTGGGTGTTCTACTGCAGCCATGCAATTAATTGCCTATCAAAATAGTGCAGTACTAAGTCAATTTCTTGAATTGTTTGTTTAGATTTCATTTACTGCTGTGATAGGTGGAGGAAGGAGGACAATATAATAGTTGAAGGAGCAAGAAGAGGTGGATATAGGATGAGGAAATGGAAGATAGGACGAGATAGGAATTAAGAGATAGGATGAGGAGGTGCACTGTAAACCTGATGTGTTGCTTTAACAGCAGCTACCGTAATGAATACGAAAAAGAGCCACTTTACGGTAGAAAATCGTTGTTTGCATGTACTGTTGTTTTAACTAACTGCCGGCAGCTGGGTTTACAGTGTGGGATAGGAAGGGAATGTTGGAGGAGGAGATGGAGATAGAAAAATACCGTGCAAGCACGTAAACCCCGCTGGCTCTATGTGAAGCCATTGAGACCATTCGGATCCATGTGTCCGTCCGTGTGTCCGTGTGTCCGTCCGTGCGTCCATGTGTCCGTCCATGTGTCCGTGTGTCCGTCCGTCCGTGTGTCCGCCCGTCCGTGTGTCCGCCCGTCCGTCTGTGTGTCCATGTGTCCGTCCGTGTGTCCGTGCATCCATGTGTCCGTCCGTCCGTCCGTCCGTGTGTCCGTCCGTGTGTCCGTCCGTCCATGTGTCCGTCCGTGTGTCCGTGTGTCCGTCCGTCCGTACGTCCGCGTGTCCTTACGGACGCACGGACTTGTCATTCCCATCTGCATGACAATATAAGATAACAGGCAAAATTTGAATGAAATATTAGCAACACAAAGTGAGTTATGCTTGACGAAATCCCCAGCACATTGAGGCATTGAGGACTGCAGTACCCCGTAGGCTATTACATAGCCAGCGGGGTAATAAAAGGGAGAGAGGGAGGAGAAGATGAGAGGTACAGATAGGAGGAGGTGTAGAAGGCGGTGCAGAAGAAGGAGTTAGAATGAGGAGTCAGAATGAAGAGATGTGAGATAGGATAAAAGAGTAGAAGTAGGAGGAGATAAGGGGCGCGGATAAGATGGTAGGAGGAGACAGGATGAGGAGATAGCAAGAGGAGGAGGATACAGGATGAGAAGATGGGGGAGATATCAGGAGGAGAAAGGAGGAAGTAATAGAAGGAAGATACGGAAGGAGGAGACAGAAGAAGGAGGAGGAGGAGGAGAAGGAGGTAGGATGAGGAGCTGGAAGATACATGTAGGAAGTTAATAGGATAAGGAGATCGGAGGAGGAAATTGGATGATGAGTTGGCATATGAGAGGAGGTAGAATGAGATAGGAGGAGATGGATATAGGATGGAAGTTCAGTGGCGGATACAGGGGGGGCCTAGAGGGCCCGGCCCCCCCTAGACCACTAAGATTAATACATGTAGTAGCATTTGGAAGAAAAACTGCGATAATGCGGGCCCGCAAATGCCGAAACACGCCCGGGCCCCCCCTAAACTATCCTGTCTGGATCCGCCACTGAAGTTAGGAGTAGCCTATGAGGATGAGATACGAGGATGAGAATGGAGGAGAGGGGAAGAGGATATATGTGTAGAAGATAGCCATGAGAGTTAGAAGGGGGGATGAAGCTGTATGTTGAGTAGGCAATTGGAGCAGGAGTTGGGAGGGTAGGAGATTGGAGGAGATTGGAGCAGGAGAAGGAGGAGATGGGATATCAGAGGAGATACAATGTAGAAAGAGGCAGGAATATGAAACAGGAGGAGAGGAGGAGATAGAAAGGGGAGATATGAGGAGGGGATAGAGTGATGGAGGAGGAGGAGATAGGATGAGCAGATAAGGATATCAGAGGAGGCAATAGGAGGAGATATGAGTAGGAAATAAGAATTAGGAGGAAGAGGTTGGAGAAGATGACAGGAGAAAGAGGTAGGAGATATAAGGAGATATATCCTCCTCTTCCCATTTCCTCCTCCTATATCTTCCATATGCTCATCCTTCCATGTCCTCCCGCTTCCTCCTCCTTCTATCTCACCCTCTTATCTCCTCCTTCTATCTCCTCATTCCATCTCCGCCCTCTTTCTCATCCTTCTATCTCCTCCTTCTATCGCCTCCTTCTGTCTCCTCCTTCTATCTCCTCCTATCTCTTTCTATCTCCTACCCTCCGAGAGTTCCCCGTGGCCTAATGGTTAAAGGTGCTTGTTTGTGCTACCACTGGCTCTGAGGTCGTGGGTTCGACTCCCACTCCTGGAACTCAATTTGGGCCGAGCCCATGGAAAATTAAATGGAGGCGGTTTATGTCCAGTGTTCTATGCTTGGGCAACTGAAAGACCCTGGGCATCCCTGAATTAATGGGGTATGTGCCAGACTCACAGTCTTCTCATCTCATCATCACACGGCGATCGCCTGCCACGATATAGCCCACTAAGGTGCTGCAGAGGCATAAAACACAAACAAACAAACCTCGACCTCCCGTCTCTTCATCTTTCCTCTTCCTATCTATAATCCTGCATGAAAAGTCATTAAAGACTTGCAGTAAAGGCTACTAAATTGCCTGCCGTCATTTTAGGGTAAGTTTTCTTGAGTCGGATACTTATTAGGAAAGGCAACCTTGAGTTGGACACTATTAGTGGGACTGAAATGACTAATTGAGAGCTTTTCCATCAGCAGATGATCAGTGTATTTGGCACCAATGTGTGCCCAAGACGTCTTATATCCATTCAAAAAAATATGACAGCACTTGTACCTTTGATGTCATGTTTTTACAACACAGCTGTCCGACACATAGGTACCCTATATCATTTTTAATTTCAGAAATGTATCCTAATTTAGTTGTTGAGTTATGCCAAATGTCAATTTTCTGTTAGATTTAGTAAACGATTAATTTCAGGCCCTGGGTGATGATCAATAACCCATAGGCCAAGCAAGATATCACTTTTTTAAAATAATTTATACAGAGTCTATGTGTCCCACTGGAAGAACCTTTCCCTATCTGTTTGAAAAATAAAACACAAGTGTTTGAAGAGTTTATCTCAAAAAAATTACTACATTGGCATGTCATTGCCTAATTTTTACTTATTCACTTCAATTTATACGAGCTCAGTCACCTGTGACTCTGTTTAAAAAAAAGAAGAAAAAGTTCACGCGTCCGAATTTCTTTGCACTTGTTGGTGATTTTCAGAATCCTAGGTTTAACCGATTTACCAATATGTAGCTTGTGCTGGTACATTTACAGTGTTGATAATTATCCTTATTGTAATTGTGAATGGAGAGCTACATAATACACTATAGGTCTATCTGTTTAGAATATTTGCGTTTTACATTAAATTTTCCTTGCCAACAGTAATATAACTTATTTTTCACAATATTCAAGATGACTTGCTATCAAATATATAGCAATGCACTAACCCTATTTTGTGACTGACACATTGGGAAAAGGCCAATTTTAAGAGAGAAAAATTATGAAAATTAATGTAAAAAGAATGTGAAAACTTTCTTATTTTTCTTTTTTGTTAACCAAACTTGCTGCAATGCATACATTGTTTGCTTGATTTTTGTTCAATTCAATACACTTCTTTTAGCCTTCCACAAGTAAACTATGATAAAAGAACTTTTTGACATTTCTTTAGTCAGTTTCTGTCTGTGCACTTTTTGTTCACACATGGACAAAAGTAATATTCAAATGATAATTACGTAAAGGTCAAGAAAAACAGTTCATCAATTCCATTTTGTATTAATGGTTCTAGAGATGCATCATCCATGTGTCGATGTGTGGGTATAAAATAGAATGGCAGCATTTCTAATAGATTCTATTGTTGAATTATTCAAATTTAAAATTATTTGATTTGAAAATACCTAGAGGTAAGTGGATTTACAATGAAAAACATCCAAATGTTGGCATTGATAAGCCTAAATCAGCTTATCTGGGGCTGTTCCCGCCAACCAAGGAGCTGGTATCCAAGGTGTTGCTAGGGGGAGGAGCCAAGCCACTTGAGCCTCATTCTGAAATCTGAATGCACTGTCAACTGACACTAAATATTATAACGATTCCCTCTCTGGCACGCACACCTCGATCGTAGCTTGTGACGTTATCATAATAAATAGAAGCATGGGAAACGAAATCCTCAAAATCGTGACTTGCCTGAAGAATTCTGTCATTTCGTGGAGTTTAGAGCAGTCAATCCCATTGAAACTGCTGCAGTATTGTAGAAGACAATATTTGTGACAATGTACCACCGTAAATTGTCATTGTCCAGTGTTTTGAAGCGTTCACAGGCCAGTTCTTCTGAAGCAACAAGTTACTAGTCCCTCCACGCGAACCAAGTTGACCTAATTGATCATGACGTCACGATTCACAAGTGTAATCTTGAGGGGCCCTGATGGGGGCAGCAAGAAGTGACACAAAGTGAAAAGTCCTGTACGTTTGCACACCTTTTGCAGTAGTGTAGCCAGGGTTTTTTCAAGGGGGGGGACCCAGGGGGGGGGGATGCAAACCATCAAGACTTTTCCTCAAAATTGTTCTCGCTTCACCTTGTCATGTTGTTGATGTCCCTGAATCATCATTAATTTGCTTTTTAAATCATCATCTCGGTCTAAATGATGTGATACCACTGGAAATGTTGGTCGATTTCTAGGACACATGATATAGCCCATGTTTTATATAATGGGAAAAGTGACATATAAAAAAATTTATGACATCACCTTTCCCCATAGAATAAAATGTCCTAGAAAAAAATTCACATTCAATATCAGTGTCTACAATTATGAAACCATCTGTAAGGAAGATACAGCAATGGAAAAAACCAAAGATTTCTTTGCAAAAAGAAAAATCTTGGAACCTAAATCTCAAATGCCTGGTTTCGGAAAATTTCATGCATTCGGTTCAAAATAAACATGATATAATGAAAACTTTTTTCTACATGTTAAAGTTTATAGGGGGCGACCATTTAATAATCAGGGGGCCTTTGAGTTTTGTTTGGCGGGAAATTATTTATTTCACAGTAATGCTGACAATACAGTGTATTTACTGATTTCACACACAAAGTCCCCGAATATTCATTCCTAAATCAAGCAACGCCTTAATAAGAAATACACCTGGCTGAAATTATTTATTTCAAGACCCTGCCTTAAGATTAAATGGTGTCCCTGTTAGGAGTGGGGAAATTAAAAAAACCTTTTAGTTGACCTAACTTTTTAAATCGTTGAAATTAAAGGAAGATGATGCGCAGTTTTAGGAGAAGAGGGAGCATGGAGAAAGAGGGAGCAGCTCCCTCTGTAGATGAATAAATTTAAATATATATGAGAAATACGGAGCTTCATGCACTGCTGTACCAGATTATGAACACTTAACACAAGTTATCCTAGGGGGGTTTTCACTCCTATTTATAACTTCTCTTCTAGCTGGGTGATTGGAAAAATGATTTTTCATGTTGTAACGTCAGTTACGTTGATCAAAACTGGTTATCTAACTCATGTTCAGTTAACAGTGGCGGAGCTATGGGGGGGCCTGGAGGCCAGGGCCCCCCCAAATGGATAAATGGCTCCCCCATTTCAGATTTGAAAAATTTGAAAAAATTAATGGAGCAGCAACAGTCACTGGAATACATCCGTCTAAAGTTGTGGCCTTCGCTGGCGCTCATGCACTTATACCCGATTTTCTCTAGAATGACAGTTGACCTTGAAAAGTTCTGAGGCATTTGATAATTTTTGATTTCCTTATTTGAATATATCTAGCAATATGTGTACCTCGCATAAAACTTTTAGGGGTGAGCGACATTTTCCCGGATATCAGGATCTAGATTTAATGATATTCCAAAAGAAATCCTTTTGAAACTATTGATTGTTAATTATGTTTATTTAATTATCTGCCCAAATTGTTTGCCTTTTTGGCCGAATCTTAGTGTTTCCCAAATTATTTGGGGGGAGGGTGACTACTCCCCCTTCAAGTATGCCTATGTATCTAGTGATTCCATGCAACATCTAAAATCAGGGTGTTTTGAGGAGATCTTTTCACGATTGCTCAGTTAAAGAAATAATGCTCCCTCGAAATTTTTCCTAATTAAACATCTGATTTACCAGAGTGATTTGTACAAGCTGATCAAATTTTCATGTGTGCATGGCATTTCCCTACATTTTTGGTATTTGTGTCATTTGCACAAATTGCTACTACCTTTTAGGCCTATTTGAGGAGTTGGGTAGATTTCCATCAAAAGGACATTTATAAATTTTCGATTTAGACCTACGAAATCAGAAAGAGGACATTCTTGGCACGAATATGGAATTCCAATGGGAATGTGTTGTGCACCACTTTTGGCTATTAAATCTCTTTCTAATGTCATATGAATATAAATTCATGGAGTCATTGGAAAAAGAAAACAAATTTCATGCAAAGCAATTCAATTTCACCTACCGCTATATAGATGACCTTATCAGTCTAAACAATACGGTTTTTGAGAGATACCTTCACAAAATTTACCCACCAGAGCACTCAATAACCAAGGAAACACAATCTGATAAGGAAGCTTCTTATTTGGACCTTCTTATAACAGTCCAGGATAACCAATTCCACACTAAATTATATGACAAAAGGGATGACTTCAACTTCAAGATTGTCAACTATATCCATATCCTGTTGCATCTAATATTCCAGAAAAGCCAGCTTATGGTGTCTATGCTTCTCGCATCATCAGTTTTGCCAGGGCTTGTGATCATTACCGTGATTTCTCAGTGAGGCACATTTCATTATGTGATTCTCTCCTCAGGCAGGGATATAAATATAGGTTTTTTATGCAAACAACGAAAAGTGTTTATTAAATATGCAAAGTCCATAGAAGAGATTAAAGGAGAGATTCCTCTTCCGGTGATGGCATGTAGTACTCGTTTTGTGACAGTCAGGTCTCTACCCAGAAGCTGTAGTTCTTAGATTTCCATTTAGTCTAGTAGGAACGGGGGGTTCCCATGCGCCCGAAAGATATATTTTTTTAACTTTGGTTTTCGGAATCCTCATAATGTGTAGAAAATATTTTTTTATGTTCCCATTGCCAATTATTGTCTCATGTCATCCGTACGGCGGCCATGTTGGATTAACGTTGAAATATCCATCATTTTGACGAAAAATCACTAACTTCTAAACTACTGGTCACAAATTGGCATATGATACCATTTTTCAGGGTAAACCCACCTGGAGAGTTGATTAAAGAGGTCTATTTTGTGATTTGTTCAATTCTAAGTTTACATATAAAGGGAATAAATAGGCAAAAATGGTGAATTTTTCACCAAAAAATCAACGCTTTTTAAAATTCAAATAAAGCCAATCTCTTCAGACACATTCTGATGGACAGATCGCTAAGAAAAGACTAGCTGTGCATAGATCTATGCAAGACGTTTAAAATGAAACCAAAATGAATAGTTTACTATGAGTAGAAGCAATTCTAGGTCAAGATAACTGAATGGAAGCGATTCAGTAGCGTCGCTGACGGCACAGTTTTAAAATATCACCTGGACGCCACTTCTGAAGTACTTGTCCTTTATTGGCATATGATACCACTTTTTCAGGGTAAATCAATCTGTGAAGTTGATTAATGAAGCCCATTTTGTGATTTATTCAGTTCTAAGTGCATTAATGTAAAAAATTATTCAAAAATGATAATTTTTGTTTTTGGTCTTAACCAACTGTGCAATTCAAGAAACATCGATTTCTGCAGGCACCGCAAATGGACAGATGCACTTGAAAATGTTAGATGTATTTGTATTCCATCCAAGACATTTAAAATGAAACTGAAATATATAGCATGCTATTTGTAGTAGGGATTCTAGATCTGAATCTAAGTTGGGAAAGATCATCCATGGTGGCGCTGTCATCAGTTTTCCTCTAAGCCACACCCAGGTCTGGAATTGTTGGTCTATATCAATGGTTTGACACATGTAAATAGAAATTTAGAGGATGTCTGGAAAACGTAATTTGAATTGGTCATGGAAATCAGATATGCAAATTAATGGTAATTATTGAATTTGGTCTTGAATATGGAAGGAATATACTTTCTTGATTTTGAGACAGCAGCCTGAATCGTTTTTGGAAAAGGAATGTCACAAATAAAAAAGGCCTATATACATTATACAAAACTAAACTTGGAAGATCAGAAGTGCTCCACAAAGGTAGTCAGGGTTGCAGGTAATGGAAGTCCAGAAAAGGCTGTTTTTTGTGGAGCTCCTGGTTGCACATCTGTTGTGACACTTATATTCATGTTTTTATGCAACTGGGAGAAAATAGATGTTATGCTGCCAGTTGGGTTGCCAGCCAGCCCAAGTGTCATTTAGCACCTCCCAGCCAGCTGATATAAATAATTTTTTTTCCCAGCCAGCCACCTCAACTGCTTTCTCATTACCTGACTGCAAATTTCATCAGTTAAACCCCAAAAATTGACTCCCAGCTGACAACTTTGCCAACTGGGAACATCCTAGCTGACGGTCTGCCAGCCAGCCGGGCGCCTGCAGTATAACAGATAATTGGTATAACAGATCATGGGGTGCCCCTGCTGGTAGGCCTGTTTCAGTGCCGCTGACAGTGACTGGAAACAGGGTGAGGCAAGAACCAACCAAGCCTGCATGTTGGTAGGGAGCCTGAACTAGGTAGGCCAAAGAAATGCCATCAACAGAGCCACTGGGTTGCCCCCATTAATGTACCAATTGTACCATGGAGGGGCAACAACCTGAGCTAGGCAGAAAAACAGGGAACCACTGAAGGGTCCGCCAGCTACAGATGTCAAGGCACATCTGCCGAAATAGGCCGAAGACGAACTGAGGATGAGGCCAGGACCCGGACGACAGGGCTAGGACAACCATGGCCAAATCTGCACTAGGTCCGTCCTCTGCAGAGCATCTATAGGACCCTGGGTGCTCTCCTCCCCTCCCAGTCTTGGAGGCCCGCAGTCTCGGGTAGCGGTCGGGTTCCAGTCTTCGATATCCTGCTGCCCTATGCATACTCTGTAGTCAGTCACTCTTCAGCTAGGGGTCCAGTCCATGCTTGGGCACTTCTGGGTGATAGCAAGAGGTGGCAGACCAGGGCCCCTGGTCTCCCGCCTCCTGCTTGCTCAAGCCTGGTTGTGCCCTGGGCTTGAGAAGTGGGGGGTGGAGCATCCCTCTGGAGACCAGCCTCCAGAAATGCTTGCAGCAAATCTCCCTTCTGGGGCCTCCGGGCTTGGTAATGACGTATGGGTTTGCATCTGTTTCGGGTGTCTTCACTCAGTTTGCTTTGGCCATTCCACCCTGGTGCCACCTCTGAGATATGATGTGCTGGCCATTGGGAATCCACCCGAGTGCCTTATCAGTGGATGTTCCTTTTCAGGTCCCTCAGGGAAGAAAATTCCGAGAGCCCATAAATTGGCTGGGACGGGTGGCCTGGGATGTCCTCACAGGAAGCAGGTACATGCCATCCGCTGGGGCAGAGTGACCACAGGGAAGTCTGAGGAAAGAGGAACTTGGACAACCAAACAGACCTAGCAGCGGTCCTGGCAAGAAGGGTCAATGTCACACACCAGGAAAGTGCCACACTCAAGAAGTGGAGATGTCATGTACCACAACGAAACAGAGGTACCAAGGTCTATCAAAGAAGGCATCCAGGAGTGGCACAAGGGCCACCAGTGTTAGTTCCCTGGTGGGCGAAGAGGCAACTGACCATTGAGAGCAGAAGGACAATCCACAGAACAACCGTCAGAGAGACCAGCCCCAGAACGGAAGAGGCAGGGCATTCTGGAAGGATAGTCTGAGACCAACTCCAGTGCACCAAGGAGACTCCAGGAGATCCCTGCTGCCAGTGAGGCCCCACCAGACGAAGGGCGCTGGCACACTTGCAGCAACAGTGGCCATGGACAAGCAGGGAAATGAAGAGCCCAAGAAGGAGAGGAGTGGATTAAGAGACAACAGGTCAAAAGAGGCCCCACCCAGTGCAAGTCTACAGCGTCAGAAGAAATCTCCCTACCCAGGAAAGGGAAAAACAGACAGGGCTTAGGTAAAGGAGACATTCAGCAGCTGAGCATGCCAACCATCAGGGCCAACACCTCGCAGGCCATGGGGGAGCCTCTGAGACACGGAGACCAGCCGGTCATGCCGCCAGGAGGGCAAGCATCTATGGGCACCATCTGACTCAGGCCATGGGAGAACCTTAGATGGACTAAGGAGAGGTATTGCATGATAGGTCACATATAGGGGAGGGGGTGGGAGGATATTTTGAGGCAAAGTCACAATGCAGAAGGGCCAGGTGAGGAACAAGCTGAACAAAGGTCACCAGGCCACCCTAACTATCACCCAGGAGAGCAATGCCAGAGCGAAGGCTAGGTCCAGGGCTCCACTTGCCAAGGGAAGGCTGCCCCGGAGCAGCTCAAGGGTGTGGGAGGCCGGGAAAAAGCACGAAGCTCAGGTCCAATGCTGGGGGAGAATGGGCTGAAGGGCAAGGGAGAGTACTTGCCCAGGCAGGAGTCCAGGCCAAAGTTGTGAGGGTCGGAGAACCTACCGGAGAACCTGCCCAATGCAGTAAACAAACCCCAGAGGGACAGAAAGTAAGATGTTAAGACAGGGAGACATCAGGGGGAGCCTTGACAACCCACAACAAGGGCAATCGAGTCGGAAGACAATAGCCCAACACTCAACGGATATGAAAGATGACTGAGAAACCGCAGCTAGAAGAAGAAGCAGCCAAGGAAGAGGCAGCCAGACGACCAGGCAGCCAGCGAGGGGCCCTCATCTGATGCCCCAGCGGCACGCAAAAGACCATGCACAGGGTAAAGCCACCACTGGCAACCCAGTCATATGGGGAGACCAGGACAAGGACAAGACATGCCAAGGCAAGATTGGAAATTTGAGGACCAGCCAGGATGCTAGGACAGCCTCGACTCAAGACAAGGAGGGATATGAGGGCAGCAAGAGAAGTTCACGGTAGAGGGCCAGCTTCACAGGAAGGAGACCAAAGTCCCCAGCAGTGACCACGATGAGTGTAGGGTGCGAGCCCAACCAGATATGCGGAGCAGCCGCAACTCCAGGAGGAGCAAAGGGGCCAAACAGCCTGGCAAAGAAAGAAGGGAGGCTCCACAAGATGAGCCTTGTCAGGAGAGAGGACCTGAACTTGAGAATCCTTGCAGCTGCCGAAGCCCACCTCCAGAGGTGGCACCGGGGCCCTTCGACACCCTGAGCAATGATGCCCAAGGCAAGAGCCAAGCAGAACAGTCAAAGCCGTGGTTGAATGGATGTCCCCAAAGCCACATTGGACCATGAGGTTGGGGGGACTCCCAGCCTGCTGAGGGATGGAGGATTCCAGCTAACCAGGAGGCAAAATTGGGCAATGAGTAGCGACAGAACAGTGGCAGGGGCCGCCCAGAGCAGATTCAAACAGCAGGGCCAAGGATAGGGAAAAACCCTGGATAGGGATCTCCCCTAACCTTCTCCAAGGTGAGTCAATGTCTTGGAAGGCAGACAGAGCCAAAGCAGCATGGGGCCCTGGCTAGCCAGGCAGGACCTGAGATGAAGAATGGTGATGACCACAAAGTAACCTGCAAGCCTTAGGACCCGGAGTCTTGCAGAGACCGGTCCCAAGGCCAGAGTCCCCCACAGCCCAGCAAACAGGGCTGCAAGGAATCCACGGAAGGAATGTTTCATGTAACAGGAAGCAGGTTGCACTGGCACCAATTAGCCCAATATTAAAGAATTAGAGCAAGTACAATGTCTAGAATTACTCAAAAACCCAAGCAAATGTCAAAATTCATCCAATCGGCTGTAAGCAAGCAGTTGTCCAGCACACGTCCCACACGTTGAACAGCCGAGAAGAAAGAGGAAGGTTAGGCGCTAGGGACTGTGGGTATTAGGAGGTATGGCAATGGTGCCAAATTTTAAATCTTGGCTGTGAAGAAGTGTGAAAGCTTGTTCGAGAAAATATACGCACAGGTAAGCGTTGTCACTCTCTTAGACGAGTGACAATAAAGCTGTGGGGCCATGACTGAAGTTAGAGATTACCATTTTTGTAAATTTTTTTACATTTATGCACATAGGACTGAATAAATCACAAAATGGGGTTCATTAATCAACTTCCCAGACTGATTTTACCTGAAAAAGTGGTATCATATGCCAATAAATGAGTACTTATGAAGTGGCGATTCAGGCTGCTGTCTCAAAATCAAGAAAGTAAATTCCTTACATGTTCAAGACCAAATTCAATAATTGCCATTAATTTGCATATCTGATTTCCATGGCCAATTCAAATTACGTTTTCCAGACATCCTCTAAATTTCTATTTACATGTGTCAAACCATTGATATAGACCAACAATTCCAGACCTGGGTGTGGCTTGGAGGAAAACTGATGACAGCGCCACCATGGATGATCTTTCCCAACTTAGATTCAGATCTAGAATCCCTACTACAAATAGCATGCTATATATTTCAGTTTCATTTTAAATGTCTTGGATGGAATACAAATACATCTAACATTTTCAAGTGCATCTGTCCATTTGCGGTGCCTGCAGAAATCGATGTTTCTTGAATTGCACAGTTGGTTAAGACCAAAAACAAAAATTATCATTTTTGAATAATTTTTTACATTATTGCACTTAGAACTGAATAAATCACAAAATGGGCTTCATTAATCAACTTCCCTGATTGATTTACCCTGAAAAAGTGGTATCATATGCCAATAAATGACAAGTACTTCAGAAGTGGCGTCCAGGTGACATTTTAAAACTGTGTCGTCAGCGACGCTACTGAATCGCTTCCATTCAGTTATCTTGACCTAGAATTGCTTCTACTCATAGTAAACTATTCATTTTGGTTTCATTTTAAACGTCTTGCGTAGATCTATGCACAGCTAGTCTTTTCTTAGCGATCTGTCCATCAGAATGTGTCTGAAGAGATTGGCTTTATTTGTATTTTCAAAAACGTTGATTTTTTGGTGAAAAATTCACCATTTTTGCCTATTTATTCCCTTTATATGTTTAGAATTGAACAAATCCCAAAATAGACCTCTGTACTCAACTCTCCAGGTGGATTTACCCTGAAAAAATGGTATCATATGCCTATTTGTGACCAGTAGTTTAGAAGTTAGTGATTTTTCGTCAAAATGATGGATATTTCAACGTTAATCCAAGATGGCCGCCGTTCGGATGACTATACCAAAAACTTGCAAAGACAGTTATGAAACAAAAAACAAGAGGACCATTTCACTGCAAAAGATAGGTACTCTTTGCATGGGCGTAATGTGGTGGGGGGCGGGGGGACATGCCCCCCCCACATTTTTTACCCCGGGGGACATAATGTGAAATGTCCACCCCCCCCCCACTTTTTCC
The DNA here is from genome assembly GCA_026936325.1 of Platynereis dumerilii. Classification (NCBI taxonomy): domain Eukaryota; kingdom Metazoa; phylum Annelida; class Polychaeta; order Phyllodocida; family Nereididae; genus Platynereis; species Platynereis dumerilii. Next base: position 10,489,137 of record JAPTHN010000001.1, read on the forward strand.
TAATGGCCAATGGGTTCAATTTCGTAGGGCACTGTTAGAGACATGTCCCACCTTTCTGCTTCGGCAGGTTGCCATGCCATACAAAAGTTCGGAATTCAAAAATGTGAAAAAGACCGACTGACTTAGTTATTTGAGGATCCTTCGGTCGATTCCGACCGCTTGACGGCCGTGTCCCCCCCACACTTTCCGCGAAAATTACGCCCCTGACTCTTTGTGACTCATGGTAATTGATGAGGTGTCATACATGTAATAGGTCAAAACTGATTTTAGTGTAAGTATGAGATACATGTATGGTCATTTTGTTTATCAGTCACAAAAGCCAAAATGGTCAATATTGCTAAGTCTTTCGCAAAGAAGACTCGTAAAGCTGTGTCAATTTTTATCTATTAATGCTGCAAAAATGCCGCAAAAGGATGGCCCCCCCCTAGTTCAGACCCTGGCCCCCCCCCACTCATGGATTTCTGGCTATACGCCACTGGTTCAGTATTGATAGAATATAAGTAAAATGACTTAACCACTTGGGGATCACCCATGGATGTTAAGCGTTCGTGCAATGTGGTACTGCCACTTCTGGGAGATCAGTGGTTGAGTAGGGAAACAGAAATGAGGGAGGAGTTACTCTTGTTAGCTAGCATCTGAAGTAGGGGACAGAAAATCAAGGATAGGTGTATTGTTTGGGTAACTGACATGCCTGTCGGAGTCTGTGTTGGGCACTGGGCAGGTAAAGGGTAAAGATCCCTTACATGGGGTAAATGAGTAACATTTTGAGGACTCCCATTCCGTCTCTCATCTCATCAATCAAGAGAGCCCAGAACTGTGCTATAAGAGGGAGCCCTGCATTATCCATATCTATCTATCACGATACTACAACTAGTTATCCAATTATAATAACCCAAAATGGGACAGAAATCAATCCTTGAGTTGATCCTGGTAGTCAAAAGGACTGATTCAAGTAAAACTTCAGTGACTGAGGAGCTTGACTATGTCATGTTTTTCATTGGCTTGTGAAAGCTTGTGGGACCCTTTGATTGGCTGTGAAATACCTATATCATGGCATATAAACAAACCATTTTTTGGGCAGTCCTGAAATAAATAATTTCTACTAGTGGTATTTCTTAATAAGGTGTTGCCTGAATTTGGAAATATTTGGGGATTTCATGTGCTTGCAATAAATCATTACTAGTATATTGCCGCCGCAGAAATAAATAATTTTCCGCCATGGAAAAGGTGTTCTCCAAGTCCCCACCCCTGGATATATTAAATGGTCACCGCCATGGCCAAAACCTCCACAATCAGTTTGTTTGTAATGCAATTAGAACATTTACTTACTTCTGAAGTTCCTTGAGGTACCGTTCAGAATTTATGACTGGGGGGGCTGGGAGTTTTGTCAGAACTTCCCGTCAAAAATTGATACCCCCACCTTGAGATTCATGCAGATTTTTAGTACCCCCCAGACATAAAAAGCAATACACACAATAATATCATAGATGTGCCCCTTGGATGGTCAAACACACAGATTCACGGATGTTGCACGTAAAAAAGCAGTACTTCTGTGTCAAAAGCGTGAATTAACTGAGTGTATGCGCGTTTTATTACATAATATTTCTTACCCTCCCCTTGGACATTTTGTCAAAAATTAGTACCCCCCCCCCTTGAAACACGTGTGAAAAGTTAGTACCCCCTCGGCCAAAAATCCCAACCCCCACCCCCCAGTCATAAATTCTGAACGGTCCCTTACAGTGTACATATAAACTTGGTTCAGGTCGACTAAGGCCCATAATATGAGGCTGTATCCAATAATCAGAACCAGAGTTCAATTCAATTTCAATTTCAATGCTTGGACTTATGTAAAAATTTACAAAATTCATCCTGAAATGTAGTCGATATGAATTAGATGTACCCAATGATTTGAAGAAAAAAAATAGATAAATTTAAGTTTTATGCTATAGACAATTCAATTGCAAAGTGCAATCAGATTTGATATCCCACAATAGGCAGTGTAGTTCTGGCAAAAAACCATGTGATTCAAACCATGTGGTTCATCGTTGTGAACCACATGAAAGAAGTCCTGATGTTGCTAAGTAAACAATGGACAGTAAAGTGATGACGTCACAATGTTTTGAGGCTCTGATTGGTCCGTGTGGTTGCTAGGGATATTTTTGACGCCTTTCAAACAAAATAGTGCCATATGAAATCACACTATTTTTTTTACTGGAGGTTTATTTTTATTGTGGGATATGAATAAAACTTAATGGGAGTGTGGTTCACAGCAATGAACCTCACTCATGTCAGGTCTGCTGCAGAATAAACACTCGTCCTTCGGACTCGTGTTGTATTCTTACGCGACCTGACATTCATGAGGTTCATTGCTGTGAACCACACTCCCATTAAGTTTTATCATAAAACCTAGCTACAGGGTTTCTGTTGGGGTGCTCAAAAAATTAGTCCTGGGGACCCAGTGAGGTCTGAAAAAGTGGGTCCCCAGCTATATTTCTGGGTCCTAGTTTTTTCCATGAAGATCATGATGATTCGGCGATCAACCAATTAAAGTTCTTGAATATAAGGTAGAGGGCTACAATCATGTAGCTCTCAGTCGATAGAGCCGTGGGCTCCAAATTGTTGCAACCCATGCCGATTCGGGTGCTCTAAGACTAAGACTAAAACTCTGCACTAAAATAGTTTTCACTCTGCTGAAACAATTCTTTGTGGTGAAGCGAGCATCTCTCAGTCTCCAGATCTCAAAGTAACAGTTCCAATTACAGGATGAATTGTCTATAAATCTAAAATGGTATGTTAAATGTACAATTGGACTACATATGCCACAGTCTTATGAAACAAAATTGGCAATAATTCAAGTATTCTGTTGATTGAAACTGTAGAAGGTTTCAATTAGACCATAAATGATTCCTTGAATATCAAAGTAATCGCTTGCACTTCCCTGATTGTAACCTCTCACAGCAAAGGGATCGAGTCCCTGAAAAGCTTGAAATTTTGTTTCTCAAATTCCAGGCCTTGAAAAGCGGTGAAAAAAGCATGGATATTTGGCAATTTCTTGTGACAGTCAGATCTATTGTAGATACATTTTAATGCCCGAAAAAAAGGTATCTGTATCTTTTTCTTTTTTTGTTGTTGTTGTTGTTGTTGTCAGTTCTCCTAGAACTTCTCTGAAAGATTTTCGGGAAATTTGTGCCCATAAAAGCTATAACAGTTTGGTCTTCTGTATCCACTTGTTCATTTGTCATGGACCAGCCATTGGTGCTTCATTCTCTGCTGGCTGGCTTGGTAGTCATCAAAGAAACTTAATTGTACAGCTATTAACAAAGCGCGTGCAGCTCTGGTTGCTATAAAAAAAAAAATTCACTAGAAAGGTCATGATAAATTTGAATTGACTGGATTGCCTCTCTCAAAAATTAATATTGATTGCTATTGAAAAAGTTCTCTTTTACAAATACAATGGCCTAGGCCTGCAAGGATATGGGGCTTCTTCAAAGATGTGAATTGCAATTTACTCGCTCAAGGTGTGAATGACAAATTGGCTGATTGGGAGTGATTGCTGAAGTCTTGATTGCTATTCTGGATTGCCTTACATGAATAATAGAGTGCTGCACTTCTCAGTGCGTCCTGGGGACGTATACAGAGTGCTTTAATTAAAAGTGGGTCCTTTGCTAAAACAATACGCTTTTTGGTGATATCTAGAAGGCGTCAACAGAAACCCTGCCTAGCTGCCACATTTACCAAAGTGCTGTTCAATTTGGGTAAACTGAGGGAGAAGCAAAGCTTTAGAATTTCCAAAATTGCAATTAGCATTATTAGATTGCTTCTACAGCTACAGATAATCACTGAACACTGAATTGACCCAGCCCTGCAGAGCACTGTAGGCCTAAAAATAGTAATCGGCTGCCCCCATCAGGGCCCCAACCCTCATGACGTCATATGAAAGTTGCATCTGTGGTCATGACGTCATCTCTGGTTCGCGTGGAGCGACGAGTGGAAATAAACATGACATTGCCATGGAAAACAGCCTGATTTTTCGTCCACAGTGTGAACTGACAGTGTTTATTGAGCTTACATGATAGCTTAACAACTACTGAACGTGAGTAACCCAAAAAATTGTAAAGGAATGTGACTTAAATTGAGTAATCAAGGCCAGAAGAGACAGAATACCAGATTTCAGTGTCACTTTCGTTTCCCATGCTTCTATTTATACACATAACGTCACCAACTACGATCGAGGTGTGCGTGCTCTCTGGATGATCCTGTTAAACTCATTGCAATCCAAATTCTTGAACATTATTGATCTCTGTAGGCTTAATCCACCAGTTAACCATTCAGGTTAAACTCAGCCTCAATCACAGTTTTGTTTATGTCCTCAGTTCAAAACTTTCATGGCATTTTTCTTGAGGATTTAGAGAATTACAGATGAAACAAGACAAGGGAAAGGCTGTGTTGGAGTGTAAAAAATATTGTCTCAACTTACTTCTTGTCTCCTTCTCCTAAATATAGATGAGAGGCACTTAATTCTTCAGCGGTTTTTTGAGGCTACAGATTAAGACGTCACAGTTAGTTAATCTGTGGTTAAACTATTTTGGTAAAATATGGTTAAACTCCAAGATTAGCTAACCAAAGTTTAACTCTTAAACTAAGGTTAAACTAATCCATTTTAGTAAAAGCAAGCCCTGGTGTATTTTATCGATCGTGACGTCATCACAGTGACGTCATGGCGATGTTGTTTACTTCAGAGTTCAGAGGTTTTTGGCTCAATCGGCCAAAAATGGTCCGATTTGAACGATTTAAAAACCTAGAATTATCAAATGAGGCCCTAGGAGTTCATTTTTGTACATGGATTTGATCTAGCTTCAATACTAACGCCGTAAAATGCGAAAAAGGCGCGGGCGGTTAATGAATCCAAAAGAAAAGGTAACGTTTTTCCTGGATATGAAAAATGATAATAATGATAATAACATTTGTTTGTCGGGCATTATGGGGTATTAATCAGTTATGGCCCTCGGGCAGAAATCATTTAATTAAGTTAATGATTTCTGCCCTCAGGCCATAACTGATTAATACCCCATAATGCCCTCCAAGAAAACGTTATTGACCAATTAGACGTGATGGACTGTTCAGATCTTTACTGAGCAGACATAAAATCTGATTGTGGCAATTAAAGGTTCAACCAAGCTGCAATTTAATCAGACGATCAGAGGATTGTTGATACAATATGCTATGAGAGTGCATATTTGCAGATTTTTATCTAGATCAGTAGTACCGTAATATGGGGTGAATCGGGACACCGGGGTGAATCGGGACAGAACAGACAAGCATTATATTCCTCCAAAAAACACCAACTTCTACTTGCTTTAGGGATTTGATTTTTGGCACACCATTAGAATACATTCTATTGAATATTGTGATGGATTTTTATATTTCTACCTGTAAGCACTACGGAGCTGCAGTACTTTTAAGTTGCGCCTTCAGAATTAACATTTTCGGAAAGTGGTCAAAACTTTACTTGTACCATAAAAAGTCAAAACACCAGAGCCACAATATCTCACAGGAACATATTTTTCAATTTAAAATTGTTTCAGGGGACGAGAATAGTAGACCAGATATGGGATTATTTTGGTTTGGTCATGGGTTCAGATCCAGGCCATTGGCAAAGTTTCGGGAATAATCAAAATATACCTTACCAATTTTCATTTGAATGTACTAGGATGGTCTTTGGATGAATATTATTGAACTTGGTATCATTTATAGTTGATTTAGTCCAGAATTCACAATCACCAGCAAAATGCGCAGAAAACAAAAGTCTTCCCTATTTTTTGTCATTTATCACATTTTTTAAAATCTGCATATTATTAATGAAATTGATTTCAGATTTTTTTCAAAAAACATTTTTGGCATATTGAACATGTTTTCTAATGTTTACTCATAAGATGCAATCACTTAGGGAAGGTATGAAGTATTAATTGTGGAAAAAGTCGAGTGTCCCGATTCACCCCAAAGTGTGGGGTGAATTGGGACAGTGGTTTTCTGGGCCTTGAGCATTGGGAAATTGAGATATCGTACCAAGCTCCAAAGGGTACTTAGCCCTTGTGTCCAGACACAATTTCACACCAAAGTTTGGTTTCTAGATTGATTTTTGTTCATGCTATGACAGAAAAACAGCCAATTCTGTCCCAATTCACCCCATATTACGGTAATCAATGATAGAATATTTCGTATATAAAATCCTTGAGAAAAAATATGAGGCAGGAATTTCTTGTTGTTTGTTCACTGTCTCTGCTTTACTGAAATATGTTTGTTAAGCAGGGGATGAACCTGTCTAGAATCTTCAAGTTGAAGGAAGAGAAAACTGGAGCAAAATATCAAAGAAACCCAAGGACAAAAGGACAAACAACACACTACTATATGTAGCCAGTCTGTGACTGACTGTGATACCCAGCCTGAAACAAGGCTAATGTATTGATGATCAGAACCAACAGGAAAGATTTACATTTCCTTCTTGGCTGAAATTTGGTAAACACTGCCTTACACGCAGGAATCTCAAGATCATTCTAAAATTTGGATAAAAAAGTTGGGCATAGAGATAGTGGTTTGAGAAATGGAGCGTACATGTCCTAGACAGTTACAATTGGATATATTTATTTATTTATTTTTTTGTTATAACTATTTTTTTTTTCATGTAGCATAAATATAATGTTGTTTTGGAGATACTGTAGAGGGATATATTCATTATTCAAGCATGAAAACTTAACTTAAACATGTTTAAGTAATATAAAAAAGCCTTTGGATGTTCCTCTTTCACAATTTTTTAAAAAAGAGGCAAGGTTCAAAAATTGACAAAACTGTCTTGTAAATCTTGTGGCAGTAAGGAGGAGAAAATATGAAAAAGGATAACTCTGTCAGACGTTAAGAAGAGCTGATAAGCAAGCTTGCAAGGCTATCTAAAAGGGGCGGAAATTCATTAGCTGTAGTCTATTGTAATGCTGACCCAATATCCATAGTGGGTATCCACACTTAAAATGCCTTTCCCGTCTAACTACATTTCAAACAAAATATTGTGGGAAATATAGCCAGCTCACATATCTCTGGGTGTGTATGCCAGACATGATCACCCAGGGCAATTATTGAGGCACTAATCTTGTGACTTGTACATGCAGCAAGTGGAGACATCAATATGCGGAATCTTGTTAAGAACGCTGAATAGACCCGAGATCTTCCTTGCAAAACTTGTTATTGCAACACTGCAACTTTCTAAGGCAACTTCTCAAATGTTGGCAGAATCATCTAGCTGCTAAACGAATAAACTAAAAACCTAGACTCAGTTTTACATGTCCAAAGGTTTAGGAGAGCTGACAAGCAAGACAATCTACAACGTAAGTGCCAAGTGGGGTAATTTAAAGTAATTATTCAATTACCTCCCTCATCCTTAACCCTATAATGTTTAACTTATATTCTTTGGAAGTTTTGTTATACAACATGAAACAGTTATTTTCTCTTAATTGGGATATACCAAGAAAGATTTGAACCTTCTGACCAATGACCGCTGTGACCAAGGCAGTGCAAACGTAAGTAAGTGGCCACAGAGCAGCCTCAGATTTCTTTCTCCTCTAGAGTGCTGATGATCATTTAAAGACCAATCAAAGAAAGATAAAATGCTACGTAGAAAGTGGCCTTGCAATTCATACTAATTGAAATTGCAGTAAAGAACTGAAACTTCAATTTCCTTTAGCATATTTTGTTGTTCTTATCATATCATCAACAAAGATAGCATTATTCATCAAAAGTTACACTGTCGAAAATTTTAACTATTTTTGCATTGTTATAATTACTGATATGTACTAGTACGACAATGTACCTAGCTGGAAATATTTCTTCAATCCCAAACAGATACAAAGATAGTATTATCTTGTTAAATTTCAGTCACTGGAACATTTATATGAAAAGGATGTGATGTTTTGTATTTCCCACACACTGTCGGCTCATTCCAAACTGCTGGATCAGAGGCTAAATTTCCTCTACTCTGCACCATCAAGTAGAGGTAAAGCTTAGCATCCTGACCTGCATGCCAGATCTGTGGAGCTAATCTAAGGCAATCTTTCCACATTGGTTGTCAAAATCGACTTTTTCTGAAGCAGGCCTCAGTTGCGGCAGTAAGAGAGATACAAAATGTCTTAACGGTTTAGTTAGGTACAAATACAAGTCAACACTCATTTGACAAGAATTAATCATTATGGCTGGAATTTTTGACTTTAGAATCAGGCAATCAAAATAGCTGGCAAATTCTTGGAAGACAGTATCATTTGCATTATTCTACAAAAGGCTGCTTTGTTATGCTTCTTGGAAGCTTTTATCATCTCAGTCCATCTGTTGCTGAGGCAGTTAATCTCATGTTCTATGGACTATTGTGGGGGCAAAAGCATTTAACTCCACAACATTACTACTTGGCAGAAACGCTCTTTTGCTTTTGCTAAACATTTTGTTTACAAATGATAGCTCTCCACTTACTTTCTGTACTTAACAGCTCGATGTATTTCCTGCAAACAAGATGTATGATGCAGTACAAACTTTTCAAATACTTTGGCAATTCACATACAGATCAATGAGTAGCACCATCATTCTCAGCAGGAAATAAGGGACTGTTCAGAATTTATGACTGGGGGGGGTGGGAGTTTTGCTGGAACTTCCCGTCAAAAATTGATAACCCCCCCCCTTGAGTTTCATGCGGGATTTTTAGTACCCCACCCTTAGGTTTCACGTGTATTTTTGGTACCCCCCCCTCGACATACAAAGCAATACACACATATATACTGTTATACACGGCCATGCGTATAGATTCGCGTCATTTTGCGCATAAAAAAGTCCAAATAAAATGAGTTTATGCGTGTTTTTTAACATTTTTTCGTTGTTAAAATTTCTTAACCCCCTTCGAAGTGTTGTCAAAAATTAATTTCCCCCCTTGAAACACGTGTGAAAAGTTAGTATCCCCTTGGTCAAAACTCCCACCCCTCCCCCCCCAGTCATAAATTCTGAACGGTCCCTAAGCTTCAATTTGAGTACCAACAATATATATATTCGATAAGTTTCACCCAAATCAAGGAATTTCGGCTTTCAGAAATAAAATTATAAAAAATTAGCATCAGAAAGAGCAAAATATGTACACAAGATAGAATACATTTGAGAATCTGTGATACGTTTTTGTGGCATCAAGAATTTGTTCACGCTCGTGGCAGTAACTCCTGACTAAGATCATGAAGCCTGTCATAATATATATATATAGAAGCCAGAAAGATATTTTATCTAGAAGCCCCTCCCAGTGATTCGAACTGTTTTCAGAATGTCTTTGAAAAGGACCAAAAGCCTAACTGATGGAATAAATCATCACGAAATAAACTAATCTGGCTGGGGTTTTGAATGGACCATTAAGGGTGGGTGTAACATTGTCAATCTTGGTGAATTGACTCGGGGCAAATGAAAACTCTTAAGACACTTTCTAAATCGATTACAGAAACTAATCAAAGGTTCTTAGATCTTCAGTTGGTCGCAAGCCTAAGACGATTGACCTGAAACCTTAATTAAGACTCAGATGTGCTTGAGTAGAGGTTAAGATACAATGTAAGGTGACAGGCATGGCTAATCACTGTACATGTTGCTCAGCTAAAGCCTAAAGGAAACCTTATCATCAAAACAGCTTTAAGGTAAATTTCAAGCATTCTGAGGGGATATTTGTTTCTTAGTAAATTCTGACTAGATTGTTTTTGTTTGTCAATAGTTGTCTTCGCAAAACATAACAAGTAGTGGAAAGACCCCAGCACAAGGTCTGGAATTTTAAAAAAGGCTCAAGCAATCTGACGAAATATTTTTCATTTATATCTGCTTTCATCATCATGTACATACATTTCTTTCTTGTTTTTTGTGTTCAGTCAAATATTCTGTTGGCATGTCCCAGGGTCAAAGGTGTTTGTTTACTGCATATAATTCAGCTTATATATATATATATATATATATAGTGTTATGCAAATGTGAGAAATTAGGCTGGATATAACATTGTCATAATAAACAGTGTTATTGATAATATGAAGATTCAGTCATTACCGTCACATGGTCCATCCCCTCAACATTGCTGCCTTCTGTATAGTTGCTTAATTGCCAGAACGTGGCACAGGTCAAATTCCTGACCTAACCAGTAAGGGGCTTGCCTGACGACAACACTGCACTAAGAGAAGTGTTCATGCGGAAATTGTTGAGCACTCCATCAGCCAAAACATCGATATAGGAATTAATATCTTCCTTCATACACACTTATAATGTAATTCAACATTTAATTTCATGCGCAAGCATGTTGATGTCTCAGCATTTCAAAATTGAAACCAATCTCAATGCTAGATGCAAACAGAGCATTTAACTGCGGCCCTGTCATGGATATGTTTTTCCATTAAAAATATCGACAGCTGCTGAGAATTTCATTGAATGCTGCATTGTACCTCAGCACCTTTGTGTTGATGAAAGTTTTAATAAGGTTGAGAATTGCTTGGACGGGAACAATAGGGGAGAATAGGAGAAAGGGCAAAGAAGGAAACGAAGGAATGAAGGAAGAGGTAAGGATCTAGGAATGCCAAGGATGCAGAAGACAATTACATAAAATTAAGTAAAATATGAAAATTAATAGACAAAATCTGAAGATGGTATAGGTTTGATACATGTAGGAAAGGGAAAATATTATTGGATTTAAGATTCAGCAGATTGAGCAATTTAGGAAGATAGTTGTCTGGACAAGAAAGGTATGAAAATAAAAAGCATGAAAAAACAAAAATACCTCCAGAAGATGGAGAAGGAAGGACAGAGAGGGAACAGATAAGCATTAACCGCAGTGCGCAAAACAACAAGGGGAAAATTGAGAGACACAAATATTTTATGTGCAGGCTGAATCTGTGTTGCACCAGGTGCTATTTCTGAGCCAGACTGAAAAGATTGAGATAGGACATTCAGAGATTGGTCCAAGTTAACTGGCCACTCTAATCTTTGAGTGGGCAGTGGCAGCTTCAACTTAAAGGACATTGAACTGAAGTGTAAATGTAAATCGCCAGGTTCTTCAGGAAAGTTTTATAGGCCTATCATTTGCTAACATTGACGATGCAACTGGTAGCAAAGAAATTGTCTCATTGTGGTACAATCACTACAAAGAACTTTTCAATTGTGTTCCAAACAGCAGGTGCACCATGTCCTCTTTGGACAATATTCCTATGAACACTGTGAAGTTAGTTTCACCGGATGAACTGAGCACGTCTATAAAGAAACTTGCACTTGGGAAAAGCTGTGGCATGGATCATATCCAAGCGGAACATTTGAAATATGCTCATGAAAGATTGCATTATATGTTGTCATTGTGTTTTTCTGCTTTTATGGTGCATGGGTTTTTACCTCATTCATTAATGTCAGTCATTCTTGTCCCTGTTGTTAAGAATAAGAGTGCCAGTATCTGCACAAAATCAAACTACCGTCCTATTGCCTTAGCTAGTGTGGTATCTAAAGTGCTGGAATATATCTTATATGATAGACTGGACTGTTACTTAGAAACTACTGATGGGCAGTTTTACGGTATTTGCACTCGGCCTATTTTTCGTCTTTAAGCAATTACTCTGAGAAAAATATGACAGGTACGGAGAAATTTGTCTTGGTGGCAGTCTTGCACTATATTGAAGTATATGTGTACCAAATTTTACCTTGCTACGATGCTTACTTTTGAAACAGTAGGCGATTTATGACCAATTCTTGCACTTTTTTGTGTCTCACGGAGAGTTTCACATATTTTTATGGCAACACAGAAAAGCAAAGGCAGGCACTTGTGATTCATGTTAATGATGCCTGTCTAGAACCATGTCTTGGGCATAAAATACAACAGGTTTCATCTGAATAACTTATATACAACATGACTTGGGTCCTAAAATGTAAAAAATGGCAGATGTCAAAAATTTTGTTTTCGATGGACCATCAGTTGCTTTATATGCTGTTATGAGTAGGTATCAAAGAATGTGTATACTGTTTGTGTTAATTTTGAAGCTTGAGACATATCTCAAGGTAAAACAGAAACATTTGTTTCACTAATTATAATTGGTTTTCAGAATGTGAGGCTTGAATGTGATGTCAAAAAAAGCATGTCCTCTCCAACCCATAGAAAAAAAACTAAGTGTTTTGTAGGAAAAACAAGCTATTTGTGTATCTTTTGCTCAATCATGTGCCTTTACAAGTATGTGACAAATACAAGTTAAAAAGATATCCAGGCCATGTTCATACATTTTCTTAGAAATTAAAATTCATGATGTCAAAAAAATGTCCTCTCCAACCCATCAGAAATTTTGCTCTGATTCGTGCGTTTTAACACTGGATTCATTAAAGAAACGGCCATGGTTATAAAACTAAGTAAACCTGGATGCCTAAAAAGGGTTTTTATAAGTATTGAAAATGTCAAATATATAATATTTCGTTATCTATTACACTATTTTGAGAAAATCAAAATTGAGAAAAAAGTTGATTTACTTGTGTCATATATCGATATAATTGTAATTTTTCACTATTAACTGAATGACTTTAAAGGATAATAACCAAATATCTTGTTAATGGAGCCATCAAAGATGATTTTTCCAAAGGTGCCTGATTTTTGGTCATTTTCGGTGGTTTTTTCCTCCAAAACACTATGTTTGACACTGCCGAGCACCATGAGTTTCAGTCTTAAAGTAACAAAACTGGATATGGGGTTAATAGGATACCTAGGGATTCTTAACCATGGAAATCATTTGTCTTTTGAGACTAGTACCCTACTCAACAGAAACTTTCATGGTAATGGCAAGCCAGATTTCTGTAATTTCGTAATAAAAATGGTAAAAAATAAAAATTGTGGCATGTTTAATCAAAATTTAAGTTTTGTGTGGGTTTTGATGTTCCTATGCAACAATGTGACTTGATTTCCAAGAATAAGAATGGGTGTAAATTGTTTCTGGATGGATATTTTTCCTGATAAACAGTTTTTTCAAGAATCAACCCTTGCCTACTTTAAGTAGGGGTATTTCGGTAGTAAACCACCAAATCACTTCAGTCCTCTTTGATTATAGAAACAGTAATATGTTAATTTTATGATAGAATGATGGAAATTCTCAAATTTCACACTTTATTTTGACCCCCCATGAGACAATTTGAGTGCAAATACTGTAAAACTGCCCTGATAATCAATTTGGCTTCAAGCAAAAACATGGAACTGACATGGCTATTTATTGTCTTAAAGAAGCTGTATCTATGTATCGCAGTTTAAATAGCAGTATCTATTGCTGTTTCCTTGATGCCTCAAAGGCATTCGATCGTATAACCACAATGTTCTATTTAAGAAGTTGTATTGCAGAGGTGTTCCTCACTACCTGATACGCTTGTTGATTTTTTGGTACACTGAACAAATTATGTATGTGAAATGGAGGAATGAATGGTCAGCCGGTTTTATGGTTAGTAATGGTGTTCGCCAAGGAGGTGTACTTTCTCCTTATTTATTTTGTTTATACATGGATGACCTGAGCAAAGATCTGAGCTACATTAAGGTTGGATGTTTTGTCGGTGAATATAAACTGAATCAGTTATTATATGCTGATGATCTGGTATTGATTTCTCCTACTGCCACTGGTCTAAATTCCCTCTTGAGGATATGTGAAAACTATGGTGAATCTCACTCTATACTATTCAATTGTAGCAAAAGTAACATACTTGTTGTTAAAAGTAAAATGTTCAATAATGATATTCCTGAATTTGATTTCACTATGAACAATGTAAAAATACCACAGTGTGCCAAATATACATATCTTGGCCATATTATTGATGATGACCTGAAAGATGATAATGATATTGCCAGACAGCGACTGAAACTATATGCTCAGGGAAATGCGATAATCCGCAAATTTAGATACTGCTCTGAGAATATTAAACAAATGCTATTTAGAGCTTATGTTACACCGATGTACTCTGCTCATTTATGGTTTAAACACACCAAAGGTGCTATCAACAAACTGTATGTTGCTTATAATAATGTTGCTAGAATTTTATTCTTTGAGTCAAAATGTTGTAGTGCTAGTCACATGTTTATATCCAGAAACTTGCCAACCAGTCCTATGTTGATCAGGAATCTTGTATACAAATTTATGTTGAGATTACGTAGTTCTCAGAATAGTATTATTGTTAGTATCATAAGTTCTGACAGACCGTATTTATCCAGTGTCTGGAAGTATTGGCGTAGACTATTATATGTATACGTTACCTAGAACATCTATGTCACTTGAATGGACTTATTATATATTTTTTTATCCGCATGTACTTGTTCATCACCCTAAGGTGCTATTTAGTTCTTCCAGTTTTTTCTTACTAAGTTTTGTATATGGAAAACCTTGTCTTTTTCCGCTTTAAAGGAATAAATAAAATAAAAATAAAAATTTGGACAACGTATTATCTGGGGAGTCTGCTGAAGCGAACCAATATAACTACATGTAGGTTAGGTACATTGTTTGTTTGAAATAAAAGGATTACAGATTTGAAGAGTTTTGATCCCACAGCTGCAGATTAGTTCACATAACAAAGAATCTACTCTGAATATTCTATTTCGTAATAAGTCATTTTCCACACTATAACTGGTAACTAATCTCTTGAAAGGTTTTTTTTTTCAAGTGCCCATTTACCTTTTCCTCCACAATGCAAATGCACCCCATTTTTCAGCCACCTCAGTTCCGGAGTTGGAGCCCCAATGACTTCAAAGGTTAAAGAAATGTAAACAGCATTGATATAGAACTTGTAGGAGAGCAATTTTGGGTTCCTCTGTTCCTAATGATAATCTCCATCCCCTGCAGAGATCAAGGAGGTTGGTGTAAAATGATATCATTCCAATTAAGCAAACTGTGTGTGCTAATTAAATCTGTGTCAAAACTCACAGAAGTACATTTTTATAATACATGATTATAATGGGGATATATCTTAATAATTAGAATGTTGTAACATCCAGTTGCCAAGTTACACATTCGAGTAAAAAGATACATTGCTGGAGGCATACCCAAGAACACTGTGTAATAATGGAGGGTTTCACAAATATCAATTGGTACCTACACCTGTAAATAAGCTTTTCCAAGGACAGTTTTTCTGGAATTAAAGTAAAATAATTTGTGAATTGGTTTTGGCTACCATGAATAGCAATCCACAATTTAGAAAATCACAAATCAAAAGTTAAAAAAGACTGTTCATATGAAATTAACAAGAATTTTCGAAATACAACTTACCAAGTGCTTTTCAAAAGCCAATATTTTCAAACTATCCAAACACCAGTTATTATATGCACACAGGCCATATTCACCAACAGAGTTAAGCCAGATATAAGCCTTAGACCAGGACTAAGAATTTTAAAAATTAACTCTTGGATCAATTTCAGTGATGAAATGACAGTACTGCCTGGTAAGCAAAATGCTTAAGACAAGGTTTAGCCCAATACCTGGTCGTAGTTCTGTTGGTGAAATCGGGGGCGTCTGTATTTAGCGGAACGGAACGGAATCAACGGAATGGAATATCTGTATTCCGCGGAACTGTAAAATGCGGAATTGTAAAATGCGGAACTGTAAAAAACGGAACTGTAAAATGCGGAACTGTATTCCGCGGAATTGTAAAAAGCGGAACGGCCGGGATTTAATTGCCAAATTGGTGATTGGGGTGTTGCCATATAAGGCATGCCAATCTCTAAGGCCTGAAGATTACAATTTGGTTTCAATTTGGCGATCTAGTCATAATACTAAAATGTTACAGTTCAAAGCCATGCTAAATTGCTAATTGCAATTCTGGAGTTCCTTGAACTTTCCTCTGACACTTCAAACCCCAATTGGCATTTCCATGGACACTATCAAGTCTGGTCTAACATTAGTTGAGACCTATGACTTGGAAAAAATCCACTAGCAACTTGCTAATTGTAACAGCCATGGGTACATTCCAATAGGCAAATAGAGACAATGATATGATATCTTTATTCAAAGGGAAGACGAATCTGCACAAGTAACAATAAAAAAGTGCATAAAAACAATTAATGAAAAACAAACTCAGTATGGATCCATTAAAAGTCAGCCTGCATGGTTTAATATATCAGTATTTCTTTTAAATAATTTTGCTATATAATATGCCTGAACCTCTGACAGTTTCAAAATCCTGCAAGTTTACATGGGGAGTAGGCCTAATGTGTTTGTTTTGAGCCTACAAAGGTATTTTTGATTAACACTGAGCTGTAAAGCCTCCTGGATAATTGGACATAATAGTCAAGACTTCCTTCTGTATCATTACAGTTGGGTAACTTTTTACAGGGAAGGAAAGGACAGAAAATAGCTTTGTAGCGGATGATGTGTCATTTATACAGGTCATGCCATAATTTCAAGTTTTCAGCACCAATCTAACAGTCAACAAATTCCAATAATGTGCATGGTTGGCTCTATTTCAAAATGCAACTTACATTTTGTTTTACTGGGAGTAACTGCAAAAATAATTGGAGAATGGTCTACCCTGAAAAGTCACATGAACTATTTAGGGGCCGTGTTAACGAAAAACTTCGTTTTTTAACCAAAAATTTATAGCCCCCCCCCCCCAAAAAAATCATTTGGTCGGTCCCTTAGAATGACTTTTGGAATAGGTTATAGACATGGCACCAAACTGCATATCCTCTCTCAAATCTATGCTGAATGACACAGGAATTAAGACAGCTTGACCAGCAATATATATATTTGAGCTTAAATATATATATATTCAGTATCGATTGTTTTACCAATTCTCAGTTCATATAATAATCTCACTTTTTTTAGCTTGGATTGGCTTATCAGATAATCAATGTATCATTCTGTCTTTGATGTTAATTTAAGCAATCAGCATGCATGTCTCTGATACGCATTTCTGCTTGCATGATACAACAGTATATAGGCCTATCAGCAGCCAATAAACCATTGTCCGTATTTGGTGAGAGTTATGAGTACTCAGATTCTTTTAGCCCAGTTTGGAAAATTTATTTCTTTTCATATACCACACTAAAGTAGACCCCGAAGCACGAGTGTTTTCAAAAAAAAGTTGTGAGCTTGTGATGTGTGTCTATATTATTAACAAGGGTATGAATGATAGGCCATATTGGAAGATTTGTTTATAAAATTTAGTGTGCTGATTATTATCTATATAAGGCATGACCCACCTGAAAAATGAATTGAACACCATCCTTGTGTATTTCTGCAATGATTTCATCCATTTATGGGTGCCAGCTTCATTGTTATAAACAGATATCCTGCTGTTGAAGGAGACAGTCAACTCATTTACCATTTCATTTAGGGCCATTAGACTCAATGAGCCACTCCATGCATCAATGATTTTGCAGGCAGCAAATAAACAAATGCTGTGATTGGATGAAAAATGATTTGTCCAAAATAATCAATTACTTGGTTGCAAATCATTCAGGAATTGTTGTAAAATTATTTCATGCCTGGTGATATTTTTTTTCTAATTTTCTGCCTAATTTTAAGCAAAATTTAAGCAACACACCTGTCAAATGACAAACAAGGCCAAACCTGATGATCACTTCCAAACCAAGTGATCACTGTCATCAACAAAACCATTAATTAGAATAATCTGATATTACACTTGGGAAAAAAGGATTAGATAACACACAACACTGATTTTGTACAACAAAATGCCAGCTGACATTCAATGGCTTCACTTCATGCACTGCACTGAAATATATATAGTCCTGGTAGCCTGAAGACCTGTGTAGTTGCTTGAAGATGTTTCTAAAAAACAGGTTCATGAGTGCTTCTTTTGGTCAATGATAATATTTATGACATTACTTTTAGGTCAGCATACTGAAAGTCTCCTCTTAATTTTTATTTCATTACTCTGCATGGTTGTGGGACGATGGGCCTTTTTTTTTCATTTTTGCTCCTGAGTTAGCAAAGAATAGATACTTTTGACTTTGTTCAAGTTTCCAATCTGCATGATCAGATAATTAACCTTTGATAATGTGCAGGCCACCCAGAGAATCTACCCTAGACGAATCTCTCTGAAAGTCAATATTTCCATAAATTTACGTCACAAGCGTCATATCCAATCAGCGTGCAGTATCTCTCTCCACTTCAAATATTTACTGGCAATTTCCGAAACGAGTTTTTGGACTACGGACATGCAACGGCTATCATTTTAAAGCTCTCAGAGAGATCTATCTAACAAGCTGAACATCACATGTCTAAGGCTTCGCGAAGTATCTAAATCAGCGAAATCGGTCTCATTTGCATAACATGTGTGAAAGCCTGTTCCTTGGCCAGCTATGTGGGCATGTTGTCTGCTTTATTCACTGAAGGCTTTGCTGAAGTGGTGCAGGCATGTATTATTGTATATCTGGTGTATTTTGTAAAATCATAAACATTCACTCAGATTACATAATTCATTCTTCTGTCACAGAAATTTCACCAACATGGCAACCTACCAGGGTTGGAGTGTTGGAATTGTTGTAAAATAGAATTTTGGGTGGTCAGTATATTGCAGGAAGACATGCAGTCAATATGCTTGACATGCAAATGGAGTGACACACCACACATATTTCCACCAGAGGCAGCACCTCACAGTAACATTTTCAGAGTGATAGGCCCATATCTGTCTCCCCCATACACTTCTTGTACTTTAACACATGACATTTGTAAATGAATGGGAAGCTTTCAAGTTTCTCCTGGACCACTTTACAGTCTTTACTTGCTGTCAACTGAGTCTTAGAAAAATGTCATGGTCTCTAAAAGTTTGGAAGGGGAGATTTTTTAAAATTTCTCAATGGAGCTTTTCCTTTTGTCATGCTTTTCTTTATTGCTTGTACTAATTCAAATTTGCAAGACCTTGTAATAGCAATTCTCTTTATCACATATATGTAGTCACAATAATGCAATTGATCCATTGCAATGCAGCTGTGGATTGTAATTATGTTTCTCACCAGGTGCTGTCATGTCTAGAAGTGATTGACCCCCTGTTGCTAAATCTCAGAATTAAATTTTGTCCTTGGCTGTTGTTTTGATTATCACTGACAGCCATTGTTGGCTGAGTCCAAAGACCCTATACAGCAGTGTTAGCTTTGGAAAGAGGTGGTTTTCATTAAAATACAGAGGTGACAACAACCTTTGGCCTGTCCCACACAACAAGACTGTTGCATGGAGCAAGAAAAACATCAGGTAAGACTTAGTCAATTCTTTAAAATGTGTCAATTTTAGGATAAACCAGCCCATGAAAGTAGGTGAAATGCTAGTTTCATACTCTGTATATCTACTCATCACAAGCTCATCACAAACAAAAGGTGACTCCACTCGTGCCCCGAAGTCAGTCAGAGTTGAAACCCTGACTTACTTGGAAAGAAGTTCAACTGACTAGTCAGCTTAGTTGTTATTAATAAACTCTTACTTCACTTGACTTCCACTATTTTAAACCTCAGCTGACTTAATGCAATTTCATGGGGCCCTTCTCTGAAACAATCTTCAACAATACATTAAAACTTCGGAAATTTCAGAATTTTCTCACAAGGAAATCATGCAGGTAGCAAATGTGTCAATTTTGGCTGAGTGTTTATGTTGCAGAGATTTTACAAAAGTCCTTAAAGAGTGTGGAATTTATCTTGTGCTCTTTATTAGGGTGATGCAGATTGCGCACAAAAAAATAAACTTTTGAATTTTCAATGGGGCACCCCCCAAATATGTTCCAATATATGAAGAAAAAATTCAGTAAAAATTTGAGCCAAATCGGACAAATTTTAGGGGGTGCTACCGCAATTTGAAATATAACATTGTTTTGCAATGGGCGAAATCTCAGTTTTATGGGTGATGGGTTGAAGGAAGTTATCCAACCACGAGAGTGTTGATAATTTTTTTATTATTTAAGCTTTCCACTATTCTCATCACAAATCCATTCATATTTTGCCAATATCCGGTCATTTCAGGCTGCAGGGCACTCCTAAAGCAACAAATTTTGCCCGATTTTTACAGCATTAAGGTTAGATGCGGTATTGAATAACTTAACCAGGAATATAGGTACACCAATTTAAGTTACACCATCTTATTAAGCAGGAAAAGAGCTTTAATTTGAACACCAACATGACTATGTTGCTATATTCTATAGTATTACAGCAGTGCTTTAAACATTGCGAATTTTCGCAAATAATTGTTAATGACAAATAAGCTAATTCAACAGGGTCATATGGTCAGAGTATAGCAGTGTTGGTATTCAAATTAAAGCTCTTTTCATGCTCCATCTATTGAAGTAACTTTCATTTCTGTAACATTGAAACTCGTAATGTTATTAAATACCGCAAATTTAGTATATTTTGACTATTTTATCTTTGTTAGTCTGGTGGTAGCACCATGGAGAAGTCAAAAATAATCCAGATTTGCATTGATCTGCTGTTCTGACAACCAGACTCAAAAATTACCACCATGCGGCATTGGTTTGGTGCACCAGGTATAGTTGAACTCGCTACGTGCCAAATAATTGGATATTTTTGTATTGAATACTAATGTAAATTTTCATGATGCGGTAGCACCCTCTAATTTTTGTCTGATTGAGCTCAAATTTTTACTGAATTTTTTTTTCATATATTGGAACAACTTCAGGGGGTGCCCCATTAACATTTCAAAAATTCACTTTTTTGCATCACCCTACTCTTTATACTGTTTAGAATGGTACCAAATCCATTTCTGTGAGTTGAAAATTGCTAAGTTATGCAAAAATGAATTGACTTTAGCTGACTCAACTCTGACTTGACTGGTGACTTGACTGGACTGAACAATACTTGCTGCTTCCTTAGAAAGCTAACTATGACTTCCCTAGTCAGCTTTATGTAGTCGACTTCGGGGTCTAAACTGAAGTCCAATCACGATATGTTATCAAGTAATAATTGCTAATTTATTAATTTATTAGTAATACTTACTGTGGCTGTGTATTGCTTTGCTTTTAATTAGTTAATCTATAGATTCTTTGAGCTTTTTGACAGGTTGGTCAATACAATTAAAGTAATTTGATTTTTTGTTTTCTTGGCAATTAATCTGGAGGGGGGGGGTGTTTACCGGTATATGCCTATATCTTACCTAATTGAAAAATTTCATGAAAACAGCCAGATGACAAGAACTGAAAAGTTTAAAACAGAAACTGAACATTGACAATTTGGTTAAATTGACAAGCTTCTACATACACGTAAATAAATCAGCTGGCTTCTTTTATTTTGTTCTCTTAACATATCATCATTTGAGTTGAAAACTGAGACAAAACATTTAAAAATTAAAGGAATGTATGTTATAGGCCTACATTAAAAGAAAAAAACACTTTATCAAAAGTTATTCAAACTGAATTGCAAAGCAAATCCAAGTTCTAACCCCTGAACACAGGTTAATTGCACTTCAAGAATGTTCAACAAGATTATCATACCCTGACACTTCAATACCAATCAGTGAAGTGCTGGCACTTCAAAACCAATTGGACACTGGCACTTCAATGCCACTTAGACACTGATGCAATCCAGTGCCCAATAAAAGACCCTATGTATTTAGCAGGGGTGGGTAAATGTAGATTCCGCATTTTACAGATTCCTTTCCGCCGATTCCGCATTTTACAGATTCCGTTCCGCATTTTACAGATTCCGCATTTTACAATTCCGTTCCGTCAAATACAGATTCCGTTCCGTTCCGTCGATTACAGACGCCCTGAAATCGGTCCTGCATGTGTAACTTAATTGTAGCACACTTTGTCACTGGTCAGCTGAGCCAAATGCAGAAGTTTTCTAGAGATGTTCAAATAAAATTCTTTTCAGCAGATTTTGCGTCCAAAAGCCATACATTACATAAGGCCAGCTATACATCATATAATTATACAAAGTTTGCTGTTAGCATACTTGAAGACATACAAACGATCCTACATATAAAAGAACAACGTAGTTTGTTCACGGTGGATACCACAATATTACCACATTGCCCCCGCAGCAGTATGCCAATGATTTTGTTGAATGTAATATCCCAATCACACGAAGTTATATACACTTTATGATCAAAGAGATTGATATTAAAGGAAAGAAAGTGTTAAAAAGAGATATTTTGTTGCAAAGATCTCTTCTGTGAATTATGAAAAAAGAAACAACTAAGGCAATTTTCAATGAAATAACCACACGATATCCATGAATAAAAATGTTATCAAAGAAAGTCGTGAAGGCTCTTGCCTAATGCGTGGAACAGTACAAAACGCAATTGTAGTCCTACGTTTCCCAAAAGATGTGTTTGGACCAATGATAGATTTCATAACAGATAACAGATAACAGATCGTTTATTGGTCATGAATATGAATTACATGAAATTTGACTTGGTAAATGACATGAGTAACAATACAAGATTAATTTAGACATACATATTTAGTAGATTGATTGCGACTGGGATAAAAGTTTTGCTGAATCTGCCAGTTCGTATTTTAGGTACTCTGAACCTGCGTCCACTACGTAAGAGCACAAAATAGCAATTTAGAGGGTGGTTTTCATCCTCTTGTACCTTCTTAGCCATTTGTTTGAGCCTTGATTGGAAGAGTTCTTCATTAGAGTCTATTAGTTGTTGTTCAGTTCGGCCAATTAACCTTGTACAGATTTTCCTGGGTTTATCCAGGATCTGGCATTGTCTCTTTGTTAGTGATAATGTAGGAATAATCATGCAATATGATGAAATATTTCTTGATGAGGCATTAAATCTTACATGTCTGTCATTTCCTTTACTAGAAAACCGTGTACATGCATAGCATGCAGCTTATTTCACGTCTAACGGATTTTGTAGAGCTAAGCATTGAGTCTGACAATGACATCACTACTTGCATTCTTGACAGAAATGGAAGTGCTCAAGTTATATTCTAATTGTGATGATCTGTGCGAACTTGCATGACCTCCATTTTAGAAAGACAATTTTAAATCAGACAATGAAAGTATTCCAAGTCACAGCTGCAATGATAATTGTCAATTTGTCTGGATTCGCTATCATTTTTTCGTCCAAAAGCCATACATTACATAAGGCCAGCTATACATCATATAATTATACAAAGTTTGCTGTTAGCATACTTGAAGACATACAAACGATCCTACATATAAAAGAACAACGTAGTTTGTTCACGGTGGATACCACAATATTACCACATTGCCCCCGCAGCAGTATGCCAATGATTTTGTTGAATGTAATATCCCAATCACACGAAGTTATATACACTTTATGATCAAAGAGATTGATATTAAAGGAAAGAAAGTGTTAAAAAGAGATATTTTGTTGCAAAGATCTCTTCTGTGAATTATGAAAAAAGAAACAACTAAGGCAATTTTCAATGAAATAACCACACGATATCCATGAATAAAAATGTTATCAAAGAAAGTCGTGAAGGCTCTTGCCTAATGCGTGGAACAGTACAAAACGCAATTGTAGTCCTACGTTTCCCAAAAGATGTGTTTGGACCAATGATAGATTTCATAACAGATAACAGATAACAGATCGTTTATTGGTCATGAATATGAATTACATGAAATTTGACTTGGTAAATGACATGAGTAACAATACAAGATTAATTTAGACATACATATTTAGTAGATTGATTGCGACTGGGATAAAAGTTTTGCTGAATCTGCCAGTTCGTATTTTAGGTACTCTGAACCTGCGTCCACTACGTAAGAGCACAAAATAGCAATTTAGAGGGTGGTTTTCATCCTCTTGTACCTTCTTAGCCATTTGTTTGAGCCTTGATTGGAAGAGTTCTTCATTAGAGTCTATTAGTTGTTGTTCAGTTCGGCCAATTAACCTTGTACAGATTTTCCTGGGTTTATCCAGGATCTGGCATTGTCTCTTTGTTAGTGATAATGTAGGAATAATCATGCAATATGATGAAATATTTCTTGATGAGGCATTAAATCTTACATGTCTGTCATTTCCTTTACTAGAAAACCGTGTACATGCATAGCATGCAGCTTATTTCACGTCTAACGGATTTTGTAGAGCTAAGCATTGAGTCTGACAATGACATCACTACTTGCATTCTTGACAGAAATGGAAGTGCTCAAGTTATATTCTAATTGTGATGATCTGTGCGAACTTGCATGACCTCCATTTTAGAAAGACAATTTTAAATCAGACAATGAAAGTATTCCAAGTCACAGCTGCAATGATAATTGTCAATTTGTCTGGATTCGCTATCATTTTTTCGTACCAGCTTGTCTTATTGAAACCTGATTGGCGCACTTATAGGAACTCACAGAACCTGATTCATTGCTATAGTCTTCCTATGGGAAATTTACCTCTCGACTGAATGTGTTGGAGCTTTAATGTATGTACTCTCCTTCTCTACATTCCACACTTTTTATGGTCTCTCTGGTGTTCATAATTTCCTCTGATGACTGTTATAGGCAGATAACATTGGTGTACCCTGCCCTAAAATTTGGAGGAAGCTTACTTTCTCGTTTTTGACTAATTCCGTTTTGCTGTAATACATTTACTAGTACCAAGTATTCTGCGTTGCGCTTTTAGGAAAACCACATTTAAAAAAAATTAACAAAGCTTCTAGCAAGAAGGTCATTAGGCTCAAGGCAAAAAAATACAAAAATATCCGTATGTAGCAAGGAGTCAGACAAGTGGGACAACTCAGAAATAAATGAGTCACTCAGAGCAGACTATACCACTCAGCTTTGCTACCTAGGTGTCTGACAAGCAATACTAGATGCCATCTCTGAAAGGCAGTAAAAAAAAAAAGAGGAGAAGAGAAGAGTAACTCACAACATTCAGTGATTTTCACGTCTGCCAAGGCTAGTTGCTGATGGTCAAGGACACAAGTGAGACTGTTGCCAAGGACCCCTAATTGCTGCTTTTGCAGAAGTTGTAGCCAGATGACAGCAGTTGTAGGCCAGTGGGTTGCCATCAAGGATGCTAAACAGAAAAGGTAGGTCAGGATTAGCGTAAATTACCAGGGTACATTATGCAACTTTTGTTTTCAGCACTGACACTTTAAAAACTGGGTCTTGTGTGTGGAAAACTCTTTGGTATAAATGGAGTCTTTTTTTTCTAGAGTGTATCAAAAAGTGACGGACTCAGTGACTCTGACAGCTGGCCTAAATCAGAAAAAAAATCACAATCTACAAAGTTTAAATTTTGAATGGCACAGCCATCTTACGTACAGCACATTGATATGACGACACAGACAAAGTGAATAAAAGGAGCTATATACAGAATCCATGCATACATGTAAAGCTCCTGTCAATCATCTGTCTGTGTCAATTGATTCATGATAGGTTAAGTTGATGCAATGAGAGATATGCAATGCATATGGAGATATGTGGCCCATGTGTTACATGTTAGATGTATGTTTACATATTAATTTATGCCAGACTTCATTGAAATTATAGAGACTATTCTAACAAAAAGAGGCTCCAGTTTCTTTGAAGATGCGTGAAGACTTCTGATGTCTTTCTTGAGTCTTTTTTTTTATTGAAAATGAAGCTGACTTCATTAAAAAAAACTTCCTACTCATTAAGGCATAGCAGAAAAATTCTTAAAAGTTTAAAGCAATTATGAAATTTGGTTTCTTGCTCGTTTGGGCCTAATTAACCTACTAACATGCTTTAAGGATAATGACACTCTGATAAGCCGGTTATGCCTTGCAGAAAATGGAAGATAAATTAACCAAGGATATGGATAATTAAAATAAGGCTTGGTGGCAGATTGTTTTTGCTGCAATGTTTGCATGATTCAAACCTGAAACACAGCAAGTATAGGATACAACCACAACCAGGCGCGTATCTAGAAATTTCACCAGGAGACTCACCAAAAACTGCTATAAAAGACGGCCTCTGCAGGTTCAGAGCTAATGATCAGACTTCATGTTTTCTCAACCTTACACCTGCACATGTTTTTCAGAAATCAGAGTTCATCCACTGTAACATCCATTCGAACCTAGCCATGTCAAACCATCTGAACAGACCTGACTTACAAACTCAACTGGAAACTCTTCCTTAGATTCTGCGCTACATGTACTGGTTCTGCAAGTTGACTCCAGCCACATCAGCATGCTCAATGAGGTCTCTTCAAGATTCTATTCAATTTGTTGCCATGGAAACAATTAAGAACACAGGGAAAGAGACCAGAAAGCAGAGGAATCAATTAGGGCTCACCACGCCACAGGTGCAACGAAATTATAAAAATTACTGAGACATCCAAATTGTTCAACCCATATCAAGGGTCTTCCTGTTATATCTTATTTCCATTTTTTTAAAGCCCAGACTCTTATTTTCTCACTCCTTTCGTGTCTACAATATTTAGGCTATACATGTACACTCTTACAAATGATATCACAAGATTGCGAATTAGGAAAAGAATGAAAAACCTTTATTTAATGAAACTGTTTTCCTCAATAGAACTTCACCACTATAAACTATAGATTAATGACAATAGATTATAGTGAAAACAATTTTGTGTAAGAAGAATTAGATACAATTTTGCATGTCAGTATAGCACATGCAAATATTTGTTTTGGTTTCGACAAAACAAAAGGCATTATTGCACAATAAATGAAAGAACAATGTATTAGGGGCCGGCAAGGTGATAGTTGAGGAGGGGGGCTATGCATCTCACCCCCAGAACAAATTTTTTTTAAACCATTTTTTAATGCATCTTTTCACCAAAATGATGTAGCCACTCTCCACAAGGATCATCACTTTCATCAGGTCGGCCCGATAGCAAGTTGTTTTGTTGTTGTTGCGAGGTTATATTTAAGCAAAAGTCTAAAATTACTTTACTGGCCTACATCTTTAACACCAGAATAATCATTCAGAACATTCCTAGAAGACAGTTCATGGGTGGAGCAATCTATTTCTTTAGACAATCAAGGTCTCAATCAGAAACCAATCTCACTCTGACCAAAACGGCATGTAAATGATCTTGCTTCAGGATGCAATTAGTGTTGAGAATGACCAAGCTTTTGTGCCGAATGAAAAACAACCAAAGGAATACGTACTGGTTGCCATGGAAACTAGAGGTCCACTATGTTCAGCCATTCCTTTTTGTTGGTCCAGGGATAAAATCTCCACTTGACCTAGAAATATTGTCTTGCAACTTATGAATACTGTTATAGTATATATGTAAGGGATATCATGTTGTATTTACGTTCATAGGTGTACCAAAAACGTTGGGAAACACTAACATTCGGGCAAAAAGGCTAAAAAATTCGGGCAGATATTAAAATAAATATAATTGAAAATCAATGGTTTCAAAGCAATTTCATTTTAAAAATTATTGAAATATAGATCTTAAAATTAGGGCAAGGTTTGCTCACCCCCCCCCCCCCCAAAAAATACCACACTGTACGCCTATGTTTTTCGTTATGACTAATACATGTCGTTACGTTTTGGCATAAAAGTTTTGTCAACTTATCACTGACTAGTGTAAGTCATTCATTCATATTCAATAACCAACTTGCTAGAAAAATGTTCTTTTTGTTGTCTATCATAGTCTGTATTATAGTAGGCCTATAGGTTATGCTGATGCCTGGCATGATATCAAATTAATTTAAATAGCACTGTGGGACAGGCCTCAGAATATTCTGGATGTGAAAGTAATTATTGCCTAAATGGTGCCCTTTGATGCAGTCTTCAGGTTATGACATACCTAATATCGTTTCACTGTTTAGGAGCATTGACACTTGACAGCCATTCCAGGAAGACAAAAAACCAAACAACCAATTATAAAAACCAACATAATTTAACTCCCACATGATGTCTTTATTGGAACGGCTGCTTAAGCATGTCAACGGAATTAAACTGCTGACAGTAGTTAAAGGCATATCTCCATATATGATAATTAATAACTGACAGGGCTGTGGTAATTAGCGAGCCCCTCAAGGAGTAAGGAATAGGACATTTAGATTAGATAGTAATTTGGAGGCCTTCGCAATTATTTGGTTGATCCGTTTACAGTTTAAATTTTCCTGAAATAATTACGACCATCACAAATTCGAGGACATAATATGTCAAAATTTAAAATTGTGCTTGGTTATCACAAAAACAAGTATGCCCCATAACGATATATGATACTTTCTGTTTTCATTGTAGGGTCTATAATCTGCCTAAAGCCTGAAGACGAAATTTATCTGATTAAATAATTGTTTTTCACAAAGAAACTACTATGTTTATTAACTGTACAGATTGCCTTTTTATGTTGATGGACAAGCTAATTTACACTGTAGTTAGTATTTTTGGCGACAAAGGAAGAAAACCCCAATGAACACCTTTTAGAAAAATTGCCTGGATCTGATAAATGCTCTATATATTTAATATGGGCCATTCCACGCCAAATGCACAGAAAAAACACTTTGTGTAAAATATTCCAGTCAAAATAATGTGTGGCACAGACAAGCAGTGTTGTACAACAGCATAAAGCACACTGTTGATCCAGCAACTTCCAATTTGTCTGATATTTCACACAAAATTTCACACAAAATATTGGATACTTTTGCTTGATACAAGACTAATCTTCTTTATAAATGTTTTGTTTTGTTGGCCAACATGGCAAACAATTAAACTGGATCAAAACTGACCTCGTTTATATTTTAAAGTCACCAAGCTTCACTTAAGAAGTGTACTGACTCAGACTGACTACATATTTGTTAGCAAAAGACAAGCATGTTGCAGCCTTGGTTAAAAGTACATTTGTCACTGGGAAGTTCACATTGTGGGGTTTGCTGGAGCTGACTGAAAGATGTAAAGGTAAGTTAAAGATTTTCTTTAATTATTTTTGATTGCACGCATGAACCAAATGTGATATATAACTGATTTTAAGTGGAAAATTGACTATTATTACAATGCTCAGATACCATGTTAAGGTGAGTGATACTTCCAAGTTAATAGCATGACATGAGTCAAATATAGGCCAATACAAAGGGCTAATTCATGTCTCAAACATATGGTATTGAAAATTCATGTATGAAATTATGTGGGATAAAGTTCATTTGTTTATTTCTAAGAAAATTGAATTAATTATTAAATTATGTTAATTATTAGCTAGAAGACTGTGTATATATACTTATTTGTCAATATTGCTAATTTATATGTTGTTTTGAAAACAATGGAATTACAGGGGCATATCCATGGCTATGGGTGTAGAGTGGTTGGGGCAGTTGTAGAACATTGGAATATATTGGGATAGTTTTTTTTAATAGGCAGTCAGTTTGGATTAGGTTTAGTGTACAGATACTGGACATCGGTCATGCTTGGGACAGTTGATGTTTGAGACAGTTGAGGGTAGGTTTAGGGTTAGTGCACAGATGTTGGACCTTGGTCATGCTTGGGATAGTTGCTGTTTGGGATACTTAAAGCTTAAGGACAGGTAAAGGGTTAGTGCATAGATGTTGGACATTGGTGCTTGAGATAGTTGATAGGTTTAGGGTTAGTGCATATTGTATGGATGTTGAAAAGTGGTCATGTTTTGTTGACATTGAAGATAGGTACAGGACTAGATATTGGGCTAAAGCATTCTGTATGTGTAGTATGTTTGGAATAGTTGGAAATGGTACATTCATAGGTGTAGGAGCCAGGGCCCGGGGGGGAGGGGGGTGTAGCCAGCCAAAAATAAAATTTTTAAATATACATTTTTCAGGTGGTTTCGGGCTGAATATTTCATGAACTTAGAGTTTGGGGCAATTTCGACAATTTTTTTTTGGCCTCCTGTGCCTTTGTACCGTACATTGGTTACGATTGGGATGGTAGTAGTGTGTGTGGTACACAGGACATGGTTCATTACATGTACATGTAACTGAGTGCTTGTATTTCCGGGAGATACAGTACTCTGAAATTGAAGGAGATGGGCACTGGGCAGGGTTATAAAAGCATTATAATGAATAGAATAACATGTCCTGTGTGTTCATTAAAGAGTCTAGAGTGCATTTTTCAAAATAGTGTGTGTGTTTGTTGTAGAATGTTGTGAGCACCAGTCTTTGCTACTGAGTGTATGTTCTCCTGTAGCTGATCATGTGACACATCAGTCATGCATTACTAAAGCCTTGATTTTGCTCTTTGCTTATGAATTTCTACTCATGCAAAGACAGTAGTAGGACAACCTCAGTTTTGTTTCTGTTTGTATTCAATACTTGTAATTGTTTATTTCAGAGTGACAACGATTTCTCAACTAGTTGGCCAGACATTTCGATAATTTTGCCGGGAAATGGGAGAGAATTGCACAAGCACTGCTGTCAAAGCTGCATCAAAAGCTCAACAATACAATGAAAGAGATGATCTTAAAATTGCAAATGATGGAATTGATTTATAAGCAGGTAAGAAAGGAGCACATCGCTAGAATTAGGAAGGTGGCTATAACTATTTATTCTTTTACAGAATAGAGTTACAACACAACATTTATAATGTGTGGCCACCTTGGGCAGCACCTTTATCTTTTTAAATTACAACTATGCAATTGTAGATGTTTTATACAAGATTACTTTTACTAATTGGATAACTCCACATAGTGTATTTTGTAAATTAAATATATTTCATGGGTGAACAATTGATAAAGACATACAAGACTGGTGTATGTATATGGCACTTGTTAGACAAAAATTAGAAATAATATTGTGTATATTTTCAAATATGGTCAATAAATACTAATACATTTCGAATTATGCTATATACCTGTTGATTTTCTCAATACACACAAATCTAGTTTACCTAATTGGTATAGTTGCAGAATGTTATTTGGTAAATCATCTTCTTTCCTCATTAAATGGTCAGCATTCCTTTTTTTGCAGACGTCGTGGCTAAAATGGCAACTTACAGAGGCCATGGAATATTTTGTGGATTTCAAACTAGTAAGTTTGTATTTTGCTATTATATTTCTTGGTGTATAATTATAATAAGACCCAATGACTACAATGTTTTGTGGTGTTTAAGATGTGCCCGACGACAACTTGCAACAATCTTCTGATGTTGCAAATGTTATTTTTGGCTGATGTTGTTGTGTTGCGACAAGTTTAGCCTCAAATAACACAGTGGCATCGCATTTGACCATAACGGAAAAAGGTCAGTTGCTCCTTGTTTTTCATTTTTCTTAGTCTTTTTCATTTTTCTAAGTCTATTTACAATTTTACAAGTATTGCTGCTGTAAGGTGAAGAATTTCAGCAAGTCAGTCATCAATTATTTCGCATTGCTACTGGATATGCCATTATCTCATGTCACTTGAAAATTTTGATTTATTTAAATCACTCCTTTTCATGCAAAATACACAATGAAGTTTCTCTCTCAAAACATTTGATTTGAATGCAACAGATTGGAAAATTTACCGTGTGTCATAAGACTAAGCATATAACTCCTAGGCAGGAAACATAACGTGCTTTTAAGAATTTTGAAAAGCATGGTAATATCAGTCTACCTACATTTAAATACAGATGGGAATATGATTCTTCAAATCATCTCAAGATACATTGTAAAACAAAGGTAACATTCTAATAATTTATCAGAACTAAAGTCACTTCCCACTTCCCAGTATCATTTGGAGTTACATGTATACTAAGGTGACATGGTCCATTTGATTGAAATAAATCACTATCCAACCTATGGGCTTTCAACAATGGCGTGAATTGCATTTGTTTTTACACATTCTCTGCCAGCACCAAATGACAATTTGTGGAAACATAAACTTGCTAACATGATTTAAGTAAATCACTCCAAATGGATGGATGGATGGATGATTGGGGCTTTACGTCCTGTATTTATGCACTTGGTAGGCTAATTAGGACAGGAGGAGGACACGGCAATGAGGTGAAGGATGACTGAAACAGCCGTCCAAAGGAAATCACTCCAAAGAAATTAAAGAAAGTACATCAAGGATCACACACATCTCCAAGGCAAGAAACATGCTATTAAGAATCAAAAAAAGTATAAGTATGGTAATATGAGACTACCTGTATTTAGTTCCCCCGTGGCCTACTTGGTAAGTACGCTTGTCAACTGGCTTTAAGAGCGTGGTTGAAATCTCACCCCGGGAACTCACTTTAGTCCTAGCCCATGGGACATTAAATGGAGGCGGGTTGTATCCAGTATTCTATACTGGGGCAACTGAAAGACCCTGGGCATCCCTGAATTAATAGGGTATGTGCCAGACTCACAGTCTTCTCATCTCATAATCATACGGCGATCGCCTGCCTCCATATAGCCCACTAAGGTGCTGCAGAGGTGTAAAACACGAACAAACAAACAAACTACCTATATTTAAATATATTCTGATTGAAATTGCTGAGCCAATCAAATACCATGAAATCAATCATAACAATATGATGTGTAGAGTGTGTTATTGGCTTGTGGAGAGTGTTTTTGGCATGGCTGTCTCCAGTATGTCTATACACTTAATTGTCAATGGAAGGGGTAAGCTTGGAGTAGGACGAAATGTTTATCATTTTATGAATATCGCCATTATGCATAATGAGGGATTATTACCTAGATTACATATGAATCAGTAATTTATAGAGAGTTATTACTAACATGTATAGGTCTGAAATATTTGGTGCAGAATATAACAAATATTCAGAATTTGTAATAAGGTCATTGTAGACTACATATAAAATTTTCCGAAGACATTTTTCGGAAAGGATAATAATAAACAAATAATAAATAATAATACCGAAAACAAGAAACTTCACCTATGTGTATGCGAAGTTTAATAAAAAAATTTACGAAAACAAGAAACTTCACCTGTGTAATAGGTGAAGTTTAATAATAATAAAATGAAAGAAAATAATATAATTATTTTGCAGCATAATCTCTGTTACTAGGGCCATGAGAAAACATTTTATCCTCAAGGGGCCGGATTTGCCCCGAGGCCTGAATTACCCCACGTTACCCTATTAGGCCTACATAAGAAAACATAATTCTTAAAGTCATAACAGCACACTGCAATTATCATACTATCGTCCTGTCCTATTTGTCTAAAGAGTGTGAAAAACAAACAATGCAGGACATAAATCATGTAGCATCCCTTGTAGCAGCTGAGCACATAAATTTTCATTGTGATGTTACATTATTTCTTCTGCAACATTGTCTAATTAATCGTGGTAGACCACTGCCACGAGGTTTAGAAAGAATGAGAAATTCTTACCTGGTATTTCATTTGTTATCAATAAGGTTTTACAGCTGAGTTAGTTCCATCATGATTATTTTTTTACCAATTCACTGAAGATGCAATAATAGGACCTTACTTTCCTTGTCCAAATAAGATTTTACTGGATTGCATTATGTTTTCTCAGTTTTCTTTAGTTTTTGGTCACAAGTATGATATAATGCTTATTCAAAACTTGCCAATAAAGGATTAGACTGCATATTGTCAAAAACATAGGCATTGTCTAACTTAGACTCATATTAACAGCTTGTTGCTAGCTGTTTTTCTATAAAATAAGCAAACATAATATTCTTGTAATGCTCTTTTGAGTTCACAAGTTATAGTGGAAATGATACCAAGGACTGTTTCAATGGAATTTTCATTCATTATAAGGTATGTAATATTATAATTCAATTTATATAACATTCTTAATATTGACTCAGGCAAATTCAAATCGATTTGGTAATTTACATGATACGAAAATAGTCAGAGGAAAAAAACTAGCAAAACCAAAATTATCAACAAATGCTGATTAGCTTGCAATATCACCTTGAGTCATATATATATGTTAATGCACAGTATCTTATTCAGTTCAACCATATGACAGATAAGGGAAGCATTTGGCAATGGTTGGGGGATGCTACATGATTTATGTCCTGCATTGTCCACTTGACTGGTTTGCCGATAGGACAGGATGTTAGTATGATAATTGTATTGTGCTGTTATGGTTTTTAGAATGATGTTTTCTTATGTATGACAAATAACGGAAAGATTTGGTAATGGTTGGGAGGGGTGGGGGGGGGCTTCATTTGAGATGCCCTCACAAAATTGAAAGTGCAGTCATCACTCACTTCCAATATTTTTTTGGTGTGTGAGTTTCGGTTTTTAATGAAACCTTGAAAAACCAGACTGTATAAAATTTATGAATGTGCATATGATGGGGGCTTTGCATGACAAGTACTAAATTTAGCATTTAAAACAGTAGATTTGCATTTGACCACAATGCAAAATGGTAAAATGCATGCTGTTTTTCATTTTTACACCAATGGGACACACCCCGGGAACTCACTTTAGTCCGAGCCCATGGGACATTAAATGGAGGTGGGTTGTATCCAGTGTTCTATGCTGGGGCAACTGAAAGACCCTGGGCATCCCTGAAGTAATAGGGTATGTGCCAGACTCACAGTCTTCTCATCTCATCATCATACGGCGATCGCCTGCCTCGATATAGCCCACTAAGGTGCTGCAGAGGCGTAAAACACAAACAAACAAACAAAACAAAACCAATGGGCCACACAGGCAAATCTGTAAGAACTGTCTGGTACCTAACTGTCAGTCTGCAGCTTATTCTTAAACCAACTTTTCTGTCTGTCAGAAACATAGAAGTTTCATTTACTCTCTTTGAAGTGATTTATTTCAATCACTGTGGGTGAGTTCTCAATGCCCAGGTCTGATTTATGTATCAGACAGGTGAAGAAATAGTCTGAACATAAAAATGATTACTCTTGCTCTACAGCGGAACATTTAACTGTTGCAGATGTTGTGGTGTTTTATTGGCTTTCCTTCATACACAAAGAAATTATTGTGAGATAAGTTCCATTTACAATGTTCTTGATCAGATAGTGACATTTTTGTCCTCGCTGGAAACTAATTAGTTTATTGTCAGTGAAGGAAATGAGACTTGATCTTTCTCAGTTTCTAGCGATTTGAATAAATCAAAATTACTATATCACATTGGTATATTATGTCTTGATTGCACGGTAATATTGGTTTTGTTTTAAGATTTCCTTGAGACTATTTTAAGATCGGTATTTTCTAGCATGTTCAGGCATTGATGGTCTGAAATGGCCAAACTCACACTTTTTCAAAATTTTTTGTATTTTTTCCCCAATGTGATTTGCTTACAGTCTATAATCATGTGATGATTGACCAGTTTTCCAAATGGTTCAAAATGCGATTCAACTGTATTCTGGATTTCTTCATCAGGAACACAATTTTTTCTGCACTAAATAGTGATGTCCAGTAGGGTGTCCCAAAAAAAGTGCAAGTCTGAAATTCATTGAGGCTAACCTCTAAATGTGTTATATAGCCCCTCTCAGACTCCCATGTAAAATTTCAGCTCATTTGAAGGTGTTTTAGATGTTGCTCAAGAGCCCCAAAGATAGATAGGGGTTTAACATTGAATTTTGATGAGAAAATTGCTATTTTCGCCAATATCCCAGAAATTATCAGTTTCAGTCCACCAAAAAACACGGATTGTTGATACAAAGATGTATAAATTATTCTGCACACTGTGTTACCAATTTCATATGTGTACCTCATTTGGTTCTTGTGTTATTGGCAAATACATAATATTTTACATGAAAAATTGACGCCAAGGCGAAGCACCTTTCTTGATGAAAATTAATTGCAGTCTAATTTTGAATTTAAACTTGAGACAATCACATATTGGTTCCATAGTGTGACAGATACAAGAAATGTCTCACAATCTGTTTCAGACTATTGAAACAACCTCAGAAGTTTTTTTTTAAATCACAGGAAATCGTGTAAGTAAGAATATCCCAAATATGTAGATTTTCTCAATGCCCAAGCAAGTTAAAAATACAAATTGGCACCACAATTTGCAGAATAATTTATACATCTTCATATTAACTGTCCATGTGTTTGGGTGGACTGAAACTGATAATTAGTGAGATATTGGCAAAAATAGCCATTTTCGCATGAAAATTCAATGTTAAACTCCTATGTATCTTTGGGGCTCTTGAGCAACATCTAAAACACCTTCAAATGAGCTGAAATTTTACATGGGAGTCAGAGAGGGGCTATAGAACACATTTAGAGGTTAGCCCCAATGAATTTCAGACTTTCACTTTTTTTGGGACACCCTAATGTCCAGGTTAAAAGTGTCCCAATGCAATGGCTAAAATAATATCACTGATATTGCATACGTCATTGATATGAGAAATGGGATGATTGTGGTACACTTATCTGTCAAAAAGTAGCATTTTCTGGTCATGCCCCTGATCCCTATGATGTCTGCTCATGTATACTGTTTAGTGATTCATAGTTCTTTAACTCTTTATTTACTTTATTTGAACTGATTTATTCAAATCACGGTTAGTCATTTCACTATGTCCAATACTCTGGTGAAAGGTAAACATTAAAAAGACAAAATGAAAAGCAAGGGGCACTTGACTGGTTTGCCAAATGGTCAAATGCGATGCCACTGTGTTAAATTATATTGGTAACATTGTAGTGGTTGCTCAAGAAAAACTGTTTAATTAATAAATTACAAAATTACATGAGTGGGTACAGAGGACTCAATATCTCTTCATGAGTGTTCATGATGCCTCCAAGCTAAAACACCTAATAAAACTTTCAAAAATTTATTGGGGGTGCATATCAAAATAACATCGCAAAACATTTGGTCTTATTCTTGCCCAATTATACAATTCAAAGGAGAGCTAAATTTTGCTCAGATGATCTATACTAGTCAATTGAATTTGCCTAGGCATGATATCTCCAAAGGTAAACAATGCAATAACACCACCAACATATCTCTTTATGGAAAAAGAACCTTTGGGTGTACAACAATATATACTGCATGGTTTATATACACTAATTCTTCATGTGGTATTGCAAAACAACCTGGGTTGTAATCTATTTGCATGACAAGGTTTATATTATGCTCTACTTGAATGGAAATGATTGACAAATAACAAAATAAGGATCAATACATACAAACATGGATGGTGTAATGCACTATTTCTTTTCTTTATATATTACTATTCAGGTGGGACCAAGCATGGATGAGTATGCGGGATTGAGAAAGATTCCATTAGCAAAGGAGGTGTCACATGGTAGCAACAATTTCCTGCTCTTCGCAGCTGCAGCATTGTCGAAGCGCAGCAGTATAATACATGACCTGCTTGAATTGGAAAACATTATTTATGACTTGCCCATTAAGATTAAGGAAATTTTTATTCAGGGATGAGTATGTAGACCAATCATAATTATAAACTTTATTCGATTTGTACATTCATATTGTGAAAGAACTATGCAAATATCTTTATGATTTATAAAAAAAAAACATATTGACTCTTTTCCAAGCATATGATTAATAATACCTCAAGTACTGTACACTGTATCATTATTTGCCATTTTTTAATTAAACATTCATATAATCAATGGAAATCTTGTTTTGGTTATCATTGCATTTTGGAGAATGAAATATGCCTTGTTTATCTATATATCTAAAGGGTTAAGGATTCATTGACTGCGCATAGATTTACTAATTGTTAATTCAGACAATGATCTGTGCTGAAATGGACAAAATTCTGAACAAAGGCTATGTTGCTATACACAAGAGCATGTGCCGAAATAGACAAAATTCTGAACAAAGGCTATGTTATTATACACAAGGGCATGTGCTGGAACAGACAAAATTCTGAAGAAAGGCTATGTTATTTAAGACAAGGGCATGTGCTGAAATAGACAAAATTCTGAACAAAGGCTATGTTATTATGTACAAGGGCATGTGCTGGAACAGACAAAATTCTGAACAAAGGCTATGTTATTTTAGACAAGGGCATGTGCTGAAATAGACAAAATTCTGTACAAAGGCTATGTTATTATGCACAAGGGCATGTGCTGGAACAGACAAAATTCTGAACAAATGTATTGTTACTTCAGACATTATCTGTGCTGAAATAGACAAAACTCTAAACAAAGTCTTTGCTAAATCAAGCAATGGCCTGTGTCAAAACAGACATAATTCTAAACAAAGTCTATGCTGCAACAGACAAATATCTATCTTAATATTAACACATATTTTGACAGTTGTGATGTGTAAAGCAGACAAAATATTGTGTTGGTTTACACAAAATTTTTTAGACAAAATTATTGTCTAAAATATCACACATTTCATTTTGTCTGGAATAGACAAGACTTTGGACGGACACCAGCTAACATGCGATT
Organism: Platynereis dumerilii; assembly: GCA_026936325.1. NCBI lineage: Eukaryota > Metazoa > Annelida > Polychaeta > Phyllodocida > Nereididae > Platynereis > Platynereis dumerilii. The sequence goes on from JAPTHN010000001.1 coordinate 10,527,303, forward strand.
TTGTGTTAATCCAGACAAAATTTCTCTATTTTTAGACAAAGTGTTTTTTCAGTGTGGACCAAAATCAAGAAATTTTCCCACATCATGTTTTCGATTTTGATGAAATTTTAACCTGATATACATGTATATGTTTAATGAGCACATGCGAAATATTTCGGACATATTCCACACATTTTGCTTTTGACAGCATTTTGAAAATGTTGGGCTTTCAACATAAAATTTATTTTTCATCTCTTGATATCTTTGAAAAAGGCTGCTGAAGGTTCATTTTTCAAGATATCGCCACAAAACTAAGCATATATCATGGTGAGATGTAGAGCATAATATACGCTGAATATAATTTAGATGATGCTTTCCATCTGTTCGCACCAGCCTGTTAAAATTGGTTCATTTTTGCGAAATTTGGATAAATTGTGGGTTTTTGGATTTATTTCACTTAATAAACCTGAAACTTCGTATGAATTGAGGCAGTATCGATTGCAAATGGTACGAATTTATTCATATCTCTAACTCAAATACTTTTTATGCACATGAAGAAAATCTCAGGACGATTCCTAAAATTGACTAATTTCAAGTGCAAAAATGGCCATGTGGGACAGGTGATAGAAACTCGAGATTTATTTTTTTAAGCAGTTTATGAGATCATCTTGTATTTCTGCAAAAATGATAGAGGTGTTATCTTTCATTTTTCTGGAATTAATTTTTTGAAATTTGGAGAAAAGCCTTATTTATACCATGTAGGAGCCTTCCAAGAGCAGGTGGAATTCAAAATAAAGTGCAAATTTTTTTTAAGGTGCCTCAAATTGCCTTCTAGACATTACAAATCAGTTTTATTTAGAATCACCAGGAATTTTTTTTTTTTGTCCAGTTCTTTTCGTGTGAAATCATACATGTCAGATTCTCATGACTATGATGGAATGCATTACTGTGTACCCATAATGGGGTCCCTGGGGTATGTATACCCATATATTAATAATTATATAGCCACATTTGCTAAATTCTGGTCATCTGTCACTCTAAGTTATTTCCAAAACTGAAATTAGTGTCACTGCACATGAATTTTACATATTTTTCATCATATTGTGATTTTTTTTTACAAATTGAAAACCGAAGATACCTTCTCATATTTAGCATCATTAAAAGGCAACTGTATCAACTAATCTAATTTACAAAATCAGTCACAACAGTCCCATATTGTCAATTTTGAACTTATTTGCAAAAATTCGCTCAACATAATTGTTTTACTATTTCCTTTTGTGAGAAACCAATATACCTCTTTAAAGTTTGGAATATTAAAATTTGTCCATCTGAGGTACTTTCAGAAATAAATTCAGCTCTTTATCTAAGGTTCTACCTGGTCTTGGAAGGCTCCTACACTGAAAAAACACTTTGTGTAAAATAGCAGACAAAATCTATGTGTAAAATGGGCTTTGTGTATTCCAGTCAAAATAATGTGTGGCACAGACAAGCAGTGTTGTACAACAGCATAAAGCACACTGTTGATCCAGCAACTTCCAATTTGTCTGATATTTCACACAAAATTTCACACAAAATATTGGATACTTTTGCTTGGTACGAGACTAATCTTCTTTATAAATGTTTTGTTTTGTTGGCCAACATGGCAAACAATTAAACTGGATCAAAACTGACCTCGTTTAGATTTTAAAGTCATCAAGCTTCACTTAAGAAGTGTACTGACTCAGACTGACTACATATTTGTTAGCAAAAGACAAGCATGTTGCAGCCTTGGTTAAAAGTACATTTGTCACTGGGAAGTTCACATTGTGGGGTTTGCTGGAGCTGACTGAAATATGTAAAGGTAAGTTAAAGATTTTCTTTAATTTTGAAAATTCATATTTGAAATTATGTGGGATAAAGTTCATTTGTTTATTTCTAAGAAAATTGAATTAATTATTAAATTATGTTAATTATTAGCTTGAAGACTGTGTATATATACTTATTTGTCAATGTTGCTAATTTATATGTTGTTTTGAAAACAATGGAATTACAGGGGCATATCCATGGCTATGGGTGTAGAGTGGTTGGGGCAGTTGTAGAACATTGGAATATATTGGGATAGTTTTTTTTTAATAGGCAGTCAGTTTGGATTAGGTTTAGTGTACAGATACTGGACATCGGTCATGCTTGGGAAAATTGATGTTTGAGACAGTTGAGGGTAGGTTTAGGGTTAGTGCATAGATGTTGGACCTTGGTCATGCTTGGGATAGTTGCTGTTTGGGATACTTAAAGCTTAAGGACAGGTAAAGGGTTAGGGCATAGATGTTGGACATTGGTGCTTGAGATAGTTGATAGGTTTACGGTTATTGCACATTACAAGTATGGATGTTGAAAAGTGGTCATGTTTGGTTGACATTGAAGATAGGTACAGGGCTAGTGCATAGATATTGGGCTAAAGCCATCTGTATGTGAAGTATGTTTGGAATAGTTGGAAATGGTACATTCATAGGTGTAGGAGCCAGGGCCCGGGGGGGAGGGGGGGTGTAGCCCGCCAAAAATACAATTTTAAAATATATACATTTTTCAGGTGGTTTCGGGCTGAATATTTTGTGACCTTAGATTTTGGGGTAATTTCGACGATTTTTTTTTTGGGCAGCCCCCCAAAATTTAATGACCTCCTGTGCGTATGTACCGTACATTGGTTACGATTGGGATGGTAGTAGTGCGTGTGGTACACAGGACATGGTTCATTACATGTACATGTAACTGAGTGCTTGTATTTCCGGGAGATGCAGTACTCTGAAATTGAAGGAGATGGGCACTGGGCAGGGTTATAAAAGCATTATAATGAATAGAATAACATGTCCTGTGAGTTCATTAAAGAGTCTAGAGTGCATTTTTCAAAATAGTGTGTGTGTTTGTTGTAGAATGTTGTGAGCACCAGTCTTTGCTACTGAGTGTATGTTCTCCTGTAGCTGATCATGTGACACATCAGTCATGCATTACTAAAGCTTTGATTTTGCTCTTTGCTTATGAATTTCTACTCATGCAAAGACAGTAGTAGGACAACCTCAGTTTTGTTTCTGTGTTGTATTCAATACTTGTAATTGTTTATTTCAGAATGACAATGATATCTCAACTAGTTAGCCAGACATTCGATAATTTTGCCGGGAAATGGGAGAGAATGGCACCAGCACTGCTGTCAAAGCTACACCAGCACTGCTGTCAAAGCTACACCAAAACCTCAACAATAGAATGAAAGAGATGATCTTAAAATTGCAAATGATGGAATTGATTTATAAGCAGGTAAGGAAGGAGCACATCGCAAAGAATAAGAAAGGTGGCTATAACTATTTATTCTTTTATAGAATAGAGTTACAACACAACATTTATAATGCGTGGCCACCTTGGGCAGCACCTTTATCTTTTTTATATTACAACTTTGCCAATTGCAGATGTTTTATACAAGGTTAATTTTACTAATTGGATAACTCAACATAGTTTATTTTGTAAATTAAATATATTTTATGAGTGAACAATTGATAAAGACATACAAGACTGGAGTATGTATATGGCACTTGTTAGACAAAAATTGAAAATAATTATGTGTATATTTTCAAATATGGTCAATAAATACTAATACATTTCAAATTACACTATATATCTGTCGATTTTCTCAATACACACAAATCTAGTTTACCTAATTGGTATAGTTGCAGAATCTTATTTGGTAAATCATCTTCTTTCCTCTTTAAATAGTCAGCATTCCTTTTTTTGCAGATGTCGTGGCGAAAATGGCAACTTACAAATACCATGGAATATTTTGTGAATTTCAAACTAGTAAGTTTGTATTTTGTTATTATATTTCTTGGTGTATAATTATAATAAGAGCCAATGGTCACAATGTTTTGTGGTGTTTAAGATGTGCCCGACGACAACTTGCAACAATCTTCTGATGTTGCAAATGTTAATTTTGGCTGATGTTGTGTAGCGACAAGTTTAGCCACAAATTATATAGGTAACATTGTAGTGGTTACTCAAGAAAAACAGGTTAATTAATAAATTACAAAATCACAAGAGTGGGTACAGAGGACTCAAGATCTCTTCATGAGTGGGGCTGCATATCAAAATAACATCGTAAAAACATTCGGTCTTATTCTTGCCCATTATACAATTCACAAGACAGCTAAATTTTGCTCAGATGATCTATACTAGTCAGTTGAATTTGCCTAGACATGATTTCCCAAAGGTAAACAATGGAATAACACCACCAGCATATCTCTTCATGCAAAAAGAACCATTGGGTATACAACAATATATACTGCATGGTTTTTATACAATACTTCTTCATGTGGTATTGCAAAACAAACTGGTTTGTAATCTATTTGCATGCGAAAGTTTATATTATGCTCTACTTGCATGAAAATGACTGATAAATAACAAAGTAAGGATCAATACATACAAACATGAATGGTGTAATTCACTTTTTCTTTTCTTTATCTATTACTATTCAGGTGGGACCAAGCATGGATGAGTATGCGGGGTTGAGAAAGATTCCTTTAGCAAAGGAGGTGTCACACGGTGGCAACAATTTCCTGCTCTTCGCAGCTGCAGCATTGTCGAAGCGCTGCAGTATAATACATGACCTACTTGAATTGGAAAACATTATTTATGACTTGCCCATTAAAATTAAGGACATTTTTATTCAGGGATGAGTATGTAGAGTTTTGTAGACAAATCAGAATTATAAACTTTATTTGATTTGTATTCATATTGGGAAAGAACTTTGCAAATATCTTTATGATTTATACAAAAAATACATAATGACTCTTTTCTAAGCATATGATTAATTGTAGACCAATCAGAATTATAAACTTTATTTGATTTGTTCATTCATATTGGGAAAGAACTTTGCAAATATCTTTATGATTTATACAAAAAATACATATTGACTCTTTTCTAAGCATATGATTAATATTACCTCAAGTACTGTACACTGTATCATTATTTGCTATTGTTTAATTAAACATTCATATAATCAATGGAAATCTTGTTTTGGTTATTATTGCATTTTGGAGAATGAAATATACCTTGTTTATCTATATCTAAAGGGTTAAGGATTCATTGACTGCGCATAGATTTACTAATTGTTAATTCAGACAATGATCTGTGCTGAAATGGACAAAATTCTAAACAAAGGCTATGTTGCTATAGACAAGAGCATGTGCTGAAGCAACATTCTGAACAAATACATTGTTATTTTGGACAATGATCTGTGCTAAAATAGACAGAATTCTGAACAAAGGTATGTTATTATAAACAAGGGCATGTGCTGAAATACACAAAATTCTGAACAATGGCTATGTTATTATACACAAGGGCATGTGCTGAAATAGACAAAATTCTGAACAAAGGCCATGTTATTTTAAACAAGGGCATGTGCTGAAATAGTCAAAATTCTGAACAAAGGCTATGTTATTTTAAACAAGGGCATGTGCTGAAATAGACAAAATTCTAAACAAAGGCTTTGTTATTATGCACAAGGGCATGTGCTGGAACAGACAAAATTCTGAACAAATACATTGTTACTTCAGACAATGATCTGTGTTGAAATAGACAAAAATCTAAACAAAGTCTATGCTAAATCAAGCGATGGTCTATGTCAAAACAGACAAAATTCTAAACAAAGTCCATGTTGCAACAGACAAATATCTATCATAAAATTAACACATATTTTGACAGTTTTGATGTGTAAAGCAGACAAAATATTGTGTTGGTTTACACAACATTTTTTAGACAAAATGATTGTCTAAAAAATCACACATTTCATTTTGTCTGGAATAGACAAGACTTTGGACAGACACCAGCTAACATGCGATTTTGTGTAAATCCAGACAAAATTTGTCTATATTTAGACAAAGTGTTTTTTCAGTGTACATACGATATGTCACATAAATAAGGCTTTTCTTCGAAATTCTAAAAATTAATTCCAGAAAAATGAAATATAACACCTCTACCAGTTTTGCAGAAATACAAGATGATCTAGTAAACTGCTTAGAAAATAAGTTTCAAGTTTCTATCACCTGTACCACATGGCCATTTTTGCACTTGAAATTAGTCCATTTTAGGAATCGTCCTGAGATTTTCTTCCTGTGCATAAAAAGTATTGGAGTTAGAAATATGAATAAATTCGTGCCATTAGTTCTCAATACTGCCTCAATTCATGCAAAGTTTCAGGTTTATTGAAAGCTTGGTTTCTGAGTGAAAAAATTCTAAAAACCCACAATTTACCCAAATTTCGCAAAAATGAACTGAATTTAACAGACTGGTGCGAACGGATGGAAAGAATCATCAGTATTAGCTTCGGCCAGCAGCATTCTATATATCTGAGCTTGATCTGTGTACAATTTTATCACAATATCTTGAAAAACGTAGCTTCGGCAGCTTTTTGAAATGACTTGACAAGTGGAAAATAGAAATTTTAGTTTGCAGACCCTAATTTTGAAAATGCTGTCAAATTCAAAATACTAGGAATACAGGGAAAATATTTTGCATGGCTTCATTAAACATGTACATGTAGCTTGCGTCATAATTTCATTAAAATCTGAAGCCATGATGTGGGAGGCATTGGTCCATTTGGCATGGAATGGCCCATATTACCTTGTAAAAGCATCATTAAACATTTATGTGACAGTGCATAGTAAAAACAATAAACTAAGCACACAGATGTTAAATCTGTTGATATGTATGTTATTAACCACAGGAGAGGGAATATGTGATTTATCAAACGAGGGCTTTAGCCCAATGTGTGATAAACACATATTCCTGATCCCATGGCGAATAACCAGCTTATACCATGATACTCTCAAATCATCAAACATGAGACAAGAAAGAAATACTATAGGATTAGATGGGCTGACTAAGGTGCCAAGTCGTACAACTAACTGAATCTCACGAACAGCCCATCAGTAATTACTTCGCATTACATAGAGCAAGCAACAAACGTTGCCATATAGCCAGTATGCTGTCTTATAGTATACACAATACACATACACAAATTGGAATCAATCAGTTAAGTATTCTGGGAGATTAGGCAGTTTTAGTAAATTTTAGTGAATTTTTTACTAGAATCACCAAATCTTTTGATTGCTAAATATTTAAAGCTTTAAATTTCACATCAAGATTTCTGATACATAAATACAGCATACTGGCTATGTTATATTGTAACTACATTGGTTTCTGGTCTAAAATTTAAGATTTTATGATTAACTAGGTCGCTTCGCATAGAGCAAACAGTACACAGTGATTACCAAGGACTTCATATCCAGCAAGTCTTGTTCTTAACAGGGTCAGCCTTATTTGTGACTTGTCGCTACCCAAGGACTTTCTGACCACATAAAGACTATTTTGGTTCACGTGTATGTAGTAATTTAATCAAATGCATCAATCATCAGTTCCATCAGTAAATATAATCTATTTGGTAGATCTAGATATTCAGTAGAACCCCAGAGAACAGCTTTTGTGGTTCTAAAGGGTGTTTTGGACAGAAAGATCTATTTTGCAATCTCAGAATCAAGAACAAGATACTTGTCAAACAAAGGAGTCTGACAAAATTCATTTCAGAATTCTGAAAATTTAGCTATTTCATAAACGTTATAAAAAAAAAGAAATAAAATGTTTGTTCTCATCTGAAAGATGTTGCCTAAAACAACTCCAAACATGAAGTGCAGATGAAAGGTTAGATCATAAGCTGAGTGGCTTAGTGGTTCAGGTTCCTGCCTGCTCTGATCAAGGTATTTGCCTGCATGGGTTCGAACCTCAGATGGAGAAGGCAACATTTTCAAAGGACCTTCATGAGCAAAGTAACAGCTGGATATTGTGCGGATGAGACATGCTATTGGCTGGCCCCTGTATTGATCAGTGTCTTCGCTGGGCAAGCCAAATATTCCTCACACGGGATAAATGTGTAACATGCTGTGGACTCCTGCTCTCTCTCCCATCTCATCAATGAACCTTCGTGCGCAACCAGAACTGGGATTAGATGGCTGCACTTAACCACAGTTAGCTATCTGTCTGTTAAAACGCTATTCAAAATTTGAAAAAGGCCTAATATTTAAATAGCTCTACAGTCAAGTTTTGAATGAAAGTTAAAAGTGAAACAGATTTCCATGAGAGAAGAGATTTAGAAAGCTAAGAAGGACAATTTGAGAGATACTTCTGTCCTCAAGCAAGACATTGAAAACCATTCGGAGCCTTGAATTTAATGCTCCTAAGCAGGAAACCTTATTTGTGTCAGAAAGTAACCACTGAAAGACACATATAAGTAAAAGTTGGAAAATTTGAATTTGTGTTTAATACGAGGAGTTATAGTGTAATGCTAGTTTCTGTCAACTATCTCAAGATGGACTGTAACTTACCAGATTTGACAATGTTCTAATTTGTGATATCATAACTGGACTGGTTGAAAAATTGCATCACCACCTGATATTGCAAATTACTACATATTAATTCTTTGTGACACATCATGATCAATTATCTGATCATCTGCCATTGGTACCAATTTTAAATTGTTCTATAGTTCCTTGAAATGGTTTCGCTTTTAATCAAAATGCGAATCTCCTGAAAATGCGATTCTCTCGAAAACTGTTAATATCTTCAAGCCAATCAAATGTTTGAATATAATAGTTTTGAAAAGGCCTGCATAACCAATTCATCATCAATTTAAAAATGGAGTATGACAGTAACAAGTAACAACTTGTCATTTCTACACAGCAACTCAGTTACATAAAGCATTGGTATAAATTAATTTAGTTGTCGCAGGCGGCTCATGAGTTTAGATGGGAGTTTGTGAATGTTCTCAGGTAGTCTGGTATTATATCATATGTAACAGTAAAACTCATATAGTGTCAGGATATGTATTGTATTCTATATCGGTACGGCGACAAAACCTGCTTTCCGTGAAGCTTGGGTGGATTTATCTCTTCTTGAAAACATTGCATAATCCAATTCAATACCCAACTTGTCCCAAGAATATCATCTGAATAAGAACTTACTGCAAAATACGATGAGGTATGCATGCAATATCCGGTAAAATATATAGGAGGATACTGGGAATATGTAGGAGAATTGAAATTATATTTCTGGAAGAAAATCTATCAAAAGATAGTCACAACAATTACTGATAAATTATTTTGATCAATGATACCAATTAGTGTTATATAATTTTGTTTTGAATCATTTCAAATGAGAATGACATATTTTCAAGCCTTTCTGCAAACTTGATAGCATAATTCCGTGTATAATCAATTTATCACCAATTAAGAGAATAAAGAAGAATGATAATACCTTTCCATTTCTACACTGTGACTTAGTGGTACGAAAATTAGTGAAAATTGACTGATTGATCTGTTTATGACTGACTCAGTGTTCTTTACAGGAGTAGTTCACTGATTTTTCCAAATACCAAATACTTTATCTTATACGTATGTGAAAACTAGGATTATACGGTGTTCGAACGGTAATTTAATATGAAAGCATCACTCTAAAAAATGTCAGGACAAAATTGGTTTTTTAGATTCAAAATGGTTTTTTGAAAACCCAAATTTCAATGCATTGAAATTTGGTTTTTCAAAAAACCATTTTGAATCTAAAAAACCAATTTTGTCTGAAATTTTTTAGAGTGATGCATACTACGTCGATCTGCTTGATTTGTCGCATTATTGGATAATGGCCCGGATCTGAGCCTGCTTGCAATGTACAACACACCTTATAGCAGAAAATTCATCTCTTATTATCTCAAGTTATTGAAAGGATAATATTATATATTGAGGAATAATGTAATTCAATTCACAAACCAAGTTTTTTATTTGATTAACAGCAGGAAGCAAGAGACTGATGAATTGTGTGAGCAATATCCGGTAGAATATCAAGACTTCTATACGTAACATGAATATCTTGGAAATTGGACAATGCATATATGTTATATATCTATTCTTACTGAGAAACTGATTACAAGAATAGTCATCTCCAGTGCAAGTTTCAGTTATAGGTTCTTCATCTTACGTTATGCTTACAATACCCTTCATTTCTTGGTTATCAGGTTGACTGTATGTAAGTGCAACTGTCTGTTATAAACCCAGTAGCCATGACATGTCCTGTTACAGAAGAACTATCTTGTACCATATGTGAGCATAACCAGTGTAGGTAGTAGTCAGGATGGAAATATTATTATATTTATCATACAGTTTCCTGACTAATATGTTACATGGCCACATGATATTTCTTAGTCCTACTGCACAGAAACAATAACAGCCATGGAAGAATGAGATATCTTTTCATGATTAGAAGGATTTTGGTATCACAAGTTAGAAGTGAAAATTTGCTTCCCTTCTTGACAGACAAATATTCCTTGAGAGGTGCAAGAGCTACTCTCCCATACCTACTGTCCTTCATATCTTTCCATTTAGTTAATATAAGTGTGCATTACCGCGATCATTATCAATGGATAATTACCATAGATTATATATATGTATATATATAGCAATCCATAAATACCAAAACAGGTCCAGCTGCAGGTTATCGGAAAGCAAGGACTTAAAGGTCAACAAAGCCAGAAAGCTGATATATGTGTCATCATTCGGATATTAGTGACATTGGTATTACTGCATGCACAAACGCGACAAAAAGAAATAAAGAGTAACATGTGATACTGAACACACAATACCTCTAGAACCCCATCAGCATTTCCATAGATTCTTCTCTCCATCAAACCTTCAAGGACGAAGACTTCAGTGGTAAAATAGAAATAACATTGAATTTCTGTGAAAGTTGCACTTTCTGCAATTATTTGGTTCTTTAGGAAAGTTGCTGGTGTTAATTCACTTCGACACCTCTGCTAGCCAATCACATGCCAGTATTGCAGGGAAATTATTCCCATATTCTTTGTTGTTCAGTTATCCTCTCATGTTTGACTGTTTTAGTGTTTGTCTCATGGTATAAGCCAGTTATTCACCATGGGATCAGGAATGTGTGTTTATCACACCTCGGGCTAAGGCCCTCGGGTGATAAATCACATATTCCTTCTCCCGTGGTGAATAACCTATGCTTATTCGCTTCTTCCAACTGAGATTGTTACCGCCTTTCAATCTGTATTTGAAACACAAGAGCTAGGTAATGTGTGTTATGAATTTGAATGGAGTGGGTACCTCTCCACCATGTACTAGTGATTATGCAACAAAAATATCCAGCCATCAAGAACAGAGATTGAAAGACCTATTCAGAAGGATCTGCAAACCCTCTACTCACTCAGCCCATATTTCTTTCAAGGCTTGCATGGAGAAGGCTGATTAGGAAAGATAGCAGTTTTAAATTCTGTAGTTGGAACTACCAGTGCAGTTGCTTAGGCCCATCCCAACCTTTTTCCGCAGCCTTACACAAGATGTTGTAGATTTCTGTCACCTACGACTAACTTCCAGGCAATCACTTGAAGATTTACAGCCTAAATTTGCCATAATTTGTAAGGCAGGGTGTCCCCTCAGAGGTCTCAGGTCACAGATATTGCAAGATAAGGTTCAGAAGCTGATTCGTCTATCATTCCATGAAACTAGCTGGCCTCCATGTATCCCTTACACTTTACAGTGATACAATTGTCAATGACAGAATCCAAAGAAATCTAACACATCTTGTCCCCGAAAAGTAATGAAATGGAAAAATAATTTTGTAAGAATCAAATACAAAGACATGTAGCAGCTTCTGGCACTGATACAGATAACTGTTCTTGATGTATACAAACTATACATGTGTCATGGATTCACTAAACGGTTTTTGGAAAAAAGAAATTCAACAGCACATTTTTATGGGGAATTGGGGATACCACTCAACTGATTTGTAGTCACCCAACAATTATCATTTTTGGCTTAGGATCAAAATCAGACAGTGCAAGGAGTCTGTACTTTCCATTAAGAAACAACTAAGCATCCACAAAATGTCTTTTATGCAAAATTATCATTGTGTTTGTCATATGGTAATGTTATCTAAATTCAAACATGATAGCAGGTTGTAAAATGACTACTTTGTCCATATCTCAGAAACAAATTACAAATTGCCAACATGCAGCGGCTCGATTATGACACAGAACTTGATTCACATAAAAACTAAAATAAAACAAAGTTATCTTGATAAAACAAATTCGATATAGAGTTGTTCAGAGTGCTTCCAAACCCCAATTTTGTTTATATTATATCTTTCCTATAATTGTACAATTACAGAATCAGAAGGCTGAACTAGATTAGTAGATGCATGCTGTTGGCCGATGTGTGGGTGGTTACAATGTAGGTTAAGAAGACCCAAGAAAATTGGCTATTAATCATGATCTCCATTAATGGTGGCAAGTAGCAAAATGATTGCTTATCAAGTTCGGTGGATAATCAATACATCTTGGGGAGAATAATACAAACCCATGCTATATGCTTGTGTGGCACAATTGGGTTGTATCATATGAAATGCAGACTTATTTCAACAAATTTGCAGAGCATTGGCTGAATTATCTCAACTTGCTGGACTGTTAAAAAATAACCTTCGATATGTTAGGTACTCCCCCAAATCACAAGAATATCATTGAGTTAGATTCATGTTATTTCTTATTTCACAGATATTTTATCAATAATTAACTTTAATGCTGTTACGCCGAAACCATGGCTGCCTCGAGGTTGAAAAAACAAAATAACAATCAAATCTGTTTCTCAGGATGTCAACTAGCAATTATTTTTCAGTTTGTACAGGACTCTAGTATGGAAAGGATAGTTTAGATAACGATCCAAATGCAGCAAATTTACTTACTTCTCTATAATGCACAATACTTATTGCTTCTAAACTTCAGAATGGCCAGCAACAGCTTACTCTGTTCTTTTCACATGCATGCCACTGGCAGCTCAATGATGGCAGGACTCCTGGCCTGATGTTGCTAACATTGGACAAACATTGACTGACATCAGGCTCCTACACACTACATGATTACATCAATTGCAGATTGATACAGACCATACACCCATTTTTGGGAGCACAATCACCATATAACATACATGTACCTAATTGTAAGTAATTAAGAAAATATACACACTTCAGCAAAAATAGAAAACCTTACCCAAGCCCCTATAATTATTACAGGATGAAGAAATGCAATTCGAAGAAGACCAAGGAAAGATTATGCAGAGGTAAACTACAAAAGTGTAGCATCAGCAATATCATAAGTGGTCCATCCCATGTGGTAGCTTGCTTTGGTAAATATGAGGAAACATAGATATGCCAAGCCAAAACATGATCACCATAAATCATCGGATATCCATGCAAATAAGGGCTCATGGGTCAGAAGTGTCTGAAAAGAGATCTCTGAGATCCATTAGGACATGAATATTACTACATAGTAATACCACTGTCTTAAAACATATTAGATAAAAACACAATGTACCTCCCTCTAACTTTATTTAATTTACCGAATTCAAAGTCATGCCTGAAGGAAGTGCTTTAAGTATTCTAAAAACAATTTTACTTCAGCTGGCATGGTGGATTTTTGTTATCTGACTTTTCATAAAGGAAGAGTTATGGAAAAATAATGTTATGGTAGCTTGAAATCCTTCAGATATATTTCCAGAGATTTTCAAACTTTTGGTTTTTACTTATCTGAAAAGATACCTTGAAGTCCAGTCACCTACAGGCAATCAGCTTAAGATTTACATAGTACTGCCCAAATTAGCCTTAGTCTTAAAACATGGAGTCTTGAGGTCACAGAAGTTGCAAGATCAACTGATGCATCCATCATTCCTTGGAACTTGATGGTCCTGCAAAGATAACACTTGGCCATGAATTTGGCTTCCGGGTGGCCACTTCCAAGGACAGAATGACAGTAACTGCGGCTAAAATATGAGGTAGAACAAAATGTAATCGAATCAAGGAGTCCCAACTGAAAGTGATAAGGTCGGCCTAGCCTACATATTAAGGCTTAGATCAGTAAATTACTTCATCTCACAACAACACACATACAGTAGAACAGCAGAATTGATTTTTTTTGCTCACATTTATCACATTGCATTCGCATCTGACACTTCTCATACTTATGCGGATTGTTCTGAGTACAATTTCATTTCAGTAAGGAAAATTTTCTGACTCTAAACCCATATTTCATCAACCCGGTGGCCTTATTTCTGTCAGTCATCAAAATTACAGTAGTACTAAATTGCTATGTGATAACCAGAACCAAATTATGCTAAGTGAGGTTTATGACAATTGTTAAAGGTTCGGCATTAGGGTGTCCCAAAAAAAGTGCAAGTCTGAAATTCGTTGAGGCTAACCTCTAAATGTGTTATATAGCCCCTCTCAGACTCCCATGTAAAATTTCAGCTCATTTGAAGGTGTTTTAGATGTTGCTCAAGAGCCCCAAAGATAGATAGGGGTTTAACATTGAATTTTGATGAGAAAATTGCTATTTTCGCCAATATCCCAGAAATTATCAGTTTCAGTCCACCAAAAAACACGGATTGTTGATACAAAGATGTATAAATTATTCTGCACACTGTGTTACCAATTTCATATGTGTACCTCATTTGGTTCTTGTGTTATTGGCAAATACATAATATTTTACATGAAAAATTGACGCCAAGGCGAAGCACCTTTCTTGATGAAAATTAATTGCAGTCTAATTTTGAATTTAAACTTGAGACAATCACATATTGGTTCCATAGTGTGACAGATACAAGAAATGTCTCACAATCTGTTTCAGACTATTGAAACAACCTCAGAAGTTTTTTTTTAAATCACAGGAAATCGTGTAAGTAAGAATATCCCATATATGTAGATTTTCTCAATGCCCAAGCAAGTTAAAAATACAAATTGGCACCACAATTTGCAGAATAATTTATACATCTTCATATTAACTGTCCATGTGTTTGGGTCGACTGAAACTGATAATTAGTGAGATATTGGCAAAAATTGCCATTTTCGCATGAAAATTCAATGTTAAACTCCTATGTATCTTTGGGGCTCTTGAGCAACATCTAAAACACCTTCAAATGAGCTGAAATTTTACATGGGAGTCAGAGAGGGGCTATAGAACACATTTAGAGGTTAGCCCCAATGAATTTCAGACTTTCACTTTTTTTGGGACACCCTATTCGGCATGCATGACATTCATGTTGCAATATAATGTTGATCATCTTAACAGAGTGAATCAAACATTCTAGCACATGATAGCATATTTAGTACGATCTGTGAAAGGGAACTAAAAGCAAATGTTTTACTTTATCATCAGTATCACTATTGGTATGGTAAGCGTTTTTAACAGTGTGAGCTTTGCGTTGGCAGGAGGCATGTAGAAGACCTTTCCAAACCTCTGCTCAGTCATCGATGAGATTGGATTACATTGGACAACATAGGATCCTTAATCCTTGGTCCAACTTTTAGATCTGCCAGGACTTGCAGCTTCACAATAAGATGGATAAGGGGACTCATCAGTGGATGGCCATGCCTATCTTGCCAATAAACTAACTTTATCATAAATGCAAACACGACAACAGAGGGAAAAATGGCCACTTTGTGCAGATATTTAAAAAAAATTACAAATTGCAAATATCATGCTTGATTATGATACAGAAAATCATTTAAATCATAAAAATTTAAACAAAATAAAGTTATCCTTGTGAAACACAATCGATATAGGGTTTCTAAGAGTGCTTCCAAACCCCAGCCTTATTTATATCTTTCCTGTTGTTGCACAATTACAAAATCAGAAGGCTGAACTAGATTAGGAGATGCATGTTGTTGGTTGATATGTGGGTGGTTGCAATGTAGGTTAAGAAGACAAGAAAATTGGCTATCAATCTTGATCTCCATTAATCTGTTACATGGTGGCATGTAGCAAAATGATTGCTTATCAAGCTCTGCAAATAATCAATACATGGTGGGGAGACTAATACAAACCCATGCTCTATGTTTGTGTGGCACAATTGGGTTGTATCATGTGAAATGCTGACTTATTTCAACAAATTTGTAGAGCATTGGCTGATATCTCAACTTGCTGGACTGTTAAAATATAACCTTAATTTTTTCAGGTACTCCCCCAAAACACAAGAATATCATTGAGTTAGATTCATATTATTTCTTACTTCACAGACATTTCAACAATCATTAAAATTATCAATTATTAACTTTAGTGCTGTCAGGCCAAAACCATGGCTGCCTCCAGGTTGGAAGAACAACATGGCCGGCAATTAAATGTGTTTCTCAGGATGTCAACTAGTAATTATTTTTCAGTTTGTGCTGAACTGTAATGGAAAGGATAGTTTAACAATCCAAATGCAGCAAATTGCTCTCGCTTACCACTCTATAATGCACCATATTTATAAACTCCAGAATGGCCAGCAACGGCTTGGTCTGATCGTTTCACATGTATGCCAACTGGCAGCTCGATGATGGCAGGACTCGTGGCCTGATGTTGCTAACATTGGACAAAATTGGCTGACATCAGGCTCCTAGCGTGGGTTGAAAGATTGAGACAAAGTAACAAAACCTAGAACAGGGCCATGCAACAGTAGACCGTCATACTGAAGAAATCCAACACATTACAAGATCACATTGCAGTTTGGTGTAGACCATAGATATATTTTTGGGAGCATAATCACCATATAACATACACGTATGTAATTGTAAGTAATTAAGAAATACAAACTTCAGCTAAAATAGAAAACCTTATCCAAGCCCCTATATTTCAGGATGAAGAAATACAATTCGAAGAAAACAGAGGAAAGATTATGCAGAGGCAACTGCAAAAGTGTAGCATCAGCAAAATAATGAGTGCTCTATCCCATGTGGTAGCTTGCTTTGGTAAATATGAAGAAAAATAGATATGCCAAGGCAAAACATGATCACCATAAATCATCGGATATCCATGCAAATAAGGTCTCATGGGTCAGAAGTGTCTGAAAACAGATCTCTGAGATCCTTTTAAAAGGACATGAATATTACTACATAGTAGGACACTCTGTTTTAAAACATATTAGGAAAAAAACCAATGTACCTCCATCTTACTTTACATAATTAACCAAATTCAAAGTCATGCCTGATGGAAGTGCTATAAGTATTCTGAAAACATTTTTTGGCTGAAATAGTGGAATTTAATTATCTGACGTTTCGTAAAGGAAAAGTTATAGAATAATATGGTAGTTTGAAATCCTTAGCAAACACTTCCAGAACTTTTCGAACTTTATTTATGTTTTGGCTTTCACTTATCATTAAAGATACCCAGTCAACTACCAGGCAATCAGCCTAAGATTTACTGCCAAATTTTGCCTTAATTTGTAAGGCATGGTGTCCGTTCAGAGTCTAGAGGTCACAGAAGTTACTGTTTTAAGATCAACTGATGCATCCATCGTTCCCTGAAACTTGATGGTCCTGCGAAGATAACACTTGGCCATGAATTTGGCTTCCGGGTAGCCACTTCCAAGGACAGAATGACAGTAACTGTGGCTAAAATATGAGGTAGATCAAAATGTAAAAGAATCAAGGAGTCCCAACTGAAAGTGATAAGGTAGGCCTACATATTAAGGCTTAGATCAGTAAAGTACTTCATCTCACAACAACACAGACCCAGCAGATCCGTAGAACTTAATTTTTTGCTCACATTTATCACATTGTATTCGTGTACGACACTTCTCATACTTGTACGGATTGTTCTGAGTACAATTTCATTTCAAAAGGGACAGTAACTGTTCAGAATTTATGACTGGGGGGGGGGGATGGGAGTTCTATGCAACATTAAAATTCCCTAAATTTCTGACACATTTGTATCCTGCACAATTTTCCGAGAGTAAAAATTCTGAAATTTCTGAAGTTATGATGTACTGTTGACGCACTTAAAGGAAGGTCCCTGGGAAATTGCATTAGTCAGCTGAGGTTAGTTGAAGTCAAGTGAAGTCAGAGTTTTACAATTTAGCTGACTGGTCAGTTGAAGTTCTTGCCAAGCAAGTCAGAGTTGTAACTCTGACTGACTTCGGGGTCCAGTTTCAGTGATACAATGCATTTTAGTACATACTCTCTCAGGTTCTCGCAGGGCTGAGGGCCTAAATACATCAACACAGATTGCTGTTTTTGTGTACTCACCAGATTAATGGCCACCAGATTCACGCCACAAGGCTTGTGCCTTGCCTGCAGCAATTCTGTTTGTATATGTACCAAATATATCCTACAAATACTGTGTGTGCTGAAATTTGATATAAAAAATCTTTTGCTCAAGACTGTTTTGGCAGGATGAGGGTTATGCGTTATAACCTAAGTATTTTTGGGTTCTTGTCAAGTTTTTGTAATCATCATAATATTCCAAGAAACGGCGATTACTGATCATTCCTGTTGATTTTCATTTACTGATTTAAAAGCTTATATTTTGCAATTATGTGTTTTCTGAAGTTGATCCTATTTGCATTGTATCTTCTCAGATTAAAGAACAAAAGTTAGGTACATATAGTCATACCACCAAACTGGCTGAAGTTATTCAGGCCCTTAGATCACAAAAAGCTCATTTGAGGTAGAGTGAAGCGATAAGGCCTAACATTGTTTATTTTTGCACTGCTTATACTTAACCGGACAGACTGGGACCACAGTGAAGAGGCGGGTTGTGCTCTTGGCACAGGATGAAACGTCTAACTTGGGTTGCTTGGACAGTGAGTCGAATTAATAACACATCCTGTAGTGACTTTATTGCCAGTCCACAGTTAGATATGGCAATTCAGAAAGCTAATGACAAGATTGCCTCAAATCAGCTGCATAGCTCGGGTAGGCGAGGATACAATGTCATTGTGCATTGCCATGCCCCAAGTTTAAGGGCAAGCTCGGCAAGGTAATTGAAATATATCTAATCAAAGACTTGGGGCTGAACCTGATATTCTATGCTGTATAATATATACCACACAAAATTTACTCAACATGTTAAGATTATGCAGTATATCTTACTGAATGCTTGATTCTGGTAAGATAAATTTTCTGACCATAACCATAACCTCTGCTTCTTAGGGCAGTATATTTTGATAACTGGGAATGATACTGGCAAATGTGATAAACAAATGACCATATTTTTGTTAGTTATATGTGGTATGGTGTAAAACTGTAAATATACAAATGAAGTAAACAGAACTGCTTTCTTGAGAAGCAAACAGGATCCTGAACTTCTCTTGCTCCAGTAAGCACCCTGCTGACATTTCTCTTGCCTGATCAAATGTAAGATATAGATGTCATATGTCTTTTTCCCACCACTATAAATCTTTCTGTTCTTTTAAGTGTGATGAAATCCTCCATCTATGGAATCTAGAACTGTACTGCGAACTGTTCAGATATCCTTATACAAATGTATCATTATGTTTGTGCCAAAAAAGCCTTCAAACTTTACATATTCATTTTGTATTTTGAATCGTACTATTGGGTGATGTCTGCAATGCACAATCAAACATCGCAATCAGTTTTTGTAATATCCTTGAACAAAATTGTTATAAAGACTATCGGGACACATACAATAATGTGTTTCCAAACTTGCAAGGCCCCATATTTCGCAAAAGCTGCAATGTAAGGATAGGATAAGCTTTTAAATTGCTTTGAGAATATCACATTTTGTGGTTTTAATGGATAAGTCTACAAAACATCATCCTAGATGCTTTGTTTAAGGTTGGTTTCCATCTCTGGATGCACTATTCCTCATCAAATTTTACAGCATATTTATTGCTGGGCTGAACGCTTTTTTTGCCAAGACGACGAAAGAATATCAGAAAAAAAAAGTTTGTATATTAATCAATTCTATATTTTTGGCAACCTCTGTGTTTGTCTTCAAAAATGCAAGTCCTTTTGTTTTGGAAAGTGATTTTTAGACTTGGTTCCGGATAACGATAGATCGTCCAATTTGTATTGTTTTGTTTGATTCATATTATAATATAATTTTGTTGAAAATGGAAACACAATGTTGAGGTTTTTGAATTGTGAATGTTGCCACAACATTGCTTCCTAATATCAAAATTATCTTAAAGACTTAAAAAGGTTGTGACAATGTAATTTTTAACATACAATTGTACATAATCTTCACAACGTTGCTGTAACATGGATGTGCCCAGTGGAATCAAGCTATATATATTTTATTTTTTTTTTAACCATGGGCCCAACTCAGTGAAAGCATATCAAGGCCGATAACCCTTCTAACCCGGATTACAACTTGTCCCTATTGGGCAAAATTATATTTTTTATTGCTAAGATGGCACCTAGGCAGTTGGGTGGCTGTGTGATTAGATTAAGTTGAATCTTTCTGAGTTGGACCTACCGATGTACTTGCTAAGATATATCATTCTATAGTCAGATTGGACAGGGTCCTGAGCAGCAGATTGCCCTGCCTGTCATCTCTGCCAAACCAAGTTCAGATGTGTAAATCCTTTGAGCAGTTCTTGAGCATGACTGGAATATTAAATAACAGCAGGAAAAGGAGGTTCCGTCAGTTAAAACTGCTTCATTCTAACCTGACCAAGCAGTATCCGAGAAATGTTAATGTGGAAACTTTTTTAAACTCCGTCTTCGTTTGCACCTGTGCACCAATATTACAGATGATTTCACAAATGTAGACACTGAGTCTGAATTTGATTTTTTTTTCTAGGACATGCATTCTGTAGGGAAAGATTATGTCATACAGAATAAATGTCTTAGAAAAAAAAAATTCAGATTCAGGCTCAATTTCTACAATTATGAAATAATGTGTTAGTTAAAATCTAGCCTGGCGAGTACTGTGTATTACAGCTTTATCCAATTTAAAGCACCACCTGTCAATGTGGATATATAACTCCCAATTTTGTTGGTGGAATTGGACCTCTTCGGATAAATTGTTTTCTATCCAGTCCGTGAATGTACCCATTGATCTGCATGTGGAATGCAGAAGCATCTGAAAAGCTTGTATCACTCCATCACACAGTGTTTTCGCAGGAAAATGTGGAGCTGTCAAGAGCAGAAAGAGTGTGTTTGTAAGACCAATTCAGGAGAACTGACACAGCTTCAGCTGAGCTAGCCCTTCTTTTGGGGGGGGGGAAGTAATTTAAGAAAATACTTCTTTGAAATTCTTTGGGTAAACTACCAGTGAGGTTCGCTTTTGGTCATTTCTGAAATTATTTTATAAATGTTTTGACTTTCACTTCTTTTACAATTACTGGGGATTCCTATCACCCACTAGCCAATCAGCTGAAGATTTAATGCCCATACGTGCCGTAATTTGTGAGGGAGGTTGTCCCATCAGAGTCTTAAGGTTACAGAAAAGGTTTAGCAGCTGATGCAATCGCAAAGTTCCTTCAATCTTATGGTTTGTGCAAGATGATGTCAGTGTGTTGAAATATATATGTGAATGGTATTAGCATATCACAATGCACTGCTGATAATGTGTTTAAGAAAGTAAGACAGCATGACATTCATTGCTGTTAGAATATGATTAAGGTAGATAATTCGAATTTATCAGTGTTAAGTAAAAAGAACTGCATCATCTGTTCTATTTCATCTGAAACCAAAATGATTGGTGTGATTATCTTCGAATAAACAAGTGCAGGTAAATGTGTCTGCTTCATATTGAGTAAGTGAAACACAAAACAGCCTTGAAAGACGGGCGATACAAGTTTCCGGGAAACATAGTAAAGCAGCTTCTTGTGACGCCTGTGGAAACTTTCCAATCTCTGGCCTTTTATACTTCAAGATGGCAAGCCACTATAGACTGTATAGTAATTAAACTTCACCTACACATAGGTGAAGTTTCTTGTAATCGGTATTATTTTTCTTTTTATCTTTCCGACAAACCTCTTCGGAAAATTATCAAAAAATTCATATACATGGTCTACAATGACCTTATTAAAAATTCTGAATATGAGTGACCTTGACCTATTTTTCAAGGTCACAGAGCCTTACAAGGTCGAATTTCACAAAACTTCAAATGCATGTAGGTCATCCGGTTATTACCGGATTTCACTTTCCTGTACATGGAAATGTCCTAGAAATTTTCTACACAGCTTGACCTACTTTCATGAAAGTAGGTCAAGGTCACATTGCACAAAGTCCGTTTTCATGGTTTGAGGTTGATCGCGGGATCTCAAAATCCGTAAGTCGTAGAGTCTTACCGATGGTGCCAAAACGTGCCCAAACTCACGGGACATCTGCCCAACTCTTTATTTACCATGTGCAGTACCGGGTTTTTGAGTTCCGTAATTTTAAAGTCATACCGCGTCACCAAAACCTGTGACCTTGAGAATTTTACCTTGAAATATCGATGTTAGGTAATAACATGTCATAGTAAACCCCCCCAAACATACACCTAATAAGCCCAAACTGACCTTTAAATTTGACCTTGACCTCATTTTTCAAGGTCATTTGACCCAAAAAAGTTTGAAAAGGTGCAATTTTCAGCAATTTTTTTACCATGTTATTTTTAAGATATCAGCGTGATTCACAGGTGACAGATGAACATTGGCCTTTTTATTTATAATATCTAATCATATTTTAATTACCTCTGTCCCCGGATTTATGAAAATTTTTTAAATATTGCTAACCAACAAATGTTAAAAAATGACACATTTCCCCGTTCTTGACAAGTAAATATTGATTGTACAAGGTTACAATGCATGGCTGACCCCCCCTTTTTCACACAATGCCATAATGAAAATCATGTTTATTTTGACCTACAAAATGTTTTTCAAGGTCAAACTCAAGGTCAGACATGACAAAAAATTTTACATTTTTGACATTTCATATTTTTTAACATAGAAGGAATCAAGATATTGTTACAAAAATGGTAGACATACTTGCTACAATACTCTAGAGGTTTCCCGTAAATTGTCAAGGTCCTCGGATTGACTTACGTTGCACTGTAAAGGTCAAAAGGTCAAAAAACGAGTGAAAAATTTATGATTTTTTTTCACATTTCTCGAAGATAGCGTCATTTCAAACGGCCGTAGCTCCGGTCCTAATGAAGATAGACAGAATCTGAAAACAGATTTGGAAAGCCCACATTCTCCTCTAGTTTTCATTTTCTGAACATTTTGTCGTAGCTCTGACGGTTAAAAAGATCGCCGGACCCTGAAAATTTCATGTTTTTTTTCGAATTTTCACAATATATCATTATTTTGACAAGGAAGGAATCATCTTTTTTTTATCAACCTGCCTGGACCTCTTTGTAACATCTGTTTACATAATCCTGGCAAATTATATATGTTTTCATTGAACCGTTTGGTTATACAGTGATTTTAAGTTAAAAACTACAGTTTTTCAGGTATTTCTAAAGTTCATGTTCCTGAATTGTACCATAAGTTCAATCTGCGATAACTCCGGTTCTAATTAAGATACAGAGAATCTGTAAACAGATTTGAAAAGGCCAAACTCTCCTCTAGTTTTGATCTTCTGAACATTTTGTCGTAGCTATGTCGGTTTAAAAGATCGCAGGACCCTGAAAATTTCATGTATTTCGGATGGTCAAAGAGATCACATGACTCTGAAAAATCGATGTTCTCAGAAATAGCAGAAGATGTACTGGTGGATGTACTGGTGGATGTACTGGTGGATGTACTGGTGGATGTACTGGTGGATGTACTGGTGGATGTACTGGTGGATGTACTGGTGGATGTACTGGTGGATGTACTGGTGGATGTACTGGTGGATGTACTGGTGGATGTACTGGTGGATGTACTTGTTCATGTACTGGTTCATGTATGGCTGATGCACTGGTTCATGTACTGGTTTATGTACTCGTTTTTCTGTGCATACTTGCATGTACTCAATGTACAGGAAACATTCTTGTATTCTTGTCTGTATGCATGTTACATAATTATGTATGATTCCTGTGTACTTTTCCATGTACCTTTTACTTGCTCATCTACTTGTGTCTGTTCAAGTTACTGGTACTACAGTAGGTGAAGTTTTGTTACCGCTCGCGGTTACGTCTACTAGTTTCTAGTTGTTATTCTCTAGTGCAAGAGTGTCTATAAGGACGTAGTGTACTTCTGAGTGAGGCTTGAATGTAACTTAAATGTAAGAGATAATGTACATGTAGTTCCTGTATTGCCGTAATGCTTCTGTCCTGAAATCCCCTGAAGGGATGAAATTGCCACTGCTCTGGCCTGAACCAGCCCAGTGTGGAAGTTCTAATCATATGTACATTGCATTAATGACATCGTAGATATGCACAACGGATCGTTTTTCCAGTTAAATTGAACATTCAACATATTTGTCAACCAGCTCTCTTGTCTGGCACAAGGCAGCTCAGGCTGATTTTGAGCCGCCTTTTTCTTGCGTATTCGTGGTAGACCAGCCAGGCAAATGATGTAGGCCAAAGGAAAAAAAAATTGTTGCTTATTTTTCCCATCTGCCATACTATACATATATTACTGACAAAGCATGTGCACAGGCGGTGCTGCAACTCTAACTGAGTGCTTGTTGAGGCCTGTTTCTGTATAAGTCAGACTGCAAGTCATTTCAACAAAATTTTGATACATTTTAGTTCGATCAATAATTGCTCCCGAAATCTGGTAAGGGATTTATGACTCTAAAAATTTTAAACATTGTCTCAATTTTTTCGACTCCGATACAAATTTCTAACATACTCCATGTTTTTGGAGAACTTTTGTGCATACTTCTATTCCAAGAATGCTGGCAAAAGGGACAAAGGTTTATATTATTTTATGTTTTCCACAGAGACAATTTTTTTAAGCAAAAAATCTAATTAATCTAATTTTTCAGCTGCTTTTCTGAGAAACATGCTGAAACATACAAAGAACTGCTGTAGTTCTTTACTTGTACTTTGTATAAATGTACCATGGTGCTTCATTTGTGAAACTAAATTGCTTCTTGTTAGATTGAGGGATGTACTTGAATTTAAATGTGAAATTTTGAACTCCATCCGTTTGATTACTGACTTCTCAAATTAAAAAAGCCACAAGTAGACAGAAGGGAAGCTCAAGCAACCTGAATCATTAGCCTTCATGTGTTGCCAAATTTTGTGGATCAGCATTCTTTTTACCAACACCAAGACACCAGCTAACCCAAAATGTTAATTGCTTTAGTTCAGTCAAGTATAAGGAAGAGCAATTGCACAATCTTTAATCAAATATGAACTGGTCTTTATTTCATAAAGTACACAACATCCATCAATTAGAACATCAAATTGCACAACTACATTATATAGGCATTTATGTTTATCAAATTTCATCAGTATGTGTGCAATAGGGGCGGAGTCCTGGGCCAGAAATGATCTTTTCACCAGTCGAGGACAAAATTTCGCCAAAGCGATTACAATATCTTCTTTGAACTTTGTTCGCTTCAAAGGTACAAAGGATCACGGTGGTCGGTTACATGTATGCCAAACATCCAAGAGTGTGGTGCATGTGGCAATTTAAAATGCCCGTGTTTGGAAATAATATGTGACATATGCATGCATTCTTGGCATTACTTACAAGATATAACAGTTTTGAAATTCTGCATTCCTTAAGGTGACAGATGTCATATCACTATATGTCATGAATGAGTGACATTTACAGTTGTGAGAAAATGGCCAGCCAATATCTTATATTGGATGGCAGTGAAACAATAGAAATGTCAGTTGGATATTTACTGAAGGAAGTGTCTTCATGGATCGCATTTAAATCTCAAGCTGGGAGCTGTGGTTTGATCTCAGCATAATGACACTCTGGTACTGATATTCTCTTCCAAGCTGATGTTGAACTGATCAGGTACAACTGAAAAGTTATCCTAAAATGTATTCTAATCTAACTTACCGGAATTTGTTATTAAAATATCTGACAGTTAATTGACCATGTTTATATGTGTATTTTTCTTCACAGAAAAGTTACAAAGACAAACTTGCAGTGAGCCATAAACTTGCAAAAGCAACTTCCTATCCATTAGCAGCATTTTGAAATACATGTAGCTAACAGCACTTTACACAGTCAATATTTGTCATTTGCCAAATAGGAAAGCAAGCAATGACAGTGTTACAATATTGTGATATTTCCACAAATTCATCAATAATGCCATCATCAGATCACAACTATCCTTGGCCTTGTTGATTGTGTAAAGATAATGGAAATTTGA
This sequence comes from Platynereis dumerilii, assembly GCA_026936325.1. Lineage (NCBI taxonomy): Eukaryota > Metazoa > Annelida > Polychaeta > Phyllodocida > Nereididae > Platynereis > Platynereis dumerilii. Next base: position 10,553,385 of record JAPTHN010000001.1, read on the forward strand.
CATTCATATCTTACAACAACATAAAGATGTGGTAAGTCGATTGACACAGAAAGTATAATGCTAGAGGTTATCATTATGGTAAATATATCGTCCGCAATAGATATCATTCATGTCTATGACATGTTTCATATCAAATTTCCGCATAATTATATTCACAGGTTTTTATCAGCTTACAGACCACGCATGACAAGTGCTCACAAAATTACACTGGCATGTTCCTTGTGAGGTCATATCCCTACCCATGCTAGTTATTCTCTATAACTCATAAGCAATTTGTGAGGTAATATCCCATACTTTCAATGCAAACACACCAAGTCACCTACTGAGTGAGAGCACTCATCAATGAGGTCATAAGTTACTCAATGACAACTTGACAGTTCATTTCAAAGCAATGGATGGGACCTGTTGTGAGGTCATTGATTTCTACTAGCAGCTGAATATAATTATACTTACATGTAGTACTCGTCATTTGGCGACTGTCAGTTGTGTCAAGGAAGACATAAATTGAAGTCACTGAGACTTTATTCAGTTTACAACACCAATCTGTGCAATTGTTTTAAGCCCCAGAGGTGCCCCTTAAAGTGCAACTGAATGAATATCTTGTTGCAGAAGTGGAACCTCCTCATCCTGCTCAAGAATTCTAGACATGTTTAGCAGTTTCTCAACAATGAGGGTTACTCAAAGGATTTAGACATCTCTTGCCTGAGATGTCAGACAGAGCTATATGTGCTACAGTACTCATTTAAATATACAAAACCTGCAGGTTCATCAGGCGTCTAAGAGTCATAAGTCCCAAACGCATTGACAATAACGCTGAGGTTTGAAAGGGCGACAGGCACAAAATCAGCAGTATAGGTTACCTCTTTACATTAAATGCCAAACTGTGAAATAACAACGCTTTATTATTTGTAATTTTTGTCAATGTTCATATTCTAATTAATTGCGTTTCAGATTACATCCAAAACATCGAATCAATTACTGCTTTCTTTTCAAATCAGTTTTCTGCTTGCAAGCCAATGAAAAGATGGACAAACTGAGGTTTTTAAAAACTTCACCAGTCCTCCTGACTTGCCTGCACTTTCAACAGCTCTGCATGGTGCAGTACTGTCACACCTTTGAACTGAAAATTATGACCAAATTTAGAGAGTTGGGACACTGCATAAATGAAATGACACGATTGAAATTACAACCAAAAACTGTATTTTGTATGCGTTATTCCCCTTTTATTTTGGCACTTGCAGAATTGAGTTTAAATCTTTTAAATGTTCCATACAAGAAACTTCCCCAAAAGAATGTATGAGCCAAGAATGAAGATATGCCAAGGAAATTATTACTGCGCACGAGGTTAATTGAATGTCCTTGAATATAAGGAGTCCTAATCATTAACTCAGATATGAGCAGGAAAGATACCACTATGGGGGCAAAAGATACCATAATTTGCAATTATTCCGGCATATGCATATATAAATGCATGTATAATGTATCTTTTATATAAGCTGTTTCCAATCTCATCGGTATCTCTTTAATCCTGTTACGTGGATGTTGCAATATATAGTATTGCCCAATGCCCATACTTTACATAATAGAATTATTATATCTTGGGTGATTCAATAATCATAATAATAATTTTATGACATGTCACAATCTCACGGATTTCTTGCTGCTTAGATATAATCAATCAAGTTTGATTCGAGCTCCGCCTGTGACCTATGGATATTTATGTTATGCCCCTATCAAGTGCACACTTAAAGAATTAATTCACTTGAAGTAAATAGAACATATCATCCATGCATTCACAATCGGCAACATATAGTCCTGTGACTCCTGTCTTGGGCTCCTTGTTTTTAAATCAGACATATGCCATTCAGAGACAGAAGAAAATACAATATGATAACTAATTAGTGTTGTATGTGTCTTCCTTCCATTATCCCTAGTCCTGTCATAACAGTATGTATCAAACATGCACCACTTTGCACCAGTTAGGTCACATCCCTTACTGTGCTTCCTGTACTCTGTTATTCCTCTGATAGTCAGTTTGGTTATTATGCAGTTTTGTTTCTATGTTGGGTGACGTTGTTGGTTTTTTTTTCTTAAGAAAAACTTTTTTCAGTTGTAACATCCTTTTTCCAATGAGTTCTTATCATCCATTGTGCGTGAACATGCCTATTGTAATATTATGTGTACCCCATATATATCTTCTCTTGAAAGTAGAAACCTTCTCAGGTAGAGAACCTTTGGAGCTCACCAGAATGACACTTTTTCTGAGGATATTGTTTACTCTCCCCATAATGCATCACTTCAAGGTCCATACACAATACTACTGTGCGTGAATTATATCACGAACTGTTCTAATCAGACTCATCTTCATCCTCCATGCAGACATTTTCTTATTGCTCAGACAAAATTGTTTCAGTTGCTTATGTATGTCTCATCATATCAAGTTAGCCAACCGTAAAACATAAATCGACCGCTCGGCGAAAAAAGGTACTTAGTGCCATTGAAATATAATGGCATTAAGTCCCTTTTTGTGCCGAGCAGTCAAAATACAGGATGCAAAGCCCCAATCATTTGTCAATCTGTGTCATCACATTGATCAACTATCATACCTAAGAAACCTGGGCCATCCGAACTTATTTATATATTGGCTTACCGTTTAGCTTTAGCTTTATAGGGTTGTCGGAAGCAGGCTTAGTAGCCTCTATTTCCAAATCATATTTCTTATCCATATAGTCAGATTAATTCAAGAAATGTCATCCGTTGGGCATTTTCAACTGGATCAGAGATCAGAAAGATATCAATGTAATTTCAATTTTAATTTGACAGAATCCATTAAAAGTGAAATCAACCGCTCTGCATGCACAGGCTTTAGTTGTGAAAGTAATGAAAGACAGGTGAAACTTATATATTTAAAATTGAGCTATGTTGCATTAATTATGTTCCTATAATCCTATATTGCTTGTTTTACTTATGTGGTCAATCATTTCACTGGTTGAGAAACACTGGTAACTGAACACATTTGGATAACTCACAAACATGACAGTTTACTTACTCTTCCTACTTCTTGGTTAGATGAAATCCAAATATCACCGCTCTACCATTATGATGGGCGAGAACTTACATTAACTGAGTTGTCTTTTCTTACATCCTTTACTTTTCATTATATGATTTTTTTTCTCTTTTGCTTGTTTCTTTTGTCATCTTTACCAAAAATTCTCATTATTATTTTTTTTCCTTTAATCTGAGTTTCTTTGATGAGGGAGATGCTCCTTTGTATGCTCTTTTCTATATATTTTATATAATCTTCTTATAAGGTCTTATGCAACTTATCTTATTTTAGAACAGACTTGCAAATCACCTCATTTTTCAATGGTTGGAGATCTTAGAATTTTACTTGTCATCTGCTTTTAATCGTATCTTGAACAGATGATGACAATTGTGTTGTGTGCTGATATGACCAAAACACTCTCTTACGTGGTCTGTCGTCTGTAGATTTAATGATTGATGTCCTTTGGATTCAATATCTGCTAATAAGACTTGTACTTCAACAACCCAGCACATTGTCGCATGGCCTCATCTCACCACTTACAAAGAGTTCCACAACCAAGTCATGGTGTATTTCCATGAGTTAAAGAAAGAATTTATTCCCACCACATGACAGGACTAACATTTTTATTCACATGTGTCCGTCCATCCGTCTAGTTGTACATCTGTCAGTCTGTCAACAAGATTAAGGGAAACTTACAGCATGTATTTACATGAAAACTGCAGGATTTATCCAATCACCACGACCAAGAACTGGTCTGAACTCCAAATAGTGAATATATATGTACAAGACCACTTCGACTAATCTATAATTGCTGCGTATCGTGATATTACGAATAATGGTTTAAGGCTGGTCTGTCAGTCTCTCAGTTAAAAATACTCTTCCACAGAAGAGTAGAAATTGACGTGAATGGTGAAATTTATAATTCAAACAGCTGTCGAATTTTTTATTTTCTGGGGTTACAAACTGTAATACATTTGTTGAAAGTCTTAGTCCAGGAGCAATCACCCTCCCGTGGATGATTTTTGAGGGCATGTAGAGACCTATGTCAATGTGTTGCTAGCACCCTAGGCTATCAAAAAATGGTTGTCGGCACTTTGGCAATTACCTGTGGTTGCCATAGCAACCATTTCTATGTAGAAAAAACAATCAGAAAATAAACAGACATTGTCATATTTATTGGCTATTCTTAAGAAAGTCAATGGCAAAACCAAAAAATGTTGTATTCAGCCATATTTGGGACTAAATTATGCTATTCTTATTATCTAAAATATTGACATTGGTGAAAAAGGTTAAAGGTTGGTTTGGGGGAAAAGTCCAAAAATTGATAAATTTGTTATAACAACTGTAAATCTTTCACTCCACAGGAAGCACAGATAGTAGAAAGACATATTTTTTCACATGATTGTATGCTCATGACTTCCCTCTACAACTTCCCAAAATTGCCGACAATCAGTTTTAGACACCCCAGGGCCCAAGGAATTCATTGGTATATGTCGGCAACCCCCCTCAAAAAACGACCTACCAAACCCAGAAATGGGGTGCTTGCTCCTGGACTATCTGGCTTAATTTTTATCTCTCCTTTGAATGTTTATTCATCATGTTGTTTTCAGATTAAGCCAAATCGGTTTAATTTAGTCTTGAGTCTAAACTTGAGTACAGTGTAAATCAAGAAGCAAGTTTCTTCATTAGAGTCGACGAATGACGAGTACTTACATTAAGCTCTCGGTAGACATCAGTGACCTGACAATAAGCCCTATCAATTGCATTGAAATGAACTGTCAGTTTGTCTAAGAGGAGCTCATGACTTCATTGATGAGTGGTTTGATACGTTTAATTACTTTTTCTAATAGCATTGCAAGTAGAGGATATGACCCCACAATTGCATATGACTCATACAGAATAACATGGCAGGGACCATTTTTTGACCTCACTTGTAATTTGTCTACTGTACTTCCAAGGTTAAATATTAAGTATGTCCCCAATAGATGCAAGATGCAAGATTAAACATAGGCTGCGCAGCAGCAAACCTTCAGCGAATAACACCTTTAGAAGATTACAATAATATCATAAAATTGGTGCGTTTACGAAATTGCTTATAGGTATGCAATAGCGGTCGAGTAGTGGCCTTCCATTATCTCAATTTTTCCAATGATTCATAAAGTGTTATACGCATCAAAAAGCACTGCTAAATTGCATAGGTGATTTGTTTAGAAAAATGCATTACTGTATATGCAATAGTGGGGAAGTTTTGGCTCCGATATAAAAAAAATTCTTTTAAATATTTTTTCTCAATATTACAAAAACTATAGAATAGCCATCTGTCAGACCATGAAAAGGCACAACTAGACCATACAAGCCATATGTGTACCAAATTTCATCCATGTATTTGGAATAGTGACCGGATGTTGGGCCAGAAACAAAATTAATAATTTTTATGTTTTTTTCAATATTTGAAAAAGTATATAATATTTTACATCAGACCTTTCAAAAGGCACAACTAGACCATATTGACCATATGTGTACCAAAGTTTATCCATGTACATGCAATAGTGAGCGAGCCTTAGCCCAAAAAACAAAAAAAATATGTTTTTATATTTTTTCTCATTTTTTCAGAAAGTACAGAATATCTGTCAATGAGACCATGAAAAGGCAAAACTAGATCATATAGGCCACGTGTGTACCAAATTTCATCCATGCACATGCAATAGTGACCGAGCCTTGGCCCGGAAACGAAAAAAAAAATATTTTTATATTTTGTTAATTATTTCAAAAAGTATTTAAGATCTATTCATCAGACCATCAAACGGCACAACTAGACCATACAGGCTAGATGTGTACCAAATTTCATCCCCATACATTCAATAGAGGCTGAGTGCCGGGCCGGAAACGATCTATCCGCCCGCCGCCCGACCGCCCGCCCGCCCGCCCGGCGGACGGACAGCACTTTTACCCAAGTGATTACAATACCTTCTTCGAACTTCGTTCGCTGAAGGTAAAAATCCTACTTCAGCAAGTACCTCCCAGTATACCCTGAAGCGGACTTCAGTCGAGGCCTTGCAGACATCTTGAACAAATATAGCCTTCCAATTATTTTGGAACTCTGGCTCCATTATTACACAATATGTGTTCTTGGGTATACCTCCAGCAACATATCTTGTAACTTGATTACACTACTCAACAGCTTCATAATATGTAAATGGCACTGCCATGAAATTCGCGCAGCACTTTAAAAAGTTTTTGTAGGACTCATAGTTTTACCATAACTTTCATGTTTATTTCATATTCAATGTATGAAAGGAATTATGTAACTGTTTCAGAAAATTAGAAAGACAGATACATGGAAAGACAGAGAAAAATGTAGAATAGCAAGATAAACTAGACAAAAAATATTATAGATAAATAGATAAATATATATCAATAAATAGATAGACAGGTAGACAGATAAATATAATGACGGACAGATAGATAGATAAATTGATAGATAGATATATATATTAAATAGATGGTAAAAAGGCAGACAGCACTGAAAGCTGCCAAAGTCAAGTCTATGTTAGATTGTTGATATTACATAATAGTATAAATATATAGTAATACAAAAACAATAACATTGCATGTAGATTATCTGTTCACTGTTACATAATCATCAGTTTATAAGATTATGTAACTTTACATTTGTTATGTTTTCTTGTTGTCTGATTGAAATTAAATGAATCACATGTTAATAATTTGATTTAGCTTGTCAATGCTAATAATTAACTATTTCATAAAAATTATTGATACAGGATATATTACCAGAGAAAATTGAATTTTTAAGACACTTTTGAAGATGAATATGTTATGTTTTGTTAAATACGAAACTAAATCATTGATAAGAAGCTGGACCCACTTGACCTAATTCCAAACTGTGGACTGTTGATGTTGAGACCATCACTGCACAGATTTTTGAGTCTTCTCTTGCACTCAATTCGCTTCGCTCAACGGCCTTCGGCCGTTTCGCTGCGCGAATATTACTAAGTTCTAATTAAGATGTCTGCACATAATAATTGGTACCTTTTCTATTAGATGGCCTCAGGCTTAATTAGCTCATAGAAACTAACACATTTTGCTTAATTATACAATGTTACGCCAACGTTCTTCATTTTCACGGAGCGAGATAGATCGGCTCATGGTATATCGGCATCTCTTTCGGCATATGGAGAATACATCTTGAAACGAAGAATCAACTCCTGAACCGTGAACTGAGGTGGCGGAATATTGGGGTGCCTTTGCACATCAATTGAGGAAAACGTAATTACTAGAGAAATATTTCACTACTGTAAAAGAAGTAAACCCTTCAGAGTTTCAAAAAAAGAATTTGTAAACAATGAGTTTAGAGCAAAATAACAGACACAAAATATTTTCTCATGTGTCTTCTTTTTTGTCCTGCACTACCAATACTCTTCAGATTTATACTAATTTTATTGAAACAGATAAAATAAATAAATTACCTATACATTGTATACATTGTGAACAAATAATTTATTTTGAATTCTATGAATGTGGAATTCTATAAGTTAATGGATATTTTATTCAAATGTACAGGGATCCATGAGCCTAAAAAAATCCTGGAATAAACAAATTCATCAGAGGAAATTTGCAATTCACCTACCCTCAACCTATATCCACAATGGAAGCTACTCTTTGATTGTCAAAAACAAATATGGGAGTCAAGATATGACAACCAGGGCCATATTTCAAGAAAAACTCTCCAGGTGATCGAGTTACACATTATGGGTTGTTTTTCAATCAGGGTATGCTCTGGAAAGTCACACAATATCTAAAATACCAAAGATTCCATGCATGTACAAGGAAAAATCACTACACAGAATGATTAAACATACTGAGGCAGACCTACAATTGTGAAAAAATTATTAAAATCTGTTGATAACTGCCAGGGGCACCTCACCACAGTGTGTTATTATAATGCCCATATCAGTGTAAGCTCCTGGTTGCACATCTTTTGTGACACTTAGATTCATTTTTCATGCAACTGGGAGAAAATATCTGTTTTGCTGCCAGCTGGGTTGCCAGCCAGCCCAAGCGTCATTCAGCGCCTCCCAGCCAGCTGATATAAATCTTTTTTTTCCCCAGCCAGCCGCTCAACTGCTTTCTCATTACCTGACTGCAAGTTTCATCTGTTTTGGGCCAAAAAATGGATCCCAGCTGACAACTTTGCCAGCTGGGAACATCCTAGCTGACAGTCTGCCAGCCAGCCGGGCGCCTGCTGCATAACAGATAATTGGTATAACAGATCGTGGGGTGCCCCTGAACTGCTTGAGAAAAAATTAATAGTGTGATTTTGACCAAAATTGACTGTCTCATTTGCAAATTAGGCAAATATCACTGCAGATTTTTCAGCCCTAACCAACTGATAAGTTTAAACAAAAGTGCAAACGCTTTCAGCATGGTCCTAGAAGTCAAGCTTTACAAAAACATGCAAGAATTATGATTAGTCCCTTCAGAATCCTGCATTGAACACATGAATGTCAATTCCGTCAAATATTGTCCTCTCCGAAATTGGGCCAGCAATTACATTAAATTAAGAGTATTTTTACTTTATAGAAGTACTCCTACAATAGATTAGACAAAGAAATTGACTAAATTGGTAAAAGGTTGATTGTTTTTTTGTTTCTGATCCTTTGGAATTGCTCAATTTGTCACTGGTTGACTTGTGACCTCACCAGTGAGTGCTGAGTGGTTAGAGTCACTCGCAGACTTTTCTGATAAATGACAAGAATGGGATATAACCTCACTTCCTGGATTACGAGGAAAAACATAGCATGTATGGCGGAAAGAGTCATTATGCCCTCATACGAAAATTTTAGGCATGTCTGAAAGCACATGTAACTGCACTGCAGCAAGTCACTGAAGTCAGTTCAGTCGGGTGATGAAACACTAAAGTCACGATAAATGTCCAAGTCATGAAAGTCTTTTTTTTTAAGTCAAGTCACCAAGCGTTCAAGTCAAGTCATGATACCAGAACTGAGCGACTCCGGGCTTTATCAAGGAGCCTTCAACGCACTCTAAGATAAGAAAGGTGACGGGAGGCCCAAGGGGGGGGGGGCAGAGGGACCAGATCATCATATCTAAATCCGGCCCTGATGCTTCTTTTGTAAATGCACATTTGTTTTACGTACCTTGGCCGCAATATGAATTTTTTCGCAAGTAATAAAATTAACTTGAACTTGAACTTGAACTTAGTTCTGGCATTAACCAACGTTCTGTAATTAAAAGCTTTTTATTAAGCTGTCAATTAATCAGCCAAGCAACCAGACATCTATGCCTATTCTGTTCAATTTTATATGTCATAGCTAAATGAGTGACTTTTTCCCAAAATAAAACAACAATAAAATCCTATGTTTTGCCTCGTTTCTCTGTATGGTTTTTCAATTGAAATATCACATATAGCAAAATGAGTGACCTATTGCCAAAGTAATAAATAATCCTTTTTTGTACCAGCCATTTAGGCTTTAGTACAACTTGAACTCCAATAAATTAGCATGAACTGATGTAAAAACCAACAGAATGGCTGCACAAGTATCTATGCATAGTTGGAGGGGGGGGGGATAAAAATGCATTACTAAAACTCGAGCTAAAATGTCACCATGACCAAGTGCTAGTTTATGAGTAAAGTGGACTTTACTCAAAGTTTATTTATTGATTATCAATTAATTTACCAGTATACAGTGTCGTCCAGTATGTCAAGCTTATGTACATAATGCAGACGACGGAATTCCGTGGTGCAGACATGCAAAAATGGTAGCACCTATGAAATTTGTCACTGATGGATTTGAAGTTTCAACCCCCCACTCAGCTGTCTTCAATCAATTGCATGACCACTGATCAATCAACTGAACATTGACTTTGAACAATATATCTATCTGTCCATGTATCAATCAAGCAATACATCAGTTCAGTCTATCAATTATCAATCCATGAAACAATCAGTCAAGCAATCAATCCAACCGAATCAATTATCATCTGCACCGTTGCTCATAAATATGGAATACTTCAACATTCTCCATTCAATTTGACAACTTTAGCAACTTCTGTTGGATCACATGATAGTCCGATTCAATGGTAACTAATTCCAATGAATGCTAAAGGGAAGAACATGCTGTCATTTAAAACGCATGTTGCAGCATTAACCCCAGTAAAAGCTACAGCAGCACGAAATATGGAAATTCAGGGGGTTTTTTAGGGCGAGGTGTATTCAACTAAAAATTAAAAATCCTTGCAAGAAATGTAGTTGAGGCTTTCAAAGAGTGATTAGAGAAGATGACTTGACCTTTACTATGTACCTTGCTTACATTCACACTCTGAAATTTACTTTTATTTGGCACTTTTTTCCAAAAAAGTATTTCATATTTATGAGCAGGAGTTTATCTATCATTATCATTATCGTGCAGAGCCTGCATAGTAGGCCCAAGCCAAAATCAGAAAGTAGGCCCCCAAAGCTTCAGGTTGAACAATTTTGAGCAAAATATCTTAACTTGAAGTCCATACCTAGCATATTTGTTTATTGATAAACTGTTGATTTATTCATGCGAGACTTGTCGAAATTGATTTAATCCTGGTTAAAAGTCAAATGGCAAAGACGTTATTCACTAGGCTTTTGCATCAAAGCATCCATTTAATAAATTCTATCAAATCTTGGTGACATCCGCCAAGGTACAACAGTATGAAGGGTAGTATGCAACATTCGATTTCTGATTTGTGACCTCATCTGACAATTGCAAAATTGCCAATGACTGCTTGATATAAGAAGTTCAACATTACTGTAGAGTTTACCAAATTAAGAAAAATCCAATAAGGTACAATTAACAAATTCATGAGTCATAAAAACTATTGTTACAAAATCCTTGCAATATTAAAAATATGTGAAGTTTTAATGCACACTGAGATTCTGATTTCTGTGATGCTTTTGGGGCTTACAGCATTCAACAAAAAAAAAAAATTAGACTGGTATTTGCATCACAATCAATTCCTGTACTATGTCGCATACTAATCGGCCTATCTTCAAATTTACATGGTGAAAGCCTCTTTTTGCATCTTTTGAGAAATTTGATTTTGCAATACATGTATTACCTGAGTAGTTAATCCACAATTAAAGACATTCTGTCCCTATCATAGAACGAAAGTTAAAACAATTTGTCTCAGAGCGCTAAAACTGCACTCATATATGATGCAACAGTTGCTGGGGTAGACAAAAGACAACACATAGCAATGACAATATCAGGTAAATGTTATCCAATTTCAAAAATTTCTCCACCGAATCAGTTTTAAGGTCTTCATGAAAGACTCTTTTCAGCAGCAGAATTCACCCTTAAGATCTTGCAAAACATGGTCCCCATACTTCTGATGAAACTCCGCAACCTTCTTGGTCAAATTTTCTGTATCTTGGTCTAGAAATTCAAACAGAAAGCTTAATAGTTTTCCAAATTGATAGCTGATGCGAGTCCATTCACTCACGCTGTAAAATTTGAAAACTGTGTTGAAGCAATAATTTGAGCTGTCTGAGAATGTTAATAATTTTCAAGCTATGATAGATCAATCCTATAAGTTGTCAAGGTATGATAGCTCAATGCTGTAAGTTGTCCAAACGAATCATAACATTAAGCTGTGAAAACATGAAAGCTTCAGTTGTTGCAGATAGCTTGACATCTCAGTCATGCCACATATAGCGCCATCTATAACAAGCACTTCTCATAAGACTGCATTTAGTTTTAAATAATTATTTACTTGCAAGGAAAAAGAACATTTATATTACACTATCCCAGAGAAAAAATTAGTAGCACACCACTTTAGCTGGTTACTTTTTTATTTTTATCTCTCTTGAATTAATTTGTGGCAGTAATTAGATGCATGCTTTCACACGTCAACCAACATTTCCAAGTCAGAGTGTGTTCAAATATAGGCTTCTAGCACTGTATACCAACTGAGATGAGCCACAGGCCATTGGGATTTATTCACTAGAAATTAATTTTTAAATCTCCTTGTGATGCAATGGTCTTTGTTGAATGCATCTTGGGCCTGTCCATGGTGTGCTAAAATGAAGCATACTGGATCAGGTGGATCCCCTTGAGAGATCAAACAATATTTTGGGATTACAGCCCATATTCATAATTACTTATAAGACAGGTCACACAAATATAAATCAAAAACAACTAAAAATAAGTCAACACAGCTCAAAATTTTGAGTTGTGTCAGCTTGGATCAATAAGTCAACAAAACTCAATATTTTGAGCTGTACATTGTTTTGAGTTTTCTCAGCTTGAATACCTTAGTCAACATAGCTTAGTATTTTGAGCTATCTCAGCTCGGTATTTTGAGTTATCTCAGCTTAAAACATTAATCTATGTTAGCTCAATCAACTTGTGCAACCATCTCACTCAATCAATTGAGCTGAATCAGTGCCTCCGATTTTACAGTGCAGGGTACCTAAGATGCCAAAAGTACATGTCGTAGAGATGTCTTCCCGTTTTACTCTAATACAATGTTTCAGAGAGGAATCACCATATCTTGAGTCTGGGCAACCATTCTTATCAGCATCCATTCTGGTGTATGTTGTAGTTATTTTCTGCATCAATTAAATAGACTATCACACTCAGTGACCCGACTTTTTGTTAAAGACAATAGGCCCCAATCAGACAGTGGGTGCCATTTTAAATAGTGTTTCTTCAGCACATTAGAAAAAAGTTTAGACTTTCAAAATGAAGCTTTTCTAAATTCCCAGAAAAGTCACCAAAAAATTGATTTATAAATGGTACATATTGCAATTGATGATATTGGACAACAAGTTTTTATCAGCTTGTTAAAACCTTTGCCAAGCTTCAGTCAAATTTAAAAGAAACCTACAGTGTAATCCCATATATAATTATTCTTATTATATACATCTATGGGTACAATGTAATATAGTTCCAGTTTCACCTGATTTGTTCTGTGATCAAATCATTCGTGAATGACAATGAATGCATTCATGCTTCAATAAACATGGAAACCCCCTCCCCAAAAGATGGCATTGAAATTAATTGAATAATTATTAGATTAGTGGATTTATGCAATAGTCCAGCAGCATTAGCTCCATATTGGCATGCACCTGGAACAAACTAGTAACAAGCTGAAATTTTCAGGAAACGTTCAGAAAATTGTCTAGAATATCATACTAAAAGTCCCCAAAAATCCTCCTATTGGCACCTTGGGAATTCAAGATGGCGTCCAAGATGGCTTACTTGAACGTTTTTGTTGCTTCCTTGCCTCAAAATATGCTACAAATGTAATCAAAGTGTTGGAAATTAATATTCAATGCTAGATAATTGACTAGAAGCATGCATTATGTAATTTGGAATTCAAATGGCATCCAATATGGCAGAATTTATGTAGTCAGGTAGCCAAACTTGATTTTTTACATGAACCCTTCACCGACGGATAAAGTTTTGTTCTCGATGGATTTGGGGTCCTTAGACCCTCCATAAAACATAAATGGTGGGTAACGAGAGCGTATTCTTGAGCATTTTGAGAAAATGGCCAAATTCAAAATTGCCGCCAAAATGGGTATCAGTCAGCCTAACTTTCTTAATTTTGGGTCTAGAAAGATGTGCATTACATCTATTTCAGGTAAAATAGACATGAGGGGAACTCATTTTTCAGCTTTTTAGATAGTTAAGACCAATATATTGGATATTATGTGGAAAAAATACCATTTTATCCCTCAAATTTACAATAATTTTCAGTGTACGTCATAGTTTTATAAATTATTAGGTTTATTAATGCAAATGCATGTCAAATTGTTTTTAACACTTGTACATTTCTTTAAGATATATGGGCAGGTGTTATTCTGGATACCGCCGATGCATTTAAGGTTATAATGACAAACATGTGATTTAAGATTGAATTGGCGTACAGACAATTTCACAATAATTGCTGACACAATTTGCATCCTTTGCGTAATTGATTTTTTGTGGCATCCGAGGAAATAGTGCTCTAGGCCAGAAAGCAACCATTATTGGGATTACACACCAATGGCAAAGGATGTTGCTGGTTTATGTTGGAGGAAAAGTATCACATAATGATGATGACATTCGGAGCAAAATTTCAATTTTAACACACACTTACCAGTTAAAATTACTTAATTCACAGCATATAATTTTGACGCAGATCCCAACTGCTGTGGAACACTTTTCCATCATAGTACGGCTGTTACTGAGTCACGCTGTGGCCCATTTGACCAACAGAAGCAGTTCCATGGCAGAGACTCCCCAAGAATATAAAAAGATTAAATATAAATGCCAAGAAGTTTGGTTGTGGACTATGATACTTTGATTTACAAACAATTTCATCAACTGTTGCAGCCATTGGTTACTGCTGTTCGAACTGCATTTCTTCACACCAAAAACCTTGTCATAAAAATAGTGATGCCCCTTCCCATTGGCAGGTATGGAGAGATTGTTCGGACTGGAGTATCGGTTCTTCAGAAGATATTCAACATAATTTGGGACTTCATCATACTAATGATTGTTGTTTTCAAGCCAAAAGAGCTCCCTTCTTATCTGTCTGACAGCAAAATCAGTTCTTGTAGTCTCCAGACTTCTCCTCTTAATATTCATTGTCTATATTTAGGGTAACATTAGAGCTTTCTGTGAACAAAATAATGGAGCAGATATTCTCTCATTAACTCTCTTAATCTGCCCTATTACAGAAGAATCCAGAATAACATAGTCAGTGGTACCACAAATCTGTTGCTTGGAGATTGTTATTATGTCCAGTATCTTGCACTCCTCAAGCCTCCTCCAGCCTAATTATCATTCCTTTCATTGCATTTTCCTTGATTTGTTGCAAAGCCATTTCCAACTTCTACTTTCTTTCTCAGTTTTTTAGGATCAAATATTCTTGTTTGCAATGACCGAAAATGCAACGGATTGGCAGATTTGGCAAAAGCAAAAACACTTACATTGACTTATTGAGTCAAAAGGAGGTCCAACACAAAGGATAGTCCTGTTTTTAGGTGCAGGAGAAAAATCTGATTTCTTCATCTCAGCAGTTCTTTTCTTGATGACATAATTGGGAATGCAAATTTGTGGTATCTGATCAGGAATGAAGTTAAGTTTATGATTCAATTGGACCTTTTTCCTTAACAGATTGAAGTCTTTTTGAACTGAAACAATCATTTGCAAGTCACAAATAATGCAAATTGTGTCAGCCATAAATTCCGCCATATTGGACGCCATCTTGAATTCCAAATTACGTTATAACGCATGCTTCTAGTCAATTCTCTAGCTTTGAATATTAATTTCCTGTTTTTGCTCTCAACATCTTGTTCTAAATTTATGGACTTCAACTGCAGATTCTGAAAAGTCAAAAAAGTTTAACATTTAACCTCCTTTAAATTTCTTGAATTTTGCAAAAAATGTATGCAGTACTCCTCCGTATACAGAAGGCCCACAGCACAACAGTTTTACACACATTATTTTAAGGTAAAGTGTTTCTACTCAATCCTTAATTCAGTTGAACCTGATGGTGCACATGCCATCTGGGGCAATCCTTGTCTTTGGTTCATGCTCGTAGAACACACAGTTCGGAATGTCTGAGCACCAAAGTGCACACATTTGGTAGGATGGCATGCTTCTCATTGACTTGGGCAGGTCATTGTCGGCCGGACCAGAATTTCTGAAAATCACTCTTGCCCCAATTCTTCTCTCCACTTTCATGTTTCGTACATCTACAGCAAAGACAGGAAAAATGTAGACAATAGATATTATAATTATGTAAAATAATAAATTAATGTCTTAAAACGAGATATCGGAAGGGCTACCAAAAAATTGTGTTTTCTAAATATATATATTATAAGTTATTAAAGCGAACAATTTTGTATGAGAATCGCAAGACAGTGAAGTCCCTATGGGTTGCAGGGGGGCACGTGCCTCCTCCATGTTGGACCTGTGCCCCTACCCCCCCAGGTGCCCCCCATATTCGCTTTTCAACCTTGGCTAAAATATACAATTAGTATTATGGGTGCCCCCCAGAGAATGGCCCCCCCAGGTGCTCCCCACTCGAGACCAATTTACACCACTGATTAAATATCACCATAATCCCATATGAAGAAAAACCTTTGGCCATTCGGATTGTGTACCATTTGCTCTATGTCAAGCCCAAAAGGATTCATAAATTTTGGACAAGAAACCAATTTAGTTACGATGTAACATTAAATTCCGTTTCTCCGTGGCCTAATGGTTAAGAGTGCTTGTTTGCTTAACCACTGGCTCTGAGGGTGTGGGTTCGAATCCAATCCCAGAACTAAATTTAGTCTGAGCCCATGGGACATAAAATGGAAGCGGGTTTTATCCTGTGTTCCATATTGGGGCGAGTGAAAGACCCTGGGCATCCCTGAACTAATATGTCTTGTGCAAGACTCACAGTCTTCTCATCAATTATCTTGTACGGTGATCACCAACACTGGAGGATGCTATGGCATAGGAACCTTGGAAACTGTCCCTATATCCTCTGCCCATGGGCGCCGCTCTGTGGCTGCCCAGAGCTGTAATCAGTGGAAGGCTCACTACGCATTTCCCTAACTAGGGACCAAGAACGTATACATATAAAACACAAATACAAAATTCTCGTATCACTGGTCAGTAGACAGTTTCACTGGTATACTTTTGAGCACTGTTGTCTAGGGCTTGCTAAGCATGTTTGTCTCACAAAAGAATACAGTAAACTAGATGAAGACCTGGAAAATATATTACCTGGACATTTCAAGTCCTCCATCGTAACTGAAGCCCAACTTTTTCCGAAGCATCCAACGAAGGTACTCTTAATGGGAGGTGCAGGATATCGTTTTGCCCAACATCGACTTTCATCACATGGAATATTTTGGCTGGTGGCCATTTCAATACGAAAGTTTGTGCAGGTCGTTCCAGTACACCATTTGTAAGGATCTCCGGTTGATGTCAACGAATTGTATTTCAGATTCACATGATACAAAGATGGCGTGTGTTGCAGATTGGAAACATCAAACGTGACAATTTGGTTACGTTCCAAGTTGATGGTACGCAGCGCAGTCAGGTTCTTGAAAGCATCAGCATTGACTGCAGATAATCTATTAAATGACAAATCGACGGTCGTCAAACTTTTGCCAATCACACTGAAATCTGGAACTTCTGTCAGCAAGTTTCCTTGGATAATTAAAGTCTTTAAATTCTTGTTGCCAGCAAAAACATGAGATGGTAGCACAGTCAGTTTGTTGTTTGATAGATACAAATCCTTCAAATTTACGAGAAGGCTGATATTTGGTATTTGCTCGAGGTTGTTTCGCTGTAATTCAAGTTTTGATAAATCTGGCAGATCCAAAGCTCTTTCATCTTGTTCTGTGTTGTTTGTACTGCAATTTTTTGCTGGAATGAATCTTAGATTGTTTTCACCCAGGTCTATATGCGTACTTTGTTTAAGCTTGTTCAGAGCATCCAACTCAAGACAGAGCTTACCCACTTTCTCTAAATTGAAATTTCTCACATTAGTAAACGTACTGAGGGCCGCATTGATATTGCCATCTTGTAAATTGTTACTGGAAAATGTAAACTCTGTGACTTTGCTCAATTTTGCACAATCAGTAGGGAAATCTTCTATTCTGTTTCTTGATACATCAAATTTCCAAAGATTTGGTGAATATGGTCCAATACAGGGAAATGTGGTGAGATGTCCAGGGGTGCCGACGTAAGTTCTTAAACTTGAAAGGCCAGAATAAGTGAACTGGTCTGTTCTTTCCAGTGGATTATTCATGATCAAAAGAATGGAAAGAGTGCTCAGTCCAAAAAATGCATAATCTTTTAGTTCCACAAGTTTATTCGATTCAAGATCTAGGCTTCTTAGTGACTGAAATCCATCAAAGTAATAAGGTTTAATTTCTCTGATCTGACATCCCTTTAGATTCAGGATCTGTAAAGTAGACTTCGTCGAGTTCAAATCCGGCATGTGGTTGATGGCATTGCCTTCCAAAGCTAATGTGCTGAGCTTGGAATATCGAACAACCAAATCCCATGTTTCGTTAGTAACCTTACAACCTTTCATTTTCAGTTCCCAGAGAGTGTCATCAATGTTTGGGAAGTAAGGCACATACGTCAAGGGATTAAAATCAAGAGATAACTTTTGAATCCCAATCCCGTTGAATGCATTCTCTGATGTATTTGTAATTTGATTGTACTGTACCATTAGGACCCATGTATTTGGTGCGGTTGACAGAGCATTGGCTGGTATTGATGTTATCTGGTTAGAAGATAAATAAACTTCAGTTGCCAATTCTGGGATGTCAGGAAATGTCCTTAATCCTGCCCTTTCCCTCATATACTTTATTCCTTCTAATGAGGGAATTAATAAAAAGAACAGAAGTCCAAAGAAAATCCGGTTTTCCATGCTCACTGCTGAGCCGGTCAACATAGTACATGTATATGTTCCAAGTGAAGTGATGGCAATTTGGAAGCAACTGCTTCTTTATTGACCAATATTGAGATTGCTATGGGCAATTGAAGTACACTTTACACTAAGCCCCGCCTACTAGCCATAACTAAAACTTGTTGGCCAATAAAAACACTAAAAAAATAAATGTTAATGTAATAATCTAGCAGAGCAGCATCTTGCAACCTTTATACAGTGCACCAAAAAAGTTATGGAAAAAATGTGAATCGGTATTTTTTTTTTGCTCTTAACTTCCCAATAATGAATTTCTTGTGGCAATCGTCCATATATCATTTCAATAGGCAACATAATGAACATATCTACCTGGTTGTTTTATTATTTGAATCGGCAATCTAGGTATGTCAGGTGATCAATGGTTGCACCTTGATTTATTTTACATCTGGAAATGATGGGAACATTTTTTAAGCTGGTAGATTCACATCTTACATATGATGTCAATGATACAAAAGATAACAATAAAAGATTTATAAAGAAAACTTTATTTAAAGTCGGAATTGCAATTACAAACAAGAAACACAAGCAGAAAATTGCTTTTTACCGACAAGTAATATATACAGTATGTCCAAGCATAAAATATTTAAAAACATTAAAAAATGGTAAAGTAAATGTAAAATGCTAAAACTTGAAAATTATCGAGAGACATAAAAGAAACATCTGATACATGATCCACATCTGCATTTATATTTATAATTACGAAGAGCTGTCTTTAAGCACCCAAGTTTTTCATGGTCTTTTATGGCTTTTGGCATTCTGTTCCAACATATAGCACCATTTGCTCTCAGAGAATTATTTGTTTGTTTGTTTGTGTTTTACGCCTCAGCAGCACCTTAGTGGGCTATATCGAGGCAGGCGATCGCCGTATGACGATGAGATGAGAAGACTGTGAGTCTGGTACATACCCTATTAATTCAGGGAAGACCAGGGTCTTTCAGTTGCCCCAGCATAGAACACTGGATACAACCCGCCTCCATTTAATGTCCCATGGGCTCGGACTAAATTGAGTTCCGGGGTGGGATTCGAACCCATGCCCTCAGAGCTAGTGGTTGTGCAAACAAGCACTCTTAACCATTAGGCCACGGAGTAACTATCTCAGAGAATTAAAACCAAACTTTACTGTTTCATAGTTCGGAACTACTAACACGTTTTATCTCTCAAGTTGTGATTTTATTTTTTTCTAACAAACATATTGCCCTCAAGAGGTCCCGACAATCCATGTAAAACTTTATAAACCAGTTCAATCAAAACATCCTCCTTCTCTTCAAACGAAATTTTACGATTTGACCTTTTTAGTAACTCATGATACGGACTCACAAAATCATTATACCCTGTCCGAATTGGTCTTTCATACATCTCTTCTAACTTCTTATCATTTTGCATTCCACAGTAATGAAAGACAACAGTTAGAGCCCGGGGTCAGTCAAATCATGCTAGGATGACAGACTTGATGTTCAGTAACTTGACTTGACTGACTTAGTCGACTCAGTCATCATCTGTGACTTGACTTGACTTTGAATGAAGTTGGCTGACTTAGTCAGCTAAGTCAACTAAATGAATAAGAAACATTGTAAAAACGGGAAATCAACATTTGATGATGTTCATTTGCTTGCGTGACCAATTTATGAAAAAATATAAGATGGATGCTTTGACATCACGCAACCCACAAGTAATTCACAATGGAACAGTTTGATCCATTCTGACAGCAAACTAGAGTTGCAAGTGGCCTAAATTCTGGATTGATTACTTCTACGACCACTAAACTACAGGTTAAAAATAATATGGCCTCAAGTACAGCTTTACCGAACCTGACATATTGCAGCGGCCCAAGTCTCCCACTTAATGTGGAGAGTGGGGTCAAAATTTTTCCAATTTTCATAGGTCATAGGGCTGTAGCTCATAATATATTATGCTCTTGGGCAAATATCAACGCAAACCTATAGATATTTTTCTGAAATATTACAAGATGCAATACTTGCATTAAGCATGTTTATATAATCATTACTGTTAGCAGGGGGGGGCAAGAATGTAAAAGTGGCCCACTCTCCAAAGCTTCCCCTACATATTTCCGAAAAAAAAAACAATTCTTACAAATGAAAAATCCAAAAATTTTCCAAAAAAAAAAAATCAATTTCAAAAAATAAAATTTCCTCAAAAAAAAGATGAAACAGTTTATTTAGAAATAGCAAAATTGAAAAAGAAGGAAATTCCAAAGAAAAAGAAGAAATTCACAAAAAAATTGAAAAAAATTATATTCCCAATTTTCTTCTAAAACTATTTCTGTGCCCTTGGAAAGTTTTAACTGAAAATTGCGGTGAATAATATAACAAGTTGAGTCGACTGATATTGAGTTTTATTGGCCTCAGCAGGTATATTGGTCTCGGCCCATAGGCGTAGGAGGTCAATAAATTTTGGGGGGGCTGCCCAAATAATATTGCCCAAATTGCCACAAAAAAGTAAAATTAAAAAATTTTCTGCCCGAAACCCCATGAAAAATTGATTTTCCAAATTCCCAGCCCCCCTGTCTCCTACGCCTATGTCTCGGCCTACAGCCTTGACCAATATTGCTGCTTCGGCCAATAAAACTCAATATTGGTGTTCTCACCTACCACTATCTATCTAATGTAGGCAATACAATAGATCAGCAGAGCGCAGACTAGCAGCAATACAACAGCGTTGCAGGCCATCCAGACCTATTTGCCGCTCTCTCCTGCTTTGGCAGATTACATATTAAATAAGTCAGTCAGAGGAACAATCCTGGAAAATCAGTGCTTTGAATATTTAATCAGCTACTGAAAAGCCAAATAAAGAGATAACATTCACATTGTAATACATTGAGGCAAATATATTTCTTCATTTGCATCAAAGGCAGAAAGTCTGTGTATTCATGCAACAGTGATATTTTCATGAGCCTGCAATTATTTGCATGCGTGACAACATTAAATTTTGCCAATTCATGAAATTACAGAACATTTCTGTGTAATTTCCCTCTTTTTATAAATGAAACAACCGATGCTTGCTTAAATAGAAATTATCAACTTCCTCTCATGATTATGCAAACAAAAAATATAATTTGAGCACTTTCAACAAAATTCTTAAGCAATGCATTAGGAATGCAAAGAAAACTTATTATGAAAAATGCTTTAATGAAACAAAATCAGACATTAGAAAAACATGGAAAATTATTAATTCTGTCTTGAACAAAGACAAAAAAAATACAGATTGTCCCGAATCATTCTGTATTAATGGTGCGAATGTGACTGACTATCAGGTCATTGTTAATGAGTTTAATAAATACTATGTTGAAATTGGTCCCAAGCTTGCCTGCAATTTCCCTGCTACCGCAGATGCTTCTTTTAAAGATTATCTATCTCATCCGCATGAAGGTACTCTCCGGTTTAAAACAGTTAGTATAAATGATATCATTAAAAGGATAGAGAACTTGAAGCCTAAGACATCATATGGCATAGATAAAATTTCAAACAAATTATTAAAACACCTAAAGCAAGAACTAAGCATCCCTCTCTCTAAAATAATAAATCAATGCTTACAAACTGGCGTCTTTCCGGATAAATTGAAAATTTCTAAGGTTATTCCGATTTATAAAAAAGATGACACAAATTATATAGAAAATTATCGTCCTGTGTCATTACTACCCAGTGTATCAAAAGTTTTTGAGAAGGTCATATACAATCAGATTTATCAATATTTTACAGATATAAAATTATTTTATAAAAGCCAGTATGGTTTCAGGCAAAACCACAGTACAGAATATGCTGCCATTGAGCTTGTAGTGAGGTTAACTTCTGAAATGGACAATAATGAAATTCCTATAAACATATATTTTCGATTTATCAAAAGCTTTTCATACACTGGACCATTCAATATTACTAGAAAAATTAAAATTCTATGGCATTAAAGACACAGCATTAAGTCTTTTAAAAAGTTATCTCTCGAATAGGTATCAGTATGTTGAATTCAATGGTAATAAATCAGACCTACTTCCTATTACAACTGGTGTACCACAAGGGTCTATATTGAGCCCTCTTCTATTTATTATATACGTAAATGACATGGCCAACGCTTCTGATATTTTTTATCCTATAACCTATGCAGACGACACCACATTAATCACAACAATAAAAGTGATAAAACTGATTGATCCAATCAAAAATTCAAATGAACTCATCAGCAATGAATTAATGAAGGTCAGCAGCTGGCTAGAGATAAACAAGTTATCATTAAATTGTGAAAAAACTAAAGCAATGCTATTCCGAACACACCAGCGTAAAATCGATACCCCAAAAATAAAAATAAATGGCCAGGATATCGAATTTTTTTAAAACTTTCAACTTTTTGGGAATTACACTGGATGAAAATCTCAGCTGGAGAGCACATTCTGATTACTTAACAAAGAAGATATCAAAAACAAGAGGTATCTTAAATAGACTTAAAACTTTCTACCACTTCAAGCCATGCTTTGTATATATAACTCTTTGATTCTATCACATCTCAACTATGGTGTCTTTCTTTGGGGTATGAGACATAGGCAATTAGAAATCCTACAGAAAAAGGCAGTTCGCATACTTAGCAGGAGCAGATATAATGCACATACTAGTGTAATTTTTAAGAGTTTGGGAATACTTAAATTTAGAGACATATGCACACTACATGACTTTTAACTGTGTTACAAGTTTTTTAATTCCTTACTTCCCGAATCACTGCTGGGCTGCGTTGCACTGAATGAGGGATCTCCATCCAGGTATGTAACCAGATCCTATGATAGTCAGTCCTTACCTTTACCTAGGGTAAAGCATGAATTTGCAAGACAGAGTATAACATATAGATTACCATTACAATATAATGAAATGACTGAATTAATTAGACAAAAAATTTTCACTCACAGTTTCATTGGTTTTAAATTATATGTTAAAAATTGTCTAATCAAAAACTATGAAACAAATTGTAATAATGATAACTGTTATATTTGTTCACAAAATATGATATAATTACTTCACTAAAATTTAAAGAATATCTTCAATTTTTTTTTTCTTATCAAAAGGAAGTCTACTTTTTTTCTAGAAAGTATTAAGTACACATGGCTACGTCTGCGTCACCCTCTACGGTCACTTTGTGGAAATACCAGCCAGTATGTAATTTTTTTTTTTTTTTTTTGTCTTTTTATGTCTCTCCTTCTATCGTACTTCTTTTTCTGTATATTATAATTAAATACTACATCATGTCTAATTAATTAATGTATGTAAATTTCAATGGTGGCCCCTCGATAGCGGCTCCAGGGAGCCTTAGAGGGGTCTCCAATGTTCTTATTCAATGTATTATGATAAGACAAATAAATTAATTTGAATCTTGAATCTTGAAATAGAATTACAGTTAGAACAGCATCATCTTCTTCATCAGATGAACAGTCTGAACACCATATACATGAAGTGAATAATTAATATGTACAAAACCACTTCGACTGATCTATAATTGTTGCACGTTGTGATATTATGAGTAATTAAGGTTGGTCTGTCAGTCTCTAAAAAACCTTAAAAAATGCTCTGCCACTTAGAAGTAGACGTTGAGGACTCAGATGAATGGTGAAATTTATCATTTAAACAGGATTCGATTTTTTATGTTCTTTGGTTGAAAACTGTATTCATTTGTTGAAAGGCCGCCTTCATTTTTATCTCTTATTTGTACGTTTTTTCATCATTTTGCTTTCAGATTAAGCCAAATCGGTTTAATTTAGTCTTGAGTCTAAACTTGAGTACAGTGTAAATCAAGAAGCATGTTTCTTCATAAGAGTCGACGAATGACGAGTACTTACATTCAGCCCTCGGTGGACATCAACGACTTCACAGCAAGCCCTATCAATCCATTGAAATGAACTGTCAATTGGTTAAAGAGGAGCTTATGTCATTGATGAGAGGTGTGACACTTTTAATTGCTTTTTCCAATGGTATTGCAAGCAAATGATATGACCTCACAATTACTTATGACTCATACAGAAAAACATGGCAGGGATATTACCATTTTTTGACCTCACAAGAACAATTCCTGTACCATTCTGTAAGCACTTATAATTCGTCTACTGAACACTTCCAGGGTTCAATATAAAGTATATCCCCGATAGATACAAGATGCAAAGCTTACTACTTAAGCAAGTATATATAATAATAACGAAACCTTCCAGTATACCCCGAAGCAGACTTCAATCCAGGCCTTGCAGACATCTTGAACAAGCATTGCCTTCCAATTATTTTGGAACTCTGGCTCCATTATTGCACAATATGTTTTCTTGGGTATACCTCCCCCACGTATCTTATAACTTGATTAGCCTCAGCACCTTCATATTACTAAGTTCTAATTAAGGTGTCTGCACATATTAATGGGTAACTTTGCTATTAGTTGGCCTCAGGCTTAATTAGCTCATGGAAAGCAACACATTTTGCTTTTAAAATTATACAATGTTACGCCAACCTTCTTCATATTCACGGAGCGAGATAGATCGGTTCATCATATAGGTACCCTTTTGGTCATATGGTCATATGGAGAATACATCTTAAAACCCAAACTGCCCTTTTTGTCAGGTTACATACACTTTCTAAAAAAATAATAAAGCTAGATCCAGTTTTCTAAAGACAGTCTATAGCTCAATTTTATAGTTGTTTTTTTTTGTGTTTTTTTTTTACACATCAAGTTGAAGTAAACTGTGTAAATTTACATTCCTGCCACATTGATTTTTAGAAGAGATAATCCTAATTCTATGTTAGAAATTACAAGGAATCACACTTTACGTGCTACAAGGAACAAAACAATTTATGTGCATCAGAATTGTATCCTGGTAATCATGCATATAATTTATTATGGTTTAAAAGTAAAAGTTCATTGGAACAATATTACGAGTCAGACAAACTGTATCCCCGATCCTTAGCATCAGTCATTTAATTCAATGTCATTCGTTGAAAAACACACAATGCATCCCTTATTTTACAGGACCTCCAAAACTGCCCTCCTTCCAGTTGCATACCATGGCCTTGAAGGAATTGGGGCATCAACTCCTCAACTGAGGTGGCGGAAAAATGGGGTGCCTTTGCATATTGAGGAAAACGCAATTACTAGAAAAACAGTTCACTACTCAAATAGAAGTAAACCCTTCAGAGGTTCAAGAAAAGAATTTGTAAACAATGAGCAAAATAACAGACACAAACTATTTTCTCATGTGTCTTCTTTTTTGTCCTGCACTACTAATACTCAGATTTATACTCATTTAATTGGAACAGATGCAATAAATAAATTATACATGGTACACTGTGAACACATAATTTATGTTGAATTCCATGAATATGGGAAGTTAATGGATATTTTATTCAAATGTACGGGGATCCATGAACCTAAATATCCTTGAACCAGAGCCATCTTTCAAGGAAAACTCACCAGGTGATCGAGTTACACAATATATATATAAATATAAAACAAGATACATTTTTCTGTCTTGCCTGAATCCAGATAACCAAAATTTATTGTGATTATCTAGCTTCCTGGCAGCTTAATTTTTCATCAATGTTTTTGTCATTGCAATTCAAAGTATCTGCTAATATATTCTGCATATACAAAGTTTGTGAGTATCTGTCCATTGAAGCAATGCAATCTCTCTTTCAGTCAGGCTATTTACTTAAACAGAGTCGGTAGATTCTAAGTAAACCAAATAAAATGGAACTTTCTGGAATCTGGTGATCTAGTTTAATGGCCTTAAAGTAGGAGCTGCCACTTCCAACTCAGTGAATAAAGTGGCCTGTCCACTTTCACCAGTCTGTGAATATTTGATCTCTTTTTTTTCTTTCAGTCTCACTGGCTCATATATAGCATTAGGCACAGTACAGATTGAGCCTACTCGGACAATATTTGTGCATGCCACAATTTTTTCCCTTGGCTTATTCGAAACTGCTTTTTACTTTTATTTCATCCTCTCAAGCCCACTTAACTCTTCCTCCACTGTCTAGTGTCTTCTTGTTTTTCTATTCTTTATTTGTTCTTTTTTTTTCTTCCTTGTCCTCAAGCCAATCTTTTTTAGTCAGCATTCTTCAATAGGACATGATTTCCCTTTTCTCTCCTTATCTGCTTATATAGGCCTATACCATCTTCCAGATGTATCATCTCCTGATTTCCAAGTATACAGCATTTTCTTACTGCCTTGCTCCCTAGGTCCGTTACCTGCGGGAAATTTGACCTATTTTGATTTCATGTGGACATAGGCTGATGTTATAGATGGACGGTGGATGTTTGGGCTTTACGTCCTGTATTTATGCACTTGGTAGGCTAATTAGGACAGGTGGAGGAATTGGCAATGAGGCAAAGGATGATTGAAACAGCCGTCCAACATAGGCCCAGGTGACCTGGCAAGAGCTGGATTCGAACCCCGGACCCAGCGATTGGCAGTCCAGCACGCTACCACTAGACCAACCTCCTCCCCCCCCTGATGTCATAGATGTTATCCTGATGTCTGTCTGACATCAGGAGACGTAAGATGCGCCCTCTGGATTGCTTCCTGACTTCATTTTTTCTCCTCTTTCCTTCTTTCACATTTTCTCCTTTTTGTCACCTATTTTTTTCCATCCCAACATTTCTTAACCCAGAACCTTCATGAAAGCAAATGTGTTCAGACATAATGCAGAATGCATTCAAAACCATGCTGTCACTATTTTTTTCATCATTCAATCAGAATTATTCAAGGCAAAACCATTATGCATTAATGTATCCATGTCAGGGTGGTGGTAGAAATGATCACCATTCAACCTGGCATTGAGATTAATTTCAATTTTGAATGCTGCAACATTTTTTTTTAAATAAAAATCAACGTGGTTTTCATTTTCAGGCTGAATCAAGTGTGAATTACATTGTGTATAAAATAAATTTGGAAAGAGTACTGAGACATATGCACTTTCCATACATTGATGTTTATATGATATAATAAGAAACAAACCTATGACAATGTTAGAATGCAAATCAGGTGTTTTCTGGACTTTGGTGAAGGGGCTTTTGCCGGAATTTACCTTTATGCTTAACATGGCAGTGAATCCGGATGGATGATGGTCAAAGATATTTGACAGAGAAGTAGAATTACTGAAAACACTACACCATGACAATGTTGATACAATGTATGACATTTTAAGGAATCGGCATTGATCGAGAACAAATAACGATAACATTGCAGTTTTTGGAAAATGGTGATTTCAACAACTTACGTTTAGAAACTAACGATCATTTTATTCATAATACTTACTAATATATATCCATGGATTGTCATAGTATTTTGTAAACTGATTATTAGACAGCCCCACGTTGGACTTTTGTGCCAAATGGCTGTTGTCGTAATTAATTAAGGAACGGTTATAATCGTGCACGTTGTTTTCGATTTTGCAGTGTCAGATTAAAGTTGTAGTGCTTCGCAAACTAAAGCAGCATGGTACGCCTGTATGTAAAACCAATCTCTACTTCTAAAGTGATGTTGCGACTTTGACCTTTCCACTTCTGTGATATCATAACCATTGCCCATACAAAATGTTCATCAAGGGTTTTTTTGTCCTTCGTGATAAGGTCACCTTCCTCCAGCATGCAGAGTTTTTTGCAAATTTTTTGCGTCTAATTTATTATCAAACGGTCATTATGGCATCTTTGCATGGTATTTGTGTTGGTCTAAGTGACATTTCACTTAAATATATTGAGAAAAATTGGTAGAAATAACAATGTAACCTTGTAAAATGCATGAGACACAGGCAATAACAGCTCTTTGCAGATTGGTGCTATTTTGGAAAAAATATTTTCTTCTTTTTTATGGTTAACTGGCTTTGACAGTTGACATTGACAGTTGCCTGTTGATTTTTTAATCTTCATATTAGGTGCATAACTTACATCAGTTGTTTAGTTTGTTTAATTGACACCTTTGCATGAAGAGATATGCCAGATATCACTGATGATGACCCAGCCCTGATAAAAAAATGCTTCTAGAGATGAAAACCAATCCTTAGACCAAGCTGTATTACAGATGATTTCATATTTGTAGACACAAGGACTGAACGTGATTTTTTTTCTGGGACATGTATTCAATCGGGAAAAGTGACATCAAAAAAATTATGACATCACTATTCCCCATAGGAAAACATGTCCTAGAAAAAAATCACATTCAGTCCTTTTGTCCACAAATATGAAATCATCTGTAAGTGTTTTGCGGACTTAACCATTCAAGCCCATACTGGTGGGAATTTCTATACATGAAATCCATATTGAAGGTATAGTGGTTTGAAATTCTGTGGGTGAACTTCAACTTTACAAGCGCATGCATGAAGTTTTTTCTGCATTGGTCTTCTCTGATCTTATCTACGTTTTAGCTTTCACTTCCCTTTCAAACAAGATGCTGTGAATCCCTGTCACCCACCAGCCGATCTGTTGAAGATTTACTGTCAAAATTTGCTTGATTTGTAAAGCAGGGAGTCCCCTCGGTGTCTTAAGGTCAAAGAAGTGGCATGATAAGGCCCAGCATCATTCTCTGAAATGTGATGGTGCTACTATGAGATAACTGTTTAGCTCTGAGTCAATGACCCTTAGAAAAGAAGACAAACACTATCTGCTGTTAAAATATATACAAAACTGGTTAAAAAACTTAAGTTGTTCTAGAAATTCTGTCTTAAACAGATAGGAAGGCAAAGGATATGTTAAACAGCAAAATGGTGTGTCATCTGATTTCACAGAGGCAGGGGCGCACGGGCCTATGCGGCGGAGTGGCAAATGCCAGGGGCTCAACCACTCCTTGCCTGCGAGATGCCAAAAATTACAAATTAAATAGAAATCATGACAAATAGCTTTGCCACCAGGTTTGTTAGCGTAAACA
Source organism: Platynereis dumerilii (assembly GCA_026936325.1). Lineage (NCBI taxonomy): Eukaryota > Metazoa > Annelida > Polychaeta > Phyllodocida > Nereididae > Platynereis > Platynereis dumerilii. The sequence goes on from JAPTHN010000001.1 coordinate 10,582,823, forward strand.
ATCAAGCTTCCAGGTTAGGCAGTGCCCCCCCCCTCCATTGGTGAAAATGGAATAATTCTAAAGATAGGATGTGAGGCCTATCGACTTATTTTGCCATGGAGGCCTAGATGGCGCTAGTCCGCCCCTGCATGGTGGCAAAAACATGGCAATACAGATATCTTTGGTTTCAGTACTTTTACGCTTCATTCATATGCAGGTTTATATCACAAGAGGACATGTAGTCTACCAATGGCTCCTGAAAGCAATGCTTTTACTAGCTACAAGACAGAGTAAGCCAAAACACAATTGTGGTTTTCATGGGCAATAAAGGACAATTTGGAGGGAACTGCTTCATTACATTTAACACGCGAAAGTGTCTCTAACTTGCCATGTGTCTTTTACTTGGCGACAATCTTGTGTCTTACTTTCAATGAAGATGTGGTTTGACATTAAACTTGACAACATCAACCAAATGTCAATGACCTTGTCTGTTAGATTCAATGGAATGCTAATTGCTTGAATGATGGGTGTGTTTGTCTTTGTTGCCAGTGTGAATGTTGTTTGCCTGTGGCTTGTGTCAAGTGTATGTTGTGTTATGTTTGTGTGCTAATGTGTAACTGTGAAAACTGTATGCTTCCTTGAAAGTTCAATTCAGTGGAGTGTCATTCTGAATGTTAAAAGAGAAATGAAAGGATCTACATGTATTGCTTTCGTGAACATCACTCTACACAACATGCAGCAACAGAACTAATTGATAGAGTAGTCAGCGACATGGTTACAGGGCAAATTCCACTTAACATCTTTATCGACTTATCAAAAGCATTTGACACCATTGATCACGATATACTCCTTCACAAAATGCATTATTATGGCCTGAGAGAAAACTCGTACAACTTACTGAAAAGTTATCCGAAAGACCGACATCAGTATGTTGACATAAATGATCATAAATCCGACACAGTATTAATTTCAACTGGAGTCCCTCAAGGCTCTATTTTAGGCCCACTATTGTTCATAATTTACATCAATGACCTTCATGTGTGTTCTAATATATTGAGAGCTATCAGCTATGCTGATGTCATATATCATTGACAACAAGCAATCTTGGAGAGGTTAACAACCAAATCAATAACGAGCTTTCCAAATTTAGTAAATGGCTTGATCTAAACAAACTATCATTGAACGTCTCGAAAACTAAATATATGTTGTACTACGGTATCTATCCAACAAGAAGGTTGTTCACCCTCAAAGAGAAATTAATGGCCAAGCGATCGATTGTGTTCAGGAGTTTGATTTTCTAGGAATTTTACTTGACTCAAAACTGAAATGGCACTCTCACTTAAGTAAAATATCTAAAAAAAATTTCAAAAGCAATAGGAATTATTTGAAGAGTTAAACATTTCTTACCTACCGATACCTTACGAATTCTATATTTTGCTCTCGTCAATTCTCATTTAGACTATGGCATATTAAATTGGGGTCAGAGTGCAAACCGCCTAATGACCTCACAAAAGAAAGTAATAAGAATTATTTCAAAGAGTAAGTACAATGCCCATAGCGAACCACTTTTCAAAAAGCTCAATATTCTAAAAACTTCTGATATTTATAAATTAAAATTGTTAAAGTTCTATTATAAACTGCATAATGACTCGCTTCCAAAATACTTCTCCAACTCAAATTTCCTCATCTCACAACATACCACTCATTCACATGACACTAGGGGTGAAAACTTTCTAAAACCTAGAACTTATCATACTTTTGCTGAAAAGAGTGTGCGTTACCAACTGCCAAGTCTCCTGAACAGTGAACAGCCTTCCCATGCATGTGATTAACAAAGTTTATACCCATAGCTAATATGGATATAGCTCCTATCTAAAGAAATACTTAACAAACCAATACAGCAATACATGTTCAATAAGAAACTGCTATATATGCCGATCATAAACACAAGCTCCCACGCTCCTATACCCCACATTATGTTATATATCTAAAATGTGTTAACAGGGGTTGCTTACGATAGCGCTTATTGTTTAGGCAAAGTGAGCATCGCCTGTGCCAATTGGTATTTCAAATAGATGTTTAATCTACATGTTGTACTGATATTCATATTTGGCTAAATAAAAACTGTTTGTCTGTCTGTCTGTCTGTCTGTATATGACGTGACTGAAATATGTTTGATATGAAGTTGATGTAGATGGCAAGTTATGAGTGTTCCAATCTACCAAGAAAAACCAAGTGGAGGCCCAATGGAGGGCAATGCTTAGTGCCTAAACTGTACGATAACCTGAATCAAATTACGTATACCATTCAGTAGCGTGTACATAGGTAATTCACCACGGGACAAGAAATATGTGATTTATCTAATGAGCACTTTAGGCTTAGCCCCAAGGTGTGATAAGAACATATTCCTGATCCCATAGTGAATAAACAGCTTATACCATTTGACAAACACTCAAATGGATAAACATTGGACTACAAATAATATTGGAATTATGGCAACGAAATATCGGCATTCGATTGGCTGACAGAGGTGTAATTAGAGCTGCGCGAATTTCATGGCTGTGTCATTTACATATTATGGAATAACTATACAGATTTAATAGGGCAAAGTTCAGAAGGTAGATCATTTACCAGTATGTATACTAATTAGACCTATGATATTTGTCCTCAGTGCAGTGAACTCCCTCGTGCAAGCTACAATATTTTACAGCTTGCACATTGTAGCCCTCGATACATGAAGTTTGTGCTTGCAGTTGTACCTATGTTGGAAATATTATCCAAAAGAAATATTTTTAGTCGATATATATGGATGCAGCAGAAGATTTGCAGAGGAGCAAAGGAGCATGAAATAACAAAAGTTCAGGCAAAGAGCCAAACCATAAGGGTGCATTTTATGTCAGTCACATTAAGCATTGCCTATGCAGTCGTAACAGTTGCAAATTATTTTTCATGAACAGAATGGCAAATATCCCGAACGAATGAAGTGTGTTCTTTATAGCGGCAGGTTATACGCAACTGTCATACTCATACAATCAATCATCCCAGAATAAAATTATTGACAAATTTTCTCCAAAAATGTTTACATAGCAATGTGTCATTGTTTGCTGTCTTGTTCATTGTTTCAGAACTGACAATTTTTGAATCTGTCTTGTGCGAGTTATTTTAAATGCTAATGGGTCGAGTTGCAACTTTATACATATTGTAGCTTACAGCTATTCAAGTAATGCATGTTTGTATTTGTAACTTTCTGTGATGTAAATAGAAACTTTATCAATAAACTTTGTAAAACTATTTTTTCCTTCAATTCCGGCAGAGATCACTCAGAACACATTAGGTTAACTGCACTGCAGTAAAATGTACAAAAAGGGCATAGAGATTTTTATATTTTTATATTTTTTTACAGAAAATTCAGATACCTGCAGTACGTAAATCTCTCCTTTCAGTCAACGAAACTCCCAAATGCAGCTGCTTTCACAGATAGTAAAAGCTTCCAGGAAAAACCTTAATGCAGATTTATGTGGAACTCCAGGTTTCAGACATTAGTCCCAAATTATTCTTGAGTACCTGACTCGACACACACAAGACACATTTTCAAAGTGAAAGGTCGCTGATTTTAGTAGTGAATACTAAGTTTTGGGAGCTTCTTGAATGACACTGATAATATTAAATGTCCTTTCGACAACCCACCAAATCAGTGCCATGATGCCTCATGCTCATAAAAACATAGGCTGCGCAGCAGCAAACCTTCAGCGAATAACACCTTTAGAAGATTACAATAATATCATAAAATTGGTGTGTTTACGAAATTGCTTATAGGTATGCAATAGCGGTCGAGTAGTGACCTTCAATTATCTCTACTTGCCCGCTGCCCTGCCATCTTCCCATATGCTTGCCAGGATTTTAAAATCAGGGAAAGGCCTTATTAGACTAATTTACGCATATTATGGTATAGTTTCATGCATTTACAAAGTATAGGTTATGAGGTGTCGGTTGAAAACCAAAAAATAGAACGCTGTTATAATTTTCTGAAGTTTTTCCAATGATTCATAAAGTGTTATACGCATCAAAAAGCACTGCTACATTGCATAGGTGATTTGTTTATAAAATTGCATGACTGTACATGCAATTGTGGACAAGTTTTGGCTCCGATATAAAAAAAAATATTTTAAATATCTTTTATCAATATTACACTATAGAATAGCCATCTGTCAGACCATGAAAAGGCACAAATAGAGCATATAAGCCACATGTGTACCAAACTTCATCCATGTATATGGAATAGTGACCGGATGTTGGGCCAGAAACAAAAAATAAATTTTTATTTTTTTTTTTCAATATTTCAAAATGTATATAATATTTTCCATCGGACCTTTCAAAAGGCACAACTGGACCATATTGACCATATGTGTACCAAACTTTGTCCATGTATATGTAATAGGGACCGAGTCTTAGCCAAAATAACAAAAAAACATGTTTTTATATTTTTTCTCATTTTTTCAAAAAGTGTACAATATCGGTCAATTAGACCATCAAAAGGCACAACTAGACCATATAGGCCACATGTGTACCAAATTTCATCCATGCACATGCAATAATGACCGAGCCTTGGCCCGGAAACGAAAAATAATAATTTTTATATTTTGTTAATTATTTCAAAAAGTGTTTAAGATCTATTCATCAGACCATCAAAAGGCACAACTAGACCATACAGGCTAGATGTGTACCAAATTTCATCCACGTACATTCAATAGAGGCCGAGTGCTGGGCCGGAAACGATCTATCCGCCCGCCGCCCGACCGCCCGCCCGCCCGGCAGACAGACAGCATTTTTACCCAAGTGATTACAATACCTTCTTCGAACTTCGTTCGCTGAAGGTAAAAAAAGGTACCAAGCGCCATCTGCAGTGAAAATACCGAAAAATATTTATCAAATTAGGCCAAAACACGCTGAAAAGAAGTCCTGCACAGTGCCCTGAGAACCTAGATTTTGCATAACTGCAATAATATTTCAAAAATGCAATTGTTCACAATTGTTAAGTCAGATCCATTGATGTCCGATGCGCAGATTTCACACTTTCTACAACACTTACCTACTTGCTGTCTTTGCAGAGCAATAATTGTCACCATTACAATAACATTGATGTTTAGCACATCATCAGTATTTTTCAAATTTATGCTCCCCAAGACCTCAAACTGGTTCCCATCATTTAAGAAATTAAGGAAAATGTGGTATCATTGCGGATTTTGCTTGGATTGACAGGTCATCTTCCAACATGATTGGCCAGAATTAAGATAACTTTTATGACCCCTACAAAAATTAAAGGTCTATAGCAGGCCCGTAGCCAGGGGGGGTGTGTAGGGTGTGTACACACCCCCCCACAGCCCAACCTCCCCCTTGAATCCACAATGATCTTACGCGTTTTTGCGGGAATCCGCGAATGGCGATTTACGCGGTTGCAATGCTTTTTAATTGGATTTATTTCCAAACAAATATAAATGTATGCATCGCTCAAGAATCACAGCAACCACTTGAGGGACCACTCAGAATTTTTAACCGGCCTAACAGCGGAGGCCGGTTAATACAGGAGCTGTAAATGGATCAGGTGAAACGATAAACAGTAGGCATAAACTGCAACCACAAACCAGTAAACCACGTTTGGCAATGACAGCCAAGGTTTTTCCCCATTGTGACCTTAATATTTCACTTACAGTTATGAAATTTGGTACAGGTATGGGACTCTGGGTATGGATTGGGAACATGTCGAGAAACCCAAGATGGCTGCTGTTTTGTGGTGGCCATTTTGGCAGCCATCTTTCTTCATTCTTGAACTGCCCATTGTGACCTTACTATTTCACTTACTGTTATGAAATTTGGTACAGGTATGGGACTCTGCTTATGGATTGGGAACATGTCGATAAATCCAAGATGGCGGCCATTTTGTGGTGGCCATTTTGGCAGCCATCTTTCTTCATTCTTGAACTGACCATTGTGTCCTTAATATTTCACTTACAGTTATGAAATTTGGTACAGGTATTGGCCTGTGGGTATGGATGAGGAACATGTTGAGAAATCCAAGAAGGCAGCCATTTTGGCAGCCATTGTTCCTTTTTTTTTTAGAAATCTGTTCAAACTGCATTGATTCTATATACTAATAGTCTAGCATCTTCCAATCAACCATTTCTCCTATCTCCCAATATCAGTTGCTCAGTGGTTTAAGCAATGGCACCTTCAATTTCATTGCGTTAGGTCGGTTTTGAATCCGCGTTTTAAATAGGCCTTGGTTGTAGTATTCTTGAAAGAGGGTACAAGAATATTCTTGTTCGATTGAATTACACGATGTCACTCATCCATATATGGGAGGTGTTTTTATCTGGATGGGCACTGGGCAATGAGGCGAAAGAAACTTACATCCAAAATAGGAGTAGGCATCGGTATTGTGGAGATACACCCCCCCTCCCAAACGCTAAGATAAGAACATTAATCAGAGGTGGCGGAACGCTTGAAAAAGTGGGGAGGGGGCATCAGGCTCCGGGGCAGGTCGTCTACAGTAATTTCAAGGAGAAAAGGGACATTTAATGTATTTTTGGACCCAAAAGTCGGGGGCATGTGCCCCTAGTACCCCCCCCCCTCCAGCTCCGCCGCCTCGGACATTAATTAGAGGCAGTAAGGGGGAAAAGCAGGGAAAGTCGAGGCGATGAGGAGGTTTGCGGGGGGAACGGGAGCAAGAGTGGGGAACGGGGAAGACGGGGGTAAATGAAGGGAAGCGCGGGCAAGAGGGGGGAAGAGGGAGGTATAAGGGGCAAATGGGGGATAACTGTGACATTGCGGGAATAAGAGAAGGGAGCAGGGGGTGTATCCTGTCATAAGGCCTCCCCTCAAAAAGAAACCCTGAATGGTCTACACTGGCAATTGTGCAACGTACGAATTACGTACGTAAATTCTATGCGCGAAACTCACAAAAAAGAGCCGATCCGTAGTACGTACGTACATTTTCGTACGAATTTCATACGAATTTATAAATATTTCTGACAGGACTTTTCATTTACTTTGGCCATTTCGGCGCAATATGGTTATCACCAGTAGAGACCTTGCATTTGTTTATCTAAAAAAAACCAAAAAAAAACCAATTAAAATGCCCAAAAACCAAGTTAACAAGAATGATATCCATACAAAAATTTACGTATGTTTTACGTACATACATTTGCATACGTATTTTATACGTGAAAACAGTCAATTTACGTACGAAATACGCAAGAAAGAGCACCGTACGTTTTACATACGCTGCACAATTGGCCATGTAGAGGGACAGAGCACGTACTAGCATGCAAAGTTGTATTGCCGTTAAACATAAGGTCCATGTGGATCAGGCTCTACTCTAAAGTATGAAATTCCAAAATGAAATTATGGCCGGGGCATGAAGAGTGTGTTTGCACTGCCCCATATCTACCAGAACTTCCGCCAATTTTTAAAAAGGGAAAGTGAAGAAGAGAGGAAATAAAACTCCAAAAACAAAGAAAGTGTTTTAAAATCAGGCACTTAAATAAGAATATTTTTAGGAGGGGCACAACGATTCTCCCCTCCCTGTGTGCCATCTCCTTCTTCAGTCACTTTCCTCACAAGACATATCCCTCGCTGCCTCCTCTAGTGCTAATGCCTCCTTCCACTCTTCCTTCCTCACTCTCCGGGTTTCTCCCTTTCTGTCTCTTCCCTAGCCATTCCCTCCTCCATGTTATCCTCCTACCTTTCCAGTTACCCTCATTCTAGCTACCTATGACTCTCCCCTCCCTGCATTATCTCTTTCTGCCTCAACCCAGTTCGAGTCTCCTCCCCAATAGCTCTTTCCTCCTCCACTAAGTTATATCTCTTGCTTCCTGTGTCTCTGCACCCTCCTCCATCTCTTGGGCCTCTCTCATTACTCTCTCGCTGCCTCCTATCCTAATATGATCATATCTGATCTTCCCATCTGTCTCCTCATTGTCCTTTCTTCTTCCTCGACAGCTTTTCTCTCCTTCACAACGATTCTTCTCTCCTCCCTGTCTGCCCTCTCCATGACATATGCCTTCTCCATCTATTACTCTGTTCTCTCTGTATTCTACCTTTTTGCCTACTCCGTAGTTCTTGGGGCTCCTAACAAATTAGTAATTACTCCCTCACTGGTTCCTCCCTAGCTTATGTCTCCTCACTCTCTACCTACTGCATCTCTCTACTTTCCACCACCTCTATTACATTTCTGCATTTCTATATTCAGAAGCAATGCTCGGACCAACTCCTCCCTAGTTTTTGTTTCTCCTGTTAGATGAAGCCTTCTCCGGTATATTCATCTTCCTCCTTCACTAATCATCTACATCTCTCCGCAATTTTCGGAAAACCTCTAGTGGCTGTCTTGCCACCTCCTGATAGCTTTAACCTTCTTAAGAGCTCTTAAGTATCAATCCTCCCCCTCTTTAGTCCTCTTTCTGTCTGACTCATACTCTCCCTTTCTTCTTCCGCATAGCCATAGCTAGTCCCTTTTCCCCAGCTCTTGTCACCTACATCTCTTGCACCTCCGTTGTTGACACTCATTTTCTACCCTCACCCCAATTGTTTTTTGTCCCCTTCACCTCTTCACTCTCCCTAGGTCTCATCCTCTCCATCCCTGCCTCTAAACTCTCTTCCTCTTTCCTGTCTGCATTCTTCCTCTCTACTTCCTTCCTGATGCATGCACCCTTCCCTGCCTCGTCAGTATGACTTTGGCCTCGGCATCCCTCTGTAGAATCTCCTGTCTCCTTCCTCTCCTTTGTTTTCCTCCCATGACCCCCTCTTAGAGGACCCTCACTGCCCCCAACATAGCATGAGTCAATGCCACTCTAATTTCCCTGCAAATAACTCCATATTTCTATGTGTTTTCGCAAAGCTAAAGCATACTTAATTAAATAAGATCAAAATGGATTATTTTCTCCAATCGCAGAGGAATTTAATTACAATATAGTAATAACCCTGTGATTGGAAAAATTATTTGCTCAACACACTTGGTTTTTAGTATATTATTGGGTGAAATTTCTCTGCAATTTGAACAAATCATCAGTATAGACCAGAATATTAAGAAAAGGTCAAAATTCACAAAGACTGTGTTCTTTGACATACATTTAAAATGCTACCATATTGAAGTTTTTTGGGAATTTTTCCATCAAATTTAACTCTCTGAAATGCTCAGAATGTGTCTCAGAGTGTCTAAAAATCTGTTGGCTTCTGGGGGCCTTGAGCGGCCCCCAGAACCCCCCGCCGCAAAGTTTCGGCCCTACGGGCCTCACTTCCCCCTTGATTTCTTTCCACACACCCCCCCATAAATAGTCCTGGCTACGGGCCTGTATAGAGCTCTGAAGTTGAAGTATAGCACAGGAAAAATTATGTAATTTGTGTGTACCCCTCTTTCAACTTGCTAATATAATTTCAAACAGACCAGTCAGCTCTCTTGAGCAATTAAGATTTTATACCTTAAAACGGGGTTACTTTGGCTGTTTCGCTGCACCAAATTTGTATTCTGAAAAAAAAACTATTCACTTATTATCAACAGTTTTGTGCAATAACACAGCTAGCACATTTAGGTTTTCATCTGTCAAAAAGCTTTCCAAAATATAAGATGGTCTTATGTTTTATTACATAATTAAAGGGTTGGCCAATGTAAACCAGGAGTTGGGGTAACTTTGGCCGCCTTAGATTTTGAGCATGTAATACCATGTATGACAGTAGAATTTAATTAGTTATGTAACTCTGGCCACCCAACAAGCCGAGGAATGTATTTTTGTAATGAAGAATGAGTTATAACTAATTTGCTGATTAAGTATTGATAGGTATACCCCACTCTGTGTACTACCACCTTCTTATTCAGAATAACAAAGTGTGAACGTACCCCAGTTTTTAAACCACAAGAAAGTAAGATATCTTACCAGCCATAAAATGTGGCATTTAAAAACATTCTTTAACAATCAAATGACATTTTACATTTCTATTCTAATTTTTTGTTCTAATTTTCGCCTAATTGACCAATATAACATTAAGTTCACAATCACCGTCGAACAAAAAAATAGAAGAAATAGCTTTGTCTAATGCTATTTTGGATGAAATCATACGTTTACTACGTTTACAATGGTTTACAGCTTCCTTTGTGGACAGTACATCATCACTGAGTTATGCTTGTCAAATTACACAAATTGCAATTATTGCATTGGACCATTTTTTTACCATCTATGGCAGTCAACATAATTTTCAGTCATGAATACACCTGTTTGTCAAAGCAAGGTTTATACCTCATTGACTGGTATTAACTACAAACTGTTCCAACTCTTCCCAATTGCCATATCCGGTGGTGGCCAAAGTAACCCCAACACAGATTTGGAGATTTGGGGTAACATTGGCCACAGCTGTAGTCTTGAATAACATATAAATAAATCCAGTGTAGTTTAAAACTGTGATAAATTATATTATCTTTAAAAATTGTCTGAAATTTTTACCGCATAAGCTTGCGCTTGACCCATCCAGAACAAAGTAGACACTTCCCTGCAAAATCACACTTTTCCGAGCCAGAGAATCTACCCTAGAACAATCCCTCCATCGTCGCATATTATCATAAGATTTTGCGTCTGAGTGTCTCAGCCAATCAGCGTACGTCCACGACTTCTCTCCAGTTCAAATCTTTACCTTAATCTTTATCTTAAAGATCTTGGAGAGATCTTGTATCTATTGCAGTTTGAATCGTATCTGCACGATTTACGGAAATGAGTGAATAGACGTAATTTTACTTATTTGCATAACATGCTTTATTGGTCACCTTTGGGATGTGTCTGACTTATTCACAAAAGGCTTTGCTAAGTGACTTTTTTGCAATTCTGCTTCATTCCAAAATGGCCTCCGTAAAAAGCACTGGTATCATAATGTGGAGAAAAAATTAATGTAAATAAAAAGTAGAAAAGTAACTCTAGCAGTTGCAAAAAGAAATATCCTGGTATCTATATTGGTTTGATAGATACAGGACACAGAATCATTTTCTCATCTGATGGCCAAAGTAACTACAGAACGGCCGGGTAGCAGCTAATACCTTAAATGGAATATCTCATTAATTGGCAACCGGTCGGTTTTGATGAAAGTCAAATGGAATATTTCTCAGCCCAATACAATGATTGTGTGAAAATGATGCAATGTCAGGCCCTTTTGTACTGCTTCAGTAAGGGACTGTTCAGAATTAATGACTGGGGGGGGTGGGAGTTTTGGCCGAGGGGGTACTAACTTTTCACATGTGTTTCAAGGGGGGGTATTAATTTTTGCCAACACTTCCAAGGGGGGGTAAGAAATTTTAACAAAGAAAAAATGTTTAAAAACACGCATAAACTAATTTTATTTGTCCTTTTTTATGCGCAAAAGTCCGCGAAATGACGCGAATCTGTAAGCGTGTCCGTGCATAGCAGTATATATGTATGTATTGCTTTGTATGTGGAAGGGGGGGGAACTAAAAATACGTGTGAAACCTAAGGGTGGGGTACTGAAAATCCGCATGAAACTCAAGGGGGGTATCAGTTTTTGACGGGAAGTTCCAGCAAAACTCCCACCCCCCCCAGTCATAAATTCTGAACGGTCCCTAACATAGCATAGTTTCTTCAGATGCATTGTATAAGTGATATCAAGAAGGCATGCATGAGTCACAAATTATATCACTTACACATATATAACTAAATAGTTATTGTCACATTGCAATATCATATAATTAGCGTGTTAATCATCACCATTATATACCTTTTATTGCATTGTGGTCACAGTAATTATCTGGTTCGTCATGAACGCTTGGTGGAACAACCAGGAAGGCTTAACCGGGTGAGTGCCTGTTGGGAGATTTACATTTCTCTTGACCTTCAAGAACTTCGTATTTGTCAAATACCTTTGAACAGTACAGTAATGGCACTATAGTGTAAGCATCTCCATGGGGTTGCTTCCATTTGGAAAAGACCAAAATGGACGAGGAGGTGTGAACCTTAGCCTTTGATATACAAGAAACAGCCAGCTATATTCTGCTCCCTGAGTTACGCCCTCCTGGCTCTTGTCAGCATCACTGGAATATTTTGCAGTACATTTCACAGGAATAGTGATTTTGGTGTATGTCATTCACCCCAGATGCATTTTTAGTGTGGGTCGAGTTTTGGTACAGTGCTTTGTTTACAAGATACTGGTGCTTCTTTTTGAAATGTCACAAATAATTGACATATAATGAATTTTTTACTCTAATTTATAGAAAACTGAAGTGCAGCAATTTTACAGGAACGCTTTAACAATGTCGTCCGAAGGAGCTATCAAATTTTGCAGTCTGACTCAATGGCTGAAGGCATTCAAGAAGTTTCCTCATCATTGAAAACTTTGAAATTAGATGCTGGCTGCGAGTTGAACATTATACTTCCGAGTTGATCGACAACACCGTATGAGATCAGATGGGAGCGAACAGGGTGTAGGCCTATTCTGATTGCAGGATTACACTTTCATTGACCTACAATATATCACTTTGAAGAATATATTACATGCACCCACGTAGTAGATTGGAAGCTATTGGAAGAATTGAAAGGCATGAATCACCGATAAACATGAGAAGAAGTAAGGACGAGAACTGTTGAGAAGAGAAAAAAGAGGTTGGAGTGGACCTCACAGGGATTTTTGCACCAAACCGCTTCTGTTGTTTTTATATGCATTTTAATTATATAATTTAAAGGGAAGTCACCATTTTATGTTGATTAGACAACATCTTAAATAGTCAGCTCCAGAAATGGAAATATATGAGCCTGATGTCCATTAATAATGTAAAAGACTAACAAAACACCCAGTCTTTAAGATCTGAAAATATCACATTATAAATATATTATAAACATATTTACACAACAATCATAGGTTAAAAAACCCCTATGTGCTACCTCGCCACCATGACCATAGAATGAGATAGAGGAGAGACATGATCAGAGAAATCACTCTTTGCTATAAAATAAAATCTAATGCCTTGGGACTGCACAACACCTTTGGTACAATAAAGGCTCTGCATTGCATATTCTGTTGTCCTAACCTCAAATCAATGTAGCGTTAACAAATGGCGTTCCGCCAAAACATTGTTTTTTAAAGATTCCAAGAGAATCATGACTTCAAAAATCAATATCACTTTCAACAACCACAAAATTTATTTAAAAATTAAAATTGAACCTGCCGAATCGATTTAACCCTAATATTTTTAATAACAGAGATCTGGGAAATTAATTGCAATATTCATTCCCACGCATTGTTTAAAAGGAATTTTAAAGGATATTTATGCCCTTAGGAGCTCTATTGAAGGACACAAATTGATTTTGAAATTGACCTACATGGGTTTCGTTGCTTCAGCAGCAACAATATACAAGGCATAACGCATAGCCAGGACACATTAAACTTTATTAGATTGCCACCCAAGCAAAATCTCACTCAATCGTGTGCAAAACCTTAGCCTAATAGTAAAATTCCTACATGTGGAGCAATTATATATACACCTGTTAGTATCCCTATGCCAAATGACATGAACAAAATCGGTACAGGATTTGGAATACGTTATGTGATTTTTCAGTGATACAATTTCAAACAGGCCTTCTCAGGGTATCTTTTGGTATGCTGTACAGCAGCAGTAGCCAACCTGGTGAGCAGTTTGTCATTTTAGGCTGACCGTTATCAGAACAAGATGACATTTTCATGACAGAGTGACCCGACTAGGTTCTGTTGACCTGCAAGCTGACATTTCTCCTTATATAAATTAATGTTTCTGATTACGTTCAGATGCTTATTCTTACAGGACAACACACTCATTCAGTTTCCTGATTCTCATCAGAGGCAAATATTCTGATGAGATCATAGGCCAGCAAGGCTCCTATTAGCTTATTATTTCTCTTTTTTCCAAATTTTGAGCGGATAAAAAACCCTACACTTCAAAAAAGAGAATATTGTGATGATATAGTAAAGTGTTTGTTATGGTACTACTATTTTGTTACCTTTAGACTCAGGTTCAGATTGGCTGACCCATTATGCATCACTTGGCCATGATTACATGATTTCATGGCATATAGGCTACACACATTATGTGTTCTCAAATCTTTGAAAGTCATGATTTCAGGAAATGTTCAAAATATAAACAGTTCAACCCAAGGCTTGTAAAGGCCTCCCAATCAGTATCTCTTCTCAATATTCTTTAAAGAGTTCATTTTTCTGAGCATTCTTAATTATTATTAAATGAAATTTACCATGAACTGCCAATCAGCAATTTCCGTTGCAAGGATGAAGTTGCCAATCCAATAATGACTTAACATAAGTGGTAATCGAATGCAGTTTATTGCCCTTGGCATGATATTGGTTTTCTCAATTGGATATTAGGATTTTTGTATTCCCGGAACTGCTTTAAATGCTCAAAAACATGATGTTATGTCGTAACCTCAAACTGAATTGCCCATTTAACATTGTCCTGCGGCAGGTTGCGCGAAGTCATGTTAATCGTACCAGGTAAAATAGGTCCCTGGAAATGGTTTTGTGTTTTAATTTGACTCAGTTAGATAGATCCTAACATGGGATAAATGTGCAACAAGTTGACGACATTAATTGCTGTTGGTCCTTTGGCACCGGTAATTAGGTGAGATTGACGTTATGCATTTCGACACTGAGGTTTTTTACACACACAATATATTAGTGTCTGTCAAAGACTGAATATCAGTGGACACCATTGTAACCTTCACGTGCAGTTGACTCAACTTCACTGGAGCACTTGCTTGCATATTCCTGATAACTCAGAATATTCTGAAGGTCAGCCTATGTGCTTCATGGCCAGGATTTCCAATAATTCATAAGGATATCACATTGATCTTTCTGATATCATGCTTGGCATCAGTATATAGATTAAAAAGATGCTCCTGAAGCTTGCTTATTTGGGAAATATACAATGCACAGTACAAACCAATATACATTTTCTTAAATCCAATGCCCTCAGGAAGATGCCCTCACTTCCAACCACTCACTTCTCAGCTGAGAAACCCCTACACCACTGTGCTCTGGTGCTAATTTAACAAACAGCAGTGGTAACTCTTGATTGTAATCTTGGTCAATGTTTAGCAATTATGTTGGAACATTAATTCATTGAATTTCCTTCAATAAAGTCAATTAAAGCTAGATTATGGTGTAATATTTCAAGTAATGAACTTAATTAATTAATTATATGAGTGAGGTATTTGCCGACAGGGCAAAACTTTTGTGCTGTGGAGTATGTGTGAATTCATAGCATAAATACAAACGTGCATGATGCACCTGCTGTATTCTACGATAACAGTCATATATTGTGTCATAAGAAAAATTATTCTTTAGGTCAAGTGGATATTTTTCACAGGACTAGGAAATGGATGATGGTAGAACATAGTAGGCTGCCAGTTTCCATGGCAACCAATATTCCTTTGGGTGTTTTGCATCCAGTACAAAAGCTTGGTCATTCTCAACAGTATTTGCATCCTGAAGCAAGATCATTTACATGCTGTTTTTGATCAGAGTGAGATTGGTTTTTTGATTGAGACCTTGATTGTCTAAAGAAATTAATTGCATGACTTATTAAGCATCTTCCATGAATACTCTTGATGAATCTTTGGTGAAAAATTTGCGGGCATTATTGGTATTCTATATTTTACAGTAACCAAATTTCATGAAAATCATTGGTAATTTAATAGCTATGCAAAAGTAATAATGCTGCCATTAAACAGAAAATTTAGTACATTTACATTTGTTTGTGAACAATCCGCTATATTTCAGGTAATTGTTAAGACAATGAAATATCTATCATAGTAGTTATCAAGAATTTGTCTTTTTTTTTTTCTTCTGACATATTCATCCAAAATATTTTTCTGAAAAATAAAAACAATTGGCAATATCATATGTCATGCCAATCATATATATTTTATCTGCAATGCCCTACATGCATCAAATAAAAATATAAAAGGAATCAGATAAGAATATATAATGAATCAGAAAAAAGATCCTTTGTCTTGAATAAAAAGTTTAAATTTTACATAAACTACGTGTACATGTACATGTACATGTACATGTACATGTATAGACAACTAGGAGAGCTACTTCAGTTTGTATAGCAACATTTAAAAGACAGAACAGTTATCAAGTAAAAAAAAAAAAAAGATGCATTACAGTCCTTGTCATACTTACGTGGAATCTCAATTTTTTTTCTATGCTGTTGAACTGTGATGTCAGAGATGACTCTATTCTAGCATTGCAATATATGTAAATTAACTACAAGCTGTGATGTCATTTCAAACTGGGTCAGATTCCCCAGCTTCTAGCCAATGTTGATCCTCCTGAACTGAGCGTCACAGTTTCAACACAGTGTCAGAGTAAGAGTTTTATCAGGGATAGCCCCTACTACTACGTCATCACAGCTTGATAGCCAATGGGCTGACCGTAAACTACGTCATCACAGTTCAAACATTGATATATTGAAGGAAGCATTACATTTTTGATCCCAATGATTTATCACAGCAATCACCAGTCTAATCCTACCAAATGGCAGCTTTGTCATCATCCCAAGTCATACCATGACAAAATGGCCCATAACCTTTGCTAATTCATGAATACTTAATCAACTGACCCTGTTGTTGCTTCTGTTTCACACTGTTACATATGGAGAAATTGTGTGTTGTTGAAAGGTGCTATCACAGTTCCGAAAATTCCATTGAATTATGTATTTTCACAGTTCTGAAATGAAACTGTTTGAAAGTTTGCTTGTTTTACACTGTTTTTCTCAGTTGCCAGTAATCCTCTAAGTGTCCATAATCGGACTAAATCTGCATGCAAAATGCTTATGACCTAAATAAGCAGCCAATCACAGAAGAGGTTGGAAATAGCAGAAAGCCCTGTCCATTTTAGCAGCTTTGTGAGCATTCACAGTAGACAACTGTTATAATCCCCACAGAGTTGTTTGATTAATCTACAAACTTGCAAACTTACAACTTTAAACTTTGATGGAAGTTGGTGTAAATAGAAGGCTTTGACAATTTGTTTGTAAACACATGGCTTATGTTATGTATATTTGTTCTGGCAGCCCATTGGCTGAGAGGCTGTGATGTCAAACTTGCATGGGTTTTTCCCAGACCAAATTTTAACTCTGACACTGTGTTGAAACTGTGATGCTCAGTTTGGTGGATTCGCATTGGTTAGAAGCTGGGGAATCTGTCCCAGTTTGAAATGACATCACAGCTTGTAGTTAATTACCATATATTGCAATGCTAGAATAGAGTCATCTCTGACATCACAGTTCAACAGCATAGAAAAAAAACTTGAGATTCCACATAAGTATGACAAGGACTATAACATAATGTATCCTCTAATTTGAAAAGAAAATGAGAAAATATCACGAAGAGATACAAGTTAGTATGTTTCTTTTATTCAACTTTTATTCTCCAGAGATGCGATATATGTCTCTCATTGCAGGAAATTGCACAAACACCTTGAACCGGGGCCTGTAGACAACCTCCTCCATTTCTCTAGTAGGGATTGATCCTTTCTGAGAGATGATAGTAATTAAATGAAATGCCAAAAGGATCCTAAATTTGGGTTGCCTTTATATGTTTTCTAGATATCTCAATCAATTTTAGAAGTTGATCGCACCAATAGCACAGTGCGCCATAATTAATTCCTCTGCTCTCCAGTCTTCTTTCCTATGCATTTAGTTGTTTCCATGGCAACGAATTCCAAGTCAACTCTTGAAGAGACCTCATTGAGCATGCTGATGTTGTTGGGAGTTTAACTCAAGAATCAAAGGCACATCAATTGAGGATTGACTTCCCAGCTGAGTTTGTAAAGTTCAATCTGAGCTGGTATGACCCAACTGCGTTCTTCTACAAACTGCATGCAGAAGTGAATAAACTCTGGTTTTTGTCTAGACTAAAAACACATGTGCAGCTATTAGACTGAAAGACTCATGAAGTTGAAGGATGAGATAACTGACAAAAAAATTCAAAGGCAAGCCACTGACAAAAAAGACTATCACATGCAGCCACGCTATATCTTACTGATTAAGTTAATCAGTTACAGGGTGGCTTCACGTAGTAGTCTTGCTTGTCATTGGCTTGCCTTTGAATTTTTTGTCAGTTATCTCATCCTTCAACTTCATCAGTCTTAGATGATACCAAATAATTCCCTCCAAAAAAACGTTATTGACCAATTAATCAAATTTGATTTACATTATGGCACAACCTGAAGCTGGAGTGTCTCCCGCAGTTATTAAAATGCATCTATTGCGTGCTATTGTTCATTATTTTAATTTACTTGCACTGATGCCGATGTGCCAGGCCCAAATAGTGTGGCGACTCCGAGGCAGCAATGATGCAAACTGGTCAGGATGACAATGATTGGTCAGGTCTGCTATGCTGAAGGTCACTGCAGTGCTTGCATGGCTCTGAACTCCAGGTGGGGATTAGGGAAACAAAAACATTTCTGTGGATGTGAGCTGTTTGATGAGATGTTAGATTGGCAGCTAATTGTATACACTGTATCAGAATTTGTGCTGGGCAAGTAAACTGAGCCAAAATTTAGCAAAACCTTCTGCCTATGAATGCAGATCTGTGCGATACACCTGTGCCATATTCTACGATTCTAGTCACATATAATATTATATGTCATAAGAAGAAGCGATCTTCAAGGGGCTATAAGCCTTCAATTCACTTTTTTTTCTGAAAGGGTATTTTTATTGATTTTTTTGTTAGTATATGCTTACCTGAGTACAAAGCCACAAGATCCAAGCAAACAAAATGTCTTAATTGGTGATTAATTAGCCTTTAAATTGCATGTTTTTGGTGATTTAAGGTGTTATGGCCAAGTCCATGATTGAGGAAATGCCACAAAATTGTGTGCACTTAATTCTGACAATGCCTGCTTGTAGTTGCTCGGATTTATGTATTACTTGATGATTTTGCTGAAAAGCTACAGTCAATTAAAGCATAATTAGTGCTTTATTCGGTTTTCTGTCATTTTCTTACAAAAAAATAGCTGTAACCTTGAAATACTGGGGCAAATTGGCCAAAAATCAACTAATATCATCTTAGATCCTTTTATTTGTCACAATGGAACATTTTAGGAAAGGTATCCAGGAATGACTTTTTGGGCTTATAGCCCCTTTAACATCAAGTGGATATTTGTCACTGGACCGGGAAATGGATAATGGGAGAACATATATACAGTGGACAGTTAGTTTCCATGGCAACCAATATATCTTAGGGTGTTTGTGACCAGCACAAAAGCTTGGTCATTCTCAACAGTAATTGCATCCTGAAGCAAGAATATTTACAAGTCGTTTGTGGCCAGAATAAGATTGTTTTTATTAAAGCCTTGATTACTTAAAGAACTTGATTGCTCCACTTATTAACTGTCTTCCAAGAATGCTCTTTGTGACTCTTCTGGTTTATGGTACATAGATCATTATTGGCACTTGACATTTTACAGTTACCAAATTTCAAGATAATTATTCATTTATAGGTCTTTGCAGATCAAGGCCCACACCATTTTCAAGATTAACTTTTAACTAGGCCCTGTGATGTCACTGACTGACAGTGACTGTTACTTTAACTGTTTATTGGTTTACTCAGTATGTATCAGCTTAAGTGTCAATAAACAAATCACTATCACCTCTGATAAGAGGATTAGGCGACAAACCGGTAACTGTGAATGACATGGCAAAGCCAGTTTGGAATTCGAAAATGAAAAACTTAAGGTAATCAATGGTTCGCTTATCTACAAAGAGCTCTAATACATTATTTAGTAGCTATGCAAAAGTAAAAATGCAGCCATTTAACAGAAAATTGGTTTCATGGACATTTTGTTTGCGAACGATCCGCAGTATTTCAGGTAATTGTTAAGACAATAAAGTATCCTTGTACTACAACTTGTAGTTATCAAGCATTGGTCAGTTTTTTTGTCTTCAGACAATGAAAAAGTCCAGTGCAGCAAAAAAAAATCGTTTTGATAAAGAGTCGTCTGAAGTTGAATTTTTTTATCAATCTCAAAATATTTTCAGCCAATCAAATAAATTCAATAAAAGAATTGAACTTTTACATACGCATTACAAGTATAGATAACTAGTAGGCCAGTAGGAGAGCTACTTTAGTTTCCATAGCAACGGTTATAAGAGTAATAATAAGACAGAAAAGTCATCAAGTTAAAAAAGAAAGACTTATCAACAGAATGTATCTTCCCATTCGCAGGAGAATGAGGAAATATCACAACTTTTATTCTCCAGAAATGAGATATATGCCATTCATTGTTTGAAATTGCACCAACACCCTGTGCTGGGGCCTGCAGACAACCTCATCCATGTCCTAAGTATAGGAAGTGATCATTTCTGAGATATTAGAAGAGAATAGAACAGTATAGAATGGAATAGAATAGAATAGAATAGAATAGGATAGAATAGTATTTATTATGGCAATTAGGCCTAAAAGAAATGCCAAAAGGATCCTAAATTTTGGTTGCCTTTAGACATTTTTTGGATATCTCAATCAATTTTAGAAGTTGATGGCACCAATCGTGCAGCATGCCGTAATTAATTCATCCCTCTGCTCTTGAGTCTTCTTTCCTATGCACTTAATTGTTTCCATGGCAACGAACTCCAAGTGAGTCTTGAAGAGACCTCATTGAGCATGCTGATGTTGTATGGAGGTGAACTCTAGAATCAAATTCACACAATTTCAGGATGGACCTTCCAGCTGAGTTTGTGAAGTTTCGTCAGATCAGCTGGTATGACCCAAAATGGCTCCTTCTGCAAACTGCATGCAGGAATGAATAAACTCTGGATTTTGTCAAGACTAAAACACAATCATGTGCAGCTGTAACATAGAGAAAACAACAATAAGTTCAGTCATGAGCTCGTGGAATGCAGTCTGTTTTTTTATGACAGTTTATTCTTGTATTGAGTCTCCTGGAGAGAATATATAGCTTTGTCAGTTTGCAAAGCAACAGAATTTATATATACTGAATATGAAAATCAAAAATATTACAAATAAAATGAGCCATATTCCAGTGAAATGGTAACTACAACTATGTTTTAAAAAGCTAAAATATGATAATTCCCAGAAAATCCAACTGCCGAATTACTGGCTGACAAGAGCAACATTTTGTCAAATGAAAATTGCTACATAATTAAAGGTTATTTTCATTATGTCATCACTAATTTAAAATTAGACGTGACAGGCACTGCTGATTTTACTTAACAGCGCTTTGATTCATGAATGTGGATTTGAGATAGGAATCAATGCTGCCTGCCAGACAAAGTTGCTACCATGAACATGGTTTATTTATATTTATAAAGAGGCTGAAAGGATGCAAAAGCAATCTTTCCAGTCAATCTACTCAATCATACCCTTAATTCATGGATGCTTTACGCTACTCCTCCCAAACTACTCAATGCCAACAACTCAAAATTTGCAAGCAACATTATTTCACATCTTACAACAACCATAAGTGGGTCTGCTTCCTCAAACTGTTCATTTTATATGCCTACCAGTGCACTTATTAGTCATTTTTTGCATGACCATCAATCTTCAGCAATGTAGTGGTAGTTGTTCTGTTTTCCCTGGACTCCATTATCACTGTTCTGTTTTCCCTGGACTCCATTATCACGGGTACTATGCTAGTGTATGTAAGGGGGCTTTTCCTGCCTAGGATAGGCACTGCGTGTAGAGCCAGGAGTTATTCTATTGAACCTAACACTCTAATTTATTCACTATCGATGTCAATCCAGATGTATTTCCAAAAGTTTTAAAAACGCTGAAATTCTAGCCATTCATGAAGCTAAATCAGAATTAACTATTCAACTTACCAACCCATCATTACCCGAACAAGTGATTAAAAAATCATTGAAACCTTGTTGATGATATAGATGATATTCCATATTGGTAAAATCCATAGCCCCTTTTTTAGCAAGAATGATAAAATAAAGAATGAAACTTTTAAAAAGCTTGACAAGGAAAACACGCAAAGGATGAGGGGTAATAATTCAGTGTTTGTTAGCTGTCTCTATACTGAAATATGTTTGTTAAGTAGGGGATGAACCTGCCTGGACTCATGAATTAGAAGGATGAGAAAACTGACCAAAAATATCGAAGGCAAGTCAAGGGAAAACAACAGACTACCACGTGCAGCCACACTATGACTGACAGTGATACTTATTGAATTCTGGTGTGGAATAGCATGAAAGCAGATTAATATATTGCTGATCAGAGAGAGAAGAAAGGATTTTACATAATCATCTTGGTAGTTACAGTACAACCAAAAATGTTTCCTATATCTCACACCCTCAGGAAGATTTCCAAAGCTTTCAGTTCTCACCATCAACCCTGACTGCCCCACTTCCATTGACTAATCATTGAGGGACAAAAGATATCAGGGCCGGGCCAGCAAATGGCTTCAGTGCACCTATACCCATTATACCTAGCATATGACAAATCAAAAAAATGCCCAAGACATGTGTGTTTTGATATACTTGTCACAGATTCCATCCAATTTGACAGTTGATTATGAAAAACATTTTCTCAAAATTCACAGTTATTGTTGGGTGTTGTTGGTTCTAACTTCTAAAAGCACAAATAGCAACAAACACTGTATAACAGTTTGTGATCACTCCTGTTGATGTATGTTAATTAGAATATGTCATGTGATTTTAGAATAGGCTCCAACAAGTTATGCATTTCTTCAAAATATGCAAAATATGCAAAATGACCCTGCAATCTCCAAATTCTCCCTTAAAAAACAGATGCCAAAATAAAAAAAAATCCAAACATAAATTATTTTTAAAAAATTTCTAAAAATACAATTGTATGGAACAAAACAATTGTGGACTTCAGTTTTGGTCAATTTCAAGTTTTACGGACCTGACCTGGTAATATTCACCTCAGCCTTTGGCCTCAGTATATCACCGGTCAGGGGCCATAAAACCTGATATTGACCTCAACCGAATCCCATAATTCTATATTATTGTATGACTAGACCTTACGTACCAGAATATTAGTTTCAAGTGAACAATAGCTTAGTGAGGTATGGTACAGCCTTCAAATATGTCTGTTTCAGCTTTTTTTCCAGAAGAGACCATTGCTAGTAATCGTAAAAACTCTGTGTAAATTATATAGGAGCAAGGTAAAGTTTAAAACATCTAGTTTTTGAACCAATTGTTTGACTGCAGTCAATTGCAAAGCTGACTGTGTCATGGGTATCTCTAAACTGCTCACACTTAAAAACGCACACTTCCAAAAAGGTTATAATAATAATAATAATAATAATAGGTATTTGTATAGCGCTAATTCCAGTAAACTGCTCACTAGCGCTTGTGCATGCTGGATTTATCTGTAGAAACTTTTCAACAGGTAAGTCTTAAGATTTCTTTTGAAACCTTCGAGTGTTTTGGAACCCTTGACTATCTCTGGAAGTTGGTTCCACAGTTTCGGAGCGGCATGCGAAAAGGCTCTGTCTTCATATTTGTTTTTATTGCAGGAGGGTGGTTCATTTAAGAGCATTTTGTTATTGCTTCTCAGATTGCAGTTTCGTTCAGATTTTGGCTGAATCATATTTTGAATATACAAGGGAGCTTGCCCGTTTATTGCTTTCCAAGTTGTTAACATGAGTTTGAATTGTATTCTTGCTGGAATGGGCAGCCAATGTAGTTGCTTCCTATGCTGGCTTACACTGTCATGCTTTCTCAATTTTTCAATGAGTCGAACGGCAGAGTTCTGGGCCACTTGAAGTTTATGCAGCAAACGACTCGATGTTCCATAAAGAAGACCATTTCCATAGTCTAGGTGAGGTGTGACAAGAGCATTGACCACTGTTTTACAGGTTTCCTTGTCCAATGACTTCCTGATTCTTGAAATGTTTCCAATATTGAAATAGGCATTCCGACACATTTTGTTAACTTGTTTTTCCATGGTCATGTTTTTGTCAAAGATTACACCCAGATTTCTAACATGATCGACTGCATTAATTTTGACATTGTCGACATTGATTGATGATACTTGGAGTTTATTAAGTTGATGTGGACTGCCAATGAGCAGTAGTTCTGTTTTTTCTCCATTGTTACAAAGCTTGTTTTCATGGAGAAATTTTCTGATATCAGCAATGCACTTTTCCATTTTGACTGCGGCATTTTCTTGTTCTGAGAAAGTTGGTTTGAAAGAGAGTATAAGTTGCTCGTCATCGGCATACTTTTGGTCTTTCACTTGGTGTTTTTCAGCCATTTCACTTAATGGAGCGATGTATGAATTAAATAGGATTGGTCCTAATTTTGAACCTTGAGGAACTCCAAATTTGAGTGGCAGTCTGGTTGATGTCTTGTCATTAATTATCACAGACTGTGACCTTTCAGAAATGTATGACTTGAACCAGCATAGCGCAGAATCATGAATACCGTATCTGCTTTCTAAACGTTTCAGTAGAATCTTGTGATCAATTGTGTCAAAAGCGGCTGAAAGGTCCAACAGTACAAGCATCGTTACTTCACCTTTGGTCATATTCAACATGATATCGTCATGGATCTTTGTCAGAAGCGTTTCAGTGCTGTGGAATTTTCTGTAAGCTGACTGTTTCTCATCGTCCAGGTTGTTTAAAGTAAGATGGTCTGTGTATTGTTTAATAACAGCACTTTCAATAAGTTTGCCAAGGAATGACAGGTTTGATACTGGTCTATAATTCTTTTTGATTAGATCCAATCCACATTTTTTCAACAAAGGTTTTACTAAAGCATGTTTTAGCTCAAGAGGCATTTCTCCCTGTGTGAGTGACTTATTGACGACATTGGTTAAAACTGGGAGGTATTCATCAATACATTGGAGCAAAAGCCATGTGGGAATAGGATCAAGTTGGCAGTGTTTAACTGGCATTTCTCTGATCAGTTTCTTTATGTCACTTTGAGATAGCCTTCTGAAGTGTCGGAGTGTATGAGGGGCAGTTTCGATATTGTTAGCAGTATCATTGTGCGTGGAGTCCAACTTAGACCTGAGTGTTTTAATCTTTTCATCAAAACAATAGTACTCCTCTAAAAGTATCAAGATGAAAGTTTGCACACTTCTAGAAGTTACCATCTGGTATATTCATGAAAATTTTCAAATCTCTAAGTGCAGTACTTTTGTGTCAAATGAATTCGTTGTGGTCACTGTCGAAAACGTAAGTCGCAAAATTTCAACATCCTCTGATCCTTAATTTCAACATCTAAGCTGTTCATTCCACAATATTTTTTGATAAGCCATGAAAGTTTATGTTTTACTTGCTTGATGGGTTGAGGAAAAATGATATTTGACAAAACCACAATTAAAGAGGATGAAATTAATAAAATTTAAGTGTCAATGCTGACCTGCCCCCTACAGGAGACTTTTGTCAAAACCTTCAAAAAAATGTGTTTTATTCAGATTTTTTAGAGTATTGATATAGAATGATTTTCTATGTATGTGTTTCTACCCGAGGTAAGCAAAAAGCCCCATAATTTAACAGTTTTAGTTCACATGCTTCATTTCCAGATGCTGAGTCGTACATTTTGAGTTTTCAATTCAAAATCTGCTTTATCATCAACTTTTTTTTCAAAAACCTCAGTGGGGCAGTTTTTGGATGTCCTGCGCCTGTCATGTGAAAATTTCATAAGATTAATCCTATCCAGCATGCCACCAAACCAATATTTCCATTGGTGCATTTTGGTTGAAGTGCAGTTTGTGACTTGCATTTTCGACAGTAACCACAACGATTTAATTTAACACAAAAGTGGTGCACTTAGAGATTCGTAAATTTTCATGAATCTGCCTGATGGCAACTACTAGAAGTGTTCAAACTTTCATTTTGATACGTCTAGAGGAAGCACTATTTTTAACCTTTTTGGAAGTGTGCATTTTTAAGTGTGAGCAGTTTATATAAATCATGTTTCCAGTCTCACAACGTGTCAGACAGATATTTTGGAAAATATTACCAGCTTATAGGCCTATTTGCTAGATGATTTGTGTGCCAGACATGATCACCCAGGGCAATTCTCAAGACACTGACCTTGTGACTTAAATAGTTTTACATGTGGGGTTAGTAGAGATGTCAGATATATGTGAAGATTTAATTCATTGAAGATCCCTGAGGTCCTTGCAAATTTTGTAATTGCAACGGTGTAACTGTAACTTCCTTAAGCTGCCTCTCAAACCTTCCTTGGCAGGTTTGTCTGACAGCCAGATGGTTTAGAGATGGTGTAAATCTCGGATCTAACAGTTGTTCATGTATAGACCAGCCTTTTAGTAGAGCTGACACAGCTCACTTTCGTCCAAACCATGGACAGTGATGTGAAGATTAGTATTCTTCAAGGAAGACACAACTTTTCCAACTTCAGTTAATCTTGTCGAAGAGTCTTCAGCATATTATGATGCATACAGTTGATGTCTGGCTCTGCCACATGCACTATAAAACCAACTGCTTCACTTTTACAGCAGTTACCATCAAAACAATGATATACCTGCCTAAAAAACAACAGTTTTCAACATAAAATGCCATTTTTTTTGCATTCATTATGGTAGCCACTGTTTACACTGTAAAATTTGAATTTTCAGACAGCTTAAATGATTGAGTGGGATGGTTGCACAATTCCTTTGAGCTAACACAGCTTGTTGTTTTAAGTTTTAAAAGACAACAGAAAGATATCATGACAACAGAAAGATTATCATAACTCAAAACAACAAGCTATTTCAGCTCAAATAAATTGTGCAACCATCTCACTCAATCATTTGAGGTGACTCAAAGTTTTCAAATTTTACAGTGTAAAAGTAACGCAGCTGGTTTCATTGTGTGGTAATGAAATTCTATTACTGTATTGACCTTGAAAAGTGGAAATTTTCACATCTTTAGTATTTATTAGTGAGACTTCATTTACTTTTCTACCAACCTAGTGAAAATCATTATTTGGTTTAAAGTCTTATGGTAAACTGACAATATTCTGTCAATATTCTGTCGACCTCCGCGAGTATATATATAGAATCTCCCTAAAAGGTACTTTCTCACTTCCAAATAGATGCCAAAATACATTCTTAACATGTACTACAGGATTAATACCATAGATCAAGGTGTTTGTAGTCCTGACACACTTTCAGCCTCATTCTCATTGATTGCATCAGAGGCTAAATTTCCTCTACTGCACCCCATCAAGTATAAGGGCAACCCATAACATCCTGGTCTACTTGAGTTATTGAGCTAATCTGAGCGACTTTTGCCACATTGCTCATAAAATTGACTTATGCAGCGATGGGCTACAGTTATTGGGAAGCATGAGATGTTCCATGTTCTTTGCTTGGTGTCATTTTTGCGTTCTCTTGCTCTCAATTGATTATTCAGTTATAACGGTATTGTTGCTTTCATTTAGGATTTGGCTGTAAATGATTCCTTATCCAAACTCAGCATATAGATGTCATTTTGAGTCATTTTTGACCAGTGTCTGATTTACTCCTTGCACTAAATCATGGAAGGTATACTATTAGAGCTCCTTGATGGTTAGTGGCCCACTATGACTTGGGAGGTGGGAGTTTTGCCCGAGGGGGTACTAAATTTTCACATGTTTTCCAAAGGGGGTTACTAATTTTTGACAACATGTCCAAGGGGGGGTAATAGGGTGGTCCACATTCCAATGGGAAAAATCAAATCTCATAAAACCCCCAATTTGAAAGTGGAAATTGATGACCACATAAGTAAAACAAACACATGCAAAATTTCAACCAAATCGGTTAATGTTTAGAGGTGGCACAAAGCCCTCGAATTTTATAATGTAATTCCTCATTCGCGCGACTGAAAAATTGGTCATTTTTCCAGATCTTTCTCAGAAGTGAATATTTTTTCCTGATTTTTTAGTACATGCTAAAATTGGCATGGCAAATTAATATCCAGGGGTAATCTTTTATTTATTATTTGTAGTAAGTGAAATATTTGCCTGTTTTTATGAAAAAAGGCTTGATAAAGCTTCTTGAGTTTTTTCACTTCGATCGATCACATTTCGGAATATTTTTATGATCATTTTGCCAAAGCATAATCTTCACATTGAGGATATTTGCATTCCTGATATCAGCATCAACAGATTTTACATAAACAGCATCAAGCTGTGGTTCCATTTAATTCTAGTTGTTTCGTCATAGTAAACCTGACCTCACATTCTGTCAATTTACAAATTTTTCGTCACTGCGCAGCTTTCATTTTAATTGTCCAGTAATTCAAGCATGGTGTGTTCAGTAAATGAAAAGTGAGTCAATTAATTTTTAATGTACTCGGTAGCATTTTCTTATGTAATGTGCATAGCAATGATAATCACCAAGAAAGAACCCAGCCAAGCCCAAATGTCTCAGGAGTAAGGATGTTTCCACTGTAGTTTTCGTCAATCGAAATCAATTAGACGTAGTGTCAGAAATTTTGGGTAAAAGAAAAGAAGTTGGTATGGGTTTAACCAGTACAGTATTCAAGAAAATGTTTAGGCTGGTGGAGAACATGTATAGTGTGCTATGCTACATTTTGTCATTCTAAAGCAAAATTGGCCTAAGTCAGACTTAGCCATTTTTCCTATTTGACACCGCAGGAAGGCCCTTATGATAATACATATGTCAAAGAAAAAATTGGACTCCTAAATTAATAACAAGCACCTCAGAACCGATATTTAATTTTCTTGCAAATGGCCTAAGTTATTTGGACTTAGGCCATTTGGACTCGGGCCAATTGTGTTATCAATGATTTAGCGGATATCACCAGTATTTTTCGGTCATAATTGTGAGCATTAATTTTATTAAAGATTTTTCCTCACGTTTCATTTAATAATTTTATGGAAATATGCTTAATAACATAGCAGGACCACAAAATAATTTTGGCCTAAGTAATTTTGGTTGTCAAAACCAAATTAGCCTAATTCAGTTTGTGGCTGTTTGCCAACAATTGTCAAAAATGACTTAGGCCAATTTTGCTTTAGGTTGACGATTTGGACTTGTGACCAGCGGTGACATGCATGACTTGGGACATGAACAAGCACAGTATGCTGCCCCTGCCCAGGATATCTAGTGATCACTTTCATGTCTTTGTTTTGAAGATATTTAATTCTTTCCTGCCAATCATGACCATCTTTGATGACCAATGTTACTTGTCATAAAGCTTGTCAGAAAAAAGTTAGAAAAATGTCCTGCCAAGTTCAAGGAATTAATTAAAAATGCGCACTGGAGGACAGATGTTCAGATGACGCAATTATTCGAAGGGAGCCAAAATCTTACACCAGAGTATCTTCTGATGAAGCAGTCATCACCGGTTCCCATTCATCTTAATGTGAGGCTGATTCATTCCTCCAGATGCTACTTGAATAGTCTGGAAGAATACCATATACTGAGTACTCCTATGTCCTCAGCCCCACAAGACTCTCACCCCAGCACTGTCTTCACTACCCAGTGAACAGGACTCTTTCGGTGTCCAGTATCATCTTTGACAAGATACCTGTTGCTCTAATCACTGCCTGGTTGGCATGTAGCTGTGTCAGGGTCTCAACTATCTCTGTATATTATGCCAGTCCTCTCCATTTCATAACCAGGAAAAGAACCCATTAGTTCAAGAGAAAACAAGGGTACTTTCATTAGGGGATGCTGACTAAACAAAACAGGGTAGAGTCTGTCCAGCTACTGACATGTTGGTGGGAGATCAGGATAACTGTACAGAGGTCAGACTTTTTTCTGACACCAGCCCGATCAACCCTTCAAACTTAATCAGCCTGTCAGGGCCAGAACATAAAGCAAGAATTTCAATAGTCCTCATGTGACTATAATCTCTCACTAACTGTCGAAGGGCCAGGTATTGATCAGTCTCCTCTGGTCAACAGTTTATTCAAATTTCAACAAAAAATTGATGCAGCGTCATCACAGCTGCATGCCTTGCTAAAAAGGAGACAAAACCCGTTTTATGTGGCAATGAAGCCGTCTCTTCAATCTAGAAGTTCATTAGTTGTAAAAGCCATCCATAGATGAGGGCTGTGTGTGTCATGTAGGCCAACACATGACAGATTAGAGACAATTAGCACAGATATGACTGATTCAGTGATCAGCACCTGGGGAAAATTCCAAGTTATGGTACCACCTCAAGCATGCTCATGGAGTCTTTATCATAGTAGGCTACAATCTAACAATATCGATCAGAACCCCTTATTCTCTACAGCTATGTGTAATTCTCTATCCATGGAACTTGCATTGCATCAACCAGCTCTCCTAGACAAGTAACCAAACCACTAGAAGTAAAACTGACATCCTTGATCCAGTTGAAGTGGGAATATTAAGTTAAAATTTATGATATCTCCAAAAGGCTATGTACCATCCCTACAAGCTTTATGCCTTGTAAAATTGGTCATCAAAGTGGTTAGAAAGGCTAGAAAACAAAGACATGGAAATGGTAACTGGATATCCTGGGCACTGGGCGGCATACTTTGCTGCTATTTCTTATATTAGTCAAGTTCATATCCCGTAGCCAAGTCATTCATGCTGCCTCTGTTTACTGTGTGTCCAAAATGTCCGACTATAGCATGGCCCACCATGAATGTTCTTCGCCAGTCAATAAAAATCTTGAATCCTGTACAAACACCTTACCAAAATTTTCTACCCTGCAGTGGAAACTCCTGAGTCTGGGCTTAGTGGGTTGCTTTTTTGGTGACTTTGGTACATAAGCATATGAGAAGATTCTGTGGAGTGTGTCTCGTGATTGATCCTGCAGGAGTTACGGGACACTGCCTTAAATAACACTACTTTCTGAAATGTACAGCAAAATTAATTTGACACAGCTGTCTTTTCTGCTGATATCAAGACAGTAAATATCCTTAATGCAGATTATTCAGATTACTATTTGAGAAAATTATCAGGAAATGCATATGCCAAAATGTGATCGATCGAGGCTTTGAAGACCACACAAATATTGTTCAATAGAGCTGATATTGAGCATATCTTATTTTCAATTGTGTAAGAGCAGATTGATTTTGAGAAGTGATTGATTTTCCAACAATGTTTGCAGATTAGCAAACCTAATGGTATCAAAGTAACACAAAATGTTCACTGACAGTGGCCTCGGTGCCGCCAACCTTGCTTGGCAGCCATTTTTAAAGCAGGGGCAACAATAAATTGTGTAAATATTGGTTTTTCATAATCAGGAACTATTTCAATGAATTCTCTGACCCCAAAAAAATATATTTTGACCTTAATTTTGTCTCTCTAGCTGAAATAGAAGCGGAGATATTGGACTTTTTGCACTTGCGGCAGCCATTTTGGAAAATGGCTGTATTTCCAATCCAGGGGGTGATCTCACTTGTGTCTTTGGATAAATCTTTTCCTTTGACCCTAAGGTACATCTGTGCCAAAGGGGACCCTTGCATCAGAAAGTGAAGTCAACCACCTATTTTGCTGACCTAACCCACCAACTATGCTTACCTGCTATGAAGCATTATAAGCCAGACAGAATATTAGGAAAGCAGTGGGCATCCTTTACATACTAAGAAAAAGGATACTTGATCAAAATAATATGTTGTTATAGCAAGATTTGCAAATACCGATGATTTTGAGGTCTGCTGATGGGCAATCCCATGTTAAACTTCAACGGCTTTGTGCCACCTCTAAATATCAATTGATTTTGCTGAAATTTTTACACAATACCTTCTATCCATATGACATCACAATTCAAGTTTCAAATCGAAGAAATTCAGAAGAAAGTGTTTTCGGACCACCCTAGGGGGTAAGAAATAATAACAACAAAATGTTATAAAACTCGCAAATACTCAGTTTGACCATGCATTTTTACGCCCATAAGTCCGCAAATCTGCAGGCGCAACTTTACAAGGGGCACATGTACAACAATGTTATACAGTTGTCGCACAGCACTGAGTGCAATATCAGTTTTTATGGCACCGAGGTGACTAATATTGCACGAGGGCGCAGCCCGAGTGCAATATTAGTCATCGAGGTGCCATAAAAACTGATATTGCACGAGGTGATGTGCAATAACTGTTATATCATATGGTTTTTTGTGGCAAATGCAAAGAAAAGGGCTAGAATTCCTTGTCCAAACTCTTTTTGTGTTTCTTTTGACCCGCTTGTTTAAAATGTATCTGGTCAAAAATCAAAAACTATTTCACTCACAAAAAAATTGTTCACACTATTGGAATCCACAAATGATATACTTGATGCTTGATTTTTTTCAGATTTTTTTCTTAAACTTTATAGCAGACTTTAGACCTCTAAACACAACAAAGTCACTGAAAAATCGGCAAAAAAGCTGTTTTTCGGCCACTTAATGCTATATTCTGATGCCACTAATAACATCACCAGCATAAAAAGTTGATATCCACGTAGCCCTTTATTAGACGCATCTTTTGCCGTCAAAGCCATCTTTGCCTCCGTTGCCGCGCAATTAATGTTTTAGTAAAATTGAAAAACACAATATTTTTGCCAGCTTGTGGCTGCAGCAGCATGAAAGTATGGGGGACTACCTAAAAGGCGGGACAGCGGCACGTGACGGCACGTGACGGCACGTGACGGGCGGAACGAACTGAATGGCGTGACGCCCAGAAACGGGACAATACACTAGGTGGAGCCAGGTGCTAGGCGCTCCTCCAGTGCTGTTCCAATGATAAAGTATATACTGTTAAATTATTTCCTAAAGAATCATGCCTTTGTCCTGCCACAACGCAATGCTATCATATCATTGCGGCTAAACTCAGTATAGGTTTAAATCTTGAGGAGAAAAAACGAACAATAAATTTATCTAGACTTAGGAAAAACACAAGATAGGGGGCAGATAAAAAGTCAGGAACTAAAAAGCCAAGACTTTATGATTATTTGCCTGCTCCTGACTCTGTTCTCGGTCAAAGTAACATTGATTTGTGTGATGACACTTTTAGAGACCACTATAACTTAAATGAAAACTTAAATGACGATAGTAAAGTATTGTTCAGATTAAACAGTAGTCCTGATAAAATAACATCGACTCCCTTCGTAGGTAAAACTCCAACAACAAAACGTAAGAAAAATTTAAATAAAGCTTCAACTACTAAAAAAATTAAGGTAGATGATAATGAAGTATCCTTGAATAGCAATCCTAAATTAGATGAGAGTAAATTGATTAGCTCCGAGACTCCTAAAACTAAAAGAAACAAACTAAGACGTAACCCAAAAATTAGGAAAAACCTGTTAGGAAAAGTTAGTAGTACACCGATAAAAGTAGATGCAACTGAGTTAGAAAATCAAATTGATAAGACCCCCTCAAAAAATAAACCTAAACTAAGTCCGGTAGTAGAAGAGCCCTCGAGTCTAAATCAAAGTGAAATAATACTTAGTGATAGTCCAGTAACCCCCAAAATTAACAAGAGTGACAGCTTAGAAGATAAAATTCTAAATAACAGGCCACTAACCTCAGATATAATGGATAAAGTAAATGATATTCTTCTTAAACAATTTCCCGATATTAATGGTTTCCAGTGCACACTTTTAGTACCAAATTTAAATTTTAGTAATGGGAAGTGGGATTATCGTAATCAATTCGAATCGAGAACACCACCAACAGCCCAAATTCATCATGACGGTAGATTCCACTGGGTCCTCACAGTCCAAGGTGGCAACAATAAAGTGTATTTATTAGATAGTAGTTACGGAAGAGAACTTTCAATGTCACTTAAACTTCAATTTACATCACTATATGGCTCTGGCAAAAAATTGTTAAAAATATATGCGCCACAAGTTCAGCAACAGGAGCCATCCACCTTGGACTGTGGGGTCTTTGCTATTGCTAATGCTGTAGAATTTTGTTTAACGGGTTATCCAGAATTAAAAGATCATTGTAGGGAATGGAATTTTGATAGTAAATTAATTAGGCAGCATTTATTGACATGTTTAGAGAATGAAGAGTTTACCCAATTTCCGAAGATTAAAGTAGATAAAATAAAGATGGAAGTAGATGTATTTGAAATTAAGATTGATTGCCCTTGTGGATTAGCCAATGTGACAGGGAATGTCATGGTCTGCTGTGACAGATGTCACAAATGGCATCATGAGGAGTGTGCAGATGACAATATAGACCAAGAGCATTGGCTTTGTCATAACTGCAAAAATAAACGTTTGAGACGTATGCCCAAAAAATGAGATGATGTATATGTTGAGGGTGCATGCCATTATGATGCACTGAATGTACCTTGAATGTGCCTTGAATGTGAATTTGAACATAATAAAAATTGTGAAAGAAAACAAAAAGTGTTTGTGAATTTTTCTCAGATTATTCCTTTTAAACTACCACAAAGACACTGTAACTAGTGTCAGACCAACCAAATTGCCCTAATTGAGCTGGAAATCGTTCAAGCTTTCTAAAATGGGGTCTGCCATTTCTGTAGGCCTGATAGTTATGCAACAGCAGTGACAGTCTGGTCAGTTTGAAGCTGTCCCGTAGCGGCGTCACGCCATTCAGTTCGTCCCGCCCGTCACGCCCCGTCACGTGCCTCCGTCACGCATTTTAGGTTCTCCCAAAGTATGGTGCTTCCTCTCAGGTCCGTCCAATCTTTTACATGTTAAAATGAGCATGCAATATCAGCGTGCAATATCGTAGCTGTCGGCCAATGAGAAGCGAGTATTTCGGTTTGCCATATGATATATGTATGTATTGCTTTGCATGTTGAGGGGGGTACTAAAAAACCTAAGGGTGGGCTACCAAAATTCCGCATGAAACTCAAGGGGGGTATCAATTTTTGCTGGAAAGTTCTGTCAAAACTCCCACCCCCCCCCCCCCTCAGTCACAAATTCTGAACAGTCCTTAACTTTTTAGCTGATAACTTGGCTTTACCAGGTCAATGACACTTACCTGCTAGTCTACTAATCCTCCAACCAGGTGCATATTATTGACGCCTATCATATTGCTGATGGGTATATGACACATGCTGACAAAGCCACAAGCTAATAGACAGTAGGTGACAAATCAAATCTTTCCAAAGGCAGTGACATCATAACCTTGGATAAGTTTAATGTTCATTTAGAAATTGATAAGGGTTGCTAATCTGCAAGGAGCTACAAGCATACCTGATACCTCCACAGATAACCCAAGTTTAAAAATATCGTACCATGAGGAGTGAAAAAATAACATTGTGGGCCCATTCAAAACGGACTAGTTGGAATATACTAAGTCTCCATTAATTAATCCTGATACATGTAGATGAGATCTGGAATAAGGTTCTATTTCCTCCGGCAAAGCAAGATTGCACTTCCAGAATGTGCCCATCCATATTATTTGGCTGAATTGTCAGACAAATGAGCCAGAGAGAATGTGTCTCCCTTCTGTGGGCTTGTAGCTCTTTCAATTTCAGAAGAGAGTCATTTGGAGGAAGGAGGTCCATTTAAATTCAAGTATGTACCTCAATCCAGCAAGAAGCAATTTAGTTTCACAAAAACGAATTGTGGTACATTAAATTTTATACAAAAGAAAGAACTAGTTGCTGAATTGCACACTACACAGGCAATTCACTTCTTGTGTCAGCATGTTTCACAGACACAGCTCTACTTTAAAAGAAAGGAGTTGATAAATTAACTTTTTTTGTTAAGAACAAATTGTGACACTCCCTTGGGCTACTAAATTGGTATTAGCTCAATGTTATACTGATATCATTGCTGAAATTAAAGTAGACTTCTGACGGAGAACTTTTTAGTGGGTTGCACTATATCTCAGCAGCATATAAGATTGAAGAGAATGAAGAACGCACCAGCTGCTCGACTTCATCATGCCAATTCTTGGGGCTTAAGACTCTGAGGGCCGATTTCACCAACATAGTACTAACAGTTACACCTGGTCTTAACTCCTTTAAACCTGGCGTAACTAAGTCCCTTTCACCAAGAGTGTGCTAAGTGTGTAAACCTGTCAATGTTCAGTGAATCATATGCATCGTTACTAAACTCAAGGATCAGCAGTCTCAAACAGATTTGGTGTCAAGAAGAGATTAGGCCAGTCAAAACAGAATGTACGTTTCATTGCATTACAGATCAGTATTTTTGGCCTCTTGTCTTATGCATGCACATTTGAAAGTTTCTCTGTGATTCAACAGTTACCACTGAAATGAAAGATTTTTTCAAGGCAGATATGTCATGTCATTAGACGGCCCTGTCGCGGAGGGTGGGAGCTATTGCCATTTGCCCTGGAATTTACCATTGAAGGGATGTGACGAGGGAGGTGGATCTGCCCTGATCTTGGTCAGGATTTGCCCTGATATCACATTTTCCCTGATGCCAGGGGGGGGCTTCAGCCCCCAAAACCCCCCGCAAAATACGCCTTTGCCACCAAGAAAAAAAAAGGCAATGGTGTAGACGTTCCCACAAAACCCAAGAAATGGTTGCTCAATGCAAGTGCCTATGGGAATGCCTGAAAGTGAATTCCAAGAAGATGATTACTGTTAAAAGGTCCGACAAAGCAACAGGTGGAGCGCTATTGCTGTCAGCACAGAAACATTGTTACGGATGTTTTGGGAGATGATTTTTTTTGCCTACCTAGACAACGTTTTTGATGATGATGCTTCATTTGAGGAAGCTTGGAAGCCCCCCCTCCCACAACTGTAATTTTTCGTTGGTGAAATATTTAAAGCTGCTTTGCCGTCTTTTGAATGACCCTTTTTCCCTGCCAAGTGCAGCTACTTTGGTATAATAAAAGCATCCATTTTATTTTATAAATATACAAGCCCACCCCTCTTTTCCTCTTGTCATATCATTTGGCCTTGTTTTGAACTTCAGAGATTAATTGTGTTTGTAGCAGTTGAGTTGTTTAAATACTATGTGTAGTAGACTTTCACTCAGAATATGTTCCTTGAACCTGCTCCGCTTGAGTGATTGGCTAGGCCCAGTGAGGGAACACCCTGCCTTACAAATTAAGGGACCGTTCAGAATTTATGACTGGGGGGGTGGGAGTTTTGCTGAAACTTCCCGTCAAAAATTGATACCCCCCCCTTGAGTTTCATGCGGATTCTTAGTACCCCGCCCTTAGGTTTCACGCGTATTTTTAGTACCCCCCCCTCGACATACAAAAACAATATACACATATATACTGTTATACACGGCAACGTATACAGATTCGCGCCATTTCGCGGACTTTTGCGCGTAAAAAAGTCCAAATAAAATGAGTTTATGCGTGTTTTGTAATATTTTTTCTTTGTTAAAATTTCTTACCCCCCCCTTGGAAGTGTTGTTAAAAAATAATACCCCCCCCCCTTGAAACATGTGTGAAAAGTTAGTACCCCCTCGGCCAAAACTCCCACCCCCCCCAGTCATAAATTCTGAACGGTCCCTAAGGCACATTTAGGCAGTAGATCTTCAACTGATTGGCTAGTAGGTGACAGGACTCTGCATCTTGTGTAAAAAGTAACAGTCAAAACATGAATCAAATCGGCAAAGACCAGCATCAACTTCACTGGTAGTTATCCATACAGAATATGAAACCACTATATTTACAAATTGGCTCCCCTCATACAAACATGGAAAGTAATATAGGCCAGCAGAGCTGAATCTGCATTGGTCCTCCTGAATTGGTCTTACAATCACACTCCATCTGCTTTTGACAGCGGTGTATTTTCCTAAAAAAACACTGCTTGATGAAATGCCACCAACGTTTCACATGCTTTTGCGAGCGGCCAGAATAAGAATTTGGCCTCTGCATTAGTTATAATTTCATGAAGATCTTATCATGTATGATTTAATTATAGGCAGCCAATAACTTTGAGGTTACCAAGAGAAAATACAAATATTCAAAATGAATGGAGTAAAACATGTTGAAACCTCTGGAAATAAGTATTTAACCCCCCATGCTGAATTGCATTTGTGCAATTTTACCTTATTCTATATTATATAATGTACCTTATTATATATTATATAATGTAAATGTTTTTGTTGAAATAACGTATATTTTATATAAAAT
This sequence comes from Platynereis dumerilii, assembly GCA_026936325.1. Classification (NCBI taxonomy): domain Eukaryota; kingdom Metazoa; phylum Annelida; class Polychaeta; order Phyllodocida; family Nereididae; genus Platynereis; species Platynereis dumerilii. The sequence goes on from JAPTHN010000001.1 coordinate 10,620,788, forward strand.
TCTGGAAATGCTGCCTTAAGTATCTCAAGGATTTAGTACAATTGATTGGTTTGATCTTAGTCCACTTCTCTTGCCAGATGAGTAACATTTTCTTTGCCTGCCTTTTCCATGCCAAAATTTCAGGTTTTGATGTCTGGGGAAAAAATAGGTCATTTCCAAATCACATTCTATTCGATACTTTTCAAAATTGTGGAAAGAAGCGAGTGTTCAAAACGAAAAATATGACCTTGGGTCTAATAGATTATTTTCCCTCTCTGTATCCTCGTGTTGATCAAGAACGTGATTCAGGACATTAAGGATATTTTCAGAATGTCGTTGAAAAAGAGCCAACGCCTGCGGCCTGCCTGGTGGAATAAACCTTTTCATTACAAAACCACTCTGGGGTTTCGAATTGGCCATTGAGATTGTAGAAATGTCAATCTTGATGAATTGGCTTAGGGCAAGTGGAAACTCTTAAGACACTTTCTAAATCTATTACACAAACCACTCAAAGGGTCTTCAGTGCGGCACGAGCCTCAGAAGATTGACCTGAAGACCTTAATCCAGACTCAGCTGGGCATGGAGAGAGGTTTGGTGAGCTGACAAGCATGGCTAAATACTGTGTGGCCGGTATTCCACAGCTGACAGGAAAAGAAGTCCTAATCATCAGGAGAATTAAAGATTTGAATGAAAGGCACTAACAAGTCTTGCGAACATGGAGTGTGTGGACTGTGTGCATATGTATAGGTTATTCACCACGGGAGAGGGAATATGTGATTTATCACCCGAGGGCTTTAGCCCGAGGCATGATAAACACATATTCCTGATCCCATGGTGAATAACCGGCTTATGCCATGAGACAAACACTCAAACAGTCAAACATGAGAGGATAAGTGGACAACAAAGAATATGGGAATTATTTCCCTGAAATATTGGCATGTGATTGGCTGACGGAGGTGTCGAATGGTATAAAAAATAGTTTTATATGGGTCAAAATTTGAAAACCTTGAAATTTCAGCTGGAAAAATTTTGAAAATTTTTTTTGTCCAGAAACGCCTTTTTAAGTTGGCATTGGGTGGGTCAAACAATCAGCTATCACTGCACTGTCATGTCCAAGGGTCCCAAATGCTTTGCTGATCTGTAATGAGGTGATATTTACAGCTGTGATGTTTTTTGACTGTCATTGAAATCACGCTTATAACAGAAAAATCCTGACCACTTAGGGCTAAATAATCTATTACCAATGATTAGGCAGGTAGCTTGCACATTTTAGGCCAAGTTCCAGGTCTCTAGCACCAATTATTTTTGAGATAATGCATTTTGGTCAATTAAATACCGAATATGTGTGTCATTAGCATCATGCCTATAACTTAAAATCCGCACCACTTAGAGCTGAAGAATGTATTACCAACGTATGGGAAAGTGGCTATTCTGCAAAAATTGAGCCATATTTCAGGTCTCTACGACCAATACTTATTAAGATAGAACATTTCCTTGAACTAGAAATTTACAAACAGAAACAAAAATACTCTTTTCACCAATAGTTTGGATTCTGAATAAAAAAGATGATCTCCACTACCCCTCCAGGGCCCATTGTCTTTGCTGAATCATATTTCAGGTGCTAGACAATGGTAAAATGTCACTGACACCCCATATTTTATTAGTAATCTCAGAGAAGCGTCAAAATTCATACTAAGCATGTCAGATGCAAGATAATTGTAAAAATTGTGTGTAATATTTTGTTAAAACATTAATTGATAATATATATTGAGCACAATTTCAACTCCTGTCACCTGCAACAGAATTTTAGTGAGGTAAAGGAAAGAAGCCATTTTTTGTTGTGATGCTAATGACAGCGTGATGCTAATGATAATTAAGATAAAAATCTTTCTAGGGACCAGTGCAAAACTGGCAATCTGGCAATTTGTGCATGCAATGATCATATGAACACCAGAAGCATGTTCACATTAATTCTGGTCCAGATATATGCAGTCAAAATAGAGCAGCAAGGCGTTTGCTAATGACAAATTAAGATAGGACAACCAACATGACAACAGAAACACTCAAATATTTTGGTTTACATAAATGATACAGAGCTACAGATAGTTCAGTTATTTTCTTGGGTTCTCAGACAACGTTAGACCCAAGGTTTGTGCATCCCTTTCATTTTTATTAAGAAATCAAACTGGTGTGACGCTAATGACGCAATATTGGAGACATTGACACAACAACCTCCTGCTCTTATACAGGATATTATTTCCGAAATTAGAAACTATATTTTAGAAGAGTGATACTCAAGTCTCCATGTGTGGAAGAGTTTAATTGAATCAGGATCCTGTACAAGTTTTTGTGATGCAATCTTTCAAAGGAAATGTTGGTGGAGACAGGCCATTTTCAGGGGGGTTGGCCACTTCAATGCTATTTTTGGATGGGATGAAAATAACCTTCCACATATTTTTTGTGTCAGAAGTTTTGCTAATATCCTTGTCTATGACAAATGACATCAAGAGGTCCTGCATGTGCCTTTCTGTCATCATGAATTATTGTTAAACACCGGAGACAAGAATTTCAGACTTACCAAATTTTGACCCATATACCCAGTAACCGCAATCCCATTTTATATCCTCGTTCAACGCCAGGTCATAGCATATTTTTATGTGAATCAGGTATTTTTGGAGTAAATATTAGCAGCTGTTTCTTCAATGTGGATTTCTGCTTTGCAACAAATTTATCAAAAGGTACAGACAGTTGTTGATATGTATTTTACTACCTTCTGAATCTTGAGTCTGTGCAAATGAGTAGTTTTAAAGTCAGTTAAGAAATTTGATGAATTGTTTGAACAGGTATTGAACAAACTGACTATTGATGTATCAATGAAATATATAATGTACTAAATATACAGTGTCATATTGACTGTTATGGTTTATTATACCTAATACTTGTGTTGGACTAGCTGTTTGGTTGTTCACAGCTACATTGAAAGTTCTGTTGTTTGATGTGGTGATCACGAGATCAGTGTTTGTTTGTTGGTCTGAAGAGTGACAAATAACTTCAAACAGTGCGCTTTTTCATTTTGTGCTATTAACCCAGTGATTGACATTGACAATTCTCCTATTTATTTGAAACTTTTGATTAAAATTTTCAAAATGAGCCTGGAGGACGTTATAAAACAGTTAGAAAAGCTAACAGGGACTGTCAATGCACTCCATGGTGATATCAAAGAGATAAAGAGTGACATAACTCAATTGAAAAAAACAACTTCAGCTGTTGAAAAATCTCTGGAAGGTGTTCTGAAGACTGTTGACACTCTGGACACTCGAGTCACTAGTTCTGAATTTGATATTCAGAAGCTTCAGCGTAAATATGACATTGTTTTCGAAAGAATGATCACGTTGGACACTCACTCAAGAAAAGACAATTTAATTGTTCAAGGAGTTACTGAAGGCAAAGATGAAAAGCCAGAGGAATGTTTAAAAAGTGTTCTTCAAATCTTTGATCAAACTCTGCAAGTGACTGATGTGAACGACATAAAAATATCAAAGATTTATCGTCTTGGGACTTACAGACCAAATGGAAGTAAGCCTCGTCCAGTGTTCATCAAGTTCCATTTGCAAGGCGATCGTGAGAAAGTATGGAACGCAAAGACTAAACTCAAAGGTTCCGATATCTTCCTTGAGGAAGATTTTCCAAGGGAAATCAACGAGCGCAGAAAGACTCTAGTGCCAACAATGAAAGCAGCTCGAGAACAAGGCCATCTTGCTAACTTAAATGGTGATAAACTGTACATCAAGTTTAAGAGTGGTCAAAAATGTGTGTATGATGTTGACACGATTGAACGTCTTCCTGAAAATTTGAAACCGCGTAATGCTGCTGTGAAAAAGACTGACAATTGTTTAGCATTCTTCTCAAAGCATTGTCCTCTCTCTAACTTTCATGAATGCCAACTTGTTGTAAAAGGTATGAAGTATCATAGCTCAGAGCAGTACTTCCAACATGCCAAAGCTATGCATGCCAAAGATGAAGTCAGTGCACATAAAATAATGGCTGCAGAAAGTCCCTCGTTGTGTAAATCTATTGGTGACCGCGTCAAAATTGACAAGACTGACTGGCAGCAACAATGTGAAACTGTAATGAAAGAGGCTTTGTATCACAAATTTCAACAAAATGAAAATTTGCGTCAGTTCCTCATTGACACTGGAGACCGGTTGTTGGCTGAATCCAGTAAGAGTGATAAGTACTGGGGAACTGGTGTATCCCTCAATTCCGCTATGGCCACTGTGTCTCCATGGCCTGGTCAAAACCGTATGGGAGAATTACTCAGGGAACTGAGAGAAACATTGTAATATGAATGATCACACAATGTAGTAATAAAGATAGATAAAAGGCTGTCTCATTTGTATTGCTACTTATTGATAGGTAGTGTAGTTTACCAGAGCAATTATTTTGTGCCTAGGCATGGCACTCACCAATCTCTACAAATTTATATGCTTGGATTAATTTTGTGTATTTTTGTACCAATGTGCTTCATTCTTCACTTCATCATTATTCGTACTTTCACAAAAATACAAATTTCAGGTTCTGATTTATATCCTTGTCTAAACTATTGTAGAATGAACATGTTTCAATTGAACAACTTTGCTGTTTATTTTGATCAATCTGTGCCTTATTTAAGACAGAATATGTTGTTACAGCTAAATTATGACACTGGATAACTGTTATATCTGCAGTCACAGAATCCTTCGTCATGCAAAAAAATTACAATGCTGTGCATGTTACAAACGTTTCCACTTGAAATGTCTTCCAATGGTTTCTCCCGCTGACAATATCTATATTAACAGAGATCTCAATGATTGGTTGTGTATTTTTTGTATATCTGATAATCTACCATTTAATCACATAACAGATGACTGCCTCTTCCTTGAAAGCTTGTCTGAGTCTTGGATACGTGAAAGAATAGTTCCCTATGCAAGATTGCAGGAAATGACTTTTAATCCTTTTGAATTCAATACTCACAATCCAAATTTACCAAACTTTGACTCGGACCCCGACATTCAATACTTCAATGACATGACATGTCTAGACAGTACTAATAGCTGTGACTACTACTTAGAGGACCACTTTAATAAGGAGATTGAAAAAGGGAATATGGGGATGCACTCGCTGTCTTGTCTTCACATTAATTCTCGAAGTATACCTAAGAACCTGGAATACTTTGATACTTTTTTGTCGTCGATTAATCATAATTTTACAATAATAGGCATGAGTGAAACATGGTTAAATGAGTCAAATGCAGATTGTTATGGATTAGAAGGTTACAAACATGAGTATCTTTGTCGTCGAGGAGGTAAAAAGGGTGGTGGAGTATCTTTATTTGTGAAAAATGGCATAAATTTTGTCAGACGAAATGATCTCAGTACATCTGATGTTCATATAGAATGTCTTTTTATAGAAATGACATCCTGTAGACAATCTACTAATACCTTAATTGGTGTGGTTTACCGACCTCCTAACACAGACATTGTAAGGTTTAATGAAGCAATTACAGATAACTTATGCAAGTTAAAGAGTGAAAAAAAGAATATATATCTCATGGGAGATTTCAATATTAATCTGCTTGAGAGCTGTGAACACCTGCCAAGTGCAGAATTTCTTGAATGCATGTATTCATTTGGACTATTTCCATTAATTAACAAACCAACTCGTGTAAATGAACGCTCTGCAACTCTCATAGACAATATATATACCAATGATATTATGAAAACTAACACCTTAAATGGCATCTTCTTCAATGAAATTACTGATCATTTTCCAATTTTCAGTATAAGTGGAAATGAACTTGGAGAAGAAAGGGATTTTGAAATTCAGCAAAGACAATACTCCCAAAGAAATATTGAAAAATTTTCTGCACTTATTAGGCAGACTTCATGGGATCAGGTGTTTAGTGAATCTAATGGAAAAGTTGCTTTTGATACTTTCTTCAAAACATTCTGTGACGCATACTACAGCAGCTTCCCTTTGAAGGTTATGAAGTCTCGTTATATTAGGAATAAAATTTGGCTATCGGATGGCCTAAAGATTTCAATTAAGACCAAAAATAAATTGTATTTAAGGTATTCGAAAACGAGAAATATGGAAGATCTAACAAGATATAAGGAATTTAAGACTCAACTTAAAAAACTTCTGAGGGTAGCAGAAAGGAGACATTATGCTGATCTTTTGGAGAAATACAGGTCAAATTCAAGAAAACTTTGGATGGTTATTAAGGAAGTTATTAATAAAAAGAAATCGACTAAGTATCCATCAAGCTTTATTCTGAACAACAGGGAGACCAGCAACAGTTCTCACATAGCTGAGGCTTTCAATCGCTACTTCGTTAATGTGGGTAAGGTTTTGGCTGATAAAATACCTCACTCTAACATTAACCCAATTAGTTATATCAAAGATTCTAATTTGCATTCAATTGTAATTCTCCAGGCAGAAGAAAATGAAATTATAAATATTATTAGGTCGCTAAAAGAAGGCAGTCCAGGCTGGGATGGTATTCATGCTAAAGTCCTGAAATCCACTATTAAAGACTATATTAAACCCATTACTCATATTTGCAATTTATGTTTAACACAGGGTTCCTTTCCTGATAGTATGAAAATAGCAAAAGTAGTCCCCTTGTTTAAAAGTAGTGACAGTAAGCAAATTTCTAACTACAGGCCCGTATCTATATTGCCAGTTTTGTCTAAAATCTTTGAAAGATTGATGTATAACAGGTTGCTATCATTTTTAAACAAACATGATCTTCTATACAAATTTCAGTTTGGATTTAGAAAGAACTGCAGTACAAACATGGCTCTGATAATATTAATTGACAACATAATGTCGGCTTTAGATAATGGAGAAATTGTTGTGGGGGTCTTCCTAGATTTCAGGAAGGCCTTCGATACAGTTAATCACAAAATTTTGTTGGATAAATTGTATAAAATAGGAATTAGGGGTGTTGCTTTTGACTGGCTAAAGGACTATTTATCATTTAGACAACAATTTGTTTCGTTTAACAATACAAATTCAGAAAAACAGACAATTACTTGCGGAGTACCACAAGGTTCCATTTTAGGACCCCTTTTATTTTTGATATACATTAATGATATTGCCAATGTTTCAGATACCTTATTGCCAATAATTTTTGCTGATGATACTAACATATTTTTAAGAGGTAAATCGGTAGATGAAACTATCACAGATATGAATAGAGAAATTGCCAAAATTTCAGATTGGCTCCAAGCTAATAAACTTTCACTAAACGTAGAAAAAACACATTTCATGGTATTTAGCTCTCCAAGAAGGACTTTTGTCAGGACCAATGATGTCGAAATAAATTCCAAAACAATCAAATGCTGTGAACAGACAAAATTTATTGGTGTTATTCTTGATTCTAAACTGAAATGGGATAAGCATATTACAATGTTGAAGACTAAAATAGCAAGGGGAGTGGGAATTCTTACTAAAGCTCGGAAAACTCTTACACAACCATTATTGGTGACATTATATTACAGTTTCATATATCCACATTATACATATTGTATAGAAGTGTGGGGAAAAGCTGCGGAAACACATTTGCAATCTCTAACAAAACTACAAAAACGCATAGTAAGGGTAATAACATCCAGTGCATTTAGAGCTGAAACAGCTCCACTGTTCAAACAACTAATGATCTTGAAGATACCCAGTATATACAGTTTTAAAGTAAGTCTGTTTATGTTTAAATTTATGAAAGGCCTGCTTCCTGGTATATTCAATAACATGTTCCAACACAATCTCACAACCTCAATGAGAAATACCAGGCAGAAATTTAAATTGAGAACTCCTAGATGTAGGTTGACTGCAAGTCAAAAAACTATAAAATTTCAAGGCGTGAAAGAATGGAATGACTTAGATGATGTTGTGGACCACAACTGTAGTATCCACACGTTCAAAAGAAGGTCGAAATTTCATTTTCTTAATAAGCAGTGATGCAAAATATATTGGCACGTTTTGCCGGGCCTTGGGTGACCCCAGTTCTCCTGTATGCTGTGAGGGGGACAAAGTTATCCTTGGTCTGGCACAACGCTGCACTACGTTTCAGATATCAGGCTTTATGATAATAACAGATACAACGCTAGATCTATTTATAATATTGTTAAAATAAAGTACTTTGATTGATCTTTCGCATGCCAGTTGTTCAATAATGATTCTGAGGATATTTTCCTGTTTGTATTAAATTAATTAAGGGAATATAACACTTGGAGTTTAAGCGCCATCACTCATCCACTCTCTTTTATTGTCAAAATGAAATATTTCAGATATATAATTTTTCATTTTCTCTATCTCTCGTTTTTTCTCTAATTTTTTAAAGATATAGTTAAATTGTTGTAATTATAATGTTGAAATTTATTGTATCAAATTGAGGGTTAAAAGGCAAATACACCTTTTAGGTGTCAGCCTGCCATATGTTCTTTTTGGTCCAATAAACTTGAAACTTGAAACTTGAAATAATTGAGCTATTCTAAATATTTTGCAAAAAGGCTTTCATTTCATAATATCAACTGTATGGCAAAGGTAAGTGCGTGCATTACAGCATAATTAAGTTAAGGACTGATTTGTCTTCAGATTGTGCACAAATGAGTAACTGCTATTGGTTGAGACACTGAGATAACCTGTATTGATGCTTTGGAAAAGATGATACAGGTAATTTCAAAGCCTGTTACAAAGTCCGCTGGGCTGTTCAAATGCCATGAAGATATGATGTCTCCTTATATAGCTCAGGCTCATCGTCTTGAAGTTTTGCTGAAATCTATCCTTTGAATCTTGCTTTAACAGGTACATTTTTCATTCCTGTTTTATCGGAGCCATTCGGAGGCTGTGCGACTAAATTGATCATCATATAAATAGTTTAATAATTGGCTTATTGTTTCAGCCAGTCCCACTCAGACATGCTGCTAACAATTCGTTATTACAATATATATCCTTTAGGGTCATAGTATAGTCTGGGGGCCAAACACCAAAATTGATGGTTTCGTGTGCACCAAGAGAGGAATGGACAATCTATACATCATTGGAATCACCAGGTTCCGTAGATTATGGAATGGGGGGATGCAGTAAAATTGCTTGGTGCAGTTTTTTGTAAATCAGTTACCATGGCAACCAAGTCATAATTGCAAAATAAATAACTTTGCAAACTTTATCAAGATTTATCACAAGAAAAGATGCCCCTGCACTTTTATATTTGCAGTTGGCTTTGAAATCATGCTAACTGGAGAGGCATTGACCATGGTAATGAGGGGAGGTGACCTCTTCAAGTGAAACACATAATTATAAAGTTGTTGTGACACTGTTATATAAAAACCAATATGTGCAAAAAATATTATTTTAAGACCCAGTGATGCCCAGTGTAAAAGGATAAAGACTTAGTCACATTTGTAGAGACGGCCGGCCCTCCTTTTCCTGCTCAACAATTCCAGTCATGCTCAGGAGTTGATCAAAGGATTTGCACATCTCAACTTAGTTTGGCAGAGATGACAGGCAGGGCAATCTGCTTCCCAGGACCCTGTCCCACCATAGAATGATATATCCCAGCGAGTACATCAGTTGGTCCAACTTACAGAGAAGATCCAATTTCTAAATCTCATGCAGTGACAATTGAGTGGAGGAATGCATAGATGTGAGACAGGCAAAGCTTTCCGTTATAAAATTCAGGTAAATGCCAGCTATACAAATGGCTGTAATACAACTTACACACATACATGTATAAATCTTTAATCTTGCTCACACAAAGTCACAAATGACCTAAAGCAAACTTCACTGGTATTTCACCTGATGAATTTAAAACTGCTATCTTTTTCAAATTAGCCGTCTGCGGACTTTTCAAGCTAGCCCGGAAAGAAATATGTACCTACTGACTCGAAGTGTCACAAATCTTCCTGAATACCATCTCACCGACATTCTGTCTCTCATTGAATGTCATATATGCGCGTGTATGTATTTTTCTGCATTGTGGGGTAATACCACACCCTACCTCACGAAAAGACAACAATAGTCAAATATAACAGACAGGAGGTCTATCTGGATAAGTCTATTGAAATTATGATGGAGCTCGTTTACTTTGCTTGTGCCATTTCTCATGAGTTTCACTAAGGTACATGCAGATGCATAAAAAAATCAATTGTTTCATATCTTGAGAAACTTTCCCGTCGAATACATGCAAAATCAGCCAAAAAAATGAAGATACGCCAAGAAATTATTGCTGCGCACAGGGTAAATTGAATGTCCTTGAACATAAGAGTCATAATCATTAACTTGCATATGAGTGGGAGAGATTCCATTTTGTGCAAGAAAGATAACAATTTGCATCATATCCACATGTAATGTGTTTTTCATAGACTGTGTCTGATATAAGCAGGTTCTTATTAATCCTATCATTATATGTGGTTATGTCAACTGTGGAATTACATACAATCCACATCCTAGGCAATTTAATTGTCATATTTAAGTGCTATTCGCTTCCTGGCATGCCAATCTCACTATAATTGGTTAATTCCTTCCTTATTAGCTTCCCTTCTTTTCTTGGAAGGGTTTGTAAGTTTAGACAAATATTAGGCTTCATGACTCTAGGATGACAACCTTGTACTCAGTCTATTGCCCCCAATGAAGAATAGTAGCTACTTTACTTCACCATACATTTATTGAAGCAATTGCATTTCAAGTACAATTACATTTATATGGCCCATTCCAAGGGGCACACAATGTCAACACAATGTTGCTAATAGGAGGAGGGCTCGTCTGTTTCAACGCAGAAATTTATGGTAGAAATGATGCTGCATAACTAACATTAACATAAGGTTGAGACTTTTTCAAAATGGTGTGCCAACATTAGCAGAACATAGCATTCTGACGCACATGCGTGAATACCAATAATACACTATAGACAATACAAGCGCATGCAATTCGAATTTGGAGATTGCAGGAGCAGAGCCTTTTTGCAAATAACACACAGATATGGTGCAAATGCAATAGTTGATCTTCCACATCTCACTTATTTTGATAACGTTCTGGCATGCAAAGTATTTTTTCTTTTATATAGTATTTGCATATTTTGAAGAATTACAAAACTAGTGGGAGCTTATTCCAAAGTCACATGTCAAATACCAATTAGAATACAACCATAGCAGTGATCACAAACTGTTGTGCATTGCTTGTAACTATGTGTACTTTTAGCAGTTAGACATGAGATAAAAAAATGCATTAAGAATCTGAAACTTATAGATCTAACAACACTCAACAATAACTGTGGATTTTGAGAAAAAAAATTTCATAGTTAACTGTCAAATTTGATAGAATCTGTGACAAATATATCAAAACACACATGTCCAGGGCATTTCTTGGACTTGTCATATGCAAGCATATGGATGGATTAAATCGATTTACAAGCTCTGATATTCACTATGTCTATCAATGACTGGTACTTCCACTCGTGTGCTGCCGGCATGTCTTGACGTTGCTTCACAACATTGTGGCAACATTATTTCTACCATCTATATATACTATTAGACAATTCTGTTGTGGCATTTTTGCATTTTGGATTCCTTTTGTGACAGACAAACATGCAACAATAGTAAAATCAAATCTCCCATAACCACTTAATTGTTGTAAATGAAACTTCCATAAAACATTAATTACTGTCATTACAATGGGAAAAGAAGACAATCATCGCATGTTTGAGTCATTTTCATGACTGAGAATTGTTAATTGCATGATGATTCGCCAAGAGGACAAATAAGTTCAGAAAGATTTTTCTAGATATAATGAAATATAATGAATATGGTTGTTTATGTCCAATTAATGAAAAAGTTACAGACGAAAAGATATCAATTATACTTTTCTTATGTTACAAACTGATGTTTGACTGATTAATTAATTTTACTATACTTTCAAAAAGTAGGTTGGAAACGATTTCCCTTGTAATGTATACGAAGACAGATGGTATATATAGCTCCCATAGGTTGGCATAAGAAGACATGTAAATTGGGCATGCCATAAGGTCACACATTTATTTAGCCAATGATGGCCATCACTTGAAGTTGCATTGCGGACTGCAAAAACAAGTAGAAGGATATTGCATCATGTTTGCTATATTTCACACTTATAAATCTTATTATTACATGACCACTATGCTAGAGCGATGCTGATTGGCCTAAATCAGTCACATGACGACATCATAAAAACTCATATTGCATGGTTCGGGTGCAATATGAGATTTTTCCAAAAAAAATTTTTTTTTTAATTTTTTTTTTTCAGATTTTTTCATATTGCATGGTTAGAGTGCAATATGAGTTTTTATAAAAAAAAAAAAAATTCCAAAAAAAAATTTTTTTTTCATTTTTGTTTTTTGACTGAAAAAAAAAAAAAAAATTCCGAAATTTTTTTTTTTTTCGGAATGGAACATTATATTGGAAGCATAGTGGTCATGTAATAAAACAAATACGGCACTTATTATCGTGCAATATGAAAATTTATTTGCACTCGTAAATTCATATTGAACTCGGGCTGCGCCCTCGTTCAATATGAATTTCCTCGTGCAAATAAATTTTCATATTGCACTCATATCATGCCGTATTTGTATAATATCATATGGCTAGCGGAAATACTCGCTTCTCATTGGCTGACAGCCGTGCAATATTCTACGATATTGCACGCATTATATTGCACGATCATTTTAACATGTGAGAGATGGGACGGACCTGAGAGGAAGCACAACGTTTCAGTGCTGCTGCAGCCACAGGCTGGCAAACATTTTGTGTTTTCCGATTTTAGTAAAAAGTGCACTGTACGGCAACGGAGGCAGTTAGAAAGCTCGTTTTTGCGGCAAAAGATGCGTCTTTTTAAGGGCTATCAGGATATCTATTTTTTGTACTGATTGTATTATTTCTATTTCCAGAATAAAGCAATAAGTGACCGAAAAACAGCATTTTTTCCGATTTTTTTGTGTTTAGAGGTCTAAAGTCTGCTATAAAGTTTCAGAAAAAAATTTAAAATAAAATCCATCATCAAGTAAATCATTTTTCCATTCCGAAAGTGTGAACATTTTTTTTGTGAGTGAAATATTTATTGCCTTTTGACGAGATACATTATAAAAAGGCGGATCAAAAGAAACACAAAAACAGTTTGGACAAGGAATTCCAGCCCTTTTCTTTGCATTTGACACAAAAAAACCATATGATATAACAGTTATTGCACATCACCTCGTGCAATATCAGTTTTTATGGCACCTCGGTGACTAATATTGCACTCGGGCTGCGCCCTCGTGCAATATTAGTCACCTCGGTGCCATAAAAACTGATATTGCACTCGGTGCTGTGCGATAACTGTATAATGTTGAATGTTGGATGTAGCTTGTTAGTCACGACAATGGTTTATTGACCAACCAACTGTGAGGGTTGGCCTTTGTTGGATGGCTGTTTCAATCATCCTCCAGTGACCTCCACCTCAATTCCGTATCCTCCTCCTGACATAACAAGAGCAGGAACTGACTCCACATCCCCCACGCCCTGCCCCCCTTAGCCCATCACAGCACTAACTTACCATGGTGTTTCAATGATTGTGTAATGCCACAGATGACCACCAGGGGTGCAGTTGTGCATTCATGTATGCAAGTGGCAACTCGTATGAGTGGCTTTGGCGGACAAATTTTAAAATGGCAACAGTCCCAGCCACTGCAACCTTACTTACAAGCATGCTTTGGAAACAATACTGCTTATCAAAATCATATGATTTAAATATCGATTTGACAAGTTAAAGTAGTTGGGAGTACTTGTGGAAATTATGAATATTGTGCATGGTGTGGTGTTCCAGATATTTGATGGACACCATGACAGTTCATGAAATGGAGACTGAAACTAAAATCCCCCATGCTATGCGAGGGGGAAAATTAGCCTACCGAGTACATAAATACAGGATGTAAAGCCCTAAACAGCCATCCATCCATCGAGATACACTTTAGATCATCAGTTAGACTGACTGTCAATCCATTCATGATTTCTATTACATTGAAACATTTGAACTCATCTCATTTGTTCCAAACTCATATTCAGTATATCCTCAACATTGTATTTGCCAAATTCTGTTGTATGTTGCTACTTCAAAATGCAATAAAAACACCTTGCAAAAAAGTTGTTTGGCTCAGCCAGAGTCACTCACGGAAGACAACCACTCAGCAATGCTTTGCTCCACTGTTGCAGATACTCTCTCCTAAAAGCAAGACATTATAGAAATAGCGCGGAGTAGAGTGACTTACGATAGTCTTTTATTTGCTTATCTGTCAAGGCAAGTTCGTGGCAGGCAAGACACAGGTGGAACTAGGAGGGATTTGGTAGGAGTTAGGCCTATAGCTATTCGAAAGTATCATTTGATAGACACACGATTTGAGAGTTTTAACAAAAATGCATTGTTAGAAGCCGACAATGAGGTGTCTAACTGACTTAGATCTCATAAACTTCTTCAACAATACCTCTTTTTTCTTTATTTTGGCAACATCAATAATAACCTGAATGTTAGTCCTAGTCACGACGCTAACTTGCAAAACTGTGAGTTGGATGACAGCTTTCCAATTTCAAAAGTATCATGCTGAGGTGTAACTGCAGTTGAAAACATTAAACCGACAAAACATTTTTAGGTGGATGCATTGGTACGATAGTTTTTAACATATTTACAGACTAGGCTTAATTGCTAACTGGAGAGGCATGGACCATGGCCAAATCACTGGTGTCAGTCATTGATAAGCCACAATTTTCAGGGTGAGTGAGTGAGTTTGTGTTTTACGCCCCATCAGCACTGGTGTGGGCTATTTAGAGGCAAGCTACAATTTTCAGGTTGCAAATAACTATTTTCTCAAAAGTGACTCCATATTGAAGACATTGACTGACTAGCGACATCTTTTCTGAGTGTGAAGGAGGTACGATGTAGTAATGTTTTATTTATGTATAAATAACCAGACGTGTACATGTATCATTTCTCAACATGATAACATACTTTGTGTCATCAGTGCACTGTAAAATTTGAAATTTTGAGTCGGATGGTTGTCCAATTCCTTTGAGCTAACATAGCTTGTTGTTTTTTAAGTTATGATAATCTGCCCATTGTCATAACTAAACACAACAAGCTATGTCTGACTGTCAGTAATCCAATATTAATCTTTCGCTTTCTGTTAAAAGTAACTTGTAGTTTGTTTTTTGTTGTTGTTTTTTTTGCTTCTAAATACATTGTGATCATTTTGAAATGGCAGATTCATTTGAGATGAAGGTAAAAGGCCTAATGAAATGGGGCTGTCTGCTCTTTTGACACATAGGCATTATCGAGCAGGACTGATGAAAATGGAAGACAAGTCTCTGAGTCATTTAAATTCTATTAAAATGCTGACATTTTTTCAAGTAACTACAATGTAGTAGCTCCTGCAAAGAAACTTAAATGTCTATAAGCATTTGACTATAAAAGTGATGATAATTCATAGTGCAACAAAATAAGATTTTTGAAAACAGTATGGAACCACTATGGTGAACCCTAAAAGCACTATAACCATTTATCAAAAAATAAAACCAAGCAGAAAATATTTCTATGAAATGTGAATAACCCCAATATTGATGGTATACTGGTATAGGGCAAGTTATTATCTTTCTTAGATTAGAACATTTCCAGAAGCCAATGAAATTGTCATATAATAATTAAATTTCCCAGGGTATGCATTTGTCTGTGGAATCGTGGATGTATTCACACATACCTGCGAAACAGGATTAAGGCAATACATGGCACTTTGTCGAGTGCCGAGGCCTGCCATGGCAGTCCAATAATCTGCTAACAGACTCTAAGCGCACAGCACAGCTGGAGAGTGTTCCAGAAATGGGATGACCTTCAGCTGACACAGTTATCAATATTCAATGAGTGTGCATGCACTTACTGTCATCCTTTCAGTGGCCACATCACAGAGACACATAAAATCCAGAAGTTTCGAAATCCTTTAACAGCTTTTTTCTGGCGTGATTTAAATGATTGTTTATAAATGGTTATCTACAAAGAAACTAATATGGAACCAACAAATAGACAACAATGAAACACTCAAGCATTCATTTGCTTTGAGAGATCTGAAACTGTGAAAACATCCATCACACAGGAGGAGAGTTAATCTTTTTGTTAAACTACAGTGACTACACAAATTCTATGCTGTGGTCAGGGTAATTTTAACAAGCTCACACTGAGAGGGAGGGTGCTCTTGGCTGTCTGGCTGGCTGCCAAACAGGGACTACTCACAATTCCCAGGACAGGATAAGCATGATTCCACCAAAAAAAAGTTCCACAACAAGTACCACTTTGCAGCAATAGCATGATTCTGAGCATAAACTGGCCGACCAAAAGTTATTAAGTGTTCAATTCTATAGACCCGTTTTAACAGTCCATTTTGTTACTGCACAACACTGCCAAAACGATAGTTGCTGCATCTGAAATCTGTTAGAGCTCACTCACTCGAGTTTGAGCTCGATTGTAGTTTCTGTTATGGATTCAAGAGGGCGCACAAATAGCCAAAGGAGGCAGCACATACACAATTTTGTGAACCTGTTGAGCTCTAAGTTTAGAGTGGCAGTCCAATGTGTCCATGTATCACAGCAAAGCCCCAGAAACACTAGCCCACTACTCCAGGTGTCCGATTGGAGAAGCTCTTCCTTCTGCATGGAAAATCAAGGCTCACTCATGCATGATACATAAGCAAGTGAGCAGCCCAAGAAACGGAGGGTCTAAGTAAACTGTATGTGCATATAAAAAAGAATCTATCAGATCAGTATGTCGTATCCACTGCATGGATCTCAACCAAAATCTAATCGATTATTTGTTGTAGTTAATTGAAAAATCTTGGAGAGCTTCAGTTGACACTGTTCAGCGGTTTTTCCTCAAATTTGTCGACAGCAACACATTGGACAGACACATGGACGGACACATGCAAATTTATGAAAACGTTAGGTAGGCAAATGAGGTATTGTTGCAAGCTGCTAATATGAGGGAATCATACCAATGAATACTGGTGATCTTTACACCGTAAAATTTGAATTTGTTTTCAGTTATGATAACGGACAGATTATCATAACTTAAAACAACAATTCCAATTTTAAGGCGTAGTTCCAAATTGAGTGAGTTATTTGCACTTCTATATGGAGGACATCATGTTAATCAACAGAAAATTATCATTATTCTTGACATACCTGAGAGTATTGCGCATGCAATAAACATAACAATTTTCCCAACAACATGTGCTCACATGTTCACAAATGTGCTCATAAGTGCGTTGTTGGGCAGCATGATAACCTTTACAGATGCAGATATATTTACAGATGTATGTTGTTATTCATGTCAACATGAAATTTGTTGTACAGCGATAGATCATTAATTTTGCTCAATGAGTTTTCCATATTTAAATTGAAAAGTAAAAATTGACAAAGTTCATTTTCTATGGAAAGCAGGCACAAAAAGAGAGAGTTCTGGTTTCTAGCAACCAAAAAAAAGCAGTACTTTTAGCTACATGTACAACGATATCTAATTTACAGAGTTCCATTATACTAGACGGATAACACGTGCTTACAGGGTTGGACAATCCATTCCATGTTATTCTCTGTGACTCATAAGCACGTTGTGAGGTCATATCCTACATGGCCAATTGTGCTGCGTATGTAAAATGTACGAAGCTATTTCTTGCGTATTTCATACGTAAATTGGTTGTTTTCACGTATGAAATACACACGAAAATTTACATACGTAAAACATACGTAAATATTCCCATGGATTTCATATGTGTTAAGTTGGTTTTTGGGCTGTAAGTTGATTTGTTTGCTGATTGTTTTAGATAGGCCAATGCAAGGTCTAAGCTTAAACTTTTTGTGATAACCATATACTGCACTAAAATGACCAAAGTGACTGAAAACTGTGAAATTTGTATGAATTTGTACAAAAATTTTTAAGAAAATGTATGTAAGTAGTACGTACTACGGATAGGCTCTATTGTGTGAGTTTCGCACATAGAATTTACGTACGTAATTCGTACACTGCACAATTGCTAGTCTATGAATGACACTCTGTTGACAGTGCTGAGAGCACAGGCCAAAGCCTATTTGTTTTTTGTCTTGACATTTCCCTGTACTATATATTCAAAAGTACGATGCTCTGCGGGTCAACTTAGTCTGTTCAGTTCCTCTGGACTAAATTAGGTGCCTTTTAAACTCAAACAATTACAGAAGTTCTTACAAAGATCCCACTTGTGACAAACATTCTGATTCTGCTCAGAAGAAGTTGGCAGGCTCAGTCAGAGCAGTATACCTTTGATTATCCCCCATCAAGTGCATTATCAGCCACCACAGAGTGTGATCTGTGGTGTGTGATCTGCCTGCTCAGATCATACACCTTAGTTACCATAGCAACACAGCATAACACAGCACCTTGCTGCCTGCTGAGCAGTGAAAACTGTGCGTAATATTCAAACAACATGACTATGATTGAAGGATATTTATTCAGGCAATGATCATCTAACTTTCAGGAATCCTTTAACAATGTACATCGGGTGTAGTCCTCAAATGGTATGGTTTTCTGGCCTATTATAGGGAAACCCAACTCGGAGGGCGCTATGCGCCCACCTCGTCTGATCTCACCAAACAGATCACTGACTCGTAGGGTTTCCCTATAATATACTTCAGACAAAGAATATAAGCCCAGTCGCAGACATGCCAAGTTTCACTGGGTTTGGCCATGTAATGAGAGTATGGCTTTGCCATATTGCTGAAGAGAATGATTTGTAAAACCAGATCACATTCAACAACAATTGCACCAAAGATAAATGTCAATATCTTCAACAAAATTTAAGATGTCGGAAAGCTCAAACTCCTCGAACAATAATTTTGTGAAATTGGTCCTGACAGCCACAATAAAGGTCATGCCCTTTTTTTCATTGTTTTGACACTGAAGTCTAAACAAGACACCAAGGACAAGATTAATAATTACCTTCTTGCAATAACTGTTTGTCCAATTGTCTCGAAGTGACTGGTCCAAATGAAATGTAGTCAGCATGCATGCATAATTTTATATTTTGGCTACTACATGGAAATCCTATAAAACTTCATTATTTAAAGAAATTAAATTTGTAATTATTTAAATTTTGCATGTATTACCAATGTACGTCTTTACATGGAGTGCAATAAATAATATATTTATATATTTGTTTAAGGATCTCATATATCTGCATCATTCATAATCATGTAATAATTGCCGCATGCCATATGAGCTGCTTGTCAGCAACCTTGATTGCTTGCCATGGGTTAATAAGCCAATTCAACCAAAATGTCACTGTGTTGCCTCATCAGAGTTAATTGAATACTGTTTGCTTCCCTTGAGATGTAATTGGTTTTTGTTAATTGGATATTTAGTTTGTTTTTTTTTGTTTTTTTGCCTTCGTGGAACTACTGTCAATGTTCAATAACACATTACAGAAATCAGATTATGTTAACTAATTATTTAATGCAGTATGTCGTCGGCTATAATAAATGCTGTGGCAGGTTATGGCATCATCACTTCAGAAATAAGATGACACTGACCTTTCTCAAAACACTTATCCTTGTTTACTAATTCGGCAAATAGTCTTATGATTGCTTTGCTTATTACGTGTTCCATGTGAGATAATCAAAATATTTCTATTTGGTTTTGTACTCGTTCTAATCCAGTATCCTAGATCAAGTGCAAAAAAGGAGAAAAAGTTATTAGCATGCTGTGATAAGGAAAATTTTATTATCACCATGAAGTAATGGATATTGGCGAGCATCATTTTTTCCTGTTTTACCCCATTTAAAAAAAGTATGGGGTGAGATTATGTAGTGTGCACAACTCGGGCAACTTCTGAACGAAGTAAGTATTCTCTCCAATACTGGACATTTCTGATAAAAGCAAAGGACAACAAGTCAGATGTTCACTGTACAATAGAGACATAAATTCTGACTAGCTACCTTAATGCAAGGGGCTAATAATCTAGGAATTAAGCACCTGAAGAAAAATCAGCAGCATTTCATGGCTTAACAGTACGTGTTCTTTATGGGGAGTTTGGATATGCTTTGTTTTGCAGTCGAACCGTGACATCATCAAGATATACCATGCACGCAGACCACACGAGCAATCATATTCCATGTCCTCAGAAGTAGTTTGTCCCACATGGGATGACTGTAATACCGAGACATGCCAAAGGGTTTTCGATATGGGTTATCCGGCCTGCCTTGCTGCCTCAAATAATTCCAAGAGTTGATCACACCTGTGATTTAGTGTGTCTTAATTGAATCCATACCACTCTGGTGTCCTTCCCAGGGTCACTTAATTGTTTCCATGGCAACAGATGTGGATGGAGTTGTGAAGAGACCTCATTGAGCATGTTGGTGAAGTTAGAATAGAACTGTAGAGTGTAGCTGCGTGTGATTTAAGAACGGAGTTACCAATGGATTCCATTCAGCAGGGTTCGATCAGCTGTATGTAGTGAATAATCTCTGGTCTTTGTCAGACAACCAGGAAAGTAATCAAGAACGAAAAGCAGTTGTAAGAATAAAGAGATTGGATGAAGTCCAGTTCTGACCTCTGAACATTTGACTGACAGAAGCAACCTCTGTCCCTTCATGGTAGCTTCAAGCAATTTGGTGGCATGGGTCTATTGGAAAATAACCTATATAGCCTACTTCATGCAGGTCTGTAAGCCAAACAGCTCTATTACATGACGGGCAGATCATTGATACTCCCTGGGATTCTTGATAAATCGACCAGTCACCATTTCTCTCTTACTCATGTTAGCAAGACTCGACTCTACAATTATTTGAATCTGCGGCAATAAAATTTGTAACCAGGGACCAACCATGCACCAAGACCACAAGAAAAATCATATACCAAGTCCTCAGACGTAGTTTGTCACACATGGGGTGACTGTAATACACTAATACAGAGACATGCCAGGAGTATCGATTGGTTTGTCTTGATGTCTCAATTAATTTCAAGAGTTGATCACAAATGGGATGTAGTGTGGTTCAATTGAATCCATCCAACTCTGGTGTCCTTCCCGGTGTCACTTAATTGTTTCCATGGCAATAGATGTGGATGGAGTTGTGAAGAGACCTCATTGAGCATGTTGGTGAAGTTGGAATAGAACTGTAGAGTGTAGCTGTGTGTGATTTAAGAACGGAGTTTCCAATGGATTCCGTTCAGCAGGGTTCGATCAGCTGTATGTAGTGAAGAATCTCTGGTCTTTGTCAGGGGAAAATCATATGGGTACGATACACAATCCTATCCCATCCACCTGTAAATTAACCAGACTTATAATTAAACATAGTGATATCACTAAACTTCTAGTTGACAGTGTGCAGAAGATAGAGAGATTTCTAGGAATGGCGACCATCTCGGACACCATCTTGAATTGCCAGGATTGAGCAGCTGGTTGGCGAGGTTGTGAACCTGGAGGTGATAGCTGAGGATCTTGGGAATCCAAAATACTCCACAACCTTTTACACCGGCCTGTGTCTGGTGGATCTCACTGGCCCCCTGGGTATTATGTCCGGCCTCAACTTGATCTTATCATGATCTTGCAAGAGTGTTGGGTGCTGGAGATTTATGTGGATGCGATAACTATCTATCTATCTGTCTATCTATCCATCTATCTAAACTTTTCTTCCTTCCTTTATTCATTCCTACCTTTCTTTTTCTTTTTTCCTTCCTTCTTTCCTTCTTGTTCTTTCTTTTATGGTGGTTTTTATGTGCTTTATTAAAAAAGGTTTTTAATAAATTTGTAAAATCTCACTGTTGTGTAACCTATTAACCTAACAGTGGCTGCTTTCTGCTGCTATCTCTGCAGCAGGACATTCGATTTTCTCTGGAAACATGCACATTTAGTTGAGCAAACAATTAATTTATTGTAATATTGAAGTGCACCGAAAGGAGTTCGAAGCAAGTAAAATTAAAGTTCAGACTGTGTGCTAAGTTTCAATGTGACAGCTGAAACACTCTTAAGGCAAAAGGTTCTTGATGGTATATATGAAGAACCCACAACCAAAAAATTTGGTTAAGGGTTCAACTGACTTGAAAAGGTTCAATACTGGTGAGAGGGCCCTATGATCGAGCACCATGCTCTCAACTTGAGAAAACTTATTTTATAATTCCATGTGACTATTTAATTTTCCATGTGACTATTTTATATTTCTATGTGACTATTTTAAACTACTTCAGTCAGTCTCATGACAACTTTATATTTATATGTGACTATTTTACACTGCTGCATACTGCAGTCTCGTGACAATTTTTACATAAATAATTTCCAAATGACTATTTTAAACAAATGACTATTTTAAACATTGTCTGTCATCATTTCTTGTATTTCACTTGTTTACAGATGATTTCATATTTGTAGACATTTGAGGTAGAAAATACATCATTTTTCTTCCAATTTTCATTGGTCGAGAGAAGGTATGACACCACTCTCTCCTGAAAAGTGACATAGCATTTTACATGAGTGACCATGGCATTTTAAGCCATTGATCTCCAAACAGGGACTGACTTCAGCAGTTTCAAGTGAGAGTTTCAGTTTGTGTTTCACACATTTTCAGTACATACATTCTGCAAGTCCAATGTTGTGCATTCAGACGATTAGGATCAGGTGATCCATGCAATGACTGTTTATACAGAAAATAAACATGTATAATTGTGAATGTAACATTTTCTCAGAAGAGGGGCTCAGCTAAGGCTGCAGGACAATGGACTACCAATCGCAGGGTCCGTGATCTGATTCCCCCTGGGATTTTAATATAACTGAATGTTGACCACATCACTGGGCTACCATTCCTGTCCTGAGGGACCATTCAGAATTTATGTTTCTGTGCAGTTTTGTTGGAACTTTCTATCAAAAATGTACACCCCTTTGGTTTCATGCTTATTTGTATCTCTCATACATTCCATGTGGATTTTTAGTATGTCCCCTTTTCTTTAAAATTTCAGCATGTTGTGAGTAACAAGTACCCCCCTTGAAACATGTGTGAAAAATTGGTGCATGACAATTGAGTGTAAATAGATGTGAAACTGATTTAATATCAATTGAAACAATCAACAGTGGTTCACAGGAGTGTGAAATACAACTGTTCATGAAGAAGTGAAAGAGTTCATGTGGATTGCGTTTCACAAGTGTGAACAACTGCCACAATACCAAGCTGGCCTTTGCTGTATACTATTGGTCAAAATTATGACATCATTTTTCGTGCGAACATCACTGGCTTGAAGCAAGCTGAAAAAAAAGTGACACGCAATGGGCAACTCGACCAATCATCTGGCAGGATTTTCTGATGTCAGACCAGAAATTTTGCTTTTTTTTTTTATTTGAGAAAAGTCTACAAATATGAAATCATCTGTAATTTGCACCTAGCTCGGTGTGAATATGAGTTGGCTAATGTTTGTCTTTCGCTCTTACCGAGGGTAATAGACCGGCAGCCCAGGGGCTCTAGCCTAATCGAACGAGGTACCACTAACGGAGCATATGGGTATAAAGACAATAATAAGGCGCACCAGAAAACCCATTTCTGGCGCGGCGTATCGGTCGCATTTACCCCTGGCGGCCATTTTCCAAGATGGCCACCATAAAAATAGGTGCATGCAGTTTTTGGTCTAGATCTTTAATGGCTTATCCGATTTTGATAATTTTTGGGTCAAAATATATGTATTTCAATATTCCCAATGAAATGATGTCATAAAAATTTCAATATTGTAAGCGATTCATGCTGTTTTTAAGGATCAAATGCAAAAAAAAGTGAAAATTTTGAAAAAAATCAAGATTCTCCGGCAAAATAAGGCATCATAGTGAATGAATGGTTGGTTTTAGGGTAAAAATAACATCATAAAAAACTTCCTGATATACAGAAATACCAGAAACCATGTCTTATTTGTTGCTGTATGACATTTAGTGTTGAAGATATTCCCATTTACACGACTGGTCACGTCAAGTGAGAATTGTGACGTGACGACGTCACGTTTCAGCAGTGGTGCATCTTATGTGTCTAATTTAGCAAAACTCTCCAACAGCTTATCAGATTTTTATAATTTTTGTGCCAAAATATATATTTTTCAATATGCCCAATCCAATGGTGATGCCAAAAATAGGAAATCACAAGTATTTTATATTCTTTCTAATGATCATTCGTAAAAAAAATTAAACAATTTAGGAAAAGTTCAGGATTTCCAGGCAAAACAAGGCATCTTATGACTTGTATTATTGACTTTAGAGTAAAAATGCCACCTTTAATCAATTCCAAATGTTTTAAAATATCAGCAGGTATGCCTATTTTGTTGCTATGTCATTTTTGGTCTTGATAATATTTACATTTATGTGAGAGACCAGGTCAAGTAAAATGTGGCATTGCGACGTTATATTTCCGCAGTGATGCACAGTTGCACACGTTTGTCTAATTGGATGTAAATCTTAAACATATTATCAAAGTTTTGGATCTGCATATTAGCAAGGTGCATTTTCTGCTATTATGCAGTTTTGTCAATAATAAGTATTAAATTTATGCTTTTTTCATGGTCAAATACAAAAATGTGAAAAAAAAACACATAAATCGCACATAATTATCATTAATTGTTGTTAATTGCCATATTGGTTGCAGATTAAGCCATAAAAAAAATCTCACCTTTTCCATTCTATTCCTATAACCAACCATGCAATGATTGCAGACAATCCCCCATCTCTTATTTATCAATGAATGGTTCACCTGCAACACCTGGGAATGGTCCCAAGCTATTGATAATTCGACCTGTTCCTTGTAAGGAACACGTCGAATTATCAAGATTGGTCCAACACAGATAGTTTACACTTGGCAGCAAAATTATTCAACTCCTTTGATTTCTCCCAATAGTAAACAGGTTTTGTAAAATGAGTGAGATGACATCATAATGTTTCAAATCACAAAAAGTATGATAGCATCACATACCAGACAACATATGCTAAATCAGCTGTGGAGAATAACTAAATCTAGTTGGCAGGACTGGTTCCTTTTCACAAATGGGTCAAAACGTTTGAACAACTATTTAATCCTGTGCTCCAATGCTAATCAAATTTCGGCAACGGGGTTGAAACATTTTTGACATTGTTGACCCCTATGCAAAATACAAACCACCTACCAGGTTCTGGTGCCCTTCCTAACAGTTTGGCATTATGTTGTCTGATACAAATTGATGTTATCCTTTTCATGATTTGATATATATGCTGATGTCACCACATTCATTTTTCATTTGTCAACTATTGAATTCAATGGAAAAACATCAAGGGGTTAAATCATTTTGTTGCCAACTGTAGAGAGTATTTGCTTGGACTATATTCAATACATACTAGTAAGTTGCCCGCAGCTTGGAGGGCACAAAATGGAACACAATAGAAAATATAGGATTGTGGTAAATTTAGAAGGATAGATAGATAGGCCCAGATTGATTTATTGATTGATTTATTGATTGAAAGGGCCGAGATAGGCCGAGATAATCTGATAACAGATAGATGGAGATTTTTATGAGAGTATCGTTTCAAAATCAATAGTTAGAGTACCCATAGATTGGAAAGAACAGAATAGAAGCGATTGGTAAACTTTTTTAAATATAATTTGATTTGATAGTGCCCAGATAGACTGACAGAGTAAGATTAGAAAAAGATGGGCCTGGTATCTGCGAGTGTGGGCTGTTGTGGGTCAGAGATTTATCACACGGGGCAGGCTGGAGCAGGCTGGGCAGGCCGGGTTTTTTTTTTTTTCGTTGTTTCACATTTTTAGTGAAGGTGAGTACCCATCTCCATTTATGCAGTCACAATGAGAGAATGGAAGTTGTGATGGGAAATTTGAGCATTTTCAGAATGTCTTTTGGGCCCTGACTTGGCCATTTTGTTCGGAGATGTTTGGAGTCAAGAAATAAGTATAACTTGATTATAGAGCATGTATCTGGCATAGTTATGAATTGCAGGCATGTTGTAATTTGGACAAAACTTCCTTTGCTTTGAATCTTGATCGGATACACCGTTAAAAAACTATGTGAATTGTGTTTGTGTATGCAAATCAGCTGTCCACCAACTGTAAACATGTGTGTTGTGTTCTGTGTATGAAATGAGCTGACCTGGAACTATGTCATGGTGACATTTGGATGTTTATTGCTCAGTTTACTGACCTTGGAATTTATGTTATCATAAAACTAGGTCACAGGAGATGAGATGTCAATAGTTATACAAATTTCCAAGTATTTCTGTTAAATATGGTGCAGGATGTATTGATGGATAGAAGAATTATCGACAGATTGCTAGCTAGATAAGTGGATAGATAAATACTGCTACATATATAGCGTGGCCGGAAAAGTAGGGAATTCGGGCATGTCATTGCCTGGGAATCTCTAAATCTCACTTAAAATTTTTGAAAAAAAGGTCCAA
This sequence comes from Platynereis dumerilii, assembly GCA_026936325.1. Lineage (NCBI taxonomy): Eukaryota > Metazoa > Annelida > Polychaeta > Phyllodocida > Nereididae > Platynereis > Platynereis dumerilii. The sequence continues at coordinate 10,647,282 of JAPTHN010000001.1, forward strand.
ATTTCTGACTTGGAAATATGGAGGCTTGATTTGCAAGAATTCATGGGCAATGTTATCGTATTTCATCAAATTGCCTTGAAATTCACATTTTTTCTGGCCCTCGACAGATAGAATGGATGGATTTTATGAATTAGATAGATTGCACCACCCGGAGAATCTATCCTAGACAAAAAGGTTTGATATGTCAAATTATCATAAATTGACATAATGCTTTCAGATTCAACAATGTCTAGAGACTCTAGTTCGATTCACATCTTCACAGCCAATTTTGACCTTAATTTCGACGTATCACACTCAATCTTTACATCAATCAGCATGATATCCATGCAGATCTGGATTATCCAGAAGTGATAACTTTCTGGGCCTTACAGTTGAGCTTCAGCGGCCATTTTCCTAAAAGTCTGGAAGTTAAACATGAATTAATCACATGAAGTTGTGCTGATCGGTTCAGTCTCGGGAGTGGTTTGCTGTATTTAGCAGAGGCTTTGCTGGAGTGGATTGCATGAATTAGATGGATAGATTATAAAGATGAAATAGGTAGCTTACACTGATTACAATAGTTAGATAGATAGATTACAGATTTATCAAAAGGGTTTGGTAAGCGAGAGCAATAGGATGCAATTTGGTACTTGTGTTATAATTTGTGACATGGTCCAACATGTCCAGGAGGGGTTAGGGTCAGTTCAGTTGGTAAAACACTGGTTTGCCAATCACTGGGCCCTGAAATTATGATGGAAAGGAATTTCAATCATCCTTTGCGCTTAATTGCTGTGTCCTCCCCTGTAATTACCCCAGATAAATACAGGACTTAAAGCTCAAATGGTCCATCCGTCGGTCCAAAATATCCATGCCAATCAGACATGGGATTTGAACTCTTTGCAAAGTCTAGATTGATAAACTGAGCTGGTCATTTTGGCACTCTTCAAGTCAGCTGGCAGTGGTACACTAATTTACAGGTGTATAGACCAGCATAATTAGTGATAGATAGATTGATGGAGAGATATGGTAAGTACAGCCCTCTAAGTGCAGCTCTGGGCTCTCACAAGAGTTGATTGATGAGATGGGTGACAGCAGAAGTCCCCACATGCTTCACATTTACCCTATGTGAGAGATCCTTTAATTGCCCTACAGACACTGATAGCCAATTTAATGTCAGATGCGAACTAGAGTTTCTAGCCAGTTAACTGTAACAGTTAACTGTTACAGTTAACTGTTTGAAATAGCATTGAAATGACATTTGAGTCAACTGAACACTGAACAGTTAACTGTAAATCTAACAGTTAACTGTTTTATCATAGTGAAAGTTTTAAGGCTATTTAACATTTTTGACTAAAGATGAATTAAGCACTTAATATTATGTCAAAAGTTATAAATGGCACACACAAGAATGCTGTGATAATCAAGTCAATATTGTTCATATTAATCATTGGAAACGCATGATCATAGTCTTGTTAACGACCTGTTGTTATTTGTTTATGCAGCGAAAAGTGAATCATCTGTAGTGTTGGCATCTTTTTTCATCCAAAAATGTAGTTAAACAAGCAGAAGAGCTCAAAGCTAGTTATTAGCTCATATTTGCTATCTTGAGTTAATCCCACCAAAGCTATAACTCGCATAACTGTTACAGTTAACTGGCAGTTAACTGTTAACTGTTAAGAAATGAAACAGTTATACTGTTTGGCAAGTAAACAATTAAATTGGAAACTCTAATGCGAACAACATCCAGCTGGGGTTTTGCTCATGAAAGTCCGCTGAGTTTTTCTGGTTCCCCACATGGGGTTTCGATGCGAGTTAAAACCTTCAACGGAGAAGGCAGGAATCATAACCGCTCTGCCACCTAGCTGCCCCAATGAGAAAGTAAGATCTTTATTGACATGGATGTACGGAACTAAGCAGGTCTCAGGATATATTATATGACTGCTTGGTGGCCAAGTGTTTTCAGTCCTGAGGGTCTTCTTTGCCTGGGTTCGGATCTTGGGCAGACAATTCAGAATATTTTCAATGTACTCTCAAGATCAAAGTCCCAGGTGGATGTCATTCAGATGAGATGTTAAATCATTGGCCCTTTCAATCTTTTTCAAATGGAGTAAACGTGTAACATGTAGGACATTTGCTCTATCTGCCATCTCATTGATCAATCTAAGGACCCACTCCTCTTAAATGGATGCAAATGTGCATACCATATTTATCTATCTGATATCTATCTATCTATATCTATCTATTTAGATCTATCTACATCTATGTAATATCTATCTATCTAATACATGTATCTATCTATCTAATATCTATCTATGTATTTATCAATGTCTTCAGAACCATATCTATCTGAATAGTTATACTTATAGCAGTGCTGGACAAATTATCTGCTGGATTCAGAGGATTTGAACTAAGACAACACGCCACCTCCATTTAGCAACCCGTAGATTCTGGTTGGATTTTACCATGGAAAAAGATATAGCATAAACTACTTATAATTGACAAATTGTCCTAAAACTATTTAATACGGCATGCATATATATACGTATTTAAATTGAAAATTATAAAAATCTGATATGTTTAAATGATTCACACCTGATAAGACAAATGTATGCAAAACCGCGGAAATATCATGTCACAACGTCACAATTTTACTTGACCTGGTTGCTCACAAAAATGTAAATATCTTCATCTCCGAAAGTGACAAAGCAACAAATCAGACATACTTGCTGATATTTTGGAACATGTGAAATTGATGAAAGTTGGCATATTTTGACTCTAAAATTAACATTACAATCATCAAGTGGCCAACCAGCAGCAACAATATTTTTTGGTCTTTGGTGGGTCTCCTCATCATCTGTATTTACAACTCATCTCATGTCGTTATCATACTCTATACCTTTTTATAATAATACAATGTTATTCAAATGATGATGATAAAATAAAATATTTTTTCTGTCTGCCTGTGTGTCAAAGTCAATAATGCAATCATAAGCCTTGCTTTGCCTAGAAATCCCAAATTTTTCACATTTTTGACAAATGTTCATAAGGAACAATATAAAATACTCATAATTTCTTCTTTTTGGCATCACCATTGGATTGGCCATTCTGAAAAATATATAATTTGACACAAAAATGATAAAAATCCGATAAGCTGTTGGAGAGTTATGGCAAATTAGACACATTTATTCTTGAATGCTGATAAGTGATGCTGCGGCGTCACAATTCTCACTTGACGTGACCAGTCATATAAATGGGAATATATTCATCACTAAATGTCACACAGCAACAAATAAGACATGGTTTCTGGTATTTCTGTATGTCAGGAAGTTTTTTATGATGTTATTTTTACCCTAAAACCAACCATTCATTCACTATGATGCCTTACTTTGCCGGAGAATCTTGATTTTTTTTCAAATTTTTCACTTTTTTTGCATTTGATCCTTAAAAACACCATGAAACACTTATAATATTGAAATTGTTATGACATCATTGCATTGGGAATATTGAAATACATATATTTTGACCCAAAAACTATCAAAATCGGATAAGCCATGAAAGATCTAGACCAAAAACCGCATGCACCTATTTTTATGGCGGCCATCTTGGAAAATGGCCGCGAGGGGTAAACGCGACCGATACGCCACGCCGGAAATGGGTTTTCTGGTGCGCCTTATTATTCCCTTTATACCCATATGCTCCGTTAGTGGTACCTCGTTCGATTAGGCTAGAGCCCCTGGGCTGCCGGTCTATAATTAAATAAATCTTGATTTTATTTGATTTGAAAGGGGTTCCATTGTCGGAGTTTATTGCAGCTGGATTATCTAAGGGTTGTCTTTGTTCGCTGGTGAAACCATTTGAAAATTTGAATAATGAATTAACCTTTTAGGGTTCCTTGTCTGTACCAGCTTATTGAACCCTTAAAGGTTCCATATAAAACCTTTTCAGTAAGAGTGAAGCGTGCATCCTCTTCCCAAGTGTTAATAACAAGCTATCAGAATTTTCCTCTTGTATAGTTATAGTTGAACACCTCTAAATATTGGTTCTTTCAATAAATTATATGATTTTACAAAGCTCTATACTGTAAGCTTGGCTACCATGGCATGGCCAAACAAACAGGAAGGACCAACAAGTCAGAAGCAGGCTTTAATCTATAAGGAAAATCGAAAAGGTTCTCAAAATTCGACAAACTGAAGTCCTCCTTTTTGTCTGTATTGATCTACTTATTGTTTACAAAAACATCCAACAGATTCCCACATTTATAAACTATTTGGCTTCACAAAGCGAAATGGGGTATCTTTACAAATTAATCTAGATCTATAGTTGTTCAGTGTTCAAGTCAAGTGTAACTGACATAGTCATCCAGGATACATGCATGTATCTATCATTTTACCTACCAGTGCAGAGTAATTTCTGTTGAATACCACACTAATGATTTTCTGGCAACAAAATAAGGAAGCATAGCAGTCTTTGAAAGGTTAATAAATTTATCCGATGTTGCCCGATAGAGCAAAATTCAGTGGCGGATCCATACATGATAGTCTACGGGGGCTTGGACGAGTTCCGGCATTCGCAGTCTCGTGTTATCGCAATATTTCTTCAAAATGCTACTACTAATCTTGGTGGTCTAGAGGGGGCCCCCTAGGCCCCCTCTGTGTCCGCCACTGCAAATATTGAAACACGTAGTTGACTAACTGTCAATATTAAGGAACTTACGAAAAATCAATAAACATTTCATAAATATTTAACAAGAAGATAGGGTAAACATTGGTATAAAAGAAGGTCAGTAAACATGACATTGTGTCTTCACTTAGTGTGATGATCTCATGCTGACTGCTGGGTATTTGGAAGATTATTTGAATCCCTCATCATGGCATTTATTAACAAATTTGTTATATTAATTGTCTTGTCAATGCCGGATGAAACTGATGCCTCTTGGTACAAGGATGTCAACAACGGATTATCAGTTATTCCTGACATTCCATCACAACACACTCATATTAATCTGGCTAGTAACAATATCCACTCCATTCCAAGTTCGGCTTTTTCAAATCTTAACTTGATTGAACTATGGATGTACAGTAATGATATATCCATTATCTCTCCAGATGCATTTCAAGGAACATCTCTGAGAAAACTCCAACTACAACACAATCCATTGGACCATTTTCCATTCCTGAAGAACATCAATGGAACCCTCACACATTTGTGGATGTCAAACTGCGCCCTCTCGAATGACACTTCAGATCTGGTTTTTCCCCTAAAGGGAATCACTCATCTTTACCTCTCAAATAATCCTCTACGAGTGATGCCTGACCTCAGCATGTCAGAAACAACTTTACAAGACCTTTATCTCGATGGATGCAGCATTTATAAGATAGAACAAAAATACTTCTCGGCATTCTCAAAGTTAGCAACCTTGAATTTAAGAAATAACAAGTTTATTAAACTCGGGGACAATGTCTTTGAAGGACTGGAAAAGCTGACTACGCTATACCTCGATCAAAATAGGGAACTGAATGAAACACAAAGTCATACTTTCGAGGGTCTGGAAAGCTTGTTATATTTTTACTTTCTTGATGTCAAAGTAAAAGTGTTTCCATGCATCGGCCCCTTTGCTCCACTTCTTCGCAACTTGGAAGTAAGAGCCCCTGTAGAAACCATTCATCAAAACTGCACTGCTTATCCAAATTTGCAGTACTTCAGATTATATAACAGCAACCTGCAGAATGAAACTGCCACCTTCAACGGAATGTTCTCCAATGCCACTGAACTACTTGAAATAAGGCTGGAAAATATTGGTGGTCTTTGCATGGAATATGAGGACTTCAGTGGACTGCTGCTCCTTCGTACATTGGATTTGGCCAAAAATGATTTGAAGTACTTTCTTAGGCAGAAATGTGACCAAGTTGACTCGAAAGAAGATCTGAGAGGGCCTCATTTGCCTTCACTGACAGTCCTAAAAATAATGCACTCTCAACTGATCACTTTTCCTAATGTGTCTGGCATGGTGAAACTAAGATATTTGTATTTGAGCTACAACAAAATTGAAAATGTGACAAAAGGAGCACTTTCATCAAGCAAGGAACTGTACTATCTTGATATCATTAGCAACATTTTAGCCAGTCCTCCTGACTTGAATGATTCTTGTGACATCCTGACAACCTTAAGTCTCAGCTCAAACAAGATATCTGTCATCCCAAAAGGATATTTTCAAACCTGTAAGGTACTTAGAACTGTCTATTTCCACTATAACTCCATAACCAGGGTGACCAAAGAAACCTTCACAGACGTGACAACAATACAAACCTTTTATTTGTATGATAACAAGATCGAGATTTTTGAGACGTCAGCATTACAGTTTATGCCAACCCTCTCCACTTTGCATCTTGAACGCAATTTACTGACTTCCTTTGAAGACCCATACCGCTGGTGCACCGGGGCAGCTTGCAAAAATCTTAGAATCTACTTGAGCAGCAACCGACTGAAATGTGATGAAAGTAGATGCTGGGCAAAACGATACCCAGGGCAAATGCGGGTGTATCATGATGGATGTTTCGGCAAAACATGGAGTCATGTCACATTGGAGGATTTGTCATGTCCAGGTAAGCTCATCGGCCTGTAGTGAAATAAAGTTTGATTTTTTAGAACATTCTAATAAACTCTCTATCTACCACATGAGGTAGTCCCATTTTATTAGAATAACATTGCTGTCAACATAGCTCAAGAAGCTACTTTCTTCTACTGCTTCTATTGCTGCTGTTGTGATGTCACATTGTTTCAGAGATGTCATAAATCCAAAAATGCGGATGATGTCACAACAGAAGGCTAAAATAGCTCTAAATGTGCTGAATTAACATTGTAAGTGCCTGTATGATGAAGCTGGGGGATTAGAGGACATCCAAATCATGTTTGGTCATGGTGTACTCACCCTAATAAACCAAAAATTAAACCTTAGAAAAGTTTATACATGGATTGTTTTATTGGCTAAAAACTTACTGCAAAATAAAAATGTCTAGACTTTTAACTTCTCTCTTCTGGAATATTCATCACTCTCACAGTATTTCAATTATCTTTTACCAGAAACCAGAGTGATGAAATTGAACAACAGGACCTCAGATCACATTGTTCTTAGAGACTCCCTTCCAGTGAGCGGTGATACCAAGAAGACCTTCAAGCATCTGCCTGGAGAGGGATACTGTGCCTTCTGGTGCCTCAACACCCACAACTGCTTCAGCTTCGAACATCTTCCTGATTCCAGGGGAGTAACGGATGGGATGTGTACTATTTTTACTAACTAAGTATTCTGATATTGATAAAAACAAAACATTGACGAGTGCCTGTGACTAAGGCGTGATCAAGATTTGGTCATTGCATTTAATTAAAATGCTCGGAGATGACATATTTGTTTGAACATGACTGTTTATATTTGTGAATTGTTATTTCTATATCATTTCATTAATTAAAACTTAATTTGACAATTTTTTTATCAAAACCTAAAATTGACATTTTTTTCATCAAAACCTAAAATTTACATGTCAAATAAGTGGAGCAACAGCCACCTAGGACTCAGGTCTTTCTTTGAACTGACATGTTTTATTTCCTTTTTATTACATATATTCCTTGAGTTTGATCATGACACTTGTGTCAAGTTTAACTGTTTTGATTCTCTATCACACATGCGACTGTATCACACTTTCAGTTTTGACTGATACCACTAACGACTTCTGATTTCGACACAACAGTTGAATTCGACATGTACACTGGGGGCCATCAAGTGCATTTTACAAGTGCTCAACTTGGAGTATAATTCATTTTTGTGTGGGCCAACATGTCAACAACCTGCTGGACTGATTAATTCCCTTGCCAGGCAGGTTGGTGGGGGTCGAATTCAGCTGTCCTTTTGAAATTAGATGTCGTTGATGGTAAACTATTATGTACAAGATATAGGAGGTCAGGTATGTAAATAAATTGTGCATTTAAACAAAGAAGCATGAAACTTGGCACGCATGCACTTATATATACAAATTTCTAAAAGTGGCTCGTCATTTAAAATCTAGTCTTAGCTACATATCCATGGCTATACCAAGCTAAAGCAGGCCTATCTAAACTCAGCAACATTAAAAACGCACTATTCTAAAAAAGCTTTAAATAGTACTTCCTCTTAAAGTATCAAGATGAAAGTTTGCACACTCTTAGTAGTTGCCATCAGGTACATGCACAAACATTTTCAAATCTCTGAGTGCAGTACTTTTGTGTCAAATTAAATTGTCGTGGTCACTGTCAAAAATGGAAGTCACAAACTGCACTTCAACACAAAACGCACAATTGGAAATATTGGTTTTGTGGCATACTGGATGGGATTAATCTTATGAAATTTTCACATAACAGGCACAAGACTTCCAAAAGAGGTCCCACGGAAGTTTTTGAAAAAAAGTCGATGATAAAGCAGATTTTGAATTAAAAACCCAAAAATTTATGAGTTCGCATCTTCAAATGAAGCAAGTGAACCAGAACTGTTAAATAATGTTGGTTTTATGCATTCACGGGGTAGAAACACACACTCAGACAATCATTCCATTTCAATTGTCTCAAAAATCTGAATGAAACATCATTTTTTAAGGTTTCGACAAAAGGCTCCAGTAGGGGGCGTGTCAGCATTGACACTTAATTTTTATTAAATTCATCCTCTTTAATTGTGGTTGGGTCAAATATCCCCTTTCCCTGACTCATCAAGCAAGGAAAATTATAAACTTTCCTGGTTTATCAAAAAAGTTTGTGGAAATAACAGCTAAGTTGATGAAATTACTGAATAGAGGAAATTGATATTTTGTGACTTACATTTTCGACAGTGACCACGACGATTTAATTTGACACAAAAGTACTGCACTTGGAGATTTTTGGTGAATGAACCTGATGGCAACTTTTAGAAGTGTGTAAATTTTCATCTTGATATCTTAAGAGGAAGTACTATTTTGAGCCTTTTTAAAAGTGTGCGTTTTTAATGTTGCTGAGTTTATCTGTCCATAGCTATCCAAATGAATCCAAAACTTTTTACTAGTGTCTCCATCCGGGGTATATCAACCCAGTTGAGAGAGGGATAGAGGGAAAACCCTTTGAAAATCCAGCACACCATCTCATGGAAAAACATTCAAAAATTTAAATTTCAGCAGAAGTGGAAAAGTCATTCTTTTACCAACATAATGTAAAATATAACTGGCATTAACATTGTGTTTCTCTGATGATATCCACATTAATTTTTCAGAAAAACAATATACTTTTCAGTATATTGATTAAGAATAATGATACATTACTATGAATTAAATTAAATGTTTATCCAGAATATGTTAAACTGATTTATGGCTTGAGTGATTCTTGTGCTCAATTGCAATTAAAAGGGCACAGGCAAAATAGGGGCAATCCCTCCCACACCTGTATTTTTTTCTCTGCCATTGTAAGTATATGTGATGGAATGAAACCAGTGAAGTGTGAAGTCAATTCCTACCTGGCTGTGTTCACAATGAGAACCAACATCTTGTTGATATTACCAGTCTGCTCACAGACTCTGAACGAACAGCACAGCTGGAGAGTCTGCCAGAAATCGGATGACCTCCAGCTGACACATTTATTAATATTCGAGTAGGTCAGGTCATGTCTAGGTAGAGGGACCTTATCACTTGTGCTCATACGCACAGCTGAGCTGCCAGCAACATATAAACAAAGCGCAATCAACAATTTTAAACTGTCAATGAGTGCACATGCACTGCCAATGAGCACCATAAAATTATGAAGTTTTCAAATCCTTTAACAGCTATTGCCAGCATGATTTAAATTATAGTTTAGGGCGTTCTCCAACGAAACTAATTGAAACAACAAACGGACGACAATGAAACACTAAAGCATTCATTCAATTGCTTTGAGAGATCTGAAACAGTTAATTATGTCTGTAACACCAAAGAAGAGTTTTTTGTTACAACTTCACAAATAATGTATGTTGTGGTCACTGGTCAGGGCAAGCTTAACAAGCTTATACTGAGAAGTGAGGGTGCTCGTGCGTGGCTGTCTGGCTGGCTGCCAAACAGGGACTACTCACATCTTGCTGGGTAGAAAAAGCATGGTTCTGTGAAAAAAGAAGTTCCACAATGGGTACCACTTTGCAGCAAAAGTATGTTTCAAAGCAAGAACTGGCTTATTAAAAATTATTCAATAGTCAACTTTAGGCCCAATTCAACGTACAAATTCATTACTCCACAACACTACAGAAAACCAACAGTTGCTGAATCTGAAATCTGTTAGAGCTCACTGACAGTGTCAGATCGATTGTAGATTCTGTTCTGGATTCCAGAGGGCAGCACATACACTTTTGTGAACCTGTTGAGCTCTAAGTTTAGAGTGTGATATTACTATGCTGAAAAAAAAGGTTCCAATGTATATAAAACTAATTAACTCTCAGTAACTTTTCAACACTGCACAGATTTTGTCTACCAACTCAAATTCTATGGTATTTTGTCTATAGCTGATAAACATCTTATGTCTTATCTTTACAAACACATTTAGATAGGCAGCCACCTCAGATCCAGCTTAGGTTACTATTGGTAGCCATTTTCCGAAACATCGGTCAATTCTGCCATTTTGCTGCTTTCTGTGTAGTCCCGAGCGTTGCTTCTGATCCCAGAAATGCAGGTGCTGCAGTTCTGGGTCAGAGACACTTGTATTGACCGAACGCCATGACCCTCAAGTACAATGTCACTGAAATAACTACAATGTATCAAGAAATTCTGTTGACACTATGTTGTGTAGAGTAGGTCGGGGTGTAGAGTAGGTCGGGGCATGGGGCCCCCCTTAACTTCGAGGTGCGATTTGACCTACTTTTTATGGGCAATTATTTGAAGCTTATGCTGTCAGGAAGGGATCACTTGACTCTACTAATAACTAGTGAAACAAATGTCTACCAATTTTAACAAAGGAGTTACAGCCATTTTTGTAAAAAATCTAAAATGGCCTTCTCACCCCAGCCATCGGGCAAGAAGCCCCCCTATTATAATCCTATGGCAATTTTTTTTGCTAGCGCATTCAGCCTGAAAGTTATTTCTTAGGGTTCTTCTATCATTTTTTAAGGCATTCTATTCACTTTTTCTGAATTTCTGAATTTTTCTGTTCATACTTTTATTTTTTAATATTTTTTGCCAAGTGTCAATTTCGGGCCTAATTTTTCCTATTTTAATTAGCTATTCTATCAAGATTTAAGGTAAAGTACACATTATTAAATGGTTCCTGAAGCAGCTTCGACCCCCCAGTGAAGGGGGCCTCATGCCCCATATCATGTGGGGCCTCTCGCCCCAAACCCACATATTTTATTTGACCTCTATATTTTGAACTAAAATGCAAAAAACATGATCCAAATCATATTTATGTGATATTCATAAAGTGAAGCAATGCAGATATCCATTATACTTTTAAATATTTCCAAAGTTATTTCTGACAACCCCTTTCAAAGAATTAGTCGAAGTTACAAAACAATGCACATTTTTTTTGTTTCTTTAATTTCTACTATGGTTTGGCGCTGTTTGCCCTGAAAATTTGTGACATCACTTAAAACGCCTCTAGCTTCAATCCTGTCAATAGATAAACGCACCAAAAATGTAAGTTTGGATATAACCCTGGGGGGGCCTCTCAACTAACCCGGGCTTCTTGCCCCAACCTACTCTACACAAAGTTTGAGACGTCTACAAGTTGCTGTAACAAAGAAATCAAAGAATTTTCCAAATTTTTGACAATCACAGCACATTCAAAGCAGCTCACGCAACTTTTTGAATAAATCTTTTAAAATATCAAAACACAGTCGATTTTACCTGAAATTTTAGCTCTTTGCGGTTTGACGGGCTGCTGGGAAAATTAATTTTCTTATTTTCAATTTTTAAACTGCCTTTGCCACATCATCAACAGTTCTCTGTTGGTTTCCTGATCTTCTTATTTGATGAAGTAGTTTAAGTCATTTAATTAGTTTGTTTATTGTCACTTATGCTGCTAGATTATGATAAGCACTGAAACAACTAATTAACCGTAACTAACACAAATAATACATTTTTAAGCCAGTGACATCACAATATCAAGTTGAAAGTTAATTTTAAAACTGTTTGGGCCGCTATATCCGCAAACAACTCTATTTTTTCATTTCGCTGCACACCTTTTGTTTAATAACAAATGAAGTTCATGTAAATGCAAGAAGGTAGTCACATATATATGTTCAATGAATATCAATCTTGCACAAGCTACTTGCATTCTTTTCTTAAACCTTTAGTAACATACGCTATTCTTCATTGATTTGTTTTAAAGTTCCCAAACTCAAGCGGGTGAACAGCTTTGTTCAATATTGTTCATAGACGCGTTCAAATATTGAAACAGTAATATCTCAATAATGTTAAGAAGTTTTTATGGCTATTGATGCTTTGGAAGAAAAGGCCAATTCAATAACTGGTTCTATTGACATGGCTTATGAAACGACAACCACTGCGTGACTCTGATATATAATGCAAAATGTCACCGCTTTAAACAGAAAATATTGATCAAAAGATTTGATGAAAAATTGATGCATGACTGACACTTTACTTTTTTCCTGATGAGGGACATATGCATTTACTCGTGTGAGTCTGTTGGTCTGTCATTTGAGTTATATTTATTGCAACATCTTGCACATTTAGCTAGTGTACTAGTGAACATGTATTATCTAGCACATTGCTGGTGTACTGTGTAAACTGTACGGTGCATTATCAGGCACACTTTTCTGCATGCAACATCTAGCAGTATGGATGCTGGATGCATGCTGACAAGTGTGTCAGATAGCGCATCCACACATATGCAAGACGATTGCCCCCTGCAAAAATTCCACCCGCTGTACACATATAATATGGGGGCAACAAATTCTTGCACTCATATTCAAAGAACCATAAAATGCAACCACAGTTGGTCTGAGGCTGGACGTATTTATTTTTTAGGTTCTCTATACTTGACTGCCCCGACTGATATAATGTCTATGTAAAAACAAAATTGAGCATACCCACAATTTTGGTTAAAACAACATTATCAAAAATTGAGATTTCACCATTTCTATTTGTCCTACTGACCGACCCTAGAAAAGATCAATAATGAGGAAGCAGTAGCGGCCCATTTAACATTAACAAATCCTACGAATAGCTGTCTCTATTTGTAACCAATTTTTTATCGCCACACAGCGCACTACATGAACTATTAATTGGATCTGGACAAAGAGGACCTATGCTCCTGTGCCCAGTTATACCTATACTTATGATATATCACCAAGCGATACACTGAGTAATACAGGTAAACCATGACGTCCTCAGCCATTGGTGAGTCCATGCTCATGGCTGCTACACTCAATGCTACAGTGATGTCTTTCTGATTTGCTAAAACCTTCCTAATGGTGGACATTACATGTAAATCTGAATGATAAAAAAAGTTCAAAACTCAAGGATTGAAAGCATGCAATTAATGGAAGTAATCACACATTTTATTACCATGATGGAAACTAATGCTGTTCAGCCTCAAATTAGGCAATAAGCTAGTGAAAGGGATCCGAGCCATTTAGAATATGCATAATAATGGGAGCAAAAAATTGATGTTTCAAAATGCAGCTAATAGAGAGGAAAGATGGTTGGCCTCAAGATACAAAAACAGATTTAAGGATGAAACAGCTAGATATATATGTATGTAAGACAGCCATTAACAGACACATTGAAAAAGGTTGATAACACAGGAAAAAAGGATGGAAAATAAAGACAAACAACCACTTTTCTACTCTTCGCAAAGGAGTTCAGTGACAGATAAGTAACAGAAGGCACAAAAGATTAATTGTAAGAAATAAGAAAATAGTTATATAATTTAAAGAAGGTAGATTCAATGAGATAGATGTAAGCCTGTAAGGATGAGAGGGAGAAGAACAAAGAAAAGAGAATCAGTCACATATAACAAAAAAGAAACCAGAATGACAAGGAGCGAGGGCCAATAGAGAGGATAAAATAAAAACACACACTACGCGCTGCAGTTTGAGAAAACAAAAATAAAAGCCAAAAACAAATATTGTCCCAGCAGATCCTATCTGTAAAGCACCAGGTGCTATATCTGAACCAGACAAAAAAGTTTGAGATAGAATATTCAGAGACTGGTGAAAGTGGACAGGCCACTTTATTCACTGAGTGGGAAGTGGCAGCTCCTACTTAAAAGCCATTCAATTGAAGTTAAAGTGAACCACTGGTTTCTGTAAGAAAAGATGCTGTGTAGAATCTGCAAGATGTGCTGTTGTAAGCTGTATAGGCCTGCATGTATTCTTTATTAGTGTCACTGCGACAGTGTAGAAAATAAAAATAACGTGCAAGCACTTTAACAGCTGCCTTTTTTCCTTCGTATACTTTCCTTCCTTTTTTCCTTCCTTTTTTTCATTCCTTTTTTCCTTCCTTTTTCCCTTCCTTTTTTCCTGCCTTCATTCCTTCCTTCATTCCTTCCTTCATCCCTTCCTTCATTCCTTCCTTCATCCCTTCCTTCATTATTTCTATTGAATCTGCTAACACTGGACCTGACTGCTGCTGTTGGTGCTGGTTTCACTGCAGCTGATCATTTGAAACTATCGCCAAAAACGAACATTTCAGTTACGTAATTAAAAATTTTAATGTCACAGAAGTTTACTAAAAGTTGATGGAAGCAAGATAAAATTATATTGAGACTGTATGCTAAGTTTCAAGGCGATAGGTAAAATAGTGCGACTTCCTATATGGTCAGAGGCTTACCGAAAATTCCACCTGTAATACAGGCTGCAAGCAGCTGTAAAAACCTTTTTATGGGATCACCAAATACAGAAAATGCTATATGGACAGACTGACACTGACAGACTGGCAGTTGGGAATGGACAACCCAACCATGCATCCACCACATGAACAATCATATACCATCTCCTCAGAAGTAGTTTGTCCCACATGGGATGACTGTAATACACTAATACAGAGACATTCCAAAGGTCACAATATGGGATATTTGGTTTGCATTCGCGTGTCAATTATTTTCAAGAGTTGACCCCACTCTTGTGTCACTTAATTATTTCCATTACAACAGACTTGGATGGAGTCTTGAAGAGACCTCAGTGAGCATGTTGGTGAAGTTATGTAGAATGGAACTGTAGATTCAGTGGCACATGAGTTAAGGACAGACGTTCCAGTGGAGTCTGTCCAGCTGAGTCTGATCAGTTGGCATACCAGGGCTTGCTCCTGCTGCATGTAGTGACTAATCCCTGGTCTTTGTCAGAAAACCAAGAAATTAATCAAGAATGAGAAACTGTTCTTAGAATGAGGAGATTGGATGAAGTCCAGTTCTGACCTCTGAACATTAAATTGGCAGAAGCAACCTCTGTCCCTTCATGGCAGCTTCAAGAGATTTGGTGGCCTGGGTCTATTGGAAAATAGGCGTATAGATATCCTACTTCTTGCAGGTCTGTAATTGTAATAGAGAGCATTTCTCACTATCAGGGACCAACTAGATAATAGATATAATGTACATTTGAATTAGTATTTAATAACTGAAATATTTGGCATTAGAATAAAGCTTTTCATCATTTTTTTCTATTCAAAGAAATGCAACTGCTAAATAATAACCAGATGAAGACTTACATATAATTCAAATAGCTAAATAATGTTTGTTGCATGGGAGCATGAACACTCAGTCAGTCACTTTGCCTTTCCTTCTTTACACTGTAAGTGTAAAGTTTGAAATTTTGAGTTAGCTCAAATGATTGAGTGAGATGGTTGCACAATTTGTTTGAGCCATGATAGCTTGCCGTTTTGAGTTATGATAATCTTCATGTTGTTATAACTTGCAAACAACAAGCTATCTTGGCTCAAAGGAATTGTGCAACCATCTCACTCAATCAATTAAACTAAGTCAAAATTCAAAATTTACAGTGTAGCTTAAATAGCCTTCAAGAAAGATCCTCAATATTAGAAAAATAAACTAAGTAAACCATGACTTCCTCAGCCATTCGTGAGTCTATGTCATTGCTTATGGCTGCTACAGTAATGTCTTTCTGATTTGCTAAAACCTTTCTATTGGTGGACATTACATGTAAATGTGGATGATAAAAATGTTCAAAACTCAAGGATTGAATGCACGCACCTAATGGAAGTAATCACACATTTTATTAGCATGATGGAAACTAACACTGTTCAGCCTCAAATTAGGCAGTAAGCCAGTTAAAGGGGTCAGAGCTCTTTAGAATAAATGCATAATAATGGGAGCAACAATTAACGTTTCAAAATGCAGCTAAAATAGGAAAGGTGGTTGGCCTCAAGATAGAAAACAGATTTCAGGATGAAATAGATATAAATATATATAAGACAGCCATCAACAGACACATTGAAAAACTTTGACAACACAGGAAAACAGGATGGAAAAGCAAGACAAACATCAACTTTCCTACTTTTCACCAAGGTGTGCAGAGACAGATAAGTAATGGAAAGCACAAACAAATTAATTGAGAGAAATAAGAAAATAGGTAATTAAAGAACGTAGATTCAGTGAGATAGATGTGTGATTGAGGGGAGAAATGAAAAAAGAGAGTAGGTAACCTTTTTTCAACAAAAAGGCACCAGAACTTCAAAGAAGTAAAGGCTAAAGAGGAAAACATAAAGTACACACTGCAGTTTAGGAAGAATAAACGCCAAAGGCAAATATCGTCCAAGCAGATCCTATCTGTACAGCACCAGGTGCTATATCTGAACCAGACAGAAAAAGGTTGAGGTAGAATATTCAGAGACTGGTGAAAGCGAACAGGCCAATTTATTCACTGAGTGGGAAGTGGCAGCTCCTACTTAAAGGCCATTCAATTGAAGTGAAAGTGGACCACAAGATTCTGCAGGAAAAGGTGCTGTGCAGAATCTGTGGAAGATCTGCTGTATGGCGAGCTGTATAGGTCTACTTGTATTCATTATTAGTCATCAATTCGACAATGAGAAAATGAAAGGCTTTTTCTGGAATCACGGTGTGCACATAGAGCATACTGCATAGACAGGCTGAGAGAATAGCAGTTATGAAGGAGTCAGCTTCAGTGTGCTGCTTGCTTGACACATTTACGTTTATCTACAAATATGTATACATTTCACGATAAACTGGCACCTTCTTAATATATATTGTGCATCATGTACAAAGGCACAATAACGTAGTCATGAAAAGAGGCAAGGATGCTATGACAGTCAGGGGCGACCATTAGATACTCAGGAGGGCTTGGAGTTTTCTTTGACAAGTAACTATTTATTGCGCGGTAACAGCAACAGTAATTATAATATTTTGAGCATGCGACAATAATTGCAACATGCTCAAATATTCATTTCTAAATCAAGCTTCACTATGTCAAGAAATATTCTCACCAGGATTTATGTCTATCAAGACTTCTCCAAAATAATTGGGAACATGTGATGAACACATATTCCTGATCCCATGGTAAATAACGGGCTTATACCATGAAATAAACACTCAAACAGTTAAACACAAGGCAATAAGTCGACAACAAAGAATACGGGAATTTTCACCCTGAAAAACCGCCATGTGATTGACTAACAGATGTCGAATGGTATAAACAATGACATACAAGCACAATACAAAAATTGGGAAGAGAAAGGGCAAGACAGACATCACATATGTTGGTGTATATGTGTCTCAGCAAAAGAAGAGTTCACATACATGATAAATTACTGTATAAGAGTGAAGATTTCGAACCAAACAAAAAATATCTGCGCTTCACTAAAATGTGGTGACTGTTATTATATCAAAAGAGAACTGGCAGACAAAGCCATTAGAATTATAAGATTAACTAAGAAAACTGCTCTTTGCAAGAAGAAATGATAAAATAGATCTGATTAGCCTAATAGGAGACAAAACAGATTATTACAGATCTCATACCAGTGTACCATGTTCTTTTCAACTGCCACAGTGCTCTTGTGATGTCAGTATCAGCATAATTATTTCACAGTTGGTATATTCGCAGTTTCAGCTGTGTCACTTGGAACCCACACTGATCACACCATTACAAAACCACAATAAGATGTTAGATTGTTGCTCAACACTGATTATTCTGTTTGATGTTTTTAGTACATACAAAAGTTACTAATTCCAGGTAATGCATGGACTTTGTGTATAACTGCTATACTGCTATCAGCTTTAGCACTTTTACAACAAAACAAATTCATACACTCTCACATTCACTTGTCCGTCTGAGAGGTAATCATGTTCTGCTCTGTCTTGTGAATAATAATATACTAAGGGACCATTCAGAATTTAACACCTGAGGGGGGCGGGGGGGGGGGGGTGGAGTTTTTCTTGAGAGTGTACTTATCACTGATTTCCAATAATGTTTAATTGATGATCGACCCAAATTTTTACCTCCTTGTCTGGCTTTTTCCAAAATCTTTAGGGGCAACTACCTCCCTTCCCTCCCCCATTTCCCGTCCTCTGGTATGCCCATGCAACACAACCATGTTCACTTCCAAATTAGTCCAGTAGGAACGGGGGGTTCCCGTGCACCCGAAAGATATATTTTCTTTGGTTTTCGGA
Source organism: Platynereis dumerilii (assembly GCA_026936325.1). Lineage (NCBI taxonomy): Eukaryota > Metazoa > Annelida > Polychaeta > Phyllodocida > Nereididae > Platynereis > Platynereis dumerilii. The sequence goes on from JAPTHN010000001.1 coordinate 10,665,867, forward strand.
ATCCTAATAATGTGTAGAAAATAATTTTTTATGTTCCCATTGCCAATTATTGTCCCATGTCATCCGTACGGCGGCCATCTTGGATTAACGTCGAAATTGCCAAAATTTTGACAAAAAATCACTAACTTCTAAACTACTGGTCACAAATAGGCATATGATACCATTTTTTCAGGGTAAATCCACATGGAGAGTTGATTAAAGAGGTCTATTTTGTGATTTGTTCAATTCTTAACATATAAAGGTAAATAAAGCCAATTTCTTCAGGCACATTCTGATGGACAGATTGGTAAGAAAAGACTAGCTGTATATAGATCTATGCAAGACGTTTAAAATGACACCAAAATAAATAGTTTACTATGAGTAGAAACAATTCTAGGTCAAGATAACTGAATGGAAGCGATTCAGTAGCGTCGCTGACGGCACAGTTTTCAATCTCACCTGAACGTCACTTCTGAAGTACTTGTCATTTATAGGCATATGATACCACTTTTTCAGGGTAAATCAGTATGGGAAGTTGATTAATGAAGCCCACTTTGTGATTTATTCGGTCCTAAGTGCATTAATGTAAAAATTTTTTACTTCACTCATGGCCCCACAGCGTTATTGTCACTGGTCTGAGAGAGTTACAACGCTTACCTGTGTGTATATTTTCTCGAACAAGTTTTCACACTTCTTCACAGCCAAGATTTAAAATTTGGCACCATTGCCAGACCTACTCGTACCCACAGTCCCTTACGCTTAACCTTCCTCCTTCTTCTCGGCTGTTCAACACGTCGGACGTGTGCTGAACAGCCACTTGCTTACAGGCGATTAAATGAATTTTGACATTTGCGTGGGTTTTTGAGTAATTCTAGACATTGTACTTGCTCTAATTTCTTTAATATTGTGCTTATTGGTGCCAGTGCAACCTGCTTCCTATTACATGAAACCTTCCTTCTGTGGATTCCTTGCTGCCCTGTTTGCTGGGTTGTGGGGGACTCTGGCCTTGGGGCCGGTGTCTGCTAGACTGCGGGTCCAATGGCTCGCAGGCTACTATGTGGTCATCTCCATTCTTCATCTCGGGTCCTGCCTGGCTAGCAGGGCCCCATGCTGCTTTGGCTCTGTCTGCATTCCAAGACATTGACTCACCTTGGAGGGGGTTAGGGGAGATCCCTGTCCAGGGGTTTTCCCTATCCTTGGCCCTGCTGTTTCAATCTGCTCTGGGCTGCCCCTGCCACTGTTCTGTCGCTACTCATTGCCTAACTTTGCCTCCTGATTGGCTGGAATCCTCCATCCCTCAGCAGGCTGGGAGTCTCCCCACCCTCATGGTCCCCCGTGGCTTTGGGGACATCCATTCAACCATGGCTTTGACTGTTCTGCTTGGCTCTTGCCTTGAGCATCATTGCTCAGGGTGTCGAAGGGCTCCCGGTGCCACATCTGGAGGTGGGCTTGGGCAGCTGCAAGGGTTCTCAAATTCAGGTTCTCTCTCCTGACAAGGCTCATCTTGTGGAGCCTCCCTTCTCAGGCTGGTCAGGTTCTCTTCGGTGCACTGATGGCTGGCACGCTCAGCTGCTGGATGTCTCCTTTACTTAAGCCCTATCTGTTTTTCCCTTGCCTGGGTAGGGAGATTTCTTCTGACGCTGTAGACTTGCCCTGGGTGGGGCCTCTTTTGACCTGTTGTCTCTTAATCCAATCCTCTCCTTCTTGGGCTCTTCATTTCCCTGCTTGTCCATGGCCACTGTTGCTGCAAGTGTGCTAGTGCCCTTCGTCTGGTGGGGCCTCGCTGGCCGCAGGGATCTCCTGGAGTCTCCTTGGTGCACTGGAGTTGGTCTTAGACTATCCTTCCAGAATGCCCTGCCTCTTCCATTCTGGGGCTGGTCTCCCTGGGACTAACACTGGTGGCCCTTAAGCCACTCCTGGATGCCTTCTGATATAGTCCACCTCTGCTTCGTTGTGGTATATGCATCTCCTCTTCTCGAGTGTGGCACTTTCCTGGTGTGTGACCTTGACCCTTCTGGCCAGGATCGCCGTTAGGTCTGTTTGGTTGACCAAATTCCGTCTGTTTGGTTGACCAAATTCCTCTTTCCTCAGACTTCCCTGTGGTCACTCTGCCCCATCTTGACATAGGCAGGCCTGGACAATCCAGCCACAGATTCACTGTATATGGGCCAAGTAATAAATCTACCGAACTTCAAATAGACAGAGGTGGCCAGCCAATGAGACATTTGTTGTTCACACATTAGCCACACCCCAGTTAAGTCACCCCACTCTTTTATCTTTGAGTGACAGCTTTAATTTCTTAAATCTGCTTGACCAATGGCCGGGCCATTTTGGGGAGGGAGTAAACAACCAGTAAAGGGGTGTTGCATGGCCTTGAGTGATGCGTACAGACCCTTGACGCAGAATACTCAAAAGTCCAGGCTGAGTTGTCAGGGTATTCCCTGTCAGGATGCTCTGCCCCAGCGGATGGCATACATGCTTCCTGTGAGGACTTCCCAGGCCACAGGTCCCAGCCAATTTATGGTCTCTCAGAATTTTCTTCCCTGAGGGACTAGAAAAGGAACATCCACTGATAAGTGGATAAGTGGAACAACACTGTAGTGTACTCTCATTATTTTACAAATCAATTGTTGAATCTGTCCTGTGTTTCTCGATTACTGTCTGGTTTGGTAGCGTTAAAGGTAAAGATAAACAGAAACTAGATAAGATTGTTAGATGTGCAAGGAAACTTGGCGTTGTGGTTACTCCTCTGAATGTATTGTACGACAAATATGTGTTAAATGTGACTGAGAAGATCATGTTGGACAGAGATCATCCGCTACATAACTGTTATAAACTTTTACCATCAGGCAAAAGGCTATCCTTGCCAGTTATTCGAACATCTCGTTATAAAAACACATTTGGAGCAAGGGTTGCACAGAACATATCAAAGGGGCTGAGTGATCTCTTCTTTAATTCAAGGGATGATCCTCAGTGGCAGGTGAAGTCAAAATAACTGAACTGCCAATAGATATAGCCAATAACCCTTCAATAAACTTTAATGATTATTCTCAATTTACTCAATCTTGAAGCAAACTCAGTTTGTTGTACAGTGGTAAAAAGATACCAGAAAAACTCAGCATCCGTAATGGAAGAAATTTTGAAAAAGGCTATTGGCTTTCACTTGACATGTTCTGCTGATAATCCTTCCAGTGAACTAAAATGTTTGATTCTGTGCAGGTCATATATATCATTGACAATGGCAAAGTGAAAACGAAGTTCTCTCTTGTATGTACATCAAATATTACACGGAACACAGTCTTGTTGCATTTATCGTTTATACAGGATGTGAAGTGTACGCATGTGAACTCATACACATATTTGATGTTGAGTAATTGTTTTGAAATTATAGTGCTTAAGATTCAAGATAATGACATGGCTAAACGTGGAAGTAGATATTGTGTATTTAAATTAATCGTTTTGAAAAAATTCTGGAGAGTTAAGTCAATCCACCTTGATTCTTATAGTATGCTAGATATTAACCAAAATATAGCAATGTCATCTTTTTGTGAAATGTCATTGTTGAATGAGATCAACTGTGTAATGATGATGTTACCTTGTAAAAGTGCACATTGTGGAATGTTTAAAATCAAAAACATGCCTAAACCTGTGTTCATGATGAAAATATGCAGTTCTGGCAAGAGTGCTAATACACTTGGCATAAAATTGATTTCAGTCTAAAAACTTCTGTTATTTAAATGACTCAAAACATATTTCCATTCTATCATTTAAGCAATTTTGAACTAGCACAACTACTTGAAAGGCCTAATAAAAGAATAGAAAAGGTCTTGAATGAAAATAGATTTGACAGGTATGTTCGCAAAACGCTTGAGAACGGTATGGCACAAATGTCAGAGTGCAGTTATCATCATGAAGAGTCACTCAGTAAATTACTGAATGATTATCCAGATGCCCTCAAAATTCTTAATCTTAATATAAGAAGTCTGGATAGGCATTTTGGTGATTTATTGGTTTTATTGACAAATCTTGATTATCATGTTGATGTGATAACTCTTACAGAAATTGGCAGGAAGAACATACCAAATAGAGTGAATATGTTAAATGACAAATATAATTGTGAATTTATCCTGCCAAAAACAAAAAAATGTGGCGGTGTTTGCATTCTTCTGAAAAAGGTATTAAATATCATGTACGGAATGATCTCTCAATATTGTGTGAGCATGCAGAAGATGTGTGGGTAGAAGCTGATGTAAAAGGCCAGAAAGTAATTGTTGGATCTGTGTATCGTCATCCGGGCACAAATTTAAACATCTTTCAAGATAGCCTTGAAATAACAGCCCAAAAAATTGACAGAGAATGTTGTCACTCCTACCTTTGTGGTGATTTTAATGTTGATGGGCTGAAAATTGAATCTGATAGGAAAACAGAAAACTTTTATGACTGCCTGTTGACGTACTATGAGGTTATATCATGGGTAGGTGCAGTACATCCCTAGTATACTCCCCGAGACCCCAGTATATTCCCGAGACCCGAAGGGTTGAGGGAATATACTGGGGTCGAGGGGAGTATACTGGGATGTACTGCACCTACCCATGGTATGACCTTTTTATCCCATGTCTAGGCACATTTTTCTATTTAATTGAAATTTGTTACACTGTGAGATAAACAGTCATCCATCTGTCTTTCAAAATGCCTTGAACCAGCCTGTGACTTACATGTATACATCTTATATATATAGCAACTCCATAGCCCATATATAATATACATTGATAAATCAACCAATCATCAATCTATCTATCTATCTAACTATCTAACTATCTATCTATCTATCTATCTGTCTATCTATCTATCTATCTAGCTGTCCAGCTGTACTGTTAGCATTAATATTCAAAAATAGGATTGGTTGTTTGGCAGGTTGAGAAGTTGATTGCTGATTGAATTATGTAAAGCTTCTAATAGTCTTATGATTTAGTATTATGAAAAATAAAGTGCTGCTGAACTGCCCACTATTTTTACCATGATATTAAAATTGTATTTAAAAATCAGCCTAATATTTATTACCTATTCTATGTAAAATTCAACTTTCAATTAAATGTCAGAAGTTGATAAATTAAAGTATATTATAAATACACTTCCAAACAACAGAACTGTTCAGTATTAAGAGAGTTTGAAATTGATTTTATAACTTTTAAAAAATAATACAGTAAGAGAGCCCTTGTTTAATTTTAAAATTAACTCTATCTATATATAAAAAATTTTTATTCAAATAGGTGAGTGTACTTGCTTTAATTAAATTATACTATGTTACCACGCTCCAAGAAATCTAATGCCAACAATGAAAACACTGGAAAACTCTGTGCACAGTGGTGGAGTGGTGAAGTGGTGGATTATTGATTGTTTTTTTCTTCTGTGCAGTCATGCATGGACTCTGGCTTGTCTGGCTCAGCTGAAAGTGGGTGTGTCACATTGCTGCACTGTGATTGGTTGATGAATCTAAAGTCAGTATACTCCCTGGCAAATACTGGTCAGCAGACCATATACTGGTTTTTCTCCCCGATACTGTCTTTTTCCCATCCTCCCCACACAAGCCCTGCTAAAATGGACAGGGCTTTCTGCTATTTCCAACTTCTTCTGTGATTGGCTGCTTATTTAGGTCATAAGCATTTTGCATGCAGGTTTAGTCAGATTATGGACACCTAGAGGATTACTGGCAACTGAGAAAAACAGTGTAAAACAAGCAAACTTTCAAACAGTTTCATTTCAGAACTGTGAAAATACATAATTATATGGAATTTTCGGAACTGTGATAGCACCTTTCAACAATACACAATTTCTCCATTTGTAACAGTGTGAAACAGAAGCAACAATTTCAAACTGTGATGTAGCTGAGCCAAAACTGGGTCAGTTAATTAAGTATTCATGAATTAGCAAAGGTTATGGGCCATTTTGTCATGGTATGACTTGGGATGATGTCTTTTTCCCTGCTGTATTGGCCCAGTAAAAAACACAGTATCAGGGAGAAAATGTGCCTAGACATGGGATAAAACTTTTTACCAACCATTACTCTGTCTACCAGAATAACTGACACCACCATGACATTGATCGATAATATTTTCATGAAAATTAATAAGGGAAATGTGAATGACATGGTGTGGTCAGGAAATATATATTCTGACATATCTGACCACCTTCCGAACTTTGTGGTAATAAGAAATGATAAGTTTAAAAAATGTGAGAAGAAAGCTCGACCAAAGGTCAGACTGTTTGGGGAAAAGAATCTCACAGAATTTGTGGATGGAATGAGCAACCTTAACTGGGAAGGCTTTTTCACTTGTACTGAAGTAGATGGCCTTGTAAATACTTTTTATGACAAGTTCTCTTCTCAATTTGATAAATCTTTTCCCTTAACTACCCTGCCCAGAAAAAGGGCAAAGGACAAAGTATGGCTAACAAAAGACCTAAAAAATGCCATAAGAACGAAGTCTGTTTTATACAGAAAGTTTTTAAATCATCCCACACCTGATAATAAATTGGCATACATAGCATACAAGAATACTTTAACTGGAAAACTAAGAAACGCTGAGGCCAATTTTTACTTAGAAAAAATTGATATGAAAAAGAAGAATGTAAGGGCGCTTTGGCAAATATATGGGCCAATTATAAATCCCAATAAAAGCAAACATACCAACAAAATAGATAAGATTGAGGTGAATAATAGCATCCTTACAAATAAGAAGGATATTGCAAATGCCCTAAATGACTATTTCGTTAATATTGGGCCGCAACTGACGAAAGGAGATGTCAGAAACCAAAGTTACAAAAATTATTTGAAATACAACCAGCCAACTAGTCTGTACCTTTACCCAACTGAATCGTCTGAAATTCTATCATTAGTTAGAAAATTAGACAATAACAAAGCACCAGGTGACGATGGAATTTCTAGCAAAATTCTAAAGTCATGTCCTGTGTTGTTTAGTAAGGTAATAGCTCACATTGCTAACATCTCAATTAAAACTGGAAAGTATCCAGAGAAACTAAAACTTGGGAAAGTTATCCCCATATACAAAAAAGGCAACAAGTTGGACCCTACAAATTATAGACCTATAAGCCTACTAAGCACTATTAACAAAATAATAGAAAAAGTTCGATACAAAAGGCTTTATGAATATTTTGAAAAATTTAGAATTCTTTATCAATACCAGTTCGGATTTAGACATGCTTATTCCACGACCATGGCACTTATAGAGATCACAGATCGGCTAAGAGAACAAATAGAAAACAAAAATATCACAATTGGAATATATTTAGATCTTACTAAAGCCTTCGATCTTGTCAATCATAGTATGTTAATTACGAAACTGCAGTCTTATGGTGTAAGAGGACCAGCCATAGAATTGATAAAATCGTACCTAAGTGAACGACCACAGTACACTAAAGTGGAAACAATTAAGTCCGACACTAAGCTCATACAGTGTGGTGTGCCCCAGGGCTCAGTGCTGGGACCACTTTTCTTTTTGATTTTTGTCAATGACATGCAGTATTGTACTGATGCCCAATTACGTTTATTTGCTGACGATACAAACATATTTATTTCCCACAAGGACCCTGTCATTGTAAAACAAAAAGCAGAGAAATGCCTGAGCGATGTTACAAATTGGTTAAAAGCAAACAAGCTAATCTTAAGTGAAGGTAAAACGAACTATAGTATCTTTTTGCCATCCAATAAACAAGTACCCAATACGCTTGACCGAATAGAAATCAATGGAAATATAATATCAAGAACTGATAGTTGTAAGTACCTTGGTTTAATATTAGATGACAAACTTAAGTTTCAGAGACACATAGACCAGTTAAGTAAAGATCTCATCAAAATAGTATCTGCATTCAGAATTATCAAACATTTGGTGCCAACAAGTGAAAAAATGAAATTATACTATGCTTACTTTCATTCCAAACTGCAGTATGGATTAGAGATATATGGGGCATCAGCGTATAAAAATATTAAAAAACTTGAGGTTTTGCAACATCGGGCAATCAAAGCGTTGTCCAATCTTGACCCCCGAACTCCGTCTGTTCAATTGTATGATAAATATAAGATATTGCCTGTAAGGGATCTCTACTCAGTCAAATTGCAACATTTGTTCAAAATCAGCTCATAAGTGACAATGAAAACGTGTTTTCTAATTATTTCCCCACAATTGACCATAATGGGTATCCAAATACAAGAAACAAGTTCAAATTGTATGTTCAGCGATCTAAATCTGAGATTGGAAGTAATATAGTTCAAAGAAAGGGGGCCAAGATTTGGAATTCTCTGGCAGACTCATTAGGACAGGACCTGAGAGACATGATAGATAGATAGATAGATAGATTTTATTTTCCAAATTTTCGCATTTCAGCAATGTCATACATGTATATAGACAGTAAAGTACAATTTGGGGGGTCACACGAGAGTACAAAAGAATGACTGTGATTGTGTGCCCGTTTTCTAGAGAAATATTAACATTAATACATATATAGAGAATAAATGTTTTAAAGAAAGATATTAATATAATGATTTATGTTACTATGTGACATTAGTTATTTCAATGGGTGATTTATGGTAAATGAGTATGATGTGATGATGAGAAATGTTGTGAGCTGACAAATTCTTCTCTGCAAGAATAACAATTTGAAATGTTGCAAGAAACATTATACTTAGACAGAAAGAAAGTTTTCAGCTTGTGTATGGACGATATTGATGTAAGTTGTGTTTTAATAATGTCAGGTAGGTGGTTCCAGGCTTTGGATATTTTGGTGTTTAGTAGTTGCTCTTCCAGCTTGGTTCTAATAGGGAGGTTATAAATGGCATGGGCTTGTCTGGTGAAATGGTCATGTACTTCTGAGCTTATTCTAAGTCGGTCTTCAAAATATTGTGGCAGTTGTCTCTGATTGCTTGTCGCAACATCAGTTTAAAAAAGCGGTAAAAAACTTCTATTTCAACAAATATTTTACTGAATGTTCACGGTAGTTGTCTGAATGAATGTACAAGTTTATATTCAGTAATTTTCTTGCTTTATGCCCCTTCGGTCAATTGTTAGGGAGTCTGCTGGAGACTTCCATATCTTCAGTGAACCAATTTGTATTTTATACCCTATATTTATTTTATAAAAGTTCAACTGTTGCTAGTTTGTTAATCTGCCTCCTTGTCTTTGTGGTAATTTTGGATACATGAGTATGTTTCCCTTCTATATATATATATATCAAATATATGCTGAGACTATTTGTGATTCAGAGAGGTTGTTTAAAGTTATTACTGTCCAATTGATATGTTGCTATATGTATGTTGTAATTCTATGACTGAAATTGATTGTGGAAATGTATATATCTTGGGGTTAAGTCTTAATAATATGTCATATTTCACGTAAATATTGTTAATAACTTGCTAAACCTATTATGTTCAAGTATTAAAAAATTTTAGTGTACATATATGAATATATATATACATATATTTAATGCTGTTATGTACATATATATCGGAATTAACACAAATTGTTCTATTGAAATGTAATGTTTCTGAAAATAGCCATAACTCTAGTTTTCCCTGCTCAATGATAAAATAATTTGTATTCATGCTCACATTACTAATTATCTGATGTATTATGATTGTATAATTCAATTGTTTTTTGACTAGTCTTTCACCACAACAGACTATACTAGGAGTGGCGCCACTGTCCTATACAGGGCGCCACCTATCGTTTTTGTTGCGTTGAACGCTCAACCAGCATTTCAGAAATGACTGAACAAAATGGTGAAAATAACAATATTCCACTGGGTCCAGGAGCCAGACAAGATGGTGGTGCTGTTGAAGAAGAAGTACAGAACCCGGTGGACCAGTTTAATGGCAGATCCTTTCAAAAGTCATCAACGTTATTATTCAGACCAAGGCTTCCGCCACCTTGATCGCCCCCAAGTGGCCCAGCCAGCCATGGTGGCCGCTGCTGCAAGCGATTCTGGTGGCTCGTCCTCTTCACATCCGTCGACCTCGTTTAACAGTGTCCAATCAGTTCGGTATAGAACCGAAGAAGAACAAGTGGAATATATTTGCTTGGAGAGTGAATGGAGCAATAAACTCACAGCGCTAGGTTGGTCAGACTCAGCTGTTCAAAACTTTCTTTTTCATTGGGCTCCTTCCACTCGCAGACAGTATAACTTTGTAATGGCAAATTTCATGAATTTTGCCTTTCCTGTAACGTTTCAGTTTATCATGCAACGGAAGGCATAATTGCGGATTATTTGTCTCAGATTGCTAATCACTCCCAACGTCCAAAATCTCAAGTGTTTGGAACAGTGTCGGCGTTACAGGCTCTGTATTCCGCTCTGGATTGTAACCCCATCACGCCTGCAATCCGTCAACTCGCAGACGGCATTGTTAAATGTTCAACGACGCTCCCGATGCGTCAGACCCCGGTCATGCCTATACAGCCATTTATTGACTTATTTAGTAACTGGCCGGACAATGATCAATTGTTGGTCAAACATTTACGGATTAAAGCCATTTGTCTCATGGCTCTGATTCTCATGCTTCGCCCTTCGGACATTGCCCCACGTTCACAGTGTGTCGATCCAAACACTAAAGAAGTTAAGTCGGTGGTTTTCTCTACTGCAAATCTGGACTTCCAAACAGACGGAGCATTGACAGTTCGTTTTCATCCTATCAAGAATGATTATGACCGGGATGGTTTTTCCGTGACTATTCCCCCGATGCCGGGTGAATTTGCTTGTTGTGACCCCATTCTGTGCTTACGTACCTATATTCATGCTACAGATTCCCAACGTGCCACTATCCCATCTAGTCCGGTGTTCTTGTCACTCAATAAGCCTTACCGTCCGATAGAAGCAACTACTGTTGCCTCGGTTTTGTCAGAGGCCATCAAGCTTGCCGGATTATCGGAGCGGGTCTATTCCCCACGCTCCTTCCGTCCTACCGGAGCTACTCAAGCCATCAATTGTGGTATCCATCCAGACATTGCTCGGCATATTGGCCGTTGGCGTTCCCAAGAGACATTTGATAAACACTATGTTCATACCAATGTGCCTTTGTCATATGTTCAAAATATGTTTTTTACTTAATATGTCGCTTTTTTATGTCATATAATCTTCACTTTTGTTGGTATTACTTTAATCTGTCTTGCATTTATCCTGTTGTTTCTCATTTATATATTGTAGGTTTAGATCTTACCCTTAAATACTTTTAGATTATTCTACTCCATGTTGTTTCCTTTTAATTTCATTACTCTGACTAGTTCCTTATAACTGTAGCCTATTCCTATTTTTGTATCTCTCTACTTAAGCATATTAGTCTGTTGTTGGTGTAATATATTTGTTAAAATAGTCTTTCACCACAACAGACTATACTAGGAGTGGCGCCACTGTCCTATACAGGGCGCCACCTATCGTTTTTGTTGCGTCATTTTTGTTTTTAGATAGTTTATCACTTATTTACCCAGAATTAGTGCATTATAGTCTGTATTATCACTGTATGATATGTACCTTAGCGTTCAACGTAATAAAGGCGTTTAAGCATATTAGTCTGTTGTTGGTGTAATATATTTGTTAAAAAGGCCAGCTTGATAAGCTATGCTTCTCTGGTCCTAATAAATATACATACATATACATTTGTACCTAGGAGCATTAAGTTATATAATCATGTGTCATCTAAGTCAAATAACCTGTGATTTACTCTCTAACTGTTAATTATTTCATTTATTTATTATCATTTCATTATTTATTATATTTATATTCTATCGTTCTATTCTTTATAATGTATTAACCTATTAACTTATTTGTGTGTGTCTGTGGTGTGAATGTGTGTATGATTGTGCTCAAATCTGTATCAAGTTTCTGTTTATATGACTATGAATGGACAAATAAAAAAAGGGTTCCAGCCAATCAGGAGGCAAAGTTAGGCAATATATAGTAGCGACAGAACAGTGGCAGGGGCAGCCCAGAACAGATTGAAACAGCAGGGCCAAGGATAGGGAAAACCCCTGGACAGGGATCTCCCCTAACCCCCTCCAAGGTGAGTCAATGTCTTGGAAGGCAGACAGAGCCAAAGCAGCATGGGGCCCTGCTAGCCAAGCAGGACCCGAGATGAAGAATGGTGATGACCACAAAGTAGCCTGTAAGCCATGGGACCCAGAATCTTGCAGAGACCGGCCCCAAGCAAGAGTCCCCCACAACCCCGCAAACAGGGCAGCTAGGAACCCACAGAAGGAAGGTTTCATGTAACAGGAAGCAGGTTTCACTGGCACCAATAAGCACAATATTAAAGAAATTAGAGCAAGTACAATGTCTAGAATTACTCAAAAACCCACGCAAATGTCAAAATTCATTTAATCGCCAGTAAGCAAGTGGCCATTCAGCACACGTCCGACGCGTTGAACAGCCGAGAAGAAGGAGGAAGGTTAAGCGCACAGGACTGTGGGTATTAGGAGGTCTGGCAATGGTGCCAAATTTTAAATCTTGGCTGTGAAGAAGTGAGAAAGCTTGTTCGAGAAAATATACACACAGGTAAGCGTTGTCACTCTCTTGGACCAGTGACAATAAAGCTGAGGGGCCACGGGTGAAGTAAAAATTTTTTACATTTATGCACTTAGGACTGAATAAATCACAAAATGGGCTTCATTAATCAACTTCCCAGACTGATCTACCATGAAAAAGTGGTATCATATGCCTATAAATGACAAGTACTTCAGAAGTGACGTCCAGGTGAGATTGAAAACTGTGCCGTCAGCGACGCTACTGAATCGCTTCCATTCAGTTATCTTGACCCAGAATTGCTTCTACTCATAGTAAACTATTTATTTTGGTGTCATTTTAAACGTCTTGCATAGATCTATATACAGCTAGGTGTTTCTTACCGATCTGTCCATCAGAATGTGCCTGAAGAAATTGGCTTTACTTGTATTTAAAAAAAGGTTGATTTTTTGGTGAAAAATTCACCATTTTTGCCTGTTTATTACCTTTATATGTTAAGAATTGAACAAATCACAAAATAGACCTCTTTAATCAACTCTCCAGGTGGATTTACCCTGAAAAAATGGTATCATATGTCTTTTTGTGACCAGTAGTTTGGAAGTTATGATTTTTTGTCAAAATTATGGCAATTTCGACGTTAATCTAAGATGGCCGCTGTACGGATGACATGGGACAATAATTGGCGATGGGAACATAAAAAAATATTTTCTACACATTATTAGGATTCCGAAAACCAAAATTAAAAAAATATATCTTTCGGGTGCATGGGAACCCCCCGTTCCTACCCAACTAAATAATCTCCCCCCCCCCCCATCTCCTCTTCCCCAGTCATAAATTCTGAACTATTTCTTAGGCCCAGATCTCACCAAAAAGGCTGAAAAGCCACAAGGTACTGCCTCCAAGGAGAAAGTTCATGTCAAACAACACCATAATGGATCAAGCTAGTGGCTCAAACATATCAGTTTCACCTGCTCCAACTGAATTAAAACAGCCATACCAATGAATGCAGATTATTCAATTGTTATTCACACTTTGACAGCACATAGCCTGATTTTTTGGTAGCAGTTGGAATCAACACTTCAGGTTGGAGTGCCAATAGTGATGTCAGTATTGGAATACTGACATCATCTCTGCATATATTCACATGGAACATGGCACACTAATATGAGATCTAAAATAACAGAAAAAGGAGACAGGAAAGTATTAACTTGCAAAGATTGTGATAAACACTCCAAAAAAAGCAGATTTGCCAAAAATATATAGTTATAGGCTACCATCAAAAATAAATTGGAAAGGAAATTACTAAGGGAGCTTGCCATAGCTAAGAATAACTCTCAGATGAAGAAGAGGAGGTAAAAGAGATAAATAAAACAAATTCCAAGAATGGGCTACGCAAAACAGGTAACAAAGAAAGAATAGACTATGTTGTCGTCATTTTGCTATTTACACTTCATCTGGTAATAAAGCTTTACATAGTATGCAAATGGTGAAGAAAAGATGTGCTTCAACTTCACTGCATGAAGATTAGTTGTTCCATGAAGCAAGTGAAACAAGCCTCCTGATTGGCCAACAAGCCACCTGCACATTGTAATGTTCACCTGTGTGTGACAGGCAGGTCAATATAGGAAAGATTATTTACTGATCAGTGAATATCACATGTGTTATTGTCCTCCCTGGAAAAAAATTTCCAAAAAGAAAATCCAAAAACCAAAAAATTCCAGAAACATGAAATTTCTCTCACTAAAAAAATAGAAACCAAAAAAAAATTTCAAAAGAAAAATTATCCAAAAAAAATTGTCAAAAAAAGGTCATGGAACTAGTGCGGTTTGCAATGAAATTCACAATGCATGATGACTGGAGATCTTCAGCACTCCTGGTGTCAGCTTTTTCCTTGGTGTGGTAGTCACTTCTCATTGCTTGTCCAGTCATCCAGTCCAGGTAAGGGGAGTCTGGCTGGAGGTGTTGCTACTCGCACCTGACAGGAGGGTGAACTCCTGCCTACACAAGTGGCTAATCTCCCCGGCCACAGCCACAACCAACTCACTCCAATTGAGTTCCAGGACCGGGGTTTGAACCCATACCCTCAAGTGCCAGTGGATTCGCAGTCAAGCGCTCTAACCATCAGGCTATGGGAACTCTAATTGTATAATATCACACAAAATAATATTCAGATACCACACCTCTTGAGTTTCCCGTGACCTAATGCTTATAGCAGTTGACCTTGGATCCAATGGCCTATGGACTGTGAGGACATGGATTCAAATCCCTGTCCTGGAACTAAATTGAATTGTGCTTGATGTGACTGTGACAGGCCCTGGTTAAAAAGGCAACTACATGTATTGAAGACTGAGCTGTCCATCAACTGTAAATTTCATTGTAAAGAGCACACGAACGCCTGCCCCAGTGCTGGTAGCGCTATAACATTAAGTGATATTACAATAAACGACAATTATAAATGAACCAATAAAACACATTCAATGTTATGTACAGTTGATGCTGAGCAGTGAGCACGACCTCAGTGATCATGAATGAAACAAATGTTGTGTGACTCGTGTCCAACGAACCATATATGTGTTTGTCATAAAGTGCACGAATCAATCAGATTTATTTTAGGCCTAATTCTATTATATGTGTTAATGAAGTAGATTGTATTCATTACTTGTCAAAAAGCATCTAGGGTAAGGTAGGGGAAATCCACCCCCCTTTTCACATATATTTGTTGCTCAGTCCCTCACCTTTTTGGAATTCATACATTTTACTTCAGGAAATCAAAGAATGTATACATCTGAACGTATCTGGAAAGTTACATGCTTTAATTTGACACCTTTTAGCCGACATCACAATATGAAAGTTCAGTCTTAGGGGTCGGATTTGCCCCAAAAGTTTGGGGCAAATCCGCCCCCCTTGAAGTTGGGCGACAAATAACAAGAAAAAAAGGCTTCTAAAGTAAATTCTATTCTACAATTAAGCACTGATTCTTTATGGTATATAAAAAAATGTGTAAGGATTGTTTCATCAATTTATTTGTGAGGTCAGAAAAAGTTTGCATATGACACATTCAACACACCATAAAACATGGCAAAATTCTTAACTTCATCTCAATTCAACTCATTATGACTATCAAAGGGAACTTTATCTCCTCAAGGGGGTGGATTTGCCCCACCTTACCCTACAGGTCGCAAGTGCTCACCAAACTACTTACGAAGGTGCGGAAGCTTGGACGTTTTTGGTTTTGGCATCTGATTAGTACTTTAAATTGAAAGTTTTCTTTGAAATGGGAAATTTTCTGTCATTCACCTATATAATTTCAAAATGTTGTTCAACTTATTATTTCAGGACTTCTATTCTTTCAAAACTTTGACATGAGTAGAGTGGGTCGGGGCAAGAAGCCCGGGTTAGGTGAGAAGGTTATTTCTAAACTTACATTTTTGGTGCTTTTTCTTATTGATAGGATTGAAGCTAGAGCTTTTTAGGTGACGTCACAAATTTTCAAGGCATTCAGCACCAAAGCATAGTCGTAATTAAAGAAACAAAAAAAGGTGCATGGTTTTTGTAACTTTGATTAATACTTTGAAAGTGGTTGTCAGAAATAACTTTGGAAATTTTTTAAAGTATAATGGATATCTGCATTGCTTCACTTTATGACCATCACATAAATATGATTTGGATCTTTTTTTTTGCATTTTAGCTCAAAATATAGAGGTAAAATTAAAATATGTGGGTTTGGGGCGAGAGGCCCCACATGGTGTGGGGCCCCCTTCACTGAGGCCTCGAAGCGGCTTCAAGAACCATTTAATAATGTGTAATTTACTTTAAATCTTGATAGAATAGCTAATCGAAATAGAAAAATTTTTGGCCGAAATTGAAAAAGGGCAAAAATATTAAAAAATAAATGTATGAACAGAAAAATTCTGAAATTCAGAAAAAGTGAATAGAATGCCTTAAAAATGATAGAAGAAACCTAAGAAATAACTTTCAAGCTGAATGCGCTCGCAAAAAAAATTTCCATAGGATTATAATAGGGGGGCTTCTTGCCCAATGGGTGGGGCAAGAAGGCCATTTTAATTTTTTTACAAAAAGGGCCGTAACTCCTTTATTAAAATTGGTAGACATTCGTTTCACTAGTTATAAGTAGAGTTAAGTGATTCCTTCCTGACAGCATAAGTATTCAAATAATCGACCACAAAAAGTAGGTCAAATCGCTCCTCGAAGTTAAGGGGGGCTGCATGCCCCGCGCTACTCTATACATATTTCAGACGCAAGTTTTATGATTTCATAGGTGTATAATTATTTCTAATAGACATAAGACAAACTTTACATATGCCTGGATATTTTGTAGCATATTTGTACTGTCATGTTACTGCTTTTGAAGTATATGTTTACAACTAAAAGATAAAATTGAAATGAATTTAAAAATTCATCATCCCACACAACTCCCTCTTTCCAAGCTATAGGTGTATATCAGTCTGGTGAAAATGAGAACTGCATGCTGCTGCCACCAGGCACAAAAGTTGTATGCTAAAGCATTGCTGTCCCAAGAAATACTTCCAATTTCATTGCACATTCACAAAATTTCTATTCAATATTGATGAATACCAGAGTCAGACTCGGCAATCACACTCTCTAAGGAAGTAGACAAGGCCATCATCACACTCAGAAACAGCGCCGGTGTCTTCCAGACAAAATTGTGTGTGTTCCTCTGATTGAAATGATGTGGACGCTCGCAGGAGCTTGCAGAATAGCACACTAATCACTAGGTGGAAACACAAGACAGCATATGTTCTGATCTGCCAAGGCTGGAAAAAGAAGTGGCAATGCAAGAGCAGTCCACTTGTAGACAGGGCGTATATAATTTCAGAAATTTGCAGTCAATTAACTTACTGGATTTATCGTGTCATCGCTTGGTTCTCTCTTCAATGAAGAAACATTTCTGTTCTATCTCAAAAAGAAATTTAAGTGATTCAAGTACGTGTAAACATTAATCTGTGTATATTCATCCCATATGAGTTACCATTAAAGGGAATTAAAATTATTGTAAATTAATGGATGGATGTTTGGGGCTTTACGTCCTGTATTTATGCACTTGGTAGGTAGGCTAATTAGGACAGGAGTATTGTACATTAATAATACTTGTTTTGTTCGATTGTGGTACGTTGACGGCTTGTAATATAACCCAAAACCAGTCATATAATTTATACACATAATATTTTCCGAGTATCAAAACTCATATTTGGTTTGAGATCCTGGCACTGATAAATTGAATTTGCCAGGGTGTTAAATTGAGACTGTTATTTCAATATTTGCAGCATGTGGTCAAAGTGATATTCATATCAATAGGGCATTTTACGCCTACTCCAGTGAAGTAGCAGGTTATTCCACTTTTTGTTTAAATTCAAAGAAAGAAAAAATCTTATTTTATAGCACACAAGGCAAAAAAAAGACAGCAATTCTAATTCAACTCATATTTTTGTATCCATAGCATATTCTTGTATGGGCTCATTGAATCACTTACAAAAATTGCTTTAGTTCATATAAGGCTTTATTTTGTACCCCTTGTTTTGTTTGCTTCTATTTTCTGTCAGTTTTCTGGAAGGATTTATAGGCTTCTGTTTAGTTCAACCCAAATAAATACACCAACTTGCAAAGTATGAGAAAAAAACTTTTTAAGTTTGAGCAATATGAACAAATGTGGTACATATGACTACGGTAAAATTCCTGGAGTCTGACACTTGTGGAAGTCACCGTGAGTCGGATAGATCAAATTTTAAAAATCATTATTAAATAGTAACCAAACCAATATTTTATTCATAGCCACAGCCAGTGGCGTATTTAGGGTTGGCCATTGCGCCATGCCCCCCCCCCCCTCAGGCCAAAAATTAACATGGAAGAGATATGAAAATTCGTTGAACGCCACATATTTACCCATGTAATGGCCCCCCCTCAAGCCATTTCCAGATATGCCCCTAGTCACAGCTTCTGGTATTATATATAGTTATATATATAGCACTGTTGGAGACATAAATAGATTTTGTGTCTAGACATAGCGGGATTTTTCCTGCAGAATCTGGTGAATTAGATTTTTTTTAAATTGAATGTCCTGAAAGTAGGACTTGCCACCTTCCACTCATTGAGAAAGTGGTATGGTCACATTCACTGGATCTCTCTATCGCTTTCTCTTTTTCTGTCGAGCTCAGATATTTCACCTGGTGTTCCATTCAATTTGCTCTGTTTTTGCACCTCGAACATTTTTCTTGCTTTCTCATGTACAGACACTGAGATGGCGGGGCAGGGGGTGGAACAGGTACCGTTGGTCTAGTTATAGTGTGCCAGGCTGACATTCGTTGGGTCCAGGGTTTGAATCCAGCTATATAGCCGGATCGCCTGGGTCTATGTTGGACGGCTGTTTCAATCATCTTCACCTCATTGCTGTGCCCTCCTCCAGTCCTTTTTTTACAAAGTGCATAAATACCAAAGCCCCAATCATCCATCCATCCCAAATAAAAATAAAAGGACAGCGTTCCGTGCAAAAGCAGTGACAAGGTGTATATCGTGGAGAAATGAAGGAAATTACGAAAGAGACACATTAGCTCACATTCAACCTCATTTCAAAATACGAATACTTTCGAATTGCAAATTAAATTTTACACTTTGTCTGGCAATTTCATTTGGAAGTCAAGATAATTTCGTGTAAACAAATTGGACAGAAGAGAGCAGGGAGTACTGTAGAAAACTCTAGTGACCGGACCAAGCATACTTTGAGCCAAGCTTCGGAAACTAATTTGAAATTCAAAGTTTGTGAATCTGCATGGGTAGAATGTACTTGGACCACCATGAAAACAATTAGAGCATTTCATGTGAATAAATGTTGAATTATCAAAATAAAACTTTCTGTGACAAGCAAGACGACCAAACAGAGGGTCAAAATCATGAACTCCCCTGGTCATCATGCAGCAATGTACTTCTATTCTAGATCCTATACCACTTCAAAAAAAGTCTTATAAAACAGACAATATGAACAATCAGGTTTTGTATTATTAACTGGGGTTTTAAATCTGTACCAATCCTTTCAATTGTAATTTAAAGCAGGATGATAAAATGCCCCTTTTGCTCCCTGTGTGAGTGCTTTCCTCTCTGTAATCTCCCATAATTGACCTTAATGGAAGTTAATTGCCTGAAGGCATTAGAGCTCTTAATTATTTTTCTTTATTTTTATGGAATCATCAGGTCATAAAATTGGTCATGATTTAAAATTGGTCATTAAATCAATCGGAAGCCTGATTTAAATCCTCGATTTCTTTTCCACATAAACGCAGTCCTTGATTGCGTGGCTAGCTGAATTTTTATAAAACCAATGTAACTTTCAGTGATACCTTGCTTTAGAAGCGTTCAAATGCGGAGGCCCAACCCTCATTTTTGAATCACTGGAAAACGAATAAAAACATGCATGCACATAGTTTGCAATGTTGTCAATGCCTCCATTTAAAATAAAATCTACATTTTCATTACTGACTATCAAGGCCGAATCGGATTTTTCATTGGATACATTTATTCACACAACATATATTACATTAGTTAAATCATTAACCTTTTTTTATACGAAATAAACTGCTCATATTTTTTGATATTTCAATAGTATCGAAGGATATAGCACCTCGATTGTATCCAAAAAAATGGGACCTCAAACATTCATGAATGATATCTGAAACATCGCAATTTGAGACAATGCCATAGCTGAGATGAATGAATGATTAGACCTAGGGCTTTAAGGTGGGAAATTTTAAGCATCTTAATCAGTGTTTAAAGTGCCACATAGTTATTTTACTAATTGCAATATAAAACGACAATTTAACAGTTAGGGGAAGAGAGGATAGGGGAAGAGCCAAATGCCTCAAAACAGTCCAATTATGCAATTTACAACAACTGAGATGGTGTGCTTGATGATGTGGAGCCAGTGGAGGCAAACTGCCTGCTTCCTTCCAGTGTCGTTCCTTCCTGTCAGTGCATTTTTGTGTCCGAGGTCGCCTCGGGCCTTTTGTCATGATGCAGCTTCGTCAAGTGTAAACAATGAAAGTATGAAAGTTGTTTTGATCCCTAATACATTTCACAGGCAAAATAACAACTCGAAGTAATGCTAGCCTGTGGTTACACTAGAGTCATAATGATACCCTATCTGGAATTTCATGTCTTCTCTTGAATATAATAATATAATGGCCAAAAGCATCTCAGATTGCATGCAGCATTTGACATCCAACACACATTTGTTTTGCAAAAACCGGATGATAGTAATAATAGTTTGGTTCTCCCTGGACTCCGAAAAGGGAGGGGAGGGACATAAACAAACTCCAGACTGCCCTGCCAGAGGAACAAATTGATTCAAAGGCCCGAGGACACCGCACATGAAGTTCCTGTTACCATAGTTTCTAAAATATACATCACTTGGTGGTTATTGAGATCTTCCACCATAATGATAGGTATTTGTCACACCTTCAATCAAACTTTAAACTTTGTTGAGGCATGCAGTTAGTATTAAATATCAAGCTTCCCATATTTTCACAGCTTCAATTGGAATTATTAACTGGAAAACCATCAAACATAAACTTACCAGTGTCAAAGCTTTAAAAGTTGGCATTTTAAAATTGCAACTTGCCTTGTTGCGGTCTAGTATTGAGACAAGAATCACTTCTTAATACGGTGAACTAAACGTGACACTTTTTTGGAAACGAATTCCTTCAACTCATGTCTCTCACGAGTAAAAATTTTTTAATGTTCTGTCAGAAAAAACAATCCCAAAAATTTGTATTTCTAACTTCTGTTACTAAAGCATGTGGGAGGTGTACATACTGTACAATAAAATCTAGAATAACTTTGTTGCCAACTTCGGCCAAAAACTGGCAACCGTCATCTTGTTGTTTTGAATGTATGTTAGGAGCAAAACTGTTTTTTGTCGTACTCCTTGTTATAATAGACATACATTTACATTCTAAAAGCAGAATCATGAGAGGCAGAATGTGGCCACAGCACGACAACAAGCAGACAGAATTAACTGACATATAATTCTTGTCTTGGACAGTTTTCGATTGGTGTTGGAAGATAAATGTATATATTACTGGTTCTGTGATAACAACAGGCCACGGGTACTTCCAAGCTTGTAACTTTGCAGAAAAAAAAATGTATACATGCCTTAAATTATACGTCCATGACCATGACTTTCTTTATGTGGTCTTTCTTAACACAAACCTCTTCCCTTGAGAAAATTGAATTATGAATGCTAATTTCAACTTTCTTCTGCTTGCTACATATTCGATTCTATAGTTCTAGTCCATTTATCTAAGCCTTCCTGGGATGCAAAACAAATCTGATTTAATTTTATACATTACAAATTCAACCTCATTGCAGGAAATAAGTACTCTTGCAAGTGAAACTCCTTAATTCATTGGGGAAATATCATCAGAAATTCAGAAATCTGAGTTTAAAAACATAACACTGGAAGGGCGCAAAGAGTACACTGGAAAACTCTTGAGACCAGACCCAGTGGAATTTAAGCCAAGCTTCAGAACTAATTACCAAGTTTGAGAATCAGGGTGAAATATGCTTATAAACCAATATGAAAATAATTAGGAGGTTCTATTTAAATTGACATGACATTGTGTTCTAACTTGGGCAACACTAAGCCCATCATAACTGTCAATTCTTCACATCCAATTTCATGTGTATATACGAGGGGCGTTCAGAAAGTTCACGGCATTTTTTTATATGGACACTTATTTTCAATCTAGAACAATGAATTTTTTACAGGATAAAATTCAGCAGTTTTGGAATGGATTTCCAAAATTTTGGACAATTTGGACACTTTTAAGTCATTCTGTGGTTGCCATGGAAACAGAAAGTTTGGCTAGGTGGAGCAGGTAGTACGGAGATCAAGAAAATCAATGAATTGCGGCTGAGAGAGACCTCACTCTGCCACTTGTATTAGTAAGATTGACAATAATTAACACAAGAAATATAATATTACCTTTTAAAAATACTCGCAAGTACTACAAGAGCATTAATTCATACATCTGATGCATTGAAATAAATGTTCCTTGAAACATTCCAGGAAAAGTTTATGTGAAAGCATTTCAGTCATACAAAGCCTTTTCTCCTCCAGTGCCTGTAACTATTGCCCCAAGTGATTAAGGTAATGGAAAACCAGGTCTTATGTAAAGCTATATGTCCAAGGAAAAGCTGGGATGGATAATGCTGTCCCTTTAGGTATCTTGCTCATATCATTGAATCCATGCTTTGTCATTAGTCCTGATGTAGTTAAGGACTCAAATTCTGGCGCCTGAATCGCTCTTGCCAAATCAGGCATGCAGGAGACTTTCCCACATTGGTTTGCTGTAAGAATACAAACATTTGGTATGCTTGAAAGTATATTTAGAAGCTAGTATCATATTTCCTGTGTCAAATATTGTCAATCTTACTAATACAAGTGGCAGAGAGAAGTGCAATTCATTGATTTTCTTGATCTCCGTACTACCTGCTCCACCTAGCCAAACTTTCTGTTTCCATGGCAACCACAGAATGACTTAAAAATATCCAAATGTTCCAAAATTTTGGAAACCCATTCCAAAACTGCTGAATTTTATCCTGTAAAAAATTCATTGTTCTAGATTGAAAATAAGTGTCCATATAAAAAAAAGCCATGAACTTTCTGAACGCCCCTCATACCAAGATTTCAAGGGCTAATAATAATATGACAAGGCCTTTATCTGGTTTATACAGTATCACCTTTTTTTATCCGAATGACAAGATAAGTCTGTATTTTTTTTACAAAATATGCCAACAAAGTCTACATTATGATCCTTTACATGCTAATTTTCTTCCTTTGATCATATCATGAAACAGGAAGAAAGAGATTAGTAACTGTTTCTGGCATGTTACGTATAGCCGTTATGAAAGAAACAGAGAATCCACTGAAAATTCTCATGTTTCATACAACATGCATTTTCCATGGCACATTCACATATCCATATATGAAATAGCACCTGTTCATGTTTTGACTCCAAAATGATAGATTTGTGAATAAAGTTACACTAGAAAGTAAGCGTACCCCACAATGATTTGCCATTGAATACCATGTTAAAGATGTTTCATGTTACTGGTATTGCCTGAAACATTAATACGATTCTAGTCTCGTACATTTGGGAGTTCCTATGACATCTGCGAGCATGGCCATTTGATTTGAATTAGGGGTATTTGAGCTAGATATGGGTACAACCCCTGTAAAATTAAACCTGATTAAGGTCACGCTGTAGATTGTTTAAAAACAATCAAAACTATTTGACCTTAATTTTATTTTATTGAAATATACTTTAACCCTCAAGTTCATCCCAGCATCTGCAATTGCTTAAACCATTAAAAGGGAAGGATTTGCCCCAAGAATAAAAGGGGGCCGGATTTCCCCTAACTTATCTTAAATCTTCGATGTCATAGCAGATGAATGAAATTTCAAACTCTAATGAATTAGTCTGCTGCAGATCTCCCAGAGAATAGCAT
This sequence comes from Platynereis dumerilii, assembly GCA_026936325.1. NCBI lineage: Eukaryota > Metazoa > Annelida > Polychaeta > Phyllodocida > Nereididae > Platynereis > Platynereis dumerilii. Next base: position 10,689,903 of record JAPTHN010000001.1, read on the forward strand.
TACTTTTAAAACACATTAGGAATGTTTACAAAGTACTTTCCTTCCTAATGAAGTTTACTTAGTAAACACATGATATTGCCGAAGGGCAAGAAGTACACTTGCAAAACTCTATAGTTTGTTTCAAAAGCATGTTGAATTTTCGCAAGCCGAAATTTACTTCCAAGTTAGAGAGTTTTGTAGGCACTGTGAGAACATTATTAGGTACCGTAGAACGGGGCGACTTTGGACAGCTGGGTTGACTTTGAACACTTTTCCGAAAAGATTGATCCTGTATGAAGTATGAATGCAAAGTTAAATGAGATACTGGAAGTATTTGACTTCTTATTATATTCTACTAAAGCCTACAGTTTCTTTCTACATATGAAGTCAATGTGATTGGAATTTTTTTTTCTTGATTTTGATGAATAAACTTAGCATACTTCTTTTCGCGATATGCAATAGCCTGTGTACTTCTGTTCCCACAACAGTACTGAATGACACTAGCTGGCCTAATAAATACCTGCCTTATTACAATGTCACTCAAATACTTCCAAAATCCACCAGAAACTTGTTGGAGGCTAATATTCAGAAAGACTGACAACAAATAATATAAGTGAATGATGTTGAATTGTAACACACTTCGGGGTGAGGGGGGTTCACTCACTTTTTACCCATACATAACTATTTGTAAAACACGTTTGCAGCCATTTTGGATCTCGCATGCTTCAGGAATTGTCTTTCATGACCCTATATGTTTTCTTTGCTTTGATTCAGTAGCCTTGCTTCCACAAGCAGACTGGTTGAGGATGGTTTAGCTTTGACCCATCGGCAAAGTAACCAGTTACACTTATTACTTACAGACCTGTGTGCGGCACTGTACAATAAACTTTGTGAAGCTACACACAACTCATTCACACAAGGAAGCAATGTGTCACTATTGCGTAAGAGTGCTTGTGGCAGAAAAAAACAACAGGAAATTGGATTTAAGAACCTGTAGTTTTCACACAGGCAGAATACCACTGAGGCTGTCCAAGGCTATAGTATGTGAACTCCTGGAAGTAGCTGCTCTACATCTTCATGGTTCTGTGCTGTTTTGATTATCATTTTGTTGCAAAAGCCACCTAAATGACACATAGGTCTCAGAAGTTGTGCAGAAAATCTAATCATAATAATAGTCATAGCAGGAATCTCATCTCACTCATAAGGCTTTTTTCTCTCAATCCATAACATCTTAAATTACACTCCTGAGCCTGTCAATTCATCTCAAGTTCCCGATAGGGCAAATTTTACCTTTCAACATTCATTATTTCCATAGTTACACAAATATATCTTGGGAATTTGCTACAAAAAACAAGTTTTTTCACTTAAATACATCCGACCTGTACATTTAACTGCCACAACAAGGACTGTAAAGCATTTTATATTAAAGACCATTAAATTCCGCATCTTTTGATATGCAGACTGACCTTCTATGGCCAATATATCTACCCAGTTACCAGATATTCCTCTTGGGAGTTTGACAAAAAACATATTTTCAACATACAAATCTGGAACCTATATATTTCTCTGCCACATCAAGACCAGTAATGCATATTATATTGCAGGCCCAGTGGCGTAGCCAGGGGGGGGGCAAGGTGGGGCAATTGCCCCCCCTGTGGCTGCTCTTGCCCCCCCTCTTGCCCCCCCCTCTGGCTTTGGAGTAAAATAAAATAAAAATTTAATTAGCCTGAAATGACCAGTGCACGACCTGGTTTTACTATTCTGCTTAGGATGACCTCTACCAAATAGTGTTTCAAACGCTGACCTAATTATTTAGCGGGCCAAGCGACTGGTGGAGCCGAAAAAGGCAGGGCGTCGAAACACCAACTGAACTCTCCCAAATTGTCTAATATATTCAACCATACAGTGAGGCTCTGTAAAATTGCAATGACAATCCCAGCGTCCAGTGCTTCTTGTGAGCGAAGCTTCTCTGTCATGAAGAGGACAAAAACCTTTGTGAAAATTCAATGGCAGATGAGAGGCTCTCAAACCTAAGAGTCATCCATATTGAATGACAAAGGTCAAATTCATTTGATTTGGATGAGTTTGTAGAGATATTTTCAAACAGGATCATGCTTTTTAACTCATATCAGAGACTGATGTTGCTACATTGAAATTTAGTGTCTCTTTTGCAGGCCTCCTAGAACTCCTACTTTTCCTGCCTTTTTTAGAAATTATCCTACTTTTCGTTTTTTTTGCCAGTCCTACTTTTTTTAAATTCAGAAATGGTAAATTTAGTGAAGTGGCAAATCTTGTCTCTTCATAGGACAAAGTTCAAGCTTTGAGTCAAAAATGTCAGGTATTTGACTGAAAAAAAATCTTAAGGCTCATAGTACATTCTTTCGACAAGGTTTAGGACCTATCTTGAAGGAAAAAATTGTGAACTTTCAATGAAGGCGTCAAAAATAACAATATCTTGTCCCTTTGTTTTGGCAAAATGTGACTAAAACAGGCTCCTACATGACCACAATTAATGATCCTAATTTATTTGGCCAAACTCTAATTTTTTTTCTGGAGGGCTGCTAGGAGGCCTGCTATTGTTATTACACTGCTATGTTCTAATTAAGGGTAGAGATAGTTTGTCATTATTCTATATGACACTCATTACATTCCTATAATATATTTATGAATAGTTTATAGGCCTAGTCTGATGAAAAATCATGCAATTTTTCTGTTCTAGTGTGATGACATTGCTAAGATGATGATTGCTATGTGATGAGCATTATAACTTTTCTGTTTCTTGTTAAAGACTGAAAGAATATTTTCTTTGATGCCAGAATTGTTGTTTTGATAAAAATGTCACTTTTCTGATGTTTTTCTATGGTGTTTCTTCATCTATGGATCCAATCATCTAGATTCAATATTTAGTGGCATTCAGTCAAGCGAATTTATGCAAAATATAATAATAACTTAACAATTAGCAGCAAAATAACTAATGTCTTAAAAAAATGATATGTAAATACAACATATAATTAAATTTGTTGCACTTCATGGTCAATTTAACTTTTTTAATGATGATGATAATGACCATTGTGGGAGTCATGTGAATTTTATCCGAAAAATGTCGATAATTGTCAATAAATGTCTTGCCCCCCCTCAAGAAGTCCTGCCCCACCCACTGCCCCACCTCTGGCAGATGTCTGGCTACACCACTGTGCAGGCCACTAAATTCCGCATCTTTTTCAACACTGATTGAACTTCTATGTCCAATATAACTTCCCAGCTCCCAGAAATTAAATTGCGTCATGCATTTAGAAAATCATATTTTCCAACAACTCCAGTCTCTCAGTGTTTGTAGTGATGTACACCACGCTGTAGTACTTCCAAACAATCCATCTTACTTCATCTAACTGAAAGCTGACTGGAACCTGCAAATAGGACCTGCCTTCACATTACTCTAACCTGGGAAGAACCTGGAACTCGGTGCATTTTTGAAAAGCAAGAAACCCTAACGGGTGAACAGCTAGTACATAATATTATTAGATTAAGACATTCTTGGAATGGTTAATACGAATTCCAAAGAGCCAGACATACCACAGAGGAATATTCTCTACCTTGGAGGGATTCTATAAGATACAGTGGCATGACCAGAGGCAGTCATATACGATTTTAAAAATACCTAGGAAATTCTAGTGCTAAAATTAATGGTATGAAATGCTGTAATAACACAAGTAGTGCATTATATATGATTCTCAAAACAGAACGAGACAGAAAACATAAAAATATAATAACATTCAGGAATAAGGCCTCAGTCTGATGTCAGTAGAAGATCAGTCAAAAAATAACCAACATCAAATATGCCTTTGCCAAAATAAATTACCAGACTGACATCACAATGCCCGCTGAGTCAGGTCTAACTTCTACTAATCAATGATACACTGTGACTGAGTTGCTCTTATTTGTTAACTCTGTAGTCAGTCTTGTTGAACATCTTCAATTGGAATCACTCCATAGAACGTAAAATATTTGCAAGTGATGAAAATAATTGGTTAGCACATGAGAGTCAGACGTTGAGAAGCCTATTGCCTTCTGCTAATCAAATGATTTCTTGAGACCGGACCTGAGGTTCTTTGGCTGTAGGCTGGTGCTTGGGCAGAACAGATCATGTTTTTCATGAATTAGCTGACAATACTGAAAAGCCCTTTTCAATCTATTCTGTCAGACATGTGCCACTTGCAGCACATATGACTTGGCAATCCTATAGTATGGGTTGTCCTGGCAACACGATTACCTCACTGCAAAAAATTCCCGTTAAATTTTACAGTTAAATTAACTGGCAACTTTGTTCCAGGTCTAAGAACTGTAAAAGTACTAATAAACCTGAACAGGACAATGAACCGTAAAATGCAGATTGTACATTGAACTGTAATTTTGCAGATTCAACAAAGTGATATTACGGTATAATGTACATAAACTGAACCAAATAAAAAACGCAAAAATATTTCCAGGGCTTTATTTTTCTGTATATAATTAAGATGGGCTGTTGAGTTGATGCCTATGTATAATCAGGTGTCAAAGGACTCAGTTCCATAAAATTGTTAAATTCTGACCATTGCATCTGCATCTGCGGCAATGTTTATCACATTGGGGTATGGTCATTGGACAGGGGTATTAGGCACTCGACAAAGCAAATTTAGTGTTTTCATGTGAAAGCTTCAAGAAAATGATGCAAAAGGCCACACAATTTGCTTCAGTTGGTGCCACTTAACTTGTTAAAATGTTGTTGTTTGAGAAGTCAGGTCAGAGTTTGTCACACACAATGATATTGCAGTGAAACACTTCAACTATTGAAACAGGTCAAGGAATGACCTAAACACATGAAACAGAGTGAAATGGCATAGGGTCTATCAAAAAGACCTCTAACAACCTGAATAGCAGCCGTACGACAAACATCAGTACCATGTGGCCTTTCTTTATGCTTTTCTTACAGCGGAAGATGTACGGTAGGGTGAATAGCAAAAGGAGGGCACAAAAAATGCTGATGCTTAACTCAGCAGCTGATACACAGGTTGTGTGAAGCCCTTCTGAAAGATCCTAAGCCTTTTTCACCCGCAGCTATTGTCTGGGCTGTTTGAGGACTTGTTTCCGTAGTGGCATTGTTCCATTGAAATAACATTGTGTGTGAAAAACTTTCACCCGACTCCTCAAAAATCAATTTTTTTAGCAAGTCAGGTGGCAGTAAATGAAGTGAATTGTATGGCCTTTTGCATCATTTTCTTCAAGCTTTAACATGAAATCATTAGATTTGCCCTACGGTGTGCCTAATACCCCTTTCCACTCACCATACCCCAATGTGATAAACTAGGCCGCAGATGTGCAAATAAAGGTCAGACTTGAGTGATTTTATGGAACTGAGTCCTTTGACACCTGGTTATACATATGCATAAAATCACCAGCCTATCTGAATCATATACAGAAAAATAAAGCCCTGGCAATAGTTTTGCGTTTTTTATTTGGTTCAGTTTATATAAAACAGTTTATTTAAAGTATATTTTACAGTTATATCAACTGTCAATCATAGAATGTAAAGAATGCAAGGAGCAGTATAATCTACTGTAAAAATACGGATAGTATGTGTTATTCTTACTTATTGCACAAGTGTGAAACAACAGACTAAGCATGTGATTTAACTGTCCCATAGCTGTAGGGGTGTACCGAAGCTGGAATCAGCTGAGAGAGTGAGAGAGCCACTGACTCCAGGCTCGGCCTTGCTCATCTCTTGCTTGACAGCAGGGAAGTAAGTCCATCAATTATACCCAGCAATTGATTTGCACACGTTTGCTCACAAACCATAAAATTGATGGATATTGTCCAAGAGAACCAGGTGTCAAGTTCATTGAAGTATGTTGTATTGATGCAGACTGCGCCTGGGTTATTTTGGTTTTAATAGTGTCATTCTTTAGATCACATCATAAGACTTACACAAATGTCAATGTAATATATAAATATAACAACTTTTGCATAATGACAGCATCCTTAAGATCATATGAATGAGGATGTTCCCTTACCTTCAGATAAGTTATAAATTAAGTTTGATTAACAGCTGTGAAAAGCATATGTTATAGATGGCACCACATGTTCTGTGGTTGAAGTCCATGCAATCTCTTGTTTATAGTTCCTAATCTGACGAGTTGCATTGATTGTTTGGCCAATTCAAATGTTTTGTCTGCATATTACAAGTTGCCAGTATATTAACGGTTTAAGTAATTGTTCATTAACGTGAACTGAATGTTAAATGACATGTTGCAGTAAATTTATCTTGGAGCCATTTTGTAACTGACAAAGAACTGTAAATTCACAGACAAAGTCTGTTTTAAAAAAATACTGATAAAATAACAATAAATTTACGGTTCTTTTAGCCAGAAAAACACGGCCATTTCTTACAGTGCTGGATTACTTGCTTGGTGCATGTGGGTACAAAAGAATTGGATGGAACCAACCTCATAATCATATCTAGGAGAACCATCATAGAAAGTGTCGTGGGACCTATGATTTGCAAATATATCGACTTTAGAATGATTATGAATATATATGTCACTCTGACGAGTGCTGTGCTGACATCACATTGTCTGATATACAGCCTAAGCCATAAGGTAACTTGCCACCAGTGGCGTATTTAGGGGGGGGGCATTGGGCCATGCCCCCCTCAGGCCCAAAATTAACATGGAAGAGATATAGGAAAAGCCGTGGAGCGCCCCATATTCACCCCATGTAATGCCCCCCCTCAAGCCATTTCTAGATACGCCCCTGCTTGACACTATCTGTTAGTGCATACGTTTGTATAGCTACTGATCCCAGGACTTTGCTGAAAGGATATTGCTAATTAAGGAAACGATATGCCTATAAACAAAAACCAAATGGTATCAGAAAGGTTATTAGGAGAGAGTTATTCACATGCAAGAATACCGTAAGCAATTACTAAGCATCTTGAAGTCCGATCTTATCCACCTAATTGAACTATATTATCTGCACTTTCTGAGCTAAAAGGAAGCATCATGGACCAAATATGACAGGTGCACAACAAACAGAAATAATAATTGGGCCCAAAGCATGCAATAAAGATGCATGATTGATGGAAATTATTATTTCAAGGGATCTGGCTCAGTTGCAGAATGCTGGGATGCTAACCTCTAGAAATCCGGTTCAATTCCTGGCCAAAGCAACTCGTATTAGATCCTTAGACGTTTCATTACCATTGTCACTGCCTGTCCTGTTTAGCCTTGTCAGTATATATAAATACTGAACGTAAAGCTGTATCACAAACCCCTTATAATACTAATTATCTTGAAATAGGTAATTACTCATGCATACATTTCAGTAGTGTCACCATTGGTTGTCCATAAAAGCAATGGCATCCCTATAATAATTTTGGGGGGGGGGCATGCCCCCCCCCACATTTGACCTGTGCCCCCTCATATTGGACCTGTGCCCTCCCACATGAACTTTCCACTTTTACTAAAATATACTCTGTGGCCTTCCAGATAATTGAGTGCCCCCTCCCCTTGCTCGAGAGCCCCAAGGTACGCCACTGAATAAAAGCCTAATCATCCAGCTAAATTGGTAATTGGGATGTTTTCCTGTGATACGCAGGCTCATTTGACATTTCCTTGAAAAAATTGCCTGGAAAGAAAAGGTTAAACCTTGCAACAAGGTTGGTCCCATGTCCTTGCAATTAACCAAGTTGTGCTTCATGACAAAAAAAAAACGATATCAGAAAAGCTTAAAGGTAAAGAATAGTAAAAGACTAAAAGTTCCACTTCCGAAGAGTATTTTGTCTACCAGAAAAGATAATAGTTTCACCAACCACCAAGAGGAGACCATTTAATATCCCGGGGGGGGGTGGATATAAATAATTTCTCAGTTTTTGTGAAATAGTTAAATTCTTCTTTGGCAGACTTGAAAAAAATAATTTCTGGTTGGGGTATTTTTTAACATGGTGTTGCATGATTTTGGAATGAATACTTGACAAATTCACACACTTGAAATAAATACATTCCTGCTCATAAATATGGAATGCTTTTTTGGAAAAAAAGTTTCAAATAAATGTAAATTTCACAGTGTGAATGTAAGCAAGGTCCATTGTAAAAGTCGAGCAATTTTCTATAATCACTCTAATCACTCTTTGATAGCCTCAACTATCTTTTTTGCAAGAATTTTTAATTTTTGGTTGAATGCACCTCAGTGACCTCACCCTAAAAAAACCCTGAATTTCTATATTTCGTGTTGCTGTAACTTTTACTGGGGTTAACGCTGCAACATGCGTTTTAAATGACAGCATGTTCTTCCCTTTAGCATTCATTGGAAGTAGTTACCATTGAATCAGACTATCATGTGCTCCAACAGAAGTTGCTAAAGTTGTCAATTTCAATGAAGGATGTTGAAGTATTCCATATTTATGAGCAACGGTTTAAATAATTACTACAACCGCTAAAGTGAAATGATAATTTTGCACCAAGGAAAACTCCAAGCCCCCAAGATATTAAATGGTCACCCTCTAAATGCAGGGAATATCTAAATTGATGCCACTTTTGTTTTTGTCAATGGTTGCATTGGTTGGCCTATTAGTTATGGAGAGCCTTTGCACTTATTTGCAGATTTTGTTCATTACTGTGAACGACTAGTCCGCTTTGTATTATATTGTATATATTATTGGTCCCCTGGTGTGGGGAAATTTGTGGTGAGCCTTCCACTGAATACAGCTCAGGGCAGCCACGGAGCAGCGCCCATGGGCAGAGGATACAGGAACATTGCCCAAGGTTCCTATGCCGTAGCACCCTCCAGTGTTGGTGATCGCCGTATGATGATGATTGATACAACAAGTTTCACATTGTGACTAAATAAAGTACTTCTTATCTTATCTTATCTTATAAGACTGGGAGTCTGGCACATACCCTATTAATTCAGGGATGCCCAGGATCTTTCAGTTGCCCCAGCACAGAACACTGGAAACAACCCACCTCCATTTAATGTCCCATGGGGTCGGACTAAATTGAGTTCCAGGGTGGGATTCGAACCCACGCCCTCAGAGCCAGTGGTTGCGCAAACAAGCACTCTTAACCATTAGGCCATGGCGGAACCATTCATATTTATAATTCGTTTTAGAATATCAGCATCAATACCAGAAACAGACTCTAAGGCCCAAAGTAGGGAGTTTAAACATGAAAGAACTGAATTTACTCATTCATAACCATGAATTGTGCGAGTCTCTTCACAGCTAGCGCTGTTCAAAAACAAAAGGACTGGGATCAGTCTGGTGAATGACTGTGATTCATACCGATCCAGTGATAAAATAAAAAGGAAAAACTCCCAGCCCCCCCCCCTTAGAAATTACTTTTTCTAACTTATAATTCAAAGCATCTGCATTATAATCACCCAACTCCAAAACTTGAAATATTGCATTAAGCCTCACTACACAATCAGCATTGGACAAAATTTACAGGATATTGGTTTCATGGCACATACATAATTATGTATAAATATATGAAATAATTGTTTTGGAGATATCACATAAAGGCTCGCTTGCATAATTGATGGCACACAGTGTATAATTATTGTTCAGTTAAGTTGTCTGAGGCATCACTGGCTCCTTATACATGAATAATGGGAAATAAGTTGAACTTTTTTTTTAAATCAAAGGAATTAAAAATGATAATTTAGACATATGTCGCTATTATTTCAGTGCTGGGACAATAAAATACAGAAGGCTGGTTTAGTTCACCATGCTTTATACCTTGAGTTGAATCTCCTCTTTCTATTTCTTACAAATTGTCTTCGTTTTCTATTTTCCATGCGTTATGCATTCATTCTGTTTTGAGATATTTTCCTTTCTAATTCAACTTTAATGTGTTAGTCGCATCCAGTTTGCTTTTTCGTATATTCAATTCTTGTTTTTCTTATACATGATTGTATTTTGGAAACATAAGTAAAACACATCCTGCCAGGTCACTGTCCTCCTAAAAAAAAATCTTTGCCATTCATGTCTATGTCTGCTACATCCTGTGTCTTTTTACATCCTGTAAACGGTTTCAGATAAATCCATTGTTTGAACAGGTGTGCAAATGCGGGTTAACGGAAGATTATGTAATATCTCTTAGGGACCGTTCAGAATTTATGACTGGCGGGGTGGGAGTTTTGGCCGAAGGGGGTCATGTTTCAAGGGGGGGAGCATTATTTTTTGACAACACTTCCAAGGGGGGTAAGAAATTCTAACAAAGAAAAAATGTTAAAAAACACGTATTTAAACTCATTTAATTTGAACTTTTTTACACGCAAAAGTCCGCGAAATGACGCGAATCTGTACGCATGGCCATGTATAACAGTATATCTGTGTGTATTGCTTTATATGTCGAGAGGGGGGGGTACTAAAAAAATGCGTGAAACCTAAGGGTGGGGTATTAAAAATCCGCATGAAACTCAAGGGAGGGGTATCAATTTTTGACGGGAAGTTCCAGCAAAACTCCCACCCCCCTCCCCAGTCATAAATTCTGAACGGTCCCTTATATGTTGTCATTTCTTAGTAGACCTGTCACATCATGCATTCAAGATTACATTGTAAATGAAATGTATGGGTTTGTTAAATGGTGATATCATAGCCTCAGTCTGAATTTCTGAAACCAGACCAGTTGCTTCTTTTCAGCTTAAGGTTCTCCTCTGTAATAAACCACTTGCTGACGAATGGAGCAGTCTGATGTATTCAGCATGAGGAGCACTCCGGGAGCACTCTGGTTGGGGGGGGGATAGATAGATAGATAGATAGATAGATAGATAGATAGATAGATAGATAGATAGATAGATAGATAGATAGATAGATAGATAGATAGATAGATAGATAGATAGATAGATATGTAAGTTCAGCCCTCTAAGCCCAGTTCTAGGCACTCAAGAGGGTTGATTGATGAGATGGGAGAGAGAGCGGAAGTCCTCAACATGTTACACATTTACCCCATGTGAAGGATCTTTTACTTGCCCAGCATAGACACTGAGTGACTCAGTAGGTATCCAAATTCCGAAAAACTTCAACAAACAATTCTAGTAATAGCTTTCATAATTATTATGAAACTGCCACTAAAAGCAAGCAAACAAAATTTCAAGAAAAACGTGAGTATCCATATGAGTATTATAATTTTACAATTTGACTACTTATTAAATGTCATTCATGATTGTATGAACTGCATTGCTGTTCTAGCATCAAGTAGGATTTACCTAAAATCGATTTCCTTGGCAACTACATGTGGGGAGCATATGCTCCATTGCTCTTGCAGGAACCTCATTGAGCACAATCATAAATTATGGAGAAAACATGGATGTGTAATTGCTGTTTCACTTCAAATTGCATCTATCTTTTAAAACAGTCTTTGAAGGGAAAATATGTATGGCTTCCAACACCTCAGGGTTGCCTTATGAGCAGTGCTTCATTTGGCAGCATCATTATGTATGTTCAGTCAAAATACCCTACTCTTGAATAGTCTATTTTATAGAGTGATATAGTTCCTAAGAGGCAAAAAGTTAATTAGCGAAAGTTCTGAAAGTTTGCTGCATGCTACAAAAATAATGTTGTAATTGAAGACAGAAAATTCACTGCAGTCATCAATGTTGCTGCTCCATGTCGCATAGAAGTCACATAGAATTCAAAAACTGAATGAGAGGCAAACTTGTTTACTTCACACAAACCACAAAGTTCATTCCTTTTTCAGCAGGAGAAAATGACTATGTTTTTATGTACGTGTATATGTTCCCAGTAGTCCCCTGCCTCAGGACAATTAAGTCCAATTAAAGCAATTACAAAAAATTACAAGGAAGAAAGAAGTCATAGAAAGTAGAAACTTACAGAGATTATAGAAGAAGTACAAATGGAATATGGCCCTTGAAGCATGGTTTTAATTTACACAAACACTCAAACAGAATTGAACTAGGTCAATTGCATCAAATCAGCCTTGCCCTTGAGCACGCTGAATTTAAGACAATTTCCTCTTTTTTTTTGGTTTCATCTGAAACTCGTGTGTACAGTAGTTTATCTGTCTTTATAAAATATTGTGTTCTATTCGTTGCTCCAATTTCTGTCGCTGCCTTCGTCGTTCTGATAAGCAAGCTAAGAAAATGTTGTGGTATTCAGATACTAGGGATTGAGTGACTTGATATCTCGTAGTTTGCAACCATGTAAGTTGCAATAGAAATGAAAATACACTGGTGTACTCTGCTGCATATGCCAGATGGTCCCTCACCATATTCCTGAATAAAATCAATGTTTCCTTTGGGTCTGCGAAATACAGGGTCTTTGGGTGAAAATATCAAGGAAATACAGTCGAAGCTGTGTCAACAGATAACCTTCACAAAATCCAACTTTCCAACGGAACTAAATTATAGCACTTCCAAAAGTGTCAATATTTCCATGACTTCCAATTCTTGTTCACCTCAAAATAAAGTGTTACCCAAGTCAGAAGGCATGTCTATTTGAATGTAACCTCTTGATTGTTTTCATGATGCTCTCTACATTTTCTAGTTTGCTCCCTGCCCTCTTCCAATGCAATATATTTTCACAGAGAACTTTAAGAAATAGCTGCCAACCACAGTTTTGAAGTTTATTTTGATACTTCTCTATTGACGTCTGGTCGGTAGATGCGCTAGATATTCGATCAGATATTTCTCAAAATATGATATTTTCTAAATAGAAATGATACTTATGTGGCCAAATTCCTTTTCCAAGACATGTGACTTTACATTCTGAATGATTTGTGTCTCTTCATGGCAAGGTGTGCAACAAAATTAATCTTATCATTGAGAATGGTTGAACATTTTTGATAACTATTATTCGTTTGTAGACATCATTGGCACTGAATGACATACAAACAAGTGCCAGACCATCAATAAACACACTTGAGAAATTATATACACTGCCAGAGGCAAACTCTTGAACATAAGAAAGGAGGTTATTCCTGAAACTAATTTTACTACAATGTAGATATTCCTGGAGCCTTGGAGGCAGATGTCTCGTTATTTGGTTCAGGATGCAGTGAACATACCTTATTATCAAGTCTGAAGTAGGTAATTGCGAGGCCATTCAGACCAAATCAAGCTTTTCCAACAGAATTACAAAATTGAGGTGGTAGGCAACAGCAAGACAATGTATTCCATGAGCTGACATTCAGTTTGTGCAGGTTTCAGTGATTGTCACGTTTTAGAAAGAAAGTAATTTTAATGGTTATTCATTTTACCAAACTTTACAGTCACCGTTGAAGTGGTGATGCTAGTGAGCTGTTTGAGAATTAACATCAACTAGGAATTTAGGCCCAACATCCAGCCAGTCAGTAACTCTGGTCATTGGAATGAAAACCTGCTCAGTAAACAACAGAACTTTTGTTTGCTCCATGGGAGGAGAAAAACAGTAAATTAATTGATTAAATATTATGCTGAGGCAGTGCAATGTAAATATGTCTCTCTTTCCATTATGTGTATTACCAACCAGACCCATTCTAACTTCGAACAATTCACATATAATTGAAAATCTTTGTAAAGTGCAATATTTATTGTTGTTCTTCCAAAGAACATAAAAATATAATTAAAGTAGCCTAGATGGACAATTAGTTCGGAATCAATGATACAAATTATAATAATTATCCTCCATTGCATGATTGAAATCTAATGATTATAATTTGATTTGCCATTAGACAGGAATGTCATTCCAGAGCTATTTGGAGGACAAAGAAATTCATGAATGTGAAATGCAAATTGTTCGTGCTAACATTTTGAAGTTCACAGTGAGATTCCTTGACGAATAATGCCTGACACTTTAAAAAGTGGTCCCTGTTATAACTGAAAGTATCTCAATCAACAGATTCAAATTTTGGAGCATAACAACTTTAAATGTAGTGGTTGTTTTTCTGTTGAAGATGTTTCCCACTTTTGTCGCCTCTCTAACTTGCTTCTTCAGACAGGTGTATATTAAGTTCATCCTCCTTCGATTATATTTTGGCGACAAAAGTAACACTGATGTCTTCATATTATGAATCTTTATTATTCATATCTGCGGGCCACTACATCCTGTTTTTGCCACAATGAAATATCAAAAGGTATTCAATATGTGACATTGCTTTGCTTAAACAGGTGCAAAAAAGAGTTCTTGGAAGATTAAGCAAAGTTATTGGTCTAAGGGTTGATGTTATTTGATAAGTTGCTTATGAAGTTATGTACAGTATAGGCACTTTAAAAATGATAGATATATGTAATCTGCCAAGCAAGGGAGAGTGGTAAGCAGATCTGAATATATAGACCGATATAGGCCGATAATACTATTGTAATATTGGTCTTTAATCTGTTTTTGTCATCTGTTGGTCTGTCATGAACTGGTTCACATCATACATTATCAGCAGGGATGCAGATAGTGTAGGCTCGGCACTCGTGATGCAGTGCCGTGGGGTGTTAATATTAATTCTAGTGTTAAAATAATTGCCTCACTCATGCATCTTTATAGCATGATTGAAGATTGTAGTCAATTATCTGTAATGTGAGGACAATGCTCTGCTAATATGTATCCTCTTAGCACATGTTTACATAATACCATACAGCCCAATTGTTATGATGACATTTCTGTCACATGTGGTCCGTGAAACTATTTCTGCTGCCTTTTTTTTTTTTTTTTAAAGCTCAAGAGGTGAGATGACAGCTCACTTAAGATTGACAGGATTTGATTTCAAGATGTTTACCTCCTGCATGTGACAATATTCTGCTAACCTTTCTGATACAATTTAAGTTTGGTTTGCTTGCATATAAGCATGATACTGTTACTTTACTTGTATTAGCAATTCCCTTACAGCAAAGTTGTGCATTCTCCAACGCTCATCCAAAGACAGAAATAAAGATACGCATATACTTAACAGTTACTACTTCCGCTTAACCTTAGGGATTCACTTTATTGCAAACAATAAAGTGCATGTTGTCTGAACAGCATTTGTCAGATGGATTGGCTGATTCCCAATAATTCTAGAATTTTTAATAATGGTAAGTGATCCAACAGTCTAAAGATGGATTTTGATATATCATTATGTGCCTGCGATATTAGTGAAGAAAAAACACAAAAACATAAAAACAAGTGACTGGCATACAGTACTTGAGGTATTAACAAGCAATTAGAAGAAGCGTTCATAACTATTATGAAACTACCCCTAACAACAAGCAAAAAGGCATGACTTTCTCTTGTAGCATCTGGAAAACCATGACTTTAGATAAATTTCCTTGGCAATTCATATGGCGAGCATATGCTCCAAAGCTAATGCACGAACATTATTTGGTACAACCATATAGTGAAAGGAGAGCACAGACATGTGATTACTGTTTCCCAACAGCTGGCATCATTATCACTTCAAATTTCATTTGTCTTCTTAAAGAGTCTTTGAAGTCAAAATATATGTGGCTCCAAACACCCCAGGGTAGCCTAATGAAAATGTGTGTCATTAGACAAACAACCATAAAAGGAATTCTATGACTTTAGTTCAAACATCTTGTGCTTCATTTGGCAGCATCATTATGTTCATGTTAAATACCCTTTGGCCTTTACTCTTGATGTGTCAATTTAATAGAGTGATTTTGGGCCTATTTCCGAAAAGGCAAAACTATAGTTAGCCAAATTTCAGAAGAAACTTTGATGCATACTATAAAATTTTCTAATTGTAGACTGAAAATGTCAAGGCAGTCATCATTGCTGCTGTTCTATGTCATATTTTTAGTCATGTAGAGGCAAAAAAACTGAGCAAGAGGCTATTTTGTTAATTTCACACAAACCACAAATTTCATGTCTTTTCTGAAGGGCAATTCCATTAAAGTCCGATTTACAGATCAGAAAAAATGACGTTTTAATGTGTATGTTTCCAGTAGTTCCCTGCAATTAACTTCAATTAAGCTACTACAGTAAATTACATGGGAAAAAGAAGTCATAGAAAGTAGAAACTAACACAGAATTTTAAAGAAGCACAAATGGAACATCATCCTTGAAGCATGGTTTTATTTTACACAAACACTCAAACAGAATTGAACAAGGTCCTTGAAAGTTGCTTCAAATCAGCTTTGCCCCTGAGCATGCTGAATTTAAGACAAATTGTCCCTTTTTTGTTTCACCTGAAACTTGTGAGTAATTTACCTGGCTTTGCAAAACATTGTGTTTTATTTAGGGAATTCTCTGTTTCTGTCACTGGCCTCTTGGTTCTGACAAGCAGGCCAAGAAAATATCATGGTATTCATATACCAGGAATTGAACAAGTAAGATTCTATCTGTTTTGTGCCTGGTTTCTGCAGGTATAATCTTAAAAACAAGGCCATCCCAATGATTCAAGAACAACTTGACATAATGCAGAGGGCATCTCAATGCATCAAGATCTGAAACATGGGTGTAAGTAAGTGAGGATCCCATTATATGAGCGAAGATGAGATATACATTTTTTTATGAGAATATATTTTTTCTGTTCCATTAAAATCTAGAGGCCAAAGAGGAGGGGGGGGGGGTTTCATGATGTCGTAGTTTGCGACCATTTAAGGTGTAAAATAGATGAAGGTACACTGGTACACACTGCAGATTCCAGATGGTCCTACTCCTGATTCCTGAATAAAATCAATATTTCCTTCGGTTTTCAGCAAAATACAAAATACAGGGTCTTCGGGTGAAAATATCAGGGAAATATATATATATATATCATTTATTCATGCACAGTAAATATTTATACAGGCATAGTATGTAAAATGTAAAATACAGAAGTGAAATTTAAAAGTTCATTTACAGGTCGATCAAGAAAATCAAGAACTGCACAGAAAGTCTAAAATCGATTCAATATCACAGTCAGTAAAACCAATGAGATCAGCACTACGAAGCTCCATTATCTGATGTACCACTCTTTCCTCTTCTTGACTAGAATTCACTTTAAAATCATTAACGTTAAAACCAGCATGTCTTTCATAATATCTAAAGTTGTATCTGCTTGCAATGCAATGTAGATTAGAGCAGATAATGCTGGCACTGTCATTCATCATAAATTCTGTCAAGTATGCCACCCTTTCATTGCAACTTTGTCTCATGTTGATTAAAAGCTTATAAAATCTCCGATATATTTGATCCGTAACATAAAAGCGTTTCGTGAAATACGGCAGAAAGCATGAGTGAGTCCTATAAGGAAGTTTGAAGATTCGTCTCACACCACGGTTCCAGGTTTTTCTAAACCAATCTGTTTCTGTGGCAGCCATATCCCAGGCTTCGGATCCGTACAAATGACTGCACTGTGTATTAAAGATCTCACGCTTAATGTCATCAGATGCATCATGGAATGTTGAGAGGAGATTGTTTACTCTCCCAATAAAGTCACCCCTCTTTCTATCGATCTCAGAAGTTTCCTTAAGGTCAGATCTGATGTAATTGCCCAGATGTTTGGCTTCGGGTACCCAAGCTACACGTTGACCAGCAAGGAAAACGGGAGGTTTTTCACTCTGCTTTTTTGAGATGCACATTGCCACTGACTTAGTGGGGTTGTACTTCCCTGCGTATTCAGCACCAAACGATTCACAGATTCTCAACATTTCCTGGAATCCAGAGAGAGACGGGCACAATAATGTCAAGTCATCGGCGTAGCTGAGTGCACCGTAGTAATAGCTGCCGATTTTGCATCCAATTCCACTAGACTGCAGACGGGATAACAGAACATCCATGTACACTGTAATAAAACCGGTGAAATAATACTGCCCTGCTTAATTCCGTTAAAGATGCCAAATTGTTGTGAAAAGCAGTTATTCCATGTTGTACAGAGTTTTTGCCGTTTGTATGAATCAAGCATAAGTCTAATTATAACAGGTGGTAGTTTTCGTTCAATCAGGAGCAGGAAGAGTTTATCGTGTCTGACACGATCAAACGCCTTGCTTGCGTCAATCATACCCATATATACTTCACTTCCATTCCTATTAAAGTATGATGCTACCTCCTTCAGCATTAAAGTGCACATTGTTGTGCCATGTTTACCTTTAAATGCATATTGCATTTCGGATGTGCACAACTCGTGGGAGTACCTGTTCATCACAATAATGTCATGGATTTTTGATAGGCATGAACTTAAGGCTATTCCCCTGTAGTTGTTACTGTCACAAGTATTGCCTCTGGGGTCTTTTGGAATCGATGTCAATGTAGATAGCAGCATTTCATTGGCCATGTACCCATGCCTGGTGCTTACAGTCAGTAGGAGGGCAATCAGAATGTTCATTCTTGTTGGTGCATGTTTGATATGATTTGACAACAGACCTTTGTTGCCATCACTTTTCCCTGATTTCAGGTAGTCAACCGCCTTCGCCACTTCAGCCTCTGTCACAAGGTAATCCTCCGCTTTGGTCTTATGCAGGTTACAGTTTATATAATCAAGAACCTTTTTCATACCAGATTCATCGGATGGCACTGATGTGAAAAGATCTTCGTACTTGGCTCGGAAGACTTCAGCAATATCCTTGTGGGCTGTGTTTCCATCAATATTTGGAGCCAGATGCTTGCTTCCTTTCATTTTCTTGACTTCTTCCCAGAAGTTACGTGACTGGTCTGATGTGGCATTCTGAGCCGTACGTTGAAATTTCAGCTGTCTTTGACTTCGGACAACTTTGCGAGCAGCATAAAAGTACTGACGCTTTGCTTCTCGCATAGCCTCAAAGACGTCTCCATTTTGAGGTGCACCATTGCTTGTCCATACATTGTGCCACATGACTGAGTTATCTTTGTGCGGCTTAACCAACTCAGACCAACCAGGTCTACTGCCAGATCTAATCCTGCATTTTGGTCAATTTCAGCTCTATGGATTGCACTTTCACAGTTCAGATCCTGACAATATGCCACCGAGGGAAGGTCAAGATTTCTCAGTCTTTTGTCAAGTTCTTTCTGGTAACACTTGATATGAATATCCGTGACTTTATTCCATGCAATACGTGGTTGATTGATATCTTCAACGCATTGCCACTGAGCATCATAAGTACCCATCTGATAAAGTTTTAATCCAAGTATGATAGGCCTGTGGTTGGATGGATTATTAATAATAATAATAATAATAGTAATTTATATAGCGCCTCTTCCAGTAAACTGCTCAGAAGCGCTTGTGTGGGTATGGATTATTTGCAGAATGTTTTAAATAGGTGAGTTTTTAGTTTTTTCTTGAAACACTCAAGAGTCTTTGAAGTGCGAACACAGTCTGGTAACTTGTTCCAGAGTTTCGGTGCAGCAAAGGAGAAAGCTCGATCTTCAAATTTATTTTGACTGTTTGAGGCTAACTCTGTCAACAAGAGCTTACTATTGCTTCTCAGATTCCAGTCTCGACTTGGCTTAAGCTGAATCAATTGTTGAATGTACAAAGGTGCTTGGCTATTCAATGCTTTCCAGGTTGTTGTCATCAGCTTAAACTGTATTCTTGCAGGAATAGGCAGCCAATGAAGTTGCTTTCTGTGTGATCCCACACTATCTTGTTGTTTCAATCTCTCTATGAGACGAACCGCTGAGTTTTGAGCTACCTGAAGTTTGTTCACCAGATATTGAGAAATGCCATACAAAAGGCCATTTCCATAGTCCAGATGAGGTGTGACCAGAGCATTTACCGCAGTTTTAACTGTATCTTTGTTCATGGATTTGCGAAGTTTCGAGATGTTTCGCAGATTAAAATAGGCATTTCTACACATTTTATTAACTTGTTTCTCCATGGTCATATTTTTGTCAAAAGTTATGCCTAAGTTCCTGACATTCTCTGCTGTTTTGATTGAAACATTTTCAACATTGATTGATGAAACTTGTAGCTTATTTAGTTGGTGTGGTGTGGCAATCATGAGAAGTTCTGTCTTGTCGCCATTGTTACACAACTTATTTTCGTGAAGAAATTTTCGGATTTCCGTTATGCATTTTTCCATTTTCTCAACAGCATTTTCTTGATCTGTGAAGGTTGGTTTGAAAGATAAAATGAGCTGCTCGTCATCAGCATACTTTTGATCCTCAATTTGATTTCGAGAAGCGACTTCACTCACTGGAGCAATATATGAGTTGAATAAAACAGGACCAAGTTTCGAACCTTGAGGGACGCCAAATTTGAGTGGCAGTCTTTCTGATGTTTGGTCATTTATCACTACAGACTGTGATCTTTCAGAAATATATGACTTGAACCAGTTGAGGGCTGAGTTGCACACACCATATCTGTTTTTCAGTCTCGTCAATAGAATACTGTGATCTATAGTGTCAAATGCAGCAGACAGATCTAACAGTACAAGCATGGTTATTTCACCTTTGCTCATGTTCAACATAATGTCATTGTGGATTTTTGTGAGGAGAGTTTCCGTGCTATGAAATTGTTTGTAGGCTGATTGTCTGTCATCATCAAGTTTGTTCTGAGTGAGGTGATCCATATATTGTTTGATTACAGCACTTTCAATGATTTTGCCTAGGAAAGACAAATTTGACACTGGACGGTAGTTCTTCTTGATGAGATCAAGACCTCCTTTTTTCAAGAGTGGCCTGACAAGTGCATACTTCAGGTCAAGGGGCATCTCCCCAAGAGTTAGCGATGTGTTGACAATTTCAGTTATTATTGGAAGAAATTCTTCTATGCACTCCAGCAGTAGCCATGTAGGAATGGGATCAAGTTGACAGTGTTTGACCGGCATATTTCTGACCAGTCTCTTAATTTCTACTTTTGATAGCATTTTGAAGTGAGATAATTTGCGTCCAGTAAAGTTTTCAACAATTAAAGTGTTATTGTGTGTGTTTCCAGAATCAAGTTGTGACCTTATTTTCTTGATTTTGTCATCAAAGAATGTGTTGAAGTCATTTGCTAAGTCTTTGCTGTTTTCGTGATTTGGCAAAGGCAATTCCTGTTTCCTGTTCAGGTTAGAATTAAGTACCTTGAACATGGCCTTGGAATTTCCCTTAGTACTCTCGATCTTTGCTTTCAAATCATCAGATTTCAGTTGATTTAGGTGATCATTTAAAGCATTCCGTTTCAACTGGAAGTCTTGCCAATCTTTTTCCAATCCTGTTCTTCTCCATGATCGTTCTGCTTTTCTTTTTGCAGTTTTAAGATTTTTGATGTTGGCATTTGTAAACGGAGTTGTTTTGCGTAGTGTCACCATCTTAGTGATAACCGGAGCATGTTTGTCAAGAACTTTCTTTGAGGAATTGTAGAGTGAGACAAGTTTTGACAGGTATTCGGATGATTTTTCCTTTTGCATTTTCTGCGACAGGAGCTTGCTGATGTCGTCTTTGTATTTTACCAGATTGATATCTCGTGTCTTTCTGAAAGATATTTTCTTTTGCACATGCTTTCCCTTGCTAATTGCCATATTGAAAAGGACACAGTTATGGTCCGAGAGCAGGTCACTGACAGCACAGTCTTTCACATTTGAATTTTTTTGAGTAATGACCAAATCCAGCGTGTTCCCATCTTTGTGTGTCGGAGAAGACACATGCTGTTCAAGACCATACATGTCAAGGATGCTATTAAACTGCCTCACTTTAGCGTCATCAGGTTTATTCACGTGGAAGTTAAAATCACCTGTTACAATGATTTCATTGTGATTTGCATGGTAATGAGCTAAGAATTGTGTGAATTCTGTGAAAAACTCTGATAACTTGTATTTATTCTTGTTTGAGGGTTCAGGCCGGTACACGACAAGAACTGTGATAGTTTTTTTATTACTAAGTTCTAAGACCTCAAGTTCATGAATATTGCCAGAAAGACTTCTGGGGCACATAAAATAGTCAATACGAGAACGGGCCATAAGATTATATGCAATGTAGGTTTTACCAGGATTCGCCTGAGGAAGAGTCCAGGTGTCAAATAATCCATGCCTGTCACCAAGCTCTGCGAGCCATTTAGAGTGCGCATTATTACGCCTGTAATCCACATTCAACAACAACAACAACAACAACAACAACAACATTCAGGTCACCCGCAAGGATGAAATACTTAGCATTCTCAGTTTTAATCAGTATGTCAATTTGATCACAAACTTCTTCGAAGTCACTGTTGACATTAACCATGCTATAATTATCATTTGGCATATATGCATTACACAGCAACATTTCAAAATTATCTACAGTCACCTTAATTGCACATATCCTTCTGTGGTGAGGCAAAGGCTTGATTTTGCTGATATGATGGGACAGTTTTTTGTTCCAAAGTATCGCAATGCCACCAGAGGGCCTACCATGCAGAATGTGGCCACAATCATCAACCCCACTGACAACATGGGCAAGGTAATCCGGGTGAATTTTGTCCAATTTATGGGCAGTTGACTGCAACGTGAATGTTTCTTGGAGTAGCAAGATATCTGGCCTCTGGTTATTTAGCATGTCTTGTATGAATTGCACTGTCAGCGGTGACAGGCCTGTGCTGTTATAAGATATTAATTTCAAATCCATGATGATGTTTCTGTGGTTAGTACCTGGGCTTTCTCTCAGGGTAGAAGTGCCCCACCTTGATGCCTTCATCCCTAATTTCCGGTGCCAATACCTTTTCCTTGTCTCCGGCTGCTACTGTGATCTTAAATGAATGTGTTCTCCAACCAGGTTTAGATAGAAGCAAAACCTCCCGTACTGTTATGCCTTCACTTTTGACAAAATTTTCAATATCAACTGCCTGACACGTTGGCGACACATTCCATATTTTCACATCAATGTCACTTGGCCCAGCTTTTATTCGGCCAGCTCCGGCATTCGTCCTTGATCCAACAATTACTGGACGCTGTCTGCGTTTACGTTGCTGGATCCATGGACCAGCCCTATCTTCTGCGTCTGTATTTGCAGTGGTTGGTTTTGGGGTTCTGGGCTCATCTCTCCTAACTTGCGGTGCTTGTTGTCTATTCTCAATAGAGCCATTTTGCTTTTTATTTGAATGTACAGATTACCTTCACAATATCCAACTTTCCAACGGAACAAAATTATAGCACTTCCAAAAGTGTCAATATTTCCATGGCTTCCAATACTTATTAATCTCAAAATAAAGTTTTACCCAAGTCAGATGGCATGTCTATTTGAATGTAACCTCTTGATTATTTTCATGAGGGTCTCAGTACACTAAGCCAAATTTCATAAACTTGGAAATTAGTTTCTGCAGCTGGAGTCTTAGTACAGACTGGTCGAAATCTTGAGTTTTCTAGTGTACTCCCTGCCCTCTTCCAATGTATTGTATTTTCACAGAGATCTTTCTCTAAGACTTTACAAAATAGCTGCCAACCACAGTTTTGAAGTTTATTTTGATACTTCTTTATTGGCATCTGGTTCAATGAACCGTTTTTTGCAATAGATATTTGATCAGATACTTCTCAAAATATGATGATATTTTTTAAAGAGAAATGATACTTATGCGGCCAAACTCCTTTTCCAAGACATGTGACTTTACTTTCTGAATGATTAGTGTCTCTTTTGAATGTATACATCTTTTATGGAAGGTGTACAACAAATATAATCTAATCTGGAGTATGGTTGAACATTTTTGATAACTTTAATTCGTTTGTTGACTACATAGCCCTGAATGATATACAAACAAGTGCCAGACTACCAATAAACACACTCAAGAAATTAGATACACTGCCGGAGGCAAAATCTTGAACATATAAAAAAAAAGGAGGTTATTCCTGAAACTAATTTTACTACAACATAGAATAGTAGTCGTAGATATCTTTGGAGCCCTGAAGACAGATGTCTCATTATTTGGTGCAGGTTACAGGGAACATATATTTATATATCAAGTTTGAATAGGTTATTGTGTGTGAGGCCATTTTGACCAAATCAAGTTTTTGCAGCAGAATCAGCAAATTGAGGTTGTAAGCAACAGCAAGACAATTAAATGTATTCCATGAGCTGACATTCAATTTGTGCAGGTTTCAGTTTCCATTTTTTGAAAAGATTGTAATTTTCATGGTTATTCTTTTCACCAAACTTGCCAGTTACTGTTGAAGTGGTGATGCTGGTAAGCTATATATATTATGCTGAGGCAGTGCAATGTAAATATGTCTCTCTTTCCATTAAAGTTGCTCTCAAAAGTAAGTACACCGCTGCAGGATTATCGCATTTGGCTCATTAATCAATATCAGGTCATGATTAGTATCTCAATTTTGCAATAAAATGTATCTATTTGAAGTCTTGCATAATATGTAATTAGGATTTCTTGAAATATCAAGGTCACTTTGACCTTTGACCTCAAATGAAAAAATAACCCATTGCAAAAGTAAGTACACCCTCACAATATTTTACCTTTTTATTGAATTATTCCCTCTGTTTTGGTCAATCTGCTTTTGCCCCGCAACCTTTAAGTGTTTGTTGTTCCGCCTGGTTGATTTTGGCACCTTCCTTTTCATTTCGATCCTCGTTAACAGTACTTAACAATTGATAATCCTTAAATATGCCTAATCAAGTCATTACGGTGTTAGTGATGGGTCAGTCACTATGCCAAGAACTTAGGAACTGTCTATAAGGCTCAGAAATATTGTTAATTACACCTACAATTACAGATTTGGATATATAAGAACATTTCTGAACAGCTTGGGGTTCACATATCTCCTCTAAGGAATTTTTATTCAAATTTAATGAGAAAAAAAAAACATAATCATCAAGTGGGATGGGAATACCAACAAAGATAGCTTGCAGAACATTCAAGAAGTTACTACAAGAAGCCACCAAAAACCCAAGGGTTACATTCACCAAATTACAAGAGCTACTGGCATCATCTGGAACACATGTCCACACGTCAACTATATGGATGCATTTGAATGAAGAAGGTGTTACTGCCAGATGTAGCCAGAACGCCCAGAAACAAGCCCATACTGATGAAAAAACACAAGGATGCAGGCCTACACTTTGCCCAGAAGCATTTTGATAAACCAGAAGACTTTTTGGCTGATATTCTTTGGACAGATGAACCTAGAATGGAACTCTAAGGTCACATGAACAACCGTTGCATTTGCTGCAATGTCGACACGGCTTTCCAAAAGAAGAACCTGGAACCAATACTGAAGCATGAAGGTGGGAATATCATGCAGAGTGGGTTTTATTGCCACATTGGAAACTGGAAACTGGTTAATACAGAGGGAATCATGAATTCAAGGCCTTAGGAAATCCTAGGAGATAATGTTGTCCAATTGGTGAAGTATAGCTTCGTTAAGAGTGCTCCTGGTGTTCCAGCAGGACAGCAATCCAAAACACAACAGTGTGTCAACTAAATATAAATAAATTGAAATAAATACAAGCTTTTGGAATGACCCAGCCGTATCCCAGATGTGAATCCCATGGAAATGTTGTGGTTTGACCTCAAAAAGTGGGCAAATGCAGGGAATTCCTCAATTATTCAGTGGTGACACAGTTTTATATGAAGGCATGGTAAAAAATTGCAGTGCAAAGATGTAAGAACCTTATTCACGGATACAGGATGCATCTTCAAGCTTTTTTATCCACTCGCTTACGAAACATAAGGTAGTGACTGTCCGAAATTAGAAGGGTGTACTTACTTTTGCAATGACCATTTTTTCCATACTTAACTGTATTAATTTAATGGGAGACTGAATTTGTGAATTAGCAATATAATCGTATGCACATGTATTAGGTTGATGCTATTTTATTGTTAGTTTGTGAATATGTAATAATTTTTACCCTTGAGGGACAAAAGTTTGAAAAATTGCATGGGGTGTACTTACTTTCGAGAGCAACTGTATATGTATTACCAACCAGACCCATTCTAACTTCGAACAATTCACACATAATTGAAAATCTTTGTAAAGTGCAATATCTATTGTTGTTCTTCCAAAGAGCATAAATATATAATTAAACTAACCTGGACAGACAATTAGTTTGGAATCAATGATACAAATTATAATTATCCTCCATTGCATGATTGAAATGTAATGATTATAATTTGATTTGCTACTAGACCTGCAGGAATGTCATTCTAGAGCAATTTGGAGGACAATGAAATTCATGAATGTGAAATGCAAATTGTTTGTGCCAACATTTTGAAATTCACAATGAGGTTCCTCAGCGAATAACTCCTGAAACTTTAAAAAATGATCACTGGGTATTTTCACACATCATGTTTTTGGCAATGTGTGTTTTCTAGAAAGTATGTACAGTAAAATAAAGAGCTCATCGACTTTCCTGCTCTGAATTTCCATTACTATTCAATTTCTTTTGTGTGGGTTTTCTATTTTCTATGCCTCATATCCTATAATCATTTTTCTGTTTAAGATGTTTTCCACTTTTACATACAATTTCATTTTTGTAGCCTCTCTGACTTGCTTCTTCAAGCAGGTATACATTCAGTTCATCCTCCTTTGATAATATTTTGGCAACAAAAGTAAAACATGTCTTGTCACACTGATGTCTTTGAATCCTTATAATTCATGTCTGCGGGTCCTCACATCCTGTTTTTGCCAGAATGTAATATCAAAAGTTATTCAATGTGTGACATTGCTTTGTTTAAACAGGTGCAAAAAAAAGAGTTCTTGGAAGATTAAGCAAAGTTATCGGTCTAAGGGATGATGTTATTTGATAAGTTGCTCATGAAGTTACAGTATACCGGTAGGCACTTTAAAAAGGAAAGATATGTGATCTCCCAAGCAAGAGAGAGCGGTATCTGAATATATAGGCTGATAATACTATTATAGGTCTTTATCTGTTTAGTCATCTGTCGGTCAACATTTTCAGCAAGGATGCAGATGGTGTAGGCTCTGTGCCGTGTGGAGTAAATGCTTATGAACAGAAATTGAAGTGAAATTACCATTTAACCACTTTTTGAAAACGCTTGACATTCACAACTGAGTTGTTTGCACAGTTTACTGAAATTGGAAGCCACAGTGCTCTGCTTGAAATACCTTCAAACTATAATCCAACACATGCATTTTACACTTTTGATAGTTGTGTTAAAATAGTTGCCTCACTTATGCATCTTTACAGGCGATTTCATTAGTACGAGATTCGCAAGGATTTTGGCTACTAAATACATAGCATTTTTAGTTAATCTGATTGGTTCAGAAAAAGCAGAACGTCACACATCTAATATATCAAACGTATAAAGTACCTGTTTAGCATTGATTTCTCACTGTCAAGTGTGAATGACCAGAATCGCATGGAAATGAAATCACCTGTAAAGCATGCTTGAAGATACCAGTCAATTATCTGTAATGTGAGGACAATGACCTGCTAATATGTGACTACTTTGCACATGTTACATATAACATAATAAAGCCAGTTCTGTTGTGATGAAATTTCTGTCATATGTGGTTCATGAAACTATTTCTGCTGCGTTTAAGCTCAAGAGGTGAGATGATAGTTCACTTAGATTGACAGGATTTGATTTCAAGATGTTTACGTCCTACATGTGACAATATTCTGCTAACCTTTCTGATACAATTTACAGTTGGTTTGCTTGCATATAAGTATGCTACTGTTGCTTTTATTGTATTAGCAATGCCCATACAGTTAAGTCGTGCATTCTCCAATGCTCATCCTAAGACAGAAGTAAAGATGTTTGACAGTTAGCTTTACCATGTTGTCTGAACACCATTTATCAGATGGATTGGCCAATTCTCGACACACTAGACTTTTTAATTATGGTAACTGTTCAAACAGTTGTAAGCTGAATTTTGATATAACATTATGTGCTTTCAATATTAGTCACAAAAACACAAAAACATATAAGAACAAGTGATTGGCTTAATTTACTTGAGGTATTAAGAAGTATTCTAGTGAAAGCTTTCATGATTATTATGAGACTACCCCTAAGCAAGCAAATGATGTTTCGAGGAGGATGCCAGTACTTACCATCACAAATGAAAGGAAAAATAGGGCTGCATGAATCTTCTAATCAGCAAGTTGACGGACAAATACTTATAAATATTCAGTCACATTGTATAGATTAGGCTGCATTATAGTCATGATAAATGGTATGCCCTTCTCTTGTAGCATCTGGAAAGCCTGACATTAGATAAATTTCCTTGGCAGTACATATGGCAAGCATATGCTCCATAGCTCTTGCCAGAACATTATTGAGTACAACCATAAAGTGAAAGGATCGAGAGCACGTACGTGTGATTACTGTTTCCCGTCAGCCAGCATCATAATCACTTCAAATTTCATTTTATCTTCTAAAAGAGTCTTTGAAGTCAAAATATATGGCTTCAAACACCTCAGGGTAGCCTAATGAAAATGTGTGTCATTAAACAAACGACCATCAAGGAATTTCTTGAGACTAAAGCAAAGATCTTGTGCAGTGCTTGACTTGGCAGCATCATTATGTATAATTATGTTGTCAAAATACCCTATACTCTTGATGTTTCAATTTTATAGAGTGATGTTGGGCATATTTCCGAAGAGGCATAACTAAAATTAGCCAAAATTCTGAAGTAACTTTGATGCATACCATAAAATGTTGTAATTGTAGACAGAAAACATCAAAGCAGTCATCATTGTTGCTGCTGTATGTCACATACAAGTCACATAGAATACAAAAACTGAAGCCACAAAGTTCATGGCTTTTCTGAAGGAGAAAATGACAATGTTTATTGTGGCGCGCCAGGTGACGTCATATGGCAGCAAGTGCCCGGGAAAGTTGACGTCACCAGCAGAGCTGCACTCAAGAATAATTTCAGAGCGCGCGTTACATGCATTAAATACATTTACAATACAGTGCACTCTGCCCTTACAATACATAAAATGTTAAATCTAGAAGTTCCGCGGGCTAAGAAATAAACTACGGGACTTTGCTAAGATCGCAATATTGGCGATGTGCATTTAGGCTTCATTGAGGCTTTATTGCTGGTCCGAATCAAAGATTGTGGTTCTGTTCTAGCCACACTTTAGATGACTTGTACTAACTTGTGATTATAAATATATGCTTTTATTTGTGCTAGTTATCACAACTACAGTCTAAACTATATCATCATTTATATTTAGACATCATACCTATTGATAAATAAACTATAACCCAGTTTAAATAACTCTCATGCGGGAGTCAGTCACATTGCTGCTTGCACCACAAGTGGCTCCACCTATAATCACAGATCGACCAGAGCCAGCAAGGCAATTTTAACTTTCAGCAAAAAAAAGAAGTTTAACTTAGAAAAAGAAGATAAGTAAAACACAAAAGTTTAACATGATTTAAACTTTGGCCCACTATTAGCTCCGGTAGATCAATCAATAAACGGACACAGCACATTTTAAAAACCTAAAAGCCTAAAACTGCTTCTGATAAGTGACAACTTCTAAAGGTGAGAGTGGTCAACTAATATTAGGCCTAGAAAGGTTTATTGTGGGCCTATCTTTAAGCCATATATAGCTATTTTATACAATAAAGGACTATGAAAAAAATAGTTTTTGCCACACTTTCATGCATGCTGTTGTTGTGTAGTTCACAGGACACATAACATTATGCAACTTAAATTCTCAAATGTGTCTGAAATTGGCCTCTGAATGTTCCCCTGAAATTTTTGGGTGCACTGGAAAATCTTGAATTAAGAAGGAAGCAAGCAAGAAAGGAAGGGAGAGAAAGTGAAAGATAGATAACTGCAAGGGATAGCTAGATCAATAGTAAAAATACATGCACGAATGCATCTTCAAACTTCCTTGTTCAAAATTATGTTTGTGTGTGGCAGCAAAGTGGCACTTGTATATGAAATACAACAATCTTTCGTTGCAAAATATATGTATCTGCAAGGACAATGTATGATAACAATGACTTAAATAATTAAGGCTTATCTGTGACAGCAAGGGCTTCGGAGTCGGGAGTTGGAGTCGTGGAGTGAGTCGTGGAGTCAGGTTTTTGGGGTGAAGTCGGGGAAATTTGACTTTCAGGTGGAGTCTGAGCCGGAGCAGAGAGGGAGTTGAAAATTAATCTGGCGTCTCCTTACTCCTCAAAAAAAAATTCTAAATATTACCAAAAGAAAATTTGGGATAACGTGAACTGTATGCAATTTTTTTTTCTGAAGTATTTACAGACAAAATGACATAATGACAGAATCCGGTGGCCGCCCTTAATGCCCCAAATGAATGCGTGTGTGGACCCCTGGTTTTTATCCAATCTTTGCTTTTTTAGGGACTGTTTTACAAAATGTTCAATGATTGAAGTTGCTGTTGAACACTGTTCATTGTGCACAAAGAATAAAGCATGAATTGCAGAAATAAAACCCACACACACATACACTTTATTGATTTATTTATTTGCCACTGCCAGATTAGGGACCGTTCAGAGTATACAACTGCACGGGCCTGAGTAGCTGAGAATTTTGTCGGAAGTTGTCGTAGTAATTGATACCCCCCCCTTTAGATTTCATTTGGATCTTCAGTATCACCCCTACAGATCTGACAATGCCAATTCAAGACATTCAAAACAATAGGCATACTGATATACATATATGCAGCAAGGACAGTGTGTCATGGAATTTCGTGAAAAAAAGGCATTGATGAAGTTGGCATGCATGCGCAATGTTTTATGATATTTTTCTTTTATTCAAATTTCATACACCACACCCTTTTATACATTCAAATTAGTAATCTCTCTGTATAACACATGCAAATAATCGGTATTTGGAAAAACTGATACCCCATTGTATCCAGTAGCCTAATTCTGAATAGTCCCTATAGTTTCTAAAGGGGTGCTAAATGAGGCAAATGTGTTTTAATTTACTAACGACTGTAGTATGCGACGTCTGCTTGGCAATCCCAATTCTTTCTTGTTTCGAAATAATGTAACATTGGTGTGAAATAAAATGAAACTTTATATTATAATAAACAAAGTTATCACAGATATTAACATCACCTAAAGATTTGCTCTCTTGGACTTTTATAACGGTGTTTAACTATCAGGTTTTCACTCTTTCGGATACATGCAAATTTGTTACTTTTGCACTTCATTGTGCTCCAGCTTTAAGGTGCCAATGTGTTATACCTTGTTGAAATACACTGAACAAAATGATTTAAGTGATATTTATGCAACTTATTTGTGTGTAAACTGAATGAAATCTTTTCAGACCACATTTTAAAAAGTTGCAAAAAAAGTTGAAAATCACCTGAATCAAGACCAAAAAATGGTAAATATTTTCCATTAGGAGCAACCGCGTTTCCATGGCAACCACAAACATTTTTTGGAAAAAATTAATAACATCACTTTTCTAAAAGTTTAGAATGTATGCAAAGTTTGATTGAGATCCTCTGACCCTATTTTCCTGACTTGGCTTTCATGCCTATTTATCTCTCGGCCTTTCTTAAACGCTTGCTCGGGAGGATTTCTGCCAGATAGACATGCCAACTTAAAATATCATGTATCTGACCAAAAATGTGACGTATTTCAAAAACTTTTATATTTTTATGAACTACAGTTATTACACTTTTGTTTACCACCCATCACTCATTTTTCATAATTTCACCCCTAAGGTCCCTTTTCACGTGGCTTGTCACATATATATATTTGTTCCCGGCAGTCCCCTGCCTCAAGGCAATTAACTGCAATTAAAGCAATTACAGCAAATTACAAGGAAAGAAGTCCTAGAAAATGGAAACTAACATAGAATTTAAAAGAAGCACAAACACAAATGGAAAATCTCCCTTGAAGCATAGTTTTATTTTGCATAGTTTTATCACTGCCTTCTTCTTGTGTTCTGACAAGCAGGCCAAGAAATATCATGGTATTCAGATATACCAGGAACTGAACAATTAAGATTCTATCTGTTATGTTGCCTGGTAATTTGGTTTCTGTGCGTATAATATTAAGAACAAGGCCATAAAGTCCCAATGATTAAAGAACAACTTGAAATCATGCAGAGGGTATCTCAATGCATCAAGATCTAAAACATGGGTGTGAGTAAGTGGGGATCTCATTACATGAGCCAAGCTAAAACATACATTTTTCATGAGAATATAACATATTATATTTTTCTTTTCCATTAAAATCTACAGGCCTATGCAGGGTTTTCATGATGTCGTAGTATACAATCAGGTAAGGTGGGATAGAAATGAAGATAAACTTCTGCAGGTGCCAGATGGCCCTTCTTCCAATTCCTGAATAAAATCAATGTTTCCTTCTGGTGTCTGTGAAATACAGGGTCTTCGGGTGAAAATATCAGGGAGAACAGTCCAAGCTGTGTCAACAGATAAGCTTCACAAAATACAACTTTCCTACGGAACAAAATTATAGCACTCCAAAAGGGTCAATATTTCCATGACTTCAAGTTCTTTTTCACCTCAAAACAAAGTGTTAACCAAGTCAGAAGGCATGTCTATTTGAATAGAACCTCTTGATTGTTTTCATTATGGTCTCAGTACATTAAACCAAAATTCACAAACTTGGAAATTAGTTTCTGCAGCTTGAGTCTAAGTCAGTACGGAGTTTTCTAATGTACAGGGTGGTCAAAAAAAAACTTTACAGTTGATATTTCATTTTCCAGGCTCCCATGATTGAGTCAGTGCCAGGGTACTTACTTTGTATACAAGCGTATACTAGATCTTTGGAAAATTGGTTGCTGATTAAAATAGGTAATTACTTTTTTGATAGTAGACAAAATGGAAGCCAGGATTGCTCCTGCATTTTCACTACTCTTGGTTGATCATGACCCATCAGCAATTTGGAAGCAACTGAGCTTCACAAGACAAATAAATATGACCTAAAATAAAAATCAAAATACAGAGGCACAATTCAGCGCAAGCCAGAAGGTGCTAGACCAAGTTCAGCCTCCACTATGGCCATTATAAGATTTAAAAACAAAGCCGTCTGAAGGTTGACGATCAGGGTGTTAAAAATCTCAGGAAAAGTACATATTAACATCTTAAAAGAGCATCTGAAGCACTGGATAGATAAGACATACAATGCTACAGATAATTTGAGCTTCAAACAAGATGGGGCATCAGTCATGGCTTGTAGCACAGGAACGTGTACACTCACTTTCGGTTTGCTTCTAGAGCTTATATGTTTTTGAATATTTATTCTTAATTGTTGCAACTTGCACAAGGTGATAGCTTGTTTTTCAACGGACAATTTGATATATAGTTCGTAAAGGGTCCCATTGTTTTGTGGATCCCACAAGGCAATTTTAGAGTAAAAAAACAGGGAAATTTAGCATTTTATAGGGACACGCCGCTGAAAGGGGGTCACAGAAGTGAGAGGAAAATAATTCTAAGCTGTACCAGCTACTTGGAAACACTCACAATACAACAGAAATGCATGGCAGTCCATGAGGAAAAGCAATAATGAAGCAGCTGCATATATTTGTTGCCAACATTTCTTACTGTTTATTCTTTCATTGATTACATCAAGGAAACATTTTTTAAATCACCTGTGATATGTATGTTACCAGATCAAAATAGGTTGTATGTCACGAAGTTTGCATGTTGTTTTAAGATAGCCATGTTGTGTACAGCAGAATTATATCACAAGTACACCTATCCACTCAGGAGATCACTCCATCACCATAGCCTTTCTTGACTGCCGCCAAATGTGAGAGAGTACGGTAATTTAATTTATGGCTGCGAACAACACCCATAATGCTGCTTCATGAAAGTTTTTTCAATACAACTTAATCATATATTTTATGATTAAAATGTTTGTGCAACATGGTCAACCTACAGCATCAGGACTTCCAACGGTGGACCATAATGCGGTGTGAGAGTGTACGGTACATTCTTGTATGTCACAAAACTCGCTACAGCAGAGACATACCAATGGTTCAAGGCAGCTGTTTATGGTATGTTAGTAGTTGTACTACCTGGGCATATTTTGAGCCTATGTACTTAACTGGTTCTTTGAATGTATTTAATAAAACGTCCAATAATGATACACAAAAAAATACGTCACGTTTTTTGTACGTCCCGCTCTCTTTCTTTTTCTAATTGACGGAAACAGTTTTGAATCATGTCAAGAGGTAGTGTAAACTGTTGTCTGGAACATGCAATAGGGTTTTACTTTGAAAAGTTCAAGCGTTAGCTAGAGTTTTCAAAAAGCTCTTTCAATGTTTCTGTCAAAATACGTCACGTTTTTCGTACGTCCCATTTTCGGGCATCACATATGTGACCTGCTCCACCAAAATGGGTTCAAAGTCGGCCTCCTGTCATATTTAGGTATGAAAATAACTTTATTCTACTGGAATTGAGCTTTAAAATGATGTTTAGTATGCTTTGATATTTCCATCCAATCCAAAGATATGGCACCTCAAACATCGGTGATACGAAACATCAAACTTTGAGAAAAAGGCATTTGAAATTCCCGCCGCTGCAATTAAACAACTAAGAAAATCAAGAGGGACACTCAGTTTAGATAATTTAAAATCAATTTTTGGTTAAATGGTCTTAAATATTCAAAGAAAATAACTTTTGCTTCAACGTGGTTCCAACAGCCAAAAATCATCAAAATGTGACCTTTTGACACATTTTGCTAATTTCTGAGAAATATATAATGCCTACTTTGAACTCATTTTGGTGGAGCAGGTCACATATTTGGCCAAATATGGAAACCTACTTTGGAGAGTTACTAATTTTGGGGAAGTAGACATAGTCACAAGGCCAAGCACTGGTAATGAAAGCATTTTTGTATTGCAGGCCTGAAGTAAAGCCCATGTCATGAGTGGGTCGAATAGCAGAAAATGCCCCATGTTATTGTGCTTCACAATGGGAGTAGATACGTATCTCATCACATAGGAGTTACATTGTTGACACCCCTGCATCATTTAGGCCCACGGTAGAAAAGTCATCAGTCCAAAAGGACCTCCAAATAAATGAATTATCTCTAGAAAGGTTGTTCTTTGCTATACAAGTTGTTTTGTATTGAAAAATAAGTAATTGTTACAATGAGCGTTACCCAAAAAATTATTCATAAGTGTAAAGTTTTTTTTTGACCACCCTGTACTCCCTACCCTCTTCTAATGTAATGTATTTACACAGAGAACTATCTAATGGTTGAACATTTTTGATAACTATAATATGTTTGGAGACTTCATTAGCCCTGAATGATATACAAACAAGTGCCAGACTACAAATAAACACATTCAAGAAATAAGATACACTCTTGAACAAATAAGAAAGGAGGTTATTCCTGAAACTAATTTTACTAAACCATGGATATCCCTGGAGCCCTGGAGGCAGATGTCTCGTCATTTGGTGCAGGATGCAGTGAACATACCTTATTATCAAGTTTGAAGTAGTTTATTGTGTTGCCATTTAGACCGAAACAACCAGAAGGTTTTGCAACAGAATAACAAAATTGAGGTGGTAGACAACAGCAAGACAATGTATTCCATTTTAGCTGACATACAGTTTGTGCAGGTTTCAGTGATTGCCATGTTTGAAAAAGATAGTAATTTTGATGGTTATTCCTTTTACGAAACTTTCCAGTAACTGTTGAAGTGGTGATGTTAGTCAGCTGTTTGAGAATTAACTTCTACGTCAACTGGGAATTTAGGCCCTATATTCAGCCAGCAAGTAACTTTGGTCACTGGAGTGAAAAAAATTGTCAGTAAACAACATAACTTAATGGTTTGCTCCAGGGGAAGAGAAAAGAGCTCTGTAAACTAATTGATTAAATATTATGCTGAGGCAGTGCAATGTAAATGATGTCTATCTTTCCATTATGTGTATTACCAACCAGATCTCGAGCCATTCTAGCTTCGAACAATTCATACATAATTGAAGTTTAACATTTCTTGTTGTTCTTCCAAAGATCATAAAAATCAAATTGCAGTGGCCTAGATGGATTATTAGTTTGGAATCAATGACACAAATTATGATTATCCCATGTCTAGGCACATTTTCTCCCTGATACTGTGTTTTTTACTGGGCCAATACAGCAGGGAAAAAGTCAGTATCGGGGAGAAAAACCAGTATATGGTCAGCTGACCAGTATTTGCCAGGGAGTATACTGACTTTAGATTCATTAACCAATCACAGTGCAGCAATGTGACACACCCACTTTCAGCTCAGCCAGACAAGCCAGAGTTCATGCATGACTGCACAGAAGAAAAAAATCAATAATCCACCACTTCACCACTCCACCACTGTGCACAGAGTTTTCCCGTGTTTTCATTGTTGGGATTAGACTTCTTGGAGTGTGGTAACATTGTGTTATTTAATGAAAGCATTTCGAGTCACCAATTTGAATAAAAATGTATAGATAGAGTTAATGTAAAAATGAAACAAGGGCTCACTTACAGTATTATTTTCAAAAGTTATAATTCTGAAAACACACAGTTCTGTTGTTTGGAAGTGTATAATATACTTTAATTTATCAATTTATGATATCTTATTGAAAGTTGAATTTTACATAGAATCTGTAATAAATATTAGGATGGTTTTTAAAATACAATTTTAATGTCATGGTAAAAATAGTGGGGAGTTCAACAACAAGTTATTTTTCATAATACTCAATCATAAGACTATTACAAGCTTTACATAATTCAATCAGCAATCAACTTCTCAACCTATCACACAGCCAATCCTATTTTTGAATATTAATGCTAACAGTATAGCTGGACAGCTAGACAGATAGATAGATAGATAGATAGATAGATAGATAGACAGAAAGATAGATAGATTAGATAGACAGATTAAGATAGATAGTTAGGTAGATAGATAGATAGATAGATAGATAGATAGATAGATAGATAGATAGATAGATAGATAGATAGATAGATAGATATATAGATAGATAGATAGATAGATAGATAGATAGATAGATAGATGATTGGTTGATTTATCAACATATATTATATATAGGCTATGGAGTTGCTATATATAATGTGTGTTAGTCACAGGCTGGTTCAAGGTATTTTGTAAGACAGATGGATGACTGTTTATCTTGCAATGGTACTATATTACTAATTTCAATTAAATAGAAAAATGTGCCTAGACATGGGATAAAAAGGTCATACCATGGGTAGGTGCAGTACATCCCAGTATACTCCCCTCGACCCCAGTATATTCTGGGGTCTTGGGGAGTATACTAGGGATGTACTGCACCTACCCATGATATAACCTCATATTATACTAAAATTACATGATTGAAATCTAAAACTAATTATAACTTGATTGCTATAATTAGACAGGAATGTCATTCAATGAATTACTCCTGACACTTTAAAAGTGATTCCTGTTATAACTGAAAGTATCACAATCAAGAGATTCAAAGTTAGGAGCATAATTACTTTAAATGTAATGGTTGTGGACCAATTTTTCTTTTAAAGGTGTTTTCCACTTTTGTCGAGTCTCTGACATGCTTCCTCACGCAGGTGTATATCCAATTCATCCACCATTGATAATATTTTGGCGACAAAAGTAAAACATGTTTTGCCACACTGATGTCTTCATATGAAACTTTATCATTCATGTCTGCAGCGGGCCCTCACATACTGTTTTTGCCAGAATGTAATATCAAAATTTATTCTATATGTGAAATTGCTTTGTTTAAACAGGTGAAAAAAAGAGTTCTTGGAAGATTAAGCAAAGTTATTGGTCAGAGGGATGATGTTATTTGATAAGTTGTTTATGAAATTACAGTATAGACACTTTAAAAAGGAAAGATATGTTATCTGCCAAGCAAGAGAGAGCAGTATCTGAATTAGAGCCCTGCGCGGGATATTTCCTCCTCCGCGGGACGCGGGATACTGCAAACAAAATTCATGCAGATGGATTGGCTGATTATCAATAATTTGAGAATTTTTAGTAACGGTAAGTGGTCAAACAGTCTAAAGATGGATTTTGATATTATGTGCCTGCGATATTAGTGAAAAAAAAAACAACACAAAAACATAAAAACAAGTGACTGGCTTACGTTACTTGAGGTATTAACAAGCAATTCTAGTAGAAGCAGATGATGTTTCGAGGACGCCAGTATTTACCATCACAGACGAAAAGGACATGTAGACCTACATGAATATTCTAATCAGCAATTTGACGGACAAATACTTATTCAATCACATCTGTCTCTGTTCGGGACTGTCAAGTGGCAGCAGAATGCTGACAGTCCCTCGAAAATCGAATTGGGTCAACAATAATTTGATCTGTTTTGGACAGATCACCAGATCAGGTCACACAACTGCTGTCCATATTACTATGCCAAACTACTTTCACAAAGCATGGTTGCTGGCAAATATCCAGTCCACTGCTTTGAATGAAAATGTTTGGAAATCATGAGACAAAAAGAAAGTTTTGAAACTTTAGCATACACTTTGCCTGTGAAAGGGATGACTTTACTCATCAGAATTTTGATGGTATTCAATCTACTTATGCCATTTAATGCATGTTAAATTGTGGTCAGAAAAGGGTCCAAAAAGAATGCATTCTCACTTATTCATGTGTCCATACAAAGCCAATGTTTTTGCTTTGTGGTATCAAAAATGCTCAATTGTATTTATTCTGTTACTTTTTGCAGATTTATTAACTGGGACAACTATATAATTCACAATTTGATAAAAGCTGTGTCACACTCAGTAAAATGTCTTGTCCAAGCCACAATTGGCCCCCTCTATACTGGCAATATATGTGAGCTACAATGTATACATCCTCCATGATAAAAAATAGTTCCAACTTATTTTGGTATGTACAAGCTGTCTGCTTAAAATTGAAGCCAACCAAAGTCAGATTAGACACTTGCAGAGTTTTTGGAAATAAACTAGACCATCACTAAATGATGAAACAGTCCTGGTTTCTTCCACACTGTCCTGGTTTCTTCCAGAGATAGAAATTCTGTTGACCGCTCACAGGAGCTTGCGAATTTTGCACCCTAGGTGGCAGCAAATAGCGGTCAACTTGTAGACAGCAATCACATTGTATAGATTAGACTGCATTATAGTCATGATAATAGGCATGACTTTCTCTTGTAGCATCTGAAAAACCATGACTTTAGATAAATTTCCTTGGCAATTCATATGGCTGCATAGATAATGCCGGAGCATTATTTGGTACAACAATAAAGTGAAAGGAGAGCACAGACATGTGATTACTGTTTCCCACAAGCCGGCATCATTATCACTTCAAATTTCATTTATCCTCTAAAAGAGTCTTTGAAGTCAAAATATATATGGCTTCAAACACCCCAGGGTAGCCTAATGAAAATGTGTGTCATTAGACAAACAACCATAAAGGAATTTCATGACATTATTGCAAACATCTTGTGCTTCATTTGGCAGCATCATTATGTACATGTCCAGTCAAAATACCCTATACTCATGATGTGTCAATTTAATAGTGTGATTTTAGGCCTATTTTCGAAGAGGCAAAAGTAAAATTCTGAAAGAAACTTTGCTGCATGCTATGAATGTTGTAATTGGAGACAAAAAATATCAAGGAGTCATCACTGTTGCTGCTCTATGTCACATATAAGTCACATAGAATACAAAAACAGATCGAGACGCAATTTTGTTAATTTCACGCAAACCGCAAAGTTCATTCCTTTTCAGCAGGACAAAATGACAATGTTAATATTTATATATATGTGTGTTCCCAGTAGTCCCCTGCCTCAAGGCAATAAACTGCAATGAAGCAATAACAGCAAGTTACAAGCAAAAAAGAAGCCCTAGAAAACAGAAACTATTAAATACAGACTTTAAAAGAAGCTCAAATGGATCATTGCCCTTGAAGCATGGTTTCATCTTACACAAACACTCAAACAGAATTGAACAAGGTCCTTGAAAATTGCTTCAAATCAGCTTTGCCCCTGAGTATGCTGAATTTAAGACAAATTTCCTTTTTTTTTGTTTCACCTGAAACTCGTCAGTTATTTATCTGGCTTTGTAAATTGTTGTGTTTTATTCAATTGCTCTGATTTCTGTTGTTGCCTTTGTGGTTCTGATAAGCAGGCCAAGAAAATATTATGGTATTGAGATACCAGGAATTGAGTAGACTTGAACAAGTAAGATTCTATCTGTTATGTTGCCTGATAATTATAATTTGGTTTCTGCAGGTATCATCTTTGAAAACAAGGCCAAGAAGTCCCAATGATTATTATTAAGGCATAACTTGACATCATGTATGGTGGGGTGTCTCAAGGCAAGATCTGAAACATGAGTGTTAGTAAGTGAGGATCTCATTACATGAGCAGAGTTTAAAAAAAACCTTCTTTTTTTTTCTTTCATGAGAATATTTATTTTTCTCTTCCATTAGAATCTACAAGCCTAAGGGGGGCGGGCGGTTCATGATGTCATAGTTTGCGATCACGTGAGGTTTAATAGAAATGAAGGTTAACTTCTGCAGATGCCAGAGGGCCTTCTCCCAATTCCTTAACAAAATCAACGTTTCCTTCAGGTCTCTACAAATTAAAGGTCTT
Source organism: Platynereis dumerilii (assembly GCA_026936325.1). Classification (NCBI taxonomy): domain Eukaryota; kingdom Metazoa; phylum Annelida; class Polychaeta; order Phyllodocida; family Nereididae; genus Platynereis; species Platynereis dumerilii. Next base: position 10,730,189 of record JAPTHN010000001.1, read on the forward strand.
TGGGTGAAAATATCAGGAAAACACAGTCCCAACCTTCCAACCAAACAAAATTACAGCACTTCCAAAAGTGTCAATATTTCCATGACTTCTAATTCTTTTTCACCTCAAAATAAAGTGCTACCCAAGTCAGAAGGCATGTCTATTTGAATGGAACCTCCTAATTGTTGTCATGATGCATGGACTAAGTACATCATTCCAAAATTCACAAACTTGGAAATTAGCTTCCTCAGCTTGAGTCAAATTCAGCATGGTCTGGTCTCATGAGTTTTCTAGAGAACTCCCTGCCTTCTTCCAATATAGTGTATTTTTACTGAAAACTTTCTAAAATTTGAAGTAATAGCACCCAACCAAAGTTTCGAAATTTCATTTTGATATTGTTTACTGAAGAGTTGTTGCCCTTTTAAGAGATAAAATGTATGCATTAGACATTTTTTCTAAATATGACACTTTAGGGAAATTATACTTATGTGGCCATAGAGTAGGTCGGGGCATGCGGCCCCCCTTAACTTCGAGGTGCGATTTGACCTACTTTTTATGAGTGATTATTTGAATGCTTATGCTGTCAGGAAGGGATCACTTGACTCTACTAATACCTAGTGAAACAAATGTCTAGCAATTTTAATAAAGGAGTTACAGCCATTGTTGTAAAAAAATTAGAATGGCCTTCTTACCCCACCCATCGGGCAAGAAGCCCCCCTATTATAATCCTATGGCAATTTTTTTTACGAGCGAATTCAGCCTAAAAGTTATTTGTTAGTGTTCCTCTATCATTTCTAATAGTCCAGGAGCTTATGGGGATAATTGTGCATATTTGTCTACAAGCATGAAATTTGGCACAAATGTTGCTGAGGGTATATAGATTCAAATTTTTGAGGGCGCCGGAGCGGGCGCTCGTCTTGGTTGCCATAGCAACAAATTCAAAATGGCCGCCGCTCGATATCTAATTTTGAGCATAACTCAATAACAAAAGGTCATAGGATTGCAAATGATAGCTCTAAATATATGTTTTTGATGCCAGGGATTCTGATTCTGCCATTATTTTTCATGTCAAACACATACTTTGGTCTATAGAGCCAAAATTGCCTGTATATTGGGGTATAGAGCTCATTTTATCGAAATTCACCACAAATCTTCAGCTTAAACTGTTGCAAATTGTTCCTAGTAGCAATTCATCAAGTTTTGACAACAAATATAAACACCAGGGCCCTTTATGTAATAGAAATACATCAACATATCATCTGTACGGTGATACCAAAGTAACCAAACAAATGTTGCAGAAATGGGTATTGTCAATGCAGCTGCCTTACGCACACCTACAGGTTCTTTTGTGCATGCAGTCCTCTCCACGAAATCTTTCAAATCCATAGCCCTACGTGTTGCATGCCGATAATTTATATGGTATACCAAAAGAAACCTGTTGCTGTTTCAAGTATTGGCCAGTATTACATCTATTATGTACTTACCCTCTCCTGTTTTCCATCCCCTTCCATTGAAATCTTGGATTTCCTAAAGATACAATGGCGATTGATTTGAAGAAAGACTTGTTTGCAGTTACAACCTTTATCTGTGCTCAAGCATAAATGATTCTTGGGTGTATATCTGAGGCAGTCTGAGATCAGACTGCCTCGTCCCAAATGCACCACATCATAACACAAACTTGGAATGCTCCTAACAGATGGAAGTCCAATGGGCAGAAGAAAAAGAAAACTATTGTACAAGCGTAGTGAGCAGTCTGATACATAGCGAGCAGTCGGATACATTTCAGCATGAAGCAGTCCTACGAGGGGGGAGGGGAAAATAGAAAGCCAAATGAATAAGTGAAATAATGTGACTTTGCCAAGTTGACTGTTAGTAACTGACGTGTTCAGTTTCAAAGGGTGAGATTGGGGACTATTTTCATCAGTGTAATAATTGAATGGTTGAAAGACAAGCAGACTATGTTCATTGCATCTTAATGCTTAATTGTAAACAGGTGTGACAAATTAGTGACCCTTTCCTTTATTTTCCTTTATTTTAATTTTTATTCTTAAATGCTTTTTACATGTCATTAATTTTGTAATTTGTATGGTGTATCACTCTCTGATTTAATGGTTCATGGACAATTGCATAGTATTCTTCCTCTTCTACATTGGTCTATTTGCTTACCCAAAACAGACCGACGGTGGAGGTTTGTTATTCAGAGGAAGGGACTGACAGGTACAGTCTGTATTCAAGGGATACTACCAAGAGATTTTCGTTTCTATTCTACTTTTGAACAGACTCATGTTTCATTGACTTTTGCCAACCCACATCCCACAAATCTTGAAATTATTTGCATGCAATGTCAAGACAACATTCACTTGTGCATTAGTTTTCAAAAGGACCAAGGTATCAGTAATTCTCATACATGTAAGGTGACCAAGAATGCTGCTATTACCAAAGGAAAAGGAAATTCTCACACTGTAGATAAGCATGGAAGAAGGACAATACTAGACAGATATGGTAAGTGCAGCCCTCTGACCCCCATTCTGGGCTCACGTGGGTTGATTGATCAGATGCGAGAGAGAGTGGGATTCCTCAACATGTTACACATTTACCCCAACAATGCCATTCCTCTGGCCAGGCTCAGTTCGGCACTAGTTTGATATGTACCAGTTTTAGTACAAAATTTACTAACTCAAATTTAAGTCAGGCCAAGTTCAAATGCAAATCCAACAGCATTTACCACCATTCGACTGTTTAACATTGCACACAATGGCTACTGTGTGACTTTCTGCATGTAGATAAAAAGGAGTAGCCTCAATGTTCATTATTGAGCTGGAACATGCAATTTTAGTGTATCCTTGGCAAGACATTGGTGGTCCATTTCACGTGACTGGAATACTTTAGAAAGGACAATCATCAATTTACAGAAAAAACACTTAATGCCTTTCACCAATCAGTCCTGAGGTTGTTTGGATGCTGTTCACTGTAGTTCTTACCCAGGACAACTCCCCTTATGACAGCTTTAAGATGTTTGTTCGTCAATGTACTGGTAGGACTCTCCAAACCTACATTTTAGATGAACAAACACAGGCATGGTGGGCATAGCAGCCAATATTTCAGACAATAAACAAAAGGAGATACACATTTTCCTGATGAATATAGAAGTCAAAAGTTTTTCTTTCTACTAGGCAGCCCTAATTTCAAGATTGTCTTGTCAAAAAAAAATCTTCTTGGATCTTTCAACTCCCACCAGCTATCACTTTTAGGCGAAAAAGCCCTCTTCCCTTAACTAAGTTATCTTCTACAATCTACATGTAGCAAGTAATAAAACAGCTAGCCTACCACTTTACCAGTGTGTGAACTTCGGACTTTGAAACAGTGGTAGGCCTGCAACAGTCCCTGTGTTAAAGGACTGCTTCTTCTGCATGAGTCAGGCAGTCTCTCGTGTACTTGAATTCTCTTGGAACTGGCAGAAAAATAAGTGACATCCCAGCAAATTAAACTTGTGCCGAACTCGGCCAAGCTAAATGTTTGGTCACTTGGTATTGTACTTCATGCTTCATTTGGGTGAGACATGATTTTCCTTTGGTATTGCCTGTTGGAAAAACAGGATCCTTGGTCAGATTAGGATAATTGTCCTCAAGTTACTAATACCATGGTCTTTCTGAAGAATGATCCATCACAATTCTGTATTGTTTTGACATACCATATTAACAATTTAATGAGTTCCCTTTGATCGAAAGGTTTAGAGTGCTTGATGGTGCATTAGGGTGGCCCTTAAAAAAAAAGTTTGAAATTTATATGGGCCACCCCCTAAAATGATGCATATTATGGTAAAAACAGGCTGTGCAAAATCTCAGTCAAATCGGTTAACATTTAGAGGTGGCCCACGGGCCTTGAAATTCTTGCATTTCAGTCATGATTCCGTACGTTCGCCGATTCGCGGTATTGTATAACTAAGCCAATTCAAATCATACAACAATATAATTGGATTTTTTGAACAGGGCTGAATGAGAGCTTCATTTTGAATACCAACTTGGATGGTCTATGACAATTATGTATGAACGCCAAGATCCATACATCATAATGAGTTCTTTTCAAAATTGTTCGTGTTGATACATGACGTCTCTGAATCAATCTGGAGGCAATAATTCATTACCAGACCTTGTAAAATGGATTACCAATGATGGCAGCTGCTTTTTCTGATCACTGTTTCAGGAAAATAATGAAAAAAAACCCCTTATTGTCTGGGGTAGGAATAATTTTGTGAAAGCCGTGATGATTTTGAAAAATGTACATAAGCAGTCAATGTGTAAATTGTCAATGTGTTTGTTTTACAAATAAATCACAGCAAGATCTAATTTTTTTATCAAATTTTATGATTTTCCAACAGGACAGTTGGTGATTCTTGTCCCATGGGGCCAGGAAGGTTTCTTCTGTGTCAGATTTAACGTGGTTTCTTGTTGTATTTTTTTCACAAATTTGGCACTGATTTGAATCTGGTTGTTCATTACTCCTAACTGGCAAGTCCCTTGTCAAGTTGTACCATAAAAACAGCTAGACCTGTGAGTGACATGCAGGTTCTGTTCAGGTCCACCAAATACTTGCAAGATATTCTGACATGAAATTATTCACATATTACACAAAAAGGCAAATTCATTAACAATTGCATCATTGCAGGAAAAATTTCAACGAGTGACTTTGATATAATTCCCTAAGAATGCATCGGCAGAGTGTTGTTAGCTCTGTTGGGAGTGCTCTGGGCTTTCAAGCACTGGATTTGATCTAACATTGGCAATCAATTGTATCCATATTCAATTTTTTTACAGCAATTTCGACCATGCTCTTCATACTTATCCTGTCCTGGTGATTTGCCTACCAGCTACAAAAATTCGGGACATAAATCCCTAAGCATTATATTATGAAAGTGGTTTAATCTAATGTTAAAACTCTCTGTATCTGCCCTCTTGCACCCAATAACACACCGTTAATTATTTCCTGCCCAAAGAATAAATCATCCGATATTAAAGGAAAGTCAAGCGAACATGAGGTTTTCAGAAAATTTCAATTGAACATTCCAAATATAAAATCATCACAGACCATCCAAGTTGGTACTCAAAATGAAGCTCTAATTAAGACCAGTTCAACCATGCCATTTGCATTGTTGTATCATTTGAATTGGCTAAATAATACAGAACCGCGAGTTGACAAAAGAAGGGAATTATGCCAGAAACATAAAAACCTCAAGGCCGGTGGGCCACCTCTAAATATTAACCGATTTGCCTGAAAATTTTCATGCATCATTTTTTCCATAATTGGCATCATTTCAGAGGGTGGCCCACCAATATTTCAAACTTTTATTTTTTACTATGCTTTTAAGGGCCACCCTATGGTGCATGCTGCTTGTGACAATGTCTCTACTGCCATTGTGTCTAATATCAAAAAGTGCTTTTCAAAAGACTTTGGATATTCCAAATGGCACTATGAGGATATTTGAAAAGGTCAAATATCCCCAAAGATGCTATTTGGATATTTCATCAGACCTTATTTCATCAGATGATATTCCATCTTAAGCTTTGGCTGACTGTATGGAGCTTTGGCAGACCATATGGAGCTTTGGCAGCTGCCAATTATTCTACGGGTCCTATTTTTGGTTCCAAAATATCCAGCAGAGGGGGCTTCAACTTCAGAGGCCCTGGATACATGCTGCACTTCATTTACATTGAAGTGCCCTCTTGTGTTGTAGAAGAGATGGCAGTGCATGACAGCCCAAAGTTCTAACAAATAGTGTCAAAATAGTTTCTAACCATGAGGCACTATTTGGTCACTATTTGATGTAGAAGAGATGGCTGTCAAATATATTTTGACAAAGTTTCTAACATAGCACATTAGAACTTATGGAAAAGTTCAGTAGAAAATGTGGCTTGGTCGCACTTTTTGGATATTTTGTAGGGATATTGGCAAAGCATGGTGAGGGGAGTAGATATTGTGACAAAGACCTATTTTAGTGTCTGGCATGCAAAAAGCAGCCCGATTTGCAAATTGGGCATGTAGACCTTTCGGCTGTAACACATGCACAGGTTTCAAGAGCTTAGGTTCGAACCCCAACCCTTGAACTCAATTTATTCCAAGCCCATGAGATATTAGATGGAGTGTTCTATTCTGGGGCTACTCAATGACCCTGGACACCACTGGTTTTATAGCATGACTCCTAGTCTTCTCATCACTCATCATGCATACAGCAGTCACCAAAAGTGAAGGTGCTATGGCAGGGAACCTTGAGCAACGTTCTCTTGTCCCCTACCCATGGGTACTGCACTGTGGCTGCCCTGAGCAGTGCCATTGTTGGAAGGCTCTCAACGAAGTCCATATGCCACACGTGGATCATAATAAGAAACCTGACTGACAGCAGTCTAGTGTAGATGCAGTCGAACTAGCAAGGCTGCAGACTGAAGATATTCACATCGAATTGGCATCTTGGGCACTAGTGCAGTTGCTTTTCAGGTCGGCGCTCAGCAGAACTCCGCAGAACTGTGCTGGGCTGCCTCAAAGATTCATACATGCATACACGGACATGAAATACAGTGCCTCTACCTAAACGTTTTAGCCCGCTCCCTCCCGTCAAAATAGAACAGACTGCTGTAGCATGCAAGAAACCAAGTCAAATCAATTTCAAGACTTGTGAGATGTCACTGAGGTTAATCAAACAAGACAGTTTGTGCAATGTCACTGCACATATGAAACAAATATCTTGGTAGTGTGATAGTATCCCTCAGATATATACCCAAGCAACATCTACATGTATTGCTGAGCACAAATATAGGTTGTATTACCGTTGTAACTGAAAAAAAGTCTTTGTTTGAATCAATCGCCATTGTACCTTTAAAAAATTCAGGATTTCAAAGTATGGGGATGGCAAACAGAAGTGGATAAGTACATCATAGATTTCATACGGGCCAACACACAAATACAGCAAAAGGTTTCTTTTGGTATACAACACAACTTATTGGCTAGCATCATGTAGTGCTGTGATATTTGAATGATTTAGTGGGGGGAACTGCGTGCGCAAAAGAAAAGGAGTGCAGAGATGCAGCTGCATTAACAATACCCTTGTCTGCAACATTCATTTGGCTACTTTGGTATCTATGTACATATTATATATACATGTATATAATTGATAATTTGGTTCTTGTTAGAGTGAACTGTTATCAGGAAATTGAAAATATGTTGAAAGTTTCGATAAACTAGGCTCTATAACCCCAATATACAGGTAATTTTGGCTCTATAGACCAAAATATGTGTTTGACATTAAAAATAATGGCAGAATCAGGATCCCTGGCATCAAAAACATATATTTAGAGCTATTATTTGCAATCCTATGACCTTTTGTTGCTGAGTTATACTCAAAATTAGATATCGAGCGGCGGCCATTTTGAATTTGTTACTATGGCAACCAAGACGAGCGCCCGCTCCGGCGCCCTCAAAAATTTCAATCTATATACCCTCAGCAACATTTGTGCCAAATTTCATGCTTGTAGACAAACCTGCACAATCCACCCCTTATTTCCCCATAAGCTCCTGGACTATAAGGCATTCTATTCACTTTTTCTGAATTTCAGAATTTTTCTGTTCATACTTTTATTTTTTGATATTTTTTTAACTGTTTCAATTTTGGGCCAAATTTTTTATATTTTAATTAGCTATTCTATCAAGATTTAAGGTAAATTACACATTATTAAATGGTTCCTGAAGCAGCTTCGACCCCCCAGTGAAGGGGGCCTCATGCCCCATACCATGTGGGGCCTCTTGCCCCAAACCCACATATTTTAATTTGACCTCTATATTTTGAACTAAAATGCAAAAAACATGATCCAAATCATATTTATGTGATGGTCATAAAGTGAAGCAATGCAGATATCCATTATATTTTTTAATATTTCCAAAGTAATTTCTGACAACCCCTTTCAAAGAATTAGTCAAAGTTACAAAAACCATGCACATTTTTTTGTTTCTTTTATTTCTACTACGGTTTGGTGCTGTTTGCCCTGAAAATTTGTGACGTCACATAAAACGCCTCTAGCTTCAATCCTATCAATAGATAAACACACCAAAAATGTTTGGATATAACCCTGGGGGGGGGCCTCTCACCTAACCTGGGCTTCTTGCCCCGACCTACTCTATTCCTTTTCCAAGATTTATGATTTTACTTTCTGATAGGTTTGTGTCTGATTTACTTTCTAAAAGGTTAGTGTCTCATTTTGAATGTATACGTTGCTTATTGCATGGTGTGCAACAGAAATAACATTCTTGATAACCATAATTCTTTTGTAGACTTCATTAGATCTGAATGATACACATACAAGCTCCAGACTAAACACAGTAAAGTAATTAGATACACTGCTAGAGGCGTACTCTTGAAAATATAAGAAAGGAGGCTCATACAGTGTATACTTTTACTACAATGTAGATACCTTTAAGGCCCAGAAGGCAGATGTCTCGTCATTTGCTGCCGGATGCTGGGAATATACCTAAATATCAAGTTTGAAGTATATGTTAGGCAATAGCAAGGCTATTTCAACAGAGTAAAGTAGTTTTTATAACAAAGCTACAAAATTGAGGGTGATAATATGCAACAGTAAGACAATGTGTTCCGGGAGCTGTTATTCAATTTCTATACAGCCGGTTTCAGTGGTTCTCATGTTTCAAAATTCTAGTATACTTTTGATGGTTGTTCTTTTTTACCAAACTCCGTGAAATACAGTTTTTGGAGCTCCAGAGAAAGAGAATTAGAGCTGTAAATATCATGATAAGACAGTGCAATGTAAATAATATTCGCCCTCCTTTTCTGCATTATACTAACCAATTCCTTTGACTGAGTGGCCATTAACTGCATGATGCCGTCTGATTGCAATTGATTTAATTTAAAGTATCAGTTTCGACATCAGCAACGTCTTAAGGCTAGTATCAGTATCGGCCCAGACTTTTAGAATTGGTGGTAGATACACCACTAACTTCCATTCTTACTTTCGAACAATACAAACATAATTGAAAATCGTCATAAAGTTTCATATTTCTTGTTCTTCTTGCAAGGATTATGAAAATAAAACTGTAATAACCTGGATGGATAATTAAGTTAGAAATCAATGAGCTAAATTATCATGACACTAAGATTTCATAATTGACATCTAATGATTATTATTTGATTTCATGTTAGACAGGAATGCCATCCATCCAGCAATTTGGAGGACAATGAAGTTCAATAATGTGAAACGCAAATTGTTCGTGCAAATTTTTTGAAGTGCACAGTTAGAATCTTCAGCTTATTACCTCTGAAACTGGTAACTAATTGCTGTCAAAACTGAAAAGGTATCTGCATCGAAAGATTCGAAATTCCGAACATCACAACGTTGAATTTTACAGTTGTGGTAGGGGTTCAGATGCAGATACACTTCCACAAACATCCCATTTGGCCAATTTTTGGCACAATTCACTTCTCATATATGTTTATTGATAACCGAATAATAATTGGATCTATTTCACCCACCCTGTCTTTCGCATTGTGCTGTATCTAGAACTGTAAAACAAAGCTTAGGACTTTCCTGTTCTGAATCCCCCTAACCACTCATTTTATTTTGTGTGGTTTTCTATTTTCAATACCTCAAAAGATCATAATTGTCTTTTTGAGATATTTTCCTCTTTCACATTCTGCTTCATTTCTCCTCCTGTCTCACAAGCTTCTTCAGACAGGTGTATATTCAGTCTGCAACAAAAATAAAACATGTTTTGCTGCACTGATGTCTTCATATGAATCTTTATCATTCATGTCTGCATCTGTTACATCCTGGTGCGCCGGATGTTATATCAAAACTTATTCAGTTGGTGACATCGTATTGTTTGAGCAGGTGAAAAAAGTTCTTGGAAGATTAGGAAAAGATTTCAGTCTATGGAATGAATGTTTTTTGATAAGATGCTTATAAAGTTGCACTTTAAAAAGGATTGATACGTAATCTGCCAAAGCAGGAGAGAGCGGTAAGAAGATCTGAATATTCTGTTGATGTCATTTCATTTGGTGGTGATGCGGCAGTTGCAACACGACACCTTCAGTGGCATACTAAAATAGACCAGTCAACCGATCCACAATAGGGCACCAAAAATTCACTTAAAACTAAGATTGACCGACAAAATGTTGATTTTAAATCATTACGTTTCCATATGTGTTTGCTTTTTCATGATTTAAAGTTATTCACACTTTTGCAGTAAGTACGTGACTCTAGGCCTATATATAATAACTCCTGTCATCAGTGGCGTAACTAGGCGGTCTCGAGCGGGGGACACCTGGGGGGTCACTCGGCCACCCTCTATACTAATTGTATATTTTAGCCAGAGTTGGAAAGTTCATATGGGGGGGCACCTGGGGGCACAGGTCAAATATGGGGGGGGCACGTGCCCCCCCCCCCATAGGGACGCAACTGCCTGTCATCAATCAATATTTGGTGTACCACTATTGTTTTCTTAACCGAGCCCCCTGAACTGGGCTTACATTGTAGAGGCCTGCCCTTGCCGTATCATCTATCTGTAACATCTGGAGTAAAAGTAGTTTGACCCTATATACCAAAGGCTTGTCGATAGGGGCTGTGGCAGTGTGGCTGCAATAACAAAATCTCCTTCAAGCCACACAAACAGGGAAGAGTGATTTGTAGCAAGATGAATATCGGTACGCTCATGGCCAACCCTCTGGTTTACATATAGGGCTTACTGTCACAGATATTTGATAAGAACCCCAGCTGTCACATTTGTCGCAGCAGCATACCATCATATTAATATACACTGTCACTACTATTGTGACATCTTGTATCATAACCTGACTTAAAGCCAAACTTAGTTCCAATTAAGATAGAAAGTCATATTTGATATTTGGAAAGTTGAACTTTTGCTTACAACAGAGGACATGATTTTTAAAATCTCACATCCATTAGGCCTGTTTCGTAAACACAATGTACATATAATAAGACACCGAAAATATGTGTCAATGTAGTTAGACCTACAAATTGTACATTGTATTGATTTTTTTGTATCTATGATACATCTTCAGAGGTATCTTTAGAAATTATAATTACATTGACTTGAAAAATATAGCTTCAGATAACATACTTTTTTAACATCGAACTATTTCATATTGGTGACAACCGTATTATGTTATGCAGAATGCCTGTAAAAAGATTCTGGACAAAATACAGCCAATCATCCGGAAAGGGACAGCTCTATTGAATTGAGAAGATGTAGTAGGGGAAGCTTGGGAGAGTTGGGCCACTTTTTACATTCGTGTGCCTCCTGCTGACAGTTGTGATTATATAAGATGCATTGCTTTATGCCTGTATTGAATCTAGAAATATTTGAGAATATATCTGTAGGATTGCATTGATATATGCGAAAGAACATATGAGCTACAGCCGTATGAAAATTGTAAAAATATTGGCCCAACTCTCATATGTATTCGTGTTATTATCATTTTCATAGGTATGTTTTCTTCCAAGACTGTGGTGTCATAGACCAAGTTGCACAATATAATTTAGTGTTTTGTGAAAAACAAACATACTTTGGAAATCATTGAAACAGAGACTCTTCTGTTAAGGTGAATCACTCGGCTTAGAAAGAAATTGTTTCTTGTGGTTGTATACATAAAATAACATTGCTTGGCAGTTTTCAATTCCATTTTCATTAACTGAGATGTCAAACTCTAAACTGACCATTCACATTCACAGATACCCGGATTATATCGCAGTTTAACTGCAAAACAAACTTTTCAAAAAACACGAAGCTTTAAGAACTATAATAGATCAATGTCTTTTTCATTAAAATTTATAAGGCAACCCTTTTATTACTTGTTGTAGATCAATATAATCATGTATCTGGTAACTGTCATGATACAGTTTAGCTCTTGTCTGCTCCGGATAGCCTAAGTGTGATTGAGAATAACTAGCGGTTCTTAAATCCAATTTCCTGTTTTGTCACACTGATACGTGTTTTTGTCATTGTTGGTTCACCAGGGTTACAGTTGTAGTTTAAAAAGCACATCTGATCAGTATGCCAGTGTTTGAATGCCACAGAAAGATAATTAAATTCGCACTATATCTGGAGCTAACAATTTACATGACTTCCGACAAGGCTCAGTCTTGATGTGGAACAAACACCAATTTACCAATTCCCATCCAATCTCTTCGGACAGCTAGGGATATGGGACAACCTTAGGGCACACCAAGCCTCACAGTGGTCGCCGCTGTGGCATTACATGGACTGCCAAGAGAGCAGTTGGTCTGTATTTTGCAAAACACAGAGCAAGCACACTCAAGAGTGTGCCTACAATCCCTACATGCCTGTTTGGTACCTGAAACTTTCTTATTCTGTATTACTTCACAGGTCTCATAAGATCCAGCTGTCAGTCAATTTCAACAAGTAAGTTGCCACAAACTTTATATAGTATTGAAATATAGATTGGGAAACACACCAAGCAATATATTACATTAGACATTCAATGAATGCCTGGCTTGTTTAAAACCTGATGTTCCAAAATCGTATGAGAACAATTTCTAAGATATTGTCACAGGAGGCTTGTTCCTGTTGGCTAATCTCAAATATACATGGGAGCAAAACTTCTTGATACCTGATCCCCTTAACCTTGCTGATCAGTTTCTCCTCTGTGCATGATAAGCTCAAAAGCTGCAAAATTACCATCATGCGCCACATAACAGGAAGTATTATGTGTACATTGAATGTAAAAGTATCAACTTGTGACCAAACATCCTTTATATAACATTAAAGTTACCTTATATATGATGCTTAGCCTAAGGTAACAGACACTTTATATTGCCAAAAGTACCAGCATAAATATAAAATTTGACTGAGATTAATGGTTAACACATATACAATTTGGAGAAAATTACTAAACAAATTGCAGTAGATGATCAAATATAGGCCTATAATATATGATATATAATTTAAGAAACACAATGGTTTCGAAGATATTCAATTGAACTATAGGCCCGGTCTGGGTCGCAAAATTAGGGTAAATTAATTCATTTTCAGTTTGACAAGGAATATAATACAGAATTCCCAATCAGAGGCAGGTGCGTTTCTTCCAAGAAAGCAACCAGCAGGAAATTAAGGGAATATCAAAAAAGATACTGTGCTCTTCAACATTTATACAGTTTAAGAGTGTTATGAAGCCCAAGTTCAACAAAGGTTATAGGGCTGATAGTTCAGTCTGGCACAATTTTTGGATAGCTCCAAAACATCACAAAAATACGACACACATCACATAAACATGTAGACATGGATATGTTCATTTCTACTGACACTGTCACTGTGCACTAACGAGGGGGTACCCTCGCCATCAGGGTAGCCATTACTACTGTCGATTCAAAGCTTTTTTCTGTCATACTAAGCTTATGTCATCAAATCAAAAGCCCATATTTGTCAAGCGTGCAGTTCAGATGTTAAACTAACCTTAGGGCTCAACTTCAATGTGTGATTACTCACAGCATTACCAAATTTTGCACTTCAAATATATCGTCAGGGCGAGGGTACCCAAAAAGATTCTCGAGGGTACCACCATTTTCAAATATTGTCATGGTGAGGGTACCACCTAAAATGACTGTTATGGAAATGTCTCTTTTTCAACCTTTGTGACACTGTGATATAAACAGCAATGGTGATGTTATGAGATATCGAGAAAAAATAGAGAAGATACAATAGACTGATAGGTTGATAGGCCTACACAAAAGTTAGGAAACAGTGTGTTGCTCGTCATTGAATTGGTGTTATACAATTCTGCTTGTGAATACATGAATTATTATCTCATCAGAAAAATTTTACCATGATAGGAAGAGATCCAAACGTTTTGCGGGCAGTGAAGATAGATAAATAGACAGGTATATAGAAATTGAAAGTTCAAATTAAAGATTAAAATTGTCCAAATCGAGAATTGATATTAAGGAAATTGATTAAAATTATAGTTCTTGCACATATTGTGTATGAAGTCGTTTTCAAGTATGTGGCCTCAGCCAATGTAGATATATCTATCTGTCCATCTTTCACTTTCTGCCACCCTCCCTATCTGTCTATATATCTTTAATCTATCTATCTATCTATCTATCTATCTATCTATCTATCTATCTCTCTATCTCTCTATCTCTCTATCTCTCTATCTCTCTATCTATCTACCTATCTATCTACCTATCTATCTCTCTATCTATCTGTCTATCTATCTATGGTGAATCTCAGATTTAAAGTTTAAGAAAGTTTCACTGTGGATGGTACTGTTTTGGCAGAAGGCTTTTTGCGCAACAATCTTACTCAAGCAGCTGACTTCAGGAAAAATAAATTGAATTTTATTTAATTACTGTCGGATACACAGAATTTTGAATTGGCATTTTACATTTTACGGAAATGGACTTTATTGTGAAAAACCCAAGTGAACGTTGAACATTTTGGTATTATATGGACACTAGTTGATTTTGTTTTTTTCTATTTATTCATTTGTCATACAGAAGTACATACTTTGTGATGAGAAACAACATTAGATAAATATTTACATACATACATACAATACATACAAAATCTCTTTCCCGCTGAGCACACAGGGCTGCATTTGAATACTTAGTCAGTAAACTGGACATACAAAGACAGACAAAACAGAGTAAACTGGGAGGATTCAAGTTTACAATGGTATAGCATGCAATGCTATTTAGCCATATGCAAGAGAGCGGAGTCAAATGCATGGAAATGTGTATAACCATGAAGTCAAGGGCAGAAAAATTTAACATTTTTTATTTGAATGCAAGAGGGCTGCGTTTTGTACTGGTTTTCCAAGCAATATAAGTTAATTTGTGGACATATATATTTGCACCCCTATCCATCAGTATGCATCAACAAACAGATCTATACAAAATAATTAGAAAAGACAAGTATGACATAAAAGGCAAATAAAACCATTAAGAATACAAAGAAATTAATAAAGCCATCAATGGCTAAAAACAACCTACTATTTGTCATTTTCTAGCACTATTATATAATATTTCGTTTTGATTATTTTACTGATACAATTTGGACTAGACTTCATGACAAAAATGTTGGCTAATTCCGTATTTATCATAACAGATTGGTCAAGTCCATTATATAACTTGCACACTTGTTATTGCAACTATGTTCTTGATTGGAATTCCTGATTGCTCACTTCAGAATTGCAATCATGTGCAGCACATGCTGTGATCTTGGACAACAAGGAGAACATTGGATTAGCAGATTCATAGACTTGTCTACCCCTGTCTAAAACCACTGGCTTTGCCTGTGTATATGTCTTGCATTACCCTCACCAATGTTTTTGGATGTTACCCTCGCCAACCGGAAGTGACCCTCGCCCGAATCTTACAGTACCCTCGCCACTTCCGGGTTGGTACCCTCGCCATTTTAGGTTGGTACCCTCGCCATTTTAGGTTGGTACCCTCGCCATTTAGGTTGGTACCCTCGCCAAAATGCTGGTACCCTCGCCCTGCCATTTTTCGTTTTTTGTGGTACCCTCACCTCGAGTGATTTCTATTTTCATAAATGTCTTACTTCATCTTGCACATTTGAAGCTGATACTTGGCAATCATTCATCCTACAAGTAACTAAAAACACCTTCAAAATTTGAAGGCCTCACTCCCCCTAATGTGTCTGCAATTTCAGTTTGAAATCATGAATCGACAGTAGTAATGGCTACCCTAATGGCGAGGGTACCCCCCTCGTTAGTGCACAGTGCTGTACGACTTTGGGAGCCACACAATTACGCCAATTGTTGGTTCGCATGTTGGACGGGATTCCCTGTGGTCTTCGCCTCCAAGGACTGGAGGAAGTACATTTACTAGTAATTACTTTTGACATAATGACTTCACAGCAGGTCTTCACAGAATATAAGCTCCTTATCCTATCTTATATTTTTGTTGTTTCTCAACACATTCTTTTTCTATGCACATCCTCAAATCGCCATGGATTCATGCCTCCTTGCACCAATCTTCCTATTTCCATCACTTCTAAGGATTTTTTACTTTATGCCCGTATCTCTTACGGCTACGACCGTAACCGTTCATTCCACCACTCTCCTATTCCCCCCCTACGTGGCGACACTTACAGTGGCCATTTTCCGTCAGAGGGCCCCACCCATCTCCTCCAGAGGACGCCACCTATCTGTTTATTTCTGTGTCTTACCCATTAATGGCCTTTTCTTTCTATCACACATTCAGTGAATGCCACTTAATGTGTCCCTTTCTCAAATGCAATTTACCTTCGCACCTATCAATACACAATTAAGCTCAATCACACTTAATTACCAATTTAATCATCCCTTTGCCTTTCACTATGCGCCCATTCCCTCATTAAATGCTCACCCCCCACACCACCCCATGCCTCACTTATTTCCACAAACTTCTACAACTCAGTAAATCTATGATCCAACTCTTAAACCTAATTGTCATTTAGTAATTCAGTATTCACATGTCTATACAATGATGATTTCCGTTTCATCTATTTAGGTGGCCAGGGGTGCTTCAAGGCAGGCGAGTGAGCAAAGCAATGTGGGTATTTCTGGCATTTTGTAAAAAATGCAGCAACTTTCATAATTCATATTAATTTCGCTCAAAGATCTGCACAATTTGGCCAGACAGGCGCATAGGCCAAATGATGAACTACCGCCCCCCTTATTCTTCTCCATTGCTCTCCTGCCTTCTATCGAGGGTACTTCTAGTAAAACAATATATTTCTTCAACAAGAAGACAGAGAAAGTAATGTTGTGTGGGTTGCATAGTTTTAAAAGTACCACTTTCAAGCGAACATCTAAAATTTGTAAATACAGACAGCAAATGCATGTTAGAACCCCAAAAATAACTGTTTAATTGCCAGGGGGAGCTGTACCCTGCTACTACTATCATGTTACTTTTTCAGTTGCCATTGTAGCCAAAATTATACTATGGTGGATAATTCTTTCCATTTTGAAAATTTGGAGCAGTGAGCCACTGCCGCACAAGCCGAGAGCTCCCCCGACGAAAATTATCCATTTCCATCACGGAAATGGAATATCACACCCCCAGGGACATGAGTACCATAAGTTAAACTAATTCGCAGCTGCAGTCTACAGCAGTAACTAAAAACTATTTTTGTTGTTTTAATCTTATTTCCTCATTCAAAAATGGCAGGAGAGTGATTTGTGGGCGATGGATATCTGTGCGGAGATGCAGCGCCTTGGGTTGTGATATCTGATAAGATCCTCCAGCTGTCACATTTGTTTTACCAACAAGGATCTGGGCATGTAGTAAATGTAATTGTGTAAGAACACTATATAAGAACACATGTTACCAAAATGAAGATGGTAATCTCATTCAAAGTATAAATGTCTACATTGTAATACTATGTATTCCTGTTCTTATCATTTTCATAGTTATGAGTTTTTCAAGTTTGTACTTCGCGTCATCCAGAGACTGTTATGTCACAGATTAAGTTGCATAATTTCATATATCACGAGCACAGATTTCAAGAAACTTGACAAAATGCCTTGAAACATGGATTATATGGTATGTCAAGCTTGTTTAGCTTTGACACCTGCACTACTTGATAGATGCTTCAATGAACTGTAATTGAATCAAACAACTACTTATCCTCATAGGATAGATACAATGAGTCAATGACAGAACGCACATTTAAAAAAAAAGAGATTTGAAATTGTGAAAATAACAAAAACATACTTTGTTTGGAACATTGAAACAGAGACTCTTCTGTTGAAGTCTGAGCGCCCCCTTGATTTGGCCAAAATTTGCAATCCCACATAGTAAGAATGAATGATACACATACTTTCATTCCTAAGTCATAGTCAAGCCAGAAAACATCATTCTATGCTGTTACATAAGATTAATCATAACAACTGGATGCGGAGTGGCAAGCAATATTTTGAATTTAGCTGTCAGCTGACTTCACCAGCAGCTGAGCAGCTAAGCTAAAAATAGCACAGTGATGTCACAATGGTTTCCCCAGGCAGCTCTCTGCTGCTGCCATGCTGCTGTTGTGTCGTAACCGACATTTTCAGCAATGTTCAGTTGTCAAGACTTTTCAAGTTGGATTAAAAGAGATACCATTGACCCGAGGTCACTTCACTTGACAGTAATAATATTTTGGTATGTAACCTTGCAGCAGAAAGAGAGATTAAATGTGTTTGTCATAATTCATATCAAGTGGGCACACTGACTTGTTAATTCTTGTGGTTGTACACATAAAATAACATTGCTTGACAATTTTAAATTCAAATTTCATTAACTGTGATGTCAAACTGTAAACTGAGTGTCACAAATTGAAGATTAGACTAATCACATTCACAGATACCCTGATGATGTCACAGTTTAACTGCAAAACAAACTTTTCAAAAAACACAAAGCATGAAAACGATAATAAATCTATGTCTTTTTCATTAAAATTTATAAATAAGGCAGCCCTTTTATTGCTTGTTGTTGATCAATATAATTTAGCTTTTGCCTGCTCTGGATAGCTTTAGTGTAATTGAGAATAACTAGCGATTCTTAAATCCAATTTCCTGTTTTCTCACACTGATACTCGTTTTTGTCACTGTCGGTTCGCTGAGGTTACAGTTGCAGGTAAAGCACATCTGACCACTACACCAATCTTTCAATGCCACTGAAAGATAATTAAATTCATACTACATCTGGGGCAACCAATTTACATGACTTCCAACAAGGCTCACAGTCTTGATATGGAACAAACAATAATTTACCATTCCCATCCAATCTCTTCTGACTAGATAGCCAGGGAAATTGGTCAACCTTATAGTCCAGCAGAAGGAGGGGTGAACCCTCAAATGTGGTCTATAGTTTTGTTCTTGGGCTCGTTTGAAAGCTAAGAATGAGTAGATTAAGAATCTGCCGGGTGCCCACTTGGCACCCTTGAGCATTTTCCGTAATTCAAGATGGCGTCCAAGATGGCCGCCGAAAATATAAAATCAGTTATCTCCTCTTCTAATATTGATAAAAGCACACTTTTTGGGTCTATACCTATGTATTTTGGGTCACAGAATCTGATTATGAGGTTGTTTGGTGTGTTAGAGAAATATTTGCTCTTCAAATTCAAGATGGCGTCCAAAATGGCGGCAAAAATGCCAAAAAATGAGTATTTCAGCTTCTAATTATGATAGAAGCCCACTGTTTTGGTCTATACCTATGTTTTCTTGGCCAAAGAACTCATTTAAGAAGTGAAATGATGTTTCAGACCTATATTTATGCAATTATTTCAAGAAGATGACCATTAATGGCTGTCAGAATTCAGAATTACCCATCTTATTGACTGAACATGGCTGCCCGGAAATACAAAATCTCATATCTCCTCTTCCAATTGTGATAGAATCACACTTTATTGGCCAATACTTATGCTTTTTGGGATACAAAATCTGTTTTTGTGATTGTTTGGTGTGTCAGAACTATATTTGGTCTTAAAATTCCACATGGCATCAAAATGGCTGCCAAAAAGCAAAAATGTGGAATGCTCGACCCTAGGCCACACAATGAGCCCCATCACTTATGGCTTTTAAGAGACATTTTGTTTAAACAGCATTCTGACTCTAATGACTTCTAAGCTTTTATGTACAGTTTGTTCAGTTAGCTTTCAACTTGTTGTTTACATTCTCTTTACAGCGCAGTGAAATCTAATAAAATTGGGCTTTATAAAATTACTCAAAATAAAAAGAATTTAAGAAAATTTAAGTGGGGTAAAAATACTTTCTTTAGCATCATGTCCGTCTTTTGGACTAAATGTCCAGGGAGTATATATACAAGAAATTAATTGGCTTATAGGATAAAATAGTATGGTTGTTTGTTTAAAGATGTATAAAAATGTTGCATTAACTACATAGGCTTGCTAAACTGCAGCTAACAATTAATGACTCAATAATGGTCATACAGAATATTTGGTCTATTAAAAAGTCTGGGTCACCTTCCCTATCAGGATAGGACCTATAACTATGACCTACTGGCCAACATACTTATTGTCACTCATCTAAGAGAGTGACAATGCTTACTTGTGCATGTGTCGTTGTTCACAGCCGAGATTTTAATTTGATGCCAATTCCAGACAACCTAATTCCAATAATCCATTTCGGGAAACTTTCCTTCTACTTTGATGCGTAATGCAAGGACATTCCATCGAGGGAAAGTGGATGGGAAGCTCGAATAATAAGTCTTGGGCCATGAGCTCATAGAGATAGGTCCTATCCCGATAGGAGAGGACCCATGCAGTTCTGTCATTGCTCATCACCCACAGACTAATTGTCACCCATCTGAGTGAAAATGCCTAGTTGGCAGGCAGTGACGCCAAGTACAGAGCAAAAACAGTTGCTGCTGCAAAGGAGGCTGTGGTGTAGTCTGTTACAGTAGTGAGAGCAGTTCTAAGGCATCATGACTATCACCCAGAAGCCTCCAATCCCAGGGCACTCCACGTCCTGAGAAGGAGGCAGTGACAATAAGTAGGCCTATTTCAGCGCTGCTAACACGGTCCTGAAACAGGGCCTGGCCAGAACCAACCAGGTCAGTAGGCAGGGAAGCAGAATTCAGAACGCCCGCCAAATTAATGCCGTGAAGAGCACCACTTGGGTGCTTCAATATACAGGCACAACCAGGCTGGCGCAAGTTACGGAACCAGAAGAAGGCCCTGAGGAGGGGCAACAATATGAGCTTCCCCCTGGAATCTGGCCGGGCGACGGACGGCAAGCATCTCAGGGGGCCAGCCAACAGAGGGACACAACCTTTTTTCCCGAAGCTCAGGGCACAACCAGGCTTGAGCAGGAGGCAGGTGAATGCCAGGCCAGCACCATTGCAGGGACTGAACCCCTAGGGGAACAGTGAAGTGGAGATTGCATAGGGTAGCAGGAGATTGAAGACTGGAACCAGCTATACACTGAAGTGCTGGCACCCAAAGCAGAGCCACTGTCCCGGCGAAGCAGGAGTGGGGGTGGACAACACAGTCTGGGCAGAGGGAGGAAGCACCAGACCAAGGCAACAGGCAGGAAAGGAGAGGAACCATGAAGGCTTCCACTGCCACAAATGTACAGAAACATCCACAGAAATCCACAAGGCCCAAGATGAAATGAGTCCAGACTAAGGATGGTAGGGCAAGTAGGACTGTAGTTGACCAGGCATTCCGGGATCTGCAAGTGAGGCCCGGGAACACCACGCAAGGCTGAACATCCGAATGAGATGGCCGCAGTAGAAACAGGTCTGCCATTGGTTGTGACAGAGTAACCACAGGGAAACCCGAGGGTATCTGCCAACTCCATCCCAAAGATGCAGCTGGGAAGGTGCCAAGTTCCTCTCCCCCCAAAACCCAGAGACCCTTGGACCTGGCATTTCCAAGCAAAGCACCAGGAGTATGCCATACCAAAGGAGAAATAAACCCTGGAGAAGGCACAGCGGCAGAAGGCACCAAGGAGCACTAGGTGCACTAAGGATGTACAATGATCCACCAGTGGTAGTCCAACTGCAGGCAAAGAGGCAATCAACCATGCAGTGTAGTCGGACAGCACAGAACAAACTCCAGAAAGGCCCATGGGGATGCCAGCTCAAGAGTGGAAGAAGTAGGACTTGCCGGACAGACAGATCCAGACCAACTCCAGAGTATCACGGAGGCCCCAAGAGATTCCTGGGGGCGCCCCGCAAGACACATGGTCACAGAAGCACTCACAGCAACAGTCCAAGAGAGGCCAGGAGCAACAGAAGCTTATACTTTTCTTAAAATAACCCATTGTCAATGTCCCATTCGACTGTAAACAAGCTGTCCAGCGCACGTCCGGCATGTGGGACAGCCAAGAAGACGAAGGATGGTTAACCGAAAGGGATTATGGGTATTAGGTGGTCTGACAATGGCCCCAAATTTAAATCTCAGATGTGAACAAGCGTGAACGCTAGTTCGAGATGATATACAGTGGCACCTGCGACCCCCTGTTGTAGACTGACTTGCCTAATGTGACCGCCTTCCTCCAAAACTAAGTAGTATTTTTAGTGCATTTTGCACCCTGATGAGAGACCACGCCCCCACAAGAGACCGCTTCATGATGACTGCAGAAGGGTCTTATAAACCAGGAACCACTGTATAATATAGTATGCACTATGAAGCATTGTCGATCTCTTAGATGAGTGACAATAAGTCAGTGTGCCATGAGTTAAGATAGAGACTGGATACTGTGTGTCATAAATATAATGGATTTGTGGCTTCAACTCTAATTATATGAAGAGACATTCAGGTTGTATGTAATCAGTCTTTGTCTGGTGCATGCATTCTTATAACCCATGACAAAATCATTTCCATACTATTGGCATAGGTATTAACAGATAAAATGTATTTTATACCTGTGATCTACATGAAATTTTGTGGGGACTGCTAACTTGCCATTGTTCTATCCATGGACAAGTTTCCTCTGTGGGAGATTCATGCCCATCTCATTTTAAGCTAATTAAAACTTTCTGTACTTCCATATCACGGCAATCTCTGATGACAATACTCTGCGTAGTATAATGGCAAGTACGCCGTGGCTTCCGATTAATTCACTAGTAATTATCATAACTTTGGATTTGAATTACCATTTTGATGGCCATCTGAAATTTTTGCACAAGCATGCTGACACACCAAAAAAACAAACTCTAAAATAATTTTTTGACACATACACACATAGGTATTCAAACAAAAAAGTTAGCCTCATTCATAATTAGAAGAGGAGATTTTTGTATTTCAGTAGTAATTTTTAGTCAATTACATGGAATATTATTGGCAATTCTGATTTCTGGAAGCAATGGATGAGCACCACCTTGAATCCAAGTGCATAAATAAAGGTCTGTCACATCACTGAACATGTGAAATTAATTCCTTGACCAAGAAAACATGGGCAAAGGCCGAAATGGTAAGCTTCTCTCACAAATAGAAGCCACCTTGAATTTGAAAACCAAATATGATTCTGACCAAGCAACCTCATAAGCAGATTTTGTAACCCACAAAACATAGGTTAAGACCCAGAAAATCTGCTTCTATGACAATTAGAAGAGGAGATATGAGTTTTCGTACTTCTGGGTAGCCATCTTCTGTCAATAAGATTAGAGATAAATGGCAATTTTGAATTTTGGCTACCATTAAAGGTTACCTTCTTGAATTTAGTTGCATAAATATAGGTCTGACACATCATTTAATTTCAGAAATGAATTCTTTGGCCAAGAAAACATAGGTATAGACCAAAACAGTGGGCTTCTACCACAATAAGAAACTGAAATACTAAATTTTTTGGCATTTTTGCCACCATTTTGGATGCCATGATGTCGCCATCTTGAATTTGAAGAACAGATATTCTTCTAACACACCTAACAACCTCATAATCAGATTCTGTGACCCAAAATACATAGGTATAGACCCAAAAAGTGTGCTTTTATCACTATTAGAAGAGGAGATAACTGATTTTACATTTTCGGCGGCCATCTTGGACGCCATCTTGAATTACGGAAAATGCTCAAGGGTGCCAAGTGGGCACCCGGCAGATTCTTAATCTACTCATTCTCAGCTTTCAAACGAGCCCAAGAACAAAACTATAGACCACATTTGAAGGTACCCCCCAAAATTTGGATTTGGCTGCCGGACTATTAGGGTACACCCAGCCAGTGGTCACTGCTGTGGCATTACATGGACTGCCAAGAGAGCAGTTGGACTGTATTTTGCAAAGCACAGAGCAAGCACACTCAAGCGAGTCAAGCGTGTGCCTACGTACATGCCTGTTTGGTACCTTAAACTTTCTAATTCTGTATTACTTCACAGGTTTCATAAGGACTAGCTGTCAGTCAATTTGAACAAGTAAGTTACCACAAACTTTATACAGTAGTATAATATAAATAGGGAAACACACAATGCAATATTTTACATTAGACATTCAATGAATGTCTGGCTTGTTTAAAATCTTATGTTCCAAAATCGTATGAGAACAATTTCTAAGATATTGTCACAGGAGGCTTGTTCCTGTTGGCTAATCTCAAATATACATGGGAGCAAAACTTCTTGATACCTGATCCCCTTAACCTTGCTGATCAGTTTCTCCTCTGTGCATGATAAGCTCAAAAGCCGCAAAATTACCATCATGCGCAAAATAACAGGAAGTATTGTGTGTACATTGTATGTAAAAGTATCAACTTGTGATCAAACATCCTTTATACAACATTAAGGTTACCTTATATATGATGCTTAGCCTAAGGTAACAGACACTTTACATTGCCAAACAGCATGAGTATAAATATAAAATTTGACTAAGATTATTAATGGATAACACCTACAATTTGGAGAAAATTACTGAAAAAATTGCGCAGATGATCAAATATATAATTTATTATTGAAAACAATGGTTTCGAAGATATTCAATTTTGAACTACTGTATAGGCCTGGTCCAGATAACAAAATTGAGGTGAATTCATTCATTTTTTTCAGAGTGTCCTTGTTTAACAAGGAATATAATGCATAATTCCCAATCAGAGGCAGGTGCTTTTCTCCCAAGAAAGAAACCAGCAGGAAATTAATGGAATATTGAAAAAAGATTCTGTCCTATTCAACATTTATATACATGTATACAGTTTAAAAAGTGTAAGGAAGCCCAAGTTCAACAAAGGTTATAGAACTAATACAGTTCAGTCTGGCACAATTCTTGGATAGCTCCGTGTGGGAAGTGACTAACAAAGTTCCTGATAAAAAACTAATTTGTTTATGAAGAACAGACCAGCTGCAAATTCAATTTGATTCTCTTCACACAGGATTTACGGCCGCGAAACAAGTACAGTAGATCCAATTTTTATGGGGAAGGAGAGTACTGTTTCAGCATGAAAATAGCACTACGCCTAAGAATAAGAAGAATAAGAATAAGAATAAATTTTATTTCAACTCGATTGGAACTTACAAAAACATTAGCTCGTATGAGCTAGTACTCGAGCATAAAATACAAAGTAATAAAAACAATACATTAACAAGATATTTATATTAATACAAGAGTTATACAAAAATAATAGAAAATACTACAAAAAAAAAAAAAAAAAAAAAAGACTACAAAGTTACTACAACTAGTTTCTAAAGCTAAAAAAATTACAATGCAATAAATGAAAATCACACTAACAGAAATCATCTTCTCAACTTCTCAAGTGAGATTAATAACTTTTAAAAACAGCAAATTTTATACAATTATCATGAATAAAAATGCCTTAACATGTCTGTGTACAGTACTTTAATAAGACTTAACATTTCCATGCCATACATTATCCAGGCACTTATCACATTTCACACCCTCATCACAGTTCCATTTATTAATAAAAGTTATAAATTCTTCAAAATCGTCTACTTTGAACTTAATAGGTATAGAATTTAACAATTTCGCGCCAGTAAATCTTAAGCTGTTTTTACCGTACTTAATTGTATTAAATCTTTCTAATGTAAGAGTGTGACTATTTCTTGTACCATATTTATTCGATTTTTCAACTACTAGGGCATTCAGATGGCTTGCGTGATCATTCTTGTAACATTTGAACATAAATAAAGCTATCTTCTTCAATCTCGTCATGGTCATTGTGTTTCTTTTACTCATGAGCAATAATTTTTCATAGTCGCTTTCATAGTCTAAATTTACAAATCTTAGACTCCTTTCAAAAATTTTCTCAATCCTTGTTCTCAGGGTTTTATTACAGAAGTGCCATACAATGGCGCAATATGTGAAACAAGATAGGACAAAACTATCAACTAATATCATTCTATCTTTTTTTTCCTTGATGCGTTTTGTCATTCTTAGTAGTATTTTCAGATTTCTTGTCGCTTTTCTACATAAAATTTCAACATGAGAACTGAGTTCAAGATTTACGTCAATTTGAATTCCAAGTAATTTGACAGATTCAACAGGATGTATTGCAGTTCCATCAATGTTGATACTTAGATTACTGTAAGAAGGGTGTTTCTTGCGATTCATAATTATCAGCTGAAATTTGTCAGGATTTGCCTTAAGCATGTTATCCTCAAACCACTTCATACAATTTGTTGCTGATGTTGTTAAAAGAGCAAGGACATCATTAACTTTTTCCCCAATTACTGAAATGGTATTATCGTCCGCATAATTGTAGAAGTTCACGTCAATGGTATATAAGAGATCGTTAATAAATACATTGTACATAATAGGGCCCAGTACACTCCCTTGTGGGATGCCCTTGGTAATTATTGACCAATCGCTCTGCATTCCATAGTACTTCACTCTCTGTTTTCTCTTTGACAAATATGTTGCAATGAGCTGACATGATTCAATAGAGAAGCCATATGCACTCAACTTCGCAATTAATAATTTATGGGGGAGACAATCAAAAGCCTTACTTAGGTCCATTAACAGCGTTCCTATGATCTTTCCTTCATCAAGGGCTTTTTTCCAGTCTTCAATAACATTTACAATTACATTTTCACAGCCTGTGCCTTGTCTATAAGCTGAGAGCTTTTCATGAAAAATGTTTTCGAAATAATGTTTGACTTGACTGGCTATAACTTGTTCTACTATTTTTGAGACTGCGATACTGCATCCTACAGGTCTATAATTTGTTTTCTTAAAATGATCTTTCGCTTTGAAGATTGGGGTAATTTCATTTCTTTTGTAGACTTCTGGATAATAGTTTTGCTCCAAGCAAGTATTTATAATTTTCATCAAGGGTAGTGCTAGTTCATCAGCTGCCGTCTTGAGAAAGAACGGCGAGATATTGTCGTGGCCCATGGCCTTCCGAACATTTATCTTCTTAAGTTGTTTGTGGACTTCATCTGCCCTAACCCGCCTGAAATTGAAGCTTTCCGGCGTAAGATTCAAACCTTCAATGGTTTTCACACTTGGATGCGCTGAATGCTCATTAATAGCATCCATGATGCACTTCTTATCGGTTTCAACAAACTTGTCGGGTCTACCTATGCCGTCAACCATTGTCTCATAATAGTTCTTAAGAACTTCACAGATTTCAGATGGCTCTGTAATAACATTATTTTCCTCTTTGAGAGTTATGGTCTGTGAATTGTCTTTACATTTATTACTAATATAAGGTTTAAAACATTTCCAAAATTCTTTAGAATCTTTGATAGAGCTTCTTTCTCTGAAGAAGTTTATCTCACTCTGGCGTCTTATCTTTGTGGCCAGATTTCGCATTTTTCTATATTCTTCCCAGTTTGAACTGCTCTTATCTTTCCAATATTGGTTTCTGAGCTGATTTCTTCTATGAATCACCTTTCTCAGCTTAGAGTTCATAAAGGGGGGTGGATCTTTCCTTAGCACCCTTGTTTTTAATGGTGCATGATTCTGAATAATTTCTGTAAATAGTTTCTCATGACACCAGGCAATGTCCTCAGCATCATCAAAAATGTGAGCTACATCAAAGGGTATATTTCTGATGTCTTCCCTGAATTTTTCATCATTGAAATTCTTAAAACTTCTATACGTGATTTTTCTAGGGATTCTTCTCGGAGCGTACATTTTGGTAGATACACTAACCATTTTATGAAAATCACTGAGACCTGTATCAAATACCATGGTCTCATTAAAACGAGATGGTTTAGACACCAGGATAACGTCAATTAAAGACTCGTTTGCAGATTTGAAACAAGTCGGTTCTTTAACAATATTTTTTAGGCCTATAGTTTCACATAATTCTTTCAATTTATTATTATTGGTAGTTTTCATATTGATATTCATGTCACCTGTAATTAGAACATCGCTACTTTCCTTAAAAATTTGTTCACATATTTTTGATATTTCATTTACAAAAATTTCATTTTTAATCGACGGTGGTTTGTAAACCGCTATGAAAAACCATTTTTTCTTTTTCAGCCAAGCTTCTATAATAATATATTGAGCTCCACACTCGTTATATTCAAGGTCAATTCTCCTACAATGTGTTATGTCAGACCTCACATACGTTATCAAGCCATGTGATGAACGTGTTCCGTCACATCTATGCAGCTTATAATTTCTTATACTGAGAGCAGTATCAAGCACAGTTTCATCTATTTTTGTTTCTGCAACAGAGACAATGTCCGCCAATTCATTAGTCATAACAGCAGAGAATTCCTCAAATTTGCTTAGTAAGCTATTTATGTTTAGATAGCTTACTATAAGACATTTTGGAAATTTACTTTTGTAAGTTTTAAGTGCCTCAAAGGTATCAAATTGTTTCTCTGAATCAGAATTGGAGGTCTCGGACATTATTTCGTTGCCAGGAGAGTGCTCATCACACACACTGTACATATTTAGTTCATCACATACATTTTCACCACTAGGCTCGTTGCCTAAATCATGTACATTATTAACATGCAATTCTCCACATACACTTTCACTGGTAACACTGTTAACACTAGCACTATTCAATTCATCGCAAACATTTTCACCATTGCATTCATTGTGAGATTTATCAGTAAGCAATTTATCACACATATATTCATTGTTAAATTCATCATAAACATGCTCAATATGCAATTTATCAAGAATATTTTTACCATTCAATTCCTTTTCTACATCAATAACAGTATTCAAATCATGATTATTAGTATTAGTATGCAATTCATCACACATATATTCACCATTAAATTCATTATAAACATAATCAACATGCAATTTTTCACAAATAATTTTAAGGTTTGGTTCTTTGCCTGCGTCACTAAAATTATTCAATTCTTCGTAAATATTTTGACCATTGAAGTCATTGTTAGAAGTATCAGTTTGCAATTCAAAACACATATATTCACCATTATTTTCATCGTAAACATGATCGATATGTAAATTATCACCAATATTTTCACTGTTCGATTTGCCTACATCACTAACACTATTCAATACATTGCATATATACATCTTTTCACCATTGAAGTCATTGCTAGTACCATCAATATGCAATTCATCACACAAGTATTCACCGTAAAGTTCATCGTAAACATGATCATCATGCAATTTTTCACAAATTATATTTTTACTGTTCGATTCATTGCTAGTATCCTTAATATGCAATTCATCACACAGGTATTCACCGTAAAGTTCATCGTAAACATGATCATCATGCAATTTTTCACAAATTATATTTTTACTGTTCGATTCATTGCTAGTATCCTTAATATGCAATTCATCACACAAGTATTCACCGTAAAGTTCATCGTAAACATGATCATCATGCAATTTTTCACAAATTATATTTTTACTGTTCGATTCATTGTCTGCTTCACTAACATCATTCAATTCATCGCATATATTTTTACCATTGACTTCATTGCTAGTATCATTAATATGCAATCCGTCACACATATATTCATCGAAAATATCATCGTTAAGTTTATCGTAACCATGTTTACCATGTAATTTATCACAACTATATTCACTATTAGTATCATCAATATGCAAGTCATAACACCTTTTTCCGTGATTATTATCTAGATCTAATTTACATATATTTTTGTTACTATCATTTTTCAATTCATCACACATATTAAAGTAATTTAATTCATCATAAATGTTTTCAACATGCAGTTCATAACACAATGTCATGTTTTCACCATTTGATTCCAAGTCAAAGTTACTTTTATAGCTCACTTCATCACACACATTTGTACCCTTCAGTTCCTCGTAAATATCATCTGCATGCAGTTCACATTTGTTAGCATCAAAACTATTGTTGATAACATTCAAGTCCGAGTTTAACTTTGTAGAGTTTAACTTTGTAGAGTCAAAATTCACCATATCACAAACAGGGCTATTTTGGCACAAATGCTTCTCATCAGAAATATCATGTACATCAGCGATAACTTTTGACACATTATGATTGATAGGCATGGCATGCGTACTGTAGTTAAAAATTTCAGATGCTACAGTTTTCATATTAAAATTCATAAAATCATTCAGTGAGTTACACA
The DNA here is from genome assembly GCA_026936325.1 of Platynereis dumerilii. Taxonomy (NCBI): domain Eukaryota; kingdom Metazoa; phylum Annelida; class Polychaeta; order Phyllodocida; family Nereididae; genus Platynereis; species Platynereis dumerilii. The sequence goes on from JAPTHN010000001.1 coordinate 10,760,153, forward strand.
TGTAACCATTGTCAATGTTAAAAGCTGAGTAACACTCAGGACAGTTTTTGCATTCTGAACAGTCAAGTTTGTCGGCCTTTCCTACATGGCCAGCAACCTATTGTCCGTATTTGTTCCGGCAAAACTTCCACTTGTGACCTTGATCACCGCACGTGTGGCAGTAGAACGGAGACGGGAGCCTACAGGTCTCAGCCGAGTGGCCCCTTTCACTGCAGTTGTAGCATACGGCTTGTTGTTCCTTATGTGTGGGAGCGTTTCGAGGTGACATGTTTCTATGGGGGCGTAAGTTGCGTTGAGCGGGTGGGCGGGAGTGATTTCGGTCTTGAATCGATGGGGGATTTGCCCGTATGGCCATGTGTAGCTTGCCCAACATATTAAGGCCTTGGCCAAATCGACCCCTGCCCCAATATTCATGGCCAGTGTCCTCTAATAAGATCCTGTCCTTGGATCTTACGAGGTCTTGCCTATATTCTGGGCATTGCCGAGCCTTTTCAATCAGCAGCGCATTCATTATGTCCTTTTTCATATCTGACCAGTTGTTGTCCGTCTCGATTTTCTCGGCTATAAGTTGCGCTTGTCTTGGGGTATCTGCTCTTCGTATCAGGTCTGCAGTGTCATGTTGGCCCATTTCTACGGCTTTTCTGTATTGGTACGCATGTTCCGTTGTGGGAAATTGCATATTCCAAATATTTATGTTTGCTGGGTAAAAGTTGCTGAAGGTGCTTTTGGGTCCTTTGAACTTTTCCACCGTCTTGCCGTCTTTCAAGGGCGGGTGAGCATTTAGACTCCGTGGTCCTTTTTGATTCGTCAACGATTTTGGCTTGGCCGACTTCCTTCCCTCAGCAGCATCTGTTGTTGACCTCCTGGGAACTTTGAACACATCAGAGTTTTTATCTTTTAAAGGGATCTGAAGATTCTTTACTACTCTCTGAGTTCCAGGTTTGCTCAGATGTAATCCATCACTAAGCAGGTACCCGTCGTTGACCTCGCCGTGGCGGAGCAGGAAACTGTCGCTCTGATCGACAAATGTCGATTCAGTTTCTCTGCACAAAATGACTAGGCCAGCATTCAGACTTTCGACCTTCTGTCTTCTGGCATCGTTGTCCAGCCTCGGCGGTATGCTAGAAACCACAACCTTTTCTGATTTCTGCTTGGCTGCACTGATTAACTTAGCATAACAGTCTCTTGCTGTTTCGATGTTCGCTTCCTCTGAGGCACAGTCATTTGTTCCTACACACAAGTAGATAGCATTGAATGATTCATCTGTTGCCTCCAGGTGCTTCAGAGCGTCATTAACAGTTCCTCCAGGCATCACCTTAATGTCTGTATTATCCAATTTAGCGCTATCTACATCTCTTATGAGGCTGTCTCCGATCAATATTGACTTCTTCTTCTTTCTCTGTTCCCAACACCTGAGACTGATCTCAGTGGTTAGTTTCGCGACATGTTCCCTGAGTCTTGTGATCTCTTCATTCTTTTCAGTGATGATCTTTGATTTCTCGTCACACTCCTTTGATTTACAGTCAATCTGCTTGAAAGCCCAGTCCAGCTTACTGCTTAGGAGATCATTTACCCTAGCAAAAGACTGGATAGAATTCAGTACAGACTCAAACGACTGGAGAGAGTACTGTATCTGGTCAAACTTCAACTGAATGGACTGGTCTGGGTCTTGTGTATGATCAACATGAGGGTTCTGTGTTCGCTCAGCATCTCTGACTCTAGGGTCCTTATCAAGAAATAGGAGCAAATCATCAATAGCCTGTGGTGCAGTTGGGCTTGGTACACTTGATCCATGGCGAGATAAACCATGACTTGAGCAGCTCGGGACCTCCTCACTGACCTCAGCAGCACTTAGTCTGGATTCATCATTACGATTCAGGTAGGGGCTACCATCATTGATCTTTAAGGCCTGGAAGTTGTCGACACACAAACTCAGATTCGCACTCATGTCAAAGCTACGAGAGTAAGGTATTGAATGTTCTTGAAGGCCAGCATATTTATTCAAAATAGGATCTTCACCTTGTGATAGATGAGCCAGGATCTGGCTATTTTCTCGTCCAGAATCCACGTCCAACATGGCGGGCGTCCATGGCAACCCAGCGTGGCCACCAAATTGGCCCAGATCGGCGTGGTTCATGCCCAGCATGTCCCACATAATCGGACACCAACCGTGCAGGAAACGTCCAGGAACTTGTCTTCAAACTTACAGCTTGTTCTGGTTACTGGATCTATCACAAATCAATGTAGAAAATCGTTTTTTGGAGCGCTTGTTTTGATGAGATGTTGCAACGTCGCTAGACCGGACGCCTAACACAACATTCAAAGTTTCAAACTGACTCTGTTTTAAGGCAACTAATAATGTTCGCTTGGCGATTGAGAAATTTAAGAACATCAGATTTATTCTGGTTCTTGAATCAAAATCAATACGACAGATGAAAAGGCCTTCTCTTGATGACTAATCAAACAGACTCTATGTAACCATGTTAAAAGTGTGATCATGACACATCATCTGCTATTTCCTATCATGAGTCACGAAGTGCGATCACACTGAAAAGATCCTCTCTTAATTTCATAAATAGTAAAACGACTGGTATAATAATGAAACTGAAAATCATCAGATATTAGTGAAAGACTCTACGGTGTTCCGAGTGTCAGACATCAAAGTCAATATCAGATCCTTTCCTCATGCAGATGCTAGCAAAAGATAACAAGATGACAGTTTATTCATCAAGAAGCAGATAGAAGATATAAATGCACCTGATCAAATGCAATAGAACAGGTAGTCTCCGGGCAAATTGCATACGACGTAAACTAAATGTACCACGTCCAAGTACATTGTCCTTGCTCTGACTCTAGGAATCCTCTTATTAGCCAGGGCACGTGGGGACTCTGGCAACTGTTGCAGAAAATATATGGTGGAAAATGACATACCAATGTTTTATAAACTTAATCAGGATGAACTACTTTCTTTTGTTGATAAAGTAGACATCAATCAACAACAAAAATGTAACAATGATGATGTCTTGACACTGAAGGCTTCAAAGTTTCAGGAAATCAGCATACCATTACAGCACAATATGGTAGACTATATCAATAAATATTGTTGTCAATAATGCATGCATGTTGCTTATGAGTGCATCACTCATATCCTACTAGAGACTCAGCAATGCTGTTCATTGCCCTGATTTTCGGACATGAATGTAGAGACAGTACCTCGCTGAAGACGAAATAATTATTCCAACTAAATCTGACTCAAAACGAAGTTTTGAACACTTCGGCTCATATTAGTTTGGTTCATTTAACACAGACACCTTTCACTGTTCAGGATAGGATGTTTTTTTTACTCTTTACGGCTACTATCCTTCCCAAATAAGTGATTTCAGAACTTTTTGAATGCACGCCATGACCCTGCATAATTGCATGGTTACCTGAACTGAATTGGGCATAGCATTTCTCAAATCTCTGGTTTACAAGCTGAAAAATTCCTCTTCTCTGCAGTGAAGTACCTAGATTCGGACCAAAGGCTTCTTTCTCACAGTATTGTAACAAAAACAATTATCAGATAATTATTAGACATTTTATTGACATTACTATTCATAGTTCATTCTGCTGATTCACCAGTAGTAAATTTTCAAATGCAATGTCCAAAAGTCAAAAGTCCATGAACTGTTGATGTTATATTATAGATTCCACTAATCCAAACACAGGGTCATATGTAACCTACAAATTTTAATATAACTAAGTGAATACATCATTTTATACATTTAACATTCAATGTCTGACCGGCTTGTCTGATACCTTATGTTCCATAATTTTATGAGAAAATTTCGAGAATAGCTGGGAGGCTTGTTCCTGTATCTCAAATACACGTGGGAGCAAACTTCTTGATACCGGATCCTCTTAACCTTGCTGATCAGTTTCTTCTCTGTACATGATAAGCTCAAAAGCAGCAAAATTACCATCATACGCCCCAAGTATTGTATATACAGTGTACATAAAAGTATCAACCTGTGATCAAACTACCTGTATATTACATCAAAGTAAGCGGACATATGCCTCATACAAATATATCAATAAGATAGATCACTGACCCTTTTTATCATTAATATTCAAAATTTAAAAAAGAAACACTGAAGTCCTGCCTTTTACAATAAGCAATTCTAGTATAATATACTATTTAAAATCAATGGTTTAGAATATATTCCAATTGAAATGGTAACTAGGCTGTATTACAAAAATTGCGGCAAAAAAAATTGATTTAGATTAATAGTTTACATGGCAAATTTGGGCAAAATACCAACACAAACTTCAGCAGATGATCAAATATACAATATATTATTGGAAAGCAATGATTTTGAAATAATCCATTTCAAATGGTAACTGTAGCCCGGATCACAAATTTGGAGCAAATATTACTTGCCCTTCTAAAACTTCCAGTACACCTTTGCTTAGCAGTGTTCATGTTTGCAAAGATATATAATGTATAATAGAGAACTGAATTTCCAGTGATTGGCAGGTGGCTTCCTTCTAAGAAGCAGCAGGAAATTGACAGGATATCAAAAAATGTTTTAACATTCTGTCCCTGTTTCACCATTTAAAAAGTTTTATGAAACCCAAGTTCAACAAAGGTTATAGCACTAATAGTTCAGTCTGGCACAATTTTTGGATAAAATTGTAGAAAGTGAACACATGAGCAGAGTTCCTGCAAAAACAAATTTGGTTATGGGGAACAGACTAACTACATTGTAGCAAATTCAAGTTGCTTCACTTTGCACAAGATTTAGGCCTGACATCAAAATAGTCAAATTGGCCACAGGGTATAGTTGCTACATACCTAATTTGGGTCCAACCACTATCGAGGGAGTTATCTTGAATGTTTCGACTGAAGGCTTCAAAGGTTTATGCTGATGCAACTAAACATGCACATGCTTTTTACTTCTTAGTACATAACAATATACCTAACGAGAGACTCACTTTTGATAATCGAAATCAAAAGCATCTAAGTTTTAAAACTAAACACCATGATCAGCACGGCCGTGTCCAGCTATTATTAATGTGGACCATCTAACACAGACACCTTTTGCAGTTCAGGATGTTTTACCCTGTATGGCTACCAGCCTTCCCCAATAACTGATTCTAGACTTTTTCAAAATCGACTCAAGTCAATGCATCCCGTGACCCCGCATAATTGGTTTCCAGAATTGAATTGAATATTGCATTTCTCAAATCTCTGGTAAGCTGAAGTATTCCTCTTCTCTGCAGTGAAAAAGATTCAGCCCCAATACAAGGCTCCTCATAGCATCATCACTAAAGTACTTGTAATACTACAATGGCTAGTTAGAAACTGAAGTAGTCAATCAGTAGTGGCCAAATGAAGAATATTTCATCTGAGATTGGCCTCAATTCGATGTTATGTTATATATATTTTTTTGTTTTTATTTTCAGAATCAGAATAACTTTATTCATAGTATAGGCCTAAAGTGTATACAGTTGTCCCAGCGTAATAAGAGCATCCCTTCTGCGGTCATGAAGAGGTCTCTCGTTGGGAGCGGTCTCTCGTCAGGGTGCAAAATGTACTAAAAATACAACAGGGGGTCGGTCTTATAACGCAGGGACTGTATATATTTAATAAAGACACCAGCCCTTCAAGTTGCACTGTGCTGTCTTATGATCAGTACTTGCATTGGTTACCATGTACTGCTCTGCTGCTCAGTATTTGAGTATAGAGACTGGTGTCCTAAAAGTGTTTTTGGTATATTGGCTGCTGAAAAGTGTTTTTGTTATATTGGCTATCATTGGTGTCAGAAAGTTGTTTCATATTCTTTGTTTCCCAAATTTTGAAAACGATTTTTTTGTACCAACAATAAAAAAATAATAATAATCATAATTCGTACTAATTTTTAACTTGAAAAAAGATTCCTTCAACATCGAACAGGATTTTTGGCCAATTTACCTTCCACCCTCAAAAATTCATTTTTCCAAAAAAAAAAAAATCCAGTCAAATTCTTATCCAAAAAAACATTTTCCCAATACTTAATTTTAAAACAATTTCAAATACAATTTTACCTAATTTTCTAGCATCGCAATTCTTCGTTCCAAAAAAATGTTTTTTAATTATTTTTCAAATTTTTGTGGCCACATCATCTTCTTTTAAGCAAATTATTTTGCCTACTCTGCCTTTCTCAATGTTTCCCCTCAAAATTGTCTTTTTTTCACAAATTAGTAGGAAGGGAATTCACGCTTTAGACTCATATTCTACCCAGAGTGTTAGAGTTGTATGAATAATTTTGTCATGCTGACATTTTACATTTGATCGGAAAAAATGAGTTATGCTGAAGTTTGAGAATGATAATCAATTGGAGGGTTAACCGAAAAGTGACATTTTCTTCTTGCATCGCTAAATCATGAATAATACCAAATTGTGTAAAATTCTAAGGTGTATGAAAAATTTTGTCAGCAACTGTATAATTTTGTCGGCAACTGTATTATAGTGTATATTTGTCTAGTTATCTGTCCTTCAAAGAACTACATAAAAAAACAAAGTGTAAATTTTACAAATCAATTTCTTATGTGCACATGAAATTTTGCAATCACCAAAGCTTTCATTAGTAATTTAATACTGATGTAAGGCTATTATTAGTAAACTCCATAATTTGTTCCAAAAATATATTTTCAATACGTAATATAAACTGGACTAACTGCGATAAATCAAAATGGCCATTTTGTTTTTTTCATTTGCACTGAGTCTGGAACTGAAAGGTCCATAGTCTCAATAGTCTGCACTTCAACACACATTTACCAAACATAATTTTTTCAATCAAAACACCAATTTGTGCAATGGCCTCTACAGACTTTCAGACATTAAAGCCAATGTATTTAGGCAGGTCCGTTTTTTTAATACTTTTTTTCAGGAAACATTATAATAAAACGATATTAAGATTTTACAGTGTATGCTAACCTTTTCTCAATTTTTTGGCAAAGCTGCCAGATAGCGAGTCTGTATGATAACAAACAGTCATCAAAGAAGTTATTTGTACACTTCGATTATGCGTCATATTTCAAAAATGCCAAAACAATTCAAATGTTTACCTTAGGATCTCAAGAAACAGTAGGCCTAGAATTAAATTAATCATTTTTATTATCCCAGAAATATTAATGTTTCCAAATACTGAAAATAAATCCAGTTTTTCACCATAAAAATGTCTCCCTTTGTTAGCAAATTGACAGGTCAATTGCATAAAAGACTACTTTTACGAGTTTCATATTGCTAAAACAGTTTTTATGACAAAAGTTCAAAATACTGTTCAATTCTGCACTCTCTGCCCTGTCTACAAGTGGACTGCTCTTGCATTGATGCTTCTTTTTCCAGCCTTGGCAGATCAGAACATATGCTGTCTTGTGTTGCCACCTAGTGATTAGTGTGCTATTCCGCGAGCTCCTGCGAGCGTCCACATCATTTCAATCAGAGGAACACACACAATTTTGTCTGGAAGACACCGGGCCTGTTTCTGAGTGTGCTGATGGCCTTGTCTACTTCCTTAGAGAATGTGATTGCCGAGTCTGACTCTGGTATACATCAATGTTGAATAGAAATTTTGTGAATGTGCAATGAAATTGGAACTATTCTTGGGACGGCAATGCTGTAGCATACAAAATCAACTTTTGTGCCAGGTGGCAGCAGCATGCATGCAGTTGTCATTTTCACCAGACTGCTCTCTGCCTATGTCCGCCTTGTTTACAATGTGTAATGTACATGCGAGAATTGACATGCATACATGAATTTTATTCTCTGCCAGATGATCCACTGTACTAGACACAAGATACAAGATACTAAACTTTATTTTAACTCGGATTTTACAACAAATAAACATTAGCAAAGATTTATGCTATTATGTCCGAGGTAAATAAATCTCATACGAAAAACAAATTGGTTTTTGGGTTATCCTCCGTATCATTCCAATTTGGGTTTGTGGAAATATTGTGCAGCAGCTGTATTGTTATGAATGCTGCAGATTCTTGGTAAAATCCTAACTCTAATTCAAAAACCACTACCGTTGTCTCAAAAAAAACATATTTTATGCTATTTCGCAGGCCTTTTAAAGTCAATTTCTGTGTACCAGCAGCTTATTTGGTTTCAGAAAGTTTAATGGAACATGCCAAAGTTCTATATAGAGTCCCTTATGCATGGGAAATACCATAAACTGGTGTAGTATGCATTATTGGTTGAAAATGTAGATACATCATTAATTTATTTATGCTCAAAATTGTCAAAAAAAGGGAAAAATGCTGGAATTGAGTGACCCAAAACATTTTCTAATTGATTTCTTTTATTACAGATGCCTTCCCAACACTCTTTTGACAACATTAAGTGTATATATATTTGTTTTATAAATTTTTGCTGTGGGCCTTCTGTATATGGAGGAATACTGCATACATTTTTGGCAAAATTCTAGAAGTTTAAAGGAGGTTAAATGGTAAACTTTTTCTTTGGCTTCTCAGAAGCTGCTGTAGAAGTCCATAAATTTAGATGTAGATCTTGAAAGCAAAAACAGAATACATTTCTGTAACTCTTAACAGCTATTAATTATGACCATACCGTAATATGGGGTGAATCGGGACAAATTGGCACTTTTTCAGTCACAGCATGGGCAGAAATCAATTTAGGAATCAAAATTTGGTGTCAAATTGTGTCTGAGCACAAGGTCAAAGCACCCCTAGGAGATTGATATGATAACTGAAATTCCCACCGCCCAGGGCCCAGAAAACCACTGTCCCAATTCACCCCATACTTTTGGGTGAATCGGGACACTCCATTATTTCCTCAATCAATACTCCCTACCTTCTTTGAATAATTGCTACTTGTTAATAAACATTAGAAAACATGTTCAAAATGCCAAAAAAAAAATTCAGGAAAATCAGAAATCAATTTGATTGATAATATGCAGATTTTAAAAAATGTGTTAAATGACAGAAAAATATTTAAAAATGTTTTTTTTCCAATTTTTTCCAGTTACTGATAATTCTGGGTTAAATCTACTGTAAATGATGCCACGTTCTATAATATTTATCAAAAAGTCTCGCCAGTATTCTCTAATGAAAATTAGTATGGTTATTTTTGTGTGAAGTCCCGAAACTTTGCCATGGACCCAGATCTGAAATTGGGACTAAACATACACATTCCCAAATCCAGTTTTTAATTATAGTCCCCTAAAACAATATTAGACTGATTTTAAGGTTTGCTGCAAGTTTTATGAGTCTAGTTTTTATACTTTTTATGGTACTGGCAAAGTTTTGACCAGCTTTAAAAATAACATTTCTGCAGCGCCAAGTTTAAGGTCCGGCAGCTCCTCACTTCCTGTAGTCAGAATAATAAAATTCTATCACAATATGAGCAGGTATGTTAACTATACATGTACTAAAAATCAAATTCCAAAGGCAAGTAGAAGTTGGTGTTCTTTGATCAAATAAAATGTTTCCCTGTTCTTTCCCGATTCACCCCAGTGTCCCTATTCACCCCATACTACGGTACATTATATACATGTAAATTATGTTCATAAGATATATATACATCAAAATACTAAATTTCTGAATTGTTTAAATTTAGGTGTGATGCATGATTTTATATCATATTCATAATCAATACTGAGTTTTTTAATTATATTTTGTCTTGCATTTGCAAGCATAATGTGAAAACATAGCTAGAATTTCCTCACACTCTTAAAACAAATTGGTTGAATATACCAATATATTGGCTGAAAACAACCAATTTTATATGTTGAAATGGTACCAACCAATTGATCAAGATTTGCTACCAACCAATTTGAATTGGTTAATCTGTCTACCTATCATATCAACACATGGAATTGGTTAAATATCAACCTCAATAATTGGTTGCATGAAACAACCTTATTGGTTGATAAGGAATGGGATTATAGTAGTCAGCCTGAGGGTCTAGGGCAACCTTCGGTAGAGCTCAGTCTGACAGGTGTTATCTCATTGCCACGGTTGGCTTGTTTAGCCCATCCTCCCCACGCAAGCCCTGCTAAAATGGACAGGGCTTTCTGCTATTTCCAACCTCTTCGGTAATTGGCTGCTTATTTAGGTCATAAGCATTTTGCAGGCAGATTCAGTCTGATTATGGACACTTAGAGGATTACTGGCAACTAAGAAAAACAGTGTAAAACAAGCAAACTTTCAAACAGTTTCATTTCAGAACTGTGAAAATACATAATTCAATGGAATTTTCGGAACTGTGATAGCAGCTTTCAACAATACACAATTTCTCCATTTGTAACTGTGTGAAACAGAAGCAACAATCCCTGATTGGCTGAGCCAAAACTGGGTCAGTTAATTAAGTATTCATGAATTAGCAAAGGTTATGGGCCATTTTGTCATGGTATGACTTGGGATGATGTGTTTAGCCTATCTAGTGCAAAAATGACAGAATTTAAAGCCAATGAACCCACTTGCCAAGAACTGCTCCTATCCCAGCCAAAGGGCTATTCATTACCTAAAATAACCTTGGTGCTATTTGACTCTTCAGGTGTTGCTGTTGATTGTTTTTTTTGGGGGGGGGGTTATCTTTTATTTTTGGAGGAAGTTTGATTTTTTTTCCTTGAGATCTAAAAATAGAAAAACGTGAATAGTTAAGGCAAAAAAAGTTTATTGTACAGAGTAATATGAAATGCCGGGACAGAGAGATAGAGAAAGTTGAGCGGTCCACCCAGAAGGAACTGGAGATTGTTCTAAAAATTGGTAGACTTTTCTTCCTTGTTTTACCAAGCGGTCTATAGTCCATTTACAGACTACATGACATACAATACACTTACCTTGCATAGAAACGTCACTGCAATGCTATATTAAATATATTAAATACAAGGACGACAATTGTGTCTGCAATTGAATTTACTAACCTCTATTGTGCCCATCTCCAAATAGTGAAAAAGACTTGATTTAGAGATTGGTAGGGTGTCCATCTCTGTAATTATTGCTCATGTCTTTTCGGGCCACTTGCAACATATACAAATAGTTGATTGTGCCTGTTCCTGCAATATTGCCCACTGGCAATTTTGAAATAATGAAGCAAATGCAGGACGCGGGATCGGTGGACTGGTTTTTTTTAGAATTAGGTCATGTGAGTGCCAGTCTGGGGAGTAGAGTTTCCAATGAGAGCGAGAGTTCTCGAGAAGTCTCGAGATCAGCAATGACTCAGCATTTTCTCGTCTCGCCGAGCGAGTCTCGAGAATTGAAATGTTGATCATTGTTTAACATAGTGTTCATGTGTTTAATGTTTATAACAGTTACAAACCATTGGGATGTTGTTTTGTTTTGCTCGATATTTTTGTTATTGTGTAATTGCTCCATTGTTCAATTTAAATATCTGTTGATGATAATCCCCATTGTATACCTGATAAATGCTGAAGTTGAACTTGTACAAATGTTTTAAAATTGTATAATATCTGGATGTTTAGCTGTGATTTATAGGAAACAAAACACACAGATTGACATTAAAACTATAAAGGATATCATAAAAGCCAAAAAATGTGATCCATTGCAAGTTAAATCTCTCTTGTTTTATCATTGTGCCAATGGCAGGACAGTGCCCTAGCTTTCTCGAGAAATTCTCGATTCTCGTGCACTAGACCATGTCATTCTCGAGAGGTGTCGATCGAGACTCATTGGAAACACTACTGGGGAGTTCTTCTTATTTGAAGCACTTCTAATGAAGATAGAGCTGTATTTTTTTTTTTACCTTTGGATTTGTCTTGAATAGATCTGATCAGTAGGCTTATTGTATCTTCGTAGTTACATTGGATATTTTTCTGTTTAATTTTGATTTCCATTAAAACATAATATGTGATCTGATTTAACTAAAAATAAAGACGGTTTCGGAGGTCAATTTACTTATACACTTTTTTTATCAGCCCTTCATTCCACTTTACAATATGATTTTTAATAACATTACATTTAAAATTGACAAAGCCTCTCACTGGTCCCTTTTATTGCATAAAGAAGCCCTTTCCATGAGACAAAGTAACCCTCAGATAAATCATGACATTAAAGCTTCAAGAGAATTCCAGTTATTCAGATAAATGCTAACATTGTTTATTTCCGTTTAATTGTGTTTCTCCCCATTGCTTGATCCTTATTTTTAAATCTCTGTTACTATTGTTTGTCTTTGTTGTAATCCCTGTATTCCAATCTTTATGTTTTAATCTTTTCTATTAGTCCATATTATTTTCATTCTGGTCAAAAAATCACCCAGCACCAATGGGGTTATTTGTCACTCTTAAATAATTTACATTGACAATACATATATAGGTGGCAGCACAAAGATACTTTACTTAGCTGATATTGATAAACACACTTCTTTTGCGTATAAAAGGCATTATTTATTAAGATGGCAGAAGACTTTTTACAATCATCATCATTAAGAAGCATAAATTTTGTCTACATCATCAAGATCATATAAGTGCCTACTGGAACCTGGAAAGAAATACAGTGGAACCTTAGCCAAAGACCACCTCGATATTAAGACCACCTTGATTTTAAGACCACTTTATTTTGTCCCAATTTTTTTCCCATTGATAGCAATGGTAATTTGATTCAGAATTAAGACCACCCCTATTTTCAGAATTAAGACCACCTAATTTGGTCCCAAAAGGCCAAATAACCTCAGAATTAAGACCACCTGATGGGCCAAACACCCCACAAGTTGCATCAGATAGGGGTGGTGCCTGTCTGTCTTCCCCTTCTAGATGTTATGTAATCAGGGAAAGAAAGATACTCTGATAACAAAGGTGCCCCTATCATATTCCATGATGGTCCACTACTAAACTTATCAGCTTTACCAATGAAGCAGTCAACTTTTTTTTCTTCAAAATCCACAGTTTCCCCCCCAAAAAATTGCAGTCTTCAATTTTTGAAGATTCATAATTAAGACCACCTCGATATTAAGACCATTTTGACTGGTCCCATAGGTGGTCTTAATTGTGAGGTTCCACTGTATTGCCATATTGAAATATTTAGAATAATATGTTCCACTCTCCTAAAATCTAGTGTTTCTTCAACTTCGGAACAGTGCAGACAATTTTCCAACATACACGTATGATAATTCGGAACATTAAGAACATCAAAAGAACAATTACTAAAATAGCTGAAAGGATAAAAAGGCAGACATCAAGTCCATAGAAAGTGAACCAACTCATTCTAACTGCATAAGGATGAAACAAATGCTTGGCGCCTCCTGTTCTTATTGTGAAGTTGACGAGGTGTCGAAACTGTTGGACAGGGGGCGCCACCTGATCAGACATGATGCTGGAAGCTTTCTTTGCATTTTCGGTGTAGACAGGATTAAAAAGCACTTCCTCTATTCCAGCTGCTAATTCTTCTTCTGTGATAGAGAAATAATTCAGTTTAATTCCCATCTTGACTCGACCCACCAATTTTTCAGCGTTAGTAGATTGGTCTCCAAACAGTGGCATAGCCACCACAGGAACACCATTATAGGCACTCTCAAAAGTACTCGATATTCCGCAATGAGTGATGATGAGTCTTGTTGAAGCATGAGCCAAGAGGTCATTTTGTGGAAACCACTCTGTTAAGTGAGTATTGTTCTGCAAACCTTCAGGCTTCTCCCCGGTGTAACGCCAGATAATTTGTTGCTTCAATCTCCCAAATACGTTTGCAAATGTCTCTGCTGTTTTGGCCTCAAATTTTGGCACTAACGTCCCAAAGCTGAAGAGTATGACGCCATGGAGACCTGCTTGATCTACTATCCTTTGAAAAGTGGGATCCAGAGAAGACGGTTTCTCATTGAAAAGTCCAGAAATAGTGAACACGTGAGGCATGGTTGGTCGAGGTGATTCCAAAACATAATCCACATTGAGCAGCATAATTTTATCCTGGAGTAATGTTTCTACAGGTTCTGATAACTCAATACCTGATTCTGTGATTGTCTTATGACGAAATTTGTTTAATTTTGGCCTGATGAACTCATTACTGACAAAAACAAAGAGGGCATTGAAAAGTTTCTGCAGAAATGTCATGTCATCATTGACACAGGCGACTCCTGCGGCATGACAAGTGAATGATGGGAAATTGGGGAAAAATGCATTGTTGTCTGGGAGAAATCCATAATTTTGGTAAAATATCGATGTGACGTTTAGATAACTGGAGAGGATAGGACTGCATACAAACAGTAAATCTGCTATGACAAGGTCATACTTGGCATTTTGTAACTCCTGCATAAACTTTGTATCTTTCAACAGACTCGTACAAAACTCAGCCTGGTACGAGAAGAGTTTGTCTACAACTGTAAGTACTTTCATTCCTTCAATCTTGAATGAAGTTGTTGCATTTTCTTCTTCCATAAAATCAATAGCATCCTTTGGCGCCTGGTAATAAAGTGTTTTAGCATGCTCTGTGATGACATGGCCCATCACTTTGTCGTTCATTATCACGTCCACCTGGTGGCTGTCTTCTGCTAAAATGTCCGCCATTTTCTGCATGTTGAGCAAACGAGAATTGAAATGAGTTGAGATTGGGAAAATGAGGATTTTGTAAGAAGCTGCCTGGCAAGTTGCAATCAGGAGCACTGTTAAGACAAGGCATGTCTTGTTTGGTGGTGACATCTGAAAATGTAAAAATATGTAAAAATGGGGGACTATTGTGCAATGTTGTGGGAAAAAGTTCTAAGGTGACTCAAGCATGGTGGTTAGATCATACAGATTTTTCTAAATTTTTGCACAGGTACTCTACGGGACCCATACATTTCAAAAACAAAACACAAAAAAATTTCACTGACTCGTTTGGTTGCCATGGTAATGGCATGTTTTGCCTGATGACTGCTTAAAAGTCATAAATTGAGTTTTTGGTTATGTACCACAGAATAAAGCGTTACATGCATTTGTCACACAAAAACGTCAGAAATGTCTTCCCAAGGATTTACACCAACACATTTGCCAAAAATTTGAAGAAAAAGGTTAAAATACTTTTTTCTGTAAGAGCTCAAAGGGCACCAACGCACCAATTAATTGCAGATTTTGCATGCATCAATTTTGGCAGTAATAAAATTTTAGGAAAACGATCATACAGATTTTTCTTTAAATTTGCGTATATCATAAACAAGTTATTGTCAAACAAATGCAAAGAATAAAAAAATTTCATCGAGTCATTTTTTTACTGCAGTACCATGACTGTGCCAATGTCAATTTAACTAAATAAAGACAATTTTTGACACAGTTGACTGAAATTAACTGAGAATTTTTTGTGGATAAAGCTGAGAAGCTGAAACTTTAAAGTAGCATAGAATAGATGTTATTGCATTCAATAAAAAAATAATTATGCTTCTAGCTGTATTAGACTTCATTTAAATAGCAAATTACTGGCTGCCATGCTTTTTAAAGAAAGAGAACAGAAAATGGTTATGTCACAACTGTTTCAGGGCCTGCAGCAGTTGTGACGCTATGTTGCTAGGCAACCAGGCTGCTCAGAAGTATGTGCAGTGTACCACGCTTGAGTCACCTTGAGACATTCATTTTGAATCTAGCAACACATACTGTCACATCGAACAAGTATTATAACACTGTCCCCTTAAAGGTCCCCTATCTAACCAGTTGAGCGAAAGAGCTGGCCCCCAAGCAAAGTGCTTAGGAGCAACCTATTATGCCCAACCTTCTATAACATATCCCCCAACTTGCCTGAGATTTTAATACATGCTGCAGTCAACAATCTCACCTCAATGCAACCTGCCACCAAGAGCGGGATCAAATCAACTGCCTCTGGGTAGCCTTAGGTCGATGCACCATATAACAATGTCTCGTTAAAGGTCCTCCATCAAACCAGGTAAGCTATAGGGACGTCCCCAAGCAAGTGCTCAGGAGAAACCTATTATACCAAATAGGGTGGCCCTAAAAAAAAAAAGTTTGAAATTTATATGGGCCACCCCCTCAGATGATGCCTATTATGGTAAAAACAGGCTGTGCAAAATCTCATTAAAATCGGTTAACATTTAGAGGTGGCCCACGGGCCTTGAAATTCTTGCATTTCTGCCATGATTCCGTACGATCGCCGATTCGCGGTATTGTATAACTAAGCCAATTCAAATCATACAACAATACAACTAGATTTTTTGAACAGGGCTGAATGAGAGCTTCATTTTGATTACCACCTTGGATTGTCTATGACAATTCTTTATGAACCCCAAGAGCCATACGTCACGAGTTCTTTTCAAAATTGTTGTTTTGATATATGATATCTCCGAATTGAATCTGGAGGCAATAATTCTTTACCAGACCTTATAAAATGGATTACCAATGATGGCAGCTGCTTGTTCTGATCACTCTTTAAGGAAAATAATGAAAAAAACCTTTCGTGGTCTGGGGTAGGAATTATTTCATGAAAGCCATGATGATTTTGAAAAATGTACGTAAGGAGTCAATGTGTTTGTTTTCCAAAAAAATCACAGCAAGATCTAATTTTCCCATATTCTTTTATCAAAATTTTATGATTTTCCAACTGGACAGTTGGTGATTCTTATCCCACGGGGCCAGGAGGGTTACTTCTGTGTCAAATTTAAAACAGCATTTCCTGTTATATTTTTTTCACAAATTTGGCACTGATTTGAATCTGGTTGTTCATTACTCCTGACTGGCAAGTCCCTTGTCAAGTTGTTTTAATACTCATCCTGTCCTAGTGATTAGCAAAGCAGCCACATAAATGTGGGATATAAAGCCCTAAGCATTATATTATGAAAGTCTTTTAATCTAAGGCTAAAACTCTCAGGATCTGCAGCTGCTCTCTTGCAACCAATAACACTCCGTTAATTATCACCTGCCCAAAGAACAAATCATCTGAAAATCAAGCGAACATGAGGTTTTCAGCAAATTTGCAGTTGAACATTCCAAATAACAAATCATCACAGACCATTCAAATTGGTACTCAAAATGAAGCTCTAAATAAGACCAGTTCAACCATGCCATTTGTATTTTTGTATCATTTGAATTGGCTAAATAATACAGAACCACGAGCTGACAAAAGTAGATAATTACACCAGAAACATAAAAACTTCAAGGGCGGTGGGCCACCTGTAAATATTAACCGATTTGCCTGAAAATTTGCATGCATCATTTCTTCCATAATTGGCATCATTTCAGAGGGTGGCCCACCAATATTTCAAACTTTTATTTTTTACTATGCTTATAAGGGCCACCCGAATAGCCAACCCACTATAATATAGTATAATGCTTATACTTTTTCATAATTCAGAAAATTGGTTCTGTACAAATGTGAATACACTAGAAATACCCGTTGGTAAAAAGCATTACATAAATATATGTATTTATAATTGAAGAATTATGCAAAAGAGTAGAATTAAGGTAGGTGTATGGTTGATGAGTAGGGGTTAACATTTGCATGGCTTGTCATGACAGATAATGGTGAATGTTGTGCATTTACACCAGAGGGCAGATGTAGGTTTGTTTAGTTTGGTATAAAATGAAATAAAAATAAAGTTGCATATAAGCCTCTGATTTGGGTGAAATAATATGGCTTTGACAGCGGTTTAGAGGTGTATTAAGTATGACTGCTGTAGTTGGAAAATTGAAAGCAGGAGAAGTAGTTGTGGAAAAGTTTTTCATGACTTGTCATGAGAGATTCATGCAATCCTGGATTTTAGACAGAGGGGAAGGGAAAATTGTGAATAAAAGAGTAGTCAGGAGGTTGTCTGCCCTCATAAGAAGGATAGTGTATAAAAAGAGGGATAGGTGGATAGTTCCAGTGAGTGGGATGCCTGGGAGAGACGTTAGCAGTGCACAATGCTCAGGTCATGTCAGCTGGAGTTTAGTTTGAATGTAAGAAGGATATATATGTGCACTGCATGCATTGTTTTAAATTATGGAAATAGGATGTTTTGTGTTTTTTTTTAAATCGCAAATCTTATATTTCTACAGCTACACATGAATATCCTGTTGGAGATTTCAATTTAACTTATGCCATAGTAAAACATAATTACAAATGCATGAAAGGTTATTGCACACTTTTTTTTTTTTAAGTATAAAAATAAAATATGTACCAACAGTCTTGTTACAAAAAGTACACTAGAAAGATATCATTCAGTCATACTGCAACATGAGTACTTGATAATTACTACTTTTGTAATAGAAACAGAATTTCAAAACTTGTTATGTATAATCCATACAATATTTCACATATTATCAATTTACATAGTCTACTTAATCATATCTCATTCGGTGTATAATCTTTTTCTGAATTTATGAAATGCCAAGTAGCTATCATGATATAATGTTGTTCCATTCGACAAAAATTTGTACTTTGTAGTGGGACTCACAATTAAGAAATAAATCCACCGGGATCAACAAAATATACATCTATGTATACGGAACATTGAAATCACATGCTCCTTGTAATATTGAAACTATCATGGTGGCTTCTACTTTTTTAAAGACTGCAGAGGCGTAAAACACAAACACACCCAACACACACAAACACACACAAACACACACTCTTCTTTTTAAAGATTAGTAGTGGCTGTCTTAATTAGTAAATTGAATCACTATTTTCAAGAAATTAAAATTGAATTTACTAACCTGAAAAGTCCTAAATGTGTATATTGTATAACACTGCTAAAATCACACATGAACACCCAGATATATAGGGGGAAAAAACATCACGTTTTTTGTATCTGAGTCATGGTTTTGCTTCACTTATTTTTCTTTTAAATAGGACATGCTTAACTTTTTAGAGAATTTTGCTTCGTGAACAATCCTAAAAAATACCATGCATAGCATGTAAAGCATCAGCTGCAGAAATAAAAATTGCTTGAAAAAATGTAAAAGATCAAGCTGTTATGTCAGATAAAATGATAGGAGGCAAAACTACTGTTGTGGGAGGATTCTGCAGGAATTTGAATTTCATTCTGTGTAACCTGGTTATTTATCTACCAATTGATTTCAATCCCTCAATTAGACAATTCTAATCAGTCAATGGCTGGGGAAGGTCTAATATCAAGCTAAATTGTGAAGTGCAATCATCTTTGACACCTGTCACCATCACCCCATTTATTGTTCCTCAATAGCAATTTAGGAAACTGGGGGTAAAACAAAGTTCAGGAACCCTCCAGAATTGCAATTTGCATGATTGGATGTTTCTCTAATTGATTACATTGAAGATACAATTGTCAACTGCTGCATTGACCCGCAGTTGACGCTCGTAAATAACGAGCGATAATAGGGGTTTTAACAGCCTTATTTTGCTGTATTGACAAGGCAATTGGTCAGACGGTCGAGCAAAGTCCAATTACGCCTAACTTGACCTTTAAATACCTGTAAGTCATTTGCAAGGCCGTATATGATCAGTGCCGATGAAATTTGTCAGGAAACATGAATTGTTGTTCCTCTCGTCCTCCATATTGGAATCCCAGAGAAATGCCGTAACCTGATTGGCTGATGAAGTTTTTAATTTTTTTTTTAAATAAATGATTGCAAAATGTGAAAATAGGGGTGTAAATGGCATGTAGTAGTGTATAAAGCTACTTTGATATTGAGAAAATATTTAAAATCGGCAAATCAGAACCGCAAAAAAGGGCATTTGATACTTCGGGTGTTTCCGGCAGATGCCGAAGTTGGCCGACATCGCCAGTCAAGAAAAATGGTGGACGAGGAAGGATGCGCTGGATGGGGAGGGAAATAAAATGGCTTGAATCAGAAGAAATAGGCATTCTGTATGTCTGAAATATAACCCTGTCTTGTGGTTAGGAGCTAATAAAGACTCGGGAGGCGTTTGGTAGGTTTACTTGATAGATTGACAGAGAAATCATCGGTGATAGGTAAAAACTGCCTGCCGGCATGGAAACGGACGATTGTAATAAGCGATCAGCTGTAGTAGCTGATGCTTAAAAATTAAATTTGATGATATATTTTAACATAAAATTGGCTCATTTTATGAATTCCTGCTCTAAAATGGATTTCACACACAAGGGATAACCTTTAGATATTCAGGGGTGTTCCTTGTATCCCTTGGAATGTATTTACTTCTAGGAAATGCTGACAATAATCATTTGTTTCAAGCAGAAATATTCTTTTACAAGTAGACAAATTTATTCTTTAAAAAATGTTTCTTTAAAGATTGCAAGAAATATATTTATTTTGCCAAAACTGGGTAAGAAAGAACTTATTAGATAATTTACTACAAAGCACCCCCCTCCAGCCTCCTTCCTCTATTTTAGAGTTATAAACCTTTGCTTCAAGTGGCTTCCATTTACTGTTTAACATGTACACCATTTCTACTTTTCTTAGCTATATTGAGGGCAGCAGTTATTTGAGGGGGCTTCTATTCTGCTGCGTGGTCGACAGACACTTTATTTTAATAAATATGACATAACCATTTTCTGACCATTGGAGTTGGTTGGTAGTTTTCAACCAATTCCAGTGGTTGCCCTTCAACCAATAAAAATGGTAGTTTCAACAATAATTATTGGTCGATTTTGCACAACCAATTGAAATGGTTGGTCTTTTACCAAAAATCAACCAATCTGTTTTAAGAGTGCAGTTAGTGACAAGCAGTGATGTTTATGAGAGTCTAGAAATTAATGCTCGGTATGTGTGAGTTATTGGCACAATCCGTAACAATATTAAATAAAGTATTTTTTTGGCCTTATATTCTGTGAGAATTATGTGATATCACAAAAGATTCATGTTACTAATAATTATATGTTAAAACTTTTGACAGTGTTATCATTTTCATACACAGCGAGCTCTCTTCATCAACATAACTGTTTCAGATTGAAAGTGTGTCCACTGAACTATTCAAAATGTCTCAGGATTTTTTTTTTAATTGAAATTTAGTAGGATTTTGCCAGATATATATATATACGAGGAAAATATCTAATCTCTGATTGTTGCTTTCTCTGTCAGTTACAACTCAAGTTAATTTCTAAAAAATAATGTGTCACTGATAACGATGATAAATGATAGTTCTGGAATTATTGACTTGTCATATTTTCACAAAATTTGTCCAAGAAGGCAAAGTTATCTATACTAAGTAAAAAAGATTCCAGGTGACTTGTGAAAGTGCAGATGCCTCCCCAAGACTCCAAAGAGACAAATTTTAGCATTACACTTTTTAAACAATTCTACATAGGAGTAACGGTGTGCTTTCATGTTCATACTTAATGAACAATGCCTAGTATGGTTGTACTAATAGCTGCTAACGGCTCCTAAATATATTCTGTCTTTGTTCTCAGCATTTGCTTCAAGAAATAGTCCCCAACAACAGGTTCTGAAAAGCCAAAACAAGTCCATCACGTATCTTCCTTTGAATTTGGGCAATTTTGCCTAAAACGTATGCAGTACTCCCCCATATACAGAAGGTCCATAGCAAAAATGTATAAAACAAATGCACTTAATGTTGTATCAAGAGTGTTGGGAAGGCATCTGTAATAAAAGAAATCAATTAGAAAATTTTATCGGTCACTCAATTCCAGCATTTTTGCCATTTTTTGACAATTTTCAAGCATAAATAAATTAATGATTAATCTACACTTTCTACCCATAATGCATATTACACCAGTTTATGGTATTTCTAATGCATAAAGGACTCTATATAGAACTTTGGCATGTTCCATTAAACTTTCTGAAACCAAATAAGCTGCTGGGACGAAGAAATTTTCTTTAAAAGGCCTGTGAAATAGCATAAAATACGCATTTTCATAAAAGCTGGAGTGGCCTGACAGGAAATGCTTCCAACCAAGTTTCCTTTGCACCAATTTTCACCTCTTGGGTATAGCCAAGTACTTATACAATTGATTTTTTTTGAAATTCCAAAAAAAGTTTTTTTTCAGCCCACCCTAATTCGGAGTGTCCGTGGAGCTACCATCACTATAAACCAATGGTCCTTCGTCATTGTGCAGCCTACACAGTAAATTCTGAAATTTTGAGTTAGCTCAAATGATTGAGTGAGATGGTTGCACAATTTGTTTGAGCCATGATAGCTTGCTGTTTTGAGTTATGATAATCTTTATGTTGTTATAACTTGCAAACAACAAGCTATCTTGGCTCAAAGGAATTGTGCAACCATCTCACTCAATCAATTAAGCTAACTCAAAATTCAAAATTTACAGTGCACGCAACTCGATTTAATCATCTGATTTGTGCACACTTGCATAAACAGCTGCCAAACAAAATATAAGTAAAACTTATACTTCAATGATCTTTGTGGCAACACTGCTTTTGGTTTATACTGCAGGCAGGTTAATACTATTTTTGTTCAATTGTTGTGTTAGTAAGAGCAATTGTATTACACCTATTTTTTGCTGCAGCACAATAAGAGGCCATATCTCAAAGTAGCTGCATGTGTCTCAACACCATCCAGGGCCCATTGCATGATCAGCCAGCAATATTCTGTCCACACAGCACAGAATAATTTACCCAGCTCGACTTCAGTACCTGCTGCTTTTGTCACTCAGCGCTTGTCAAGGTTGCGTGTATGCTAAGTGGTTGCTATGTCCACACCGTGATGACCTATGCAAAAATGGTTTACACCTTAATTTTTGGGACAGGTAACATAGACAGATGGTCAATAAAGTGTGGTTCATTTGACCACTTAAGAAAATGCTTGCACTGTATTTGCAAATTAATGTACGCACGGTGCACGTTTGTAGCACTATAAGGCATGAATTTGGGTTACTGAAAAGATAATTATTAATGCCATCAAATTTCCACCACATCGCCAGACATCAAGTCAATATATATTTGTTTCACTAATATATAAATAATTCTAAGGGAAAGACAGAAAAGCATACAATGATTGATAGCTTATTCCAAATCTGGCTGACAGAAGGAAGTAATGACAAATGATGTTGCCTAATGCAGTCCAGTATACCCTACCATTGCCAAGCCGAAGAAGTTTACATGTTCAGTTAATATTTGCTAGATCTATGTCAGTTGGTTATACTAAAGAAATGGTTTATTAACCTCAGGATTCTGAGTATAATTCAAACCAGTGATGGGCACAATTCATTTGAATTTCAGACTCATATCCCTGCTGAGAATTCCCTGATTTATCACTGATATATCTTAAAATTTCCTGACAACACAACTAAGGTTTTCTGTCACGTTTCAAGGGACTGTGACCCAAAATAAACACTCACAATTAATGACCAAATTCTAGGTAAGTGTCTTTGAAGCACCATTGATGACAACTCTTCCAAACATATCAGAGATGCAGGCTCGTGCACCTACGTCATTGTTTGTTGGGCAATGAATTGTTTACAGTGTCCTTCCAATGTCTGCTCATGTCAGCATCTTGTCTATAGCATAATTGCATGGCAAATAAATACAGTACCATTCTCAGTGTCAAAGAAATCATAGACATTTACAAATCAGCTTGCCACAAAAATATACTAAACATAGAACACAGGCATCAAAAATTTAAGCGGCCAATAAATCATCAACGCATAACTTAAGGTATAATTTTGCTTCCATATTACACCTGTCTCTCTTGTAAAGCCATTAGCTGGTCTTCCGATAATGATTAAACCCTCAGTTACAAGGGCACTAGTCAGAATATGTAGATTGACAAAAAGGCTAAAAGGAGGGTACACAAATCAAAGGTGAAAGAGGCTCGTGTTACTCATTCCTTGTCCAGCTTCAAGCAACTAAGATCTCACAGCACGTTACGGAGCACTTTAGGCGTCGGCGGGATGGTATTTCTTGGAAATTTGGATGAATTTGGGTGATCCCGCTGACGATTTTTCACATCCCACAGAGGTACTTTTTGTTTCCCTTAGGGGTTCCTAGAAACGGAATAACTGCGCTGTGGATGTCAAAAAAGTTTCAACACGTTGAAATTTTTTTTCCAAGTCGCCGGGATAGAGCCCAAATTTTTTGGATTTTTTTATGCCCAGCGTGGTTTTTTTCAGTGAGAACGACTCAGAAACATCTCCAGCGGGATATTAGGACATCCCCTGCCCCTGTGGGGACCTCTCCTGCCCCTGTGGGATATTTTTACTTTCCCTGTTGGACATTTGCAGCCTCGCCGGCAGATTTTGACATCCCACCGACGGTTTTTAACATTCTGCCGACGACTTTTGACATCGCACAGGCATTTAGATCTTGCCCCACAGGCATTTAGATCTTTCCCACAGGGATATGATCTTGTCACCGCCGATTTACGATCTTATCCCGCCGATTTAACATCTTATTCCACCGTGATATGCTTTTAATTAATCATATAATCTTTGTTTCAACATTGTGTGTCGCCGGGTTGGCCTTTTTTTTCCTAGAATTCATCTCATGCTATCCCTCAGGGATAAAAAGTTCCCCAGTTCTCGCCGTGAGACAGGGGCATTAGGCATTTAACAATTGCAAGCAAAATTTGGCTATGCTGCACGCAATTGGACAGAAAGTTACAATAAATTTAGGCAAAAGTTCTCCAGTAAATTGAAGTGTTGAAATGCTCAGGAATACCGTTACTAGATTGTAAACCAGACATGGGGCGATTACCATTGAAGTTCATGATTATGAATACGATTACTTGAATTAATCGATTACTTCACCATGCTCTGGGGCCGCTGATGTATAATGTCTTTGTTAATGATTTGTTGTATAATATAAGTGAGAACATATATAATTACGCAGATGACAACACAATAGCTGTGGTTGGTACTGATTTGTCTGATGTGTTGAAACGATTGGAACAAACAGCTGAAAAATGCATTGAATGGTTTGAAATTAATATGATGAAGGCAAATCCAGAGAAATTTCAATTTATTATACTGAACAGAGCAGCTGAAGTAAGAAATGTAACACTCAATGTAAATGGTTTTCCTCTAGAACCTGTAAAATCTGTCAAATTGCTTGGTATTCACATTGATGTTAAATTAGATTTTTGTACACATATAGAAATGTTGTGTAAAAAAGCGAGTAGAAACTTGAAAGTGTTACTAAGATTGTCAAAAAGGATTAAAGATCCTAAAGACCGCTTTGCATTAGTAGAGAGCTTCTTGATGTCTTGCTTCAATTATTGTCCTACTGTATGGCATTTCTGTAACAAACTTTTATCTGGAAGAATGGAAAAATTATACGAAAGGGGACTAAGATTTGCTACAAAAGACTATCATTCAGATTACTCGGAACTACTTAAAAATAATGATAAAAGTACGTTTTTGTTAATGAGATTGAAGAAAATTGCTGTTTTTGTTTTTGACTGTGTCAAAAAAACTTATGCAGACTACTTAAATCAAATGTATACACTCAAGGAAAATGAATATGATATGCGAGACAATATGGTTGCTAGCATTCCAAGATTTGACACAGTTCGGTTTGGCAAAATGTCCCTGAAGTATTCAGGTGGTAAATTGTGGAACTCTTTGCCGATAGCATTCAAAGAAGCTTATGATATTAATAATTTAAAACATATGTTAGCAAGTTGGAAATGTTCCATCAAAAACTGTACTAAGTGTACTGATTTTATGTACCACTTCTAGTCTTCTGTTTTTATTGCTTTGTTATTGTTTTTTATTGTTTTATCACTCGTTTATCAGCTTTTGCTGTTGTTTTATTGTTGTATACAAGTGAGTATAAATAAAATTTATTTACTTATTTATTTATTTATGATTATGATTACTTTCTGAAAGTAATCGATTACGATTAACGATTACATTGAACAAACCATTTCATATCAAATTAATAGACAATAATGATGTTGTTCAAGTCAAAAGAATTAAGGTTAGCTTCATGTACATTATTTTGTAATGGGTAGCATCAATAATTCTAACAATATTGCAAGGAACATATTCATATACATGAAAATAAAGTGATTGTTTTCCAGTGTACACATTGATAAATTTTCTTGGAGTGATGATTAACCATACACAAATTCAATAGATCACCTCTGCGGAACTTTTCTTCAGAGTTTTTCAGCTGATTAGAATTAGAATGAGTTTATTTGTAGACATATAATGTTCATACAAAAAATTTAACAACTATTCTTTGGACATCATAACCTTATCAACTTTGCTTAAAATACATTTTTATTTTCGTATTGTGCAATTTTCATGGAGATAAATAATTTAAGTAGGCCTCTGTGTAATTGTGTCATCATCATTGATACTACTAACATGCCAATCATTTTTATGATAGTTCTACCAAATTCATAATGACGCTATCTTGTGACAATACTAATTGTGCATCAGTGAATTATGTAGGAATATAAATTGTTTATCAAGATTAACTGAGTGTGATTTAGGTTTCAGTTAGTACCCCCATTGCTGCACTTCAAGTCACAGCTGACTGAACATGCTAATCAGATGACCAACAAACTCTCCCCTTTCCTATTGATTGGCTCAGTCAGTTGTATTGATTCCACATTTTATCAGCCAGGTGCATATTGCAGTAATCATGAAGTTATCTCAAAGTAATCACAAATATGATTATTTTTGGAAAGTAATTGATTACGATTACGATTACTTTTAATCATAAACTGAATGTAACCATGATTACTTGTGATTACTAATCATTTGTTATTGATTACAGTGATTACTATTACTAATCGTAATCGCCCCATGCGTGTTATAAACCCATTGAATTTCCATACGTAAAAGCAGATGGACAACGAGCCATGCATGGGATAAAAACAATTGTAATCAAGTACTATTGTGTTACAACCCATTGCACGAGGAGCCTCAATCCGCTCTTTCCAAGAATTACCGTGACTAGAACTGACATCGATACAGTCGAAATCGAAGAATCGGAAAAAATTTGGCAATGTCGATATTGCATCGATATAATACCGCTTGCAACGAATACATTATTTCCACAGAATTAGATGTATTTTTTGGAAAATATAGCAAGAAATCCAGTAGAATCCACGTTGTTTACATCAAACCGCGCCATCACTGCTCTGTTCTCATGTGAAACCTCACCAACAAGACGACGCGATTCTATATGGCGGACGTGAGTGACGAAAATTCGGAATTCTTGTGAGATTTTGTGGAAAATTCAACAATAATGCTTGGATTTTGATGTTTTTCCGGTGCGTGAAGAAGTATCGATACAGTCGATGCAATGGAAAAGTTTTTGTCAATTATCTGATCGGAAAAATGTTGTTTTCGATTACATCCCTAGCCATAACTACGATTCCGGACAATGACAATGACAATGACAATGACAATGACAAATATTTATTTATAGTCGGTTTGGTATTACAATTAACATTAGCTCAACGAGCTATTAGCCGACTAGACGGCAACAATAGGTAACAAGCAACATGATAACACATGATTAAAATACATATTTAAAACACATGGTACTGGTTAAAATAGATATAAAAGCTATTAGCACAATTATTTGCATAGTGCACATTTGCACTGCAGTCCTTTAAAGTCTTTTAGTTTAAGTTTAAAAGCCGAAAGGCTTTTCGCTGTTCTGGTATTAATGTCTAATTTATTCCACAATTTAGGGCCGTAGGCCCTCAGAGAGTGAGAACCAAATTTCACCGTCCTCACTCTGGGTTCATTGAAGACCGGTCCTCTGCGACCGTTGGATCGGTAGCTAAAAACGTCCTTGAGGTAATCCGGGCCGATCCCGTGTAGGCACTTATAAATTTCTATGGCGATTGCCTTTTGTCTTTGTATATCAAGAGAGTCCATATTGGCTCTTTCAAGCAGATCGATGTAGGAACTGCTGTAGTCGTTAAAGACTAACTTTAAACCTCTGTGAACAGTTCTTTCCATTTTGTCCTTCAGGTTTTTACATGAAAAATGTAGTAAAGCTGCACAATACAAGTAGTGACAGACAATGAAACTTCTCAACAGTGACAATTTACAATCAACAGTGAGGAAATTCGCTAAGCGTTTTAACGCTAGCAGTTTGGCATTAGCCTTGGCACAAATTGTATTAATGTGTTTTGCATAGCTTAACCCTTTGTCAATAAAAATACCCAACAGTTTACTTTCATCCTGACACTCAATTACAACATTATTGACACTAATGTTACAATTATCTACTGAATTGACATTTGGGCTCAACAGCATAAATTGGAACTTGTCAATGTTGGCCTTCATCAGATTGTCAGCAAACCATTGAAGTAATAATCTTAGAATTTCTTCAACCTTGGTGATAACACCTTCTTTACTCTCTGCTATGACTGACAAACTATTGTCATCTGCGTAATTGCTTGGTATTACTCCTTTGCCTTCTAGCAGGAGTAATAAATCATTAAGGTAGACATTAAAACATTGAGGGCCTACAATGCTGCCCTGAGGGACGCCCTTCCCTAAAGGGGCCCATGTACTTACATCTTCCAAAATCTTAACACGCTGAAATCTATTTACAAGGTAACTTCTAATTAAGGCTGAGGCCCCATCACTAAAATTGTAACATTTGAATTTTTCAATCATCAAATCATGAGGCAGGCAATCAAATGCCTTGGAAAGGTCTGACATTATGACACCAACAAATTTTCTTTGGTCTAGAGCATTTTTCCAGAGTTCGGTTGTGTGGATTAAAACGGAGTGACATCCAAAGTGACTCCTATAGGCAGAGAGGAAGTTGGAATAGATGAGTTCAAGGTGGGGACTCATTTGCTGGGCCAACACCTTTTCAAAGACCTTGGACAGGCAGCTGAGTATGCTAACTGGCCTGTAATTCGACCAGGTCAATCTGGATTTCGACTTAAATATTGGAACCACCTCTGCTTTTTTGAAAGGGTTAGGAAAAGTGCTCTCACCAATTGTTTTGTTCAAGGCATTACATATTACTGGAGCAACAACATCAGTGCTAATTCTGAGGATCCTCGCAGGGATCTTGTCATAACCTGTTGCCTTGTTTACATTTAAACCATTTAAAATTTTTCTCACATTTTCAACATTAATTTCTTTAAATTCAAAAGTTTCAATGTTCTTGGAGATAACATGATTTCTGATAACATTATAACTTGGATGATCGCTTATATCTTTACTGTAAGGAGAGTCTGTACCAATGCTGTCTGCGATCGTGGTAAATTTAGAGTTAAAGAGTTCAGCAATCTCCTTGGGATCTTTCACGAATTTATTTCCTTCGAGAAGTTGTATCGAGTTGCTGTCTTTCCCCTTGTTGCTCAGGTAGGGGGAGAAAGTGTTCCAGAATTGGCGGGGTTCCGTTTTTGCGTTGAGGCATTTATCTCGCATGAAGTTTCGAATGCTCTCTCTTTTGAGTCTTGTGCATAAATTTCTCTGCTTACGGAAATCATTCCAGTTTCTCTGGTTCCGAGTTGTCCAGTAGCGATTATATAGCATATGCTTCTTAAAAATAGCTTTCCGCCAAATGCTATTCATATAGGGGCACTGACGGCTTTTGATCACTTTTCGCTTCATAGGGGCATGATCTTCTAGGACCTGGTTGTAGAGCGTTGTGAAGAAGTGGCATTGGTCATCAATGTCCAAGCATTCTCCGACGTGGAAGGGTGCCCTTTCTAGATCATGCCTGAAATGGTTCTCATCAAAGTGTTTATACGATCGATACCACACACGACGTTTGCCAATCTTGGGGAGTTTTACAGTAAGGGCTGCTGTAATGAAGTGATGAAAATCACTAAGGGGGCACGGAATCACATCACAGCATTTAACAAAGTCTGTTGAGTTTACAATTGCAACGTCAAGTAGTGTTGGGGGTGTGGCCTTGAAGCAGGTGGGTTTGGTAATGATGTTTTGTAGACCAAGGTCGTCGCACATTGTCCGGACGCCGTTTGTTCCATTTTTTAACATGTTACAGTTTAGGTCACCAACTAGAACTAAATTTGTGCTGATGTTCATGCACTGATCAACAATGTTTTGGATTTTATCTAAATGTCTATCAGGTACGGAAGGTTTGCGATAAGCCCCCATAAATGTCCATTTTGCACCTTGGATGTGTGCAATGATAGCTAGATTTTCACAGGGGTATGTATCAAACTTCTCTTCTCTGGAGGCAATGTCAGAACGTATGTAACATACCAAGCCACCACCGTTATCGTGGACATTGTCTTTTCTGTACAGGGTGTAGTTCTCTACTTGGAAGCTTGCATTTGTATGGGAGGTGTTTAACTTAGTCTCTGAAATAAATAAACAGTCAACAAGGTTATTCATTAGCAAAGGTTTCAATTCCTCAAACTTATGTTGCAAGCTGTTGATATTAATGTGAGCCAGGATAAAGTTACTGGGATTTTTCCGCCTTTGTTCACGGAAGCTCTCAAACACATGGAGCATTGAGTCTTCATCATCATCACTGACATCAGGCACGGATGCTTCACTATGCTCCTCCTCAGTAATTGTGAAAAACGAATCTGAGAATTCAGGCACTAAGCATTTGTAACAATACCAATTAGCATCCGAGTTAGCAAGACTGTCATATTCCTGGGGCAATAATTTTATGGCGTCAGGTAGACATTTCACGTGGCACCATAGATCGCAACTGTCACATTGCAGCCCCTTTTCATTACATTTGACACGTTTAGAACATTGTACACAGGGAAACTTCCACTTTCTTGGTCCTGGTCCAGGGTTGACAGCAATGTCACCACTTAAGCACAGCAATAACAGACAATAAAAGTTCGTAGTCTTCATCAGGACATTACGTTTTTTCGCTCGTGGCATTTGTTTACTTCCGGTTGTCAAATCATGTCGGCCATGATACTCACGATCTGTTGTCCAAGCCACCAGTTTTTCTAGACCAAAGTTCGAGGACTTGGAATCATGGCACGTTGTAATAGCTCTCCCCACGGGATCTACATGAGCTTGGAAGTCTTCTCTGCTGTAGCACGGCTTAACACTCAAGGTTATTAACGGTAAAAACACAATAAAATGCAGAGCACATAACACCATTCTTTCGCACGCCATCTTGCCGGAAGTTAAGGACATGAATGGAGCTTAGGCTACTACAGATCGTGGAAAAGCTAGAATTTATCGAGAGACATATTCTGCCCAGCACAGAACACATCTTTTGGCAGACTCCGATGTGGAGTTAAGTTCAGAATAGCAGACGTAGTATACAGTGTAGTCTTACACATTTGTTGTTTTTGCAGCAGTTACTTGCCTATCTTGCAGGCAGTGGTGGGCATTAACTCGTTAATCGTTAATCCGTTAATAACGAAGCTAACAAATTTAGTAACTATTAACTAAGTTGACTTTTTTTTTCAAGGCAACGGAAGTTAATAACTTTCGTTACTTAATTACAAGTCCGTTAGTTAATAAAGTCCGCTAATTTTACGTAAAAAAACGTAGCAAAAAGACACATTTTTGCATGAAAAAGACTTGAGTAGACAAAAGATAACTAAATAGTGAAACCCAGACAGACATTGTCTGAGTTTTTTCGTCTGGAAATTTAACCTGTGCCTCTTTTTGAGACAGAAGAGCCTCATTCTGGTACTTGAGGTAAATATTTGTCTCATGTTTTTATTGAGTTTTAAAAAAATTAACTTAACTTTTTAACTTTAACTTCAGTTAACCTTTCAAAAAAGTTAACTTATTAACTTTAACTTAGCTAAAGATTTCATTAACTTATTAACTGTTAACTCAGCTAACATTTTTTGTTAACTTGCCCACCACTGCTTGCAGGTACAACATGCATTTCTGAGGCAAACCAGCACCTTCAGCTGGGTTCTGTAGGGTGCGGACCTGACAGGCATCAGCGCAGACCTAAAAGGCAGCTGCTCTAGTGACCTGGAAGCCAATTCAATGCCCATTTCGATTTGAATTTCGTCAGTCTGCAGCCTCGCTCGCTTGCCTGCTTGAATAGCAAACTTTTATCAGTCAGTTTAAAAATGACACTGGAATGCAGCAAGGGGCTGCAAAAATTGAAAAAAAAAAAAACAAATGTCCTCATTGAAATTGAAGTTTGAAATAAGACACATTGCACAAATTTTATGCGCCCATCACTTACAAATGCTTATAGACCTGTTGATATTACTCTGCATAATACAATTTTGCAATTACATATAAATTATATTAATTTGCAGTTGATTAATAAATTCTGACAAATCTCTACCTGAAAGCAACATTGTCAAAGTCAGCAGAAGCAAAAAAGGTTGCATTTAACTGTGGATATCTGCTAGAGGAGCTGAAGCAAATGAACGGGACAAGGTTAGTGTGTGAATCCCAGTGGTGGGCAAGTTAACAAAAAATGTTAGCTGAGTTAACAGTTAATAAGTTAATGAAATCTTTAGCTAAGTTAAAGTTAATAAGTTAACTTTTTTGAAAGGTTAACTGAAGTTAAAGTTAAAAAGTTAAGTTAATTTTTTTTAAACTCAATAAAAACATGAGACAAATATTTACCTCAAGTACCAGAATGAGGCTCTTCTGTCTCAAAAAGAGGCACAGGTTAAATTTCCAGACGAAAAAACTCAGACAATGTCTGTCTGGGTTTCACTATTTAGTTATCTTTTGTCTACTCAAGTCTTTTTCATGCAAAAATGTGTCTTTTTGCTACGTTTTTTGACGTAAAATTAGCGGACTTTATTAACTTGTAATTAAGTAACGAAAGTTATTAACTTCCGTTGCCTTGAAAAAAAAAGTCAACTTAGTTAATAGTTACTAAATTTGTTAGCTTCGTTATTAACGGATTAACGATTAACGAGTTAATGCCCACCACTGGTGAATCCTATTAGTGTAGAATTTGGTGTACACTGTCTGAGAAGTAAAGAAATTGGGCTAAGGCATGCAATTCTCAAATTTGGGTTCTTTCACTTAGTGAGACCCATCCTTATATAATGATCAATCATTGTCACACACAGCAATTAACCAATAGCGACCATTATAGGAAAGAGCTGCTAACAAACCAATCAGATCAGTTTTTCAAAAAAGCTACTACAGCGATTATGTACTTTGGTTGAAGTAAATATAAGGTTTTATGGATTTGACTAGTGATATTAAACAAGGCCGATATCCGAGGAAAATATCACTATATAACAGAACTCAGAACTTTTTATTTTATTTTTCACATTCATATATAACAAGGGACCTTCAATGTACAAAGCACATTAACATTGTACATCGTTCAGCTGTGATCTTGCAGATTATTTTTTTATTGAGGGAGTATCCCTTCTGGGCACCTTACCAAAACCTTCGGCGGTGCCTTTAAACAACATGCAGTTTCATCACTGGAGTTACCCAGCCAGGCATTAATGCAAGCTATCCTTTGCATCCATTGAGTTATTGAAATGTCTGTCCTTCGAACTGGAAGAGAAGTAGGCTATCTTGGGTCAGATTTATGTCCATTGCGTGTTTAGGGTTTAGGCATCAGGGGTAATGGATCAATCTTAACTGTGTGCATAAGATCAAATATCTGCTGACCCCGACACTTTTCTTAGAGTGTTTGGCGTTTTGTGTTATCAGGCTATAGGCTTCTTGTGCAAGATCTCTCAGTTTCAGAAAAGTAATTGTGGAATGCTTTAAAGGAAGTGGAAGTTGGCTTATGCACCATAGGTGACCAACTGAAAGAAGTGTATCAAGCACCCATATACAATCCCAAATACAATTGTCCGTGATGACAAAATAAGTATGTTGCACAGCCAGTTTACAATTTGATAATGACATTGCGATCTCCAATCTGCAAAAACCTCAAATTTAATGTTTTGTTGTCTCTATGAGATGGAATTGAAGGTAAGCTAAATGCAATGAATGACCAGCTGGCAACTGATAAGATTAGATGATAATTGTGCGATTCTACTGTGTACTCCCTGTTTCAAAGAACATATTTGTAATTGTCTCTGTCGTGTCAGCATAAAACAAGCAGGGAGGCGAAGGAACAGCCTGGTATACACTGTCTACAAGTGGACTGCTCTTGCATTGCCACAGATCAGAACATATGCTGTCTTGTGTCCCCACCTAGTGACTAGTGTGCTATTCCGCGAGCTCCTGCGAGCGTCCACATACTTTCAACCAGAGGAACACACACAATTTTGTGTGGAAGACACCGGGGCTGTTTCTGAATGTGCTGATGGCCTTGTCTACTTCCTTAGAGAATGTGAATGCCGAGTCTGACTCTGGTTTACATCAATGTTGAATAGAAATTTTGTGAATGTGCAATGAAATAGGAACTATTTCGTAGGACAGCAATGCTGTAGGCTATAGCATAGAAAATCAACTTTCGTGCCAGGTGGCAGCAGCATGCAGTTCTCATTTTCACCAGACTGCTAGTATACATATATTTGGAGTAGATTGGAGAATTATTTAACATTTAAAGATGAGA
The DNA here is from genome assembly GCA_026936325.1 of Platynereis dumerilii. NCBI lineage: Eukaryota > Metazoa > Annelida > Polychaeta > Phyllodocida > Nereididae > Platynereis > Platynereis dumerilii. The sequence continues at coordinate 10,794,373 of JAPTHN010000001.1, forward strand.
AAAACAGTACAACCCTGAAATACACAGCTTTTGAAAACCCAAAGGACAGCACTCTAACTTCATTTTATGATATTTTAACAATTTTGCAGGACACAAGCAAAGGGACCTTATCTATGTAATTTTACATCTCTGATAACATGAGTTTTACCATACATTTTGCAAAGTTTGTTGGCTCACTTACCAATCTATATGTAACAGTTTGTATTGCAACATTGTATTATAGTTGCCAGACAACTACATGGAAGGCATTGCAAGCCAAAAAGCATCAAAGGTGAGGAAGGATACCACCCATGTCTTGTAAGATCACAGGTTCCCTCAGATGTAGCCAGGTAAGGTTACTCCAAAATAGGCTTATCATCCTTATAACACATTACTATGCAATTACATTCCATTAAGGGAAACATTTTGATCATACAAGAAATGATATTTTGAGACAAGATATTACATAATGTATATTGCATAAGGGACAAATAGAGAACGCCAAAGTGTCCAAAATTAATGAAAGAGCCTCCAGAGAAAATATTGGGTGGACCATCTTTGTGGATAGTTGGTTTGCTAAACAGTAATTGCTTTGCTTAAAATAGCAATCTGCTGATTATACTAATAACGTCTTTGCCAATTTTGGACAGGTTCGTGTAAAGAATTAACTTGTTTGCATGCAAATTAAAATTGGCTGGGCTTAATAATTGCAGATTTCGGCTGAAAATAGCTACACCATTTATGAATAAATTATCGCAAGCAACCTCATTTCATTATATGCAACCTGATGCTAAATGGGAGGACCTTTTTTTGTCCAGGCCTTCTCTTTTCCCGGTAACAGGCAATAAAGTGTCCTTTCAATCTATTCCAGACTTGTTTACAAGATGCCAACAGGTTATATTTGGTAATTGGAATTTGCTTGAAATTGAATCCCTGTCTGGGGCACTCTTCTGTAATTCTGAGGTAGTAAAAGTATATCAGACAACAACCGGTCTAGTGGTCTTTTCAGTGAGGTTCAACAGCTATGTCTTTGGTGCACAAATGCAACTTTCCTATCAAATCAACATATATACTATAGCAAATAACTTTCAACATAATCTCAGATCTCCGAGAAGTTTAAATTACTTAAATTCGTGAGTTTTCCTTAAAATTCTTTCAAAACCCCTAACAACTAAATCACCAACAGTTCTGTGAGGCTTTATATTGGATCTCAACCCAATGTAAATAACTACAATTAATTATCAAATCCTAGGTCTATGCATTTGAAGGACCATTTGTAACATACTTGCCAAACATATCTGAGATTCAGCCCCAGTTATACCAGTGTTTGTCAGGCATTGAACTGTCCTTCCAATGTCTACTCACTGTCAACATATTGTCCAGTTAAATTGCATGGCAAATAAATACCGTAGAGCCCATACAATCCATAGCATAATAATACTAACATCCAGAAAAAAGGATAAATAGACATTTAAAGATTAGTGTACCAAACACACAATGTCCAAGAGTATTCAATAAATATGCAATAACTTGTGGCAGAACGTAACATTCAGCATTGGTTATTTGAAGGGTTGAACTCGGGAAACCATTATTACATTTTAAGCCTATTTCTTTCGGAAAAAAAGCAGAGACTATGAGCCATACTACATTGAGTGAAAACAACTGTAACCGAGTACTATTGGGTTACAACCCATCGCATGAGGAGCCTCAATATGTTCTGGCTGAATCTACTTACTTTTCGAAGAATTGCCATGACCTGGAATCTTGACACGAATGCAGCTTACTTCAGATTGGCGGAAAAGCCAGAACTTTTTGAGCAAGTTATTCTGCCTCAGTACAGAAGACATCTCTTCGCAGAGCTCAATTCAGAGCAGCAGATGCAGTAGCAAGCCGGGTCACTGCAACGATTTAAGTGAATACGGCATAGTCCCACATAGGTTATTGCAATAGTCACCCAATTGTCTTGCAAGTAAAGACCGTACTTTATTTAAAGAAATTACATGAAGGCTACAGTGTACACCAGAGAGAAGACAGGGGATGCAAACTTTAAATGAATTGATATCTTCAAGAACAAAACTCATAAAGTCAGATTGGAACTTGACATGGACTTAACAAATGTTATTATCTTTCACATCCATTAATCTTTTGGACAGCAAGTTGTTTCGCAATTATTTGAATAACAAGTTTTGAAAGTTTTTAATATCCTTCAGACACACTTTGTCCACGCAGTGTTGACATGGATTTCCACTGAATTGGAATAAAAGAGAAGAAAAGTATCTTGGGTCAGATTTAGGTCCATTGCATGTTTAGGGTTTAGGTGGTCGGGTACTGGATCAATCTCATTGAGTGCATAAGATCAAATATCTGCTGACCCCAACAAATCCATTTGAGTTGTTGGTGTTTTGTTTTATCAGGCTGATGGTTTATTGTGAAAGACCCTCTCTCAATTTGGAAAAATAATTTGGGAATACTTAAAAGAAGTTGCCGGTTGGCTTATGCAAATTTGGTATCTAGCTGAAAAATGTGTATCAAGGCACCCATGTACAATTGTATGTGATGACAAGATTAGTATGGCGATCTCCAATCTGCAAAAACCTCAAATTAGTGTGCGTTGTCTCTATGAGTCTATGTGATGGATTTGAATGACCAGCTAGCAGAGACAACTGAAAGATAAGTTGATAATAGTGTTCGTCTACTGTGTGTTTTCCCTGTTTCCAAGGATGGATTTGTAATTGCCTCTGTAGTGTTAGCATATAATAAACAGGACGTGAAAGGAACTGCCCGCAAGCATATTCTTTGCGAGAAGGGGCATTCTTTAACATTTAGAGATAAGATGAACAGTACGACACTGAAATGCGGATTCTTTGCTCTGAAAACAGAATTGTCCAGTGGGATATTCGTCTCACAACTAAATTCTAAGAAAACCAAAGTAGTACAAATACTCCATCATATTGATATTCTTAAATTTTTACTGGACATAGGCGGAGAGCACTGACTATGTCATTTTAACATCTCTGACACGATTATTATCATCATAACTTTTGCAAAGTTTGTAAGCCCACTAACCAAAACATATATATCACAGTGTGCATTGCAAAATTTTATCTTATTCAATAGTTGCCAGACAACAATATGGAAGGCATTGGAAGCCACGGGGGATAAGAGGTATAAGGAAAAATACCATGCATGTTTAGCTAGATCACACATTACTAATAAGCAATTACATTCCATCAGGAGAAAAAAATATGATCATACACGAAATAGTATTTTGAGACAACATAATGCACAATGCACATTGCTATTATTGCATAAGGGACAAATAAAGAAGCGCAAAAGATTCCAAGATGGATGAATGAGTTTCCGGAGAAAATATTGGGTGGACCTTCTTTGTGGATAGTCGCTTTTCCTAAACAGGTAATTACTTCGCTTAAAATAGAAATCAGCTGATTATACTAATAACATTTTGCCAATTTTAGACTGTTCGTGTGAAGAATTAATTTGCATGCCAATTCAAATTGGCTGGTCATGATAATTGTAAATTTTAGCTGAAAATAGCTTCACCATTTATATAAATAACTTATCCCATTACCCCAAGAAACCTAGTTTCACAATATGCAACCTGGCGCTGAAGGAGAGGACCTCTTGGTCCAGGCCTTCTCTTTTCCCGGTAACAGGCAAAAAAGTATCATCTCCATCTATTTCAGACTCGTTTACAAGATGTCAACAAGTTATATTTGGTAATTGGAATTCTGAGGCAGTAAAACATGAAGTCCATGGTAACGGAATCACCACGGCGTCATGAAAATTGACCTTTATTGATACATTACCGAAGATATGATGAATAAAATCATGAATTTTTGATTTATTCTGATTTATGTGAATGTAAACTTGATTTTTTGACATGCAAAATTTCTGACATATGCCCGAGCAGTTTTTTATGGCAAATCAAACTTTGGGTAACGGAATCACAAGCAAAAACGCCCATTTTTATGACTTTTTTATCTCATTGTCTCATTTAAGAAAAATATTCCAGCTATGGGAGATAGAAACTGACATTGCTCATCCCAGGAATATATTCTCAAAGTAATTCCATTTTGATGGACTTGAGTCTTCACAGATGAAAATTGTGCTGCTCCCTTTAGGATGGGATTTTAAGGGAATTGTGTGATTCCGTTACCGAGTTAAATGTGATTCCGTTACCTTTGATTAAATTTAGCCTGTGGAGCCAGACAAAAACAAAATGGGAAAAACAATTTAAAAATTTTGAAGTTGAAAAATATCAACATCAAGTGATGTCAACATCAAACATCAAGAACTAAGTTATCCACTTGCACTGAAGGCTCGAAAAACGGCTTTTTTCGTGATTTTTTAGTGAAATAAACAGTAACCAAAAAAAAAATATCACAATTTCTGATGAACTTTGAAAGAAAACAATTTAACCAGCATAAAGATTTCAAAATATATGTAAATAACAAGTAACCTTACATATCTGGATCAAAAATAATTTTGTTTTTGGTAAATATTGTTGCAAGAGATGCAACATTTGCATGGAATTCATGAAAAGGATATCAGACAACAACTGGTCTTGTGGTCTTTTCAGTGAGGTTCAACACAACCATGTCTTTGGTAGCAATTGGTGCAGTAATACCACTACGTTATCTCCTCATCAAATCAAATTCTATGTAGTATGTAGTAGAGCACTTTCAACCGAATCTCCAGGTTTCAATAAGTTCAGACACCTCAAATGCCAGATTTTTCCCGGAAATACTTTCAAAATCCCTGACAACTAATTAACCAACAGTTTTTTTAGGCATTTCATGATATCCCAACCCAAGAGAAAACACGACCCAACTAAAAAAGTCAAAACACCTATGATTAATGAGCAAATCCTAGTTCAATGCATTAGAAGGACCATCATGAGTCCATGTCACACTTGTCACAACATACCAGAGATTCAGCTTCAGCTTCACCAGTGTTAGACATCACCAAAATACTTACACCATTGGAAAAGCTGGTATCTAAACACCAGTTTGTGCATGTTAGCGCCCTGCTAAGGATTATCACTATTAGTAACAGCAAACTAACAATCAGTTTATTGTTTATTTTGCAAAAATTAAAAGGTATCATAGAAGAAGCATAATGTCTAAGTCAGTTAGATACCGCGTTGTCGGGTTCTAACTGACAAAAACGCATATTAGAACCCAACGATGAGGCATCTAACTAATACTTTGTCAGGCAATAAGCTGTTCACAACATCCTTCCAATGTCCACTCGCTGTCAACATATTGTTCTGCATAATTGCATAGCAAATAACTACAGTACACTCTGTAGCATCAATATCATACTAACATCTGGAAAAGGCATCCATAAACATTTTGAATTTAGGCTACCAAGAATACAAAACACACTGTATATACAGTTATAGTTGCTCCGGATTGCATTATTACACCAGTCTCCCAAGCTTGTTGGCAGCTGTTATAAATACACGAGGTAACTCTCAGTTTACAAGAACACTGGTCAAAATTGTTGACAAAAAAAAGGATGATGGAATACAGAAAAATCTGAAAAGAAAAAGTAGCATTTTTTGCTCATTCCTTGTCCAGAATCTTAGAATAGTTTTGATCAAAACTTTTCCATGCAAGTGGGCAACTTACATTCAGCAACAGTAAGTCGAAGGGTTAAACCAAGGATACCGTTACTACACTTGAGAAACCCTTTGAATTTCCAATGAAAAAAGTAGATGGGCTGCAATGGTCTGAGCCATGCTTTTGGCCGAAACAACAGTAACTGAGTACTACACTCTAAGCCCAGACCACACACTTGACATAAATTGTTTAAGTTGAATCAACTATTTTTCTTTTTTTAAGCTGTGTCAGCTTATATACTATTTGTCAGTTTCAATGGATTGATATTTTAAGTCAACACAACACAATCTTTTTCAGCCATACTCGTGAACTTCTGAGACACAAACAGAATAAGTTTACTCAGCTTAATTCGCTTATGCCAGATTTGTTATGCCAATAGTTGAACATCCTACTTATGTTCGATTCATTGGACAAGCAAAAAATATCCTTGTCTTAGCTACTTACTCTGTGGCCACATGGGTTAGTGGTTTGTTTTGTAATCTGAAGGTGTTGGCTTCAAACCCAGTGAGATTTAGATATTTCTCGTTACACCTTATATTTATGGTACAATTTATGGTACAAAGGTTGGGGCAAAGGTCAACAAATTTCAATATTTTGATTTGTTTATCATTGTGGACCCTGGTTAGTGTCCTGTCCCACTATGCAGAATCTGAGTCAAATGACATATTCTGTTTTTCATAATCTATTTATAGAATTTTTGAGGAGACTAGGTGAAACAGCTTGTTGCATTTGCTTGACATCGTGGCCACATTGGTTAAGTGGCTGATCTTGTAATGCAAAGGTCTTGAGTTCAAATCTGGAACAGAGTGACATTTTCTTAACAATGCAATCTGTCATTTTAAAAAAATGACTTGAAGAAACAATCTGGCGTGTTGTGTGGACATTATGGCAACATTGGTTAAGTGACTGGTCTTGTAATCGAAAGGTCTTGGGTTCGAATCTGTAACAGAGTGATGTTCTCTAAATACCCTCTGTTATACAACTTATGAGAAGACTAGCAGAAACAACTTGATGTTTTGAGTGGACATTGTGGCAACATTGGTTAAGTGACTGGTCTTGTAATCAAAAGGTCTTGAGTTCAAATCTGTAACAGAGTGATGTTTTCTAAATACCCTCTGTTATACAACTTATGAGAAGACTAGCAGAAACAACTTGATGTGTTGAGTGGACATTGTGGCCACTTTGGTAGGGTGACTACCTTGTGATAAAGAGGTCTTGAGTTCAAATCTGCGACAGCTTGACATTTTCTTAATTATACTATGTCTTGCAGAATTAGTGAGAAGACTAGGAGAAATAACTGGGTGTGTTCATCGGACATCATGGCCACATTGGTTAAATGACTAGTGTTGTGATACAGACTTCTTGAGTTCAAATCCCTGACAATTAGACATTTTCTGTATATTATGTAATTTATTGTAGAATTTCTGAAAATATCAATGGAAAGAATGTCAACTTGACATTGTGTATGTGGACATGTTGATCATCTGTGTGCATTGCCTTGACATATATGCAGGCATTATCAGCAACAACTCCAAATGTTGTTATTTAATGGTATTTTTTCCAGCAGTTCAGTTGAACTTGGAGATATTTTAAAAAATTGCCTAACTGTAAGTAGGATCAAAATATTGAGTTTTTCTTTTTCACACAAAGCAGAGTGTATTACCACCATAACTTTTGATAATTACTTCAGGGAAAAATATATATGTAATTATGCTTCCGTTGAAATACTTAATATTGGTTTGTGAGCGGTCTTGTAAAAATCTTTGAACAAGCTGACCTGGGCTGCAGGCCATTATTTTATCTTAATTACAACCACAATGATATGATCTACAGATTAGAAAGATCACTAAATCATTTCGATAAGTTGTTTTAATAAATGTGACTGTATATGAGTGTTTTTTTAAACATTGACTGGATATCTTGTTATAATAAGTAAAGTGCTGACATCTATATGTAGAAAGTGGTGTTACCCACACTCCAATGTTTTTAGCAGTTTTTCTTGTCATAATTCCTCTTGATGTTGTTAGCAGTTTTTCCTACAACCTCCAAGTGGCTTAAATATTGCCTTAAGGACCATTTCTGACACCTTCAAGACTGTTAACTTGACACAGCAAAGCCATCCTATTGATTTCTCAAATTAGAAGAACTCAACATTTTTGAAGGTAAGAGAACTTTGATATTCTGTAGCAATTAATGCATTTGTCAATATTGAATACTTATTTCATTGTTATGAATATCAATAGAGCATGAACATGTACTTTTTTTAATACAAAAACTTGAAACTGTAATGTGAAATTCAGTATTAAACTATGGGGCATCATGATGTCAAATTAATTCAAAGCCAGAGATTAAAAAGTAGCAAATGGAAAGCAATGTCATTATTGCAATATTATATTAGTGGACATGAAATTGATAATGACAATTATGTTGTCTCTGACCTGATAAGTCATTCATCTCAAATGCTAGACTATGGATAGTGTATGCAGGCATTAAGGGGATGACTATTTAGTGTCGAGGGGGAGGGGTTGGGAGTTTTTATTTAAAAAAAAAAAGTTCTTCATCAGTTTTGGTGAAATTGGTGAAATTAATAAATTCTTTTTGGCCAGACTTGAAATAAATAATTTCTTGTGGGGGTGTTTTTTAACAAGGTGTTGTTAAATTTGATTTAGAAGTGAATATTTGGTGACTTTGCACACTCAACATTTATAATTGGTGCCCTTAGCCTGAAATAAAGAGGAAAACTCCAAGCCCCCTTGGAAATTAAATGGTCGCCCTTTTTGTCTTGGCATTTTTATGATTAGCTGGCTGGCAACAAAGATAAGCATTCAAATAGCTACAGAAATATTATTTGATGTTCATAAGGTCCATTTGCGCTCATTCATTAAAATGTTCATGATATATAGACAGAAAAATGCTGATGTGTCTCAAGCAGCCCTTAGGCTTCGTTTTGAGCCAGATTTTGTCAGAGTGCATAATTTACTAATAGTAATTATGTCCTAAAATGTGAAGATTATGAAGCCGAGCAATAAGACTAGTTATTGCATATTGCACTAAATTTCAACGGGCCATACACTTTGTTGTAAAACTCTATTCTCAGTCACACCTGTAGCATTCAGTTGGTTGGTGCAAGTAATTAGCATACTATTAAACTTAAATTTTTCTGGCATAATATAAATAAATATTTCGGACAAACTCAAAACACTCAAAATATTATCCAGTAATCAGGACTTCAAATTTATTGTTAATCATATTCCTGATACCCAATGAATTTTCACATTAATTATATTATGTTTTATATAAATTGTGTGCTGCTTGAAAAGGATATTGGTAAAATATTTTTCAGATTTACAAGCAGTATTCTTGACATGTCAACCAGAGGATATTTCACGGAGGCACCAGCTGAACTATCTAATTACATCGGATGCAGGAGACTCGAGAAAATTTGCCAGGTAATCATTGTAATACATGTTCTTGGGTTTCTGGTCTTAAAAAACTCAATTCTCGTAAATATACTTGTGTGGAAAGCAGAACATAACTGCACATGTTTATAAATTCCACCTCAGAATAGCTGTATCCTTTTGTTAGATGACATGCTCAATGTAAAAAATGACTTTTTAGTCCCTCTTGGGGAATTATTTTTCCATACATGCTTGTTTGTCTGTCCACTTGTCTGTGTATTTACAACTGACATTATTCTATGTTGCTATCAAATGTTGCCAGATAGGGGAAGGGATACACATGTTGACCATTGGGACTTTTAATTGTTGGAATTTCAAAACTTTTGTCAATTTATGTTTGTTTCTTTCATATTTGCAGAAGAAAATGCATATGAGGCCTGTCACACCTGAGCAGCACTCCAATCATGCTACACTTCTTCAGGGATAAAATCTGAGGTCAAAAGCACATTTTTTGCAGGTATGTACAATTCAGTCCATTAAATTAGTTTAAGTGTTCAGAAAAATTGGAGCAGCTCTCCTCTGTCGCAAGTAAATTTGAAAAAAAGAAAAGAAAAACATAAAACAATCCAAACAACAGTTGAAGAATGTCGATTGATGATCATTTGCCATGTTGGGTATCCTTTTTCATTTAGTGCCAGTTAGCCATTGGTCACATAAGGATGACAATAAATTATGCCATTTAAAAAAATTAATAAGCTAAATGAATAATTCTGCAAAGGAACATAATGAATATTTTTGAGAGGAGAGAAAATTGATTTCTGCAAATATCTTAAAGCCACACAGTTAATATTGTTTGATAACATTATATCATCTACATGCAATACAATGTATGTTTTCTTTTTCAGGAGGGAACTTCAAAGGCTACCTTGACTGAGCAACACTGGCTTTGCTCTGTGAGGATCGCGTGATTACAACCAACCTCAGTACTGTCACTTATCACACAAACTGTCCAAGAAATTGCTCATACTTCTCCTTGATTTCATCTTTAGACGAAAGAACATTTAACATGAAGTTTTGAAATTTCTGATGTCCAAACAATGAACAGAATAATTAACCATACCTCAGGACGTTTGAAAAATTTTCCCAATGACTTACCAATGGACAATTCGGTCATTGAAAATTATCCTTGCTAACTTTCTTTATGGAAAAATGACTTTTTGGTCACTAGAAATTTCAGATTTGTTGCAGTCACAAATTTGCATGGATATATGCACAACCTTTGTCAGGTTTTGCTTCAATAAATGATTTTTAATGTGTCAATAATGCAATGTATTTGTTCCTTGTAAAGATCTTACTTACATACATTGTGTTTTTATGTTATGTCTTTCTATGTGTTTTTGTTGCTCAAGTATAATTTGTCATCCTTTTACTTCAAAATCTTGTGAATGACAAACCATCTTTTATGTAAAATTAATGAAGTAACAAGATTTATATTTTTCACTTATTGCCTCTCGGCACGATTGACCATTGATTTTATTGACTTCTTGTTTGCTTTATTGAAAATAAATGCCTTTTTAGACTTATCTCTGGTGCTTCATTTTATTTGTTCAATCTAACGGTAGGCTATTATTGATTAAAATTCATAGGGTGTCCCAAAGATGTCCAATTTCATCTTGGTCCAAACCAATGATCAGTGGTTGTTTATCATCCGGTAACTTTTTCTACCAATTATGCTATATCTTGTTAATCACTTGAAAACAGCATAGTACAATCTATCCAGAATAATTTAATTTATTTGAGCAGGCTCATCCTTTTTTAATTTGGCAAAGGAAGTATAATTGAATCAATTCAGGTTAATCTAATTGATATGAGCTATGATAACACCTTTTTATCAGGTTAATCTCGCATAAAAGTATTTGTTTATATGAACTTAAATAAAATTTGCCATGTTTTCTCAAGTAATTCAGCATATTACAGCTTAATTAAAAAAAGTCATATTAATTTATTAACATTAAGTCTCATTCAGTGACGTGATTGTGTTATTTCAGCCATTCTTGCTCAATTCAGATTCTCCTAATCACATTTTGCTAGTCTGCCTTATTTCTTATTTTAATTGATTTAGACAGTCAGCCTCAGCTGTGTTATGTCAGAGAAACTTAAAGCCTTTGTTAATTTTGGTTTGATTATATTGTACTTGCATGACCGATTTGCAGAATATTGTCTTGTCCAATTGAAAATTTGTTGTATCAACTCAATTCACTTTATGTGAAACACTGAATTCAGCTTATTTAATGTAGGCCAGGCTAGTGTATCTCAGTTGAGTTCCAGCCCATTTTTTAATTTCTTTAAGTCAGGTAAACTCAATTCACTTAAAATTATTGACACTTAAACTGTGAAAATGTTGGCAAACTGAGAGATACAACTTCAAATGAACAAGCTGAACTGACTCAATAAATATATTGCAGCACCGTTGCCCCAATTGAATTAAGTCAAGTCAGCTTGCTGGGGCTTAGAGTGTATTGTGTTACAACCCATCGCATGCGCAGCCTCAATATGTTCTTGCTGAAACTGCTTACTTTTCTGAGAGTTACCATGACCTGGATTCTGAACACGAATGGACCTTACTACAGAATGGTGGAAAAGCCAGAACTTTTTAAGCTTTTATTCTGCCACAGCACAGAAGACATCTTTTGGCAGAGCTCAATTTAGAACAGTAGAGGCAGTATCACACAAGGTCACAGCACGGATTAAAGTAATACAGTGTAGTTCTTCATTGGTTATCGTAGTTTCAGTTAGTCAAATTGCCATACATGTACACGTAAATATTTTCTGAAAAATTTACATCAGATTGCAGCTGCTCACAGACCCTGCGATTGCACCATATCTAATAAAAGTACTATAAAATGCACCTTCATTTGGTATGCCATCAATTAATTCATTTCAAATATCAATATGACTGCTTAAAACCATAATTTGCTTTTGTCATTTTGACTCGATGATCATATGAACCTCAGTCACACAAAGTTACTTACCATTTCAATCAGTTTTATTTCCAGTGCTCCATTCTAAACTGTCCACAGAAATGAGACCCCATAATAGACCAGGCACAGAAAGTAAACATTTATGTGACTTGTCGTCAGAGCTCGTCAGTAACCAAAAACTAAATCAGCAAGAAGAACATTCATTCTTTAAACCTCAAATGTGCAATAAATTGTGTGCAAAGCGCAATACTTAAGTCCTGAGAAATCAACAAAATTTAATGTGATAAGTATCAAAACAACGCACTCACACACACTCGCCTGTAGACCTACAGCATAAAGTTCTGATTTTAAAAAAAACGTGCAATGGTTTGAAAACAGTTTCTGTGCAGAATAATAATTAGAAACACTTACCTCACCATGATACTATAGTATAGGGATATTTTCAAACACAGCTGACATGGAAATGTCTTTTCGGAGTGTTTTACAGTTCAGACTTTTCTTAAAGTACGTAACATTCCGTCCACCAGAAAGTCTTGTCATCCAATCACATATGTATTATTGTATGAGAATAATACCGGAATATGTTTCTTCGTCTTCATTTCAAAACAAATATCACAAATTCCCCGTATATTCCTCATTTCCATGGTTACACACCAAACATCTAAATTCGAGATATTGTCCAATGTTTACCAAGGCAGTCATAGCTCTTTCGGACATGTGGTTTGCTGTTCTTGATTCTCTTAAATGTCACATAAAGTACATTAATCCTCAAAATTTCTGATAGCAGCAAGTTTGAAGCCAATGTCATATTAATAGAATAAATACACACAAAATCGCATGGAATTACACATCCAATGTAGAAACAGTCACTTGATACAGTTTCAACAGTCACTTGGTGGTTGATTGTTGACATTGTTGTGATATTATACAATTTGAGCCAGCGATAAAGTGAAAGCTTTTACAGTCATTTTCACACATAATAGCGAACAGCAAACACTTAATTTGTGAATAAACAGAAAAGAGAGACAATGTATCAAGTCAATGCCATTTACTACGTATTTCCCAATAATCTCTTTCCCTTTTTCTCCCTTTCTTGAACTTGGAACCAAACTTCTTTTTTTTTTTAACTTTTTTAGGTTAAGCCTAACTTTTCAAAAAAGCAATTAAATTGGATGCAAATAGGACAGGTCACATATTTTTCTCAAGCCATAAAATTGTGTTTTCTTTTTTTTCTGTTTTGTGATTTCTGCTTATAAATGTCATGAAATCTTATGTTCTAACCGTTGCATTTCGACAGCAATTTTCAATAATCAGCAACACTGTCTGTTGAGAAACTTTCCTCTCGTCGCCTTTGTCACCATCATATTGGTTTAACATTGTACATACAGTTTTATGCAAACGTTTTGACACCCCTTGAATAGGGAAGCATTTTGTAATATTACAGACCAACCGTTCACAGTAAATTTTATTTTGCGAATGGTGTGTTAACAACACCTTAACACATGATTCCACGAAAAAGACCATTCCATAACTCAAAATGAATTTCACCTGTGCATAAATATTAACACCCTTATAAATAATATTCCGACATTATCAATCAATTACTTCACACAAAACCAACAATACAGATTCCATATGCTTTAGAGGGTTACCAAAGAGTCCCAGGAACTATTTTGTGTGGTGTGTTACTAATTTTTTAAGCAGAATCACTCCTACCCAAGAGATGTCAATTGATGGGTCTTGCAGCACCAACTGCTGATGTGATAGAATATTTTTTAAATGCCATGATATTTTGCTGGAGCGACTGAAATAGTGACCCCAGCACTTAGGATATGTATTTCCTTAGCATTTGAAGTACTTTGTTCACATTTTGAAAATAATAATGGTTACGAGTCATTCTGCTTAAAAACATAGTAGCCTATAATATCAGACAAAATAGGGTTCCTAGGCTCTTTGATAACCGTCTAAAGCATTTGGAAGCTGTATTATTGATTCCATGTGAAGTAATTTGAGTAATTATATTAAAATTCTTAAGGGTGTCCAAACTTATGCACAGGTGAAATTCAACGAATACATGTCCCCAATTTTAAATTTTAGAAGTTATGCAAGGATTCTTCTTGAAAGAATAAGTTTAGGTGTCGCTTAAACACACCATTAAGCCATAAAAGTTCCTGTAAACGGTTGTTCTCCAATTTGACAAAATGCTGCCCTACTCAAGGGGCAACCAATTACAATGACAGGATATAGACAGTATACTGACTTCGGGACTGCAGAGTTACATGAGAATTTGAGAAACTGTACAGCTAGTTCCCTTATCTTGTTAACAAACACACATACTGACAGACTGACAGACACATTCCTATGAAAACATAAGTCCCGTCATACTAGAAACTTCTATTGCTACAACAGAACACTAAGTCTTCTTATTTGTTAAAAACTGACATGTCATTGCTTGATCTTATATGCCAAATGGACATATCTCAAGTTGCTAGTTTATCTATATACAGCAGTCAAAGCCACCATAGAAAAACACTATTCACAAATTACACCTAAACCCAAATCAACATCTGCATAGTGGACAACATCAGATTTCACTCCAGTGGACATTAACATCTGCTGGTTAGCTGAAGCCAAAAAGGGGAAAAGGTTAGAGTGTCAATCCTATTAGGGAAGATTGGTGCACACTGTATAAGGAGATTAGCGAAGAAATTGGGCCAAGGCACGCAATTCTCAAATGTGGTTCATTTCATTCCAAAAAACCCTTCTTCAATTTATAATTTGCAACATAGTCAGACATTAACCTCAAGCAGTCATTGTTTGTGGATGCTGAAAAATTCGGGAGTCCCTTATTTATGGCAAACCCTCATTTGGTTACTACTGTCTTCGATCTCCTTGAGGCTAATAATGGATCTGTTGGTCCCCGTGGTACAAGATTTCTATTACAAACAAGTTTTGCCTTATGTGATTGCATATTGAACCAATAGGCGAGACTTCCAACCAGTGATATCCTTTGCGATGTATGCAGATACACCAGAGGCTTTCCAAAAATCATATGCATATCATGGCAATGAAAGTATTATCTAATTTATGCCAATTTTGAGCAGGCAATGCTGTAATATCAATCTCCTAAACCCAAGCTGCTTGATATTTTCAATAAGCATTACACCACAGCAGCTTCAGACCTTTTAGTAGTTGCAAAAGGCAATCATTCATTTACAGAAACAAACGCAACATGTGGTATTGGACAAATGTGTGGAATTACTTCTATAAAATATCCTCACTGTCCAGTGTGGCCTATATAGTGTTAGACTGCCCTGGCATTTTTGGGAGTTAATAATTAAAATCCAATCCCCTAAGGCTTCATAAAAATATAAACATAATTTACAGTTTGTGATCTTTAAAGCATTGAAACGAAGGTTTGAATGTTTAAATGTTGTTTGTTCTTAACATGTTTTTGACATACCTAACAGCTTCCAATATTAAAACAAAGGGCTAGGTGCACCCAGGGCATCACTTTCTTCAGAATTCACCCCAGCATTTTGTGACAAACCTCTTCTTTTTTTCCGAAGTACTCTTGAACCCCATAATGTCATCTTTGACTTGTTTGCTGCACTACATAACAGAATATCTGCACCTTTACAATAACATCATCCAAACCAGTAATATGTCAGATTACACTCTTCTCTGTAGCAAATTGAAAAAGAGGGAACAACACAAATCTATTAGTCATGGTCACATCGAACAGTTAACACTAACAAGAAATTCCTGGAAAATATAATATGGCATCGGGAGCGACAGACAAATATTCTTTTGAGGCGTAATGTTAGATATATGGTGCTGTTTTCCGTGCTTTGATCCATTAAAGGGTTCCAAAAATATTACATAGTATAGCGCCCAACAAAAAATATGAAAGGATTGTAAATGATAATAACATATTTGTCCTACCTGTTTACTGCTACATATTTTTTGTGAAGCTAACACCTTCTGTACCAACATTTAGGAAGAGGTCAAAGAAGTCCCATCCTCATGACAATATCAGACCATCAATAACTACAATGCAGTCTGAACATTGACTATACAGAAAATTGACTATAATATTTTATTATGATGTGGACTATATTTACACCTATCCCAGCCCAAAAGAAAGTAAACAAATGACTTATTGAAAAATATTACAAAATTGTTTCTAATAGTGCATTGAATTATCCTTTGCAGAAGCTAAAACATTTCAGCGATTTTATATGAAGGGTTCACAGTCCATTTCTTGGTATTATACAACACCAACCACCCAAAACGGTTGCAGGGGTCAGCAGATATTCGATGATCACCGGTGACCAGCACTGACCCCATTGGGTCACCTACCCTCAGCACACAGTTAACATTGATCCATCAGTCTAAACCCTATACCCACACACAATGGACCTAAATCTGACCGCAGATACTTTTTTTCCAATTCGGTGCACAGATTAAGTCAACAACTCAATGGATGCAAGGGTGCCCTACATCATTTCTTAGCTGGGCAACTCCAGTGGCGACACTGTTGTTCAAAGACACCGCTGAAAGTTTTTGGTAAGATACCAACTGTTATTACCCAGAGGGGATGCTTGATCGATAGAAATTCATGAGCAAGATCTTGGATGAATGTTGTTCAGTGAGACCGAACATTTCAGGTCCCTTGTATCACGGTCCATGCCTTGTAGGGCTTGCTCGGTGATACATAGTAATCAAGACTTTCCTTCCGTCTTTTATCCCTTTGTCGTCACCATTTATTTATAGCCCCAAGGTCTAAATTCTAGTGAAACAGAAACTTAATAAGTTTACAGAACTAGTATGTTAAATTGACTTGACTTGATAAAGACTCAATAAATCTTAAAAACAGATGATGGAATTGTTGCACATGTTTCAATAATAAAACAGATTACACACCATCAGCCTTTGGGAAGTCAGAAAGACAGTTCATTATTATCATTATTCCATTCAATAATTGTCTTCGTACCGTATGATGTTTCAACTTCGTAGGCCAATGAGAAATTGCATGCAAGAGTGTGTATCTCATCAAGTTATTTATAGATGCAACACAATTACACGGAAGGTATTGCAAGTCATGAGGAATCAAAGGTGAGGAAAAACGCCATTCGTGTATTGTAAGATCACAGGGTCCCATCAGACAATGCCTGTTGAGGTTGTATCATCCTGATGACACCTTATTATGCCATTACATTCCATTAAGGGAAAACTCCTGACCATCATTCGCATCAGAGGAAGAGTATTTTGGGAACCTACATAGCTGACACAGATATTTCATGACAAAAAGTAACCAGAATTATTACATAGCAGCTGGTAAATGCTCCTGCAAGCCATCTTTAATGGGCACTTTTGAGGGTTATTAACTGACCCAGTGAAAATAACAGAAGTGTTTAAAGTTCCCTAAAGAAATTGATTATATTAATTGATCGTAAAAATTCACATTGAATAATTCATAATGAAGGACTTGGCTAATCAGCAATTCATCAGTTATCTAGCGAGATTTCGTACAGCAATATTTCCATGATTGAAAGATCTTAATAACATTGATAATTTTATGTTTCTCAACAATGATTACCAAGCATATATACAATGTCATCTTCAAAAATCTTTTATAATGCCCATAGCTAAAGAAATTCGTTTATCTGTCCATAACAGCTATGGATCATTCCATGTCAATAAAGAATTTTCCAAGAAAGAAAAAACTAATGTACATGTCTATAGTTATTGTTCTGGCAGGTGATTTGATAGTTTGTTAAGCATTATGCTAAATCGTTTAATTTCAAGTGTGAGGGAAATGGAACGAATATACCTTTTCACTATCCTCGTTGTCTTGTTGGTCAGCCTTTGTCGACTACAAGTAGCCACCTAAGTAAATCTGAGGTGGCTCCCTATCCAAATATGTTCGTAAAGATGTTTTAAAAGTGTGTGCCAACTTTTATGCTTCTATTTATAAATGCATAACTTTTCTACATACCTGCCCCGCTATTAATTACACATCAAAAAGCACTTCCACATTGCATAGGTGATATGTGTAGAAAATTTCTTTGCTGTATAGGCAATACTGGGTAAGATTTGGCTCCGATATGAAACAAAAAATTACTTTTAATATTTTTTCTCAATATTACAAAAAGAATAGAATATCTATCTTTTAGACCATGATAAGGCACAACTAGACCATATGAGCCATATGTGTACCAAACTTCATCCATTTACATGCAATATTGACCGAGTGTTAGCCCGAAGCCCAAAAATATTAATTTTGATATTTTTTCTAATTTTTTTCAAAAAGTATAGAATATCTATCAACGCCCGCCCGAAAGCCCGCCTGAAATCAACTGGTGGAATCAGCAGCACTACAAGCAACATTGCAGATTTCTGTCTGATCTATAACACTGGCAAAAATATGGATTGCCAAAAAGGGATGAAATGACAAAAACCTGTTACTACCTCCTTGTCCAGTTTTTCGGAATGATGGCCAAGTAAACCATTCAATGCAGACAGGAAGAATTTCACATTAAGCACCCAGTCTGGTGAAAATGAGAACTACATGCTACTGCCACCTGGCACAAAAGTTGATTTTGTATACTACAGCATTGCTGTCCCAAGAAATAGTTCCAATTTTATTGCACATTCACAAAATTTCTATTCAACATTGAAGTATACCAGAGTCAGACTCGGCAATCACATTCTCTAAGGAAGTAGACAAGGCTATCAGCACACTCAGAAACAGCCTCGGTTTCTTCCAAACCAAATTGTGTGAGTTCCTCAGACTGAAATGATGTGGACCGCACGCAGGAGCTTGTGGAATAGCACAATAGTCACTAGGTGGCAACACATGACAGCATGTGTTCTGATCTGCCAAGGCTGGAAAATGAAGTGGCAAGGTAACAGCGGTCTACTTGTAGAAAGTTAAGCAACAGTGTTAAGTTGAAGATTTAAACTCAAGATACCATTGCTACAGTATAACGTCCTTGAATTTCGATCGGAAGGAAAAAGAGACCATGAGCCAGGCATGAAGTAAAAACAACTCGTGACGAGTACTATTTTATTACAACCTATTGCATAAGGAGCCCCAATATGTTCTGGCTTAATCTACTTATTTTTCCAAGAACTGCCATGACCAGGAATCGTGACATAAATGACACTTACTACAGATTGTGGAAAAGCTAGACCTATTTGGATCTTATATGCCCGAAGGAACATATCTTACTATTTTATCTCTATGTGCAAGAGTGGAACCCACTGTAGAAACATACTATTTACAAATTACAAACCCAAAATCAACAGCTGCACAGTAGACAACATAAGATTTCACTCCAGAGGACATTAACATCTGCCGGTTAAGCTGAAGCAAAACATAGGAACAAGGTCAGAGTGTCCATCCTATTAGGGAAAAATTGGTGCACACTGTATAAGGAGATTAGGAGAAGAAATTGGGCCAAGACATGCAATTCTCAAATTCGGGTCCTTTCATTCAGAAAAACCTTCTTCAATCTATAGTTTGCATCATAGTCACGCATTAACCTACAGCAGTCATTTTCCTATACCCAAGATGCTTGATATGTTTGATAACCATTATACACCAAAGCAGTTTTTAGGCCTTTGAGAAGTTGCGAAAGGCAAACATTCATATAAAGAAACAGACACATAATGTGGTATTTGACAATTGAGTAATTACTTCTATGAACATCCTCACCACTCAGTTTACCCTAAACAATGTTAGACTACCCTGGCATTTTTGAGAAGTAATAATTAAAATCTAATCTCCTCCAGCTTCATAAATATAAATATATTTTTTTTAGAGGCGATGCATCAGCCTATCGCTGATATAGTCTTAGTGATTCTATATATAGCCACTCGCCTCTGTATAGATGGCCACAGGCCTCCCGACAGGAGGCTTTTCCAAGATTCTGAATTTCAGTCTGTGAAACTTCGTCATCAGAACGGATGGCCAGCGTCGTAGTAAAATGCGGACGGGCCTAATTCGCGGAACGGCGGGCTGCGGGATTTCGTAGTAAAACGCGGATGCGCAGTTGCGGAACAGGACGCTTTTGCCGGATCGGGCGGAAATTAATTGTAGATGGGATGAAATATGTGGAACAAGCTGAATTTGCTTTAAAAATCGCCTCTATTTTTTTTTGAAAAAATTTTCTTGTTACACCCAGTGATCTTTCAAGGCAATTGAAAGGAGATTTGTGTGTTTAACTGTTGTATGTTCTAAACTCGTTTTTAACATACTCAACCACTTATGAGCCATGCTTTTGACTTCTGCTGTAATATTAAAACCATGGGCGTGAGTAGTGCACTCGAGGCATTACTTTCTTCAGAATTCACCTGAGTATTCTTCTTTTTTCTAAAAACTATTGAGCCCTATATTATGATCTTTGACTTGTTTACAGCACCTAACAATAGAATATTCACATTTTTGCAATAACATCATCCAAATCAGTAATATGTTAGATTACACGCTTCCCTGCCGCAAATATAAAATGAGGGAATAACACAAATCTATTAGTCATGGTCACATTGAACAGTCAACACCAACAAGAAATTCCTGGAAAATATAGTATGACATTGGGAGCGTCACAAAAATATTCTTTTGAGGCATAATACGTTAGATATGGCGCTGTTTTCTGTGCTTTGATCAATTAAAGGTTCCAAACATATTACATTGTATGGCGCACAACAAATATGAATGGACTGTAAAAGAACAATAACATATTTGTCCTACCTGTTTACTGCTACACATTTCTTGTGAAGCAAACCAATTTTTTTGACAGACCTTTCTATTTGAAGTAGCTGTATGAAATTTTCACAGAATCAATTTCAGGTATATCACTATCCATTTTGAAAATATGGTATATGTTCGAACATTTCAAATAACTTTTCTATTGCCATGGAAACAGAAGGTCAGTGCACCCAGCGCAGCTCAATTTTTAAAGTCAAATCCTAGTGTCTAGGCTTGTAAATAACCAATGAATTTACTGTAAATATGCAATGGATGATCATGAAAAATATCATTAGGAAACCTAACAGTTTTTCATTTGCATTTAAAGTCACTGTGAATCAGTTTAACCCATGTGCTGAGGCAATCACCTGGGTCCTCCAAACTTGGCTGTAACTAAATTGTAGAATTTCAGTGTATGTTGAGACTGCTTCATTTCTCGTTATGACTATTATTTCTTTATTTTTTGAACTGGTATATAAATTTTAGTATTACAGAAGGTCAAATCTGGTAATTAAAGCTAATAAGATGGGGTTTTGAACCTAAGGTTCTTGAGCACTGCCTCTCGACAGCAGATTGTTTCAGCCAAACCGTCTCAAGCGCTGTTAGGCAACTGCTGAAAAACACCTTTGGTAATTGCCTCAGCTGATCAGGTTGAAATATAAATAAATGCTTATAATCTAATGGAAGATACCTTGAAAGACTGCAAGCCTATCAGGAAATACATTTTCTTGCAATAATTAGCTTTTTTACTATTAGTTCTCTGACTTTTAACACAGCTAATTTGCTGAATTTTGTGTGAGAAATTGAGCTGCGCTGGGTGCACTGACCTCTCGTTATCATGGTAACAGAACAGTTACTTAAACACTTCTTGCAGTCATGATTTTTTCAAAATAGATGGTCAAATACCTGAAATTTATTCTGTGAAAATTTCATTCAGCTGTTTGAAATCGAAAGGTCTGCCAAAAAAATTGGTCAGAATTTTTGGGACACCCCTCGTATTGCTGGGTGGTCCAACATTTAGGAACGAATCAGAGAAAGTCCCATCCTCATGATGCCATCAGACCATCAATTACTATAGTTTCAAAATTGACTATACAGATAATTGACTATATATTTCATGTGGACTATATTTACACCTATCCCCAACCAAAAAGAAAGTATACTTACACAAACAAATGATTTTAAAATATTCTGAAATTGATTTCTAATTCGGCATTGAATTTTGCAGTTCTAAGCTAAAACATTTCAGTGACCTAATCATAAATGGGTCCACAGTCCATTTCTTGGTATTATACAACACTAACCACCTGAAAAGGTTGTAGGGGTCAGCAGATATTCGATGATCACAGGTGACTAGCACTGACCCAATTGGTCAACTTATCCTAAGCACACAGTTAACATTGATCCATCAGCCTAAACCCTATAACCACACACAATGGACCTAAATCTGACCCCAGGTACTTTTTTTCCAATTCAGTGCACAGATTAAGTCAACAACTCAATAGATTCAAGGATGCCCTGCATCAATTCTTAGCTGGGCAACTCCAGTGGTGACGCTGTTGTTTAAAGGCACCACTGAAGGTTTTTGGGAAGATGCCCAGAGGGGATGCTTGATCGATAGAAATTCATGAGCAAGATCTCGGACGAAAGTTGTTCAGTGAGACGTACATTTCGGGTCTCTTGTATCGTGGTCCGTGCCTTGTAGGGCTTGGTCTGTGAAACATAGTAAGCAAGACTTCTTACCCACTTTCATCCTGTTGTCTAAACCCTTTTTTCAATTAGCCCTGAGGACAGCATTCTCCAAAAACACAACATGGATAAGTTTAGGGAACTTTTATGTTAGTTGACTTAAATTGAATTTTTTTTTGCAAAATCTATTCTATATATTTTCTTTACATCTTCAGCAAGATATTGTAACTTTGTTTATCAAGCAAAAAACTGCATGTAAGAGTCTGTTTCACAAAGTTATTTATAGGTGCATCACAATTATATGGAAGGTATTGCAAGTCACGAGGAATCAAAGGTGAGGAAAAACACCATTCGTGTATTGTAAGATCACAGGGTCCCATCAGACATTGCCTGGTGAGGTTACTCTGAGATGTGCATATCATCCTGATGACACCTTATTATGCCATTACATTCCATTAAGGGAAAACTCTGACCATCACTGGCATCAGAGAAAGAGTATTTTGGGAACGTATATGGCTGACACAGATATTTCATAACCAAAAATATAACAACCAGAATCATCATATAGGCAGCCAGTATACGCTTCTTCCAGCAATCTTCAATGGGTATTCTTGGATGTTATTAGCTGATCCATGAAAAAGTAATATTATGGAAGATGTTTTTCTGAGGTCTTTAAGTTCTCCTGTTCCAGAAAGAAATTGGTTAAACCATGATTGTACATTATTATATAGCACTTAAAAGTTACATTGAATAATTCATTACAAAAGATTTGGCTTATCAGTTCATCAGCAATATGTTCATCAGCAAAATCGCCTGGACTTAGATATTTTAATAATTGGCTATTTTATGTTTCTCACCAAAATATTTCAGCCTGACTATGGATTTTATTTTGATGTATCCTTTCCCTATTTCACAAGATCTCACACTCATCATCAGCATGTAATATTAAGGTCTACAAAGCGTGCGAATGTGTACCAAAGTACCATAATAAAACATTACAAGTAATTAATCCCAACACAAATTGGAGAAAGCAGGACCACAGCCTTTTGGCAATTAACATACATATATGGTGCACATGCGCAGTTGACCTTGTACGTTTCACTTGATTTGATAATGTTACGGCATGCGAATAATTTTCCCTATTCCAGTATATGCATATTTTGAAGAAATAAATTTATAAGTCAGCTCCAAAATCAGGCGACAAATTCCAATTTTAAAACAATCAATAGCAGTGATCATAAACTGTTTTACCATGGTTATACATTGTTCTTACAATGTGTGATTTCAGCTGTTAGACATTAGCTAAAATGGGAAAAGGTCTTCATCTATTAAATCAAGCTCCAAACAATTGAATTTGGAGAAAATGTCGTTCACAATACAATAAACTATCATACTAGTCAGAATATGTGACAAATGTATCAATGAATGATTCTCCGGCCTGTGCTGCAATGTGTCTTGTTGAGACAGATGTGATTCTATTCACAAGGGGCCATCAATGCAAAGGAAACATCACCTGGTGGCATCAGTAGCATTCTAGGCTGTAGACTTTCGTCAGAACAGACCAGTTTGTTTGGAATAGTCACAGATTATGTTGTCTGTCTTTCAGTTATTCATTTTGTTAATGCCCACAACACTGTGTAGTGTGTACTAACCAAGTGACCTAATTAAGGATCTTTTTGTTTACATTTTGCTAGTTCTCATATATAGAGCAAACAACAAACTTTGCATTATAGCCAGTATGCTGTCTTATACTACAAGTAATACACATGGGAGATTAGGCAGTTTTAGTAAATTATAGTGCATTTTTTTACTAGAATCCCCAAATCTTTTGATTGTTGAATATGTAGTGCTTGTATTTTCACATCAAGATGTCTACAGCATACTGGCTATGTTATGTTGTAATTGAATTGGTGTCTTGTCTAAAATTTAAGATTTAATGATTAACTAGGTCGCTTCACATAGAGCAAACGATACACAGTGACAAGGGGTGAGTGAGTGAGAGAGTTTGAGTTTTACATCCCACCAGCACCGGTGTGGGCTATTTAGAGGCAAAATGCCCACAAGGAAAATGGTCACACAACCACACATGTATATCGAATTCAGTTGAACTGGTGCACCCCACCGAACTGAGGTTCGAAACCGGTGATTACAACAAACAGTCAATGTCAAACAATGCTAAACAAGATAATCCAGCCTGCTATTTTGTAACAGGGCCCCTTAAAACACTGTCAGAGCAAACGAATGTGTAACAGAACCAAGGACTTTTTGCCCAAGAAATGATAATTGAAACATTTGAACATCCATTTATCCGCATGGAATTGTTCACGCACTATAGCTATATTGCATGGGACATCTATTATTTGGAATGGCTAGCATGAAAAATCGTAGGATACTTATTTACAGGAAAGGTAAGACCAAATTCTCCTATGGCCATGTCAACACAGAATTTTTTGCCAACTCCCAGTGAAATTTTGGAGCCTGTTAGTCAAATATCCAAGATGTTTCAAGGTTACACTTTGCATAGGTTTGGTCCACAGTGACTACATACACAGTTCTAAGTGGTTTTCTATAGCTTACAGCAATTTTGATTTTATATGAATTGACTTTTTCTGAAACATGTGCTTTCTCCAAGCCAATGTTTTGATCAAACAGGAAGTAATGTACATCATGTACAGTGCTGCCACTTTGTTGCACTATGAAGGAAGTCAAGGGGCTTATGAAAGTACAAGATCAATGATGCATGCACGGGAAAGTGGGGCACAGTGAGACTTTTTGTTTTCTAGCTATCTGCAAGTTAACCGCTGTTACATTTTCATTTTTTTTTTCCAGCCTTGGCAGAACATATGCTGGCATGTCTTGTTACCTAGTGGCTAGTGTGCAATTCGGTGAGCTCCAGCGAGCAGTCCACATAAACCCATTGTCTGGAACTCACACAAAATTTGTCTGGAAGAAACCAGGGCAGTTTTTGAGTATGCTGATGGCTTAGTCTACTTCCTTAGATAATGTGATTGCCAAGTCTCACTCTGGTTTGCCTCAATATTGAATAGAAACTTTGTGAATGTGCCATGAAATTGGAACTATTTCTTGGAAGCAGCAATGCTACATCATACAAAACTGACTTTGTGCCAGGTGGCAGTAGCAGGCAGTTCTCAATTTTACCAGACTGGTTTTCTGGTGTAGCAAAATGTTGGTAGTCAACAGTAAAACTAATTTAGACCTACATTGTAGATGATGAAATTGGGCATATATTGTCCAGTAGTTTCCGGTTCCTTACAGGTTTTTAGTTAAAAATTGTGCTGAGTCAATAATGGTCATTAAATTTTGTCAGCCGGAGCATAGAATAGATATTTCAGGTTTCGCAAACATGCTCAAAAATGGAAGTTCGGAAATGTCCCATGAGTCACAGCACCATAATTTACATCATACCAGAAACATCAATTAATCCCGACTTGTTTTCTTCACTAATTTCATCTTTATAATTGTTTGCATATTGGCGGTCCAAACAGTTTTAAAATCAATTTCCACTTGGTGTGTGTCGTACTGGCTTAAAATATTTTGTTTGTGTCAGTTATGGTTGATCAATAGGTCTGTCTCCATTTGTAGTTCTGTAGGTCTGTCTCCATTTGTAGTTCTGAATTTATGTACAGGTGATGTCTCCAAGCAATAGGAGCTCTGATGGAATCCCCTTTGCCTTTCAACAAGATGATTGGTGCTGTTGACCAAGCCGAGGAGTCTAACTTAATGAGCGTGTTTGTTGAATGTTTGATTGTTTTGGTCAGCTACACTGTATTATTATGTTCTCAAAACAGCAGTTCAACAGAAAAGTGTTTTGTTATCACACAGATTGGGGGAGTGTAACGTGTCAACAACCAGATTATTATTAACTGTTGGTCACAGGATTTCACTTACTTAGCAAACAAACCAGGTAATATGTCATTTGGTGAGCTCCCCCAAGACAAAAATAGCCCCCCCCCCCCTTATTGTAGTGCCACCTACCGATAATACCTCTCGTAATCCTCATATGGAGACAGACCTATTGACTCAGTGCTTATCACATCTAGCAGCATAGGACATGATAGGTGACAATGAACAAACTAATTAAATGACCTAAGGTACTTCATCAAATAAGAAGATTAGGAGACCAACAGAAAACTGTAAATGATGTGGCAAAGCCAGTTTGCAAGTTGTATAAATTTTTCCTGCGGACCGCCACTCTGCAAAGTGTTCACTATGAATGACATGACCTAGCCACACAAACCAACTTTTGATTTTTCCTGCAAAGTTTGTCTGTGATATGATTGGAAAATGGATCAATTGTCCAACAACGAGCCTTTTTGATACAATCACCACTGATGACATCACAGGTGAACGATGGATGGACGGTCGTGTGACTTGGACGTTACGATCTGGGGGGGGGGGGTTCCTTCCCTGACTTTTACATACAAATGCGCACGGCAATTTTGAAAACTGGAACCAGTCTAATTCGGAAACCAATGCCCAATGACCATTTCATTCCTTCAGTAAAAATTTTGTCAACCAAGCTAATCTTTATACTTTTTTAACCATTTTAAACATCCTTTCAAACCGATTCTAACGCTACCAAACATGTTTGGGGTTCAATAACCAGAACCAAATTAATCAGAATTGCCAACAAACTAAAACCATTTTAATCCAAAAAGGCCAAAAAACCGAAACCATCCTCTGCATACACCCTTTCATAATAGTTAGTACCCCCCTCTCCCCGGAGACGGTGAAACAATCAGCAAGGCTGAAATCAATAGAGGGCACTGCACTCAAATGGTGGTTGCTGCTGTGAGACATTTAATTTTTTAAGATTGTCCTGAAATATAAAAACATGCTATTTGCTCCATGATGTAGATTTTCACATTCTGGTTAACTGTAATTGTTTTTTAACTTTTGAGTCAAACTTTTCGTGAAGTTATGATTGTGGCATGCCTACACGTGATAACGGCATTTTGTAAATGTTCCAAGAAATGCCATAGCTTCCAGTTTGCATGACTCGAGCATAATGAGAAATATGAGAAATTTTAGTACGTTAGGTAATGGTAATATAGCGTTTTTCTGAATTCATCATAATCAAATGGAGAACTCTTGATGATAATATGCCTGTATTTTCTTTTTTAATTAAATGCCACGATGCCTGGTGCATGTATATAAGGGCTTTAATGGGTTCTGACAAAAACATTTTGTAGGTTTCTTTGTTCGCAATAAAAATCTGATGTTTTCCAGTACGTCTGAAGTATTACACTTAGGATATAAAGGATCAGTCCGATTGGATACATTTCATTTTTTGGATGAATGAAATCAGTTGGGATATTCTTTTTCAGGGACATCTCAATCTGTACAAACAAATATCGCAGATATTATTTCAGCACACAAGCATATTTGATGTGTTCACGCAACAACATTGGAAACGTAGAAGAAAAGGGCCATTATTGATGAGCTCTCGTATACGCAGGCTTCCATCATGCAATTATAAGATGCTTTACTAAGCACGAGCACCTGCTCATATTTACACATCTATTCTTGAGGTTGTCCCGTGCAGTTCATTTCTTACATTTCTTACAACAGTGGCATTTTAATCCTGGAGCATGCTCGTATTCTGACAAAAAACTGGGAACAATTTACCAGGAAACTTTTTATAGCCTTGAGGGTGATTTGAAGGTAGTCACAATAACATTTTCAAGTTGGAATAACTTTGTTGGCACCTGCCTGCCAGTTATTTCATAATAATGATTTCTTCAGTACTGTTCAGTCTGACTTTTTTTCTAGTTGTGTGTATTTCCAAGTGTCAGGATATGGAAGATGAACAAAGCAGAAGAAATTATTCCAAGACAGTTGTTGTGGGACTGATGTCACCCTACAGGCTAACTGGACAAGTGATGCCCGCAGCATTTAAGATTGCATTGAAGAAAGCAAGTAAAGAAATACTTCCCAGTTACCATATTGAATATGTAATGGGAGATACTGACTGCAACCCGAAGAAAGGCATGAAGGCAGCTGTTGAATTGAGAAGAAACCTTAAAGGTCTAGATGGAATAATTGGATCGATTTGCAGTGTGGTTTGTGAACCAGTTGGACTGCTCGCTGCAGCTTGGAATATTCCCCAAATCTCAAATTACTGTTCCAGCAGTGCTTTGACCAATAAGAAAGTCTTTCCAACGTTTTCAAGAGTTGTTGGAACTTATGATGGCTATTCTGGAAGCATAATTGCCCTCCTAAAAGTGTTCAATTGGACGAGAATTTCCATCCTCACTGACACTTCTAGTCTTTACAAAAACGCTGGTCAGAAAATTAAGAATGAAGTGGAAAAGCATGGAATAAAAGTATTTTTCTATACAGTGCAGTCAGCCCTGGTGGGAAGGAAGATTGACCATGTGAAGTTGAATCTCATTAAAAACGTTGTGTTAGAGATAAAACGCAACACACGGGTCACCCTGATATTATCTTATGGTCATGACACAGGCATATTTCTGATATTGGCTGAGTTAGCAGGATTGAAGACTGGTGATCATGCTTTTATAGGGCTGGACTCGACTCTTAGTGGCAGCAATGGAGCTGGTTTGGAAATAGCTCCTGAGTGGGATGATGCGCATATTTTCCAGAGTGTTCTTGTTATTGCAAATGATGATCCATCTGGTCCGTTATGGAACCATTTTCATGATGAACTGATAGATTTCATGTTATTTCACAACATGAGTATGGATTTCATTGATTCTGCCCTTGTTATAAACAGTGCAGGTAAGTTTTCAGTTTTTTATTCACATCTCTCTCATTTTTCCTGAAAAAAATCATGATTGTGTTATCTAATATCAAAATGTTTTGCTAGTTATGATTAGTATTAATGTCCAATTTGATATTCCTCGAGATAATAACTTTAAATCAATAGATCAAGAAAAAAGTTTGTGGTTTTGCTTGATTCAGAATGGCAATATTTGGCTGGAAATATCTTATGAACCATCAATGTATAGAGTATGCATGTAATCAAAAACAAGCTTAAGAACCCCAACTATCAAATTTCTACACAACAATCGAGTTTCTAAGCTTAAGAAACACAACTATCGAGTTTCTTAGCTTAAAAAGCACAACTATTGATTTTCTAAGCTTATGAAGCACAACTATCAAGTTCCTAGCTTAAGAAGCACTACTATCGAGTTTCTAAGCTTAAGAAGCACAACTATTGAGTTTCTAAGCTTAAGAAGCACAACTATTGAGTTTCTAAGCTTTAGAAGCACAACTATCGAGTTTCTTAGCTTAAGAAGCACAAGTACCGATGTTCTAAGCCTAAGAAGCATAACTATCGAATATCTAAGCATAAGGGGGAGTACTCACTAAGAAAGGGTGTATATAGAGGCGCCGCTGCATGGTTTAGGTTGGCCTTTTTGGATCAGAATGGTTTTGGTTTTTTTTGACAATTCAGATTAATTTGGTACCTGTTTATGCAACCCCATCATGTTTTGGTATCATTGCAATCGGCTTGAAAAGACGATTAAAATGGTTTATTAAGCATAAAGATTAAAATGGTTCGGAAAAAAAATTTACTGAAGGATTAAAATGGTTTCTTCTTTTCGCATAGTTTCTGGATTAGAATGATTCCGGTTTCCAAAATTGAAGCGGCGAATCCGTATATAAAAGTCTGGGGGGGGAGGTGGGGTGCTTGGCGCATCCGTATATAAAAGTCAATCGAGTCTTCATCCATAATGATTCTGATGAAGTAACATTATCTCAAATTAGTTTTTCTTCAATTTGTAGGTCTTATGTATGATGCTGTACAACTCTGGGCCTATGCAGTGAATAAGACTGTTGAGGAAGGGTATGCCCCTAATGATGGAACTCAAGTCACAAAGAACATCATCAATTCAACAATTCAGGGAGTGACAGGAAGTATTGTTATTGATGAAAATGGAGACAGGTTGAGAGACTTTAAGGTTAGTGCCTAGAAGACTAGAAGTCTAGAAGGAAGCATTGACCTCTCTCTGCAATTTCAATAGGAATGAATTTCTCAAATAAGATAGTAAAACACAGCAAATGCAGTTCATTTAGTTGATTGAGGCATTGAATTACATTGCAGAATTCTAATATGAATACTATGAAAACGAATTTCAAGGCCAGTGACGTGTGGACCTGCTAATGATAGTTTTCATTCTAAGATAATCCACTTTTAACAAACTTAGCTGTTCATTGAATCAGGAAATTATATTTTCCATTGCTTCCAACGTTCAACTAACATATTTGAAGGATGTTCTGTTGCTCATAGACCAATCAGGCAAGCTGAAAATGCTAAATAGATAGTAAGAAAACTAATCAATGAAACTCATACAAACTGAATCTGCTGCACTGTAAAATCGGAGGCACTGATTCAGCTCAATTGATTGAGTGAGATGGTTGCACAAGTTGATTGAGCTAACATAGATTAAAGTTTTAAGCTGAGATAACTCAAAATACCGAGCTGAGATAGCTCAAAATACTAAGCTATGTTGACTAAGGTATTCAAGCTGAGAAAACTCAAAATGATGAGCTGTGTTGACTTACAGCTCAAAATATTGAGTTTTGTTGACTTATTGATCCAAGCTGACACAACTCAAAATTTTGAGCTGTGTTGACTTATTTTTTGTGGTTTTTGATTTATATTTATGTGACCTGTCTTACAAAGTTATTTATGAATATGGGCTGTAATCCCAAAATATTGTTTGATCTCCACCTGATCTATTATGCTTCATTTTAGCACACCATGGACAGGCCCAAGATGCATTCAACAAAGACCATTGCATCACAAGGAGATTTAAAACTTAATTTCTTGTGAATAAATCCCAATGGCCTGTGGCTCATCTCAGTTGGTATACAGTGCTAGAAGCCTATATTTGAACACACTCTGACTTGGAAATGTTGGTTGACGTGTGAAAGCATGCATCTAATTACTCCCACAAATTAATTTAAGAGAGATAAAAATAAAAAAGTAACAAGCTAAAGTGGTGTGCTACTCATTTTTTCTCTGGGATAGTGAAATATAAATGTTCTTTTTTCTTGTAAGTAAATAATTATTTAAAACTAAATGCAGTCTTATGAGAAGTGCTTGTTATAGATGGCGCAATATGTGGCATGACTGAGATGTCAAGCTATCTGCAACAACTGAAGCTTTCATGTTTTCACAGCTTAATGTTATGATTCGTTTGGACAACTTACAGCATTGAGCTATCATACCTTGACACCTTATAGGATTGAGCTATCATAGCATGAAAATTATTAACATTCTCAGACAGCTCAAATTATTGCTTCAACGCAGTTTCAAAATTTTACAGTGTGTACAACGCTGCTGAATTCTGGAAGGCATGATAAATCTTCTTTGAAATTAGTGGTTTTGTGAAGGCATGCTGGTAAGGATATTTGGCACTAAGCCTCTGCAAAAAGACTTGAAGTATTTTATGTGTGTTTCTTACTCTTTACAAAGATAAGTATCTGGCAACATGGTGAACACCTGAAAATCATGAAATGGGATGCCGCTGAAGGAGCTTTGGAAAAGGTCTACAAGGCAGAAGATCCTGATGACTGGTCTGGAATCCTTTGGGTGGGAAATGCAAAAGAACCTCCAGCTGGATATCCTAAATGTGGATGGGACGGGGAGCTTTGTACAGCCTCAGAGACAAACTCCATCTACATTTATTCCATCATCATTATCATCTTGCTGCTTCTTGTTGCAATTACATTGTTGTTGCTTTGGCAATTCAGGTAATACATATGTTTGTTATACAATGAAGTAGGCCGATTTGTAAGCATTATGGAATGCTCATTCCCTACTTAAATTGAACTAGTCCTCCATATGAAAAGCATCTGATGTTGTGACATATGCAACCTCAGATGTTGTAAATGATTCTTCTGCATTGGTATAAAATTCTATTGCACTAAATCAACCATGTTTTGATTTGTTCTTCCATTTGTTTTGCTGATCATTTGCTTTAAATTTAGAAAGAAGAATACATACTCCAACATCGGCAAGTATATCTTGGATGCAACTGCCTTGGTTAGAGTGAAAAGCAAGAACATGAGTCATGGACATCTATCTCTAATCTCTACAGAAGATGAAGTCAGCATTGGTAGCTCTGGATTGGTTAAAATTGGTCAGGACTTGGCTGTTATGAGACCTCTTGGATCCAACCCAATTCCTACCATGGTCTTGAATGATGAAATTTTGAAAGCCATGACCATCAAACATGAGAACCTGAATACTTTCCTTGGAGTGTGCTTGAATTCTGATTGCCCTTCTATTCTGATGCTGTATGCATCCAGAGGAAGTCTTCATGATATCTTACATATGGAAACAGCCAAGTTGTCAATGGATGTCAAACAATCCCTCACTCTGGACATTGCACTGGGGATGAATTACTTGCACCAGAGCAGTATAGGTAGTATGATCATTCACACGTTTGTAATATTTTTCTTCAGAATTCATGTAGCATTAACTGTTTATGTGACTTTGTTAATGAAATTATATTTAAGAGTACCATGGGAACTTGTCCAGTAGAAGTTGTGTGGTGGATTTCTGCTGGATTTGCAAAATAACTGACTTTGCTCTTTGCAAATCATTGTCAATCAGTAAGGGACAAGGATCACCCGAAACCAACATGGCAGCCAAGAAACTTCTTTGGACAGCCCCCGAACTTCTAGATTCTACAAGTCCTGCAGAAGGGTCTCCAGCTGGTGATGTGTATTCTTTTGGTGTCATTCTTCAAGAAATCACTTTGGAGGATGAACCCTTTGGTTTGAATAGGGATGGCTTGGATGCTGAAGGAATCATGGAAAGAATAAGAAATGGCGACAAATCCATGACGCCACACATCCCTGAGAGTAAATATGTGACCTGCTCCACCAAAATGAGTTCAAAGTAGGCATTATATATTTCTCAGAAATTAGCAAAATGTGTCAAAAGGTCACATTTTGATGTTTTTTAGCTGTTGGTACCATGTTTTAACAAAAGTAATTTTCTTTGAATATTTAAGACTATTTAACCAAAAAATTGATTTTAAATTATCTAAATTGTGTGTCCCTGTTGATTTTTTTAGTTCTTTCATTGTAATGGCGGGAATTTAAAATGCCATTTTCTCAAAGTTTGATGTTTCGTATCATCGATGTTTGAGGTGCCATATCTTTGGATTGGATGGAGATATCAAAGCATACTAAACATCATTTTAAAGCTTAATTCCAGCAGAATAAAGTTATTTTCATACCTAGATATGATATGAGGCCGACTTTGAACCCATTTTGGTGGAGCAGGTCACATATGTTTTAATTATTATAAAATGAAGATGGTATCATGACTTTGATATGGAGTGCTTAGCCTTGGTATAGTAGGGCGTGTCAATTTTCTTGTCCCATCAATTCAAAAATGATAATATGATCAATAAAAAACACTAAATTTGCCATATCTCGGTCAATATTGGAGCTAGAGACATGCATATGGCATCAAAATTTCCGGAATACACCTTTTCCTATACAACTTCAATACAAATTTTTGTTCTAAGACCAATAATCTGTTAGTTATTTTAGAAAATGGGTTTTTTTTTTCGAATAAAAATTAAACGTACAATTTTCAAATTAAGATTTACCAAGCTAAACATCCTTCAATTTCAATTTGAATGGTACCAATGGTCTCCCATGGACCATTGTTACCCTTTTGGAGGGGCTTTTTTTGCAATTTCAAACTTTTTCCAAAATTGACACACCCTATTGGTATAGGGTGGTTGGCATCAGTTGCCCTTTTTTTGTCCGAGAGCAGCGCCTCGGGCCCTTTGTCGTCATCAATGGGATTGTCACATCAAAGTTGGTGTGGATCGAAAAGCATTTCACAGATGCAAGAACAACCCAAAGTTATGATGCCATTATGATGCCCAGTGTTTACACTGTTGCACTAGATGCCCTGGCTTTAATCTTATGTCTCACAGCTCTAAATAGTTAACTTTAATCCCCCAAATTCCTCCTTGCTCAGCAGACGATTTCTGAGAAGCATCTTCTTCTTCTTCCCTTTGGCCCTTCCGCCCTGAGACAAAGTGGGTTGCACCACAACCTGAGATTTATGCTTCAGCCAATTACTAAAGATAGACAGATAGACACATAGATAGACAGATAGATAGATTGATAGGTAGATTGATAGATCTATGCATAGAATGCAACTTTTAACAATTTATAGAGATGTGTTAATGTAATGATCATATCCCATTGAGTTATAAGGGTTATTAAATTGCTCGAGGACACGGTGCATGCATTGCATGCTATTTTTACCACTAGTATCAGAGTTCCTCCGTGGCCTAATGGTCAAGAGTGCTTGTTTGCACAACCACAGGCTCTGAGGGCGTGGGTTCGAATCCCACCCCGGAACTCAATTTAGTCCGAGCCCATGGGACGTTAAATGGAGGCGGGTTGTATCCAGTGTTCTATGCTGGGGCAACTGAAAGACCCTGGGCATCCCTGAATTAATAGGGTATGTACCAGACTCACAGTCTTCTCATCTCATCATCATACGGCGATCGCCTGCCTCGATATAGCCCACTAAGGTGCTGCAGAGGCGTAAAACACATACAAAACAAACCACTAGTATCAACTTGAAAATTCATTTCTATTCTTCTCATCATGAAGTATTCAAAAATATTGCTTTAAATTTTCTATGACTGTTAACAGACATGATGTATGTTCTTCTAAATCTTTTGCCAGCATTTGTGTTAGTGAAGAAATTAGTGGAGGATGCTTGTTCATGGTGTCCATCCGATCGACCATCTTTCAAAAAGATCATTGCAACATTGGAGTCTGACAATTCTGGAAAACATGGTTTGGTTGATAAGATGATCTCCAGGCTAGAAGCTCACACTCAACACTTGGAAAACCTTGTTGCAGCCAGGTAATTGAAAGGTTGAGTGAATAAGTTACTTTGCGTAATCAAAATTAATGGTTTGGTGAGAGTTGTATTGTTCACAATACACCAGCTAACGTTCGTTTTGTTAAAAACCTTTTTTAAGTGTGAAAAGATGATGATGATTTACACTGCCTGAAATTAGGACATGACCATCATAACAAAACCTAAACTACTATTGCCATTCCCTTGCTAAGCATATGTTTTTTTGTTTTTTTTTATGGATGTTTGAATGCATGATTTGGTCAGAAAACATCTTCATGGATACTGCAGTGAAAATATTTACTTCTAATTGAGCAGGTCACAAGAACTACAAGAGGAACAGGTCAAGTCAGAATTTCTCCTCCAAGAACTCCTGCCAAAAGCAATAATAGAAGATTTGAAGCAAGGAATACCACTTCAGCCCCAGACATTTGACCAAGTCACCATCTTCTTTTCTGACATTGTGTCATTCACTCAAATATCTGCAGCGGGAACACCTATAGATGTTGTCTGTATGCTGAATATGATGTACACTCTCTTTGATGACATCAGTGCGAAGTATGATGTCTACAAGATAGCTACAATCGGAGACGCCTACTTTGTCGCCAGTGGGGTGCCTGTCCCGAATGGCACCAAGCATGCCAGAGAGATAGCCGGTATGGCTTTAGCTCTACTTAAGGCTAGTGGAAACTTTCTTATTCCTCATATGCCATCACAGACCCTCAGAATGAGAATTGGAATCCACACTGGTCCGTGCGTCGCAGGAGTTGTTGGGGTGAAGACACCTCGTTATCTTCTCTTTGGGGAAACGGTGGACACAGCATCGAAAATGGAGTCTTCGGGAGCTTCGATGCGAGTCCATGTCAGTGAAGTTACAGCAGCATTGTTAGATGAGCATGAGGCATTCAAGCTGATCAAGAGGGAAATGGTAGATCCCATGAAAGGAATGGAGCATCTCACTACATTTTGGTTGGAGTGAAATGATAATGTTGGCTTCTGAAAGCAATGGAATGTTAGATCCAAATTGTTGGCAATCTTAGTTATAATAACTCATACTTTTTCCATCTAATATTCTGAATCTGAATGTGTGCCATGGTTTTTTAAAAACATTATTTCAACAGCATCTAGTCAGTGACAATGTGAAATATGAAATTTGAGGATATTATTCAGGACATTTTTTATTTTCTCATTAAATGTGTGAAGTATACAATTATATACACAAAGAGATGAGATGTTTGATGGCCAAAGGGGGAACTGGGACACATTGGGAAGCAGGGCACTATGGGACAGTGGAGTTTTCTTGGTTCCTGGCAAGGTATATGATATGGTAGTGGCAGTAGTGCCACCATATCTAGTAATTTCACATCCTGATGTTTCTATCATTTTACTGACAAATTACAGCCACATGCCGAAGTATGGTGAGGCGAGGTTAGTGGTCCTGCTACTAAAGTAAATTCAGAGAGGTTCAATTCAAACCATTCCGTTGACGAAATATGAACAATGAGGCTTTGTCAATGCTTGTATGAATTTGATACATTGTAACAAACAGTCATGAATTGCTCTCCTGGTAAACGCAGCCCCTGGTGCCTGAGAAATTAGCATTTTGGTGTAAAAGTCATATCGGGGCCCGGCTCATTGGGACACTAAACACGGGGCACATCAGGACGCACTTTATACAGAATGTAAGTGTCCAAGTCAACTGAATGACCTGGGACAGCACACAATAGGAATTAAGGCCACATAAATAGAGGCATAGTGGATTAACATGCTCTGTGAACAAATTTATCGCAAAGCACTGTGTGTTACTTACATAGATGACCGCACCCAGGACAGTTTATGTTAAATCTTTAAAACACAAGGCCTGTTAAAATGTTTTTTTAATTGATGTCCCAATGTGCCCCAACAGTCATGATCATGATTCACATTTTGCTATCTGGCTGCAAAAGGGTATGTGCAGTCTACTATGCCTTGGATTTGAGCTCAATGGTGTTGGTGATATTCAAGCAAACTTCTGAGTTGCTCAAAGCTTTCAGCATTCAGCAAAATTAGTAGATGTTAAAAGCGTCCCACTGTGCCCCAGTTCCCCCTACACAATAATGACAATGTTATGCGTAAACCATTACATGGATAGTAGGAGGACATCTGACTGCATTGAGCATAACATGCAGTTATCACAATCATCGGAAAATGCCCTAGTGAAATTCCAGTTTCAGTTCCTCTTCCTGTATTGTTTCATAATATTATCCAGATGTTGGAGGTAATTGGCACCAAATATATTGATGAAAACCACCAGGGGCACCCCATGATCTGTTATACCAATATCTGTTATGCAGCAGGTGCCTGGCTGGCTGGCAGACAGGCAGCTAGGATGTTCCCAGCTGGCAAAGTTGTCAGCTGGGATCCAATTTTTGGCTTCCAGCTAATGAAATTTGCAGTCCGGTAATGAGAAAGCAGTTGAGGTGGCTGGCTGGGGAAAAAAAAGATTTATAGCAGCTGGCTGGGAGGTACTGAATGACGCTTGGGCTGGCTGGCAACCCAGCTGGCAGCATAACAGATATTTTCTCACAGTTGCATAAAAAAATGAATAGAAGTTTCACAAAAGATGTGCAACCAGGAGCTTACATTGATATGGGCATTATAATAACACACAGTCATGAGGTGCCCCGTCAATGCATTACTGAATCCAATATGTAACATTTTCTGAATGTTGTATAATGGGCCTGTACTATAAATTAAAGTTGTAAGATGTTAAATATATTTGTTGTTTGGTGCACAGCATATGTCAAAAAAGGAAAAAATACTGTTTGTGATGCACACTAGGGCGTACCAAAAAATGAAAAAGTTCTCTGATCTTATCACCTATCGGTCAAAACATGAGGTTTGGTTAGTAGATCACTATGAATTTTTTTTTTGAAAATCGGAGAAGTCCTTACGCCGGTCCAAGCCTCTTGAAATTTACATGTCAAAAAGAGCAAAAAATCGCCATTTTCGCCTAGTTTTGTGCCTAATATGCCACCTACAACTATGACTTATGCCTGAAAGTGTAACTAATTACTCCTTTCTAAGTCATGACTTGGATGATATTTATGTTGGGTCAGTTTTATCATTTCTAACCCTCAAAATAACCCATCTTTGGTCTGAAATAGCGTAAAAATGCTCTTTTTTACCAATGAAGTGCTGTATCTTGAGAACTAAAGCAGATAGAGACATGACATTGACACCAAAATCTCCGGAATACCCACATTCATATTCATCTTCAATACATTTTAGGGCCCTTTACCCAATACTTTTTGAGTTATTAGCAAAAGACTAATTAATTGCCTTTATTTTCATGGGAATCGTAAGTGAAAATACATTTAATAGCACAAATCATTAAAGATAGGTACCTGGTGAACCTCTGATTTATCTGCTATATATATTATATAATTTGAAAACACAAAAAGCTATTCTATTATTTATAGTGAAGGAGTATTACAATTCCAGGGATTACTTATCTACATCAAAATATTGTCTTATTTTGAGAAAGGCATTCAAAGAAGTGAAAAAGTTTGATTTGTTACAAAGGTTACCATGTAATCAGGGGAAAAATAATTTTCTTTGTTGTATGATATGCTACTAAACCAGCATTGCATGTTATCAACAATTATGTGTCTGAGAAACAATTTGTCAAAAAGGGTAGGCTGAGGTGGATGGTTTCCATACGAGTCTGTCTCCAATTGACAGTTATGAGGACATACTATAATGATATGGAACTTGTGAAGGGTAGATAAATGCAGTACAACATGAATTAATATTTCTAGCAACATTTAAGATATAATAATTGCTTTATCAATGTCACTGTTAGTGATTCATAGCTGAGTGTACCCTTTAAATTACTGTTTATTGGGTTCCTCTGGTCTATATTCATTATCTTCAGTTATGTCACTGGCAGGCGCATGATTTTGATTATCTCTCACATGTTGGAAGGCTTGTTGCTAAATTTTTTGTCAATTTAGCCTGTATGTAATTCTTTCTCATTGACATACATAAATTGTCTCAGTTTATTGTCAATACTGAAATACCCTATGTCATTCATTATATCATCCACTGCGTCAAACAATTTTATTATCATTAATTATGGGTTCAAAGCATTGCTAATTGATTATTCTCAGGATCATCAAGAACATTTTCTGAATATTTCCATTTCTTAGTAGTTGTTCAGACCTTTCCTTCAGTTTCATTCTTGCACCACAAGAACTTCTTCAAATGACTGACTTTTGGTGTTATTCATTCATATTGTACTGCATTTATCTGGCCTACTCAAGTTCCATATCATTGTTTTATGTCCTCATAATTGTCAATTTGAGGCAGACTTGTATGCAAGCCATCCACTTTTGACAAATTGTTTCTCAGACACATAATTGTTGATAACATGCAATGCTGGTTTAGTAGCATATTATACAACAAGGAAAATTATTTTTACCCTGATTTCATGGTAACCTTTGTAACAAATCATATTTTTTCACTTATTTGAATGCCTTTCTCAAAATAAGACAATATTTTGATGTAGATAAGTAATCCATGGTATTGTAATACTCCTTCACCATAAATAATAAAATAGCTTTTTGTGTTCAAATTATATAATATCACTATGTTGTCTGTGATAATATATATAGCAGATAAATCAGGTTCACCAGGTACCTATCTTCAATGATTTGTGCTATTAAATGTATTTTCACTTACGATTCCCATGAAAATAAAGGCAATTAATTAGTCTTTTGCTAATAACTCAAAAAGTATTGGGTAAAGGGCCCTAAAATGTATTGAAGATGAATATAAATGTTGGTATTCCGGAGATTTTGGTGTCAATGTCATGTCTCTATCTGCTTTAGTTCTCAAGATACAGCACTTCATTGGTAAAAAAGAGCATTTTTACGCTATTTCTGACCAAAGGTGGGTTATTTTGAGGGTTAGAAATGATAAAACTGACCCAACATAAATGTCATCCAAGTCATGACTTAGAAAGGAGTAATTAGTTACACTTTCAGGCATAAGTCATAGTTGTAGCTGGCATATTAGGCACAAAACTAGGCGAAAATGGCGATTTTTTGCTCTTTTTGACATGTAAATTTCAAGAGGCTTGGACCGGCGTAAGGACTTCTCCGATTTTCAAAAAAAAAATTCATAGTGATCTACTAACCAAACCTCATGTTTTGACCGATAGGTGTTAAGATCAGAGAACTTTTTCATTTTTTGGTACGCCCTAATGGCTGCTTTGTGGTATTAGGCTTCATTGCACCAACATAATTATTTGGACAAAATTTACAGGGTATTGGCTCCATGTGTCTCGGGATCCTGTACATACCTTTGCTGCCTCTCACTTTGCCTCTCAAATACATATATACATAATATCTGGTGGCTCCAACGTAGCAATCCGCTGGGCTTTTGTGGGGTCTCCTCCATTTATGTTTTTGTGATGGTATATATCAATGTAATTGTTATACACTAAGTGGAAATAAATTCTA
Organism: Platynereis dumerilii; assembly: GCA_026936325.1. NCBI lineage: Eukaryota > Metazoa > Annelida > Polychaeta > Phyllodocida > Nereididae > Platynereis > Platynereis dumerilii. The sequence continues at coordinate 10,835,225 of JAPTHN010000001.1, forward strand.
TCTGAATCTGAATCTGAATCTAAATCATTTTTTAGTTTTGGATATATCATAAAAAAGCCTACAAGTTTGCCATGTGGGAGCTGTTGTAGAACATTTGAGATGACCACCCTGAAAAGGAGACACAGAAAGCAGATTCATCCTGAGTGGGAGCTTTCTGATTAATTTGAATTTGGTAGCAATGAACAAGTCTGGGGCCATATATGACTTGGATGTTCAGTTGTACATGTAATTGTATCAAGGTCAGGTTGATACCGGTATTCCCCAGAAGTGCATGGCAGACAAATATTCGATGATTTGAACATGATGATATGAAAAAAATCAAGACTATAAAACAAAGTGATGATGAATACTATATATGTGTATGTCTGATTGAGCCTTTAATAAGTGACACAATATGAAATTTTGATCACAATATTTATTTCTCGAAAATCAGAGAAAGAATCTACATCGACATTGACAGAGAAACATGTTAGTTTACGTACATGTAAGCCTTACTAACTTGTGAGTTCAACTCTAGTTTGTGTACTTTTGTCAAATGTGTCAAAACATTAGAAATTGCTTGTAATTTGTTCGTAATGTAATGTGTGCATTAGGGCGTACCAAAAAATGAAAAAGTTCTCTGATCTTAACACCTATCGGTCAAAACATGAGGTTTGGTTAGTAGATCACTATGAATTTTTTTTTTGAAAATCGGAGAAGTCCTTACGCCGGTCCAAGCCTCTTGAAATTTACATGTCAAAAAGAGCAAAAAATCGCCATTTTCGCCTAGTTTTGTGCCTAATATGCCAGCTACAACTATGACTTATGCCTGAAAGTGTAACTAATTACTCCTTTCTAAGTCATGACTTGGATGACATTTATGTTGGGTCAGTTTTATCATTTCTAACCCTCAAAATAACCCACCTTTGGTCAGAAATAGCGTAAAAATGCTCTTTTTTACCAATGAAGTGCTGTATCTTGAGAACTAAAGCAGATAGAGACATGACATTGACACCAAAATCTCCGGAATACCAACATTTATATTCATCTTCAATACATTTTAGGGCCCTTTACCCAATACTTTTTGAGTTATTAGCAAAAGACTAATTAATTGCCTTTATTTTCATGGGAATCGTAAGTGAAAATACATTTAATAGCACAAATCATTGAAGATAGGTACCTGGTGAACCTGATTTATCTGCTATATATATTATCACAGACAACATAGTGATATTATATAATTTGAACACAAAAAGCTATTTTATTATTTATGGTGAAGGAGTATTACAATACCATGGATTACTTATCTACATCAAAATATTGTCTTATTTTGAGAAAGGCATTCAAATAAGTGAAAAAATATGATTTGTTACAAAGGTTACCATGAAATCAGGGTAAAAATAATTTTCCTTGTTGTATAATATGCTACTAAACCAGCATTGCATGTTATCAACAATTATGTGTCTGAGAAACAATTTGTCAAAAGTGGATGGCTTGCATACAAGTCTGCCTCAAATTGACAATTACGAGGACATAAAACAATGATATGGAACTTGAGTAGGCCAGATAAATGCAGTACAATATGAATGAATAACACCAAAAGTCAGTCATTTGAAGAAGTTCTTGTGGTGCAAGAATGAAACTGAAGGAAAGGTCTGAACAACTACTAAGAAATGGAAATATTCAGAAAATGTTCTTGATGATCCTGAGAATAATCAATTAGCAATGCTTTGAACCCATAATTAATGATAATAAAATTGTTTGACGCAGTGGATGATATAATGAATGACATAGGGTATTTCAGTATTGACAATAAACTGAGACAATTTATGTATGTCAATGAGAAAGAATTACATACAGGCTAAATTGACAAAAAATTTAGCAACAAGCCTTCCAACATGTGAGAGATAATCAAAATCATGCGCCTGCCAGTGACATAACTGAAGATAATGAATATAGACCAGAGGAACCCAATAAACAGTAATTTAAAGGGTACACTCAGCTATGAATCACTAACAGTGACATTGATAAAGCAATTATTATATCTTAAATGTTGCTAGAAATATTAATTCATGTTGTACTGCATTTATCTACCCTTCACAAGTTCCATATCATTATAGTATGTCCTCATAACTGTCAATTGGAGACAGACTCGTATGGAAACCATCCACCTCAGCCTACCCTTTTTGACAAATTGTTTCTCAGACACATAATTGTTGATAACATGCAATGCTGGTTTAGTAGCATATCATACAACAAAGAAAATTATTTTTCCCCTGATTACATGGTAACCTTTGTAACAAATCAAACTTTTTCACTTCTTTGAATGCCTTTCTCAAAATAAGACAATATTTTGATGTAGATAAGTAATCCCTGGAATTGTAATACTCCTTCACTATAAATAATAGAATAGCTTTTTGTGTTTTCAAATTATATAATATATATAGCAGATAAATCAGAGGTTCACCAGGTACCTATCTTTAATGATTTGTGCTATTAAATGTATTTTCACTTACGATTCCCATGAAAATAAAGGCAATTAATTAGTCTTTTGCTAATAACTCAAAAAGTATTGGGTAAAGGGCCCTAAAATGTATTGAAGATGAATATGAATGTTGGTATTCCGGAGATTTTGGTGTCAATGTCATGTCTCTATCTGCTTTAGTTCTCAAGATACAGCACTTCATTGGTAAAAAAGAGCATTTTTACGCTATTTCAGACCAAAGATGGGTTATTTTGAGGGTTAGAAATGATAAAACTGACCCAACATAAATATCATCCAAGTCATGACTTAGAAAGGAGTAATTAGTTACACTTTCAGGCATAAGTCATAGTTGTAGGTGGCATATTAGGCACAAAACTAGGCGAAAATGGCGATTTTTTGCTCTTTTTGACATGTAAATTTCAAGAGGCTTGGACCGGCGTAAGGACTTCTCCGATTTTCAAAAAAAAAATTCATAGTGATCTACTAACCAAACCTCATGTTTTGACCGATAGGTGATAAGATCAGAGAACTTTTTCATTTTTTGGTACGCCCTAGCAGCCATATACCCCAGCCTGCTAACAGACTCTAAGCGAACAGCACAGCTGGTAGAGGGACCTGATCACTTGTGGTCATACGCACAGCTGAGCTGCAAGCAAGATGTAGGAAAATTGTAATCAACAATGTCAAACAATCAATGAGTGCACATGCACTTCCTGTCAGCCTTTCACCATGGCCAAATTACAGCGACACATAAAATCCTGAAGCTTTGAAATCCTTTAACAGCTTTTTTTTGGCTGATGTAAATGATTGTTTATAAATGGTTATCTACAAAGAAACTAATCGAAACAACAAACAGACAACAATGAAACACTCAAGCATTCATTTAATTGCTTTGAGAGATCTGAAACTGTTAATTATGTCTATCACACCGGAGGAGAGTTAACCTTTTGTTACACTACACAAATATTCTATGCTCTTGTCAGGGTAAGCTTAACAAGCTTACACTGAGAGAGAGCGTCAGCTCTTGGCTGTCTGGCTGGCTGCAAACAGGGACTACTCACAATTCCCAGGACAGGAAAAGCATGATTCCACCAAAAAAAAGTTCCACAATGACAATGACAATGACAATGACAATGACAAATATTTATTTATAGTCGGTTTGAGTATTACAATGAACATTAGCTCAACGAGCTATTAGCCGACTAGACGGCAACAACAGGTAACAAGCAACATGATAACACATGATTAAAATACATATTTAAAAACACATGATACTGGTTAAAATATATATATAAAAACTATTAGCACAATCATTTGCATAGTGCACATTTGCACTGCAGTCCTTTAAAGTCTTTTAGTTTAAGTTTAAAAGCTTAAAAGGCTTTTCGCTGTTCTGGTGTTAATGTCTAATTAATTCCACAATTTAGGGCCGTAGGCCATCAGAGAGTGTGAACCAAATTTCACCGTCCTTACTCTGGGTTCATTGAAGACCGGTCCTCTGCGACCGTTGGATCGGTAGCTAAAAACGTCCTTGAGGTAATCCGGGCCGATCCCGTGTAGGCACTTATAAATTTCTATGGCGATTGCCTTTTGTCTTTGTATATCAAGAGAGTCCATATTGGCTCTTTCAAGCTGATCGATGTAGGAACTGCTGTAGTCGTTAAAGACTAACTTTAAACCTCTGTGAACAGTTCTTTCCATTTTGTCCTTCAGGTTTTTACATGAAAAATGTAGTAAAGCTGCACAGTACAAGTAGTGACAGACAATGAAACTTCTCAACAGTGACAATTTACTATCAACAGTAAGGAAATTCGCTAAGCGTTTTAACGCTAGCAGTTTGGCATTAGCCTTGGCACAAAATACTTCTTGGATGTCAAGAAATATTTTTTGTCATTATCAATTCCATTTTCACATGAACTTTTATGATTATTTACACTTCTACATTGTTGGATTGGGTCCAAAAAATTGAGCTGCGCTGGTAGCACTGTGTTTTCATTTCCACAGCAACTGAAAAGTAACTTAAACACTTCCTTACTATCCTTCCAGAAAGTATGTAGAATTTGAAAAATCTTGCAAAATTTGTATGTGACCTCACACTGCTGGGGCATCGTGATTGGCTGTGGTGTGAAGTGTGATGCAGTGTTGGTATATGATGTCGTGTAGAGACTAGCCATATATGGTATGTGACATAGTATGAAAGTCTCATCAAGCATAACAAATGAAACACTGTAAGATGTAGCCAGCAGGGGCATATCTAGAAATGGTCAATCCTCTCTGCCTTCCCCAGAAGAGTGAGCCCATCCAACAAATAATTTGCAATAACAACTGCGTATCCCCTACTTGAGACACCCTAGCTGTGCCACTGACAGCTAACAGAAAGCAACATTCAGATTAGGCAGTTTATGAGCAACAGTTGTTTATTGACTTACACAGCTTGTAATCTTCTTACTTTACTTGTACACACATAACATGAACTGATATGCCAGTGTACTACCTCACAGATTTGATATGACATCCTATGCAGAGTGCGCCATGATTGGCTGAACAACCTGTTACCTCATGTGGAACACCTGGTTTCCAATGCTAACCTATGGGAACTGCCATTAATGTCACACTTCCACATTGCAAGAAAAAAATCACTTTCCACATACTTTCTGGAAGGATAGTAAGTTTTGATACTTTCAAAATAGATAGTGACATACCTGAAAATAGTGAGAAAATTTCATCCAGCTGCTTCTAAATGATAGGTCTGCCCAAACATTTGGACAGGACTTTCTGAACGAGCCTAGTATACATTTAAATGGAATTTCTAAAATAAAAAATCATTTTAGGGTACATGCTTTCTGCATACCACTAGCCATTTTCTCATTGTCAAAGCCTCTTGTGCGAGCTGGCACAGCGAGGCTTTGACTCTGTTGACCATTTTTCCTGTGGTTTTAGTCACATTTAGATTAGCCATGCCCCAGTGGTTTCAGCCAACCAGAAGGCAGCTTTCATATCAATGACAAAACGCATTTGAAACCATTGCAAGCAATCCATGAATCTTGAATAACAAAACAAAACATACAAACTGAAAACAAGAAACTGTAATCTGAAAGTTACAAAAACTGTGAAAGTATAGTGAAGTGTCCTAATAACAAATACTGAAACTGCGAACAGTTCAGATGTCAATCATAATCAGCCATGCAGTTAATTCTGATATGATTGGTTGTTGGGTATCTTCTCAAGCAAGCTTCATGGACAGTGATTGACTGGTCCAAGATTGATATGTTCAGAACGCATTTCTGAGCAAACACTCACTGCAGTTTTTGGGTGCAACCATTATCCCATAAGCGTTTAAAGGGGTTCAATGACCTTTGAGGGCTCGCATATCCAGTTAATCTATACTTTTAATTTTGAAAAATACATAGATGCTATTAGATGGGCTATTTTTTTCTATGCCAAATTTTCAGGAGTGTATGTCCCATCGTTGACATGCCATCAAGCGCACGCTTGTATGCGCTATGGAGCGCATTAGAAGTGAGTAGGTAGATAGACATACAGATCATACAGATAGACATACAGATAGACATACAGATAGACATACAGATAGACATTCAGATAGACATTCAGATAGACATTCAGATAGACATTCAGATAGACATTCAGATAGACATTCAGATAGACATACAGATAGACATACAGACAAATAGACAGATAAGATATGTAGACACAATGTTAGATGGCCACAGAATTGCTTAATTCAATGGTATGTAATGTGTTCTGCTCAAGGAGACAAGTGGTGCTTATCCACCAATGCTGAATAAGTCTTAATGCAGTCAGCCTAACCGTAGCTTCAATCTTAAAGGTTGATGTCAAACATGAGTAAACTTAAAACAACAAACGGATCAACATACAACAGCAATCAACAGTGTGCACTGTCTGAAATTACATAATCTCTGTCCAACTATAACAGCCTCTCTGATTGTGCGACCACTTCCCTTCGCAACCAATCAGCTTGAAACTCTAAAACCACACTTTTTTTGGCCCATCAGGTCAGAGGCTCACTGGCAGAGCCAGCTCGGTGAGTGAGCCGATGACTACGGGAGAATGACCACTAGGTGGCTATATTGCATATAAAAGATTACGTCACCTCATGGAAATCAGCAGCATGGATCATAAGTACTGCGTTACCTTTGACTCACATTACAGCAGTTGCAAAAAGGATGGGATTCTACGGTCTCTTCCGCAACTTGTTATATATATAACATTTTACTTGGATCAAATAGTTAAAATGAAACTGTTGTACCACGATCAAGTTTCCCAGCCGTACTATGACAAAGAGAATATTGGAAACCGCGAGAGTACTAATAAAAAGACAAATGCATATTGACCACAATATTTATTATGTTCCAAATATACAAGAAGATGTTACAAAAAAGTATGATGAGTTGGGTAACGTGCGCGCTTCGGGTACCCACACAGGCTTCCAGAACTTGAACAAGAAGTTTCCACGCAAGATTATTAACCTCAGGCGAATTTTGAATGGCTCCCATGTCGGTTTAAACAACGACAGTCAAACAACAGTGCTTACAACAAAATGCTGAATCGAACTGTGAGGTGGACCATGTGGATGATCCAATGATTCATTTGTCCACCGTAAAACATCAGAGTTCTTGAGAAACCTATTAAATAATTTTTCTTAAAATATTCCTATTTTGAATAACCAACACCACCTGCGACACGTTGAACAAATTAATGGTGAAGAATTTTGAGAAAATGTTACTCCTATCAACTATGTTTATTCTAGAACCATCACTGTAGTAAAAACAAATGTTTTAGTCTCAATGCTAAAATAAGATTTACTTAAGCCGAAAGTTGTGAGATGCTTCACTCATTTTATGGGATGCACCTCTTCCCTAATGAGCAGCTTAAATGCCTCATGCTCCGAAAATTTCCCCACACCAGGGGATGAAAAAGATATACATATATTCTTATGCTACCTCACTGAGATCTAATGTTGAAAATGCTGAAGTGCGGTTCACTTCAACCAAAAGGTAGTGAGATGCTCCATTCCTTTTATGGGATCGCCTTCTTCCCTCTTGACCAACTTAAATGCCTCATGCTCCTGCAACAGCCCCGCTGTAGCTTCACTAACATGCACTCGCATCGCAGCTCCCGAAGACTCCATTTTCGATGCTGTGTCCACCGTTTCCCCAAAGAGGAGATAACGAGGTGTCTTAACCCCAACAACTCCTGCGACACATGGGCCAGTGTGGATTCCGATTCTCATTCTGAGGGTCTGTGATGGCACATGAGGAATAATAAAGTTTCCGCTAGCCTTAAGTAGAGCTAATGCCATACTGGCTATCTCTTTGGCATGCTTGGTGCCATTCGGGACAGGCACACCACTGGCGACAAAGTAGGCGTCTCCGATTGTAGCTATCTTGTAGACGTCATACGTCGCACTGATGTCATCAAAGAGGGTGTACATCATATTCAGCATACAGACGACATCCATCGGTGTTCCTGCGGCAGATATTTGAGTGAATGACACAATGTCAGAAAAGAAGATGGTGACTTGGTCAAATGTCTGGGGCTGAAGGGTTCTTCCATGTTTCAAACTTTCGATTATAGTTTTTGGCAGCAACTCTTGGAGGAGCAGTTCAGACTTGACCCTTTCCTCGTGAAGCTCCTGAGATCTACCCCAAAGAATAAAGAAGATGCAACAAGAGCATTAAACTGCAAAACATTCGATCATACCACTGAACTTTGAACAATGAACATACGCAAAATTACACATAAAAGGAAAGTGGAAACCTAATATCTCCAATTCTGCAATGATTCACATCTACTGGACAGCAAGATGATGGCATAACTCTTACATGGTAAACTTTGTTAATCAATCTCCATTCATAGATTGCCAAATCACATTTATAACTACTACAGGATAAATCATAATCAAATGAAATACTTCAATACCTGGCTGCTACAAGTGTTTCCAAGTTTTGAGTATGTGCCTCCAGCCGAGTGATCATCTTATCGACCAAACTGCTTCTCCCTGAATCATCCGACTCTAATCTTTTGGCTATCTTCTTGAAAGATGGTCGATCAGATGGAGACCATGAACAAGCATCTTCCACCAATTTCTTCGCAAAGTCAAAAGCTGTGAAAAGATGAAGAATAAAAAAATTCTGTAATGTTCCATTCAGCAAAAGAGCGGCATCCAACAGAAAGTGGCCCCGCCAGACTGAATAAAGCAAAAGATTGGCTAACTCACAGTTGCTCATACATTTTCAGCCAATCCTGTTGTTTATTCAGGCCCGGAGGTCACTCTCCTGTTGAATACTATACTTGAATCATGTTTATGTAGTGTTATGCAAAAATGAATACAGTTCCATATTTACTATCAGGTACACATGGCTTCATGGATTCGTCCCCATTTTTTATTCGTGCAATGATATCTTCAGGACACAGACCATCACTCTCCATAGCAAAGGGCTCATCCTGTAGAATGATTTCTTGAAGAATGACACCAAAAGAATACACATCACCGGCTTGGGAACCTTTGGTAGGATCTGGAGAGTTCAGAAGTTCAGGGGCTGTCCAAAGAAGTTTGTCGGCAGTCATGCTCATTTCAATGGAACCTTGTCCCTTACTGATTGACAACGATTTGTGGAGAGCAAAGTCGGTTATTTTGCAAATCCAGCGGAAATCCACCACACAACTTCTACTGGACAAATTCCCATGGTACTCTTAAATAGAACCAAAACTTCCATGAAAATAAACAAAACTACGAAAGATTTATCAATGATATACAGTATCAGACGAAAGTTTAGACCGCGTCAGTATTTTTTCAATATCGGGGCAAACAGTGGCTTAGCTGAAAAAGTTCTTCATGGACTTTCTTGCCTATGCATTAGGGAAGTTCTACAATAGACCAAACTTCATCTATTTTTATCACTTACTTGAATATGTGTGATAAACAAAAATTTCAGGTGGTCTAAACTTACGATCTGATGCTGCTTACATCCGCAAAGACCCTTAATTAATGGCACTGTACAATGGAGGAAAGGTCGGTAAATCATTCAACGTTATTTTAGACGATTTATTCAACCACGTTTCATGTGATTTAAAGGAAATCAGTCATGACACAAGAAAAAACATTCTTTTTAATTTATTTTTATAATTTCACCTTAGGGGGTAATAATGGTGATTCAATGAGACAAAATTGTTAATAAATGAAAGGTCAACTAAAAAGCACCAAGAAAATATATGACTGACAAATTTTAAACCTTCAAATGGCATATGAATACACTTGACACCCAGTGATATTGCAAAAAATGGTGTTTTTTCCTGGGTTTTGTCTAATAGAAACTATTTGAAGTATCATAAAGCAATGACCGGGGCGTTTACATTGACCTGAGCATGTGTCCTGAAAAAATCAAACAGCTTTTTTTCTTTTTCTACAGTACAGACACAATTACAGACGTAACTCTGGAAGGTGTGTTGAAACGTAATGTTAATGAATGGACCAGTTTTACGCCTTCCATAAAAGTGGCTGTAGTTTCATCATAAGTAAAGCGAACAAACAAAAGCTGTTTGATTTTATCAGGACACATGCTCAGGTCAATGTAAACACCCCGGTCATTGTTTTATGATACTTCCAATAGTTTCTACTAGACAAAACTCAGGAAAAACTCCATTTTTTGCAGTATGACTGGGTGTCAAGTGTATTCATACACCATTAGAAGGATGAAAATATGTCAGACATATATTTTCTTGGTGCTTTTTAGTTGACCTTTTATTTATTGACAATTTTGGCTCATTGAATCACCATTATTACCCCCTTAGGTGAAATTATAAAGAATAAATTAAAAAGCATGTTTTTTCCTGTGTCATGACTGATTTCCTTTAAATCACATGAAACGTGATCGAATAACTCGTCTAAAATAACATTGAATTATTTACCAACCTTTCCTCCAATGTACAATGCCATTAAGGGTCTTTGTGGATGTAATATAAAATTTTTTTTTTAAATCATAAGCAGCATCAGACCGTAAGTTTAGACCACCTGAAATTTTTGTTTATCACACATATTCAAGTAAGTGATAAAAATAGATGAAGTTTGGTCTATTGTAGAACTTCCCTGATGCAAAGGCAAGAAAGTCCATGAAGAAATTTTTCAGCTGAGCCACTAATTGCCCCGATATTGAAAAAATACTGACGCGGTCTAAACTTTCGTCTGATACTGTATGTATTCTGAACAAAGTACAAACATGGGAATGATCTTACCTATGCTGCTGTGGTGCAAGTAATTCATCCCCAGAGCAATGTCCAGAGTGAGGGAATGTTTGACATCAATTGACAACTTGGCTGTTTCCATATGTAAGATATCATGAAGACTTCCTCTGGATGCGTACAGCATCAGAATAGAGGGACAATCAGAATTCAAGCATACTCCAAGGAAACTGTTCAGGTTCTCATGTTTGATGGCCATGGCTTTCAAAATTTCATTATTCAAGACCATGGTAGGAATAGGGTGGGATCCAAGAGGTCTCATAACAGCCAAGTCCTGACCAATTTTAACCAATCCAGAGCTACCAATGCTGACTTCATCGTCTGTTGAGATTAGAGATAGATGTCCATGACTCATGTTCTTGTTTTTCACTCTCACCAAGGAAGAAGCATCCAAGATATACTTGCTGATGTTGGAGTATGCTTTCTTCTTTCTATTAAAAATTTAAAATGTTTAATCCAGATCAAATATACAATTGACTGAAACTGGATAGTGAATTTTCCTCTTGCACCAAAACAGACATCAATTAAAGTCAGAAACTTCTTCAGTGATACATTAAATAAATTCAGAAATAATTACAAATATTTAAACAAACGAACAGGGCAAACACTTCTGAACTCGATTGAAATCAAAACACATTACCTAAATTGCCAGAGCAGTAGCAATGTGACTGCAACCAGAAGAAGCAAGATCACAATGATGATGAAATAAATGTAGAGGGAGTTTGTCTCAAAGGTCGCACAGAGCTCCCCGTCCCATCCACATTTAGGAAATCCAGTTGGAGGTTCAGTGGCATTTCCCACCCAAAGGATTCCAGACCAATCATTAGGATCTTCTGCTTTGTAGACCTTTTCCAAAAGGCCTTTAGCTGCATCCCATTTCATGATTTTCTGGTGTACGCCATTTTGCCAAATAGTAATCTATTACAAATATCACAAAACAAATGTCTTATTACAATTTATAACAACATCATCCGATATAACACTTAGACCATGCAAAACAAATCACAACCACATCATTTGAGGACATGTACAAGCAAAACATATAGGGCTTAATGTATTCCAATTACTAAATTGTTTCATCCAAATCAGCTAAAGTTTTATTAGCATTTCATCCTACTTTTTTTTAATTGAAACAAAATGTTGCAAATACAAACATGTATGCTCTCCCATCTCATCTTCCAACAAAATGCCTCGGCCACAAAATTGTGTCACATCACAAAATGTTGGATTTATTCTCATCTTACTATCATAATATCATGCTAATCAGTGAAGCACTTCAAAATGTCTTCAGAGATTAAGGCTAATGTATTGTTTCTTCATTGCATATGCATATAGCCAGCATACAGATTACAGAATCATTTTCAGATCTTTTACATGTGCAGCAGACTCAATGAGTATATAGATCCATTTCCAGAAACTATGCTGAATATAATCTTGAATCTTCACCTAATAGTTCAGTGAAAGTCAATTCAAGATAGCTAACCTTGAAGTCTCTCAACCTGTTTCCATTTTCATCAATGACAATACTTCCGGTGACTCCCTGAATTGTTGAATTGATGATGTTCTTTGTGACTCGAACTCCATCATTTGGTGCATATCCTTGCTCAATAGTCTTATTCACGCCATAGGCCCACAATAGCAGAGCATCGTATGTTAGACCTGTAGTGGGAAAGCAAAACGAGAGAATAATTTAATTGAAACTCAAATGATCTTATAATCTGGCAGCCAAAAATGTCCTCAACAAACATTCATGACATCAGTCCTGGAAACATTGCTCAGCTGATCTTCAAACGATATCACAATTCTTTTCCCAACTTGCAGTGCAATAAAGAAATTTGCCAACAATAATTATTCCCTTCACTATGTCCACATGCTAACTTGCTTCAACTCTGATTTGGAGACTGCCAAAACACAGCCATAACCCAAGTGAGTGAGTGAGTTTGTGTTTTACACTCCATCAGGACAGGTGTGGGCCATTTAGAGGCGACAGCCATAACCCAAAAATATTTCGAAATTGATATACATACAAAGGGGGAGGATACATGAAAGTCAAGCATCTATCTTGAACTTATAACAGAACAAAAAATTGTTCCCAATTCAACAATTAGTATTTGTAGAAAAAATATATAACTCCCAAGAACTCACCTGCAGTATTCAACACAAGCTTAGATTGAACTAAATCCATACTTATATTGTGCAATGACATAAAATGAATTAGATCATCATAAAAACCATCCCAAAACACACCAGACGGGTCAGCATTAGCAATTCCAATGACGCCATGAAAAATATGAGCATCATCCCATTGAGGCGCTATTTCAGATCCCGACACTTTACTGCTCCCTAAAGCAGAGTCTAAACCCAAAAAAGCATGATCTCCAGTCTTCAGTCCTGCCATTTCAGCTAATATCAGAAAGATTCCTATATCATGACCATAATTTAGCATCAGAGTGACCCGTGTATTGCGTTTTATCTCTGAGACAACGTTTTCAATGAGATTCAACTTCACAAAGTCAATCTTCCTTCCCACCAAAGCTGATTGCACTGTATAGAAAAATACCCTGATCCCATGCTTTTCCACTTCATTCTTAATTTTCTGACCAGCGTTTTTGTAAAGACTAGAAGTGTCAGTGAGGATGGAAATTCTCGTCCAATTGAACACTTTTAGGAGGGCAATTATACTTCCAGAATAGCCATCATATGTTCCAACAACTCTTGAAAATGTTGGAAAGACTTTCTTATCGGTCAAAGCACTGCTGGAACAGTAATTGGAGATTTGGGGAATATTCCAAGCTGCAGCAAGCAATCCAACTGGTTCACAAACCACACTGCAAATCGATCCAATTATTCCATCTAGACCTTTAAGGTTTCTTCTCAATTCAACAGCTGCCTTCATGCCTTTCTTCGGGTTGCAGTCAGTATCTCCAATGACATATTCAATATGATGTCCAGGAAGTGTTTCTTCACTTGCTTTCTTCAGCGCAATCTTAAATGCTGCGGGCACCACTTGTCCAGTTAGCCTGTAGGCTGACATCAGTCCCACAACAAGTGCTTCAGAATCATTTGTTGTGCTTAGGCCATCTTGCACTTCCTGGCTTTTGGTTTTTCCAGCCATGAGCATAAAAGTAAGACAACATAATGCCAAAGACAGTGACATCATGGAGTCGGTATGCATGATGAACGACAAGCCTGAAATATTCCCTGTAGTGCTCTCAGTGAATGATCAAAGACAAACTTTCTATTTTAGTAATTCATACGATTAAACATTTCAATTTGCTAAAATTGCCACAATGTATCTGTCTCCAAGAAAGTGAATCTTCAATGAAACAGATACAAATAATTAAATTCCCAACATTGATAGGTTTATTAATCTTGGCGTGCCTCAGACATTTTGGTAAACATGAAGATGCAGGAAGCTTGGGGTTATTCAATACATGAAACAAAATGGAGAGTATGAATTACCTTACCAACAAAAGAAAATTTTCAAAAGAGCAGGTGAACATCAGATGAGGCTAAACAAAATGAGAAAATACCTGCTTGCATTTTTATCTCAGGTTGCGTCTCCTGCTTCGTGACAACCATGTAAATGATTACATAGAATAATGCATGTAAAAGACATAAGAACAAGATGCAATATCAATGAAGCAATGGTTTCCCATAGCATTATAACATGTATGCATGCCATAAAGAGTTATTTTTCTAGTTTCAATTCCAAAAATGAACAAACATGGAATTAGCCAGCCCAGCAGCAATATCACCTTTCTTAAGATTTCAAGCATCCATCATTATGAGCCATATTCACAGGAATGTACACATTGGTTTATTACAGCAGTTCCAATAAACGTACGTGATTCTTTGCCAACCTCGTACACGTAACATTTCAGCCAGATCTGGTTGGTTCAACTTGTTTTATGAACTGATCCAATTAAGCAGCTCCATCAGCAAGTACGGCATTCTTTTTGAAAGAGTAATACAAATGATAAATGTGCAGACATTGCACCACTTTTTTTTTTGAAAGAGTAATACCAATGATAAATGTGCAGACATTGTACCACATTTTTTTCAAAAGAGTAATACCAATGATAAATGTGCAGACATTGTACCACATTTTTTCAAAAGAGTAATACCAATGATAAATGTGCAGACATTGTACCACATTCTTTTCGAAAGAGTAACACCAATGATAAATATGCAGACATTGTACCTCATTCTTTTCGAAAGAGTGATACCAATGATAAATGTGCAGACATTGTACCACATTCTTTTCGAAAGAGTAATACCAATGATAAATGTGCAGACATTGCACCACATTCTTTTTGAAAGAGTAATACTAATGATAAATGTGCAGACGTTGCACAAATTCTTTTTGAAAGAGTAATACCAATGATAGATGTGCAGACATTGCACCACATTCTTTTTGAAAGAGTAATACCCATGATAAATGCGCAGATATTGTACCACATTCTTTTCAAAAGAGTAATACCAATGATAAATGTGCAGACATTGTATAAATGGAATGATTACTGAATCATTTGCTCAACAGAATCAATATTTG
Source organism: Platynereis dumerilii (assembly GCA_026936325.1). Lineage (NCBI taxonomy): Eukaryota > Metazoa > Annelida > Polychaeta > Phyllodocida > Nereididae > Platynereis > Platynereis dumerilii. Next base: position 10,850,524 of record JAPTHN010000001.1, read on the forward strand.
ACCTTTCAGAAAAGATTCCAACATGTAGGGCTTATAGGCCTAACCTTTTGCCGACTACTTAACAGCAGAAGAGAAAAATAATAATCGTTCTTTCATTTTATAGGCTAAATTGAACACTTACCCGATGTTACCCGATAAAGATTGCGATCCACTTCCTTCACCACCATATTGTTTTTCGCAGCTAAGTCGGACAGCTCATCATAAAATTCATTCCACCACGGGCCAGAGGGATCTTCGTTAGAAATATAAACAAGGCCATGGAAGACATGGCTGTCACCCAATTCAGGGGCAATTCCCAATCCACCACCATTGCTGCCACTTGAGGCTGAGTCTAAGCCAATGAATGAATGTTCGCCATTTTTCAATCCTGCCCTTTCTGCCAAAACGAGAAAAATCCTGATATCTCTACCATACGACAAGATGAGAGTGACTCGAGTGTTTTGCTTTATGTCTTCAATGAGATTCTTGATGAGGTTCATTTTGACCTTGTCTACCTTATTCACTCCAATTGTAGCTGGTTGTGCTGTGTAGAAAAACACAGTTATCCCATGACTTTCAAATTCTTTTTTCATGCTCAAGCCAGCTTGTTTGAAGAGACTGGACGTATCGGTCAGGATGGAAACTCTGGTCCACCCGAAAGCTCGCAGAAAAGCAATTATACTTCCCGCATAACTATCGTAAGTTCCTACCGTACGGGAGAATGTCGGAAAGACTTTCTTATTGGTTAGCCCACTGCTCGAACAATAATAAGATACTGCAGGGATATTCCATGCAGCAGCAAGGAGTGCAACTGGTTCACAAACCACACTGCAAATGCCTCCAACAATCCCATCAAGACGTTGTAACTTCCTTCTCATTTCAACAGCTGTTTTCATGCCAAGCTTTGGAATGCAGTCTGGGTCTCCCACCACATGGTCAATGTCATATTCTGGCAACATTTCAGCTTCAATATGTTTAACAGCAATTTCAAATGTGAGCTCAATTGTTCGATCCACTAACCTTTGCGCCTGCAATAGTCCAACGTTTAGTTTCTTTTTCGAAACTTCTTTTTTATCATTAATTTCCAGACATTCTCTCAAGGTTAAAATCATAAATAAAACCAAAAAGGATGCAGTAGCATAGGCTAAGGTCATCATAAAATCAATTGCAAAGAAGTAGATCCCGAAGACAAAATATATGCCTTTTTAAAATGCAGTGCACTGCCACAAGAAAAAGGATTTACCACCTCTCCACATTTCAAATTAACAACAGAAGTATGAAATAACACAAAGATCCTGAAGCCAACAATAGTCATACGATAAGGCTGTAGGTCTGCAACACCAAACCTCACATTCACGCAAAGACACAATTTAGTTTGTAACTTCCCCAAATCCTGCACTAGTTTCCACCTTGGAGGAAAGATCTTGTGTAAAAACGTCAAAAGCGCCTCAAATGAAATCTCTTGAAGAAATAACTGACCGAAGAACTTTCATAAATAAATATATGGTAAGTTTCTTTGACAAGTGATCAGGGTTAGCAAAAAGTTGGGAGGGGCTAACATCACGAATAAAGATTTCACAGACAGCAGCTGGCTAAAACATTTACCCGAGCCAGTAATGCAATATGTCATACGTGCAATAAACCAAACAGATGTAAAAACATCTCCTGCCATAATTTAAACAGATGTGTTCTCCTGAATATCTGACTTTCTTCAGGTTACCGTCTCCTTGTCATGCACATACGCCTATGTATCAACATGCACATTTTAAGATATGGTCTAAGAAAAAATAAGTATTAAATCTGTAATTAATTTTTTGGCATAACAATTCAAGATAAAGTTCTTTGACAACCAGAACCACAAACGGTTTTGACGCTCGTCTATTAATGTGAAATTTATCAATGAGTGCCTAATTTTATAACTGGAGGTGAAGACTACAGTTTGTCAAGTCAAGCTTTGAGACAGAAATTTAGCATAGTTTGTACAGGCCATAAAAATCACCACAATGATATAGGAGGTTCAGAAAATATCAAATTGACAAGAATTAAGTCTGGGGTGATGCTGCTGTGCACTTTTGTGACATCACCACCCATTGTGTGTGAGATTGGCAGCATCACAAATGTCAACATTTTGCGAAATTTGACTGCCATTTCCATAAATTGTCAAATATCAGACAAAAACAGCACCGAAACAACATGAAAATGTGATATTCATATTACAAATGAGCTAAACTATACATAGGTATGTGTATTTCTCCTGTGGGGCTTGTGGTTGCTGAGATATTTGGGCAAACGTCTGTCCTCTGCTTGACGTGACAAACTGTAAGCTCCAAAAGGACAATTCAACAACGGTGGCCTTTTGTAGTGGCCATTTCGGCAGCCACCTTGGATTTCTTGTCATGTTCCAAATCCATATACCGACAGGCCAATACCTGTACCAACTTTCATAACTCTTAGTGAAATATCAAGGTCACAGTAGCCAGTTCAAGAATTAAGAAAAATGGCTGCCAAAATGGCCACCACAAAATGGCTGCCACCTTGGATTTCTTGACTTTTCCCAATCCTTACCCACAGGTCAATCAACACCTGTACCAAATTTCATAACTCTCGTCAAAATATTAAGGTCACAAAAGGACACTTACACAAACCTTAACCAGAATAACGACAAGAATAGCGCTTCGTTTTCAAAGAACACAGAGGAGCTACAAATAACTAAAACCTGAATTTAAGTGGCCCTTGCAAACAACTCTGAAACACCCACTCTTTGCAAGATATCGAACAAGGCAAGAAGGCCATTATGCCATCACATAGAAGTGAACAGCGATTTGAGTGATTTCTTGCACAGTTAGTTAAATAAATAGTAAATTTACTTAGGCCTAAATAAGGCTTAATAAGCCTCATATGATTATGTTAGAAATAAGCATTCATTCATCTGCCACTAGAGTGCTTTGAAGTTTTTGTGCCAACCAAATTCAATATAGGCAAAACCTTTATAGAGTCACTAATAATTGTGGCCTTGATATGCCTAATAACTAACTATTTCGTTTACATTATACCATATTCAGAAGCTTGGATGCCTTTAATTGAAAGTAATATTTTATTCAGTTGCGAATACCATTGGTATTGCCTAGAGTCAATGCTGGTAAATCCGTCCAGGAGGGTAAATCCGTCCACCCCTACTGTGTATATATATACATGTTACAGTTGTTTGAGTTTTAAAATTAAGAGAAAGTCGTTCTTAAACAAGTTTTGTCGTTTTTATTATTTTTAAAGATATAATATGATATGATGCCAAAGCATAGGGAGACCGTAGGACATTGGGTTTTTTCTCAAATTTATAACAAGAGCCTGCTGCTAATCTTCTGAAGTGCTGATTATCTTCAATCCTTCTACCCCTCAACAACTGATTGAGTGTCAAAAAGTTTGGATAAACTGCTTAGAAACCCCCCTGCAGTTCCCCGAAAATAGTTCATTGCTTTTTATACCAAAATTGGGTAAGAAATTATTATTCTATAACAAAACAAACAAAGCCAATCTTTTTAAACTATATCCAATATTTAAGAGACGTCCTGCACCCTGTATGTAGAGCTTATGAGATATATAGGCCTACAGTGCACAGGCACTTAATTGGTATTTTCCTTTCCCACAATCACATGCATATTTTAGGCCTATTTAATGTTGTTATACCTCCACCATGAGAGCAGAGCTGTCATTGGCTGAGAGCTGATCACATGTCAGTCATTATTTTAGTATACCCTGGACTATTGCCCTCCAAAAAAAAAAAATTTGGTCATGTGAAATAGTTTTCACTTACAAACCCTCGAGGGAAATAGATTTGACTAATGCCCTCGAAATCAGTCAATATTTGTATCCTAATATTAACCAAAATTCATATTTGTTTCCTAATATTATAAAATTCATATTTGTATCCTAATATTTACCAAAATTCATGTTGCCTGCACAGAGTAACGTCACCCCTCCCGAGCAGCTACGTAAATCAAACCTTTCCCTACGTAATTATTTTGGTTAGAATCAAACGTTGGGCCAAACAATGTATGACAAAGGTAGGGCAAAGGTAATTTCCAAACGTTGCACTCAGATGGAAAACCAAACGTAGGTCGCAACCTTAGTAAGAGGTTGGCAGATAGTTTGTTTTATAGTTTGGCCTAACGTTCGAGTCATACGTAAGTCATACCTTTGGTTGACAGGTTGGAAGAATGTTTGGTCATAACGTTTGGCAAAACGTGTCAGTCATATGTAAGTCATACCTTTGGTTGAGAGGTTTGAAGAACGTTTTGACTATTACATATGACCATACCTTTGATTCAAAGGTTTGTCAAACATTCATTTGAGAGGTTTTTAAAACCTTAGACTATTACGTAAGCGATACCTTTGGTTGAGAGGTTTGAAGGAAGTTTGACAACTACGTATGACTGTACCTTTGATTAATAGGTTTGTCGAACATTCATTTGAGAGGTTTTTACAACCTTAGACTGTTACGTATGACCATACCTTTGATTCATAGGTTTATCAAAGGTATAGTCGCACATTTGGCAATACGTAAGTTCCAAGGTTTCTCCAACGTGTTTTTGATATGTATGGACAACATTTGAAAGCAATGTTCAGGGCAAACGTCTGATCATACGTATCTGCCAATGGTTTGTTGAAGGTTTGCACAAAGTTGCAGAACCTGGGATCCTGAGTGTCAGAGAGCCTTGTAGCGCCATCTATTCCATACCTAATTCAATATATCTCGTAACTTTGAGATAATAAAACCTCCAACAGGATGCTTGCTGGTGATAATTGGATGAAGCCATAAAGAAATAGTAGCTAAACCAGTACAAAAATTACCAAATAAATATCTTTTAAACTATGTAAGATCAGATCGGGCAAAAAAAAATCCCAATTACTGCTCAACCACAAATGACCAAGAGAGAATCACTTAAGACCGGAGTTGAAGTGAGCTTAGTTGCAGCTCTCCTGAATGCCACCTATCCAAGACCAATTTGGATTGGGATTTTTCCAACTCTTCAGAGTTGAAGTATTAATCCCTCACAAGGTAAGTGAATTTTGTTATTTATATTTATATATTGTAGTCCTTAAATGGACTGCAGACTGCTTGGTAAAACAAGGAAGAAAAGTCTGCCTATTTTGGAGCCACCTTCAGTGCTTGCTGCCTGGCTCTGCTCTCTCTATCTCTCTCTGTTCTTTCTCTTCTCTTCACAGTTTTAATTCATGTTTTCTCTTTGCAGGTGTTCAACAAAAAATCTGAACCATGCATCCCAATCCCTGATCTCAAATAAAAAATATTCTTGAAAACCCCTCCCCCTTCCAAAAACCAAAAAATCCCTGCATCAAAATCAAATGAGAACATTCTTTATATCATAAGGGCATTGTGTAAGGGTTTTATTTAATTTATTTAATTTTTTTCCACGGGGGCAGCAGCCTGGGAGGTTGGCTGGACCGCCAGAAGCAATGCGGCAGCCCCCCGGTGTATGCGAGCGCTCCGCCCCTGGCAGCATGAATCCACAAATTTCACATCGCCGATTTGACTCGCTCACCATGAAGCCTACACAACCTCCCCAGTCCATCCGAATGGTTCATTTAACTTATATACATCCTATAATCAATCGGCCATGGTTAAATAAAGTGTTACGGTAGTATAAATGATGTTCTAGACCGATATAAATCTAGTACACACAAGCGTGGACAGCCATGGCGTCCTTCTTGTCGGATGTTTGCGCATGCGCAAGACACAGCGCGCTGGGCTGGCCTGCCACGCCTGACGCCCCAGAGGCGTATAACGACCGTTCCTTCAACGTGGGGGCCACGTTGTAAAGAAATGTTGGAGAAATACGCATCATTTACGATATATACGTACGTAGTAATCTCGTAGCAAGTTGTCGACAAAATACATAGTTTTCAAACGTTGGGTCCGATGTGGATTGGAGGTTTAATGCTTCCTCCGACCAACGTTCCTCAAAGGAAATTGTCCACAAGGGACATTATTGTTGCATGAGTTATTTATAGCACCTTGCTAATAGTGACGTCATCTCTGATAAACTTGTTGTGACGTCATCACCATTGTTTGTATTCACAATTAGATGACGTCACATAAACGCCGACACTTTTTGTTTGGCGCATGCAAAACTTTTCCTTAGTATATCCCTGTGTGAGTAGCTCTGTTTTCTACCATTTGAAGACCTCTGGTCTCTGCGCTGCGCGCAGAGACCTGACGGTCTCCAATAGTAATAATTGTACATGCAGTAGTTGCTGATTCTTTATGACAATGTACAGGGTGAGGAACCAACAGTTTCCATAAACTTCCTTGTGCTAACAAAGCATCCTGCAGTTGCTGAAAATTTTGAAAACAATACAGCATAATCATTCATGAATCAGCTGTATTTGTGGAAGGTTAGAATGAGTTCCGCCAAAAAATGGTTCCACTGTACTTCCACAGGAGACAAAATGCTCACCCCTCTTTTCTGGGAATCCGTAATATAATCAGTTAACATCTGGGTGTTAATATGATTGGCATGAGAGTAACAAATTGTTTTCCTCAGCTGATGTTAGTAACTTTAGAAAGTTAGGAATGTGGTACTGGTCGGGATCTTAAAACCATAAAGACATAAACCCAAACACTGAAAAACACTCATGAATGCAGAAAGTTGGGAATGTCATTCTGTTGGAGATCATTGACCTCATCGTTTTTGATAGCTGTCAGGAATCTGATTAATTATCTGGTTAATTATGCTAGTTGTGCAAATGTGCAGATGTCACACAAAAGAAAACTGATGGTTTTTGTGTGGGTATGTAAATGTATAAACACGAGTGTATTAATGTAAAGTAAAAGTCATTGAAACTTTGTTTCAGAACAACAATGACCAAGGGTTGGACATGCGGCCCATAGATGACTGCACGTATTGCGACATGGAGTGGCTATCTATCGAGACCCTCATGGCAGAGAGTGAAGATGATATTGTAATGATCCATGATGCTGTTCCAATGAGTACCTCCGTGGCACTACGTGTACCAACCCTCAGAAGCCGTATGTTGGATGCAGAGGAATTGCCGATTACAGGGTTTGGACAATTTGAAACAATTTCCAACAGAATCAAATCGTTGTTAGATGAGTACAAAGATGGTTATTCAATTATTAAGGAACTCCTGCAGAATGCAGATGATGCAGGAGCCACTGTTGTGAAATTTTTGTATGACGAAAGAAGTAACATTGATCAAAAGACATCTCTTTTAGATGAAGGAATGAAAGAATGTCAGGGTCCTGCATTTTGGGCTTACAATGATGCAATGTTTTCAGAGAAAGACTTTGAAAATATAACCAAGCTTGGAGGGGCCACCAAAGAAAAGGAGGTTGATAAGATAGGCAAATTTGGGTTGGGGTTCAATGCAGTTTACAATGTCACTGATGTTCCCAGCTTTGTGAGCGGCAGATATCTTGCTATCTTTGATCCTCAGATGAAGCATTTAGGAAGAAGCATCAGGGAACCTGGTATGAAGATTAACCTTATGAAGAACAAGGCTTTGATTAGAAAACTTCCACATCAGTTTTTTCCATACCAGAACATCTTTGGTTGTCATATTGACCCTGATGAGCCTTCTGAGTACCCTGGAACTTTGTTTCGCTTGCCTCTAAGAACTGCTGACCAAGCTGCCTGTAGCGAGATCTCTAAAAAGCCATACAACAATCATGAGATGAAGATGTTGCTGTCTCTATTCTTGAAAAGGTCTGATTCTCTACTACTTTTCACACAGCATGTTACTAGGATTGAACTTCATCACATCTCTACCGATGCTGGTGAACCAGAAATGCTGTTTGCTGTGGAGAAAGAGAAATTGAGGACGATCACGCCACTTGGCCAGGTCATGAGTGGTGATGATTTTGATATACTCTCGCAATGCAGCCAGTACTATACTAATCAGAATCATCAGCACGTTGCTGAAAGGATGTTGCATACCACCATGGTGATGAAAGTTTCTGCAAGTCATTCAGAAAATCATAAGACTTCCATTCTATGTGGTGAAGAGCATGCTAGCAGCTCAAGATGCTGGTTGCTCAGTTATGCTTTTGGCTTTGATGTAGGAGCCTTCCAACAAGCTGGTTACAGTATGTATGGCGCAGTTGCTCTTCCTCTGATATTATCTGGAGAAGACTTCATACCAGACCCCCTGAATAATCATGAAGGCATCCTCTTCTGCCACTTGCCTTTGCCAATTCACACAAACTTGCCGGTGCATTTAAATGGATCATTTGCAGTTCACTCAAACCGGAGACACCTTCATGAATTCACAGATGATGACAAGGATTCTGTGAAAACTCAGTGGAATGCATCTTTGCTTGGAAAGGCCATTTGCCCTGCTTACATACAGTTATTGCGGGACATGGTTGTATTGAACCAAGGGACTTTTGCTAACTACATTAGAATATGGCCGTCTGCCGTTGGTAAAAACCTGCAACCACTGGTTGAAACATTTTACAAACAAATCAGCAACAAAATTGTGGTTCTTCAAGACGGTACGAAACATGTGACTCTGGCGGGAGCTGCTATCCTAGCCGGGTCCTTTAACGAAGAGTGTCAACTTCTGGCAACTGAGGTTTTTGAACAGATTGACTGCAAAGAAATTGTTGTGAAAGTTCCCGAAAAGGTCCTTGCTGCCTTATGCACATTGAACTATCTACTGATCAAACCTCAATTGTATGAAGAGCAACGATTCCTACTGGAGATTTTTCTCCCGAATGTGTCTAAGCTAACCAGTGAAATAAGGGATCAACTTTTGATCTTCAGCTTGAAAAAGGAGGACTCGCAAGTACTAGAAAGCATGGCCAAAGTGGCTTGCCTACCCTCCAGTCCTGATGGTGTAACACTGAAAAAGCCTTCAGAATTGATTGATCCTTCAAGTAAAGCAGCAAAACTCTAAGACTGTTCAGATGGGAAGTTCATACACAATGAGCATATAAAGAATTCTGTGTTCTTGAGTAACCTTGGACTGAAGTGTGACTTCTTGAATTGGGATGACATAATTGAGAGAGGACGTTCAATTGAAAATCTTATTGCAGACGATCCTCCGGCAGCACAGGCCAGGACAAAGATTTTCCTCCGATATTTGGGGAAGAAGTTGCTCGAGCTCACTCAGGAGGATGAGAATGATTTGGAAGAGGCCAGAGAATGCCTTTGTCAGATGAAGATTTTACCTCTTGCTGAACCGCCTGAGTTTCATCCTTTAAAATGGGTCAACACAGGTTCTATCAAAAGTACCTTGGTGTCTGCTACGGAGTCCTATCTATCCAGAGATGCTAACCTGCTGTCTTCATGTTGCCTTCTTGTGGATGAAGATGCTTTGCCAAGCAATGTGCAGAAATTTCTTGGCTTGCAACAGAAAGCTGTTGAAATTAATGAAGTCTTCACACAGTTCGAGTTGATACTGCATTTGGAACCAGCTGAACTTGCGAAGGATCAGCCAGAACATTACAAGCAACTAAATTCTGCTTGCAAAGATATCTACAAATTTCTTGTTAGCAAATGTCATGATGATAATCTGAGCAGAAGCCTTCAAGATAGATTTGGACAAATGGCTTGCATACTGGTGCAAGACCAGTTTTTAGAACCAAGTTGTTTGACCTTTGATCCAAACTATAATATGCCACCACACCTGTACCTGGTGCCTTCAGAATACAACGAATTCAAACCTTTGATGGTAACTCTTGGTGTGAAAGCCAGGTTTGAACCAAAGGATTACATTTCCAAGATAAAGAACATAAAGCAGAATTATGGAAATCGACCAGTGGAAAGTCAGGAGTTGCGTAACTGTGTGAAACTTCTAGCAGGTCTTCAGGAAAGCATTTCATCTTCAGACGCTTGTTTGGAGGAATTGCTTAAAGACTTTGGTCCAATCTTTGTGCCTAATGCTGCTGGAGTGCTGCTGCCTTCTGCAGAACTCAGTTTCAACGACTGCCCTTGGGTTGATGTCGATCCTTCAAAAAACTTGGTCCATGCTGAGATGACATACCCGATGTCTAAAGCTTTGGGTGTTGAGACTCGGATTAGAGAGATGTTGGATAGTCATGGGGAAGGGTTTGCTTTTGGACAAAACGAGCGCTTGACAAACTCCCTGAAAAGAATCATTAACAACTATCCCTGTGTCACAGAAATTCTCAAAGAGCTTGTGCAGAATGCAGACGATGCAACAGCCACAGAAATCCATTTTGTACTTGACACAAGGCAGCTACCAAAAAAGCGAGTCTTTGATAACAGCTGGAAGGCACTTCAGGGGCCAGCTCTGTGTGTATATAACAATAGACCGTTCACTCTTCGTGACCTGGAAGGAATTCAGAGATTAGGAGAGGGAAGCAAAGGAAGTGATCCCCGTAAGACAGGGCAGTATGGAATAGGATTCAGTTCTGTGTATCATCTAACGGATGTTCCTACTCTATTGACTGCTGATGATAACAAGGAGCAGATGCTGTGCGTCTTTGATCCTCACTGCTATTATGTTCCTCATGCAAACAAAGCAAAGCCTGGGAGAAGGTTTACAAACTTGAAAACTTTGAGGGACACCTGTCCTGATGTCTTCACTGGGTACCTGGAAGATCAGCTGGATAACTTCAATCTGCACAACAGCACTATGTTCAGATTCCCTCTTAGAACTCCAGAAATGGCAGAGAAATCAGAAATTTCACAAAAGGTTATATCGGTGGACTCTATGACTGCCATGTTTGAGAAATTGAAGGAGGATGCATGCCAATTGCTGTTATTTTCCAACTACTTAGAAAGCATCAAGATCAGCATTGTTGATGATCATACTGAACAACTCGTTACCGAGTACAGTGTCTACTGTGGATTAAGCAAGGAAGACAAGTCAAAACGAAAAGAATTCCATGAGGAATGTATGAAAATTGGCTCACAGTTGAAGAACCATGAAAAGCCCATTGGGAAAGTGATGCAAGAGAAGGTTCAGTACACTTTAAAAATCCGTGACAGTCAAGGACGAGAAGAGATGTGGCAAGTGGTTCAAGTTCTTGGTTTCAAAAAAGAGGAGTGTGTTACTGAAGAAGTGAAGAAAGCCTATGAAGAGGATCGTCTTGCTCTGTTGCCCCGAGGTGGCATTGCTTATCTCTTGGAAAGATCGCTTAAGAGGAAGCAAATAGACAAGACTGCCACTGTTGGCAGAGTGTTTTGTTGTCTTCCCATGCCTCTCTTCACAGGATTACCCATGCACATAAATGGCCACTTTGCCATGTGTGGTGAGAGTAGACAAAAAGTTTGGCCAAGTCACAGCTCAGAACCTGATCTCAAAGTTGAATGGAACACCATTCTCTGTGAGGACATCATCGCTGAAGCGTATGTTGATTTGTTGGAAAAGGTGAAAGAGCAAAGTCTGGACAAATTAGCAAGGAATAAAATAGGACATTTCATCTGTCCTAGAAAAAACATAAAACAAGCCTTAAATGCCTACCAGAATTGCTTCCCCTTGTGGAAGGAAAATACAAAATGGTTGCCACTTATCAAAGCTGTGTACTGTCGTATTGCAGAAGACAACAAGACGATGTTCCCATGTGTTCACAAAGTCGAGGATGCAAATCAACCTGCAGAAAATCAGAAAGCTTGGACCATTGAATGGTTTGGACTGAAGGGAACTGGAGCTGAAAAAGGCTATTTCCTCACAGAAGGTACCCACAAAACACTGAAGGATGTACTAAGTAAGTGTGGGTTTAACATATTTAAAGTGTGCCCAGCTGTCCTGGAAAGCATCAGAAGATCAGAAGTAGAAGTTGAGTTTGTTTCTCCGGAGAATGTCCTCAGTTTCTACAAGACCTACACCAGTGCCAATTCATTGTGCAAACTTGGTGTGGATTTGCCAAGCCCTATTGCTAATACACCTTTTAGCAGTCATGAGTCCTTGTTTTGTGTCTTGCAGTACTGTTTGTCAGAGACATCTTCTTCAAGAGACTTTGAAGGAACCCCTCTACTCTTAACTAGCGATGGTCAGATCCGAGTGTTTTCACAAGAAAATCCTGTGTATGTTACGGAATACAGCAGCCTCATTCAAAATTCTGGTTTGTTTCTTAATGAATTATTCAGGTTAAGATTCTTTCCGAAATGCGATGAACAGGACAAGAATGCTGAGGATAAAGCAAAGCCAAAAGGAACATTCACAGAAAATGACATTGGACACGGACTGCCATTTGTCAAGTTCACCATTGAAGAATTGTCTAAATGCCTACCTTTTCAACTTGACGCAAAGTTTCAGAGAAACACAGAGGTATCATGGCAACGATTTGGTCAAGGATTTCAAAACTTTGGCGTTTTGTTGTGAAGGAACTGATGGGTGATGAGAAGAATTTCAATGAAAGACAATTAAAACATCTGCAACCATTGATGGACTGGTGCCTTTTGCCTGTCCTAAGAGATGGCAAGCAATTTTTGTTAAGTGTCAGTCGTTCTAAGGAGGTTCTCGATTGGAAGTCCATACCTAATGAATTTGATGGTCATTTGGATGTGATGGCAAAGCTTCAAATTCCGCTGCTGGATGAGTCTCCATTTGCATGGGGGTTCAAAACGGAAGCACTCGATTTTCTGCGCCATATCACAGTCTCGTTCAAGAAACCAGAATTGATTCTAAGAGTAGTCAGCAATGCGTTTGTCAGAACTGAAGTCAGTCAGAAGGACAACAGTGCATCGAGACTCTTCTTGGATTACTTTGCTCGGCACATTAGGGATCTACCTCAGAATGACAGAGTTGTTGACCAGCTGAAATCGCTGCCATTATACCTGACAATTTGTGAAACTACCATTTCCTTGACAGGCTGTTGTGCCTACGTTCTTCCCAAAAATGTCTTGACAATGGAGATAGACTATTGGCAGAGCAAGAGGGGGATTGTGTTTTTGAGTGGGGAAAAGAAACTGCAGCGTCTATTTGATTTCATTGGATGTGCAACTCTTTCTGTAGTTGACGTTTATTGCAAATTCATTCTCCAACACTTCGAACTGTTCTCCAGAAAGGCACAGATGTGTCATCTCCAGCACCTGTATGACAAGTATCTGAAAAGAGACGCATATGAACTGACAAAAGAAGAGAGGCAAGTTCTGTTGGAACATCTGCAAGTATTAAATGTTGTTGAGGATTGCTCAGGAAAACTGCATGCTGCTGGCTATTTCTTTGACAGCAGTGTGCCTCTGTTTAAGGTAATGATAGATCAAAATAGATTCCCTCCTGATGCTGAAGGACTTGAGAAAGACAAGTGGTTGGCAATTCTTAAAGAATTGGGACTCAAATGCACTGTGTCATCTAGTCAATGTGTCCAATTTGCAAAGCAGATTTCCCTAGAAGCTCAGGATTTATGCAGTGGAAGTATGGATGAGAAGTCAAAAGCTTTGCATGAAAATGTTAAAAAGAAGTCAAAAGCTCTGGCCGACCACATTCTCTCACTGGACCCAAGCGACTACGATAATGAAGACCTTTTGGGACAAGTCAAATCCACACCGTTCATTGTGCCCTCTTCAATACCAGCAGGTTTGGCAAAGCTGTGCTCAGCCTCAATTAGACAACCTCCAAGCATTGCTTTTACGGGCAGTTACACACAACAACATATTTATGTTTTGTGGACTTGTGCTAATGTTCTTCCTGAATGGGCAAATCCTTTCTCCGGATGTCATATTTATGGTGAGAGACGTATTGAGGAACTTGCCAGAATGCTAGAGGTTGATAAACGTCCTTCAGTAACCCTGGTGTCACGCAATCTTATGACTGTTTGTTCAAATTACAACCCAGTATATCTGGATAATCTGAGATACGTTTGCAACAGGTCATACCAATTCTTGCAAAAGCATGGAATGGACAATGGACAATTGCATCATTCACTGAAGGAAATTTCCAGTAAGCCATGCATTTTGATTGAAGGAGAAGAGATGTTTGCCAAACCATGCCAAACATCGTTGGAAATTCCAAAGCGGGATCAAATACAACCATATCTGAACAGATTGCCACATGGGCTGGTCGAATACAGGCATCTGTTTGTGGCCCTTGGTGCTTCCGAATCGCCTAGGATTGATCAATATGTTGATGCTTTGGGAACTATGCACAAACACACGCAAGGTCTAAAGCTGAATCCAAACGAAGTCTTGCTTGCACATAGAGCTGTGAAAGGTCTATTTGACAGTCTGGAGAGAGAAAAAGACAATGATCCACAAATGTTTAGAAAACTTGCTCTTCTAGATGAACAAGGACACCTCTGCGAAGCATCAAAAATCATCTTCGTTGATGCACCCTTGTTGTATGACAGAGTAAAGTCGCGCAAATTCCAGTTCCTCTTCAACCTGAGGGATTGTGGCTTAAAAGATGAACCTGCTGAATTGTTAGCTATGTTGCCAGCCAACCATAGGCCCATGATGTTGAGTTCTTGCGCCAAAGAGGCATTAACCAAAGAATGCGTAGAGAATGTCACAACCACTGGCCTGGCTGAAAAGTTACAGAAGATGATTCTGAAGGAGGAATTTCGCTCTGCGGTTGTTCGGCTGGCTCATCACCAAGCAAGAAAGTCTGGTACAAAGTTGTCGATTGAGATTCTTCAAAGCGCTCTGGACAACCTTGCTTCCATCAAAGTATATGGTGCAGGAGAAATTTGGACACATCTGTTGCATGAAGGCCACCACATTTCTGGAAGTCGTGTGCAGAAGCCCTGCTTTGTGGAGAAAATAAAGAATCCCCGGGGATGCCCTTCTTTCAATTTGTTCATTAAGAATGAAGATAAAATGGAACAGAGCCTTGTTCTGCATCTGATTGAGACATTGGACTCAATACTGAATGACATTCTGAAGGTGTCGGCCATTTTTCTTTGGCCCATCTTTAATGACACTCAGACTGACGTCAACAGCTGCCTTGACAAACTTGGTATTTGTCTTATTGATTCATGAGAGGCTACTCTTGCACCCTCTCTGCCTGCAGCTGCTTCCTTGGTAGATGAGATAGTGGCACAATCATCTGAGGGATGCCGATGGTCACGCCATGGAAATTGACACATTCGTGGCCATTGAACAAAAAGGTGCAAGGTTCATCTACGGCATTGTGTGCAGTGTTAACAAGGTCCTGACTTTTTTGGTCTTGATGTGGGAGAGGAAGCCTTTAAAGATCTGTCAGTCCATACATTTGAAGTAAATTTTGCCCTGTAGTAAACAAAATCTCCAAAGAGCGAGATTCCAATAGTTATGAAAAGTGGCCCGTTTCATTTTGAAATAAATTCCATTCAGCATTTGATGCTCTGCTGCCATTTTTCAATAGACGTTATATATAATCATTGATCATCTGTGTATTGCATTGTTGTGTTATCGTACATGGGCCTAAGGGCTCAGTTTGATAGTTTGCAAATTTTCATATTCATATCTATCCTTATTGATCTATCCTGTCCTTCTGATAACACCAGAAAACAGTTCCACTGCTGTCTTATTTACGTTTTTCTATGGCAACTGTCCTCTGCCACCAGGGGCGCATGAATCTGCTCAGTAGTTCCGCTTATCACATCACCAGGGACTGGCGCCACTGCTCCATTTTCCCGCCAAAAACATCCACACACATCCACACTCCAGTGTCAGCTGCTTCCATGCCTGCACCCTGGCTGACCTACTTCTACTCATCGTATCTTTGTGATCTTACCCTCATTTTAAAGCTCTTTAAAAGCCCTACACATATCGAGATGTCTCAACTATTATCTCTCAAGTCTAATCTGCATAGCAGCATCCAAACACCAACGCATTTTCCACTTTGGCCAGGTTCATCTTCAAACACAATCTCACAGCAGAGGGCTCAGTGCACATGCCTGCTGTGTAGCATTTGGCAATGTGCCAAAATATCACCAATATACTTCCTGAACTCCATTCATATATTTCCCCTGCTCACATATTTCTCTACCATTTCAATCAAAGCACATTCTTTCAGACAAACTGCGGCTTTTATCATTGCCCAGTCAATCTTTCCAGTGCCATCACTGGGAATCTACCTATTCCCTTTCACATATAGTGGGGGGTCGGCAGAGGGGTGGGTGCTCCATTCCCCCTGAAAATGTCCCTCAATGGGTATGTCTAGTATGTAATATTTTGACAAGTTGTTGAGTGTGTGTTAGACATATTCTGAACAGAAAAAGATGGTCATCATAAAAAACACTGTGTTTTAAAATGGACATTAATAACTTTCTTCTGCTATGCATTCCTGTGAACTCAAAGTTGATGGTTGATGGCTGATTTGTGATACCTGGCTTAAAAATATATTATTGTTTTTATCATTTCTACAGGTAGCTTGAAATGTTTTCTTGCTTTTTTTTGTGCTATGGTTTGACCATGTAACACCACTTAGTGTGATGTATTATTGCGATTTGCTCGATATTGGCCTATATGTATTTTCCTAAAGATTAACAGTTTTTCTAAGAAAATTATGATGATATGATTTTTGTTGTGACTTCTTGATGGAACTTTAAAAACCCATGGGCTTTTTGTTTCAAGAAACTGTTATGTCCTATATAAATTATATTCCAGAGCTGTGTGATAATTCCAGTGACCCTGTTTTAAAAACTGAGACGTCTTGTGTTTAAGGTCGTTGTGACCTATGTAGTATAGTTCACATACTCCAGAGCTGTTTGATTATTTGTGCATTTGTGTGAAAACATTAAAGTGGGAGGTATTGTATTAAAGAATTTGTGACCTATAATATATATATACATGTATATTTACATTACTGAGCTGTTTGATGTTACAATGACGGTTTTGCCTTATTGTTTGAGTGTTATTACTCTTCTTGCCATGTATTCTGATATGAGGATATATAATTATGTTAAGCATGCTATGCCATGCATGTATTTCCGGTGTGTTTATTATCAGTTTTGCGAGTTTGAAAAAGTAACCTTACATAGCTTTGAACCAACAGTTACTTGCGAATTTTTGACGGCGAAAGCTGGTAATCAAAAGAAAGAAATTAAGGTTCATTGCCTGAATTGATGTGATTTAAATTAAGATTAGCCAAAACTGGTGTATTCGAACTTTACTAAGTCCATTTCTTACTTTTTGATATTTTGTGATAATTTTTCTGAATGTGCGTTGCCAGAGATGATTAATATGATTTTTATTATGACGCAATAATAACGTTTTGCTTGAAATAAAAACTTTACACAGATTTCATTGTTTGTATTTTTTACTAAAGAGAGGGTCCTCCCTCAATTATTAAATAGGGGATCATGCCAATTTTTTGCTAGAAATTTTTTGGCAACGTCAGGGGACTGGACCGTTCTAAAAGTTGATGGAGGTTAAGATGTGAGGGAAAACCCCAACTTTTGAAAATTCATAGGGGTTGAAGTGTAGGCAATTTTAGCCAAAAACGTCAATATTCGCCTAATTCAGTCATTGTTCCTGGGCTTGTCAGCTCATTGTATCAAATTGAATTGAAGGTAAACATGGTGGAGAGACCTCAAATTCATGAAAACTATCTTGATTTTGGTGGCAGTTTTGACTTTTAAAGGTTTGTTTGCATACAAAATCACCTCAAATTTACTCATTTTCAACGAAATTTGGCCACATGCTAGATTACAGGCAGAACAGGCAGAATGTCACAATTTCAAGGCATTCATATAAGAAAAATATAAAATACAGTTACTTTAATCCCTTGGATATAATACACTGTATTGAAAATAATTATTGAAGTATTATCAAAAAAAGAAAAGATAATAATAGATATCACTGATATACAATAAAGACTCATTTCTTACATAATTATCAGCCTAAAACTATTGTATGCCTTTTCTCTCAAAACAATATATATGAGTATCACAAATATTTTTTGTGGCCTTATGAATGATAAGCTGGTTTAATAATATAAAAATGTCTAATGATTGCTCAGTTGCACCAATACTGCCAGCATGTTTGCAACATTTATCTGAAAAGTATAAAATATTATTCAAACCTGACATGTTTTTAAATGGGGAAGAGACAAGGATGAGCATTCAAAACAGGTGGTCTTGAATTCTTGGAATACGGTCAGTTTCCATTGTTGTGAACTTTTGAGACAATTTATCAGTCTGAAAGTTATTGCAGTCGGGACAGTAATAGCTTATTTTAAACAACAGTGAACTCTTTGGGTGATGCACCTCAGTGCCAGTGACTTCAAGTAGCCTACATCCAAAACAACCAGTTTCATATGTGGGAGGTTTCTTTGGCTTCATCACCAATAGTCAGAGCTTGTTAGACTCTCCCAAGCTCCATTAGTGTATTTGCCTTGTGCAGAAGAAGACTCTTCTTCCTGGCATATATCATTTCAGTGTCACTAACTGTTTGAATACATTTCATTAGTATATTTCATTTAGAAAAGACTCATGTTGTGAACTTCACAACAAAAGATCACAACTAGAGTTTAAAACTTCTACATGCCTTATAATAAGACTGCTCATAGCAGTGGTCTCCTTGGGGAGTAGTCTCTCCTCAAGGTATTCTTAGTGCATCTAGAATGTGGTCACATTATGTTTCTTAACTTTATAACAAGAGATCTTGCAACACAAAAATCACTGTTTATCAGGTTTGGCCCATAATGCATGATTTTCCTTTGTTTAATTCAGTTGTTTAATTCAGTATGAAGTTATACTTATAAGTTCTTAGCTCACAATTTGTGCAAAAAAATACGCCGATTTTGAATTAGAAGATCCTAATTCTGTAAGAAATTGACAACTCTGACCACTTCTTTGGGGCCATAATCCACATGATGCTCTGGCTCAATGGTAACTACTACCAATGACACCTTTTTGAAGTACATATCACACTAAAATATCATGTTACAACAAAAACCCCAGGTACAGCAACATCTGGGTAAAACAACAAAATTAGAATATCTTCATAACAAACTACGTGAATTTAGAAGACCTATAAAGATGATCAAGGCTCCGATGTCCAGGCATGGCCGTTACATCATGGGAAAATATAAATAAATGCATTTCCCTGGAAATATGTTGCTCTCTGCTCTTATCTTTTTTTAAAAAGGAAATACATGCCTTTATGGGAGGTAACTCCAAGGCAACAACTGCTCTTGTTAATTCATGTTTAGACAGGGCACTTGCAAAAGTGGTAAAAAGTTGGACATTTTTGTGGTGTCCATCCGGTGAGACAAAAATAATTTTAATATATATTAGACATTAGTAACTAAATTTCAATCATTTCGACTACAATTTGAAGGCATTTAACAGAAGTTTGTGTCAATTTTTTAAGAAGTTATAATTTGACCAAATTTTGTAAGATATAGGCCTATTTTCAGTGAGTACCATGATGTAACATTTGGTGTCCATCTTGTTACATCCATGACATGGCTCCTGACAGCTAAACTTAACCAAGCTAGTTCATTTTCTTTCTGTCAATGTTGAGTTGATCTATAATGGCTTTGGAAAATGGCTTAATATATTACAGGAGCCCCTATGGCACCACAGCATACTTAATCAAACATCATTATGTCAGATGGTGTCCAAATGTTACGTCCCTAATCTCCCTCCTGTTTTGTTATTGGCCAAAGGATATTCTATTTTTAGACATTTCATGACATCTCCATATTCTTATGCATAATTTCTGACACCAAAACAGGTGCCATCACCACTTGAATTAGCATAAGAGGGGGATCCTGGTGTGCCATAGTGAGACTGGTCTTCGTTACGTCCACAATCTGCAGTGACATGCTGACAGAAAGTTGATAATATTGAATTAACAGTAGCAGAGATGTTGTTGAAACCATCTGTAGCAGACTCACAACTAATTTTGCAAACGGTTTGGCCACATTTCTTTAATGCATACCATTCCTAGAAAGAGAAAATCTAGACCAAAGTCAGCTCCACTCTGTAACCAATGCTGTCCATGTTACATCCAAGTCATACACTCGTAATATTTTAGTACATATGTTAGCCACTTGCACCGAAGACAGTCATCTTGACAAAATCTGTAATCTGGATCATTTCAAAGATTTGAATGCTTAAAAAACCTGCAACTGGAACTCTTTTTCTCAGTTTGTTTTGAAAATACAACTGGATGTAACAGAGACACCAAAGTCAACTTCATCCTATCGTGTGTCCATGTTACGTCATGATAAAAAGCTATAAAAGCAGGTTTAATTCTTTTAGTTTCTCAGAATGAAAGGTTATACATACTTGAATTTCAATAACTAGCCACAAGTTATACCAAGATGGTTCACAATATTCATTTAACATTATAAGTAAGTGTAAAAAGCCAAATCTTTGCAATGACGTAACATGGACAGTATGTGAGTGGTCATAAGTTACATCATGGGCATAAATCAAATCAAAATTCCCCTACAATTGGTGTCCAATGTTATAAATGTTTTGTTTCGTAAATATTCAGTTCAAAATCCTTCACAGCAATGCAATACTGGCGTCAATTCTTGCTTTTGTTAAAGTAATTTATAAAAAGTAAACATTTTGTTATCCTCTGTCAGGTTCTAACCTCTATAACATGATTTTAAACTTTAAAATGGTGTCCTGTTACATCATGGAATATTATTATCATTTTATTCCTCAAAATTTACTGGGTTTCACAAGAGATTGAAAGTCATTGTTTATTTTTGAAAGATAAGTACATTTGTACTTTAATGTGGTAAACAGATGCTATTTGCTGTCGGATTTTTCACAATTTCAGTGTGCTGTCAATGTTACGTCCACAAATTTTAGAAAATAAAAAATGAAATATCTCCTGAGATAATAAAGCAATTATCTTGCAATATTACATATAAATGGCAGATGGTACTGTCTACCTCCACTTATGATTTCAATGACATTGAAGGTAGTTTAAAAGCCGGATGCCAAACTCTCCATGACGTAACGGCCATACCTGGACATCGGAGCCTTAATCAGATAGCAGATGAGACCGTTTGGATTGAGAGAGATGACTGGGCCTTCCTTATGAACCAAGCTGGAATGATAACAGCCAAATTTGCAATTACATGCAACCATTTGTGCCAAATAGTGTGCTATATTCATGACCGAGAGTGTATCACAAGCTTGCACTTGCAAAAATTTGTGAAAATTCAGTAAAAATGTGATTTACAAAGATTATATGAAAAAAATCACTTTTGAAAATGATCAATATATGTTTTTAAATATATTAGATATGGCTATTCTGCATATTTTGAGAGGTTTTGAAATATTTCTGATGAAGTAGCGGCAAAAAAGTGGCCAAAACTGTGAAAAAATGCTATTCGCGAGTAGTCGCAAAACGCGAAAACTTCAGAGGGTATGTACAGCCCCCCTACAGGACATTATATGCGAATATCAGCAATGTTTGCATTACCGAGGGTAAAAATGGATAGTCCCTTATTAGAGAGCCTGTGCTGTGCAAGTGAGCATGTAGGCCGACCACTGACTGACAAACCTGCGTAATATGTGAACTTTTACAGCGCAGAGCCAAAAATTCAAATATTGTAAATTTATCATAACCTGTATCTTATATTCTCAATTTTGATGGGACGAAAATATCATTTTCAAGAAATGTAGAAGAAGTCAATATCTGCAGCAAAAAATTGCCTTAGACACTTAGCCAATCCTGGCTATCAACAGAATTTACAGAAATAGATTCCTGAAAAAGTGTTTTTTAAATCAGGGTTATAATGATAATGGATATTCCTCACTCTTTGGACCTACAACTTTCTGAATATAGATTATATATACAGTACTTTATAAAATGAAGAATAAAATACAGAGTAATCTATTTATTGGCTAATAATCTGTTGTTTGTCCTTGAATATCAGCCTCCTTGTTGGTGTTGTTTGGTGGGGGCTTAAAAGTTGCAATCACACAGACAGCTTAAAAAAGCTGTGAAGCTGTCAGTTGGCCAATTTTGACAGCACACCTTGAAGTTCCAGTCTCAGTTCTTGGAGCACAATGGTGAATGGATGCCTCATGGGTTTGAGTGGATATTTTATCTACAGTGAGGTGAAGCATCTATGAATGAAAAATGTAATAAGGTACGTATTATAGTGTATTATAACATATATTAATGTATATATATATATATAGCACATGGCTTTGTTGCTTGTATCACACATGTTGAAAGTTTCATTCAACTATCTCAATTTTAACGGAGTTATGAAGATCACAAACATTGATCATAGACTTTTTGTTAATACAATGCTAAAACATAGCAAATTATTACTACAAAGATGCTTGTAACTCCCTTAATAATCGACATATTAATATGGTTCTTGTGTCTACATTTCATTTGACCATCCATCACTTAACACTATTTTCAGTGTGAAATTGCGAGTTCTCACAATTTTGCAACATACCTAGATAGTTGTCCAATATCGAACTGAAATATTGAAAGATGAGAATTTCTTTATTCAGATTGACTAATCGTAACATGTGTCATCCTAATATCCACGGTAAGGGACTGTAGTGAATAAGGGTTGTTTTTCAATCGGGGTACATAGTTTTGTCTCAAGGGGGTAAAAAATAAAGGTCTTTTTTTTTTCTGGCCAAATTGACTTTTTTCTGTTGCTATATACCGTGCCGTAGATTTCTGAAAATTTTAGGGCTACAAGTATTCTGAATTTTTTTTTATTTGACTTTTTGATAATTTGAACAAAGTCAATATTCTGCTCATCCCTCTATTACTGGATTTATAGAACACCCAGTTGTATGGGCTTGTGCTTAGTGGATAGATATGTCTGACAATGAAAAATCATCTTACTTGCTTAATTTTGGCCAAGAACTTTAGTGCGTGTCAAGGAATATAGATATTTTCGGAGAGGACAGAGAGGACAGTTTATTTGACGAAGCAGTTTTTGGTGTTTTATGCTACGAGCATTGTGCAGTTCGTACAACTGAAATGAAACACTTACCAAAACTTTGTCTAATCTATTCAAGGGGTATTTCTATAAAATAAAAATCCTCTTAATTTGATGTTATTACTGTTTTGCTGACTCTATTTCGGAGAGGACAATATTTGACGGAATTGATCTTCATGTGTTCAATGCAAGATTCTGAAGAGACTACTCATAGTTGTTGCATGTAATTCTAATGTTGAACTCTTGGGACCATGTTGAAAGCATTTTCACATTGGTTAAAACTTACTGTTAGGTCAGGACTGAAAAATCTGAAGCGATATTTGCCTAATTTACAAATGAGACAGTCAATTTTGGTCAAAATGACACAAATAAATTTTTTTCTGGCAGTTATCAACCGATTTGAATAATTTTTTCGCTACTGCAGGTCCGTCTAAGTATGTTTAATCTTTCTGTGTAACGTTTTTTCCACATCTATGCATGGTATTTTTGGTATTTTGGATATCGTGTGACCTTCCAGAGCGTACCCCGATTGAAAAACAACCCATAATTAGTCCAAGTGCAGTGATTGCAGTCTAATATCCTGGCCAATGAGATTCGATATATCCTGGCCAATGATAATCTAGCCAAATATTCCATGAGCAATGACACTGTGGCAAAACTGGACGAGGGTAACGGAGTTACCCTCGTCTCATTTTGCTAAAATAAATTGAAAAAACTAGGTCATCCCATTGGATCCCATGTTAAATGAGGACGAAGGTAACTGCTTTTCCAATAATGAAAAGACGAAGGTAACTGCATGTGGTGACGAGGGTATTTGCAGTTAAATTCTGTATTAAACCAGTGCAATTTAGCCAATATTTATATCTGTATTGAGAAAAAAAAATTCTCAAGAAGGCTGCACTTAATTAAGAAAATTGTTGTGGGGCACTCTTGCCTCTCTCATAATCACATTTAACTGATATTTTATTTCAGTCCTCCTTACACTGTGCTAGGTGCATTCTTTCACTCCAAAAATCAGCAAAATGTTTGTATTCATAAATCAGTAGAATACAAGGGAATAGGGGAGACTACTGATATTGAGGATATTTCGTTGATACCCCTCCTAGGCTTCACGGATTTTCAGTACCTCCCCCCCCCCCCGGGAGATCAATGTCAATTTTTTGTCGTACTCCCCCCCTCCGCCACCCCCCTCCAAGACCCAAAGTAATGCCTTCAAAAATTGTTTTATAGGCACACCACATCAGCCATGCAGGTTCACATACAGATTTGCACACTATTGCGCATATGTTCGCATGTTTAATGAATAATGATTTTGTGCTCATGTTCAAATTTCATACCCCCTATAGACATGTCAAAAATTATCACTCCCCCCCCCCCCCACATGAAACATGTGTGAAAAGTTACTACCCCCTTGGGAACTCGGAACCAAAAGTTTTTGTGATGTCTCCAATACGAATAAGACAATTTTGATATTATTCTCACATAATGAAATAATGATATATTTCTGCCATATATCCTGTAGATGTTGTCCAATTCCGAGAATGATCAACTACAGGTGATCGTGCCAAGAGTGAGGCGTTATGCCTGAAGTCAGGTTTTGGGAGTGTGGATGCCAGTGATAATGCAACTGTTTGGTGTATCAGTGGTACGGGACAGACGTTTTGTTGGATTTTGCCCTGAAATTATAACATGGCACCAGGGCAGTGGATCTGCCCTGATTGGTCAGGATTTGCCCTGATATATGCCATTTGCCCTGCTGCAGCCCCCTGACCCCCCGCAAAATATGCCTATGCATACATGTGGTAAATATGTAGTCTCTTTCCATCTTATCAATCAACCCTTGCGAGCACCCAGAACTGGGCTTAGAGGGCTGCACTTAACATATATCTGTCTATCTATCTATCTATCTGTTCGGAAAAGTATCCAAAAACTAACAAATCGAATCTTATCAACCTCACAACTTTAAATGAAGATGAGAACCATCATTACAAACATGGATGGATTCATCACCAAGAAATATTATGTACCTACTTTCGAAAACTTTCTTTGAGGTTATCATTGTAGTGATTGGCGTGGTTGTTGTTATATATTAACACGAAGCATGTACACATCTTACAGCAGAAGTCAAAAGCAAGTGTGATACAGGTGAAGTATGATACAGTCAAGTCTAGTCTATGCTTTTATTTTCTGCTGTAACAGGAAACAAATTCGAAACTACTCTTGTCACTTGATGCGACTTGCCAAGCAATATAAAGATTAGATAATTGTTAGGATAGTTCGCTAGTTTATAAAAGAGTTAGACATGGTCTTGTTAGACCATGTTAAAATTTGTGAAGTTGAATGAAGATGAGGTCGCATGTTTAAAGATTTCGAATAGCCAACAAATATGCCAAAAACAATTTCACTTTAGACAAATTTTCAAATTTGGATGATTATCAAAGCTTATGAAACAACTGCATAGAAAAAGGTGCGACGAACAAAATATGAAAAAGTCAACTAGACCTTAAATCAACCGAAAACCTGCACTTTAAAGTAAATTGTTTGACAGGGTTGGAAGGCGGAGGCACCTTGATTCATTCCACACTCCAGACATTCAGCTCTGATAGAAATTGAATTCTTACTAAGTTTGCATCGGCCGTGATTTTGGTTTTGGAACCAATGCATATTAGGGTGGTCGAAATTTGTATGGGAAAAATCAAATATCAAAAAACCTCAATTTGAAAGTTGAAATTGATGACCACATCAGCAAAACAAGCACATGCAAAATTTCACTCAAATTTGTTAATATTTAGAGGTTGCACAACGCCTTTGAAGTTTATAATGTAATTCCTCATTCGTGTGACTTAGTATAACTGGTCAATTTGTTTTTATTATAATAAACTTGGCATGGCAAAGTAATATCTGGGTGTAATTTTTGATTAATTAATCATAGTAAATGAAATATGTTTCAGTTTTTAGGAAAAAAAGCTGAAAAATGTACATATCTATGCTGACCTGCTACAAAACTTATAAGTGAAAACGAATATCTGGACTGCATTGGACATCCTGGACACACTTAAAAAGGGTCATTTGATCAAGATAATTGTCTGTTATAGTAAGATCTCCAAATACCGGTGGTTTTGAGGTCTGCATGCAGATGGGCAATCCCATGCTAAACTTCGACGGCTTTGTGCTACGTCAAAATATTAATCGGTTACGCTGAAATTTTTACACAATAGCTTCTATCTATATTCGATCAGAACGCAAGATTCAAATCAGAGAAAATTAGAAGAAATTGTTTTTTTTTACCACCCCAATGCACATGAAGTGGTCCGATTTTGCCTTCTTTTTTTTTCTTGGAAAACTTTCAGACCATAATGATGGATGTTCAATGATGTAAGTGCAAATTTCCATAGATATGAAGTTAGTTGATGTCTGTGAGCGCTACACATAGACAATGTAGTTTAAATATCTTGAACTGATCATCCTGAATACTAATACAAGTTTGACTGACCAACTATACTGGCTTAATGATGCCTTTCTATCACATATGGGTAAGAATTAAAAGGGCAACTACCCTCGTCATGTCAATAGTTGTGGTCACAGTTACCCTCGTCGCGGGATGCAGTTACCCTCGTCATTGTCGTGGTGCTTTAAGGTGTTTTTTGATTGTCAGACACTGAATTCAAAGTGGCTCTTTTTCGAAATGTCATTTTGGATCCTATACAATGACCATAGACTACCTGGATAACAGTTAATACGAGCAACAGGCTCAAAATCAATGTTACATAACATTTAAGGCTAATTTAGAGACGAGGGTAACTCAGTTACCCTCGTCCAGTTTTGCCACAGTGAATGAGTGGTCAGTGGATATGGATATTAGGCTGGATTCTCAATGGCTAGTGGATATACACTGCATTTTGATTGGACAAGCAGAGAATCCAATTTAATGTCCACTGGCCAAGGAGAATCTAGCTTAATATCAAGGCCAATAGTCCAATAGGATATTTGATAAAAGATTGATAGATTGATTATTAGATAGATAGATTGATAGATATATCATAAGATAGATTATTATTAGTACTTGTGGTGTCGTATGATTTTATATAGCGGCCATGCCAGAGATATGCTCACCGGCGAGCAGATGATTAGATTATTAGATAGATTGTTAGATTGATAGTAAGATAATTAGATAGATTGTTAGATAGACAAATTATTAGGTAGATATATCTGATATTAGATCGATAGATATTAGATAGACAGATAATAGATAATTAGATAGATATTAGAAATTAAATAGAGATAAGACAGATAGATATTAGATAGAGATTAAATAGAGATAGAGATTAGATAGAGATTAGATGGAGATTAGATGGAGATTAGATGGATATTAGATGGATATTAGATGGATATTAGATGGATATTAGATGGATAAAGATTGGATAGATAGAGATTGGATAGATAGAGATTAGATATCGATTAGATATCGATTAGATATCGATTAGATAGATAGATATCCATTAGATGGATAGATATCGATTAGACAGATAGATATTGATTAGATATAGATTAGATAGATGATATAGATTAGATAGATAGATATCGATTAGATAGATAGATGTAGATTAGATAGATATCGATTAGAAAGATAGATATTTATTAGATATAGATTAGATAGATAGATATCGATTAGATAGGGAGATATAGATTAGATAGAGATATAGATTAGATAGATAGATTAGATATACAAAGATTAGATACATATAAATTTGATTAGATCAGATAGAGATTAGATTAGATTTCATGAGGGTAAAACCTATTAAGTATTTAAAGGGTC
The DNA here is from genome assembly GCA_026936325.1 of Platynereis dumerilii. Lineage (NCBI taxonomy): Eukaryota > Metazoa > Annelida > Polychaeta > Phyllodocida > Nereididae > Platynereis > Platynereis dumerilii. The sequence goes on from JAPTHN010000001.1 coordinate 10,878,140, forward strand.
AAAATTTGGTAAAGCTGAAATTCTTGTCTCCAGTGTCTTACAGCCATTCGCACGGACATGAATGTACATGCAATGTTCGTGGTGGTCATTTCGTTTAGAGCAACATATCAGCAAAAAATTTGGCATAGAAAATGTATGGCAGACAACTTTTATCCCTTCCAAAAATTGAATGAAAGTGCCCTACCCCCCTGAAAATGGCCTGTCTCCACTAGCATTTTTCTTCACAAATCACCTCAAATAATTTAACCTATCACCTTAATCCACCTCATTTGCCCCTCAAATTGAACCTTGACCAACACCTTTTCAAATTCTAAAACAAGTGGCTTGACTGATATTGTTACTCAAGAACAGGGGGCTCTTGTGTCTTTGTCTCCAATCTCATGTCATTAACGTCACACCCAGTGATTTTTCTCATAAAAAATCGACCGACAAAGATTTTTTTGTACCACTTCAATTTTGATGATCTTTAGGAACCCTAGCAGCTGACTGAACAGCTGCAAGTCCATAAACTGCACAGAACATAGATAATTACACTATTTATACCAAAATGTCAGTTGTCCTACCTTGATTTGTCATTAACAAACGCCCTCCTGGCTAATTTTGGCAATGTGTATCTGAACAAAAATTACTGTGGAACTTGCTTTTGTGTTCACAAGTCTTAATGTAAGCCAAGATTGGCATCACACTATGTATTCACTGGTTAAAGGAACTATTTGTTAAAAATGGTCATTAACGTCACATGTCATTAACGAACATGGTTTTAAAAAACTATGTGTGATTTTAATGGCAATTTTGATGCTATCACTCTAAAATCCCAATGGAAGTGACACTAGTCTTTGGGAAATGTGACGTCACATGCATTTTGGAAGTCCTGATTTATTTGCACAGTTGCAGCAGTATACCATTTCAGTAAGCTTCCTGGGTGCAGCATACATAAAACAATGAAATTTCTTACATTTTTCCAATAATTTTTGCACTTATGATATTTTACTAACTTAAATGCACAAATAAGAGGTTCAGGAGAAATTTACCAGCCATTATATTATAATTAGTGTCATAAGCATCATATTTTGTCATTAACGTCACAGATTTACAGGTCAGAAATAGCTAATTTTGGGGCGTTTATTGCTTGATGTGAAGTTAAAAAAGTGTTACACAGGATCTTTTTTCGCAGGAATCATTTGGCATGTGTATAATTTAGTAATTGAATAGAGTTTGGTGTGCTGAAATCAAGTAGTGTCAAAGACAAACTTAATGGAAGTGTAGAAAAAATGAAAAATGTAATTATTTGCCACTTATTTTGATTATGGTTGCTGTCAGGCAGATAGCAGTACTCTTTTTATTATGATTGTTCTGTCTGTACCTCATACTACCTCTGCATTAGTGCAGGTGGTATGATTGTGTTAATTTTGAGAAATATAGGGAGTTTTTACAGCGTGATGTTAATGACGCCTAATAGCAGTACCCTGGTATTTACCTCCACTGCACATAAAAACTGTGCTTCCTGACCCTTGGACATCAAAGTACAATGAAAGGTGATTGTTTTACCTAGCAAAATAAATCGAAAGGAGTTCCTTTAAACCTGCTTTCAAATCAACATTTTGCCTGACTGAAATTTCACCGTTTTCGAATTTTGACCCCTAAATACGTATTTTCGATAAGGGCCCTCCTGTCACTAAAGAATATATATTAGACAAAATAATGGAAAATAAGTATGACTATACGTAAATGTAAATATAACATAAATGATAATAATAAACATTTAAAAGGTGAAACAGAATAAGTAAGACGAGTAGTAAAAACACATTTGAAAAACATAAAATAAAAAAATCTAAAAACATGGTAAAAACAGGAGGGCTGACAAGGTAATATTAAGGCTATAATGGAATTATAAAAATTTCTTAAATAACTTGATTTGAAAGCCTCAAAGTTTCCTGATTACGAGTTTCGGACTTGAGATTGTTCCAAAGTTTAGCACCACTGTATGTAAAACTGTTCATGTAAATGTCTTTGTGACGACCTCCACTTTTACTACTTCTCCAAGCATTAACTTCAGCAGTAAGCTTAAACATATCGCACATGTAATATTATGAGGTTATATCATGGGTAGGTGCAGTACATCCCTAGTATACTGCCCGAGACCCCAGTATATTCCCGAGACCCGAAGGGTCGAGGGAATATACTGGGGTCGAGGGGAGTATACTGGGATGTACTGCACCTACCCATGGTATGACCTTTTTATCCCATGTCTAGGCACATTTTTCTATTTAATTGAAATTAGTAACACTGCGAGATAAAAAGTCATCCATCTGTCTTTCAAAATGCCTTGAACCAGCCTGTGACTTACATGTATACATCTTATATATATCAACTCCATAGCCTATATATATATAATATACATTGATAAATCAACCAATCATCAATTAATCTATCTAACTATCTAACTATCTAACTATCTATCTAACTATCTATCTAACTATCTATCTATCTATCTATCTATCTATCTATCTAACTATCTATCAGTTAATTTATCTATCTATCTATCTATCTAACTATCTATCTATCTAACTATCTATCTAACTATCTATCTAACTATCTATCTTATTATCTATCTATCTATCTATCTATCTATCTATCTATCTATCTATCTATCTGTCTATCTAGATGTCCAGCTGTCCAGCTATACTGTTAGCATTAATATTCAAAAATAGGATTGGCTGTTTGACAGGTTGAGAAGTTGATTGCTGATTGAATTATGTAAAGCTTCTAATAGTCTTATGATTTGGTATTATGAAAAATAAAGTGCTGCTGAAATGCCCACTATTTTTACCATTACATTAAAATTGTATTTTAAAAATCAGCCTAATATTTATTACCGATTCTCTGTAAAATTCAACTTCCAATAAAATATCAGAAGTTGATAAATTAAAGTATATTATACCCTTCCAAACAACAGAACTGAGTGTTTTCAGAATTAAGTGAGTTTGAAATTGATTTTATAACTTTTAAAAATAATACAGTAAGAGAGCCCTTGTTTCATTTTAAAATTAAGTCTGTCTATATATTTTTTATTCAAATTGGTGACTCTAGTTGTTTTAATTAAATTATACAAAGTTACCACGCTCCAAGAAGTCTAATCCCAACAATGAAAACACAGGAAAACTCTGTGCACAGTGGTGGAGTGGTGAAGTGGTGGATTATTGATTTTTTTCTTCTGTGCAGTCATGCATGAACTCTGGCTTGTCTGGCTGAGCTGAAAGTGGGTGTGTCCCATTGCTGCACTGTGATTGATTAATGAATCTAAAGTCAGTATACTCCCTGGCAAATACTGGTCACCTGACCGTATACTGTTTTTTCTCCCCGATACTGAATTTTTCCCTGCTGTATTGGCCCAGTAAAAAACACAGTATCAGGGAGAAAATGTGCCTAGACATGGGATAAAACACAAACTCACTCACCATAAAAACTTTTCTAGAGAGATGGCAGGTGGTCTTCTTGGTTCTTCTTGGTCTGCTTGTATCTTCTTGGTCTTCTTTTCTTGGTCTTCTATCTTCTTGGTCTTCTATCTTTTTTGGTCTTCTTCTATCTTCTTGGTCTTCTATCTTCTTGGTCTTCTTCTATCTTCTTGGTCTTCTATCTTTTTTGGTCTTCTTCTATCTTCATGGACATCTTTCTTTTTTGGGCTTCTTCTTATCTTCTTGGTCTTCTCGGTTGACCAAAGCACTTGGAGTATGTTCAGATTCAACCACTATATATTTGCCATACAATTTAATTTGGAAGAGAGAAGATACATTATACTTGGTGGATTGAGAGGTTTGGGCTGGAATTTTATTGGGTTAGACGTAGAAAGGAGATAGCCTTTTGAGGGCACCAATTTAATCTTCAGAGGGAGGGGAGCTTGGAGTTTTTTAAAATAAATTCTTGTACAGTTTTAGTGAAATAAATAAATTCTTTCTGGGCAGTCTTCAAATAAATAATTATCTTTTTGGGGGGTATTTCTTAGTGTGGTGCTGTTTGATTCAGAAACGAATATTTGAGGACGTCACAAGCTCGAAATAAATAATTATTGTAACTGTTACCGTTATATAAATAATTCTCGTCAAACACTCCCAAGGCCCGCCTGATTATCTTATGGTCGCCCCCTCAGCAATGAAATTGGAATTGCCAGGAGCAGTAGAGGGCCATGGTTTTTTTTTTGTTGATTGGTGATTTTAGAAATCTGTTCTCACAAACCAATGCACAATTGTTTTTCCTCTTTTGCAGTCTTACAAAATAATGGCAATAATGGCATAAACAAAATGGCGGACAATCAAAAGAGTGAGTATTTCAGTATGTGTTTTTATGGTCAAAGAGCCTGTATTGAGATTGTTTTTAGAGTTGGTTAATTTCTTGTCACCATGACCATGATGGCCGAAGCTGCCTTGCTTCATCCATTCCCTTCAAAGTTCAAACTTCTCATACTGCATTCTATGTGCTCATCCTATAAAGTTCATGGACCTTGTCAAGGTGCAATAATCTTCACTGTAATTATAAATGTCAGATATTTATTATGTTTATCTATATATTGACATTTCTGTAAATACAGCACTGAATTGCAAAAGGATTTTGATGTATGAATTCTTGGTGGAGTGATTGTAATGATCTTCATCTTGTATGCCGTATATGTTTGTGTCTTTTTTAACATATTTTAAAAAGAGTATTAATGTAACTATTACTTTCTTTTTTTCAGAAAAAGTTGACAACTTCAGCTTCATTGAGGCATCCCTGATAAAACAGCTTCAATCCATCCTTTCCCAGTACCCAGACAATGGACATATTCTAAAAGTGAGAACTTTTAAAGATATCTATTGCTTAAATTTTGTCAGATAGGTTGTTCTTATTATGTTTGTGCATCAACTGAATAAGGAATCCAATTACTGGCCATTAGCACTACCAATATCAGTGTCCACAAAATTATTCTAAAGGTGATTTCATATTTGTAGATATCGAGACTGAATGGGTAATTTTTTCTGAGACATCTTATTCTATAGCACTGGTCCTACAGTCTGTGTAAACAAAAGCATGCCGGAGGAGGTAGTCCAACTTATGTTATTCTATGGGGTAAAGTGATGTTGTAATTTTCCCTGTAGAATACATGTCCCAGAAAAAAAATTCACATTCAGTCTCAGTGTCTACAAATATGAATTCATCTGTAAGGTATTTGTGTGGAAATTTCTTATTTTCAATTCCAGCTGAGTTTAGAAAGACACCAATGTGTAAAATTCTGTCTAAATCAGAAGATGTTTCTCCATGCCCCAAGATGCCCAATGACCAAACATGATAATATTTAGCTTGGCTGTTCTCTCTCAAAATGAAGAGCTATTGTGGTCACTTGATCAAAACTGACTTCTGAATGTTGTGGCATTTCAGGAGCTGATCCAAAATGCGGAGGACGCAAAAGCCACACGTGTGTGCTTTTTATTGGACGAAACACAACATGGGACAGATCCTGACAAGTTGGTGCATCCCGAACTGTCTGTGCATCAGGTATTGTCACCTTGTTTAATGTTGAGTTAGATTAAGTGATGCTTTAAATTACTGTCACCTGTGTTAATTCACTCAGATGAATAAAAAATTCTGGAAATTTTAATCCAGCCATTATTGATATTGTCATATCACCAATAACAGTTCAGTGCTTGACCAAATCACAACTGTTTTTTGGTAACCTGTAGTCCGTGAAACTTGACTTTTTGTTGAGTCAGACTAGGCAACCTGCATGAACATAAAGTCTATGCTCATGAAGCTGTCCAGCTAATATTTCTTATATTTCATACTACCTCTTTGCAAAGAGTCTTTGCATCAGTTGACCTAGGCGACATGGTCTTGCAAGTCTTTTATTTGAAGTACCGTAATATGGGGTGAATCGGGACACTGGGGTGAATCGGGACTGAGCAGGGACATATTTTATTTGCCAAAGAAACACCAACTTCTACTTCACTTAGAAATTTGATTTTCGGCACATTTATAGTACACATACAAGCGCATGTTGTGATAAAATTTCGTTTTTTTGACTGCAGACAGTGAGGAGCTGCGACACCTTAAACCTGGCACTGTAGAAATGATTTTTTTCAAGCTGGTCAAAACTTTGCTTGTATTATATAAAGTATAAATGCTAGAGTTACCAAACTTGCAGCAAACTTTATCAGTCTAATATGGTTTAAGGGGACCATAATCAAAAATTGGATATGGGATTGTGAAGATTTGGTACCGAGTTCAGATCCAGGTCAATGGCAAAGTTTAAGGATAGTATCCAAAATGACCATACACATTTTCATTTGAGTGTACTCCCGTGGCTTTTTGATGAATATTATTGAACTTGGCACCATTTACAGTGGATTTAGTCCAGAATTATCAATTACTAGAAAAAACAAAATAAAACTAAATTTCTTATTAGTTTTCTGTCATTTATCACATTTTCTAAAATCTGCATATTTAGTCCAGAATTATCAATTAGTAATTTCATATTTTCCGCAAAATAATTTTTTTACATGTAGAATATGTTTTCTAATGTTTATTCACAAGTAGCAGTCACTCAAAGAAGGTAAGGAGCATTGATTGTGGAGATAATGGACTGTCCCGATTCACCCCAAAGTAAGGGGTGAATTGGGACAGTGGTTTTCTGGGCCTGGAACATTGGGATTTTAAAATATCATATCAAGCTCCAAGGGATAGTTAGACCCTGTGGTCAGACAAAATTTGACACCAAGTTTTGATTTCTAGATCGATTTTTGACCATGCTATGACAGAAAAACCACCAATTCTGTCCCAATTCACCCCATATTACGGTATGTAAATTTATCAAACCAAGATAAAACTTTGAAAAATAATGACTGGTATTACTGGTATGAAGACCATCTTGTTTAAATCCAACTTCATGGGTGAATGACATTACAGTTGTGTGACAAATATTCCAATATTTTAATAATATGACTTGTCTTGTGATTCATCACATTATGATTTTGGAATGTTTATGCCCTTTTTATTAAAAGTATGGTTATTTTAAATCAAATTCCAAGGAGTTATCTGAGTTTTCGGGTTTCGTTATCTGAGTTTTCGGGTTTTGTTTTTGCAACTCCTAAGTTAAGGGTGGCACTGCAATGCTTTTGTGATGTCACTGTCCATTGTGTGTCAGACTGGTTGAGTTACAAATGTAAATATTGTGCAAAATTGGACTTCTTTTGTCACAAAATCTGATAAGAGGACTTTGCATGAGCCCACAAGAGTCACTGAGTCAGTGACACGTCCAGCACATGCATAGACCATATATGTTTCCAAACCAGACTTTGTTAGAGAAATAAACGTCGCTCCCATTGGAATATCTGACCATTTGTGTATGATCTGATTTAACTAAAAATAAAGACGGTTTCGGAGGTCAATTTACTCATACACTTTTTTTACCAGCCCTTCATTCCACTTTACAATATGATTTTTGATAACATTACATGATTTTTTATAACATTACATTAATTGACAAAGCCTCTCACCGGTCCCTTTTATTGCATAAAGAAGCCCTTTCCATAAGACAAAGTAACCCTCAGATAAATCATGGCATTAAAGCTTCAAGAGAATTCCAGTTATTTAGATAGATGCTAACATTGTTTATTTCCGTTTAATTTTTTTTCTCCCCATTGCTTGATCCTTATTTTTAAATCGCTGTTACTATTGTCTTTGTTGTAATCCCTATATTCCAATCTTTATGTTTTAATCTCTTCTATTAGTCCATATCATTTTCATTCTGGTCAAAAAATCACCCAGCACCAATGGGGTTATTTGTCACTCTTAAATAATTTACACTGACAATACATACACTGAGCACCATTAAAAACGCAACATCGCAAAATGGCTAAAAAAAATTGTACTTTCTCTGAATATATCAAGATGAAATTTTGCACACACTTAGCCATGTGTGTTAGCAGTTGCCATCGGGTATATTCATGAAAATTAGCAGATTTCTGAGAGCAAAACTTTTGTGTAAAATTAAATCGTCGTAGCTACTGTCGAAAATGAAAGTCACAAAATTCCAAGACCCTGTGATAATTAATTTCAATAACCTTGCTGTTCTTTCCACAACATTTTTTGATTAGTCAGAAAAGTTAACAATTTTACCTGCCTGATGGGACTGAAAAAAGTAATATTTGACCGAACCAAAATTAAAGATGATGAAATTAATAAAATTTTGGTGTCAATGCTGGCCTGCCCCCTATAGGAGCTTTTTGTTAAAATCGTCAAAAAAGAAGTTTTATTCACATTTTTTTAGAGTTTTGTTATGGAATGATTGTCTGGGTTTGTGTTTCTATCCTGGGTATGCATAATAACCCCACTGTACAGTAGTTTGGGTTCGTATGCTTCATTTCAAGATTCTAACCGTTTCAAATTGAGTTTTTCATTCAAAATCTGCTTTATCCTCAATATTTTTTTACGAAACGTTCTTTGGAGAGCTTTTTGAAGTCTTGTGCATGTTATGTAAAAATTTCATAAGATTATTTCCATCCAACAAGCCATAAAATCAATATTTCAATTGCCTCATTTTCCAGTGAAGCACAGTCTGTGAACTGATGTTTCAAACAGAGCTCACTAAAATGAGTGGTGTAGAGCAAAAAGTCAACCCTTTTTCACGATATTTTCCACAAGTGCTCGTAAGACCATACATAAGGTCTGTGCCAAATTTGATAATTATTGGGCAACAAGAACTAAGAAAATATTGTTGTTTAACGATGTTGCATTTTTAATGGCGCTCAGTGTATATACATGTAAGTGGCAGCACAAAGATACTTTACTTAGCTGTTATTAATAAACACACTTCTTTTGTGCAAAAGGCATTATTTATTAAGATGGCAGAAGACTTTTTACAATCATCATCATTAAGAAACATAAATTTGTCTATATCATCAATAACATATAAGTGCCTACTAGAACCTGGAAAGAAATACATAGGTATTGCCATATTGAAATATTTAGAATAATATGTTCCACTCTCCTGAAATCTAGTGTTTCTTCAACTTCGGAACAGTGCAGACAATTTTCCAACAAACACGTATGATAATTCGGAACATTGAAAACATCAAAAGAACAATTACTAAAATAGCTGAAAGGATAAAAAGGCAGACATCAAGTCCATAGAAAGTGAACCAACTCATTCTAACTGCATAAGGATGAAACAAATGCTTGGCGCCTCCTGTTTTGATTGTGAAGTTGACGAGGTGTCGAAACTGTTGTACAGGGGGCGCCACCTGATCAGACATGATGCTGGAAGCTTTCTTTGCATTTTCGGTGTAGACAGGATTAAAAAGCACTTCCTCTATTCCAGCTGCTAATTCTTCTTCTGTGATAGAGAAATAATTCAGTTTAATAATTCCCATCTTGACTCGACCCACCAATTTTTCAGCGTTAGTAGATTGGTCTCCAAACAGTGGCATAGCCACCACAGGAACACCATTATAGGCACTCTCAAAAGTACTTGAAATTCCGCAATGAGTGATGATGAGTCTTGTTGAAGCATGAGCCAAGAGGTCATTTTGTGGAAACCACTCTGTTAAGTGAGTATTGTTCTGCAAACCTTCAGGCTTCTCCCCGGTGTAACGCCAGATAATTTGTTGCTTCAATCACCCAAATACGTTTGCAAATGTCTCTGCTGTTTTGGCCTCAAATTTTGGCACTAACGTCCCAAAGCTGAAGAGTATGACGCCATGGAGACCTGCTTGATCTACTATCCTTTGAAAAGTGGGATCCAGAGAAGACGGTTTCTCATTGAAAAGTCCAGAAATAGTGAACACGTGAGGCATGGTTGGTCGAGGTGATTCCAAAACATAATCAACATTGAGCAGCATAATATTATCCTGGAGTAATGTTTCTACAGGTTCTGATAACTCCATACCTGATTCTGTGATTGTCTTATGACGAAATTTGTTTAATTTTGGCCTGATGAACTGATTACTGACAAAAACAAAGAGGGCATTGAAAAGTTTCTGCAGAAATGTCATGTCATCATTGACACAGGCGACTCAGGACTGCGGCATGACAAGTGAATGACGGGAAATTGGGGAAAAATGCATTGTTGTCTGGGAGAAATCCATAATTTTGGTAAAATATCGATGTGACGTTTAGATAACTGGAGAGGATAGGACTGCATACAAACAGTAAATCTGCTATGACAAGGTCATACTTGGCATTTTGTAACTCCTGCATAAACTTTGTATCTTTCAACAGACTCGTACAAAACTCAGCCTGGTACGAGAAGAGTTTGTCTACAACTGTAAGTACTTTCATTCCTTCAATCTTGAATGAAGTTGTTGCATTTTCTTCTTCCATAAAATCAATAGCATCCTTTGGCGCCTGGTAATAAAGTGTTTTAGCATGCTCTGTGATGACATGGCCCATCACTTTGTCGTTCATTATCACATCCACCTGGTGGCTGTCTTCTGCTAAAATGTCCGCCATTTTCTGCATGTTGAGCAAACGAGAATTGAAATGAGTTGAGATTGGGAAAATAAGGATTTTGTAAGAAGCTGCCTGGCAAGTTGCAATCAGGAGCACTGTTAAGACAAGGCATGTCTTGTTTGGTGGTGACATCTGAAAATGTAAAAATATGTAAAATGGGGGACTATTGTGCAATGTTGTGGGAAAAAGTTTTAAGACATTCATGTTGAATCAAGCAACACATACTGTCGCATTGAACAAGTGTTATAACACTGTCCCCTTAAAGGTCCCCTATCTAACCAGTTGAGCGAAAGAGCTGGCCCCCAAGCAAAGTGCTTAGGAGCAACCTATTATGCCCAACCTTCTATAACATATCCCCCAACTTGCCTGAGATTTTAATACATGCTGCAGTCAACAATCTCACCTCAATGCAAGCTGCCACCAAGAGCGGGATCAAATCAACTGCCTCTGGGTAGCCTTAGGTCGATGCACCACATAACAATGTCTCCTTAAAGGTCCTCCATCAAACCAGGTAAGCTATAGGGACGTCCCCAAGCAAGTGCTCAGGAGAAACCTATTATACCAAATAGTGTGGCCCTTAAAAAAAAAGTTTGAAATTTATATGGGCCACCCCCTCAGATGATGCCTATTATGGTAAAAACAGGCTGTGCAAAATCTCATTAAAATCGGTTAACATTTAGAGGTGGCCCACGGGCCTTGAAATTCTTGCATTTCTGTCATGATGCCGTACGATCGCCGATTCGCGGTATTTTATAACTAAGCCAATTCAAATCATACAACAATACAATTAGATTTTTTGAACAGAGCTGAATGAGAGCTTCATTTTGATTACCAACTTGGATTGTCTATGACAATTATTTATGAACCCCAAGAGCCATACGTCACAAGTTCTTTTCAAAATTGTTTGTTTTGATATATGATATCTCCGAATTCAATCTGGAGGCAATAATTCTTTACCAGACCTTATAAAATGGATTACCAATGATGGCAGTCTCTATGAGACTGCTTTATGTGTTAGGCAGTGCAAGCATTGCACTGCAGTCTCTGGATATTGGCCATGCAAATGAGCACAAGCAGCATGCAAATCAGCAAGATATGGCAGAATGAACTTCAAACAAAATTGTTTTCTTTAAAGTGTGGGAATTTTTTAATTATTGGATAACAATGTAATTGTTTATAATTTTAAGTTGTCAGTCCAAACTGCAAGTTTTTATGTGACAATAGGAGAAACCAAACAAAGTGACATAACAAGTATTTGTAATTAATTACACAAGGTGTTTTAGGACATAACACCCAAAACAATAACTACTGTTTATGAAAAGTTATGTAACCAGTCAGTTAAGATATTTGGAAAATAACCAGTAACAATTAAATGTTATGTAACCAAACAGTAAACATTTTTGGACATTCCAATATCTGGAGTCCCTCTGACACTTTGTGTCATCGGAAAAATAGGGACTCATGGAGTCTGCAATGATGGCAGCTGCTTGTTCTGATCACTCTTTAAGGAAAATAATGAAAAAAACCTTTCGTGGCCTGGGGTAGGAATTATTTCATGAAAGCCATGATGATTTTGAAAAATGTACGTAAGGAGTCAATGTGTTTGTTTTCCAAAAAAATCACAGCAAGATCTAATTTTCCCATATTCTTTTATCAAAATTTTATGATTTTCCAACTGGACAGTTGGTGATTCTTATCCCATGGGGCCAGGAGGGTTACTTCTGTGTCAAATTTAAAACAGCATTTCTTGTTATATTTTTTTCAGAAATTTGGCACTGATTTGAATCTGGTTGTTCATTACTCCTGACTGGCAAGTCCCTTGTCAAGTTGTTTTAATACTCATCCTGTCCTAGTGATTAGCAAAGCAGCCACATAAATGTGGGATATAAAGCCCTAAGCATTATATTATGAAAGTCTTTTAATCTAAGGCTAAAACTCTCAGGATCTGCTCTCTTGCAACCAATAACACTCCGTTAATTATCATCGGCCCAAAGAACAAATCATCTGAAATTAGAGGAAAATCAAGCGAACATGAGGTTTTCAGCAAATTTGCAGTTGAACATTCCAAATAACAAATCATCACAGACCATTCAAATTGGTACTCAAAATGAAGCTTTAATAAGACCAGTTCAACCATGCCATTTGTATTTTTGTATCATTTGAATTGGCTAAATAATACAGAACCACGAGCTGACAAAAGTAGATAATTACGCCAGAAACATAAAAACTTCAAGGGCGGTGGGCCACCTGTAAATATTAACCGATTTGCCTGAAAATTTGCATGCATCATTTCTTCCATAATTGGCATCATTTCAGAGGGTGGCCCACCAACATTTCAAACTTTTATTTTTTACTATGCTTATAAGGGCCACCCGAATAGCCAACCCACTATAATATAGTATAATGCTTATACTTTTTCATAATTCAGAAAATTGGTTCTGTAAAAATGTGAATACATATATATGTGCACTGCATGCATTGTTTTAAATTGTGGAAATAGGATGTTTTGTGTTTTTTTTAAAATCACAAATCTTATATTTATACAGCTATACATGAATATCCTGTTGGAGATTTCAATTTAACTTACGCCATAGTAAAACATAATTACAAATGCATGAAAGGTTATTGCACACTTTTTTTTTTAAGTATAAAAATAAAATATGTACCAACAGTCTTGTTACAAAAAGTACACTAGAAAGATATCATTCAGTCATACTGCAACATGAGTACTTGATAATTACTACTTTTGTAATAGAAACAGAATTTCAAAACTTGTTATGTATAATCCATACAATATTTCACATATTATCAATTTACACAGTCTACTTAATCATATCTCATTCGGTGTATAATCTTTTTCTGAATTTATGAAATGCCAAGTAGCTATCATGATATAATGTTGTTCCATTCGACAAAAATTTGTACTTTGTAGTGGGACTCACAATTAAGAAATAAATCCACCGGGATCAACAAAATATACATCTATGTAAGGAACATTGAAATCACATGCTCCTTGTAATATTGAAACTATCATGGTGGCTTCTTCTTTTTAAAGACTGCAGAGGCGTAAAACACAAACACACACAAACACACACAAACACACACAAACACACACAAACACACACAAACACACACAAACACACACAAACACACACAAACACACACAAACACACACAAACACACACAAACACACACAAACACACACAATCACACACAAACACACACTCTTCTTTTTAAAGATTAGTAGTGGCTGTCTTAATTAGTAAATTGAATCACTATTTTCAAGAAATTAAAATTGAATTTACTAACCTGAAAAGTCCTAAATGTGCATATTGTATAACACTGCTAAAATCACACATGAACACCCAGATATATAGGAGGAAAAAACATCACGTTTTTTGTATCTGGGTCATGGTTTTGCTACACTTATTTTTCTTTTAAATAGGACATGCTTAACTTTTTAGAGAATTTTGCTTCGTGAACAATCCTAAAAAATTAAATTTGATGATATATTTTAACATAAAATTGGCTCATTTTATGAATTCCTGCTCTAAAATGGATTTCACACACAAGGGATAACCTTTAGATATTCAGGAGTGTTCCTTGTATCCCTTGGAATGTATTTACTTCTAGGAAATGCTGACAATAATCATTTGTTTCAAGCAAAAATATTCTTTTACAAATAGACAAATTTATTCTTTAAAAAATGTTTCTTTAAAGATTGCAAGAAATATATTTATTTTGCCAAAACTGGGTAAGAAAGAACATATTCGATAATTTACTACAAAGCAACCCCCTCCAGTCACCTTCCTCTATTTTAGAGTAATAAACCTTTTTGCTTCAAGTGGCTTCCATTTACTGTTTAACATGTACACTATTCTACTTTTCTTAGCTATACACTGTATTGAGGACAGCAGTTATTTGCGGGGTCGACAGACACTTTATTTTAATAAATATGACATAACCATTTTCTGACCATTGGAGTTGGTTGGTAGTTTTCAACCAATTCCAGTGGTTGCCCTTCAACCAATAAAAATGGTAGTTTCAATCATAATTATTGGTCGATTTTGCACAACCAATTGAAATGGTTGGTCTTTTACCAAATATCAACCAATCTGTTTTAAGAGCGCAGTTAGTGACAAGCAGTGATGTTTATGAGAGTCTAGAAATTAATGCTCGGTATGTGTAAGTTATTGACACAATCTGTAACAATATTAAATAAAGTATTCTTTTGGCCTTATCTTCTGTGAGAATTATGTGATATCACAAAAGATTCATGTTACTAATAATTATATGTTAAAACTTTTGACAGTGTTATCATTTTCATACACAGCGAGCTGTCTTCATCAACATAACTGTTTCAGATTGAAAGTGTGTCCATTGAACTATTCAAAATGTCTCAGGATTTTCTTTTTTAATTGAAATTTAGTAGGATTTTGCCAGATATATACGAGGAAAATATCTTATCTCTGATTGTTGCTTTCTCTGTCAGTTACAACTCAAGTTACTTTCTAAAAAATAATGTGTCACTGATAACGATGATAAATGATAGTTCTGGAATTATTGACTTGTCATATTTTCACAAAATTTGTCCAAGAAGGCTAAGTTATCTATACTAGGTAAAAAA
Source organism: Platynereis dumerilii (assembly GCA_026936325.1). Classification (NCBI taxonomy): domain Eukaryota; kingdom Metazoa; phylum Annelida; class Polychaeta; order Phyllodocida; family Nereididae; genus Platynereis; species Platynereis dumerilii. The sequence continues at coordinate 10,893,243 of JAPTHN010000001.1, forward strand.
GATTCCAGGTGACCTGTGAAAGTGCAGATGCCTCCCCAAGACTCCAAAGAGACAAATTTTAGCATTACACTTTTTAAACAATTCTACATTGGAGTAACGGTGTGCTTTCTTGTTCATACTTAATGAACAATGCCTAGTATGGTTGTATTAATAGCTTTTAAGGGCTCCGAAATATATTCTGTCTTTGTTCTCAGCATTTGCTTCAAGAAATGGTCCCCAACAACAGGTTCTGAAAAGCCAAAACAAGTCCATCACGTATCTTCCTTTGAATTTGTGCAATTTTGCCTAAAACGTATGCAGTACTCCCCCATATACAGAAGGCCCATAGCAAAAATTTATAAAACAAACGCACTTAATGTTGTATCAAGAGTGTTGGGAAGGCATCTGTAATAAAAGAAATCAATTAGAATTTTTTTGGTCACTCAATTCGAGCATTTTTGCCTTTTTTGACAATTTTCAAGCATAAATAAATTAATGATTTATCTACATTTTCTACCCATAATGCATATTACACCAGTTTATGGTGTTTCCCATGCATAAGGGACTCTATATAGAACTTTGGCATGTTCCTGTTCCATTAAACTTTCTGAAACCAAATAAGCTGCTGGGACCAAGAACTTTTAAGATGCCTGCGAAATAGCATAAAATACACATTTTCATAAAAGCTGGATTGGCCTGACAGGAAATGCATCCAACCAAGTTTTCTTTGCACCAATTTTCATCTCTTGTATAGCCAAGTACTCATACCATTGATTTTTTGAAATTCCAAAAAAAGTTTTTTTACAGCCCACCCTAACGTGGAGTGTGCGTGGAGCATACCATCACCATCTACCAATGGTCCTTCATCATTATGCAGCCTACACAACTCGATTTAATCATCTGATTTCTTCAAACTTGTAGGTACAGCTGCCAAAAAATATATAAGTGAATTAAACTTATACTTTACAGTGATGTTGATTAAAAAAAAAGAGGATCAGTTCACTGTGAAAAATACACTCTGTGATTCAGAATAGCTGATGAAGTGTCATCTTCTATACTTTCAACATGGGGAACATAGAGGCAGTTTGATTAGTCATGATCAAGAGAAGGCCATTTGACTTGTCATAACTGATTTTGGATTGAAAATCAGATGCATGATCCTTTTGTTTGGCTGTCACCAACAAGAGAGATAAGTCTCCTTAAATCAAATTAACATTGAAAGTATTGAGTATGATCATGACAAATCATATGTATGATGACACACAAAGTGCCATTTTCACAGTGCAACAGTAACTCTTTTTCCGTATCAAAGTGCATCGCTGTAATGAGTTCTGTGGCAACACTTCTTTAGGTTTATACTGCAGGCAGGTTAATAATATTTTTGTTCAATTGTTGTGTTAGTAAGAGCAATTATATTATACCTATTTTTTTTGCTGCAGTACAATAAGAGGCCATATCTAAAAGTAGCTGCATGTGTCTCAACACCATCCAGGGCCCATTGCATGATCAACCAGCAATATACTGTCCACACAGCACAGAATAATTTGCCCTGCTCGACTTCAGTACCTGCTGCTTTTGTCACTCAGCGCTTGTCAAGGTTGCGTGTATGCCAAGTGGTTGCTATGTCCACACCGTGCTGACCTATGCAAAAATGGTTTACACCTTAATTTTTGGGACAGGCAACAAAGAGAGATGGTCAATAAAGTGTGGTTCATTTGACCACTTAAGAAAATGCTTGCACTGTATTTGCAAATTAATATACGCACGGTGCACGTTTGTAGCAATAAGGCATAAATTTGGGTTACTGAAAAGATAATTATTAATGCCATCAAATTACCACCACATCGCCAGACATCAAGTCAATATATATTTTTTTCACTAATATAATATGTAAATGGCACTGCCATGAAATTCGCGCAGCATTAAATTTTCATAGAACTACTGCATTATCTTCAACCTTCCATGCAGAAGGCCAATTTATCTTTTTAAAGGACTGGACAAATGGGTAGTAGGGTGTATCTGATCCCCCTCAAAATGCAAAATTTTGTCACATCCCTTCTGACTTTTTTATGGTGGTGAGGTTCATAGAAAGGAGTAATTCTGCCAAATTTCATCCATTTTGAAGGTTGCCTAGGGGTGGCTGTTTTCAATCAAAGATGGCATACTCTTAAAAAAAGCTCAAAAAACGCCAAAAATCCTTATTTTGTGAACAAGTAGAGGGATTATTATCATGGAAATTTGTGGGGACCCTCTTTAAGCATGCTCATTGTCTCCAGAAACATGGAAAATATTGCCAAACTGAATTTCAGGGCTTATTCCAGCTGCTACTGGCTTAAATGTCAAACCGCGTCAACTAAAATGTCAAAAATCTTATTTTCCATCAAAATATGAAAACTATTGACTTTAGGTCATATAAATGTATTGACATTGAATACAAAATTGGGTGTTCTGAACATTTTAGCATCAATTCAGACTTTGTAGGTTCAATGGTTCTTGAGATATGGCCTTTTGGGTGAATATTCATGAAAATTTATGAAAAATAACTCATTTCTTGAGACTGAGATTTAAAAGCATTTTATATCATGACAGATAACGGTGTGGGACAGTCTTGGAAATACATAGGCATCATTTCAAGAAATAGACAGATGTCATACTGAATTGTAAGTCCGTGCCACTTCATTCAGCAACTGGCACATTTGAAGATCGTAAGGGCTCAGGGCTTGTTAGAGCGTAGAAAAGGGAAAAGACATGGCCGATGAGAGACAAGGGGACGTTTTTCAAAATGGCCGCCGTTCTCACTCTCGCCATTCTATTTTCCTTAATTTTAAAGATACAATTTCATGCAACACCACTTTTTAGGGGTTTTCTGACCTGCAGAATCCATTTCTGAGCTTACTTTTGTGATACAGTGTGTGTATCATGTGATATTTCAATGGCTAATTTACATTTATGAAGACCGATGGTCAAATTCACTAAAATTGCCATAAATCAGCCTAATTCTTGTATCTAATCCCACTCCAGCAGCCAGATTGGCATAATCTGTGACTTATAAAGGTTCAGGAAACTTAACTTGGGGTTCAACCAGGTCTGGGGACAATTTATTTGGCCCAGAACCAGGCCTATATTCAGTTTTGACTGGCAAAGAATGGTCGAAAAGCAAAATAATTGCCTAAAAATCACAAATTTGGTTATTTAAACAGCAAATAAAGGATGGAACTGCCTCAGATTAATACATTATTTGCTTCCTGCATAATTTCAGAGTGTTCTTTGCAAAAAAAATGGTCTCTGTAATTTTTTTCGTGTCAAATAAAGTCAGAAAGCAGCTGCATCCTTCCAAATTATTTTTCTCGTGCCATTCTATTTTTCTTAATTTTAAAGATACAATTTCATGTAACACCACTTTTTGGGGGTTTTCTGAAAGTCAGAATCCATTTCTGAACTTACTTTTGTGGTATAGTGTGTGTATCATGTCATATTGCAATGTCTAATTTATATATAAATGAAGACTGATGAAGACCAAATTGTCAAAATTCACACAAATTTCCATAAATCTGCCTAATTCTTGTATCTAATCCCACTCCAGCAGCCAGAATGGTGTAATTTGTGAGTTGATGAGGTTTAGGAAACTTAATTTGGGGTTGACCCAGGTCTGGGAACATTTTATTTGGACCAGGACCAGGCCTATCTTCAGTTTTGACTGGCAAAGACGCTGCAAAAAACAAAACAATTGTCTAATCGACACAACTTAGGTTTTTAAAACACCAAATAAAGGACGGAACTGCCTAAAATTAATACACATTTTGCTTCTTCCATGATTTCAGAGTGTTCTTTGTGAAAAGAGCAGTTACTGTGGTGGAAATAGGACTGTAGTGTCAAAAATAATGTTATTTTGTAGATTGTCAAGAATGGACCGTGTAATAAATATAACAGGTCCAGTCTAATTTTTTTTATTCATCATACTCTCAACTACATATGTAGATTTGTCGTATGACTTATTAAGATTTCTGATCACTTATTTGGGTAGAACTGGTTTATCTTTTGTTTTGATGGGCATAAAATAGCTGCAAAGCAAAATAACCACCAAAAAATAATAACTAGAAATTTGGGTATTTATTCAAACAACAACGTCTACTTTTTTAAAAGTGAAACTCGCTTCCAATGAGTCAATACCTAATAATTCAGTTCTGAAATAACTAGAGAGTGCTCTTTGCAGTATGAGTAACATGCTGTAAACCTACCAAAATAGCGCCAAAATGCTCAGCGTTGCTGCAACATCGGCTGTTTTAATTATCATCATAATCAACAACTGACTGACCCTTGACAAAAAACCTTTGCACATGCTTTCATCTTTGTCTCAAAGATGCAGTATATCTGCTTAATATTTAGGGTTAGCAGTCAAAATTGACAAAAGTGAAAACAAGAAGGAAAAAAATCATCATACGGTTGTCATTATTTGCAAATCATCTTCTACTTTCTATCATGAATTATGAATTTTTGTACTGTGTACACAGTACAGTTCAAAGTGGAGTTGGTTTATCAGATTTCTACACCAACGTTTATCAGCACAAATGACACACTCTTTGCGATGACACATTCATTGGGGATTTAACACACAGTTCATAATAAAAAAAATTGAAATTGAATGAATATCCTGTGAGGTTAAAAATGTAGCTAATGCAGCCTTTTGTGTTAGTTTCCTCTGTCTCAAAAAAAATGCTCCTTCAAAAGCACACAAATGATGTGAGAAAATATACCAACACTGTGCGCATGTACACGGCAAAGGATATTGTCATAATAATTCCTTACCTTTAGAAAAAACATAAGCATTAGGCAAGTTTGTCAGCTTCACACCATTTGGCCCTCAAAGCTGCTCTAGCAATGTACATCATAGAAAATAATAATCAGGAAACTACTCTGATTAAGTTGAAATACAATTATGAAAAAAAAAACATAGGCTGCGCAGCAGCAAACCTTCAGCGAAAGACATCTGTAAAGTCATAAAAGCGATGTTGACAAAATTGGTATAATGCAATCGTGGCCAAATCTTGGCCTGAAATTATCTATATACTCGCTGACCTGCCATCTGCCCGCCTGCCTGCCAGGGTATTTAAAACCATGGAAAGGCTGAACTAGACAAATTTACACATATTATGTTGCAGTTTCATACATGTACAGGGAATAGGTTATGAGCTGTGGGTCGAAAACCAAGAAGTATATTAATTTATATTTTTCAAATTTTTTTCTAAATATTTAAAATGTGTTAAAACTACCTTTCAATGAGACCAGTGAAAGATCTTTATAGGCAATATGTGGATGAATTTTTGTCAAGGTACATCCAAGAGAGGCTAAGTTTTGGACCAGAAACCAAAAATTATAATTTGCAATATATTTTGTCAATATTTCAAAAAGTATAGAATGACCATGAATCACACCATCAAAAGGCACAACAGCATCATATAGGTGATATGTGTATGAAATGCCATCCATGTACACGCAATACTGGGCAGGTTTTGGGCCAGAAATGAAAAAAAATTGTTTTTATTATTTTTTCTCAATATTTCAAAAACTATAGAATACCCATCAATCAGACCATCAAAAGGCACAATTGGACCACATAGGCTGTATATGTACCAAATTTCATCCATGTACATGCGATAGTGACCGAGTCTTGATCCGGAAACGAAAAAAATAATTTTTTATCTTTTTGTTTAATATTTCAAAAAGTATGGATTATCCATCAATCAGACCATCAAAAGGCACAACCAGACCATATGGGCTATATGTGTACCAAATTTCATATATGTACATGCAATAGGGCCCGAGTTCTGGCCCGGAAACTATCTATCCGCCCGCCGCCCGGACGCCCGACCGCCCGGACGCCCGCCCGGCGGACGGACAACATTTCACCAAAGTGATAACAATACCTTCTTCGAACTTCGTTCGCTGAAGGTAAAAAAAAAGGCACCAAAGTCACTGGATGCTCTAGTCAACTTCTTTTCTGTACAGTCTACCTTGACACTTCAGAATCATGTGATTGCAAAATCCCACAACTCTCATTGCTCAGCATATCCCTTGCTGGAACAACATAGTAGCAGTGAAATATATAGCTGAAATGTAAAACCACAAAAAACAATAGACATTTGTGTGAGTAGCATTATGCTGTCCAGCCAGGGTTCTAAAGCCTTTGTCTGAATGATAATAGTTACGAGCATTAAGTATGGGTATTGACCATTATTAAGTGTCTCATGTTGGCCAAGTAAGTTTTGATTTTTGACCAATTGGATACTTCGTATTAGATAGAATTAAGCATCATAACCTGAATGTTCCCCCTGAGCATCTGACTGCATTTGACATCAGCGGGATGGCACATTTCATCAGTTAAGACTTTAAGTAATTTATGATCAAAAAATAGACAGTTAATGTTTTATTTGTCATATTTCAATGACTTCCCAGATAATATTCTGGAACAAAGCATCACATTTTTCAACATAACTGGCATGTGCATGATCATTTAATTAATCCAAATTTATGTAAGAAGTCAAGAATACATGATTTTGACAGACCAACAGCAGATAAAGTTTTTGGAATGACCAAATTTGTTAAGAGGGGTAATTTTGTTTGTAGTAATTTTATGTCTCTCAAAACAATAGATAGAATACCCTAAATGTATGTCTAGAAACCTTAACAATAGTACACATAGATCATATCACCAACTTGGATTGGTCTATTTTCAAGAATGAGAGTATGACATTTAAATAATTTTGAACATATTTGACTTAATTTGTCACGTAAAATCCAAATATTTTCTAAAACCATGATATTGGTAGAGAATAGTCCAACATCCAATAAAATACAAAGCATACATTAATGTGGGAGGGGGGGGGGGTGGGTTATTCTAGGTCTACCCTCGTTTAGTTGACAGCACAAATAAAACTGGTTATTTATAAGGTAGAATTTTCAGCCATGTTCTACCTGTCAAAATCTAAAAGATATACCTGGTTCTTGCCAAATAGATTATAAGAAATCTAATTAAGCCACAATATATAAATTATCAAGTTTGTTGGGGTGGGTTAAATAGAAGAATGAGTGGGGTGTTAGATTTAAATACCGATTTCAGAAATCTTAAAAATAATTTGGAAGGATGCAGCTGCTTTCTGACTTTATTTGACACGAAAAAAATTACAGTGACCAATCTTTTTGCCAAGAACACTCTGAAATTATCCAGGAAGCAAAGAGTGTATTAATCTGAGGCAGTTCCATCCTTTATTTGCTGTTTATGTAACCAAATTTGTGATTTTTAGGCAATTATTTTGCTTTTCAGCCATTCTCTGCCAGTCAAAACTGAATATTGGCCTGGTTCTTTGCCAAATAAATTGTCATCAGACCTGGTTTAACCCCAAGTTAAGTTTCCTGAACCTTTATAAGTCACACATTATGCCAATCTGGCTGCTGGAGTGGGATTAGATACAAGAATTAGGCAGATTTATGGCGATTTTAGTGAATTCGACCATCGGTCTTCATAAATGTAAATAAGCCATTGCAATATCACATGATACACACACTGTATCACAAAAGTAAGCTCAGAAATGGATTCTGCAGGTCAGAAAACCCCTAAAAAGTGGTGTTGCATGAAATTGTATCATGAAAATTAAGGAAAATAGAATGGCGAGAGTGAGAACGGCGGCCATTTTGAAAAACGTCCCCTAGTGGCTATTCGCAGTAAAATCGGAACGTCCACCTGTGTGATTTTCGAAGCTAGGACACTAAGCTACAAGATTCAACCATCAAATTCTCTGCGGCTCGCATTGTATACGGGGTTGTAGGCCGGAGCCAGGACTAGAAGCTTTATTCACTGATAAAGTGAACAAAGAAGGTGCTGTTAGGACTCCTTTTGTGTCAGCCTCACAGGACTTTTGATTTAGGTACGGCAAACATATAATGTTGTTTAGGATAAAATGGATATGCAGAATAAGTATATTTAATAGTTTTTTTTATGCTGGATGTGGATATTTAATCAGAGAAGAGACATTGTAGGTGTCTCATGAACAATGCCTTAGTTTGAAAGTGTTCAATAGCTGTGGAATTTAACTAAATCTTTCAAGTGTTCTTGCCGTGGCACGTCATGTCAAACCCAATATAGGCCACATTACCAATGGACACATTGAGCTGCATGCAAATTAATAGATGCAATGGAAGTTCTTAGTGTCTCTTGTTGTGGCATTAGGAAGGACTTCACATTACTTCCCTATTGCATGCCAAAACAATAAACTTGAGTATGAAAGAATGCTTCACTGCCTATCAATGAATGCTCCAAGAAGAGATAGAACAACTGAATTTTGTCATTTTAGGCTAAGTTTGTGTAATTTTCAATTGAAATCAGCTGCCCCCAGACCTCAATGGATTCCATTAAAATGTTACTGTTTTATTCAGTTCACTGAGTTTCACCCCCCAAAAAAGTCAGAAGTGACTGAACAATGTAAGGGGTTTAGATGCAACCGATCGGGCATCCATGTGTCTGAAATGCTTCTTGTGATGCTTTTTGAGCGAGATTTAAAATAAGTTCATGGTTCCTCAAACCAGTTTTGATAGCATAATAACAGAGATGGGAAGCAGCAACATTTATATTTGAAATAAGTATGCCTCAATTAGTTTATTCTAGTTGGTTGCCCATTTCTTCTCTAACATGACTGAACCAGTACAGAGTAATGAGAGAAGAACTAATTTCTTGTTTCAAAACGATGACTGCCACTGCTTAAAATACATTAAAACATAGCTTGTTGGTATTCATTTTGAAGCTCTTGGCCAGGGCTTTCTAAAGAAGTCATTATCTTTGATGTATCTCTAATATTGGCTGAGTTACGGAGAACCGCGGATTATTTTAATGATCAAAAAACCTAAATATTGCATAATTTTCAATTGCAATCAGCCACCCCTAGCCCTTAATGGATTTCAATGAAATTTTGGGGTTTTATTCAGATCACCAAACCTCACCCCCAAAAAAAAGTCAGAGGTGATCCAACCATGTAAGGGGGTCAGATGCACCCTAATGGGTAGATAGATGGAATAGATAGATAAGATCAGATCTATAGATACGATTAGATAGATAGATAGATAGATAGATAGATAGATAGATAGATAGATAGATAGATAGATTGCACTGACAGATGTGTAATTCAAATCTGTGTTAAATTTGGACCTATAAATTTGGATCTATTATGTTAAATTGTTGATGTTACATAATTTAGATTAATAAAATCATAGCTATTCAGAGATGACTGTTTACTATTAGACTGTTACATAATTTGTTGATAGTTAATGAAGACTAGCATTTACCCGTGATAAATGGTAGTGAGAGAGGTATGTGTGTACCAATCAGCATAATGAAAGTGTTGTCTCAGAAAACGTCTGAGATAGGAGGCATAGAGTGACATGCTGAGCACAAAGAGCATTTAAATTTCAGTATGCATACAATAAAGAGGACTGCATCAGTAATAACTGTCTGTAAAAGGGAAAATAATGAAATTATTGGTGCAATGAAAGTAGAATTTCCAGGATTTGAAAGTGGACTGATAACGATTTCAAATTTGATTGATTGATTGATTGATAAAGTAATTTCAAGGAAAGTTTAGAAATGCAGAGAACCACAACTATATTTATTGATGTATAAGAAATTATAAGTGGACAGTTAAAGTTATATAAAGGAAAGGCAATATGAACTATGAGAAGTTTTTGAAAGGATATCTTCTTGAAAGATGTGTAAGGTTAATTGCACTTCATAACATTGAAGACTTGACACTTCAATACCAATCTGTTACGAGGGGCGTTCAGAAAGTTCAAGGCTTTTTTTTATATGGACACTTATTTTCAATCTAGAACTATGAATTTTTCACAGGATAAAATTCAGCATATTTGGAATGGATTTCCAAAATTTTGGACAATTTTGACATTTTTAAGTCATTCAGTGGTTGCCATGGAAACTGAAAGTTCAGCTTCTTGGGGCAGATAATACTGAAACCACTAAAGCCAACGAATTTTGACTGTGAGAGACCTCTCTCTATCACTTGCATTTGTGAGATTGACAATATTTGACACAAGAAATATAATATTAGCCTTAAAAAATACTCCCAAGCTCACCAAAAGCATTGATTCATACACCTGACCCATTGAAATAAATGTTCCTTGAAGTCCTCCAAACAAAGTTCTGTGAAAGAATTTCGGTCATCCAAAGCCTCTTCTCCTTCAGTGCCTGAAACTATAGCCCCCCATGGACTAAAGTAAGGGAAAACCAGGACTGATGTAAAGCAACATGTCACAGGAATAGCTAGGATGGATAATGCTGTCCATTTTGGTCCTTTGTTCATACTAGTGAATCCATGCTTTCACAAGGCCTCATGTAGTCAGGGAAACACAGCTTTGCCTCCTGAATTTCGCTCGCCAAATCTGACATGCAGGAGTGCTTTTCTACATGGGTTCAGTGTAAAAATACACACATTTGGTGTGCTTAAAAGCATATTTAGAAGCTAATACTATATTTCTTGTGTCAAATATTGTCAATCTCACTTATACAAGTGACAGAGAGAAGTCTCTCACAGTCACAATTTCTTGGCACTCTTGGTTTCAGTAATACCTGCCCCAAGAAGCTGAACTTTCAGTTTCCATGGCAACCACAGAATGACTTAAATATGTCCAAATTGTCCAAAATTTTGGAAATCCATTCCAAATATGCTGAATTTTATCCTGTGAAAAATTCATAGTTCTAGATTGAAAATAAGTATCCGCGTGAAAAAAAGCCTCAAACTTTCTGAACGCCCCCCGTACTGAGCTCAATTAGCCAATTATGTTCTTTTGACACTTGAATGGCAATCAGGACTCTGATACATTGTTATCCTGCTTATAGCATTGCAGAGGTGGGAAATAATAATACCCACTGCGTAAAGGACAGCAGTGGTAGGTGCGAATTGTTGATCCCTGGATCACAACAAAAAAGAAAACATGGCGTCCTGGACGCTCGATAGAAAATGCATCTGCAAGATAGCGCAAAGGGTAGAGGATGGATAGGGTCATATTTGGTAGTTTTGGAAAGACAAAATCGTAATCTATGCAGATGGCTTTATTAGAAATAGATTAGGAACTGATAAATGTACATAAATAGAAGAAAACGGCGATGACGTCATGCTATCCCAGAAGCTTTAGAGTCACATATTAATATATAAGATTATGTAACCTTAAGCGTTGTTATGATTTCTTACTTGATGAGCCATTTAAGTCATTAACTTTTGTGTTGACTTTCAATTTTCAGTCACTTCTTACAACCAGGGGTATGGAAATAATTATTTCCAATGTTGATACACATGTTGATTTAAATCCCTGAAATATGTCATTGGAGGTTGTTTTACGACAAGACTAAAATTTTAAAGCTATTATGGAAGATATTTGAGATATTTTAATTATTTACCAAACTAAACTCTGACTAAACTACTAGCTCCACTTATATGGCAACTACAGGTACTTCCTGTTCAGGCAGTCACTGTAGACAGGAGCACCACACAGAATGAGCTGTCCTTGTGCTAAGTGAGCTTCGCTCATGAGCTGCGCTCAAATATATAATTCTAAGGGAAAGACAGAAAAGCATATAATGATTGATAGCTTATTCCAAATCTGGCTGACAGAAGGAAGTAATTAATGACAAATGATGTTGCCTAATGCAGTCCAGTATACCCTACCATTCCCAAGCCAAAGAAGTTTACATGTTCAGTGAATATTTGCTAGATCTATGTCAGTTGGTTATACTAAAGAAATGGTTTATTAACCTCAGGATTCTGAGTATAATTCAAACCAGTGATGGGCACAATTCATTTGAATTTCAAACTCATATCCCTGCTGAGAATTCCCTGATTTATCACTGATATATCTTAAAATTTCCTGACAACACAATTTAGGTTTTCTGTTACGTTTCATGGGACTGTGACCCATAATAAACACTCACGATTAATGAGCAAATTCTAGGTAAGTGCCTTTGAAGCACCATTGATGACAACTCTTCCAAACATATCAGAGATGCAGGCTCGTGCACCTACGTCATTGTTTGTTGGGCAATGAATTGTTTACAGTGTCCTTCCAATGTCTGCTCACTGTCAGCATCTTGTCTATAGCATAATTGCATGGCAAATAAATACAGTACCATTCTCAGTGTCAAAGAAATCATAGACATTTACAGATCAGTTTGCCACGTTACAGAGCACTTTAGGCGTCGGCGGGATGGTATTTCTTGGAAATTTGGATGAATTTGGGTGATCCCGCCGACGATTTTTCACATCCCACAGAGGTACTTTTTGTTTCCCTCAGGGGTTCCTAGAAATGGAATAACTGCGCCGTGGATGTCAAAAAAGTTTCAACACGTTGAAATTTTTTTTCCAAGTCGCTGGGATAGAGCCCAAATTTTTCTGGATTTTTTTATGCCCGGCGGGGTTTTTTTCAGTGAGAACGACTCAGAAACATCTCCTGTGGGATATTTTTACTTTCCCTGTGGGACATTTGCAGCCTCGCCGGCAGATTTTGACATCCCGCCGACGGTTTTTGACATCCCGCCGATGATTTTTGACATCTCACAGGCATTTAGATCTTGCCCCACAGGCATTTAGATCTTTCCCACAGGGATATGATCTTGTCTCCGCCGATTTACGATCTTATCCCGCCGATTTAACATCTTATTCCACCGTGATATGCTTTTAATTAATTATATAATCGTTGTTTAAACATTGTGTGTCGCCGGGTTGGCCTTTTTTTTCTAGAATTCACCTCATGCTATCCCTCAGGGATAAAAAGTTCCCCAGTTCTCGCCGTGAGACAGGGGCATTAGGCTTTTAACAATTGCAAGCAAAATTTGGCTATGCTGCACGCAATTGGACAGAAAGTTACAATAAATTCAGGCAAAAGTTCTCCAGTAAATTGAAGTGTTGAAGTGCTCTGGAATACTGTTACTAGATTGTAAACCAGACATGGGGCGATTACTTGCCAAAAGTAATTTATTACGATTATGATTACCATTGAAGTTCATGATTATGAATACGATTACTTGAATTAATCGATTACTTCACCATGCATGATTATGATTACTTTCTGAAAGTAATCGATTACGATTACTACAGGGAAACAAGAAGTGCAACGAAATGACAATGTGTTTGGTGCTCAAGTAGCTTTGCCACGTCATACATTTTCATGCTCCTCTGAGCACAGACAGTGTATCACACTTGATAATTATTTTCATTAAGTTAAACAACACCCTTGAATGATCATGATAACTAACATTGCACTGTTAAAAGTGCATGGAGACAGCAGTCTTGAGCAGACACTCTTTCAGCTATGTGTCATGCGGTTTCGAGAGGTGAAGGCTCGAGCAGGCCTGTGCCCTGCTCCTCAATCGCTAGTTGGTGGTTGAGATCTAGTCAGTGGAGACAGAGCCTCAACATGTCATCTGAATCTGAGAATGTATCAACACACCGATAAATTGATAATTTACAATGTGTCATGATAATATTATATTGTGTAATGCACTTTTCTTCGATCATCTCATTATTGGGAGATGCAATTCTATTCAACAAAACTGCAAAAAGGAAAGGGCCACTATTGAAAGATAAGGCGAGAGGGATAGAAAGCCAGACCAACAGGTGGATGGAGATGTACATAGATAGACAGATACAAGCGCAGATTGATGGATGGATGATTGGGGCTTTACGTCCTGACGCACCAGGTAGGGTAATCAGGACAGGAAGAGGAGCCAACAAAGGCCCAGGTGCTCTGGAAAGAGCTGGAATCGAACCCTGGACCCAGTGATTGGCAGCCTAGCACACTACCACTAGACTAACTCTCCCCCCACATGGATAGACAGATAGATAGATAGATAGATAGATAGATAGATAGATAGATAGATAGATAAGTACTGTATATATATTGGAGAAAAAATATGTGTAAATTGAATAATATTCCAATATAATTAGTAATTTTTACTGGACTGGATACAGTGGACTGTCTGACAATGTAAGGCTGGTTTATTGTTCTAACTGTGATCAACTGTTTTACTTTTGCTTTGTTGGGCTTGATCACCTATTTATTGTCAAATGAAAAGAATTAATTGATTGTTGTCTTCACCTCTGCAAATATTGACACTATGTGGTCAATGGAGCATAGAAAAATCACTCGTCACAAGACCACTTTGGCCACAAATCAGTTGATCCCTTCATTGCACTTCTTGTTTCCCTGTAGTAACGATTACATTGAACAAACCATTTCATATCAAATTTATAGACAACTAGCAGGGTACCCGTCTTACGACGGGACGGGTGAGTATTGACATAAATTTATATAATGGAATAATATGTTTTGCCTCTGTGGTATAGAATTTAAAGTTTACCACTGTCACCCACTGTCACCTCTCTCCATCCTCCTGGGCCACTTGCCACCCCCCCCAAACTTGCCCCCTAGCTTCCCTGCTGCCTCCCCCCTCGTTTTGCCTCTCTCCAGGCCTACCTCACCCCCCCCCCTTCTGGCTCCCTCATTTGCCCCCCTCCACTCCTGCCCCTCCCCCCTCATTTGGCCCCTCCTGGCCCACCTCATTTCCTCCCCCATCCCCCCCCCCACTTCTAACCCGCCTCATATTGCCACCTTCTCTCTGGCCCCCTCATTTTGCCCCAAACCCTCCTGTTCATCTCAATTGTCCGTTTCTGGCCGCCCCCTCATTTGCCGCCCACCCCCCTCTTTCTGGCATAGTCCCCTAATCTATCTATCCACAACAGTCTTTACTCATGGTGACTCCCGGATAAATCCACTTCAACTTTGCTGAACAGCTGAAACTGGAAAGATTCTAAAGATAATCAGGGCAACCTTATGTATCCTCCCTCTAGGACCCTATCTTGTCCCTCTTGTTTACTCCCCTCATCTTGGTCCCCTGATCATTAGAAAATCATAATCTGCCTCTTTTTACGTCCTTTCTAACAGTGCCCAACGGCCTATGTTTTTTTTAATGTCACTCAGCCACTGGGCAGTGGCCAAGAAAGATAAGTCTCACATGTGCCTGAATGGGCATTTCTAGTTTGACTGTCATAGTGCATTGGAAATGTGCAATGCCAGCATACAAAAGCAGAGTAGCCATGCACAGCAGGCAGCCTGCTTGCACTCACACTGCCCCCTATATTCACAGGGATTTCTTTATTATACTGGGCAAGTTCAAGAAATGAGTTAAGTGTGTTCTTTTATGTATTTCTGACTGCAAGTTCAGCAAAGAGAAAATTTTTATCAAACAGAACCACAGGTCTTCACTCAATGGTGTCTTGCACCCAACTGATGAGTATGGGACCTTGAACCACTTTCATAAGAGGCTCTGTGTATTACACCATGCCACTGGCTTACCATATTTGCTTGATTAATATAGGCACTCCATAAAGTGAGATTTACAACAGAAAAGGTCATGTTTTGGAAAAATAGCTAGATTTGTGAGAGAGCCACTCAATAAGAACGCTTGCATTAACTCAAAAAGAACGCGTACCCTCAATTAGAACGTGTTATGATTATCCGGGTGCTGGTCAGGTGACATAACGTCATGAAGTTCATACGACGTTGTCATGGGACTGGGCCAAAGTGAGGTTCAATACGGCAGTATGTGTGTTTTACCTTCAAACGTTCACCTGTTATTTTATAAAAAGGGCTGTTAAAGGAGAGGAAATAGTCAAATCATGCTTATGAGGTGGCAAAACAGAGATCAAACATATTTAGAATGTCTGGCAGAGTTTCAGGCAAGTCAGGTAAGCAACAGCTGAGATCCTGCGTTACAAAGCATGGGCCTGGAAAAATATATGGTTATAAAGATAATGATGTTGTTCAAGTCAAAAGAATTAAGGTTAGCTTCATGTACAGTATTTTGTAATGGGTAGCATCAATAATTCTAACAATATTGCAAGGAGCATATTCATATACATGAAAATAAAGTGATTGTTTTTCAGTGTACACATTGATAAATTTTCTTGGAGTGATGATTAACCATACACAAATTCAATAGATCACCTCTGCGGAACTTTTCTTCAGAGCTTTTCAGCTGATTAGAATTAGAATGAATTTATTTGTAGACATATAATGTTCATACAAAAAATTTAACAACTATTCTTTGGACATCATAACCTTATCAACTTTGCTTAAAATACATTTTTATTTTCGTATTGTGCAATTTTCATGGAGATAAATAATTTAAGTAGGCCTCTGTGTAATTGTGTCATCATCATTGATACTACTAACATGCCAATCATTTTTATGATAGTTCTACCAAATTTATAATGACGCTATCTTGTGACAATACTAATTGTGCATCAGTGAAATATGTAGGAATATAAATCAAGATTAACTGAGTGTGATTTAGGTTTCAGTTAGTACCCCCATTGCTGCACTTCAAGTCACAGCTGACTGAAAATGCTAATCAGATGACCAACAAACTCTCCCCTTTCCTATTGATTGGCTCAGTCAGTTGTATTGATTCCACATTTTATCAGCCAGGTGAATATTGCAATCATGAAGTAATCTTAAAGTAATCACAAATATGATTATTTTTGGAAAGTAACTGATTACGATTACGATTACTTTTAATCATAAACTGAATGTAATCATGATTACTTGTGATTACTAATCATTTGTTATTGATTACAG
The DNA here is from genome assembly GCA_026936325.1 of Platynereis dumerilii. Classification (NCBI taxonomy): domain Eukaryota; kingdom Metazoa; phylum Annelida; class Polychaeta; order Phyllodocida; family Nereididae; genus Platynereis; species Platynereis dumerilii. The sequence goes on from JAPTHN010000001.1 coordinate 10,909,911, forward strand.
TGATTACTAATTACTAATCGTAATCGCTCCATGCCTGTTATAAACCAATTGAATTTCCATACGAAAAAGCAGATGGACAACGAGCCATGCATGGGATAAAAACAATTGTAATCGAGTACTATTGTGTTACAACCCATTGCACGAGGAGCCTCAATCTGCTCTTAGCTAAATCTACTCACTTTCCAAGAATTACCGTGACTAGAACTGACATCGATACAGTCGAAATCGAAGAATCGGAAAAAATTTGGCAATGTCGATATTGCATCGATATAATACCCCTTGTATCGAATGCATTATTTCCACAGAATTAGATGTATTTCTTGGAAAATATAGCAAGAAATCCAGTAGAATCCACGTTGTTTACATCAAACCGGGCCATCACTGCTCTGTTCTCATGTGAAACCTCACCAACAAGACGACGCGATTCTATATGGCGGACGTGAGTGACGAAAATTCGGAATTCTTGTGAGATTTTGTGGAAAATTCAACAATAATGCTTGGATTTTGATGTTTTTCCGGTGCGTGAAGAAGTATCGATACAGTCGATGCAATGGAAAAGTTTTTGTCGATCGGAAAAATGTTGTTTTCGATTACATCCCTAGCCATGACTACGATTCCGGACAATTTAGGGTGCTTCTTTTGCCCCAACTTGCTCAGAACCCCGTATACTTTTTTTTGTGGGTGAGGTTAGTAAATAGAAGTAATCATGCCAAATTTCAAGAAATTTTATCAATGCCTAGGTGTGGCACATTTGGATTGAAATTTGTCAAATTTCCTTAAAATTGTGCGATTTCTTGTGAATTACTAGGTTATCTATCATATTTTTTCCAATAGCCTTGAATATTGTTTAAGAAGATTTCTGTGTCAAAACGGCATTTTCCATCCATATCTTACTCGTTTCTAAATTTAACATCAGAATAAAGGCTTGGCTTAGGTTTAGGAAGGCACTGTAGGTGGCAACACTGATAGCGTCGTCTCATAATGTCATAACATTATCATTAATTGTTGATAACAAGGCTGGTTTAGTATTAAGTGGTAGTGGTTAAGTGCCAGTTATATCCCGCGTTTGAGTGAATATGTGATATATCCGAGGCGTAGCCGAGGATTATCACATATTCACGAAAACAAGGGATATAACTAACTTATACCTTAAACAAAACAAAATAAAACAAAACAAAAAGATTTTTAAAAGAAAATAAAACAAGAAGGATTTACGAAAAGAGGAAGAAAACAGCTACAAACAATTTGCAAAGTGGGATTAATCTAATCACATGAAAGTATCAGTTGAAAAAAAATCCAAATGGAATCACAGCTGACAATTATATGATATGAAATTTATACATATTCTGATAATTTTCTTGGATATACAAGGCTAATGCATCTGAAAGGTATTTGAAATTTTCAATCATGCACTAAAAAGCTACAGAGACATCCCTTACATTTTTAGAATTTGGTTATAAATTTAGAAAACAACCGATTTTAATGCTGTAGACCTTGACATTGTGTTTGTTACTTGAAATACAGGGATATCTCCCAATTACTCACTTTAATATATATGCTCAAATAACTTACATGTGTATAAACACCAAAGCTTGAAGACCGTGCTGCCTGGATCCAAAAGATTGATTTTAAAGACAATAGTTTGTAATAAGCTAATTAGTTGCAAAATTAAAATTATAATGAAAAATGTTTGAATTGGAAATTTAAAAAGAAACAGTTTGAATTTTTAAAAGTGGAAAAAAAAAAAAATCCCCCCCCCTCTGAAAATGTTTGGGGGGATGTTTGGAAGGAAAATTAATTTGACCAAAAAAAAACAGTGGTACAAAAAAATTCTAAAAAAAAAATTGGGTTATACAATTTGCAATTTTTTGGGGGGGGGGGGGGAGATTTTTGAGAAAAAATCAGAAAACAAAATTTGGAAGGGGGGGGGGAGAGGGAGTTGTAAAAAAAAAAGTTTGGAACAAAAGATTTTCTTGAAAATTTAGGGGGAGGAAGAATTACAAAACAGATTTAACAGGGAAAAAAGCAGGCAAACGAAAAAATTGTGGAAAAAAGTTAAAAAATCAGAAAAATATATGCATTTGGATAGTTGGGGATCACCATCAGATATAAAAGGGGGGGGGGTGCTGGGAATTTTAATTTTCCAATTGACAGGAAATCATTTATTTCATGATAACAGCAGCAGTAATTAGGCCTATTTATTTTTAGTGAATGATGTCCTAAAATATTTCTTTTTGAATTAAACAACACCATGTTAAGAAATACCTCCACCACCAGCAATTATTTTATATATTCAACACAACTCTATAGGAATTATTTATTTCACCTAAACTGGACAAGAAATTATCTATAAAAAAAATCAAAGCCTCCTCCTCCTCCTAGAGATCCAATATGGTTGACCCCTTATCCTTATTAGTTGTGTTCTTGACATTAAAATCTGAAGGGGGTCAAATTTAAGGATTTACGGATTTGTCTCAGGCGTTTTGTTTTATAATACTTTTGTTTAATTTTTGTTAGTAATTCACTGTTTGGTACAGTTTTGCTGTTTGTGATTTTGAGCTTTGTTAAACAATGAGGCTTATATATACTCCCATGGGCGTATAAGTGAACAACAAAGATTATACCATTTGACACCTCTGTCAGCCAATCACATTACAGTATTTCAGGGGAATAATTCCCATATTCTTTGTTGTCCAGTTATCCTCTCATGTTTGACTGTTTGAGTGTTTGTCTCATGGTATAAGCCGGTTATTCACCATGGGATCAGGAATATGTGTTTATCACACCTCGGCCTAAAGGCCTCGGGTGATAAATCACATATTCCCTCTCCCGTGGTGAATAACCTTTACATATATGAAATATACCAGCCAAATACAGGCTTCTGATTGGCTGCTGGCTCATAGGTGTGGTATAAAGCATATTATACAACAAATAAAATTATTTTTCCCCTGATTACATGGTAACCTTTGTTAGAAATCAAACAGTTTCACTTGTTTGAATACCTTTATCAAAATAAGGCTGTATCTTGATGGAAACTAGAATTTCGATTATTTAAATGAGTCGAAAAATAAGAAGTTGCCAAGAGTTTCAAGATGCAGTGTTTAATTTACACATTAAATCATTTACTTGTGACACTAGTAGTCACTTAATTAAAGTTTTGTAATGTGACCAGCTGCACAGTACCTCACATGGGAAAAGTGTGAAGGACATTTCTGAAATTTTAAAGGCCTACAAAGATGTCAATCATCAAATTCAGCAGTTCTGTGGGATAGTCCTTTTGCGCAGATTTCTTGGTCATGTCAAGACACTAGGATCAAGGTATTTGTTTTACAAGAAACAGTCTACAATTCTTCCCAAAGGAAGCAGGTCTTGTTGAGCTTCATAGCTCATAGGGAAGATATTTGGAAAAAAATACTCTGAACTTGTTTTATCTTTCTGTGAGAGAGCACATATTTCCTGTCAGCCCCAAATAAGAAGACTTTGGAAATATTTAATGCTATGAGGAATTTAAAGTGTTACTGAAATAAAACATCAAGAGAGGAAAGATTCCTGCCACAGTGGCTGGGCACAGGACCATGAATATGTTCACCATTATATGTCACAATTAGGAGAAAATTTACCCCCAAAAATGTCATTCAGTGATTTAAATTCATTGTCAATGGCGGATAGTGGTTTGCAGCCTTTCCTCAGCGAGCTGAAAGAGATTGTGGCAGACCTATTGTAAAACTTCAGAAGGTACCCTAATTCTGATGATGTATTGATACTTGATCTTGTCAAGCTGTATTTCTACTCTTCAATTGCGACTAGCAATGACTTGAAAAGGAGGGTGCAACTTGGATGGCAAAGCTTTTTATGCACTCTAGTTAGTTGTTGCCTGAATAGAGTCATGTCTTTATTTGACAATTATAAATAAATAGAGACAATTAAGACAAGACTCCAGGCTTTTGCCTGTGCTCGCAGCATGCAAAAAATTAAACGATTCGTCAAATTTGAGGTATTTGTGTATGCACCATGGTTGAATTCAACTGCAACCCAAGCAATGATCTCGTACTATGCAATAATATCATCAAGTTATTAACAACTCACTCCACAATTTGGGAAGCCGAGCTGAAAATACAGAAACATGGTCTCTGACATGATCGCTTTGACACTGTTTGATGATCACTTACGTACTGATGAGAAAAACACATACAGTAAGTTAGTGCAAGAAATATTAAAACAACCATAAAATGTCAGACATCAAAAGCCTTAAATTCCTTTCCTGAATTGAGGGAAAATATGAAACTGTGGGTTAGTGGTTGCAGACTTGTGGTATGCACATTGTTTCTTTAAGAAGATTGAACCATCCTTTTTGGAGATTGATGCACACATCCTTCTGAATGACAATATGATCACAGATGCATATCAGGAAAAAAGATCTCCAGTGCCTTTAGGGTTACAAATGACAGTGCAGAAAGAGGGTAAAATTTGAAGCAGATTATTAAGATCAAGAAAGGAAGATCAAAATGAACTACAAGTATGGTCGACAATTCATGAATTATCGCCAAAATCACAGAAAACAACGCAAACTTGATGTTGTACACCTATCATATTGATGACCCTGGCAAGTGGTACCTAGTACTAAGCTGACCTCTATAATTCCCAAATGGTGTCTGTACTTCATTATGTATGTTTAAATCTGATTTATCATGCAAACCATGTTATCTCTTGATTGGCTATTTGTTTTCTTTTCTCTCGAAATTAGGAAAAACGACAAAAATTTCAATTGCAATGTGCTACACTTAGGAATTCTTGAAATTTCAGAAAAGTGGTCTACATTGATAACCTCACCACCAAAAAAAGGTAAGGTTGGATCCAGAAAAAAATTCAATTTTGGGGGGCAGAAGGAGCACCCTACCGGACATGAATGGAGCTTACTACAGATTGTGGAAAAGCTAGAATTTATCGAGAGACATATTCTGCCCAGCACAGAACACATCTTTTTGCAGACTCCGATGTGGAGTTCAGTTCAGAATAGCAGACGTAGTATACATAGTAGTCTTACACATTAGTTGTTTTTGCAGCAGTTACTCGCCTATCTTGCAGGTACAACATGCATTTCTGAGGCAAACCAGCACCTTCTGCTGGGTTCTGTAGGGTGCGGACCTGACAGGCATCAGCGCAGACCTAAAAGGCAGCTGCTCTAGTGACCTGGAAGCCAATTCAATGCCCATTTCGATTTGAATTTCGTCAGTCTGCAGCCTCGCTCGCTTGCTTGCTTGAATAGCAAACTTTTATCAGTCAGTTTAAAAATGACACTGGAATGCAGCAAGGGGCTGCAAAAATTGAAAAAAAAACAAATGTCCTCATTGAAGTTGAAGTTTGAAATAAGACACATTGCACAAATTTTATGCGCCCATCACTTACAAATGCTTATAGACCTGTTGATATTACTTTGCATAATACAATTTTGCAATTACATATAAATTATATTAATTTGCAGTTGATTAATAAATTCTGACAAATCTCTACCTTAAAGCAACATTGTCAAAGTCAGCAGAAGCAAAAAAGGTTGCATTTAACTGTGGATATCTGCTAGAGGAGCTGAAGCAAATTAACGGGACAAGGTTAGTGTGTGAATCCCATTAGTGTAGAATTTGGTGTACACTGTCTGAGAAGTAAAGAAATTGGGCTAAGGCATGCAATTCTCAAATTTGGGTTCTTTCACTTAGTGAGACCCGTCCTTATAAAAATGATCAATCATTGTCACACACAGCAATTAACCAATAGCGACCATTATAGGAAAGAGCTGCTAACAAACCAATCAGATCAGTTTTTCAAAAAAGCTACTACAGCGATTATGTACTTTGGTTGAAGTAAATATAAGGTTTTATGGATTTGACTAGTGATATTAAACAAGGCCGATATCCGAGGAAAATATCACTATATAACAGAACTCAGAACTTTTTATTTTATTTTTCACATTCATATATAACAAGGGACCTTCAATGTACAAAGCACATTAACATTGTACATCGTTCAGCTGTGATCTTGCAGATTATTTTTTTATTGAGGGAGTATCCCTTCTGGGCACCTTACCAAAACCTTTGGCGGTGCCTTTAAACAACATGCAGTTTCATCACTGGAGTTACCCAGCCAGGCATTAATGCAAGCCATCCTTTGCATCCATTGAGTTATTGAAATGTCTGTCCTTCGAACTGGAAGAGAAGTAGGCTATCTTGGGTCAGATTTATGTCCATTGCGTGTTTATAGCAGAGTGGCAGGAGGCCAAAAAGTGGCTTAGTTTTTTATGTAACTGCCCCCGCTCTGCAACCTCACAAATTGTACATCAAATCGATCCTTATGACCCGCAGTTTTAAAAAAACCCGTCTGACATTGAAAAATTAACGTGGCACTTTGCCGTCCCAGGGATCAAAGGTCACGACCTACATAGAAAAATGCCCATTTTCAAGCACGGACATGAAATTCACTTTACAGGCTCTCCTGTGTGATCTGTTTCAGATACAGAGGCGTATGATACATCAAATGAAAGGTTGCATTGAGCTCAATAATTTTATTACAGCCACTTGACCTTTGACCTCATTTGCATATCGCAGGAGTCATAAATATGTCAAAAATCAGTTTAAAATTACCTACTTTTTTCAAATGGAAAGAAAGAAAGTTTCCCTGCAATGTTATTTTCACAGGTCCAACCCTTAAATTTCATGTGCACGCATCACAGGACGTTGTGATTCAAATGTATGCTAATTTATTCACCATAGGTCACAACAAGCTCAAAGGTCACATAACTCAAAAGTGGCTCCCATATTTCTCAAAATTTCAGCAGAAATGCATTATTCCAGGCCGATTGTGTCATAGGTAATTTGCACATGGTCATATTGTGCACCATATGAAGGGTCTCAATTAGCACAATAATTTTGTAATACTCAATTGACCTTTGACCTCATTTGAATATTACAGGAGTCATAAATAGGTCAAAAAACACTAATCTTTGCCAATTTTTTTCAACTTGTAAGAAACAAAGTTTCCCTTCTATGTTGTTTTCAAAGATTGTTCCCCTAAATTTCATGTGCATTCTTTACAGGACATAGTGATACAAATTTATGCTAATTTATTCAACATAGGACACAAGGTCAAAGGTCACATAACCTAAACATGGCTCCCATATTTCTCAAAATTTCAACAGAAACGCATTATTTCAGGCCCATTGTGTCATAGGCATTTTGCACTTGGTCATATTGTACACCATATGCAGGGACTCAAGTAGCATAATAATTTGGTGATACTCAATTGACCTTTGACCTCATTTGCATATTACAGGGTCATGAATAGGTCGAAAATCACTAATCATTGACCTATTTTTTTCAATTTTTAAGAAACAAAGTTTCACTTTAATGTTGTTTTGATATATTGTAGCCCTAAATTTCATGTGCATGCATCACATGTCATTGTGATAGAAATCTATGCAAATTTATTCAACATAGGTCACAACAAGGTCTAAGGTTAAAAGGTCACATAACACAAAAATAGCTCCTATATTTCTCAAAATTTCAGCAGAAGTGCATTATTTCAGGCCCATGGTGTCATATTTATGCATTTCCTGTATGGACTTGTCAAACACCAAATGAAAGGTGTCAATGAGTACTATAATTGAATGATGCTCACTTAACCTTTGATCTCATCTGCATATCACAGCAGTTAGAAACAGGTAAAAAAAAACCAAAAATTTTTTAATTCCAATTTGAAGAAGGGCAGTTTCCCCGACCATATCATTTTCATAGATCTTACCTCCTAAATTGACGTACATTCAACATGGAATGCTGCGACTTATATTTATGCAAATTTATTTGATATTGGTCACACAAAGGTCAGAGGTCACATGATCCAGATGTAACTCCCATACCCACTTTGTATAGAATAACTTTCCTGTTTTACCATAACTCCCGGTTTCCTTTAAATTGAACAGGAATGCAATATTTCAGGGCCATTGTGCCATATCCATTTGCTGAACGAACTTGTTGTACACCAAAAGAAAAGTTTAGATAAATTCTATAATTACTTGAGATACTCATTTGACCTTTGACATTATTTGCATATTACAAGAATGAGAAACGTTTCAAAGGCCAAGAATGCTACATTATTTTCATCGATCCTACACCTTAGATTTGTGCGCATACTCATGTGATGTTATCATCTAAAATTTAGCTAATTTTTTCATTATATGTCATGCCAAGGTCAAAGGTTGCATGACCCAAAAATTACCCCAGTATTTCTTTAAATCTAAACAGAAATGCTTATTTTTCAGGCCCTTCATGTCACATGTATTCATTTTCTGCCTAGGTTTCTTGAACAACAGGTGAAAGATTGCTGGGATGCCCCAGTCTGCAAATCGCAAGAATCAATAAATTTGGTAAATCTACCTAGCACTGTGATTCTTTCGAACATTTTTTACCTATAAAGTTGACATACTACAAATTTTGACTTAAATATAATAACATATTTTTATGCTTTAATTTTATCTTTGACGGTATTGGCATGTTGTTTAATAGAAATATGAATCTGGGTTTCCATGGTTGTAATTACAAATGTTTATTACAGCATACAGAAAGACAGCACATACTTCCTGAAATTTCAGGCGGAAGTTGTTTTTGAAATTTCCTTTTAGATTTGAGAGAAGTTTAACTTTTCATCAAGTTAAGACAATAAGTTATATTAAGTTTCATCACAAAATCATCTCAGCAATAAGCAACCATGCTGGCACTTGAATAATACAACAAACAGTGCCATTTCATGTTACATTTTAAAGTTGTATCACAAAAACATCTCAGCAATAGGCAACCATGCTAGCACTTGGATAATACAACAAACAGTGCCATGACATGTTACATTAAGTTGTATCACAAAAACGTCTCAGCCATAAATAATGGGCAAGGTTTGAATGAGTTTGCCATGATTTCATCTGAACATCCCATAGTTTAATATTTTTGGTTGCTCTCACAAGGAAGCCTAGGGCTTATGCAGGAGTGGGATGAACGCTGTATGTATTGATGAATGACAAGGCAGGGAGTCTGCCACATAGCCCAGGGTCTTTCAGTTGCCTCAGTATAGAACACTAAGTACAATCCCCTCTGTTTTTGGTAGGTCCTATGGGATGGACCTTAGTCAGGAGCTATTTATAGCAATTCATAGGCTCTTGGATGTTGCCCTAGCCCAGGTTCGAACCCACGCAGGCAGATAACATCCAGCAGAGCCAATCCTCTAAGTGCCTGAGCTAGTTCACCGTACCTAGTGTATGCACACAAATGTTTGGTGTTAGATCTTAGAAGATACTTCAGAAGGTATACTTTTTTCCTTCAAAAGGGAAAAAAATTTGCAAGCATTGAAGTGATTTTTTACCTATGTATCACTCCTGTAATATGCAAATGAGGTCAAGGGTCAATAGGGCATCACCAAATTATAGTAGGCTACTCATTGATTCGTTTCATTTGGTGTTCAACAAGTCCATACAGGTAATGAATATGACACCATGGGCCATAAAATCATGCGCTTCTGCTGAAATTTTGAGAATGATGGGAGCTATGTTTGGGTCATGTGACCTTTGACCTTGTAGTGACGAATGTTGAATAAATAAGCATACATTTGTATCACAATGTTCTGTAAAAATGCACATGGAATTTAGGGATACAATCTATGAAAACAACATAGAAGGGACAACTCAGGGGGGATCCTGAAAATTCAGGTGGGGGGTCTATTGACCTATCCCGTTGCGGAACGCATGGTTCGCGCCATAACATGACTGCGTGTTGATAAAATTAACATGTAAAAATATTAAAATTTTGGTCTGGTGGGGGGGGGATGCATCCCCACCAAACTCCCCCCCCCCCTGCGGCCGTCCTTGGGGAAACTTTGTTTCTTACAAGTGGAAAAAAATAGGTAAATAATTAGTGAGTTTCGATCTATTTATGACTCCTGTAATATTCACTCGAGGTCAAAGGTCAATTGAGTATCACAAAATTATTGTACTAATTGAGACCCCTCATAATATTATGCTGTACAATACAAACAAGTACGAAATGAATATGACACAATTGGCCTTAGCGGGGAGGGAATCCGTAAGAATTGTGCACTTGGTGACAAGTTTTTGCAATTTGGCATGGTGTTTGATATGGCTAAGGGGATTTCAAAAACCACCGCACACAAAGTGGGAGTCCCCCCTGGTGGCCGGTATGCACAAAATCCAATATGGCCGCCGCGGAAAACAAAAAATGCCACATCTTGGTCACTATTTGTTCTAAATTCAAGTGCAATACCTTATTTTCAATGTTTATGATAATGCCAAATCTGTTTCTGGGGTTGGTTATGTTGTAAATTGTGATTTTATGGGTCTGTGGTACAGCTCCAGGTGATTTTTTGGCAGATTTTCGTGTTTTTCGCCCTTCAAGGCTTAAACTTATTTTTTGTGAGGTATTTAAATTTCAATCAAGTTTGGAGATTATTTCCTCAGAGCTGAAAGCAAAGTCCAAACTATAACCTGTCTTGTTTAAATGGTGTCTTATCGTTTTAAGAACTCAACAAAGAGGCAAACTGCTACGACTCTCATTTAGAAGATACTGTGCAACAATGTTAATTGAAATGTAATTCCCAAAAAAGACATTGACTGTCCTGAAATACATAAGCCATTATTGAACTTATTGACATGGCAACTATTATACCTCACTGAATGTTTGACATCTGAAGTGAACATTCATCTCAGGCCCATGTCTGAACTGTCAGAACTAGTATGACGCCTCCAGTTGCTTAGAGTTGAAGGTAAATGGTAACTAGTGATCAAGGGCTTAGCACAAAATCATAATTGCTGAACAGCTACTTACATTTCTTTTTGTTATGATGGAAGTCAATAACAAGATAATGTGCCAAAAAAGTAGATTCTTTGTGGTTTTCAGACCACCTCCAGTGCATTAACACTGGGAGGTGCAAGACAGCTAACATACTATCATAGTATGTTGGCTGTCTTGCACCTCCCAGTGACAATCGTAAAACCATCACGCAGTGACAGAGAATTTGCTTGTACCACATCTGACAGGTCAATCCAGTGTGGGACCCACTTTTCTGATCTGACAGCATGTCCAGCCCAACCACCATTACCAGATTGTATCAACGCTTAACACAGGTTAACCTAAGGTGGTTAAGTCATTTTACTGACATTGTGCCAATGCTGAACATGAGTTAGATAACTAATTTGAATTAACTGAACTCATGTTACAACATGACAAAAGTTTTTGCCAATGACCTGGCAAGAAGATAAGTTATAGGAGTTAACATCTTTAGGAAAACCCGTGTTAAGCGTTCATACAATCCAGTACAGGAGTGGAATGTTGCTGAGTGACTGTTGCCAGATGAATGCTGTACTGCACAACAGAGTGGCTACTTTTGAATGTTAGAAAAAGTGACAGCTTATGAAAACCTGCCTTCTTGTATCATTTACGGAGATTCTGTCTCCCTGTGCTGTTCATAAGTACAACTCCATCATGCATGTACCAGTTCTTCATTGTATGTGATGAGAATCAAATTTGAGTCATGCTGATTCATGGATTAATGCCAAAAGTGGCAGATTGACTTCAGGAATACCTCTCCAAATACACAATGAAGTCCAAACATTATCTCTGCCAGTGACTTACTGAGGTCCCAGACTTAAATATCAAAAGGTTTGGTCATGACTAAACCCAATCAACAGTTCAAACTGGCCAAAATTATTGAAGAAGATGATTGGCAGTACCAGTAAAGTGCTGAAGAAGGCTTAGACAATAGCCTTTCTGAGTAATATGATGTAAGTGCAATATAAGGAGTGTCAGCCTCTTCCTGCTAATAGGGTGATACAAATGTAAGACTCAAAGTCTGGGTGCTCAAAACAGGACAAACTTGACCTCTATTTTTGATAACAGGTGCAAATCTGGATGTTGTGTTGATCTTTGCCCATAAACTGCATAAAGCCTTCCTTGTGCCTTGTAGCCATCTTTCAACTTCAGCCACGATTAAGTTCTTTTGAACTGAGGAACATCTGGCAAGTCTTTGACTTTCTGAACTTATCCTCCCTTGCTAATGTCTGGGACTTCAGACATTGGTTTTTGTAGGCGTCAACAGAATAACAATGCATCTGCTCAGGCTGTGCTATTTGTCATCCAGTTCCACAATCAAGGTAATAACTGTCTCGGTGTATATTTGCCAAATATCTTTTAATTCCAAAGTTTCACAAAGTAAATCACTGATGTCATATGTGACAATGTCACACAGTAGCCTGGTTTCCTGCAGGTAAGCTACCAACATTAGGCATACCTGGAAGACAATGTAGTCCAGCAGAAGTGGGGGTGAACCCTCAAATGTGGTCTATAGTTTTGTTCTTTGGCTCGTTTGAAAGCTGAGAATGAGTAGATTAAGAATCTACCAGGTGCCCACTTGGCACCCTTGAGCATTTTCCGTAATTCAAGATGGCGTCCAAGATGGCCGCCGAAAATATAAAATCTGTTTTCTCCCCTTCTAATAGTGATAAAAGCACACTTTTTGAGTCTATACCAATATATTTTGGGTCACAGAATTTTATTATGAGGTTGTTAGATGTGTTAGAACAATATTTGTTCTTCAAATTCAAGATGGCATCCAAAATGGCGGCAAAAATGCCAAAAAATGGAGTATTTCAGCTTCTAATTGTGATAGAAGCCCACTGTTTTGGTCTATACATATGTTTTCTTGGCCAAAGAATTAATTTCAGAAGTTAAATGATGTTTCAGACCAATATTTATGCAATTAATTCAACAACATGACGATTAATGGCTGCCAGAATTCAGAATTACCCATCTTCTTGACTGAAGATGGCTGTCCGGAAATACAAAATCTCATATCTCCTCTTTCAGTTGTGATAGAATCACACTTTCTGGGTCTATACTTATAATTTCTGGGTTACAAAATCTGTTTTTGTTGTTGTTTGGTGTGTCAGAAGCATATTTGGTCTTAAAATTCCAGATTACACCAAAATGGCCGCCAAAAAGCAAAATTATAGTATTTTGGCTTCTAATTATGATAGAAGCCCACTGTTTGGGTCTATACCTATGATTTCTTTGTAAAATTATTCATTTCAGAAGTTCAATGATGTGTGGCACATATATCTATGCATTAAAATGCAATATGGTATTCTATTATGGCTACCAGAATTGAGAAATACCTATAATCTACGATCTTATTGACCAAAGATGGCTAGCAAAACACAAAATCTGTTATATCCTGTATTAGTTGTGAAAACACACCTTTCAAGTGTATGTATAGTATGTATATTTTCAACATAAACACAATTTTCACATTTGACAGTTCGAAATTTGGCCCTCAAAAATGTGGAATGCTCTACCCTAGGGCACAAAAGCAGCCCCATCACTTACGGTTTTAAATGAGACATTTTATTTGAACAGCATTCTGACTCTAATGACCTTTAAGCGCTTATGTACAGTTTGCTCAGTTAAGTTTTAACTTCTTGTTTACATTCTCTGTAGAGCGCAGTGAAATCTCATAAAATTGCGCTTTACAAAATTACTCAAAATAAAAAGAATTTCAAAAAATTTGAGTGGGGTTAAAATACTTCTTTAGCATCATGTCCGTCTTTCAGACTAAACATCCAGGAAGTATATACAAGAAATTAATTGGCTTATAGGATAAAATGGTATAGTTGTTTGTTTAAATATGTATAACAATGTTGCACTAGCTACCTAGGCTTGCTAAACTGCAGCAATAAAATAATGAATCAATAATGGCCATACGGAACATTTGGTCTAATAAAAGGTTTGGGTCCTCCCTTATCTGGATAGGACCTATAACTAAGAGCTAATGACAGACAGACTCATTGTCACTCATCTTAAAGGCACACACTCATCAAATCCTGACTTTCAATAAATACAGCTTTTTCCATCAGGACTGAGTCTTATGTGTACATCGAGTTGGTTTCAAAGACATTATTTTAAGTTAACATTTTACAAAGGACCTTTGAAGTTGTTGTTTTTGGCCCGCTGTGTGGGCCTCAATCAAATGGCCCATTTGATATGCGTGACGTAAGGCTGGGTAGCCAGTCAAGGGTGACCACTGACTAGCCATGCCTGGCAATCATGCCAATGCTAACCATGCTCATTGACTGTGTGGTTTCTGACTGCAAAGAGCAGTATGGCAAGCGCATCATCTGCCACATTCCCAAAAAGGTCAAAATTAGTAAAGAATATGTTGATTTTGTTAATGAAATTTAAGAAAAGTAAATGCCCAGACAACTATCAGAGTGTACTGTCCACATTTTCTAAATCATGTCTGGCATATACATTTTGAGGTGAACCAGGCTTCACAAAAAGATTCGGATTGATGGATTACATTAGGATGTACCATCAGTTGACCTGCATCATCACTTGAGTCATATTTTGGTGACTGGAGCGTGAAAAATTATATTAGTCCCGATTTTGAATTAATTCTATTATTCCGATCTATGTAACAGCATATGCCCTGCAAAGATGCATTTTAAATTTATATATGTATTCATATATATGTACAGTAGAAAAGACTAAACAAAATATAACAACAAGGTATTGCATTGCTTTGCAAAAAAAGAAAAAAAGACCAGTGGCTCATATTTTGGTCATATTATGTGATTATTGATCTCTGATGGCAATGCACTGTAAAGTGCTGCCATCTTTTGAATTATATTAACTGGCAGGTACGAGATTTTGAGGCATGTTGTCTTTGAATCTTGTTAATTGGTTGCACAAACGATTCTATGCACGAAATTGAACGTCTGATTCACCCATTAAGTTTGTCTAAAGCTGCAGGACTATTTCAGCCTCCACTGTCATAGTTTTTGTCCTCAGCTTTCCACAATGCCCTTTTATTTACTTTTTGCCTAGCATGACGTAGTTAGCTTGCTAGTGGTTCACTAGGGGTCGCTTTTAATTGTGCCATCAATCAGGCTAGAAATCGAAAATTGATATTGGACTTTTTACACCTTTTTTTGGCACAAATATCTGAGTGACTGTGTCAATGTTTATAAAAAATGACGTTTGATTGATATATCAAATAAAAAAAGTGGATGATTGTGGCCCTTTAAAGAGAGTGACAATGCTTAAGTAAGCAAGTATCTTCTCGAACAAGCGTTCGTGCTTGTTCACAGCCGAGATTTAAATTTGACACCAATGCCAGACTACCTAATAATTCCTTACGGTAAACCTTCCTTCTACTTAGAGGCGTAATGCAAGGACATTCCACCATGGAAAAGTGGATGGGAAGTTTGAATAATAAGTCTCTGGGCCATGAGCTAATAGAGATGGGTCCTATCCCGATAGAAGAGGACCCAGTTCTATCTTTGCTCATCTCCCACGGACTAATTGTCACTCATCTGGGTGAAAATGCCTAATTGTGCAGATTCCCAAAGTGGCGGGCACTGACACCAAGTGCAGAGCAAAAACAGTTGCTGCTGCAAAGGAGGCCGTGGTGTGGTCTGTACTCTGTAGTGAGAGCAGTTCTAAGGCATCATGGCTTTCACCCAGAAGCCTCCAATCTCAGGGCACTACATGGCCTTAGAAGGAGGGAGTGACAATAGGTAGGCCAATTTCAGCACTGCTAACAGGGACCTGAAACAGGGCCTGGCCAGAGCCAACCAGGTCAGTAGGCAGGGAAAAGAATTTAGAAGGCTGGCCAAATTGATGCTGTGAAGAGCGCCACTTGGGTGCTTCAATATACCAGGCACAACCAGGCTGATGCAAGTTGCGCAACCAGAAGAAGGCAAGATACTGCCCCGAGGAAGGGCAACAACTTGAGCTTCCCCTCGGGGCTCCGGGCCGGGAGACAGGCGGCAAACATCTCAGAGAACCAGCCAACAGAGGGACACCCTCCTTTTTCCAGAGGCTCAGGGCACAACCAGTCTTGAGCAGGAGGCAGGAGAACACCAGGCCAGCACCATTGCAGTGACTGAATCCCTAGGGGAACAGTGTAGGTCAGTGGAGATTGCATATGTTAGCAGGAGATTGAAGACTGGAACCAGCTAATGAAGTGCTGGCACCCAAAGCAGAGCCACTGTCCCAGTGAAGCGTGGGGTTGGACAACACAGTCTTGGCAGAGGGAGGAAGCCCAAGCCAAACCACAGCCAGGAAAGGAGAGGAACCACGAAGGCTCCCACTGCTACAAATGAGCAGGCACATCTACAGAAATCCACAAGGCCCTAGATGAACTGATTCCAGACCAAGGATGGAAGGGCAAGGAGGACTGTAGTTGAACAGGCTTTCCGAGAATGAAATCCTGGGATCTGCAAGTGAGGCCCTGGAACACCAAGCAAGGCTGGACATCCGAATGGGATGGCCGCAGTATAAAACAGGTCTGCCATTGCGTAGTTGTGACAGAGTAACCTCAGGGAAGCCCCCATGTATCTGCCAACTCCATCCCAAAGGTGCAGCTGGGAAGTGTCTTGTGGGGTGCCCCGAGGAATCTCTTCGGGCCTCCGTGATACTCTGGAGTTGGTCTGGATCTGTCCGACCAGCATGTCCTACTTCTTCCACTCTTTAGCTGGCGTCCCCGTGGGCCTTTCTAGAGTTGGTTCTGTGCGGTCCTACTGCGCTCCGTGGTCGGTCACATCTTTGCCTGCCGTTGGAATAACACTGGTGGATCATTGTTCATCCTTACTGCTCCTAGTTCTCCTTGCATGGTGCCTTCTGCCGCTGTGCCTTCTCCAGGAGTCCTTGGCGGTGCCTCCGCCTCATCAGGATTTATTTCTCCTTTGGTATGGCACACTCCTAGTGGTTTGCTTTGAACTTCCAGGTCCACTGGTCTCTGGGTTTGGGGGGAGGGGAACCTGGCTCTAAAGGCCCAAACAGTAAACTTCTGTAACAAATAGAAGCCGAAATAGTCAAATTTTGTATTTTGGTCGCCATTTTGGACGCCATCTTGAATTTGAAGACCACATGCGATTCTGACACATCAAGCAACCTCATAAGCAGATTTTGTAACTACAAAACATAGGTAACAACTGAGGAAAATATGACAATTAGAAGAGGAGATATGAGTTTTTGTGCTTCCGGGTAGCCATCTTCTGTCGATAAGATTAGAGATAAATGGCAATTTTGAATTCTGGCTGCCATTAAAGGTCACCTTCTTGAATTTAATTGCATAAATATAGGTCTGACACATCATTTAACTTCAGAAATGAATTCTTTAGCCAAGAAAACATAGGTATAGACCAAAACAGTGGGCTTCTATCACAATTAGAAGCTGAAATACTCAATTTTTTTTACTTTTTTGCCACCATTTTGGACGCCACCTTGAATTTGAAGAACAAATATTGTTCTAACACATCCAACAACCTCATAATCAGATTCTGTGATCCAAAATACATAGGTATAGACTCAAAAAGTGTGCTTTTATCACTATTAGAAGGGGAGATAACAGATTTTATATTTTCGGCGGCCATCTTGGACGCCATCTTGAATTACGGAAAATGCTCAAGGGTGCCAAGTGGGCACCCGGCAGATTCTTAATCTACTCATTCTCGGCTTTCAAACGAGCCCAAGAACAAAACTATAGACCACATTTGAGGGTACCCCCCAAAATTTGGATTTGGCTGCCGGACTAATGGTGTTCTGCAGATTAAGGCCCAGAGCTACATGTACATTTACCTTGCATTGACTGAGATGCAGTCGTGCATGCCTGAAGAAATAATTAATCAGCAACTTTTCCAAACTCCTCAAATGCTTAAAGGACTTCAGACTTTGAATCATTGTCGTCTTTTTCTGTTACCCATAGAGATCCTTTGAATCTCCATCCTCTTTCTAAAACTTGACATAATGCTCATCTCTTTAGACAATAGCAATGAGAGTCTCAGAGACAACTTCCTTTCATTGTGCACATATTTTATGAAGGCCTGTTAGACGGAGGGTAGATGTTTAGAATTTGGGATGTTTCACAGAGAAGGAGAGGCATCAAAATTGCATAGTTTGTGTCTCCAAACATAAATCATGGAAAGGGGCCACTGCAAGATTCTAGAAGAGACCAGCTGATTGAGTGTTGACCACTGGCTGCTGTTGAAAAGGTGATATCACACCAAAGACCAGTAAGAGATTGGTTGACGAGTGAGTGCAAATTGCTCTTCTCACTTGACTTAAGCAAAATCAGACATGGACAAGATGTTCATGTGCGCTAGGAATATGGAGCTAAGCAAGTGTCAATTGGTGTGCATACCTTGCCCTCTTTGTGTAGTTTCTTCTTTAAACCACACAACGGACAAGGTATACACACCAAACTTTTGTATGAAACAATCATGTACTTGTATAGCCAGAGTAAATCAACAGCTCAACAAGGTCTGTGGTCTTGAGATACCAATCTCAATATTATTAGGGAAGCCAATTTTCAAACCTCTTGACTTTTGTCTCTTTAATGTTGTACTGAAACATCATTTTATTACTTCCTCTGTGCACACCATGAGCTGCTTAATTCTATGACTAGAACCCGCCTAGCTTTATAAACTGATGGAATTCTTCACTGCGGGCTGAGGTTGCTTCTGCACTGCAATGTATAAAGCTTTCTGACTGATAACGAGAAAACGAGCCAGAACATGTGACAGCCATCGCCAGGAAAACTGCTTGGTTAAGAGCAAGGACTATAGTGAAAAGGTTAACCCTGTAGGAATGTTTCCACAAGGGTTTGCAGTGCACACTGCACACTGCTTCACTTTACCATATCAACCCACATACTCATAACATCAGATACAACAGACATTTTTTGTGAAGTTTGATCGAGTCATCTTCATATCAGTGAGTCAGAGAAGAGATGGTCCTTCAACTTCCAGTTTTCTAGTGAGGTCTGTGTGCCTATATAGTGACACCTGGGATTCACCCAGACCACTGATATTGATTTGAATTAACAATTCTCAATTATCATTGATGTGATTGATCAGAAGTTTTAAGGAGTGATAATATCACATTTGATATCATTGTTTCGGCGTTGTTTCGCCCTTTTAAAGATATACTGAAAACGTTTCAAGATTTCTGTTATTAAACATTATAGCAGAGTAAAGAGAGCTTTGAGTCATGAATGACTTGGTGCATATCAGTCACATGGCAACATATTTATTGAATAAGGGCACATCAGCAATTATTGAGCCTCTGATGTAAAAAATAGGTTATTAAGTATGCATTAAAACATGCATACATATAGCGTTTGTGCCCCTTGCCCATCAGACAGAACAGTATCCATTCTTACATGAATAACACAATTATAGCATCGATTTATCCCAATAACTTTCTATGACAATAAATAGCCATGCCAGTGTACAGGTGTACAGTTAATTCACATTCATTCAAGTCAGGCACAAGTGAAAATCGCAAAAGGGACAATTTACCAAGTGACGTCTCTTTTACATCTTGCTGCTGCAATGAACATTGATTTTGGTATTGAAATTCACATTTGAGCCACAAAATAACAGCAAGAACACATTTTCCATAATCAAAACAGTGGAAAATGATGTATTACACATCAATATAGCATAAATAGTGACCGAGATATGCTAGTTTTCGTGTTTTGTGGCGGCCTTATTGGATTTTGTGCATACCGGCCACCAGGGGGCAGTCTCACTTCGTGTGCGTTGGTTTTTTAAACCCCTTTGGTCATATAAACACCCATGCCAAATTGCAAAAACTTGTCACCAAGTGCACAATTCTTGGAGATTTTGACAAATTCCCTCCCCGCTACCTGAAATAATGCATTTCTGCTGAAATTTTGAGAAACATGGGAGCCACGTTTGAGTTATGTGACCTTTGACTTTGTTGTGACCTATGGTGAATAAATTAGCATAAATTTGTATCACAATGTCCTAAAAAGAATGCACATGGAATTTAGGGCTACAATCTATGAATACAACATAGAAGGGAAACTTTGTTTCTAACAAGTTGAAAAAAAATTAGTGATTTTCGACCTATTTATGACTCCTGCGATATGAAAATGAGGTCAAAGGTCAATTGAGTATCACATAATTATTGTTCTTATTGAAACCCTTTGCATGATATACAATAAGACCATGTACAAATTGCCTATGACACAATGGGCCTGAAATAATGCATTTCTGCTGAAATTTTTAGAAATATCGGAGCTTTGTTGGGTTTATGTGACCTTTGACCTTGTTGTGACCTATGGTGATACATGAATAAATTTGCATAGATTTTCATAACAATGTCCTGTGATGCGTGCACATGAAATTTAGGGGCTGGATCTATGAAAATAACTTAGTAGGGAAACTTTCTTTCTTTCCATTTGAAAAAAGTAAATTTTTACTGATTTTTGACATATTTAATACTCCTGCGATATGCAAATGAGGTCAAAGGTCAATTGAGTGTCACATAGTTATTGTTCTCATTGAGACCGTTCAAATGGTGTACAATAAGACCATGTACAAATTGCCTATGACACAATGAGCCTGAAATTATGCATTTCTGCTGAAATTTTGAAAAGTATGTGAGCCATGTTTGAGTTAAGTGACCTTTGACCTTGTTGTGACCTATGGTGAATAAATTAGCATTAATTAGCAATTTTTATCACAATGTCCTGTAAAGAATGCACATGGAATTTAGGGGTTCAATCAATGAAAACAGCATAGAAGGGTAACTTTGTTTCTTACAAGTTGAAAAAAATAGGTAAATAATCAGTGATTTTCGACCTATTTATGAATCTTGTAATATTCAAATGAAGTCAAAGGTCAATTGAGTATCACAAAATCATTGCGCTAATAAGACCCTTCATATGGTGTACAATATGACCAAGTACCAAATGCCTATGACACAATCGGCCTGAAATAAAGCATTTCTGCTGAAATTTTGAGAAATAAGGGAGCTATTTTGGGTTATGTGACCTTTGACCTTGTTGTGACCTATGGTGATATATGAATAAATTTGCATAAATTTTCATAACATTGTCCTATAATGTGTGATATATGAAAATTACTTAGTAGGGAAACTTTCTTTCCTTCCATTTGAAAAAGGTAGGTGATTTTTTATTTTTACTGATTTTTTATATATTTATGACTCCTGCGATATGCAAATGAGGTCAAAGGTCAACTGAGTATGATAAAATTATTTTTCTCATTGAGACCATTCACATGGTATACTATAAGACCATGTACAAATTACCTATGACACAATGGGCCTGAAATAATACATTTCTGCTGAATTTTTGAGAAATAAGGGAGCTATGTTTGAGTTATGTGACCTTTGACCTTGTTGTGACCTATGGTGAATAAATTAGCATAAATTTGAATCACAATGTCCTGTGATGCGTGCACATGAAATTTAAGGGTTGGACCTGTGAAAATAACATTGCAGGGAAACTTTCTTTCTTTCCATTTGAAAAAAGTAGGTAATTTTTAACTGATTTTTGACATATTTATGACTCCTGCGATATGCAAATGAGGTCAAAGGTCAAGTGGCTGTAATAAAATTATTGAGCTCAATGCAACCTTTCATTTGATGTATCATACGCCTCTGTATCTGAAACAGATCACACAGGAGAGTCTGTAAAGTGAATTTCATGTCCGTGCTTGAAAATGGGCATTTTTCTATGGAGGACCTTTGACCCCTGGGACGGCAAAGTTTCACGTTAATTTTTCAACGTCAGACGGGTTTTTTTTAAACTGCGGGTCATAAGGATCGATTTGATATACAATTTGTGAGGTTGCAGAGCGGGGGCAGTTACAGCCCCAATTTCGGCCTCCAACCACTCTGCTATTAGGGTTTAGGCATCAGGGGTAATGGATCAATCTTAACTGTGTGCATAAGATCAAATATCTGCTGACCCCGACACTTTTCTTAGAGTGTTTGGCGTTTTGTGTTATCAGGCTATAGGCTTCTTGTGCAAGATCTCTCAGTTTCAGAAAAGTAATTGTGGAATGCTTTAAAGGAAGTGGAAGTTGGCTTATGCACCATAGGTGACCAACTGAAAGAAGTGTATCAAGCACCCATATACAATCCCAATACAATTGTCCGTGATGACAAAATAAGTATGTTGCACAGCCAGTTTACAATTTGATAATGACATTGCGATCTCCAATCTGCAAAAACCTCAAATTTAATGTTTTGTTGTCTCTATGAGATGGAATTGAAGGTAAGCTAAATGCAATGAATGACCAGCTGGCAACTGATAAGATTAGATGATAATTGTGCGATTCTACTGTGTACTCCCTGTTTCAAAGAACATATTTGTAATTGTCTCTGTCGTGTCAGCATAAAACAAGCAGGGAGGCGAAGGAACAGCCTGGTATACACTGTCTACAAGTGGACTGCTCTTGCATTGCCACAGATCAGAACATATGCTGTCTTGTGTCCCCACCTAGTGACTAGTGTGCTATTCCGCGAGCTCCTGCGAGCGTCCACATACTTTCAACCAGAGGAACACACACAATTTTGTGTGGAAGACACCGGGGCTGTTTCTGAATGTGCTGATGGCCTTGTCTACTTCCTTAGAGAATGTGAATGCCGAGTCTGACTCTGGTTTACATCAATGTTGAAAAGAAATTTTGTGAATGTGCAATGAAATAGGAACTATTTCGTGGGACAGCAATGCTGTAGGCTGTAGCATAGAAAATCAACTTTCGTGCCAGGTGGCAGCAGCATGCAGTTCTCATTTTCACCAGACTGCTAGTATACATATATTTGGAGTAGTTTGGAGAATTATTTAACATTTAAAGATGAGAAAAACAGTACAACCCTGAAATACACAGCTTTTGAAAACCCGAAGCACAGCACTCTAACTTCATTTTATGATATTTTAACAATTTTGCAGGACACAAGCAAAGGGACCTTATCTATGTAATTTTACATCTCTGATAACATGAGTTTTACCATAAATTTTGCAAAGTTTGTTGGCTCACTTACCAATCTATATGTAACAGTTTGTATTGCAACATTGTATTATAGTTGCCAGACAACTACATGGAAGGCATTGCAAGCCAAAAAGCATCAAAGGTGAGGAAGGATACCACCCATGTCTTGTAAGATCACAGGTTCCCTCAGATGTAGCCAGGCAAGGTTACTCCAAAATAGGCTTATCATCCTTATGACACATTACTATGCAATTACATTCCATTAAGGGAAACATTTTGATCATACAAGAAATGATATTTTGAGACAAGATATTACATAATGTATATAGCATAAGGGACAAATATAGAACGTCAAAGTGTCCAAAATGAATGAAAGAGCCTCCAGAGAAAATATTGGGTGGACCATCTTTGTGGATAGTTGGTTTGCCAAACAGTAATTGCTTTGCTTTTTTTGTCCAGGCCTTCTCTTTTCCCGTTAACAGGCAATAACGTATCCTTTCAATCTATTCCGACTTGTTTGCCAGCTGCAGATGTCATCAAGTTATATTCGGTAATGTCTTTGGTGCACAAATGCAACTTTCCTATCAAATCAACATATATACTCTACCAAATAACTTTCAACATAATCTCAGATCTCCGAGAAGTTTAAATTACTTAAATTCGTGAATTTTCCTTAAAATTCTTTCAAAATCCCCGACAACTAAATCACCAACAGTTCTGTGAGGCTTTATATTGGATCTCAACCCAATGTAAATAACTACAATTAATTATCAAATCCTAGGTCAATGCATTTGAAGGACCATTTGTAACACACTTGCCAAACATGTCTGAGATTCAGCCCCAGCTATACCAGTGTTTGTCAGGCATTGAACTGTTTACAGTGTCCTTCCAGTGTCTACTCACTGTCAACACATTGTCCAGTTAAATTGCATGGCAAATAAATACCATAGAGCCCATACAGTCCATAGCATAATAATACTAACATCCAGAAAAAAAGGATAAACAGACATTTAAAGATTAGTGTACCAAACACACAATGTCCAAGAGTATTCAATATATCTGCAATAACTAAGTTTTTGCTGCAATTTTTTGTAATACACTGGTCTCCCTGGCTTGGTGCTATATATCAATGCAAGTGATTAATAAAGTATATCATATCGTACAGTATATATGTAGCAGCTGTTCTAAATAACTGCTACAAAAACATTGCTGCGCATGTGGCTGAACACAACATTCAGCAATGGTAAATTGAAGGGTTGAACTCGGGATACCATTATTACATTGTAAGCCCACTTCTATTGGAAAAAAGCAGAGACTGCAAACCATACTACATTGAGTGAAAACAACTGTAACTGAGTACTATTGTATTACAACCCATTGCATGAGGAGCCTCAATATGTTCTGGCTGAATCTACTTACTTTTCGAAGAATTGCCATGACCTGGAATCTTGACACGAATGGAGCTTACTTCAGATTGGCGGAAAAGCCAGAACTTTTTGAGTAAGTTATTCTGCCTCAGTACAGAAGACATCTCTTCGCAGAGCTCAATTCAGAGCAGCAGATGCAGTAGCAAGCCGGGTCACTGCAACGATTTAAGTGAATACGGCATAGTCCCACATAGGTTATTGCAATAGTCACCCAATTGTCTTGCAAGTAAAGACCATACTTTATTTAAAGAAATTACATGAAGGCTACAGTGTACACCAGAGAGAAGACAGGGGATGCAAACTTTAAATGAATTGATATCTTCAAGAACAAAACTCATAAAGTCAGATTGGAACTTGGCATCGACTTAACAAATGTTATTATCTTTCACATCCATTAATCTTTTGGACAGCAAGTTGTTTCGCAATTATTTGAATAACAAGTTTTGAAAGTTTTTAATATCGTTCAGACACACTTTGTCCACGCAGTGTTGACATGGATTTCCACTGAATTGGAATAAAAGAGAAGAAAAGTATCTTGGGTCAGATTTAGGTCCATTGCATGTTTAGGGTTTAGGTGGTCGGGGTATTGGATCAATCTCATTGAGTGCATAATATACAGTTATCGCACAGCACCGAGTGCAATATCAGTTTATATCATATGGTTTTTTTGTGTCAAATGCAAAGAAAAGGGCTGGAATTCCTTGTCCAAACTTTTTTGTGTTTCTTTTGATTCGCCTTTTTATAATGTATCTCGTCAAAAGGCAATAAATATTTCACTCACAAAAAAAATGTTCACACTTTTGGAATGGAAAAATGATTTACTTGATGATGGATTTTATTTCAGATTTTTTTCTGAAACTTTATAGCAGACTTTACACCTCTAAACACAAAAAAATCGGCAAAAATGCTATTTTTCGATCACTTATTGCTTTATTCTGGAAATAAAAATAATATAATCAGTACAAAAAATAGATATCCTGATAGCCCTTAAAAAGACGCATCTTTTGCCGCAAAAATGAGCTTTCTAACTGCCTCCATTGCTGTACAGTGCACTTTTTACTAAAAATGGGAAAACACAAATCATTTGCCAGCCTGTGGCTGCAGCAGCACTGAAACGTGGTGCTTCCTCTCAGGTCCGTCCAATCTTTTACATGTTAAAATGACCGTGCAATATAATGCAGTGCAATATCGTAGAATATCATATGGCTAGAGGAAATACTCGCTTCTCATTGGCCTACAGCCGTGCAATATTCTACGATATTGCACGCATTATATTGCACGTTCATTTTAACATGTGAAAGATTGGACGGACCTGA
Organism: Platynereis dumerilii; assembly: GCA_026936325.1. Lineage (NCBI taxonomy): Eukaryota > Metazoa > Annelida > Polychaeta > Phyllodocida > Nereididae > Platynereis > Platynereis dumerilii. The sequence goes on from JAPTHN010000001.1 coordinate 10,935,524, forward strand.
GAGGAAGCACCATATTTCAGTGCTGCTGCAACCACAAGCAGAGAAAAAGATTGTGTTTTTTCATTTTACTAAAAAATGCAATGCAGAGCAACGGAGGCAGTTAGAAAGCTGGTTTTTGCGGCAAAAGATGCGTCTATTAAAGGGCTATTAGGATATAAACTTTTTGTACTGATTATATAATTTGTTTTATCAGAATAAAGCAATAAGTGACCGAAAAATAGCGTTTTTGCCGATTTTTCTGTTGTTTTTTTGTGTATTGAGGTCAAAAGTCTGCTATAAAGTTTCAGAAAAAAATCGAAAATAATATCTATCATCAGGTATATAATTTTTGGATTCCAAAGGTGTGAAAAATTTTTTTGTGAGTGAAATAGTTATTGATTTCTGATGAGATACATTTTAAATATGTAGTTCAAAAGAAACACAGACTTGCGGCTGCACAAGATTGTTTCTTGGTTTTAGTACAAAATGAATCACCACCCAGTAATGGAAATAGATAGGCAAGTTATTTTGGTGGCAAAAGATGTATTTTAAATGGCTAAGTGGATATCGACTTTTTGTAATGTTTATGTTATTATTTTTAGTCAGTAGGCCTATAAAGAATTAAGAGGCCGAAAAACCTTTTCCCCCCAGTTTCAGTGACTTTGTTGTGTTAAGAGATCTAAAGTCTGCCAAAAAAAAGTAGTAAAATGAAATTAAAGAAGACCCATCATCAAGTATATCATTCCACAAGAGAGAAGCCTTTTTTTGGGTGAAATATTTATTGAATTTTGATGAGATACATTTAAAAACGTGGGTCAAAAGAAACAAAAGAAAAAGAGTCTAGACATCAGAATTCCAGCCCTCTTATTTGCATTTGTCACAAAAAACCATATGATATAACAGTTATTGCACATCACCTCGTGCAATATCAGTTTTTATGGCACCTCGGTGACTAATATTGCACTCGGGCTGCGCCCTCGTGCAATATTAGTCACCTCGGTGCCATAAAAACTGATATTGCACTCGGTGCTGTGCGATAACTGTATAATATCTGCTGACCTCAACAAATCCATTTGAGTTGTTGGTGTTTTGTTTTATCAGGCTGATGGCTTATTGTGAAAGACCCTCTCTCAATTTGGAAAAATAATTTGGGAATACTTAAAAGAAGTTGCCGGTTGGCTTATGCAAATTTGGTATCTAGCTGAAAAATTTGTATCAAGGCACCCATGTACAATTGTATGTGATGACAAGATTAGTATGGCGATCTCCAATCTGCAAAAACCTCAAATTAGTGTGTGTTGTCTCTATGAGTCTATGTGATGGATTTGAATGACCAGCTAGCAGAGACAACAGATAAGATAAGTTGATAATAGTGTTTGTCTACTGTGTGTTTTCCCTGTTTCCAAGGATGGATTTGTAATTGCCTCTGTAGTGTTAGCATAAAATAAACAGGACGTGAAAGGAACAGCCTGCAAGCATATTTTTTGCGAGTAGGAGCACTCTTTAACATTTAGAGATAAGATGAACAGTACGACACTGAGATGCGGAGTCTTTGCTCTGAAAACAGAATTGTCCAGTGGAATATTCGTCTCACAACTAAATTCTAAGAAAACCAGAGTAGTACAAATACTCCATCATAATGACATTCTTAAATTTCTACTGGACATAGGCGGAGAGCACTGACTATGTCATTTTAACGTCTCTGACACGATAATTATCATCATAACTTTTGCAAAGTTTGTAAGCCCACTACCCAAAACATATATAACAGTGTGCATTGCAAAATTTTACCTTATTCAATAGTTGCCAGACAACTATATGGAAGGCATTACAAGCCACGGGGGATCATAGGTATAAGGAAAAATACCATCCATGTTTAGCTAGATCACACATTACTAATAAGCAATTACATTCCATTAGGAGAAAAAATTGTGATCATGCAGGAAATAGTATTTTGAGACAACATAATGCCCAATGCATATTGCAATTATTGCATAAGGGGAAAAAAAAAAGAAGCACAGAGATTCCAAGATGGATGAACGAGTTTCCAAAGAAAAAATTGGGTGGCCCTCTTTGCGGATAGTTGCTTTGCTAAACAGGTAATTACTTCGCTTAAAATAGAAATCAGCTGATTATACTAATAACATTTGCCAATTTTAGACTGTTCGTGTGAAGAATTAATTTGCATGCCAATTCAAATTGGCTGGTCATGATAATTGCAAATTTGAGCTGAAAATAGCTTCACCATTTATACAAATAACTTATCCCAAGAAACCTAGTTTCACAATATGCAACCTAGCGCTCCATTTATTTCAGACTTGTTTACCAGATGTCAACAGGTTGTAATTTGGTAATTGGAATTCTGAGGCAATAAAAGGATATCAGACAACAACTGGTCTTGTGGTCTTCTCAGTGAGGTTCAACACATCCATGTCTTCGGTGAAGTAATACAATACATCAAATCAAATTCTATGAGTCTTGCAGAGCACGTTCACAGAATCTCTAGGTTCCAAAAGTTCAAACAACTCAAATGCCTGATTTACCCTTGGAATACTTTCAAAATCCATGACAACTAATTAGCCAAAAAGTTTCGTTAAGCATTTCATGAGATCCCAACCCAAGAGAAAACACGATCCAACTAAAAAACAGTCAAAACACCTATGATTAATGAGCAAATCCTGGTTCAATGCATTAGACGGACTATCATGACACACTTGTCACAACCTACCAGAGATTCAGCTTCAGCTTCACCAGTGTTAGACATCACCAAGATACTTATACCATGGGAAAAGCTGGTATATAACCGCCAGTTTTGCATGTTAGCGCCCTGCTAAGGATTAACACTATTAGTAACGGCAAACAAACAATCAGTTTATTGTTTATTTTGCAAAAATTAAAAGGTATCATAGAAGAAGCATAATGTCTAAGTCAGTTAGATACCGCATTGTAGGGTTCTAACTGTCAAAAATGCATGTTAGAACCCGACAATGAGGTATCTAACTAATACTTTGTCAGGCAATAAGCTGTTTACAACATCCTTCTAATCTTCACTCGCTGTCAACATATTGTTCTGCATAATTGCATAGCAAATAACCAGAATAACTACAGTACACTCTGTAGCATCAATATAATACTAACATCTGGAAAAGGCATCCATAAACATTTTGAATTTAGGCTACCAAGAATGCAAAACACACTGTATATACAGTTATAGTTGCTCCGGATTGCATTATTACACCAGTCTCCCAAGCTTGTTGGCAGCTGTTATAAATACACGAGGTAACTCTCAGTTTACAAGAACACCGGTCAAAATTGTTGACAAAAAAAAGGATGAAGGAATACAGAAAAATCTGAAAAGAAAAAGAAGCATTTGTTGCTCATTCCTTGTCCAGATTCTTAGAATAGTTTTGATCAAAACTTTTCCATGCAAGTGGGCAACTTACATTCAGCAACAGTAAGTCGAAGGGTTAAACCAAGGATACCGTTACTGCACTTGAGAAACCCTTTGAATTTCCAATGAAAAAAGTAGATGGGCTGCAATGGTCTGAGCCATGCTTTTTGCCGAAACAACAGTAACTGAGTACTATTGTGTTACAACCCATCGCATGCGCAGCCTCAATATGTTCTTGCTGAAACTGCTTACTTTTCTGAGAGTTGCCATGACCTGGATTCCTGACACGAATGGAGCTTACCGCAGATTTGTGGAAAAACCAGAACTTTTTAAGCATTTATTCGGCCACAGCTCAGAAGACATCTTTTGGCAGAGCTCAATTCAGAGTAGCAGTTGCAGTATTAAGCAAGGTCACTTCATTTACTGAAGTATATAAAGTGCAGTCCTACATTGGTTATTGTAGTTGTTACCCAAATTTCCATACAAGCAATTTTTTTCTAAAATAATACACATCGGATTTCAACTGCTGATTGTATCATGCATAATAAAAGTATTATAAAATTCTTCATTTGGCAAGCAATCAATACTGAAAAATTCATTTGAAATATCAATATGACTGCTTAAAACCATTTTGACTCTATGATCATATGAGCCTTAGTCACACAAATGAACTTACCATTTCAATCAGCTTGATTTCCAGTGCTCCATTCTGAACTCTCCACAGAAATGAGACCCCATAATAGACCAGGCACAGAAAGTAAACATTTATGTGACTTGTCGCCAGAGCTCGTCAGTAACCAAAAAATAATTCAGCAACAAGAACATTCATTCTTTAAACCTCAAATGTGCAATAAATTGTGTGCAACGCTCAATACTCAAGTCCTGAGAAATCAACAAATGTGAAAAAGTATCAAAACAACGCACAGACACACACTCGACGGTACTGTACAGTATGAAGTTCTGATTAAAAAAAAAAGTGCAATGGTTTGAAAACAGTTTCTGTGCAGAATAATAATTAGAAACACTTACCTCACCATGATACTATAGGGATATTTTCAAACACAGCTGACATGGAAATGTCTTTTCGGAGTGTTTTACAGTTCAGACTTTTCTTAAAGTACGTAACATTCCGTCCACCAGAAAGTCTTGTCATCCAATCACATATATGTATCATTATATAGGAATAATCCCGGAATATGTTTCTTCATCTTCATTTCAAAACAAATATTATCACAAATTCCCCATATATTCCTCATTGCCATGGTTACGCATCAAACATCTAAATCCGAGATATTGTCCAATGTTTACCAAGGCAGTCATAACTCTTTCGGTCATGCGGTTTGCTGTTCTTGATTCTCTTAAATGTCACATTAAGTACATTAATCCTCAAAATCTCTGCTAGCAGCAAGTTTGAAGCCAATGTCATATTAATAGAATAAATACACACAAACTCGCATGGAATTACACATCCAATGTAGAAACAGTCACTTGATACAGTTTCAACAGTCAATTTGTGGTTGATTGTTGACATTGTTGTGATATTATACAATTTGAGCCAGCGATCAAGTGAAAGCTTTCACAGTCATTTTCACACATAACAGCGAACAACAGACACTTAAACTGTGAATAAACACAAAAGACAGACAATGTATCAAGTGAATGCCATTCACTACGTTTTTCCCACTGATCTCTTTCCCTTTTTCTCCCTTTCTTGAACTTGGAACCAAACTTTTTTTTTAACCTTTTTTCGGTTAAGCCTAACTTCTCAAAAAAGCAATTAAATTGGATGCAAATAGGACAAGTCACATATTTTTCTCAAACCATAAAATTGTCTTTTCTTTTTTTCTGTTTTGTGATTTCTGCTTATAAATGTCATGAAATCTTATGTTCTAACCGTTGCATTCGACAGCAATTTTCAATAATCAGCAACACTGTCCGTTGAGGAACTTTCCTCTTGTCGCCTTTGTCACCATCATATTGGTTTAACATTGTACATACAGTTTTATGCAAAAGTTTTGACACCCCTTGAATAGGGTAGCATTTTGTAATATTACAGACCAACCGTTCACAGTAATTTTATTTTGCGAATGGCGTGTTACTACAGGGGAATAAGAAGTGCAACGAAATGACCATGTGGTTTGTTGTTCAAGTGGTCTTGTGACAAGCAATTTTTCTATGCACCACTGAGCACTGAGTGTAAACATCTCCCAACCTGAATACAACACTTTAATCCATAAGTTTTGGGAACACCTTTTTAAAATGAAATGCTATGTATGTAACAGGGCAACCTTTGAGGGAGGGGGAGGGAGTTGGATGTTTTCTGAAATAAATAATTTCTTGTTAAGTTTTTGTGAAATAAAGTACAGAATTGTCATCCTTTCTGGGCAGTCATTATAGGCCTATTGGTAATTTCCGGATGGAAATATATCTTAGAAGAATTGTGTTGTTCCATTTAGAAACAAACACATTTGTAGATGTTGCAAGCTCGTTACTGTAAAATAAGTAATTTCCTATTCAGAAAAAATCAAAACCCTTGAGATCTCGCCTCTTGAAAATCAAATGCTCGCCCTTGAAAAACCAATTTTTGAGTACAACATCTTTGTTCATAGGTCTCACCAATATTTCCCTGATCATAATTCATTTTTACCTGGAAAGAATATCTGTTCTCAACTAAAATGTAATAAACTAGTAAAGCCCATTGAAAGCACAGAAAGTGATAAGGGAATAAAGAGGTGAATGGACATTCTGACGGGATGTTGATGAAAAGTTGTTAGTGAAGTAGAGTATTTCTATTAGATTAAGGGGGCATGACATTAGAAATGAGAGAGTGACATTGAAGCGGTCGGTAGACTTTGTAAACAGGGAGTTATTGGCCCAGAAAAGATGATGGTCGTACATTTTGACAGTGCTGTCATCTGGCATAACTTTTGTGGTGCGAAACATTTCTGACCCAGCAGGTAATTTGCATAAGCGGAGATGTGGTGGAGACAGAGCGTAGTACGTTTGATGTGACAAAGTGCATGAAACAGCAAAGAAAACAGGAATTAATGATGTCATCAGAAGAAGAAAAGGGTGAAAGAAGGGTAGGTGAAGGGTGTAGGGGAAGGAAAGGCCTTTGGAGGTAGCTTTTCTTGCACAACTATCCTATGACCTAGGATGACCTCATTTGCATGTCATTAGCATATTTAGTTTGAATGTATATATAGATTAATTATTCCTCTTGCCCAGCATGGTGAGGGGGTTAGTTCAGTTGGTAGTTAGTGCCCTGTGCTACCAATCAATGGGTCCCAGGTTTAATCCCAGCTCTGGCAGATGAAATGGATCTATCTTGGTCAGCAATTTCAACCAGCCTTCACCTCCTTGCTGTCATCTGCAGTAATTTGCAATAGAGTGCAAAAATATAGGAGTAAATTTCATTTATGTAACTGTTGAGATTGAGAGATAAATTGATTGATTTATTGACTGTATCATTCATTCACTAACTCTCAGAAATTGTGCATCGACATACCATTAGCAGAGTATTTTTTTGGGAGGGGGGGCAAACATTTGTTTGATTTTCAAGATTTACTACAGGCTTCTCTTGGGTACTATTGACTTTTAATGATATAATAAATATAACCCCCCTCCCCTTCGGTACACCCATGAACATGTGTGAGGTGTATGCATTATGTTGTCCCAACAAGTATCAGTTATTGATGACAGTTGCTTCAAAGCATAACATATTATTGTAGATTGTTTTGCCTCGGAATAATGTTGGAGTGTGATATATACTGAATGTGCCCAGTCATCTTTGGAAATTTGTGACGTGGCAAAGCTACTTGAGCACCTAACACATTGTCATTTCGTTGCACTTCTTTTTCCCCTGTAGTAAGAACGCCTTAACACATGATTCCACGAAAAAGACCATTCCATAACTCAAAATGAATTTCACCTGTGCATAAATATTAACACCCTTATTATGTTCTGACATTATTAATCAATTACTTCACACAAAACCAATAATACAGATTCCATATGCTTTAGAGGGTTACCAAAGAGTCCCAAGAAACTATTTTGTGTGGTGTGTTACTTATTTTTTAAGCAGAATCACTCCTACCCAAGAGATGTCAATTGATGGGTCTTGCTGCACCAACTGCTGATGTGATAGAATATTTTTTAAATGCCATGATATTTTGCTGGAGAGACTGAAATAGTGACCCCAGCACTTAGGATATATGTATTTCCTTAGCATTTGTAGTACTTTGTTCACATTTTGAAAATACTAATGGTTACGAGTCATTCTGCTTTAAAACATAGTAGCCTATAATATCAGACAAAATAGGGTTCCTAGGCTCTTTGATAACCGTCTAAAGCATCTGGAAGCTGTATTATTGATTCCATGTGAAGTAATTTGAGTAATTATATTAAAATTCTTAAGGGTGTCCAAACTTATGCACAGGTGAAATTCAACAAATATAAATCCCCAATTTTAAAAGTTATGCAAGGATTCTTCTTGAAAGAATGATAAGGTTAGGTGTCGCTCAAACACGCCATTAAGCCATAAAAGTTCCTGTTAACGGTTGTTCTCCAATTTGACAAAATGCTGCCCTACTCAAGGGGCAACCAATTAAACTTTAGTATAAAGGTGTATGTATACAATGACGGGATATAGACAGTATACTGACTTGGGGACTGCAGAGTTACATGAGAATTTGAGAAACTGTGCAGCTAGTTCCCTTATCTTGTTAACAAACACACATACTAACAGATTGACAGACACATTCCTATGAAAACATAAGTCCCGTCATACCAGAAACTTCTATCGCTACAACAGAACTGTTAGTCTTCTTATTTGTTAAAAACTGACATGTCATTGCTTGATCTTATATGCCAAATGGACATATCTCAAGTTGCTAGTTTATCTCTATACAGCAGTCAAAGCCACCATAGAAAAACACTATTCACAAATTACACCTAAACCCAAATCAACATCTGCATAGTGGACAACATCAGATTTCACTCCAGTGGACATTAACATCTGCTGGTTAGCTGAAGCCAAACAGGGGACAAGGTTAGAGTGTCAATCCTATTAGGGAAGATTGGTGCACACTGTATAAGGAGATTAGCGAAATTGGGCCAAGGCACGCAATTCTCAAATGTGGTTCATTTCATTCCAAAAAACCCTTCTTCAATTTATAATTTGCAACATAGTCAGACATTAACCTCAAGCGGTCATTGTTTGTGGATGCTGAAAAATTCGGGAGTCCCTTATTTATGGCAAACCCTCATTTGGTTACTACTGTCTTTGATCTCTTTGAGGCTTATAATGGATCTGTTGGTCCCCGTGTTACAAGATTTCTATTACAAACAAGTTTTGCCTTATGTGATTGCATATTGAACCAATAGGCGAGACTTCCAACCAGTGATATCCTTTGCGATGTATGCAGATACATCAGAGGCTTTCCAACAATCATATGCATGTCATGGCAATCAAAGTATTATCTAATTTATGCCAATTTTGGGCAGGCAAGGGTGTAATATCAATAAGCATTACACCACAGCAGCTTCAGACCTTTGAGTAGTTGCAAAAGGCAATCATTCATTTGCAGAAACAAACGCAACATGTGGTATTGGACAAATGTGTGGAATTACTTCTATAAAATATCCTCACTGTCCAGTGTGGCCTATATAGTGTTAGACTGCCCTGGCATTTTTGGGAGTTAATAATTAAAATCCAATCCCCTAAGGCAACATAAAAATATAAACATAATTTACAGTTTGTGATCTTTAAAGCATTGGAACGAAGGTTTGAATGTTTAAATGTTGTTTGTTCTTAACTTGTTTTTGACATACCTAACAACTTCCAATATTAAAACAAAGGGCTAGGTGCACCCATGGCATCACTTTCTACAGAATTCACCCAAGCATTTTGTGACAAATCTCTTCTTTTTTTCCGAAATACTATTGAACCCCATAATGTCATCTTTGACTTGTTTGCTGCACTACATAACAGAATATCCGCACCTTTACAATAACATCATCCAAACCAGTAATATGTCAGATTACACTCTTCCCTGTAGCAAATAGAAAAAGAGGGAACAACACAAATCTATTAGTCATGGTCACATCGAACAGTTAACACTAACAAGAAATTCCTGGAAAATATAATATGGCATCGGGAGCGACAGACAAATATTCTTTTGAGGCGTAATGTTAGATATATGGTGCTGTTTTCTGTGCTTTGATCCATTAAAAGGTTCCAAATATATTACATAGAATGGCGCCCAACAAAAAAAAATTTGAAAGGATTGTAAATGATAATAACATATTTGTCCTACCTGTTTACTGCTACATATTTTTTGCGAAGCTAACACCTTCTGTACCAACATTTAGGAAGAGGTCAAAGAAATCCCGTCCTCATGACAATATCAAACCACCAATTACCACAATGCAGTCTGAACATTGACTATACAGAAAATTAACTATAATATTTTATTATGATGTGGACTATATTTACGCCTATCCCAGCCCAAAAGAAAGTATAGACTACATAGTACATACATAAACAAATGACTTATTGAAAAATATTACAAAATTGTTTCTAATACTGCATTGAATTATCCTTTGCAGAAGCTAAAACATTTCAGCGATTTTATATGAAGGGTTCACAGTCCATTTCTTGGTATTATACAACACCAACCACCCAAAACGGTTGCAGGGGTCAGCAGATATTCGATGATCACCGGTGACCAGCACTGACCGTATTGGGTCACCTACCGTCAGCACACAGTTAACATTGATCCATCAGTCTAAACCCTATACCCACACACAATGGACCTAAATCTGACCGCAGATACTTTTTTTCCAATTCGGTCCACAGATTAAGTCAACAACTCAATGGATGCAAGGGTGCCCTACATCATTTCTTAGCTGGGCAACTCCAGTGGCGACACTGTTGTTCAAAGACACCGCTGAAAGTTTTTGGTAAGACTCACTGTTATTACCCAGAGGGGATGCTTGATCGATAAAAATTCATGAGCAAGATCTTGGATGAATGTTGTTCAGTGAGACCGAACATTTCAGGTCCCTTGTATCACGGTCCATGCCTTGTAGGGCTTGCTCGGTGATACATAGTAAGCAAGACTTTCCTTCCGTCTTTTATCCCTTTGTCATCACCATTTTATTATAGCCCCAAGGTCTAAATTCTAGTGAAACAGAAACTTAATAAGTTTACTGAACTTGTATGTTAAATCGACTTGACTTGATAAAGACTCAATAAATCTTAAAAACAGATGATGGAATTGTTGCACATGTTTCAATTATAAAACTTCAGGGTGTATAGACCTGACAAACAGATTACACACCATCAGTCTTTGGGAAGTCAGAAAGACAGTTCATTATATTCATTATTCCATTCAATAATTGTTTTCACGCCGTCTGATGTTAAAACTTCGTAGGCCAATGAGTAATTGCATGCAAGAGTGTGTATCTCATCAAGTTATTTATAGATGCAACACAATTACACGGAAGGTATTGCAAGTCATGAGGAATCAAAGGTGAGGAAAAACGCCATTTGTGTATTGTAAGATCACAGGGTCCCATCAGACATTGCCTGTTGAGGTTATATCATCCTGATGACACCTTATTATGCCATTACATTCCATTAAGGGAAAACTCCTGACCATCATTGGCATCAGAGAAAGAGTATTTTGGGAACCTACATAGCTGACACAGATATTTCATGACAAAAAGTAACCAGAATTATTACATAGCAGCTGGTAAATGCTCCTGCAAGCCATCTTTAATGGGCATTTTTGAGGGTTATTAACTGACCCAGTGAAAATAACAGAAGTGTTTAGAGTTCCCTAAAGAAATTGATTATATTAATTGATCGTAAAAATTCACATTGAATAATTCATAATGAAGGACTTGGCTAATCAGCAATTCATCAGTTACCTAGCGAGATTTCGTACAGCAATATTTCCATTATTGAAAGATCTTAATAACATTGATAATTTTATGTTTCTCAACAATGATTACCAAGCATATATACAATGTCATCTTCAAAAATCTTTTATAATGCCCATAGCTAAAGAAATTCGTTTATCTGTCCATAACAGCTATGGATCATTCCATGTCAATAAAGAATTTTCCAAGAAAGAAAAAACTAATGTACATGTCTATCAGTTATAGTTCTGGCAGGTGATTTGATAGTTTGTTAAGCATTATGCTAAATCGTTTAATTTCAAGTGTGAGGGAAATGGAACGAAAATACCTTTTCACTATCCTCGTTGTCTTGTTGTTGGTCAGCCTTTGTCGACTACCAGTAGCCACCTAAGTTAATCTGAGGTGGCTCCCTATCCAAATATGTTCGTAAAGATGTTTTAAAAGTGTGTGCCAACTTTTATGCCTCTATGTATAAATGCATAATTTTTCCACATACCTGCCCCGCTATTAATTACACATCAAAAAGCACTGCTACATTGCATAGGTGATATGTGTAGAAAATTTCTTTGCTGTATAGGCAATACTGGGTAAGATTTGGCTCCGATATGAAACAAAAAATTACTTTTAATATTTTTTCTCAATATTACAAAAACAACAGAATATCTATCTTTTAGACCATGATAAGGCACAACTAGACCATATGAGCCATATGTGTACCAAACTTCATCCATTTACATGCAATAGTGACCGAGTGTTAGCCTGAAGCCGAAAAATATTAATTTTGATATTTTTTCTAATTTTTTCAAAAAGTATAGAATATCTATCAACGCCCGCCCGAACGCCCGCCTGAAATCAACTGGTGGAATCAGCAGCACTACAAGCAACAATGCAGATTTCTGTCTGGTCTATAACACTGGCAAAAATATGGATTGCCAAAAAGGGATGAAATGACAAAAACCTGTTACTACTTCCTTGTCCAGTTTCTCGGAATGATGGCCAAGTAAACCATTCCATGCAGACAGGAAGAATTTCATATTAAGCACCCAGTCTGGTGAAAATGAGAACTGCATGCTACTGCCACCTGGCACAAAAGTTGATTTTGTATACTACAGCATTGCTGTCCCAAGAAATAGTTCCAATTTCATTGCACATTCACAAAATTTCTATTCAACATTGAAGTATACCAGAGTCAGACTCGGCAATCACATTCTCTAAGGAAGTAGACAAGGCTATCAGCACACTCAGAAACAGCCTCGGTTTCTTCCAAACCAAATTGTGTGAGTTCCTCAGACTGAAATGATGTGGACCGCTCGCAGGAGCTTGTGGAATAGCACAATGGTCACTAGGTGGCAACACATGACAGCATGTGTTCTGATCTGCCAAGGCTGGAAAATGAAGTGGCAATGTAACAGCAGTCTACTTGTAGACAGTTAAGCAACAGTGTTAAGTTGAAGATTTAAATTCAAGATACCATTGCTACAGTATAACGTCCTTGAATTTCGATCGGAAGGAAACAGAGACCATGAGCCAGGCATGAAGTAAAAACAACTCGTGACGAGTACTATTTCATTACAACCTATTGCATAAGGAGCCCCAATATGTTCCGGCTTAATCTACTTATTTTTCCAAGAACTGCTATGAACAGGAATCGTGACATAAATGACACTTACTACAGATTGTGGAAAAGCTAGACCTTTTTGGATCTTATATGCCCAAAGGAACATATCTTACTATTTTATCTCTATGTACAAGAGTGGAACCCAATGTAGAAACATACCATTTAGAAATTACAACTAAACTCAAAATCAACAGCTGCATAGTGGACACCATAAGATTTCACTGCAGTGGACATCAACATCTGCCGGTTAAGCTGAAGCAAAAAAGGGGACAAGGTTAGAGTGTCAATCCTATTAGGGAAGAATTGGTGCACACTGTATAAGGAGATTAGGAAAAGAAATTGGGCCAAGACATGCAATTCTCAAATTCGGGTCCTTTCATTTAGAAAAAGCCTCCTTCAATCTATAGTTTGCATCATAGTCACGCATTAACAGCAGTCAGTTATTTTCCCGTACCCAAGCAGTTTTATATATGTTTGATAACCACTATACACCACAGCAGTTTTTAGGACTTTGAGAAGTTGAAAAAGGCAAACATTCGTAAAAAGAAACAGGCACAAAATATGGTATTTGACAATTGAGGAATTACTTCTATGAACATCCTCACCACTCAGTATACCCTAAATAATGTTAGACTACCCTGGGATTTTTGAGAAGTAATAATTAAAATCTGATCTCCTCCAGCTTCATAAATATAAATATATTTTTTTACACCCAGTGATCTTTCAAGGCAATTGAAAGGAGGTTTGTGTGTTAAACTGTTGTCTGTTCTAAACTCATTTTTAACATACCCAACCACTTATGAGCCATGCTTTTGACTTCTGCTGTAATATTAAAACCATGGGCGTGAGTAGTGCACTCGAGGCATTACTTTCTTCAGAATTCACCTGAGTATTCTTCTTTTTTTCTAAAAGCTATTGAGCCCTATATTATGATCTTTGACTTGTTTACCGCACCTAACAACAGAATATTCACATCTTTGCAATAACATCATCCAAATCAGTAATATGGTAGATTACACGCTTCCCTGCCGCAAATATAAAAAGAGGGAATAACACAAATCTATTAGTTGTGGCAGCATTGAACAACTGACAGCAACTGACAGCAACTGACAGCAACTGACAGCAAATTCCGGGAAAATATAGTATGACATTGGGAGCGTCACAAAAATATTCTTTTGAGGCGTAATACGTAAGATATGTTGCTGTTTTCCGTGCTTGATCAATCAAAGAGTTCCAAAAATATTTGGCAGTATCATGGACAAAATAAAAATTGAAAACACTGTACATGATAACATATTTGTCCTACCTGTTTACTGTTGCATATTTTTTGTGCAGCAAACTACTTCAGTACCTCAACATCTTACATTGGTGGTCCAACGTTTACGAAGGAATCAGAGAAAGTCCCATCCTCATGATGCTATCAGACCATCAATTACTAGTCTCAACAGTGACTACACAGAAAATTGACTATATTTCATCATGATGTGAACAATATTTACGCCTATCCCCAACCCAAAAGAAACTATACATACACAAACAAATGATCTATTGAAAAATATTCCGATATTGGATTTTTTAATGGCATTGAATTATTCTGTGCAGAAGCTAAAACATTTCAGTGACTTTATAAGAAGGGTTCACAGTCCATTTCTTTGTATTATAGAACACTAACCAGTAACCACCCAAAACGGTTGCAGAGGTCAGCAAATATTCAATGATCACAGGTGACCAGCCCCCTGACCCCATTGGGTCAACCTATCCCAAGCACACTCAGTTAAGATTGATCCATCAGCTTAAACCCTATACTCACACACAATGGACCTAAATCTGAGCCCAGATACTTTCCTTCCAATTCAGTACACAGATTAAGTCAACAAATCAATGCAAGGGTGTCTTACGTCAATTCTTAGCTGTGTGGGCAACTCCACTGGCGAAGCTTTTGTTTAAAGGCACCACTGAAGGTTTTTGGTAAGATACCCAGAGGGGATGCTTGATCAAGAGAAATTCATGAGCAAGATCTCAGAAGAAAGTTGTTCAGTGAGACGTACATTTCGGGTCCCTTGTATCGCGGTCCATGCCTTGTAGGGCTTGCTCTGTGAAAATAGTAAGCAAGACTTCTTACCCACTTTCATCCTGTTGTCTAAACCCTTTTTTCAATTAGCCCTGAGGAGTGAGGACAGCATTCTCCAAAAACACAACATGGATAAGTTAAGGGAACTTTTATGTTAGTTGACTTTAATTGAATTTTTTTTGCAAAATATATTCTATATATTTTCTTTACATCTTCAGCAAGATATTGTAAATTTGTTTATCAAGCAAAAAACTGCATGTAAGAGTGTGTTTCACAAAGTTATTTATAGGTGCATCACAATTACACGGAAGGTATTGCAAGTCATGAGGAATCAAAGGTGAGGAAAAACACCATTCGTGTATTGTAAGATCACAGGGTCCCATCAGACATTGCCTGGTGAGGTTACTCTGAGATGTGCATATCATCCTGATGACACCTTATTATGCCATTACATTCCATTAAGGGAATACTCTGACCATCACTGGCATCAGAGAAAGAGTATTTTGGGAACGTATATGGCTGACACAGATATTTCATAACCAAAAATATAACAACCAGAATTATCATATAGGCAGCCAGTATACGCTTCTTCCAGCAATCTTTAATGGGCATTCTTGGAGGTTATTAACTGATCCATGAAAAAGTAATATTATGGAAGATGTTTTTCTGAGGTCTTTAAGTTCTCCTGTTCCAGAAAGAAATTGGTTAAACCATGATTGTTACATTATTATATATCACTTAAAAGTTACATTGAATAATTCATTACAAAAGATTTGGCTTATCAGTTCATCAGCAATATGTTCATCAGCAAATCGCCTGGATTTAGATATTTTAATAATTGGCTATTTTATGTTTCTCACCAAAATATTATTTTCAGCCTGACTATGGATTTTATTTTGATGTATCCTTTCCCTATTTCACAAGATCTAACACTCATCATCAGCATGTAATATTAAGGTCTACAAAACGTGCGAATGTTTACCAAAGTACCATAATAAAACATTACAAGTAATTAATCCCCAACTCAAATTGGAGAAAGCAGGACCACAGCCTTTTGGCAATTAACACACATATATGGTGCACATGCGCAGTTGACCTTGTACATTTCACTTAATTTGATAATGTTACGGCATGCAAATAATTTTCCCTATTCCAGTATATGCATATTTTGAAGAAATAAATTTATAAGTCAGCTCCAAAATCAGGCGACAAATTCCAATTTTAAAACAATCAATAGCAGTGATCATAAACTGTTATACATTGTTCTTACAATGTGTGATTTCAGCTGTTAGACATTAGCTAAAAATGGGAAAAGGTCTTCATCTATTAAATCAAGCTCCCAACAATTGAATTTGGGGAAAATGTCTTTCACAATACAATAAACTATCATACTAGTCAGAATATGTCACAAATGTATCAATGGATGGTTCTCCGGCCTGTGCTGCAATGTGTCTTGTTGAGACAGATGTGATTCTATTCACAAGGGGGCATCAATGCAAAGGAAACATCACCTGGTGAAATCAGTAGCATTCTAGGCTGCAGACTTTTGTCAGAACAGACCAGTTTGTTTGGAACAGTCACAGATTATGTTGTCTGTCTTTCAGTTCTATTCACTTAGTTAATGCCCACAACACTGTGTACTAAGCAAGTGACCTAATTAAGGATCTTTTTGTTTACATTTTGCTAGTTCTCATATATAGAGCAAACAACAAACTTTGCATTATAGCCAGTATGCTGTCTTATACTACAAGTAATACACATAAAAATTTTGGATTCGATCAGTTAAGTCTTCTTGGAGATTAGGCAGTTTTAGTAAATTATAGTGCATTTCTACTAGAATCCCCAAATCTTTTGATTGTTGAATATGTAGTGCTTGTATTTTCACATCAAGATGTCTAATACATATATATACAGTATACTGGCTATGTCATGTTGTAATTGAATTGGTGTCTTGTCTAAAATTTAAGATATAATGATTAACTAGGTCGCTTCACATAGAGCAAACGGTACACAGTGACAAGGAGTGAGTGAGTGAGAGAGTTTGTGTTTTACACCCCACCAGCACCGTTGTGGGCTATTTAGAGGCAAAATGCCCACAAGGAAAATGGTCCCACAACCACACATGTATATCGAATTCAGTTGAACTGGTGCACCCCACCGAACTGAGGTTCGAAACCGGTGATTACAACAAACAGTCAATGTCAAACAATGCTAAACAAGATAATCCAGCCTGCTATTTTGTAGCAGGGCCCCTTAAAACACTGTCAGAGCAAACGAATATGTAACAGAACCAAGGACTTTTTGCCCAAGAAATGATAATTGAAACATTTGAACATCCATTTATCCGCATGGAATTGTTCACGCACTATAGCTATATTGCATGGGATATCTATTATTTGGAATGGCTAGCACGAAAAATCGTAGGATACTTATTTACAGGAAAGGTAAGACCAAATTCTCCTATGGCCATGTCAACACAGAATTTTTTGCCAACTCACACTGAAATTTTGGAGCCTGTTAGTCAAATATCAAAGATGTTTCAAGGTTACACTTCACATAGGTTTGGTCCACAGTGACTACATACACAGTTCCAAGTGGTTTTCTATAGCTTACAGCTATTTTGATTTTATATGAATTGACTTTTTCTGAAACATGTGCTTTCTCCAAGCCAATGTTTTGATCAAACAGGAAGTAATGTACATCATGTACAGTGCTGCCACTTTGTTGCACCATGAAGGAGGTCAAGGGGCTTATGAAAGTACAAGATCAATGATGCATGCACGGGAAAGCGGGGCACAGCGAGACTTTTTGTTTTCTAGCTATCTGCAAGTTGACCGCTGTTACATTTTCACTGTTTTTTTCCAGCCTTGGCAGAACATATGCTGGCATGTGTTGCTACCTAGTGGCTAGTGTGCAATTCCGCGAGCTCCAGCGAGCAGTCCACATAAACCCATTGTCTGGAACTCACACAAAATTTGTCTGGAAGAAACCAGGGCTGTTTTTGAGTATGCTGATGGCCTAGTCTACTTCCTTAGATAATGTGATTGCCAAGTCTCACTCTGGTTTACCTCAATATTGAATAGAAACTTTGTGAATGTGCCATGAAATTGGAACTATTTCTTGGAAGCAGCAATGCTACAGCATACAAAACTGACTTTGTGCCAGGTGGCAGCAGCAGGCAGTTCTCAATTTCACCAGACTGGTTTTCTGGTGTAGCAGAAGGTTGGTAGTCAACAGTAAAACTAATTTAGACCTACATTGTAGATGATGAAATTGGGCATATATTGTCCAGTAGTTTCCGGTTCCTTACAGGTTTTTAGTTAAAAATTGTGCTGAGTCAATAATGGTCATTAAATTTTGTCAGCCGGAGCATAGAATAGATATTTCAAGTTTCGCAAACATGCTCAAAAATGGAAGTTCGGAAATGTCCCATGAGTCACAGCACCATAATTTACATCATACCAGAAACGTCAATTAATCCCGACTTGTTTTCTTCACTAATTTCATTTTTATAGTTGTTTGCATATTGGCGGTCCAAACAGTTTCAAAATCAATTTCCACTTGGTGTGTGTCGTACTGGCTTAAAATATTTTGTTTGTGTCAGTTATGGTTGATCAATAGGTCTGTCTCCATTTGTAGTTCTGTAGGTCTGTCTCCATTTGTAGTTCTGAATTTATGTACAGGCGATGTCTCCAAGCAATAAGAGCTCTGATGGAATCCCCTTTGTCTTTCAACAAGATGATTTGTGCTGTTGACCCATCCTCCCCACGCAAGCCCTGCTAAAATGGACAGGGCTTTCTGCTATTTCCAACCTCTTCTGTGATTGGCTGCTTATTTAGGTCATAAGCATTTTGCATGCAGATTTAGTCCGATTATGGACACTTAGAGGATTACTGGCAACTGAGAAAAACCGTGTAAAACAAGCAAACTTTCAATTAGTTTCATTCCAGAACTGTGAAAATACATAATTCAATGGAATTTTCGGAACTGTGATAGCACCTTTCAACAATACACAATTTCTCCATTTGTAACAGTGTGAAACGGAAGCAACAACTGGGTCAGTTAATTAAGTATTCATGAATTAGCAAAGGTTATGGGCCATTTTGTCATGGTATGACTTGGGATGATGTGTTGACCAAGCCGAGGAGTCTAACTTAATGAGTGTGTTTGTTGAATGTTTGATTGTTTTGGTCAGCTACACTGTATTATTATGTTCTCAAAACAGCAGTTCAACAGAAAAGTGTTTTGTTATCACACAGATTGGGGGATTGTAACGTGTTAACAACCAGATTATTATTAACTGTTGGTCACAGGATTTCACTTACTTAGCAAACAAACCAGGTAATATGTCATTTGGTGGGCTTCCCAAAGACAAAAATAGCACTCCCCCCTTATCGTAGTGCCACCTACCAATAATACCTCTCGTAATCCTCATATGGAGACAGACCTATTGACTCAGTGCTTATCATATCTAGCAGCATAGGACATGATAGGTGACAATAAGCAAACTAATTAAATGACCTAAGGTACTTCATCAAATAAGAAGATTAGGAGATTGATTGATTGATTGATTTATTTTCCACTGTTGTTGATATTTACAAAAATTAATAAAAAATGTGGAGGGAGCTCCCAAAGACCAAGCAATGGTCGCTGGAGGGAACCACCTTTTACAAAATGTTTTGGTAAAATTCAAATTCAAAATATTATGAAAAATTGAAAGCAATATTAATAATGATCATGCCTTAGCATTTCACATAGTTAATTAAAAAATATAATATGAATTTTAGATATTTGAATTAAGGTCACTTTACACAAAAAATGAAATATATAAATAAAAATAGATAACATTGGAAACTTCAATCACATAAGCGTCAACTCTATGCCACCTGGTGGGTATGCTTCTTGCTTGCTAGGTTGCTAGGCAATAGAGAAACTGACATAACAGTTAAATATAACATTTTGAACTGCCAATCTTGTCTACAAATTAATGAATGACTTTCAATTAAAATAATTATCTTGTGTATTAATGATACATGCAATCTTAAATATATATCAATGAACAATTATTTATAAAGATGATATTGTTTCTGCAATGTTTTGTAGTTCTGTTTTGTTTTTTAATATATATTTGAATTGATCATATTCCTTTAGGAGAGGAATCATTCTTTTTTCTCTCTTTTTTTGATTGTGTGATGACACCAGATACTGCATTTGCGATTAGTTCCTTCAGCTGTTCATCAGAGATACTACTGCTCTTAGTTTGTAATGAAGTAGGGGTTTCTGGTGATGCAGTTAAAGATGGTGATGTAGATTCAGAGGGTGCGGCTAAAAATTGTGGAGATGTGCTTTCAGGTGGTCTAATTGTGTTTGCAGCTGAAGTGGTGGTCAAAAGTGGCATCTTTGGTGTAGTTGCTGGTAGTTGGGATAGGGGAGTTTGTAATGATGCGTTTTGAACTGGAACTTGAGCATTGCTTGTTTGGATTTTTCTTACTTTCGGTAATTCTGACTTTACTTTTTTAAGAATTTCATCATGAATGCTTACTATTCTTCCGGCTAGCTCTTCTTGTTCTTTGATGAATACTGCACCATTTTCTGTCCATGTGCTGTGTATCATTCGTTGTTTCTTTAATTTTCGAGCTTGGTAGAATATGTACGAATTTTCTCTGTCAAGGTCTTCACTTATGAAGATGCCTGTATTTTTTAGTACTTGTATTCTATCCCTATATATTGCTCGGGCCTCCCATATTGAGTTGAATGTTACGAGTATTTTCATGTCAGCATTTCCTGCATCCTTGACTTCATGCTTCGTCTTCAAGAACTGTGCTGAGTTGATTGCAGGCTTTTTATGATAATGGCTCATCAAAATTTCATTGACAATGGCTTTAGGATCATTACCTGTCATTTTGCAATGTATTATAAGGTTGTGGGACTTGATGCCTCTCGCTTTATGTGGCGTTACATGATCTTTTTGGATTTGAGTTCTTCCACATGTGCATGTTTGTTGGTGCTGTCCGGCTTCTGCATTCTGTTTGCCCTGTTCAGCTATTTTATTTTGAAGTCTGATATTTTCTTGTACTAGTTTCTTGTTTTCTTTTCTTTGAATTTCGATTTTCTCATTCAATAGATCTATTTTTGCAGTAAGTGTAGTTCGAATTTCAGTGATTAGAAGAGTTACAAGAGAATTCAGTTCTGAGACCAACAGAAAACTGTAAATGAAGTGGCAAAGCCAGTTTGCAAGTTGTAAAATAAATTTTTCCTGCGGACTGCCACTCTGCAAAGTGTTCACTATGAATGACATGACCTAGCAACACAATCCTACTTTTGATTTTTAAAGTTTGTCTGTGATATGATTGGAAAATGGATCAATTGTCCAACAACGAACCTTATTGATACAATCACCACTGATGACATCACAGGTGAACGATGGATGGATGGTCGTGTGACTTGGACGTTACGATCTGGGGGGGGGGGGTTCCTTCCCTGACTTTTACATACGAATGCGCACGGCAATTTTGAAAACTGGAACCAGTCTAATTCGGAAACCAATGCCCAATGACCATTTCATTCCTTCAGTAAAAATTTTGTCAACCAAGCTAATCTTTATACTTTTTAAACCATTTTAAACATCCTTTCAAACCGATTCTAACGCTACCAAACATGTTTGGGGTGCAATAACCAGAACCAAATTAATCAGAATTGCCAACAAACTAAACCATTTTAATCCAAAAAGGCCAAAAAACCGAAACCATCCTCTACATACACCCTTTCATAATAGTGAGTACCCCCCCCCCCCTCCCCGGGGACGGTGAAACAATAAGCAAAGCTGAAATCAACAGAGGGCACTGTACTCAAATGGTGGTAGCTGCATGTGAGACATTTAATTTTAAAATATTGTCCTGAAATATAAAAACATGCTATATGCTCCATGATGTAGATTTTGACATTCTGGTTAACTGTAATTGTTTTTTAACTTTTGAGTCAAACTTTTCGTAAAGTTATGATTGTGGCATGCCTACACGTGATAATGGCATTTTGTAAATGTTCCAAGAAATGCCGTAGCTTCCAGTTTGCATGACTCGAGCATAATGAGAAATATGAGAAATTTTAGTACGTTAGGTAATGGTAATATAGCGTTTTTCTGAATTCATCATAATCAAATGGAGAACTCTTGATGATAATATGCCTTTATTTTCTTTTTTAATTAAATGCCAAGATTGCCTGGCGCATGTATATAAGGGCTTTAATGGGTTCTGACAAAAACATTTTGTAGGTTTCTTTGTTCGCAATAAAAATCTGATGTTTTCCAGTACGTCTGAAGTATTATGAGGACAGAAGGTACACTCACGATATAAAGGATCAGTCCGATAGGACACATTTCATCTTTTGGATGAATGAAATCAGTTGGGATATTCTTTTTCATGGACATCTCAATCTGTACAAACAAATATCGCAGATATTATTTCAGCACACAAGCATATTTGATGTGTTCACGCAACAACATGGGAACCATAGAAGAAAATGGCCATCATTGATGAGCTCTCATATACGCAGGCATTCATCATGCAATAATAAGATGCTTTACTAAGCACGATCACCTGCTCATATCTACATATCTATTCTTGAGGTTGTCCAGTGCAGTTCATTTCTTACATTTCATACAACAGAGATATTTCGATCCAGGAGCATGCTCGTATTCTGACAAAAAACAGGGAACAATTTACCAGGAAACTTTTTATAGCCTTGAGGGTGATTTGAAGGTAGTCACAATAACATTGTCAAGTTGGAATAACTTTGTTGGGACCAGCCTGCCAGTTACTTCATAATGATGTTTTCTTCAGTACTGTTCAGTCTGACTTTTTTTCTACTTGTGTGTATTTCCAAGTGTCAGGATATGGAAGATGAACAAAGCAGAAGAAATTATTCCAAGACCCTTGTTGTCGGACTGATGTCACCTTACAGGCTAACTGGACAAGTGATGCCCGCAGCATTTAAGATTGCATTGAAGAAAGCAAGTGAAGAAACACTTCCCAATTACCATATTGAATATGTAATGGGAGATACTGACTGCAACCCAAAGGAAGGCATGAAGGCAGCTGTTGAATTAAGAAGATATCTCAAAGGTCTAGATGGAATAATTGGATCGATTTGCAGTGTGGTTTGTGAACCAGTTGGACTGCTCGCTGCAGCTTGGAATATTCCCCAAATCTCCAATTACTGTTCCAGCAGTGCTTTGACCAATAAGAAAGTCTTTCCAACATTTTCAAGAGTTGTTGGAACATATGATGGGTATTCTGGAAGCATAATTGCCCTCCTAAAAGTGTTCAATTGGACGAGAATTTCCATCCTCACTGACACTTCTAGTCTTTACAAAAACGCTGGTCAGAAAATTAAGAATGAAGTGGAAAAGCATGGAATAAAAGTATTTTTCTATACAGTGCAGTCAGCTCTCGTGGGAAGGAAGATTGACTATGTTAAGTTGAATCTCATTAAAAACGTTGTCTCAGAGATAAAACGCAACACACGGGTCACCCTGATATTATCTTATGGTCATGACACAGGCATATTTCTGATATTGGCTGAGTTAGCAGGATTGAAGACTGGGGATCATGCTTTTATAGGGCTGGACTCAACTCTTAGTGGCAGCAATGGAGCTGGTTTGGAAATAGCTCCTGAGTGGGATGATGCGCATATTTTCCAGAGCGTTCTTGTTATTGCGAATGATGATCCATCTGGTCCGTTATGGAACAATTTTTTTGATGAACTGATGGATTTCATGTTATTTCACAACATGAGTATGAATTTCATTGAATCTGCCCTTGTTATAAACAGTGCAGGTAAGTTTTCAGTTTTTTAATCACATCTCTCGCATTTTTCCTGAAAAAAAAATCATGATCATATTATCTAATATCAATGTACATTTTTTGCTAGTTATGTACATGTTTTGCTAGTTATGATGAATATTATTGTCCTAGTTATGATAAATATTATTGTCCAATTTGATATTCCCCCAGATAATAACTTTAAATCAACAGTTCAAGAAAAAGTTTGTGGTCTTGCTAGGATTCAGAATGGCAACATTTGGCTGGAAATATCTTATGAACCATCAATGTACAGAGTATGCAATGCATGTTATCAAAAACAAGCTAAAGACACACAACTATCAAATTTCTACACTTTTAAGAATCACAACTATCGATTTTCTAAGCTTAAGAATCACAACTATCGATTTTCTAAGCTTAAGAAGCACAACTATCAAGTTTCTAAGCTTTAGAAGCACAACTATCGAGTATCCAAGCGTAAGAAGCACAACTGTCGAGTTTCTAAGTGTAAGAAGCACAACTATCAAGTTTCTAAGCTTAAGAAGCACAACTATCGAGAATCCAAGCGTAAGAAGCTAAACTGTCGAGTTTCTAAGTGTAAGAAGCACAGCTATCAAGTTTCTAAGCTTTAGAAGCACAACTATCGAGTATCTAAGTGTAAGAAGCACAACTGTCCAGTTTCTAAGTGTAAGAAGCACAACTATCAAGTTTCTAAGCTTAAGAAGCACAACTATCGAGTATCCAAGCGCAAGAAGCTAAACTGTCGAGTTTCTAAGTGTAAGAAGCACAACTATCAAGTTTCTAAGCATAAGAATCACAACTATCGAGTATCTAAGTGTAAGAAGCACAACTGTCCAGTTTCTAAGTGTAAGAAGCACAACTATCAAGTTTCTAAGCTTAAGAAGCACAACTATCAAGTATCTAAGCTTTAGAAGCACAACTGTCGAGTATCTAAGTGTAAGAGGCACAACTGTCGAGTTTTAAGTGTAAGAAGCACAATTATCAAGTTTCTAAGCTTAAGAAGCACAACTATCGAGTATCTAAGTGTAAGAAGCACAACTGTCGAGTTTTTTAAAAGTGTACGAAGCACAACTATAGCTATATCGAGTGTTCATCCATAATGATTCTGATGAAGTAACATTATCTCAAAGCAGTTTTTTCTTCACATTTTAGGTCTTTTGTATGATGCTGTACAACTCTGGGCCTATGCAGTGAATAAGACTGTTGAGGAAGACTATGCCCCTAATGATGGAACTCAAGTCACAAAGAACATCATCAATTCAACAATTCAGGGAGTGACAGGAAGTATTGTTATTGATGAAAATGGAGACAGGTTGAGAGACTTCAAGGTTAGTGTCCAGAAGACCAGAAGTCTAAAAGGAAGTAAAAGACCTCTTTCTGCAATTTCAATAAGAATGATTTTCTCAAATAAGATCTAGTAAAACATAGCAAATGCATTTCATTTAGTTGGTTGAGGCATTGAATTACATGGCGAAAATCTAATATGAATAGGCCCCTAATATGAAAACGAATTTCAAGGCCAGCGACTTGTGGGCCTGCTAATGATAGTTTTCTTGCTAAGATTATCCACTTTTAACAAAATTAGTTGTTCATTGAAGCAGGAAATTATATTTTTCATTGCTTCCAACGTTCAACTAACATATTTGAAGGATGTTCTGTTGCTCATAGACCAATCAGGCAAGCTGAAAATGCTAAGTATATGGTAAGAAAACTAATCAAAGAAACTCATACAAACTGAATCTGCGGCACAACGCTGCTAAATTCTGGAAGGCATTATAACCTTCTTTTTGAATTAGTAGTTTTGTGAAGGCATGCAGATCAGGATATTTGGCTCTAAACCTCTGTTCGAAGACTTGAAGTATTTTATGTGCGTTTCTTACTCTTTACAAAGATAAGTATCTGGCAACATGGTGAACACCTGAAAATCATGAAATGGGATGCCGCTAAAGGAGCTTTGGAAAAGGTCTACAGGGCAGAAGATCCTGATGACTGGTCTGGAATCCTTTGGGTGGGAAATGCAACAGAGCCTCCAACTGGATTTCCTAAATGTGGATGGGATGGGGAGCTCTGTGCGACCTCAGAGACAAACTCCATCTACATTTATTCCATCATAATTGTCATCTCGCTGCTTCTTGCTGCAATTACATTGTTGTTGCTTTGGCAATTCAGGTAATATGCATGTTTGCTATACAGTATTATAATGAAGTAGGCCGATTTGTAAGCATTTTGGATGGATCATTCCCTACTAGAATTGAGCTAGTCCTCCATATATAATGGGCATCTTATGTTGTGACATTAAGCAATCTCTGATGTTGTAAATGATTCTTCTGCATTGGTATAAAATTCTATTTCAATCAATTAACCATGTTGCAATTTAAGCTTCATATGTTCAGCTTATCATTTGCTTTATATTTAGAAAGAAGAATACATACTCCAACATCGGCAAGTATATCTTGGATGCAACTGCCTTGGTTAGAGTGAAAAGCAAGAACATGAGTCATGGACATCTATCTCTAATCTCTACAGAAGATGAAGTCAGCATTGGTAGCTCTGGATTGGTTAAAATTGGTCAGGACTTGGCTGTTATGAGACCTCTTGGATCCAACCCAATTCCTACCATGGTCTTGAATGATGAAATTTTGAAAGCCATGACCATCAAACATGAGAACCTGAATACTTTCCTTGGAGTGTGCTTGAATTCTGATTGCCCTTCTATTCTGATGCTGTATGCATCCAGAGGAAGTCTTCATGATATCTTACATATGGAAACAGCCAAGTTGTCAATGGATGTCAAACAATCCCTCACTCTGGACATTGCACTGGGGATGAATTACTTGCACCAGAGCAGTATAGGTATGATCATTCACACATTTGTAATATTTTTCTTCAGAATTTAGCATTAACTGTTTTTGTGACTTTGTTTATGAAATTATATTTAAGAGTACCATGGGAGCTTGTCCAGTAGAAGTTGTGTGGTGGATTTCCGTTGGATTTGCAAAATTACTGACTTCGCTCTTCGCAAATCATTGTCAATCAGTAAACGACAGGGATCACCCGAAACCAATATGGCGGCAAAGAAACTTCTTTGGACAGCCCCAGAGCTTCTAGATTCTAGTCCTTCAGAAGGGTCTCCAGCAGGTGACGTGTATTCTTTTGGTGTCGTTCTTCAAGAAATCACTCTGGAGGATGAGCCCTTTGGTTGGAATAGGGATGGCTTGGATGCTGAAGGAATCATTGCAAGAATACGAAATGGTGACAAATCCATGATACCACACATCCCTGAGAGTAAATATGTTTTAATTATTATGAAATGAAGATGGTATCTTGAATTTGATATGGAGTGCTTACTGCTTAGCCTTGTAGGGTGGCAGGCATCAGTTGCATTTTTTACCACAGTTGTCAACTTGAAAATTCTCTTCTTTAAAGCTTCATTTCTCCTCATAATGATGTATTAAAAAATATTGCTTTAAATTTGCTATGACTGTTAACAGACATAATGTATGTTCTTCTAAATCTTTTATCAGCATTTGTGTTAGTGAAAAAATTAGTGGAGGATGCTTGTTCATGGTCTCCATCCGATCGACCATCTTTCAAAAAGATCATTGCAACATTGGAGTCAGACGATTCTGGAAAACGTGGTTTGGTCGATAAGATGATCTCCAGACTGGAAGCACACACTCAACACTTGGAAAACCTTGTTGCAGCCAGGTAAATGAGAAGGTTGAGTGAAGAAGTTTGTGTAATCAAAGTTGATGGTTTGGTGAGTGTGTATTGTTTACAGATTTTGCATCGAAAATATCCCTGGAAGAATGATGAAAATTGATGCTTGATACTGCCTGAAATTAGGATGTGACCACCATCATAACAGAACCTAAAATATTATTGCCATTGACTTGTTACGCATATGTTTGTAATTTTGTGATTGAAGGTGGTTTCTAAAGTTTGCATGGTTTGGTCAGAAAACATCTTCATGGATATTGCAGTGAAAAAATGTACTTCTAATTGAGCAGGTCACAAGAACTTCAAGAGGAACAGATGAAGTCAGAATTTCTCCTCCAAGAACTGCTACCAAAAGCAGTAATAGAAGATTTGAAGCAAGGGATAGCACTTCAGCCACAGACATTTGACCAAGTCACCATCTTCTTTTCTGACATTGTGTCATTCACTCAAATATCTGCAGCGGGAACACCAATTGATGTTGTCTGTATGCTGAATATGATGTACACCCTTTTTGATGACATCGGCGCAAAGTATGATGTCTACAAGATAGCGACAATCGGAGATGCCTACTTTGTCGCCAGTGGGGTGCCTGTCCCGAATGGCACCAAGCATGCCAGAGAGATAGCCAATATGGCATTAGCTCTACTTAAAGCTATCAGAAACTTTGTTATTCCTCATATGCCATCACAGACCCTCAGAATGAGAATCGGAATCCACACTGGCCCATGTGTCGCAGGAGTTGTTGGGGTTAAGACACCTCGTTATCTTCTCTTTGGGGAAACAGTGGACACAGCATCCAAAATGGAGTCTTCGGGAGCTGCAATGCGAGTTCATGTCAGTGAAGCTACAGCGGGGCTATTGCGGGAGCACGAGGCATTTAAGCTGGTCAAGAGGGAAGATGGGGATCCTATAAAAGGAATGGAGCATCTCAATACATTTTGGTTGGAGTGAAATAATAATGTTGGCTTCTGAAAGCAATGCAATGGTTGGATCCAAATTGTATGTGATATTAGTCAAAATAAGTCATCAAGTACTTTTCTGTCAAAGATTCAATATCTGATCGAATTTGTGTCAAGTTTTTAAAATTTTATTTCAATAGTATCTAGTCAGCGACAATGTGAAATATGAAATTTGAGGAAATGATATAACTAAGGACTTAAATATTTATATTTTCTCATGAAATGTGTGAAGTACAATATATGATGAGATGTTTGATGGCTATACGCAATAGTATATGTACAGCATCACATGGATTGGAGGACATCTCTATTTGATTACATTGACTATCGCATGCTGTTTTACGAATCATTTATGTTGGAGAATTCCCTTTGTAAAATTCCAGTTTCAGTTCCTGTATTGTTTCATAATATTATGGACATGTTGGAGGTAATTGCCACCTAACTTATTGATGAAAACCACCAAAACGGATTTGAACTGGAACCTTCGAATTAAAATAAGAAATTAGTGCATCACAGCACCATAACCTGATCAAAATCACTGAATCTAATATTGTCATTTTCTTGATTTTGTTATGGGCCTGTACAATAAATTCATGTTGTAAGATGGGTAAATATATTTGTTGTTACGTGCACAGCAATGCATATGTTCAATAAGGAAAAGCAAGAACTGTTTCTGATGCATACATTTTATTACGAACAAATTAAAACTAATTTCTGATGTTTTGACACATTTGACAAAAGTACCAAAATAATAGTTAAACTCACAGTTAGTAACGTACAGATAAATTTTCTTGTTCCTTAGTCACTGTCATTTTAGATTCTTTCTATGATTTTAGGAAAATAAATATTTTGACCAACTTCCATTTGTTTCATTCATTGTTATATAGTGCTCAATTAGACATCATCATTTTGTTTAATGGTCTTGATTTTGTTCATATCATCAAATGCCACTTTTGGGGGGAGTACCAGAATCAACCTCACCTTAATATATAACCTATTCATCAATGTTAAAGCTTCACAGTTCACCTCAAAGTCAATATTTCGAAGGGCTATTACCTGATTTATTACAGCCTTTCACTTTGATAAAGAAAAAATGAGGACCGGTTCACTGTGGAAAATGCACTTTGTGACTAATGATAGCTGATGAAGTGTCATCTTCTCTACTTTTAACATTGGAAACATAGAGGCAGTTTAATAAGTCATGATTGAGAGAAGGCCATTTGACTTGTCCTGACTGATATTGGATTGAAAATCAGATGAATATTCCTTTCGTTTGGCTGTCACCAACAAGAGGGATAAGTCCCCTTTTAAAAATCAAATAAACATTAATTTTAAG
Organism: Platynereis dumerilii; assembly: GCA_026936325.1. Taxonomy (NCBI): domain Eukaryota; kingdom Metazoa; phylum Annelida; class Polychaeta; order Phyllodocida; family Nereididae; genus Platynereis; species Platynereis dumerilii. Next base: position 10,965,364 of record JAPTHN010000001.1, read on the forward strand.
AATTGGGTATGATCATAACAAATCTTCAGTATGATGACACACGAAGTGCCATTTTCACAGTGCAATAGTACACTCTTTTTCTGTATCAAAGGGAATGGCTGGAATAGGGATGGCTTGGATGCTGAAGGAATCATTGCAAGAATACGAAATGGTGACAAATCCATGATACCACACATCCCTGAGAGTAAATATGTTTTAATTATTATGAAATGAAGATGGTATCTTGAATTTGATATGGAGTGCTTACTGCTTAGCCTTGTAGGGTGGCAGGCATCAGTTGCATTTTTTACCACAGTTGTCAACTTGAAAATTCTCTTCTTTAAAGCTTCATTTCTCCTCATAATGATGTATTAAAAAATATTGCTTTAAATTTGCTATGACTGTTAACAGACATAATGTATGTTCTTCTAAATCTTTTATCAGCATTTGTGTTAGTGAAAAAATTAGTGGAGGATGCTTGTTCATGGTCTCCATCCGATCGACCATCTTTCAAAAAGATCATTGCAACATTGGAGTCAGACGATTCTGGAAAACGTGGTTTGGTCGATAAGATGATCTCCAGACTGGAAGCACACACTCAACACTTGGAAAACCTTGTTGCAGCCAGGTAAATGAGAAGGTTGAGTGAAGAAGTTTGTGTAATCAAAGTTGATGGTTTGGTGAGTGTGTATTGTTTACAGATTTTGCATCGAAAATATCCCTGGAAGAATGATGAAAATTGATGCTTGATACTGCCTGAAATTAGGATGTGACCACCATCATAACAGAACCTAAAATATTATTGCCATTGACTTGTTACGCATATGTTTGTAATTTTGTGATTGAAGGTGGTTTCTAAAGTTTGCATGGTTTGGTCAGAAAACATCTTCATGGATATTGCAGTGAAAAAATGTACTTCTAATTGAGCAGGTCACAAGAACTTCAAGAGGAACAGATGAAGTCAGAATTTCTCCTCCAAGAACTGCTACCAAAAGCAGTAATAGAAGATTTGAAGCAAGGGATAGCACTTCAGCCACAGACATTTGACCAAGTCACCATCTTCTTTTCTGACATTGTGTCATTCACTCAAATATCTGCAGCGGGAACACCAATTGATGTTGTCTGTATGCTGAATATGATGTACACCCTTTTTGATGACATCGGCGCAAAGTATGATGTCTACAAGATAGCGACAATCGGAGATGCCTACTTTGTCGCCAGTGGGGTGCCTGTCCCGAATGGCACCAAGCATGCCAGAGAGATAGCCAATATGGCATTAGCTCTACTTAAAGCTATCAGAAACTTTGTTATTCCTCATATGCCATCACAGACCCTCAGAATGAGAATCGGAATCCACACTGGCCCATGTGTCGCAGGAGTTGTTGGGGTTAAGACACCTCGTTATCTTCTCTTTGGGGAAACAGTGGACACAGCATCCAAAATGGAGTCTTCGGGAGCTGCAATGCGAGTTCATGTCAGTGAAGCTACAGCGGGGCTATTGCGGGAGCACGAGGCATTTAAGCTGGTCAAGAGGGAAGATGGGGATCCTATAAAAGGAATGGAGCATCTCAATACATTTTGGTTGGAGTGAAATAATAATGTTGGCTTCTGAAAGCAATGCAATGGTTGGATCCAAATTGTATGTGATATTAGTCAAAATAAGTCATCAAGTACTTTTCTGTCAAAGATTCAATATCTGATCGAATTTGTGTCAAGTTTTTAAAATTTTATTTCAATAGTATCTAGTCAGCGACAATGTGAAATATGAAATTTGAGGAAATGATATAACTAAGGACTTAAATATTTATATTTTCTCATGAAATGTGTGAAGTACAATATATGATGAGATGTTTGATGGCTATACGCAATAGTATATGTACAGCATCACATGGATTGGAGGACATCTCTATTTGATTACATTGACTATCGCATGCTGTTTTACGAATCATTTATGTTGGAGAATTCCCTTTGTAAAATTCCAGTTTCAGTTCCTGTATTGTTTCATAATATTATGGACATGTTGGAGGTAATTGCCACCTAACTTATTGATGAAAACCACCAAAACGGATTTGAACTGGAACCTTCGAATTAAAATAAGAAATTAGTGCATCACAGCACCATAACCTGATCAAAATCACTGAATCTAATATTGTCATTTTCTTGATTTTGTTATGGGCCTGTACAATAAATTCATGTTGTAAGATGGGTAAATATATTTGTTGTTACGTGCACAGCAATGCATATGTTCAATAAGGAAAAGCAAGAACTGTTTCTGATGCATACATTTTATTACGAACAAATTAAAACTAATTTCTGATGTTTTGACACATTTGACAAAAGTACCAAAATAATAGTTAAACTCACAGTTAGTAACGTACAGATAAATTTTCTTGTTCCTTAGTCACTGTCATTTTAGATTCTTTCTATGATTTTAGGAAAATAAATATTTTGACCAACTTCCATTTGTTTCATTCATTGTTATATAGTGCTCAATTAGACATCATCATTTTGTTTAATGGTCTTGATTTTGTTCATATCATCAAATGCCACTTTTGGGGGGAGTACCAGAATCAACCTCACCTTAATATATAACCTATTCATCAATGTTAAAGCTTCACAGTTCACCTCAAAGTCAATATTTCGAAGGGCTATTACCTGATTTATTACAGCCTTTCACTTTGATAAAGAAAAAATGAGGACCGGTTCACTGTGGAAAATGCACTTTGTGACTAATGATAGCTGATGAAGTGTCATCTTCTCTACTTTTAACATTGGAAACATAGAGGCAGTTTAATAAGTCATGATTGAGAGAAGGCCATTTGACTTGTCCTGACTGATATTGGATTGAAAATCAGATGAATATTCCTTTCGTTTGGCTGTCACCAACAAGAGGGATAAGTCCCCTTTTAAAAATCAAATAAACATTAATTTTAAGAATTGGGTATGATCATAACAAATCTTCAGTATGATGACACACGAAGTGCCATTTTCACAGTGCAATAGTACACTCTTTTTCTGTATCAAAGGGAATGGCTGTAAAGGCTGAAACATCAGGCATAATAAGCCTTAAAATGATCAAAATTAACCAAAAATTGTCATCTCCCTCACCCTATTTAAAGCAGTCCTAACAGATAAGTTTTAGGAGAATCAGCGCTGGAATTTCTGCACTATTGTAACAATAACACACCCTTTGAGGGCGCAGTGCTGTTTGAATGGGGGCCATTTATACTCCATTAGTATACATCACAAAAAAGTAATAGGTAGTACTACACAAACAAAACCATTTAGTACACAAATCAACAATTGTCAATTGCTGTTTTTGTTTGCTCGCTCTCCATGTAATGATGTTGTGTCTCATACTGACAAGTTCAGTGAGAACAGACACATTACTTCGACTGAGTGCATTCTTGCATCTTGGCATTTCTCCCTATAATTCCGATCGCATCAATTGAGTGCACATTAACTCCCGTTTATGTCGACCTGTAGGTATACTCAAGGTTTCTGAAGAAGACACTTGGCACATGCTACGCTTGTTGCAGCATATGCCACAATGTCAAATTCGCTTTGAAAACAGAAATACGAATTATTATCGTTTTCATAGCTGTGTGTTTTTCAACTTTGTACTTTGCTTTTATCCCAAAACTGTGATGTCACAGATTTAGTTGCATACCTTCGTATATCACATGCACATATTTCAAGAAACTGACTAAATGCATTGACACTTGCATAATGTATGCTTATCTTTGATAAATGCATTGGTTGACAGATGCTTCAACAAACTGTAACTGAATCAAACAGACTACTTATTCTCAAAGGAAAATTAGGGGGCGACTATTCAATATTGAGGGGGAAGGGGGGGGGGTTGGAGTTCTTTTAAATGATTAATTTCTTGCGCAGTTTTGGTGATATAACTATTTCTTGCTCAGTTTCAGTGAAATAGCTTATTCCCTGCTCAGTTTCAGTGAAATAGCTTATTCCTTGCTCAGTTTCAGTGAAATAAATTCTCTAGGGGCAGTCTTGAATAAAATCATTTCCGGTGGAGGGCATTTCTCAACAAGGTGTTGTTTGATTTTCGTATGAATATTTGGGGCGCTATTGAAATAAATAATTACTACTGTCGTTATTGTGAAATAAATAATTTTCCATGGTGGAAAACTTCAAGCCCCGATAATTATTAAATGGCCGCCCCTTACAATGACTGACAACTAAATTTATTTGAAATTTTGATGACAAGTGTCTTGTGAAAAACAATACACACAATTTGTTTGGAAAACATTGAGCATGTTGAGACTCTTCTGGTGAGGTGCAACGCTCGGCTTAGACAGAAGTTGTTCGCTGTGGTTGTACACAAAAAATAACATTGTCTGGCAGTTTTAGTTTCCTTTGTCAAAATTGTGATGTCAAACTCTAAACTGAGTGTCACAGGTTGAAGATTAGACCAATCACATTCACCGATACCCTCTGATGTCACGGTTTAACTGCAAAACGAAGTTTTCAGAAAAACACACAGCTATGAAAACGATAATAAGCAAACCCATCGCCTGGAACATGAGAAACTCACATAGATTGTCACTTAAACATCTCAATTAACAATAATTTGAGATGCTCCAAAACAGGGTATGTGACTGCGGCATGACTCCTCACTACACCCACTGAATTAGACAAAATTTACAGGACATTGTCTCAATAGATCATTACAGCCTTCCACTTTGATAAAGAAAAAGAAATCAAAATACTCCGATTTGTTTTTGATATATCATAAAAAGCCTACTTAACTAATTGTTTTGGACCAACTGTTTTCTCTGTTCGCTGTTAGACAATGTACCGGTATGCCAAAATCTTCTGACATTCGAATTTACAATGGCAATGTGTCTAGCTTCCTCAGCAGTGAGATAGAGAGATATGAGGGGAGTTCAGATATAGTTCTGACAAATTTTTTTGGCAGACCTTTCTCTTTGGAGCAGCTAAATGTAATTTTCACAGAACTATCTTCAGGTATTTTGCTACATATTTTGACAATACAGTGCCTGTAGGAAATGTTTAGATTGCTTTTCAGTTGCCATGGAAAACTCAGTACACCCAGCGCAACTCAATTTTTTAGGCCAAATCCAACAAACTTGCTATGTTTTTGATCATGCATAGAAAAAAAAATCTGATAATGAGAAAAATTGGTTCTTGATAGGCTTTGCCAAGGTATGCTCCATTTTAATCCAGACAAATATTTACATTTTGAAATGAATTACTGAAGTACTTGCGAAGTACCTTTATCATCAACTGTCTGAAAGCCCTTGAGGCGCTTCGGCTGAAAAAATTCACAACAAACAGGTGCACTGCTTAAGAACCTTAGGACCCACTACCATACTCAGCCGCCTTAATTTCCAGACATACCCCTCATTCCTTTTGGTTATACCAAAATTTAACATGACCTCAGATATTAAAGATATGATGATGATCATGAGAAATGAGGGGCCAGGAATGGCCTCTGAAACTCCCAATTTCAGGAACTGGTCAGTTCGAAGGACCTTGGTGATTGACACAGCAAATGGGTGAAACATTTGCGTACTTGTTTCGAATGCAATGAAAAACACTTTGCAATACTTCTTGGATGTCAAGAAATATTTTTTGTCATTATCAATTCCATTTTCACATGAACTTTTATGATTATTTACACTTCTACATTGTTGGATTGGGTCCAAAAAATTGAGCTGCGCTGGTAGCACTGAGTTTTCATTTCCACGGCAACTGAAAAGTAACTTAAACACTTGGCTGTGGTGTGAAGTGTGATGCAGTGTTGGTATATGATGTAGTGTAGAGAATAGCCATATATGGTATGTGACATAGTATGAAAGTCTCATCAAGCATAACAAATGAAACACTGTAAGATGTAGCCAGCAGGGGCATATCTAGAAATGGTCGATCCTCCCTGCCTTCCCCAGAAGAGTGAGCCCATCCAACAAATAATTAGCAATAACAACTGCGTATCCCCTACTTGAGACACCCTAGCTGTGCCACTGACAGCTAACAGAAAGCAACATTCAGATTATGCAGTTTATGAGCAATGGTTTTTTATTGACTTACACAGCTTGTAATCTTCTTACTTTACTTGTACACACATAACATGAACTGATATGCCAGTGTACTACCTCACAGATTTGATATGACATCCTATGCAGAGTGAGCCATGATTGGCTGAACAACCTGTGACCTCATGTGGAACACCTGGTTTCCAATGCTAACCTATGGGAACTGCCATTAATGTCACACTTCCACATTGCAAGAAAAAAAATCACTTTCTACGTACTTTCTGGAAGGATAGTAAGGTATGATACTTTCAAAATAGATCGTAACATACCTGAAAATAGTTCTGAGAAAATTTCATCCAGCTGCTTCTAAAAGAAAGGTCTGCCCAAACATTTGGACAGGACTTTCTGAAAGAGCCTAGTATACATTTAAATGGAATTTCTAAAATAAAAAATCATTTTAGGGTACACGCTTTCTGCATACCACTAGGTGGCTATATTGCATATAAAAGATTACGTCACCTCGTGGAAATCAGCAGCATTGATTATAAGTACTGTGTTACCTTTGACTCACATTACAGCAGTTGCAAAAAGGATGGGATTCTACGTTCTCTTTCGCAACTTGTTATATATATAACATTTTACTTGGATCAAATAGTTAAAATGAAACTGTTGTACCATGATCAAGTTTCCCAGCCATACTATGACAAAGAGAATATTGGAAACCGTGAGAGTACTAATAAAAAGACAAATGCATATTGACCACAATATTTATTATGTTCCAAATATACAAGAAGATGTTACAAAAAAGTATGATGATTTGGGTAAAGTGCGCGCTTCGGGTACCCACACAGGCTTCCAGAACTTGAACAAGAAGTTTCCACGCAAGATTATCAACACCTCAGGCGAATCTTGAATGGTTCCCATGTCGGTTTAAACAACGATAGTCGAACAACAGTCCATACAACAACATGCTGAATTAGACTGAGAGGTGAGTGGATGATCCAATGGTTCTTTTGTCCACCGGTGAACACCTTGAGAAACCTATTAAATCATTTTTCTAAAAATATTCCTATTTGACCAACACCACATTTGACACGTTGAACAAAATAATGGTGAAGAATATTGAGAAAATGTTACTCCTATCAACTATGTTTATCCCAAAACCACCAATATAGTAAAAACAGATGTTTTAGTCTCAATGCTAAATAGATTTACTCACGCCGAAAATTGTGAGATGCTTCACTCATTTTATGGGATGCACCTCTCCCTTTTGAGCAGCTTAAATGCCTCATGCTCCACAAATTTCCCCACACCAGGGGACCAAAAAGATATACATATATTCTTCTGCTACCACTAAGATCTGATGTTGAAAATGCTAAATTGCGTTTCACTCCAACCAAAAAGTAGTGAAATGCTCCATTCCTTTTATGGGATCCCCTTCTTCCCTCTTGACCAACCCAAATGCCTCATGCTCCTGCAATAGCCCCGCTGTGGCTTCACTAACATGCACTCGCATCGCAGCTCCCGAAGACTCCATTTTGGATGCTGTGTCCACTGTTTCCCCAAAGAGAAGATAACGAGGTGTCTTAACCCCAACAACTCCTGCGACACATGGGCCAGTGTGGATTCCGATTCTCATTCTGAGGGTCTGTGATGGCATATGAGGAATAATAAAGTTTCCGCTAGCCTTAAGTAGAGCCAATGCCATACTGGCTATCTCTCTGGCATGCCTGGTGCCATTCGGGACAGGCACCCCACTGGCGACAAAGTAGGCGTCTCCGATTGTAGCTATCTTGTAGACGTCATACTTTGCACTGATGTCATCAAAGAGGGTGTACATCATGTTCAGCATACAGACGACATCCATCGGTGTTCCTGCGGCAGATATTTGAGTGAATGACACAATGTCAGAAAAGAAGATGGTGACTTGGTCAAATGTCTGGGGCTGAAGGGTTCTTCCATGTTTCAAACTTTCGATTATAGTTTTTGGCAGCAACTCTTGGAGGAGCAGTTCAGACTTGACCCTTTCCTCGTGAAGCTCCTGAGATCTGCCCCAAAGAAAGAAGATGCAACAAGAGCATTAAACTGCAAAACATTCGATCATACCACTGAACTTTGAACAATGAACATACACAAAATTACGCATCAACGGAAGGTGGAAACCAAATATCTCCAATTATGCAATGATTCAAATCTACTGGACAGCAAGATGATGGCATAACTCTTATATGGTAAACTCTGTTAATCAATCTCCATTCATAGATTGCCAAATCACATTTATAACTACTACAGGATAAATCATAATCAAATGAAATACTTCAATACCTGGCTGCTACAAGTGTTTCCAAGTTTTGAGTATGTGCCTCCAGCCGAGTGATCATCTTATCGACCAAACTGCTTCTCCCTGAATCATCCGACTCTAATCTTTTGGCAATCTTCTTGAAAGATGGTCGATCAGATGGAGACCATGAACAAGCATCTTCCACCAATTTCTTTGCAAAGTCAAAAGCTGTGAAAAGATGAAGAATAAAAAAAATTCTGTAATGTTCCATTCAGCAAAAGAGCAGCATCCAACAGAAAGTGGCCCCGCCAGACTGAATAAAGCAAAGGATTGGCTAACTCACAGCTGTTCATACATTTTCAGCCAATCCTGTTGTTTATTCAGGCCCGGAGGTCACTCTCCTGTTGAATACTATACTTGAATCATGTTTATATAGTGTTATGCAAAAATGAATACAGTTCCATATTTACTATCAGGTACACATGGCTTCATGGATTCGTCCCCATTTTTTATTCGTGCAATGATATCTTCAGGACACAGACCATCCCTCTCGAGAGCAAAGGGCTCATCCTGTAGAATAATTTCTTGAAGAACGACTCCAAAAGAATACACATCACTGGCTTGGGAACCTTTGGTAGGATCTGGAGAGTTCAGAAGTTCAGGGGCTGTCCAAAGAAGTTTGTCTGCAGTCATGCTCATTTCAATGGAACCTTGTCCCTTACTGATTGACAACGATTTGTGAAGAGCAAAGTCGGTTATTTTGCAAATCCAGCGGAAATCCACCACACAACTCCTACTGGACAAATTTCCATGGTACTCTATAAATATAACAAAAACTTCCATGAACAAAACGATGATATGTTGATCAATGATACATATGTATTCTAAGTACAAACATGAGAATGGTCATACCTATGCTGCTGTGGTGCAAGTAATTCATCCCCAGTGCAATGTCCAGAGTGAGGGATTGTTTGACATCCATTGACAATTTGGCTGTTTCCATATGTAAGATATCATGAAGACTTCCTCTGGATGCGTACAGCATCAGAATAGAAGGGCAATCAGAATTCAAGCATACTCCAAGAAAAGTATTCAGGTTCTCATGCTTGATGTTCATGGTTTTCAAAATTTCATCATTCAACACCATGGTAGGAATTGGGTTGGATCCAAGAGGTCTCATAACAGCCAAGTCCTGACCAATTTTAACCAATCCAGAGCTACCAATGCTGACTTCATCTTCTGTTGAAATAAGAGACAGATGTCCATGACTCATGTTCTTGTTTTTCACTCTCTCCAAGGCAGATGCATCCAAGATGTACTTGCTGATGTTGGAGTACGCTTTCTTCTTTCTATTTCAGATTAAAAAAATTTAATTCAGTTTATTGGATCAAATATACATTTGGTTGATTGACACTGGATGGTGCCACTAGCACCAAAACAGACATTAATTAAAGGTAGAACCTTTCTTCAGTGATACATTAAATAAATTCAGAAATAATTACATACAAATATTTTTATAAGAAACAACAGGGCAAACACTTCCAAATTCGATTGAAATCAAAACACATTACCTAAATTGCCAGAGCAGTAGCAATGTGACTGCAACCAGAAGAAGCAAGATCACAATGATGATGAAATAAATGTAGAGGGAGTTTGTCTCAAAGGTCGCACAGAGCTCCCCGTCCCATCCACATTTAGGAAATCCAGTTGGAGGTTCAGTGGCATTTCCCACCCAAAGGATTCCAGACCAATCATCAGGATCTTCTGCTTTGTAGACCTTTTCCAAAAGGCCTTTAGCTGCATCCCATTTCATGATTTTCTGGTGTACGCCATTTTGCCAAATAGTAATCTATTACAAATATCACAAAACAAATGTCTTATTACAATTTATAACAACATCATCCGATATAACACTTAGACCATGCAAAACAAATCACAACCACATCATTTGAGGACCTGTACAAGCAAAACATATAGGGCTTAATGTATTCCAATTACTAAATTGTTTCATCCAATTCAGCTAAAGTTTTATTAGCATTTCATCCTACTTTTTTTTAATTGAAACAAAATGTTGCAAATACAAACATGTATGCTCTCCCATCTCATCTTCCAACAAAATGCCTCGGCCACAAAATTGTGTCACATCACAAAATGTTGGATTTATTCTCATCTTACTATCATAATATCATGCTAATCAGTGAAGCACTTCAAAATGTCTTCAGAGATTAAGGCTAATGTATTGTTTCTTCATTGCATATGCATATAGCCAGCATACAGATTACAGAATCATTTTCAGATCTTTTACATGTGCAGCAGACTCAATGAGTATATAGATCCATTTCCAGAAACTAAGCTGAATATAATCTTGAATCTTCACCTAATAGTTCAGTGAAAGTCAATTCAAGATAGCTAACCTTGAAGTCTCTCAACCTGTTTCCATTTTCATCAATGACAATACTTCCGGTGACTCCCTGAATTGTTGAATTGATGATGTTCTTTGTGACTCGAACTCCATCATTTGGTGCATATCCTTGCTCAATAGTCTTATTCACGCCATAGGCCCACAATAGCAGAGCATCGTATGTTAGACCTGTAGTGGGAAAGCAAAACGAGAGAATAATTTAATTGAAACTCAAATGATCTTATAATCTGGCAGTCAAAAATGTCCTCAACAAACATTCATGACATCAGTCCTGGAAACATTGCTCAGCTGATCTTCAAACGATATCACAATTCTTTTCCCAACTTGCAGTGCAATAAAGAAATTTGCCAACAATAATTATTCCCTTCACTATGTCCACATGCTAACTTGCTTCAACTCTGATTTGGAGACTGCCAAAACACAGCCATAACCCAAGTGAGTGAGTGAGTTTGTGTTTTACACTCCATCAGGACAGGTGTGGGCCATTTAGAGGCAACAGCCATAACCCAAAAATATTTCGAAATTGATATACATACAAAGGGGGAGGATACATGAAAGTCAAGCATCTATCTTGAACTTATAACAGAACAAAAAATTGTTCCCAATTCAACAATTAGTATTTGTAGAAAAAATATATAACTCCCAAGAACTCACCTGCAGTATTCAACACAAGCTTAGATTGAACTAAATCCATACTTATATTGTGCAATGACATAAAATGAATTAGATCATCATAAAAACCATCCCAAAACACACCAGACGGGTCAGCATTAGCAATTCCAATGACGCCATGAAAAATATGAGCATCATCCCATTGAGGCGCTATTTCAGATCCCGACCCTTTACTGCTCCCTAAAGCAGAGTCTAAACCCAAAAAAGCATGATCTCCAGTCTTCAGTCCTGCCATTTCAGCTAATATCAGAAAGATTCCTATATCATGACCATAATTTAGCATCAGAGTGACCCGTGTATTGCGTTTTATCTCTGAGACAACGTTTTCAATGAGATTCAACTTCACAAAGTCAATCTTCCTTCCCACCAAAGCTGATTGCACTGTATAGAAAAATACCCTGATCCCATGCTTTTCCACTTCATTCTTAATTTTCTGACCAGCGTTTTTGTAAAGACTAGAAGTGTCAGTGAGGATGGAAATTCTCGTCCAATTGAACACTTTTAGGAGGGCAATTATACTTCCAGAATACCCATCATATGTTCCAACAACTCTTGAAAATGTTGGAAAGACTTTCTTATCGGTCAAAGCACTGCTGGAACAGTAATTGGAGATTTGGGGAATATTCCAAGCTGCAGCAAGCAATCCAACTGGTTCACAAACCACACTGCAAATCGATCCAATTATTCCATCTAGACCTTTAAGGTTTCTTCTCAATTCAACAGCTGCCTTCATGCCTTTCTTCGGGTTGCAGTCAGTATCTCCAATGACATATTCAATATGATGTCCAGGAAGTACTTCTTCACTTGCTTTCTTCAGCGCAATCTTAAATGCTGCGGGCACCACTTGTCCAGTTAGCCTGTAGGCTGACATCAGTCCCACAACAAGTGCTTCAGAATCATTTGTTGTGCTTAGGCCATCTTGCACTTCCTGGCTTTTGGTTTTTCCAGCCATGAGCATAAAAGTAAGACAACATAATGCCAAAGACAGTGACATCATGGAGTCGATATGCATGATGAACGACAAGCCTGAAATATTCCCTGTAGTGCTCTCAGTGAATGATCAAAGACAAACTTTCTATTTTAGTAATTCATACGAGTAAACATTTCAATTTGCTAAAATTGCCACAATGTATCTGTCTCCAAGAAAGTGAATCTTCAATGAAACAGATACAAATAATTAAATTCCCAACATTTATTAATCTTGGCGTGCCTCAGACATTTTGGTAAACATGAAGATGCAGGAAGCTTGGGGTTATTCAATACATGAAACAAAATGGAGAGTATGAATTACCTGACCAACAAAAGAAAATTTTCAAAAGAGCAGGTGAACATCAGATGAGGCTAAACAAAATGAGAAAATACCTGCTTGCATTTTTATCTCAGGTTGCGTCTCCTGCTTCGTGACAACCATGTAAATGAGTACACAGAATAATGCATGTAAAAGACATAAGAACAAGATGCAATATCAATGAAGCAATGGTTTCCCATAGCATTATAACATGTATGCATGCCATAAAGAGTTATTTTTCTAGTTTCAATTCCAAAAATGAACAAACATGGAATTAGCCAGCCCAGCAGCAATATCACCTTTCTTAAGATTTCAAGCATCCATCATTATGAGCCATATTCACAGGAATGTACACATTGGCTTATTACAGCAGTTCCAATAAACGTACGTGATTCTTTGCCAACCCCGTACACGTAACATTTCAGCCAGATCTGGTTGGTTCAAATTGTTTTATGAACTGATCCAATTAAGCAGCTCCATCAGCAAGTACGGCATTCTTTTTGAAAGAGTAATACAAATGATAAATGTGCAGACATTGCACCACATTTTTTTGAAAGAGTAATACCAATGATAAATGTGCAGACATTGTACAACATTTTTTTCAAAACAGTAATACCAATGATAAATGTGCAGACATTGTACCACATTTTTTCAAAAGAGTAATACCAATGATAAATGTGCAGACATTGTACCACATTCTTTTCGAAAGAGTAACACCAATGATAAATATGCAGACATTGTACCTCATTCTTTTCGAAAGAGTGATACCAATGATAAATGTGCAGACATTGTACCACATTCTTTTCGAAAGAGTAATACCAATGATAAATGTGCAGACATTGCACCACATTCTTTTTGAAAGAGTAATACTAATGATAAATGTGCAGACGTTGCACAAATTCTTTTTGAAAGAGTAATACCAATGATAGATGTGCAGACATTGCACCACCACATTCTTTTTGAAAGAGTAATACCCATGATAAATGCACAGACATTGTACCATATTCTTTTCAAAAGAGTAATACCAATGATAAATGTGCAGACATTGTATAAATGGAATGATTACTGAATCATTTGCTCAACAGAATCAATATTTGACCTTTCAGAAAAGATTCCAACATGTAGGGCTTATAGGCCTAACCTTTTGCCGACTACTTAACAGCAGAAGAGAAAAATAATAATCGTTCTTTCATTTTATAGGCTAAATTGAACACTTACCCGATGTTACCCGATAAAGATTGCGATCCACTTCCTTCACCACCATATTGTTTTTCGCAGCTAAGTCGGACAGCTCATCATAAAATTCATTCCACCACGGGCCAGAGGGATCTTCGTTAGAAATATAAACAAGGCCATGGAAGACATGGCTGTCACCCAATTCAGGGGCAATTCCCAATCCACCACCATTGCTGCCACTTGAGGCTGAGTCTAAGCCAATGAATGAATGTTCGCCATTTTTCAATCCTGCCCTTTCTGCCAAAACGAGAAAAATCCTGATATCTCTACCATACGACAAGATGAGAGTGACTCGAGTGTTTTGCTTTATGTCTTCAATGAGATTCTTGATGAGGTTCATTTTGACCTTGTCTACCTTATTCACTCCAATTGTAGCTGGTTGTGCTGTGTAGAAAAACACAGTTATCCCATGACTTTCAAATTCTTTTTTCATGCTCAAGCCAGCTTGTTTGAAGAGACTGGACGTATCGGTCAGGATGGAAACTCTGGTCCACCCGAAAGCTCGCAGAAAAGCAATTATACTTCCCGCATAACTATCGTAAGTTCCTACCGTACGGGAGAATGTCGGAAAGACTTTCTTATTGGTTAGCCCACTGCTCGAACAATAATAAGATACTGCAGGGATATTCCATGCAGCAGCAAGGAGTGCAACTGGTTCACAAACCACACTGCAAATGCCTCCAACAATCCCATCAAGACGTTGTAACTTCCTTCTCATTTCAACAGCTGTTTTCATTCCAAGCTTTGGAATGCAGTCTGGGTCTCCAACCACATGGTCAATGTCATATTCTGGCAACATTTCCGCTTCAATATGTTTAACAGCAATTTCAAATGTGAGCTCAATTGTTCGATCCACTAACCTTTGCGCCTGCAATAGTCCAACGTTTAGTTTCTTTTTCGAAACTTCTTTCTTATTGTTAGTTTTCTGACATTCTCCCAAAGTTAAAGTCATAAATAAAATAAAAAAGGATGCAGTAGCATAGGCTAAGGTCATCATAAAATCAATTGCAAAGAAGTTGATCCTGAAGACAAAATGTCTGCCTTTAAGTCTGCTCACTGCCACAAGAAAAAGGATTTACCACCCTTCCATATTTCAAATTGACAACAAACGTATGAAATACACACAAAGATCCTGAAGCCAACAATAGTCATACAAGAAGGCTGTAGGTCTGCAAAACCAAACCTCACATTCACGCAAAGACACAATTTAGTTTGTAACTTCCCCAAATCCTGCAATAGTTTCCACCTTGGATGAAAGATCTTGTGTCAAAAACGTCAGAAGCACCTCATATAAAATCTCTTGAAGAAATAACTGACTGAAGAACTTTCATAAATAAATATATGGTAAGTTTCTTTGACAAGTGATCAGGGTCGGTAAAAAGTTGGGAGGGGCTAACATCACGAATAAAGATTTTACAGAGAGCAGCTGGTAAAAGCATTTACCCGAGCCAGTAATGCAATATGTCATACGTGCAATAAACCAAACAGATGTAAAAACATCTCATGCCATAATTTAAACAGATGTGTTCTCCTTAATATCTGACTTTCTTCAGGTTACCGTCTCCTTGTCATGCACATACGCTTATGTATCAACATGCACATTTTAAGTAGTCTAAGAAAAAATAAGTATTAAATCTGTAATTAATTTTTTGGCATAACAATTCAAGAGTCACAATGGAATTGACACAAAGTTCTTTGACAACCAGAACCACAAACGGTTTCGACGCTCGTCTATTAATGTGAAATTTATCAACGAGTGCCTCTTGAGCACTCATAGGTCCACACCTGTACCTAATTTTATAATTGGAGGTGAAGACTAAGCTCCAAAAGGACAATTCAACAATGGTGGCCTTTTGTAGTGGCCATTTTGGCAGCCATCTTGGATTTCTTGTCATGTTCCAAATCCATATACCGACAGGCCAATACCTGTACCAACTTTCATAACTCTCAGCAAAATATCAAGGTCACAGTGGGCAGTTCAAGAATGAAGAAAAATCCCACCGAGCACCTGACATTTGAAAAACATTGAATCAATGTTATAAAAACGAAGAAATGAAAAGTAACGTTTTTAAATGTTTGTTTTAAGGTTTAGTGCTTGCTGGGATGGCTGCCAAAATGAACACCACAAAATGGCTGCCACCTTGGATTTCTTGACTTTTCCCAATCCTCACCCAAAGGCCAATACCTCTACCAAATTTCTTAACTCTAATCAAAATAGTATAAGGTCACAAAAGGACACTTATACAAACCTTAACCGGGACAACAACAACAACGATCAAGTGTCAACAATTGCGCTTTTGTTTTTTTCAGAGAACACAGAGGAGCAAAAAATAACTAAAACCCAAATTTAAGTAGCCCTTGCAAACAATTCTGAAACACCCGCTTTTTGCAAGATACCGAATGTGGCAAAAGGCCATTATATCATTACATAGAAGTGAACAGCGTAGATTTGAGTGATTTCTTGCACGGTTAGTTAAATAAATAGTAAATTTACTTGAATAAGACTTAATAAGCCTCATATGATTATGCTAGAAATAAGCATTCATTCATCTTCCACTTTAGTGTTTTGAAGTTTTTGTGCCCGGAATCAAATTCAATATAGACAAAACCTTTATAGAGTCACTAATAATCATGGCCTTGATATGCCTAATAACAATTCCGTTTACGTTATACCATATTCAGAAGCTTGGATGCCTTTACTTGAAATTAATATTTTATTCAGTTGCATTGGAATACCATTGGTATTGCCTACATGATTGCTATGAATGATTGGCCAACTAAGGCAATTATTTTAACAAGACCTCATTATCGGAAGTTCATTCAGCATGCAAACTTCAGCAAAACACAAGATCACATAAAATTGCAAAACACACAACGGAAGTCGAATAAAACTCAATTTTAAAGAAATGAAAGTGTTATCGAACATGGAAGCCACTTCTGTTGTCCTTTGATAGTGTTTTGGAATTATGAATAATCTGACATCAAAGACAACTTAAAGGCCTAAATTGTATATTTGATGGCAAATGACCCATAGATTCAAATTCAGCCAATTGTAACAGTAATTAATACAATTGATCCTAATAGTTGAACAATTTCATTGACAAGTAAGATTGCCAAAGAAGTATCTTGACAGACAACGACATCTGAAGAAGAAACTAGTTTTGGTTCATCTCATTGAGATTTGAGTTCAAGTATAAATACAGGGTGAGGAAGCAATTTTTTCAAAATTTGGAAGATTTCCAACTTCAGTCGAAATGAAAGGCTTTGCTAAATCATAACAACTTCATATTTGCAGGCCTTAGAAACAAGACAACAAAGAATGTTTTTGTGAAGTTTGACTAGTATTATCTCCAATCAAAAATTCAATATGGTCGTCTAAACTTGGTGGTGCTTTGAAAAAAAAGTTCTTTCATATTTGGAGCCCGTGAGCCATGAAGACAGTAAGGAGGACAACAACATCGTGGTAGCACGTCTAGTCCTGTTGACCAACTATTCTAAGATACCATACACTGAAAAATCCAGGGGATTAAGGTCCGAGCTGAAGGAGGCCAAAATTAACCTTCCTGCACAAAACTGATTCATTAGGTTCCATCTTTCCAAGAATGAGATGCCAACAAATATTTCAAATGTTTTGAGAGGTTTCTAAACACATCAATCAGCTGATCAATTGACTTTTGAAACCAACAGCAACAGCAGAATTTTCACGGTATGCTCCGCAAGATAACGCTCCGCAGCGTCACCGAAACGGGATGTGAATATGGATTCACAAACTTTGGTCCAGTAAGAAAGAACGTTAAGATTCAGGCTTGCACAGAATAGGAAATCTCTTGGGCCATCGCCCACACGTACAGTACATCGACCAAGTCTGCAGACGCAACCATTCAAACCTCCACAGAAATAATTTTCAAGCATTCTGGTCAGGGAAAAAAGGCCCATAACACATGACAAAGTCAAACCCAGTAACAACAGATTGATTGATAACAAGTGACCTGAAAGTTTGTCTATTTCTCAGAGATATGAATGACTTGGAAAGAGGAGATCTTAAGCTTTGTTTCGGTGCTTAAGTAAGTAAGTAAGTAAGTAAGTAAAATTTTATTTAAAGTCGGAGGTGATAATATCAAACAACAACATAAGCCACCAGGGCTTTTAGCCGACAATGATAAAACAATTAAATGATGATTATGTACAGATGAAAGATGACATTTTGCTTATCACATTTGATTGTAAACTTACAGGTTATCTTTCAGGCATATAATACAGGATCCACATTGACATTCCATAATGTTTAAATTCTTACGAACAATTTGCTTAAATAATTTAAAAGATTCAATGTTTCACATGACAAGGGATATCATTCCATAAAACAACACCCTGATAAGCTATTGATCTGACTCCATATGTGATGGAATTGAACTTTGGCAACACTAATTTAAAATCATCACGAAAGGAATATGGGGCACTTTGTCTTTCATAAAAGTCAGGCTGTACAGGCAAAGCTAGGTTGTTAAGAATTTTGTAGACATGTTCAACTAAATAAAATTTCCTGTAAACATAAAGCATCTGCTTGTTAGTGGTTTTTAGAAGTTCACTGTAGTTTGACATGTAGTCGTTGCAGACAAGTCTGAGCGCCCTTTTATTCAGTTTTTCGATTTTCTTATCATTTCTCATTGTAAAGGCATCATATACTACAGAACAGTAAACAAAATTAGATATGTATAATGAATGAGTCATACATTTTTAACTTACATTGGTAGTTTAAATTTTTGTTTAAGCGAAATAGGACGTTTATTTGTCTGGCTGCTTTTTTACATATTGTTGATACATGTTGGTTAAAAGTAAGTTTGTTATCAAGTTGGACACCTAGAAGTTTAACTACCTTTTCAGATTCAACTTTGTTACCGTCAATGTTGTATCCTATTGAAAGGTCCTCTTTACTAAAGCAAATGGCTTGAAATTTAGAGGGATTAGCTTTCATGAAGTTATCGGTAAACCATGTAGTAGCTACATGTGAGGCAGATTCAAGCGTGTTTTTTATGATGACAGGATTAGCATGCGAGAAAGAAAGAGTGTTGTCATCTGCATAGTTATAAACATTACATAGACTTTGAAGCTTCAAAATGAAATCATTGATAAATATGTTGAATAGTAGCGGGCCAGTTACTGAGCCTTGTGGGACACCTGTTTTTAGGGAGAGCCAGTCGCTCTTAGTTGTTCCTATTTTAACACTTTGTTTTCTGTCGGTCAGGTAACTGTGAATGTAGGAGCAAGATTTTTCAGAGAAACCATATGCATGTAATTTTGCTATAAGTAAACCATGTGGTAAGCAATCAAAGGCTTTAGATAAATCTATTAAAATACAACCAACATGCTCATTATTGTCAAGGGCCTTGCGCCAATCTTCAACACATTTCATTAGAACATTATTACAACTATAATTTTTACGATACGCTGCTAAGTTTGTCCTGAGAAATTTATTAATGTGTTCTAATATTTGTTCACATATTAAAGTTTCGAAAATTTTTGAGGTTGACGTTAAAATGCTTAGTGGTCTGTAATTAGCTTTGTCTAATTGATCTGATTTCTTAAATAGGGGAGACACTTCAGCTCTCTTGGTGTGCTTGATATGTTTATATGAGGAAAATTGAAAGGAAAATGGATATAAATTCTGAAATAAAGATACACACATTTCAAGAGGTTTCGCGACTGAAATGATCAAAACTAGCCAAAAGAACACATATGAGAAGTTTGTTGCTTTTATAACGACCTTTACCCTTCTAAGCCACTTGACTATATGTTTTTATAAAAACTTAGTTTTGACTGGCCTCCCACCAGTTCACGAAACCAGAACCGCAAGTGGTTTCAACGCTTGTCTGTTAAAGTGAAATCTGTCAATGTGTGCCTGATTATCACCCAAAGGCCAGTATCTTGATCTAATTTTATAACTGGAAGTGAAAGAATAAGCTCCAAATGGGAGTCTTTGGATTTCTTTACATGTTCCAGATCCATACCCGCAGGCCAATAACTGTACCAAAATTTCATAACTCTTCGCAAAAATATTAAGGTCAAAGTGGGCAGTTCAAGAATGGCGGCCATTTTCTAGTGGCCATTTTTGGCAGCCATCTTGGAATTCACGACATGCCACAATCCTGACCATCTGGTCAATACCTGTACCAAATTTCATTGCTCTAAGGAAAATATTAAGGTGTCAGTGGCCAGTTCAAGAATGAAGAATTGAAGATGGCTGCCAAAATGGCCGACATCTTGGATTTCCTGACATGTTCCCAATCCAAACCACCAGGCCATTACCAGTACCAAATTTCTTAACTAAAAGTGAAATATTAAGGTCACAGTGGGCTGTTCAAGAATGGCAGCCATTTTGTAGTGGCCACTTTCGCAGCCACCTTGGATTTCTCGACATGTTCCGGATCCATACCCGCAGGCCAATACCTGTACCATATTCAAAACTCTACGGGAAATATTAAGCTCACAGTGGGCAATTCAAGAATGAAGAAAATGGCTGTCAAAATAGCCACCATCTGATTCTTGGTTTTCTTGACATGATCCCAATCCATACCAACAGGCCAATACCGGTACAAAATTTCATAAATCTGAGCGAAATATTAAGGGCACCTTTAAGTGGGCAGTTCAAGAATGAAGAAAGACGGCCGCCAAAAAAAATGGCCAGTGGCACCATCTTGGATTTCTCAACATGATCCATACCCATAGGCCAATATATAACTATACCAAACTTCATAAATCTAAGTGAAATACTAAAGTCACAAATGGACACTCACACAAACCTTAACCAGGAAAATGCCAACAATAGAGTGACGACAATAGCTCTTCATTTTCTATTCTCTAAAGTCACTTAGTGGGCTCAGTGAAGAAGATAGGGGAACTTAATCCCAATTCATGTTTTGGAGACAATAAAACTGAAAAAGATGGTGAACTGTCCCAATAAGCCACGATCTGTAAGGAAATAGATGATATTAAATGCGAAAAAAATGATAGACTATATACAAGTTACTTTGGAGCTGCGCGTCCGAAAAAGACGACTAGAAAAAGATGTTAAATTCACGTGCTCGTCACTGCTCGAGAGGGACCATGACTATTCTGAGCTTCTTGAACAGTTCTCAAACCATGAGGAGATGCCTGGGCAGACCTTGGTCAAACCATGCATATCTAATCTAAAACCCTCTATCAACTGGAGTAAAATTTAAAAAATGTCTCGACATCAGACGGCTGCTTGATGCCGATGTTATACTCATTGTGACTGGCGCAGAAGAAATGGATGAATGGATTATTGGGGCTACACGTCCTTTATTTATGCACTTGGTAGGCCAATTAGGACAGGAGGACGACACAGCAATGAGGTGAAGGATGATTGAAACAGCCGTCCAACATAGGCCCAGGTGACCCGGCGAGAACTGGATTCGAACCCTGGACCAAGCGATTGGCAGGCCAGCACGCCACCACTAGACCAACCCTCCCCCTGGCGCACGAAAAATAAGAGCTTGGAGTGATTGCTTTCCAGTAATTTCAACGTTTGATGAAAGATCTGCCTGCCTACTGTAAACACACCCTTATCTTTGTAGCCACCTCACCCCCGATAACAATGCCGGTCTTCTGGTAGACCTGTATAACCAAAAGCTCTCTTCTCTGGAACATGAAAATATTTCATCTACTTCCAAGGCTGACTTTATCGTCACCTCAATACTTCAATCAAGTCTGATATAGTGGGGCGCATAATAGGCAAGAACTGTTATGATTTTGAAGAGTTAAGGAGAGAAACAGTGAAACCCGCCATGATGAGCCAGAATCCTATACTGCCGTGATGATTAATTTAGAGTTGTGAGCAATTTTGCAAAACTTGCAGAACTGTGGCAGAGGGATAATCAACTTTTGAAAAATACAATGACTGAAATGGGACCATCAACTTTGGGGCAATGAAATGACTGAAATGGAAACATCAGCTTTTGGAAAATAGGACTGAAATGGGACCACCAGCTTTAAGGCAATGAAATAACTGAAAAGGGACCATCAACTTACGAAAAATGGAATGACTGAAATGAGACTGGTCATCAACTTTGGGGCAATGAAATGGGACTATAACCTTTTTTGCACAATGGAAATTACCAAAATAGGACCATCAAGTTTTAAACAATGAAATGAGAACATCAACTTTCCACAATGACATGGCTAAAATGGGACCATCAAATTCAGGGAAATGAAAAGACTGAATTGAATTGGGGAGTTGGGAACATTAACTTTCGGAGAATGGAATGACTGAAATCATCAACTTGTAAATTTGTCTTTGGCTGCAACATAGAACACTTTCGAAGATAATTTCTGAAGAAAATCCAATTGCTGAATTTTATTTTCACAATACTTGCATGTCATATAAGCCAACGGCCCAACGCAAGCCATGGCATCTTATCTGAATTCAGGAGTAAATGAGACACCTTGTAAAGTTCACTTCACCATTCTGAATCGCACATTTCAGTGATATTCTTTGTTGAACTTTGTATCGGAGATAAAAATATGGGGATGTAGCGAGGACCAAAAGGGAAGAATTTTTTCTGACTGATGCATGTGGTTGCCAATTTACACATCGCGACGTGTCTGCAAAGACAAAATTCCACAAGGGTAGTGTGACGAGATTCACATGCCTTCAAATTCTAGGGATTTTCTACAAATACACTTTAGATGAAACTTTTTGTTTCCCACAAAATCTTAAGGATCAAATTCCATGGCTTTTCCAAGACCTTCAAACCAAATAAACAAATTGCCTCTGCGATCTATCAATGAAGTCCACCCGACAACTACCACAACCATAGGAATCCATTAACCTTCGTGGAAGTCTCAGTAAAAAATTTCATTCACCAGCCCTTCGGACCTTCTTTGTTTTTCCACAGCTTATCTTTGAGCACAATTTTCCCTTTTTTTGACTGTGGGAAGGGAACCCTGCATATCATTCGCACACACACCATCTCAAACAGTTGTTTCTAAATTTTGATGAAATTCACATGCATTCATAATTTCGCATTTTACAGCTGGAAAGCATCTAATATCACAATAACGAAACAAACAGCAACATACTGACAGCCAAATGATAGGAACTCACAGAAAACCTTCAAAGATTGTTAGAGTTGTTTGTTTGTTTGTTTGTGTTTTACGCCTCTGCAGCACCTTAGTGGGCTATATCGAGGCAGGCGATCGCCGTATGATGATGAGATGAGAAGACTGTGAGTCTGGTACATACCCTATTAATTCAGGGATGCCCAGGGTCTTTCAGTTGCCCCAGCATAGAACACTGGATACAACCCGCCTCCATTTAATGTCCCATGGGCTCGGACTAAATTGAGTTCCGGGGTGGGATTCGAACCCACGCCCTCAGAGCCAGTGGTTGTGCAAACAAGCACTCTTAACCATTAGGCCACGGAGGAACTCTCAAAGATTGTTAGAGACAACACAATATAATTCACTGAATTTGATGATACACGGCATGGTATACTGACACATTCCCAAGCTCTTTTCCAATCTCCATCCAAATGTACATGTTTAGATGACATTCACATGTTTATCAATGAACCAAACATTTTCAAAGATGATTGCCTCTAACATTTTGATGAAATTCACATGCTATTCAAAATTTAGCAATTTAATAATTCACTCTTATCACATTGTTTTTACAGCACCAAATACAACTACATCATGTAACTTATAACAGAGCAAACTTTTGACAAATTAATTTAATAAAATATATGCAAGACATGTAATTGTACTTTTGACTAAATTATGATGTATAAATCAGGCAAAACCTGTATAAATTTGTGACAAAATCAAACTATTGTGTATTACCTACTGTTCATGTGCATACAAAACAAAATATTTGTATATGAGTGAAGAATTATAGAAAAAGCTGTATAAATGCCATATGTGGAATTACAATATGGAATCACAGAAATGTCAAAAATTCATTTGATTAACAAATTTGATGAAATTTTCTTTCTAAACTATAATCTCTGCTCAGTGGGTCGTATTATCATGTCATGAACCTGGAAGAGAAAATTAAACGAGTATTAAATTGAAAAATTTTATAACTGCAAAACTCAAATTGCATAAAATTAATGAATCACGATTTATGAAGCCAAAATTCAACATAGCAGTTGCCTTTTATTGTTTCAAGTTGAGTTCACCAACATGTGAAAGGGTCTAACCCGGATCAATTAACTCTAGTTCCAGCAAGAATCCAGTTGAAACTGATGATTACATTGAAGGCAACCAATTCTCAAGCTCCATTGTACATTCAAGAACTGATTCAAGCCAAACCCCAACAAAACCACAATCTGAGAAGTAACCACTGACACCTGTTGGCAGAACCTATCCCATGCAACAAAAATTATTTTGACAGAGCTTTCTCATATGCAGCCCAAAAACTCTGGTATAGTTAGCCCGAAAAGTTGAGAACGATAAATACATTGGAAAACTTCAAGAAGAACCTTAAAACCCACTTGTTTTAACAAATTTACCCTTGATCACATTTGAGAAGCGCTGATGAGCAGTTTACCGGAATAAGCACTACATTAATATACTATTATAAATATCATTTGAGTGTTATATGCACATATATAGAATTACAAATTAGGCCTACTCATATCCTGCAGATCTTATTAAAACAACCAACTAGAAAACATACCAACATAATCGACCATGTAATTTTTCATCTTTTTTTTCAATTTAAATTAACATATTGAATGTCAGCGACTCATTGGCCACAGATCAACAATGTGTCAACAAAACTGATTGCAACATCACATGAAATCTAAGCAAATGAATGCCCTACTGTTCAGAAATCACTTAAGAATACCTCAACATGAGCTGGTGCTTTCAAAACACTCTCAACTGCATCAGCAATGTCTTCCCCTTGTAAGCACTGAAAGTAGAAAAGCACAGTGTATAGAGAACTGCTGCCACTAAAAAAAAATTTAATTTTTTAGAAAATTTTCTGCGGGTGAAAGCACTTAACCACAATCACTATGTGACTGATGAAATATGGTGGCCAGGTGCCACTAGATATGTCATATTTACCCAATACTGCTAGTGTCACGATATCGCTAATAACATCATACCTTAGTAAAGATTGAAGCAACTGGTCGAAGCATCATGAACTGGCATTAGAAACCTCATTTATAACTCAATTCAACCAATACTTAAGAACTATCAAGGAGGAGACACATTTTGACAAATTTTGCAGCCAAGACAACAACTAGTCGACGATGAGGGCCAATCGGTCCCTCTTTATTGAGTCTTAAAAATCAAAATAGGAGTTGCTACAATTTCTCCCTTACCTTCATACTACCGTAAGCCTTTTCTGCATGTTCTTGGCCAGACATACGCACACGGAAATTAGTCTCAACAACACCTGGACTAATTTCCTGGAAAGAAATAATGCAATAAGTAGTAGGAGGCCCATAAAATATCCAGAGAGTAATACAACCTTTTACCATTTGTTCCTTGTATACATAGCCTGATATTTGTAGCTTTCGGGAATTAAAAAGCATCATCTTTAGCTGTTCATATTCCCAGTCACTAAAATCATAATCAATAGAAAAAATAAGTTAATATAAAAAATATCAATGTTGAGAAAAAGATCCAAGTATTATATTAAGCTATCCTCCAACAGGACATACATTTACTTCAGCTGTAGTAATAGTGGAGATCTATAAGTCCTGAACAGTAAATAACTCGCATGCAGAGCGTTATTCAAGTCAATAATATTACTTACACAGACTCTGATCTTCGTTTTTGTAGGTTTAATTTCATTTCTCAAGCCATCCAGCAAGGCGCGCACTGCAAACTTAGTTGCTGAGTAAAAGTGAACATCCGCAGCTTTGGGAACTATGTGTCCCACTACACTAAAAGAAAATAATTATGAAACACACATACTGAGTTACAAACGAGCTAAAGGACATTTTTATTGCATCAAGCCAGTTTTAATGTACAGATATAATTTTTTCTAAAATCGTTTTTCAAAAACCTTTTAAAATTATATTTGGGTTCTGACATTATAACAAAAAATTGCTGCAAATATTCAAATATTGTACCTGAGAGTAACTCAAATGTATACCTGTTAATATGGATGAATTGGCCATCATCAATTTTCTTCTCCTTCATTAAAGTGTAAGCTTCTCTTGTACAAATAGACAAAGCAAGGACATTCACCTGCAAACGGAACGTAATAAGTGTCACATTATTGGTAAACAAACATAAATCAATCTTGAGTCACTTTTAACAGATTACCGCTAGTGCGTACTTAGCCGTACTTCTGTGAATAGTGGATGGATGATTGGGGCTTTACAGCCATGCATAATGGAGGAGTATTCTGAGTTTAGGACTGTTTAGGGAGGAGATCAAGACTTTAAAAATAGCTGTCACACCATCGTCAATTAGAAGACAATATCCGTAAGCAGCAACAAACACATGCATGTCAAACAGAACAAGCGAACAGAAATTAGAAATTTTATGGCAACAGCCAGCTATTTCTGTCTACATAATAGTAAATATGCAAGTTACAGCGCTTTGTACTAAGTCACTGAAACTATTTTAAATCAGGCTAGAGCAGCCTGCTTTAGATGCGAGCATTAGAGAGCGTCAGCGAGCAGGCTACAGCATTTCGTTGGAGGTGCTGCCAATCAGGTCCTCGCTCACATGCATTTTTGAAGCAGCCAAGCTTATTTCTGCTGAGTTAAGCTGAGCACGGACCTGACAGGCAGCAGCACGGACCTTAGGGGCAGCAGTTCTAGTGCCCTATATTCCAATTCGATACCCTGTTCGGCGTTCGACTTGAATTTCGTCAGTCTGCAGCCTCGCTCGCCTGCCTGCCTCTACAGCAGACTGTTCTCAGTCAGATTTTAAATATATCGCAAGCAAATACAGCAATAGCAAGAGTTTCAAAATAATTTAAGAGACGTTGCTAACGGGCAACATGAATTTGTTTTAAATCCAGAAAACCCAACATAGTCAACATAAATCTTATCTTTTTGGGACAATGCTGCACCCTCACCTCCATCAACCTCATAGGCCTACCTCCAGCATGTTTTTCCAGTGGTCTGTACTCCCTGACAACAAAGGGGCATTGTGAGCTAGTCCAGCATTGTTTATACACACGTCCACTGCTCCATGGTCCTCCTTGATTTTCTTGAACATTGATAAAATGTCTTCCTCTTTTTGTAAGTCGCATTTCATTGCCAACAGTTCTCCTTTCTCGCTAGACAATTTGCTGGACAATTCCTGTAACAATTTAAATGTTTAATTGATATGGAAAGTGTCACAAGCGGACAACAGTGACAGTTTGTCCTTTTGTTGAAAAATTAGCTATCTCTGAATTAAATAGTATCCACAGAACAGATGGAAACTTGGAAGTTGGAAAGGGTTACGCAGGACCAGAGTCAGTGAATGGACAGCCACAGGACCAGGGCTTCAGACTTTGGAAATAATTGAACTGACTCCCAACTCCTTAGGCTTTCTGAAAAGCGCCTCCCAACTCAGACTCCTGACTAACGAATACGACTCCGCTTATCGGCATAATGCACACAAATATTGCATGGTTAACAGCGGAAAAAAATTAAAATTTTCCATAAAGTTTCATAAGATTCTGTACATGTACACTTGTTTAAAGTTGTTTTAGAAGTTTTGCGTATATTTTGGGATACATTTCACATTAGTGTAACTGTGTTTTCGTAAATTATCCGGTATGCTAATTATTTTTAGTAGCCAGGAGTCACCTATTCAATCTTCGACTACGACTCAGACTCCACCTGAAAATCAAAGTTCAACTCCGACTCCACTAAAAAACCTCCGACTCCTTGCTCCGATTCTTTACTCCGACTCCGAAGTCAGCTAAAGTCCTACAGGTACATATAGGACTGAGGATTAATTGGAAACGGTTTCCCATATATATATGCAGTTTCCCAGGTCCATCCATTGTAATATGTTACAGAGATCTCCAACGGCAAATTTATCCTCCCATCAGAATTGCCAACATTGGAAAAATTTAACTTACTTTTTGCACAATTATCAAGTTTCATAAATCTGATAATTGACCTACACATTTTACCTGAATTTGATCACTATTTCTTGCACACCCTATGACTTTCATGCCCTGGCGAACCAATCGTTCCGCAACTGCTGCTCCTATCCCAGACGAGGCACCGGTGACCAACGCCACTCTTCCAACCCATCGTTCCATATTTGGACAGCTAAAAAATAATAATACATTTTGAGGAAAATAATGCCAATTTGCCAACCATTCTTTATCATAGTACTATACCCTTGGTAGCTCTTTAGAGTCTTAGTCATTTCTCTTCTGAATTCCCTACCCCCTCCCCCCCCCATCCACAGCCTCACAATGTAAGAAATGGGCAGGGGAGTTGAGAGTTTTGGTCTCTGTTGCAGCATGTTGGCACAATTGTGGCCCATGACAGGGGAAGAATTTGCACACTATATGAACAGATGGATGTCACATAAATGTGTGACAGGTTTTAAACTAGTACAACACAAAATACTCATTACTAATCTCACTTTTAAACCTTTTGATCTTACATGCTTTCACTAGTAGTAGTAGTAGATGAGTTTTCCCTGGACTCCAATGGAGGGAGGGAGGGGCCACTGTCTTGAAAGACTGGCCCTTGTCTGTAGATAATAGTCAATTGAGAGTTCTGTAGTAATGTACGTGATGTAAACCGTTGGGTGGAATGCGAAGATTATTCTGAAATCAATAAAATGATATTTCAGAGTCTGTATACATAGTGATAGTCATCGGATTATAATTTTATAGTTCTTGTTGAGATGGTTGGAGGAGCGGGAGTGATTATTGGGAAAGTCATCGGGGGGGTGGGTATTGACGGATGTGGAGCGACAAGGCGAGGATGTTGCGGAGGGCAGTGTTAATCCTGGTGGCGGCTGTGTTTTCTAGGTGAGGATAGTTGTTAATGTCTAGATCGTCATCAAGGGGTACAAGGGGTGGGCCAAAAAAGGCACTGGATGGGCACTGTAAAATGTAATGGAGAAGGGGTTCCCCAGCTGACAAAAACTGGTGGTTAACTGAGAGTTATCACGTGAAATTGCCCCTCAGTTATCACGTGGAAAACTGATAGGTTATTGCAAATGCTAACCACGTGATTTTGTCACCAGTTAACCATGTGATTTTCTGGGGGCAATCTTCACCAGTTAACCACGTGATTTTCTGGTGAATATCTTCACCAGTTAACCACGTGATTTTCTGGGGGGCAATCTTCAACAGTTAACCACGTGATTTTCTGGGGGCCAATCTTCACCAGTTAACCACATGATTTTCTGGTGAATATCTTCACCAGTTAACCTTGTGATTTTCTGGGGGGCAATTTTCACCAGTTAAAATTATTTGAGAAGAGGCAAAATCTCCAACTCGTTAACTTGGCTCTTCATCAAGCCAGTCAACTTGGACTGTTTCAAGCAATATCTTGGGCTTTCAATAGCTGTGGGACTGAAGTAAAGCCACAAGAACTTGCTGAAAATTTGTCACAACCAGTGTGATGCAGTGAGTCTCTTTTCAGTCTTCTTAATGGGTTACCAGAATCAAGGATTGTAGTCGTACATGATTCACATTTCGGATGACTAGTCTTTTGTAATAATATCCAATATGTGCTCCTTTTTGAGCTAATAAGTTTCAGTCCGCCATATACTGTGCGTTAATTCAGATTTAGAAATCATAATCATTTGTTTAATTCGTTTAAACTCAGTTAAAGTAAACTTAGTGCGGAACTCGGTAAACAGCTGTGTTTCTAGTACAGGTGGCTCCATCTATATTTCTGGGCGGCAATCTTCACCAGTTAACCACATGAAGAAAAACATGTGATAACTCTCAGTTATGTCATGAAGATAGTGAAGTGATAATCTGGTGAAGATCATCACGTGGTTATCCTGTGAAAATGCTGGGGAGTTTTTTCATGTGAAGAAAAACACGTGATAACTCTCAGTTATGTCATGAAGATGGTCTAGCGTTAATCTGGTGACATTCATCACGTGGTTATCCCGTGAAAATGTAGGAGTTTTTCTCACGTGAACACAAACACGTGATAACTCTCAGTTATGTCATGTTCACCAGTTTCCCCCCGTGTTTATCACGTGAACTTCACGTGCATTGTCAGCTGGGTCAGTTGTGTTACTGTTACAGTGCTGACATTGTCTGTTGAGTCTTTGGGAGATTTCCCAGCTACATCTGTAGCCGAGGCGTAGTCTATGTATGTGGGTTTCAATGTGGCGTCCTATGTGGATAGGAAGGCGATTTGAGAGGGCGTTTGTTGCTGTTCTTCTCCACTGAATGGATCTGGAGAGTCGGGACGCCTGTGTGACGAAGAGAGTCCATTGGCGGTGAATTTTTTGGGCAGCGATGGACTTATACTGGGATTTTGTGAGGTTCACATTTACGTCTATGACTGGTTTGGCTGTAGCAGCCAGGGCAAGTTTGTCTGCTTTCTCATTTAAGGGAATCCCGACATGACTGGGTATCCAGTGGAATGTAACAGTTCCATTTTGGGCATAGATTTCCCGGATTTGGCGTTGTAAGAGAGAAATGAGTTCTCCATTTTCTAGAGGGGTGTGAACTTGTAGTACCTGGAGGGCTGTTAGGGAATCAGTATGTATAATAGTATGTTCAGCGGTTTGTGCCAATGCAATGGCGAGTGTAGCACTGGTCCAACAGTCTGTGTAAACAGACTGGCACTTAGCAGGCCTTCCTGCGATCTGATTGGTCAGCAACAATGTTTGAGAGGTGCGTTGTGATTGGCTATCACTCTCAAACGTTCTCATTGGCTTATTGAAATATTTGGCGCGAAGGTGCTTGTAAACACAACTTTGGCATGGAGAGAATGACGAAAACAAGTTAAAAAATGACGAAAATAGGAGTTTGTCTCACTCCTATCAAACCGAAATTGACGACTGATGTTTGTTTTGTATGCATGGAAGTTGCAAAGCAACCAAA
The DNA here is from genome assembly GCA_026936325.1 of Platynereis dumerilii. NCBI lineage: Eukaryota > Metazoa > Annelida > Polychaeta > Phyllodocida > Nereididae > Platynereis > Platynereis dumerilii. The sequence goes on from JAPTHN010000001.1 coordinate 10,996,288, forward strand.
ACACATAGGATCGTCACGATGCAAGGGGGAGACGGATTTGAAGTTGAAGTTAGCTAAATATGTGCAGTTGCATGTGGAGGCTGGCACAATATGTCGTAACTGTTCAAGGCAATTGGACACAATCGTGAAGACAGTGAACAAATTCAGAGACAAGGTAGTGGAGAGTGGCTACAAACGATGCAAGGAGGCAGTGACAAACACATCAAAGATAAGAAGGCAGCTGATAGATGATGAAAATGTTCTTCAGGATTTCGAACAGGTACATACAATGATACAATATATAGGCCAATAATTATGTAATATACTTATAATCAGATAATTTATGATGATTGATGACTTTTGGATGAAAAATATTTGCCTTACGTAGGCCTTTATTCATGTGAAGATTGCCTATTTATCAATACTGACATTATCATGCATGTAGCCTAGTATAGGCCCCAATGGCAAGGGCGGGGGGGGGGGGGCAATGACGTATTGCTCCACATTTATAACGTCAAATGAAATTGTTGGGCAACTTCTAAGGGACTGTTCCGAATTCATGTCGGGGAGGGGGTGAATTTTGAGGGGAGGTACTAACACATAAATTTGACACATGTTATGTGTGTATTGCTTTGTAATTGTATGTCGAGGAGGGGACTATTTTTGACTGGAAGCCCGTTCACATTAGCTCACATTATAGATTTGAATTCTGAATGGTCCCTTATTTCAATAATTTATATATTCATATGATTATCTCCCCTGATTTTCTAAAAAAATTTTCGGGGGAGGCGGCTGCCGGGCTGAAGTGCCAATACACATAGTCATATACCCCCCCCCCCCCTAATCGCAAAGAGGAAACACATCTGTGAGCCGTGTGTGTGGGTTTGACAGAGTTTGACGGTTCAGACTCAGGGCCGTAGCCTGCATTGGGGTAGGGGGGCAGTTGCCCCCCCTAGAATTTCGCAGAAATTTTTGTTAACATACAAAAATTTCAGATTTCTGCGATTTTCTGGGGTACAGAAGCCTCTTGATCAGACTCTGCCCCCCCTAGGATTCAGACCAGGCTACGGCCCTGAGACTTCAGCGCATTTTCTTTCTAAGGGAATTTGTCAATGGTCATGCCAATATTGGGGAGATGTGTCCCCACCCACCAGATGGAATTTCCTATATTTTTACAGGGGGGAGGGTTGGTCTAGCGGCAGCGTGCTGGGCTGCCAATCGCTGGGTCCAGGGTTCGAATCCAGTTCTTGCCGAGTCACCTGGGCCTATGTTGGATGGCTGTTTCAATCATCCTTCACTTCATTGCCGTGTCCTCCTCCTGTCCTAATTAGCCTACCAAGTGCAAAAATACAGGACGTACAGCCCCAATCACCCATCCATCCATCCTATATTTGTACATGCAAATTAAAACATTCCTTATCCCAACAAGTTACAATTTGCTTTCCTTTTCCAGACTGAAAATGATTCTGATGTCCTTGCTGAAGCAATGGCTGATTCTGGTCTTGGAGAATTATTCCATCCAAGTGTTCTACAGAAAGAAAATATTTCACCCAGGAATGTTAGTTCTTCTACACATTCAAGTAAGTGTCCTCCTTAAATTACAACTTCTTAATTTATTATAATAATTAGATAGTATATGTTTATTGTTATTGTCAAAAGAAACCATCAATAACAGTGTCCCAACTGGACCTTATTGCTATACTGAGCTATAAAAATGACACACAAATAAGTTCTATAAATTATTATCGTTATCATCCTTGATTATGCTGGTCAATGACTTGTTTTGTGAATTGGAGACTTCACATTCAAATCGCTGACATGAATGGCATGTTTGTTTGTTTTTTTTAATCAGATATTTCTATATGATTTATTTTTTGCTTACAAAAATGTCCAGTATTTATTGCAATCTAAGGCAGTTCCTAATGTATTATTTTTCAGGTCACATGAGACTGCCATTTGCAAACTTGTCAAACAAGAGCATGCAGAGAAGCACAACATCTAATTCTACTCCATCCAAAGTCTCACCCAGGAAACGTAAGATATCTTCACGACTTTCATTTCTGTTAAAATGTGGAAAGAAGAATATTGGAATCATGACTTACTTAACACTTACAAATAAAACCTTTTCTTAGTTGTCATAGTTAAATTTCCTATAAGAATTGAATAAGTCATCATTGAGTAATTTCTAATTTATTGTCTGGATAGTAACATAGACAGTATGGCCAATATTGCATGGTCTGTCCTGAAACTCAGTTGTGAAATATATAGTTGTTTTTAACCAAATTTGAAAATCTTAAACTGACTCCAAGGTTAAGGCTTCATGTTTATGTAGTACTAATAATACATTCATTTTTTGAATTTATTTTTCAGCTGTGAACAAATCGTTATCACGGCATTGGGCGGAAGTGTCACAACTGGAAAGTGAATCCCCTGGAAGGATTTCCCAACATGGTGATTACTTAATAACAATTGGTGACTTACTTAGGCACAAATTAGTAATTACGGGCATGCATACAGCTCTGCACATACCGTATGAAAATATAACTAAATAGTGAATAATTTTCTGTTTTTATTTTGTCTGTGTTTGTCAAATCTGCATAATTGTCCAGATCTTAAATAACACCCATTTTTGTGGACTGCCCGACCATAGAGCAGCATTGAAGTGAGAAGCAGCAATGTGACATTGATGCACAGTCAGAATGATACATGTTTTATATAACAGTCAGAATGATACTTTTTGTTTCTAACAATAAGTTATTATTATATTTCAGGTTTCATTACTTCAACACCTTTGCGCACTATTGCTCCGAGGATTACACTCACCCCTGTGTCAAATGATGCATCGCCTGGTCCTTTCACCTCTCCTGCGATTAGATTAGATAATAGATCAGGTATGTGTATTGCAAGATATAGTAGTCAACTCCACTCTGATTCTCTAGTGGATCTTACTATTATCTTACGTGTACCATTATATAATGGATCCTGTGAGTTACGAAATAAGAATTTCAAAATTGAGTTTGTCAAATTGCTTTGTTTACATTATTTCAACATGTTTGGCCTAAAAAATGAGAACATTACTCTTTGATCTATGAAGTTACTGTCTGTCTCCATTTGATAACAGTGGTGTCATGTATCAATCTACATTTCATTTGATTAGGCCTATATAAATTACGTTTTTTAGGGCCCAGCCAGATAAGCCGTGGCTGTATTTCGTGCTAACCAACAAACTAGATCCTATTTAGATTGATTAATACCACATTGGAGTGTTTAAAGGCTTGTTTCACTCTGAAAATTGTTTTTGTTTTTCAACAGTGGCACAGTCGAGACAACCGCAGAATAAAGAACCAGCCGTAACACCACGTCGTCCCGTATCCAGTGATTATGGCAATTACACCAGTACTTCAACACCTTTGCGCACTATTGCTCCGAGGATTACACTCACCCCTGTGTCAAATGATGCATCGCCTGGTCCTTTCACCTCTCCTGCGATTAGATTAGATAATAGATCAGGTATGTGTTTTGCAAGATATAGAAAAAAGATGAAAGTAAAAGTAACCTAAAAACATAAATGAAAATCTATTGATAAGATCTACGATCCAGTTTTAAAGCTCATAATTTAAATCATTTATATTTCAACCGATTTTAGAGAGTTTGGAAGTTTGTTCCATAGTTTCGAACCCTGATGGGTTAGAGTCTGTAGGCCATAGGCCTTAGTTCTTCTGCGTTAAAGTAGAAGTTGTTTCTCTCGCACTAGATCGTAAGGAGTGTTTTTGATGGCAAAAAGTTTTTTGATATAATCTGGTGACATTTAGGAATTACCTTTATATACTGCAACTAACATGGGACGTAATCTACTTTCCTCTAGATTTTTTTATTATATTGATTAATACCACTGTGAATAATTTAAAGGCTTGTTTCAGTCATTTTTTTGTTTTTGTTTTTAAACAGTGGCACAGTCGAGACAACCGCAGAATAAAGAACCAGCCGTAACACCGCATCGCCCTGTATCCTGTGATCATGCCAACTACACTAAGCAATCTGCTGCTATTCAGAAGAAATTATCGCCAAAGGACCATACACCGCCTGAAGTGCGTCCCATGCCCAGTGATCATGATAGCTACACAAAGAAACAGGTTGCTATTCAGAAATTACCAACGAAACACAGCGCAGTGCCTGCAGAAGATCACATGCATTACAGCAAAAAAGTTCCGCCTGTCAAGAAGGTTTATAAGAGACCATATAAACCTAAGATGAAAGATGTTCTCCAACCTGCAGCTGTTGACTGCTTAACATCTATGATGAAACAGCAACCAGACACACTGCTCACAACAAGCCAGCGACTCGCTATTGTAAATGCAGCTAATACAGGCAGCGCTTCATGCATTGCACGCGCAGTTGTCCGGACACCATCTCTACGGGAAGCTGTTGTCGCTTCGGTGACAGAGAGTGTTGGTCAAAGGCCCAAAACGATGAAGAACAGGAAACATGGCTTTGTTTCTGCTCTTATGAAGAAGGACTTTCGGGATCTACGAAAATTCTCATGGACTGAGGTCATTCTTGAAATGAGTAAAATATTCCCAGAACTGCTCAAACTGCTACTCAGTGTGATGGTACCACCCGAAAAACGAGGAAACACTGCAACCATGATCGAAATTATCCCCCAGATTGGCATGGTATATGCTATTTTGCTGAAGTCCCGCAACCATGAACTCAGTCGAGTTCAGAATATAGTGTCCATGTGTCTTGCCAACAACATCACTGATCAGAAGGTAAGGATCCTATATCTGTTTCTAATCAGTTTCATCAATGTTCGATTTATGAAATGTGTTTTTTACTGAACTTTTATGTCCTTATTTTATTCAGATTTACACTGTCAAAAGGAATTTGGTAATTTGGATGAAGTAATTATTTTAAGTGATGTATTGAAGGTCACTTTGTGGTAGTATAGTATCGAGTGCATTGCTTTTTGAGGGCATGACTACCACCCAACCAACATTCAGTTTTGCAACCATTGACCAGTCATTTGCGCATATCAATACTGGATGAAAATTGTCCAATTTCTTAATTTGTCCACACAAATGATTCAGAAGGGTTGCAAAGCATACTTGTTCCGGTGGACTGGCAAGGCCATGCATTATGCTTTAAATATGCTTATATGTAGCTTTGTGTGCATTGCTTTTGTGTTTTTAGTTAAGGCTGATTTAAATTGTTTAGTTAAGGTTGTGTTTGTATCTTTCGCGTTGTGTGCATTGCTTTTGTATTTTTAGTTAAGGCTGGTTTAAATTTTTTGTTAAGGTTGCGTTTGTGTTTTTAGTTTTGTTTGCTTTTCTTTGCAAGGCTAGTCTGCTTGTAGATAGTTGATTTGACAAGACATGCCTTTTTTTTCGATTTGACCACCACAATGTGATAATTATTATACTAAATCGATATTGTGTATTTTTAGGTCTACGACCGTTTGAACCACGTTGGAGTATGTCTTAGCCACAACCGCACATTGCTGGTGACAGATAAGATTGCTGCGAATGTGGACGAATTGCTGGTGGATGCTCTGAAATCAGGGAAATACATTAGATTCATAGGGGACAATTTGAACTTTGCTGTTGATGTTCATCAGGAGCGTGTTGACAATCACAAGCACTTGGTTCACATGTTTGCGTGCGCTGCTCTTGTCACGGAACGTTGGTTTGATGACCTGCCCAATGAGCCACAAATCCCAATCAATGATCTCGGAATCCAAGACATCATGTTGAATTCTGAAGAATATGCCACTATCAAACATGACTGTGTCCAGATTGTTGGTCACATTATTGCGGAATTTTTGCCCCAACTTGCATTTGTGCGTAGTGCACTCCCGAAGAATCTTGAACAACCGGACAGCGCCAAGTTTGCTAAGGCTACTCAAGTCTTGCCCATTGCCACCATTCCATTTAATGAGATGTATTATGATGACGACGTTAAAATCTTGATGTTTTTCCAAGAAAAGCTTCTAAATGCGCATAAAAAAGCAGGCATACCTGTGACAGCAACAACGAAATGGCATATTGGAGGTGATCAGTTGACTAGGGAACGCTTCAGCACGACTATCCACACGAGGTTACGAAATTGTTTCGATGATGAGCGCATTCGTCATTTGGGACCCGTTACTATGGAATTTCTACATCTAATGATGAATATACAGTCCAAGATGATATATAGACAGCTCTACAGTGAAGAGTCAATTCTACAAGAGGGAACCCTTCGACATGCCAAGGAGATACTTCATAGAAGCAGTGTGGATCCGAAAGATCTAAAGTCGTATGAGCCAAATAAAGATTTCTTCCTGTCATTCTTCCGGTCGCATCTCGTGGAAGGGGCCATGGACTTCTTTGCGATGGAAAACTGCAACTCCACTCCAACCAAAAACATACCTCCCAGTTTTCAAGATGACTCAGAGAAGAGGTCCTGGGTGTATGATACCTTGGGAAAGTTCGTTGACAAATACGTCTTCCCCCAATGGAGCGGACACAACAAAAGTGTTCAAGTTGGTAAGTGACAATGTTAAAACTAAACTATGCTGTTTTGATTTCTAATTATTTTTGTGGTGAAATTCTGTCTAGAATCGCTTAAGTGTCATGCACGAGGTTGACTTTAAGTAATCTATTTCTTTCATTTCAGCTGAGAGGAAGGTCTTGGACAATCCTATTGAGGTGACTTTGGCTGATGGACGAGTCGTGAGATTGTTCCGTAGAATCCGCGAAGAAGTCCTGGGAACCCCTCCAGCTGATTTCAAGAAGAATTATGCCCATCTGGTATTGGAAATGGGCATGATTTACAAGTACATGCTGGATCTGATAAAATTCCCCAGTAAGTAGCAATCATTACAATAATTACTCTATATGCTACATGAAGTGTCCAGCAATTTGTGGCCATGGCTTGTTGGACACTTTAAAGGTGCAAAGATAAAACCCTTCAGTCTTTAAATTTATTTTGTATCAGGTACAATTATTTGAATTTGAAAGAATGAATATGGACGTATAAAACATAAAACTTCTAAAATTTTGTTTAAAACTTCTAAAATTTTGTTTCATCTTCTGTTCCAAACAGACCAAGACCGATTCCTTGGTGCAGTGAAGATGCTACTACCCATGATGAAGGCAAATAATTCACAAGCCAAGTATCCTCTCGATCTTCTAAGGCTTTTGGTTCAACAGAAATCGTTGTTGCCATTTAATGAGGCCTGCCAAGTATTTCACGTAAGTACAAATGATTAATGTCACAGTTATTCGAGATGCCATTGATATCACCTAAAGTTATACATCAATATAGTGGCACTAAATCCACTGATTGGTGCATCGATTATTTAGTGTATGCAATTGTTAAATGTTCAAATATGAAGTTTCCAACAACTTAACCAAAATTATTTTCTGAAAGTGACAGCTTCATACTCTTAACATAAAGCATGACTTCATTTTCAGCCGAGGCATAAATGAATAAACATCAATTTCTATCAATCATTAGCAACAATCTGCTTTCATTACAGACAATTGATGAAAACAGTAAAAAATTTCATGGCAAACCGCATGAACTTCATTTTAAGAATGTTTTAACCCAGTTACGACATTGTGGGAATTAGACCGGACTTATTTGATTTTAAGCTTCTCTGATTCACCGAGCCAACAGATTTTCTGCCTCTGCAAAAGAAACTGAGCTAACTAACAATTTTTATTGAATTTACTGACTAACAAAATTGAGATTAGCTCAGCTTTTATTGTATCGTTGACCGACCGACCAACTGTAATCTATAAAATATCTCTTTGTCATTGCAGGCTTGCTTTGTCAATACAAGAGGGAAAGTGGATAGCCATGTACCAGCGGACCACCAAATGGAATGGCTTGTTAAAAGCAACAAGCAGCACGTGAAACATATGTTCTCCAACAAGAAAGAGAATACAATCGAAAAGAAGTCAGCTGCCATTCCGGGCGTAGAGGACATTGCCAGCAACTTTGACAAGGTGTCAAATGTGATAATACGAGCCAAGAAACACTCGGAAAAGGATGCCCTTGATGATGAGAAAATTTTGATAAAGGAACTACACAAGTTGAAACCCTTTTCGTACAGCCCTGGCCGTGCACACAAAACATTCGCGAACCCTTCTCAACCCTTTTTAGGGGCATTCCAATTTGATTATCAAAAACGATCTCTCGGGCCAGAGAATGATTACTTAACAATTCGCAGAATGCATCCCATGTTGTACTGTTGTTTCATAGATTGGACTCGCAGTTTTGCTAAGCAGATAAATGTAATTTTCAATTCAAATAATGCAAGTCTTATTGTTTCAAGGAATTCTCCATATTTATTATAAGCATAATGTCATTTGCACACAGTAAAGTTAAATTGTTTGAAATTGTAGACTATAGTTTCCATCATATTTTAACATGTGAAATTGTGAATATTGTCGCAGTAGTATACTAAGTAATAAGTAATAAGTAAATACTGGTCGCAGGTTAGAAAAAAACCTCTATGATAGCATTATGATCTTACAAAACTTTAATATCATCCGTCTCCAATTGACTAAATTCATCATATGTTATACACAATTTCTACCTGCATGTCATGACAAGTCTGGCCTTATGTTTGAATCATTTTAACTATGGTATCTTGAGCAACGTTAAAATGTTGATATTTATATATTTATTACATGATGATTGTTGAAAAAAAGTCATATCAACCACGTGCTTTTAATATGACGCTGTGAATGTCTGTGATAGAGCGAACTTGTTTCTTACTGTTTCCTTCAAGAGAGCATAAGAGTCAAATCAAAATGTCAATTGAACCTTTAATGTTTGTGATACTTTTAATATGATACTGTGATACAGTAAACTTGTTTCTAAATGTATAATTTAATTTATGAGGGCGCAAGCTCAAATGAAAATGTCAATTTTACTTCAATCATTATGATACTTTAATATAATACCATGATACAGTCAACTTGTTTCTTGCCATTTTAATCCTTCATGAGAGCATAAATTCAAATCAAATTGAGAATTGTACCTTGAACCTTGAATGTTTGTGATACTTTTAATATGATACTGTGATACAGTAAACTTGTTTAGAACTTACTGTTTACTTCATGAGAGAATATCAAATAAAAGAAATTGTCAATGTTATCTAAATCTTTGTTTTGAGTGTACAAAAAGTCAAAGTGACAAGGAAAACATAAGTTTGTCTAACCGAATACAATATAACTTAAACATTTACAAAGTAAAAATCGCAACGTCTCTGTTATGAAGCTGGGTATCAGCCCTCTGTGAGGTTACGCTTCTAAGTAAGCATTGGTTACACATTGAAGGATATGAACAATGTTCTCAAGAAATGCATTGTCAATATCAAAGTCTTCTGCGAGTCTTGAAATATCCAAATATTTGAAGGGATCCGCACTTATGGATTTTGCTAGATTAAGAGACAGCCCTGTCAATGCCTCAGGAAGAATTTGTCCATCACCAACACAAGTGTTCTCATAGTCAAAGTATTGCAAAAGAAAGTCCTCCGCCTCTTGTTTAGCTTCTTTGCATACTTTCAAATTGCATACTACTGGCGTCACTGTAGGCTCTTCAATGGGTACATCTGATGCAGTCATGATGCATTCGTCACAGTCACAACATTTCAAACAATTATCACAGCATTTGTGGCCTGGTGATACAACAGTCATATACTGTCCACCAAAATAGTTCAATAGAAAAGCTCTTCGACACGTAGTAAGTTTGCAGAATTGGCGCAGACTCTCTGTCAGGTGTTTCTTATTTTGTCCCAAATCGGCAGCATTGACGTACATTTGAGCTGTAGCTGGTTCGCCATCTCTTCCTGCACGCCCGATTTCCTGAACATAGGCTGGAAAGAAAAAACAGTAGTTGAGAACATAATTATAAAGGATATGGGCCCAATTATTAAAGTTCCGGACTGGCGCAGGAATTTGTAAAGTGTGGGCATATATCGTAATATTATACGTGGACCTTCAAATTCGAGCCTGAAGTTTAATAACGAAGACGGTGTCAAAAATACTTGAAATTATGAAAAAATTTTTATTCCACTTTCTGCGATAAGTTGATTGAATTTACTTGGTATCTTGATAAAATGTAATTATACCTTGGCACAATTTTACAAAACTCCTCTTAATTACATTTTAATACCATGACACTTACTTTCCATTGTATTTGGGGGTCCAACATGCACCACTCTTCGAATGTTTGGCGAGTCGGCACCCATGCCGTATGCTTCAGTAGCGAATAATAAGCAAAGTTTGCTGTTGGCCTTCTGCATGGATCGGGTAATCAAATTTTTCATCTGTCAAAAAGATAAGGAAAATGTAATCAGTCATAGCATTGATACATTGACAGCTGCCGTAAGAAACTTATTGAACTTACATCATATAGTAAAATTTTAATTGTTTAATAATGCTTTTTAAAGTACTTGATTCCAAATCAAGTTATAATACTTATTAAAGCAACATGCATAACATTTATAGATTTAATTGGAATAAATGATTAATAATTGCAGTTGTAGATAAATCAGTGATGTAGAGTTAACTTATTGCAGTTGTGAAAATTACCTGTTTTCCCTGCGGAGCATGGTACTGGGCGACAAAGCTGTCAAGCTCGTCATTGTCAACAGTGTCTGGTTGATCTAAGTCCAAACCCAACATTCTGCATGCCATTGTATGTGCATATGCACACCACTGTATGGGCATGTATATAACAGTCTTGGGAAAGAGTCTTTGTTTCTGCACCAGTTCAGTCAAAATTGGAAGGAGAATTGAGTCATAGGAGGCTTCAACGGTGTGTTCTCCACCAGCATTGGCTGGTCGCCGCAGCACTTCCAAGAATATCTTGGACCTGGGGAAAATAATTCAATTAATTAAAATTTATGAATTTCCATGCGGTAGCTACTTAAGTGCTTTTAACATCTTGGTCCCAATACACATTATAAGACAGGCATAAAAAGAAATGCAAATTTTCAATCCCAAACTGAGGTATTCCATTTTTAAGTTTAAATAATTAAATTCCACTCCTGCACCTGCACTTTTGCTTAATCTGTTAATATATTAGGAATAATTAAACAGAAAGAAATCGATCTGTTCACAACTTACCTATCCGGAGGTAGATGAACAGTGGTGGGACTTTTCAGCAGGAGCAATTTTTCCAATTCTTTCTGATTGTCAGAAGATGCTGTTGCTGTCAAAGCAATGGTCTTGGCTCCAGGCATGAAGCATTTTAGGGATTGCAGTTGAAGAAATGCCGGCCGGAATTGTGACTTCCCCCAAGACAAAACACAATGAGCTTCGTCCACAACTAAAAATGTTGCTTGTAATTTCAAAAGCATATTTTTGAATAGTGGTTGGATGAGTTGTTCCGGGTGTCCTATTAAGTACAGATATTTCTGGTTGAGAAGATTGACAATTTTAGCTTTCATTTCTGGAGACAATCTTGCATGATCATTAATCTTGAGGGCATCAATGAGTTCATTATCAACTTCCAAAGAAAGAGAGCTCAGCCTGGCAGACTGTTCGGCAATAATAGCATTGAGAGGGCTAGCCACAACAACAGGTCTGGGTGGGTCTGTCAAGTAGGGTAGAAGTTGATAAATCAGTGATTTGCCATAGCCTGTTGGCAAAACGACCAAAACATCACCACTCATAGCAGCTTTCACTGCATCCACCTGTTTTGGCAGCAATCCAGTGTAGGCCAGATTTAAGTCCGTGTTCAGTTGATACAACATGCAGTTTATCTTTGAAATGGGGTAATAAATACGGTCAAAATCAACAATTCTCTTCTTGAAATTCATGGCTATCATTCTCTCCTCCATGTTCCAATGTTTACATTCAGCGCGATAATTGCTGTAGCCAATCAGCAGCCAGGACACTACCAATTTGCTCGCCAGGGGTCGTTCCTCCCACCTTTGCCTTCACTGGATCGGCCATGAGGCGGATAGTAACATGCGCATACTAATTAGGAAGATGACCCAGTTTTGTGCACCATTTAGTATCGTGGAGAGGATGAAGTTGAAAATGTGCTCAAATTGTGCTTCCACTGTCTTCATACACGAAATGGATAGTGGAATCAACAGATGTGTCATGTACAACTGAAAATATGTGTGCCCAATGAATGAGATAGTTCTGGCCTCAGTGCACAGATTTGAAAAAGTTAGATTCATCCACACGCACGTGCAGCTACACTTACGCTATTGGCCAAAACGTCGCTCTTCTGCCACGGAGGAGACATAACTAAACAGGTCCGTTGGAGTTTGTTTACAAGTCACGGGAAAGTTTAGAGGATGATTTAAACATTTCTAAAGCCCAGATCACATGCCAGGTTGGCTGATAAGCTGCATTATGTTGCATGCAATTGGCAGCTGCCTAGATCTCCGTGAGTCAGTCAACAATCACTGATTCCAGGATTTTGACAGCTGTGAGCACATGGCCTCTGACAAAAATATTCCGTAGTGGGGGCAGCGATGGAAGGAGGCACGATGGGAGGCGCTGCAAGCAGCTTGGGACACTACGAATCACCACAGCCAATCAGAGACAAGGTTACAAGTAAGGCAAAGTGCCCGGATGTGTCAGGATCCTGACACATCCGGGTATCTGAGATTGCTAGATGCCGACTCCAGTGCATGCTGGAGGAGGTGGCCAACTTATGGCGAGTGCAGCTCCAATGGCAGTTTCTCAGCAATCCGCTACGTGGCCGATGAATAAAAGCCCTCTGGTGGAAATAAAGGGGAACAGATGAGCGATAAAAGAAGGAAGACAAACATGTGTCATTGACAGGAGCAAGCTGTCAAAATAGTTAAAATTTGGCCTTCTGGACTAAATACCAGGTAATGTGTTGTGTGCATAGGTCACTGTACACATCCTGATACGTGGATACGACTTCACTTGCCTGAAAATTTAAAGAAATTTAATTCAATTGACTTTTTCTGAATATTCAGCTTCTTGTCTTTAACAATGTTGATCTTGCAAAATAAACTATCACATTGATTGCCTGTCAGTGATTCAACAATGTTATAACAACCAGTGGTTTATTTAGGGTGGGGTAGTACCATTGGGCCATGCCTACCGGTCTAAAAATAAGTTCGGAGAGACATAGAAATAATTGAACCGACTCCCAACTCCTTATTATTTATTTAACCCTGAAATCTTGAAATGTCTAGTGCTGCAAAAATTATAAATTAAAGAGTAACACAGACTGATAATATATTATGTTTCCTTCCAGAAAAATGCGACTGACACGGACTCTCCTAAAGTATGAGTTCAAGTTCTTCAAGCGCTATGTGGATGCGTGCATGAATGAAGGAGTCAGTCGAACTCTCTATAGTGAAATAATTGGCGGCTGGAAAACCAATAATGAAAAGACGTCTTGGCATTACGATGAAAACCGGCCCTGGACTGATGGCTTCAGAGACAACAATAGACCGGGTCAAGCAAAAAAGACTATTCCAGTTCAGCAAATTAAAGATTGGACAGTATATAAAGGAGACATGGTAAGGGCTGCAAGGACGCTTAATTATATTCACGTTATCTTAGGTTTTGTTTGAATCTATCATCATCATTTCATTATCTTCTGATTTGAGAATTACTGGTACTCAAGACTTTTGAGAGTTAAAAAATAGTTCTGGCCTTTATATAATCTGCATGTATAATTGAAGTGTTATAGGCCTACTTGCCCATATTGGGATTTTATGCATAATTTTGGTTTGTGGAAATTTAACATAGTCATGCTATTATAAGTTTATGTAAATAATTTGCCATTTAGAAATATTTATAAAAACGAGATGTTCTCTTTTGACTGTGATTTTAAAGCTTATTTATTACCCTGCATAGTAGGCCTCTACAGGTAGAATCCGCATTACATTCCATACATAATTTTAAAGCCTGACTCATTACCAAATAATTTATTTTAATATCAATACAACAATTTTTTTCATTTTATTTCAGGTTCAAATCCTAGTTGGTAAAGACAAAGGGAAACATGGGATCGTAAACAGCATCATCAAGGAGCGTAATTGGGTTTATGTGGAAGGTCTGAATTGTGTAAGTGCTCAGTATTTCTAGTGTTAAGCAATTGCAAATGTATCAAAACGTAAATCTGTAAATAATGGAATTATGGCCCTAAATTATATTTATGTTATTCATGTTAAATAGATCTGTGCGAACAAGACGACAAAGGAATTGTTTTCAAGAATCGGAAATGGGCAATATTACAGTTCCTTGTTTCAGACCTTTACACCATTGTCAGATCTCTTTTGGATGTTTGTTAATTTTATATCAATTTTTATTGCAGGAATACAAAATTGTTGAGTATGTCAAGGGTTTATCTCCAACATGCATAAAGTCAGAACTTCCATTGCTAGTCACAAATCAGGTCAAGTTGGTCGACCCTTCTGATGAGTAAGTTAAAGATTATATCTTTCTAAAACTATTTTAAAAAAATGCTAAATAAAATATATTTCTTCTGAAGAGTACTAACAGATGGCAGGGGGAAAATTCGCCTTTAATTTTGCTGTTATTGTTAAGTTTTGGGCCATAGATTTTTAAATCTCCACTGAAATTCTGTTGTGATTGCCCAATTCTATGACTATTTTTTAAACTTGTATGCTCCAGTCAGATGGATCTAAAGCTATGTTAACTTTTTACCTAACCATGGTATTTTAATGCCAGGAATAGCCTGGATGATCTAACAATTCTGCATACTTTAAAACGTCCTAGCACCAATTGAGCAGTACATTAACAGTTTACTATTAAAGCCTAAATATTCAAACGACTTTGCAGGTTAATTCTAATAAATGCATGTTAGAAGCTGTTAGAACAGGTATCTAATGACAATCTTGGGGTCAATGTACCATGGATGTAGATTAGGCCTAAACACCAATTTTTTCACTCGTACCTCCCCTTAATTTGAAGACTTCTTTATATATCTCTTCAGCAAACCAACGGAAGTTGAATGGCGATTCACCGAAGAAGGAAAGAAAGTCAGAGTCTCAACAAGAACAGGGCGAATCATTCCCATGCCCACTGAAGCCTCAATTACGGACGATTTTGTTCTTCCTTCCACTTATCAACGTAAGTGTTCAAGCTTATTAATTGTGGTATTTGTGGTATTATTTTCAAAATTCAAATGAAAATGGTGTTGTGACTGTTGTACTACTAACTGGACAGTAACAAAACTCGAAATATGATAGGCTATATGAATACTAGTCAACTAGTAACCATGCCAAGTCGTAACCAAACCAAGTCGTAACCATTTTTCATTTTTACCAACCAAGTCGTAACCATGAGATCTTGTAATCAAGTGTCCATGACCAAGTAGTAACCAAAAAATAAAAATTCCATACCAACTCGTAATCAGTACTTATTGCCAACTCGTAACCAGGGAACACCAACTCGTAATCACCAGTAAATTTTTGACTCCTAATCACGGCAGATGGTGCATTGCTTGATAGGCCAAGTAGATGTGTAATGTGACCCATAAAGCTTTCACCAAAGTTAATTGCTTTTGTATGACACTGGCACAAAACCTTTGAAAATTCTTATTGCAATCAAACTTGACACCAGACTTCATTCATCCTTGATTGCAATCAGCTTGGTAGGGCCTTGGTTACGAATTGGTAGGGCCCTTGGTTACTAGTTGGTAAGGTCAGAAAATGGATTTTAATGAGTGGTTACCAGTTGGTGACCCACAAAAAAAGGATGGTTACGAGTTGGCAGAAATTTTGGTTACCAGTTGGTTGGTTACCAGTTGGTTGGTTACCAGTTGGTTTGGTTACCAGTTGGCATGGTTACCAGTTGACTTGATACCGGCTATATTAGTCAAGTCATATTTCTATTTTTGGTGCCAGAGGAAGCATCATTCTGAATGGGATGCAAAATTTAATAAATTTAGATATAAGATTTGTTAAGTTTTGCCTCTGTAGCATGGAGTTAGGTCTACTAATAGCTAATAAATATTTACGATTTAATGTGGTTTTTTGTTTGCAGCTACGGACAAAGATACAAAAGAAAAAGAATTGATAGAAGTTACATTTGAACCAAAATTAATGACATTTGAAGAAGAAATGATGAAAGAATTTGGTATCAAGGAGGAAAGGAAACCAGCGCAGACATATTGGTATTAATGTTATTTGAGTGAGTTAGCTTTTGCTTTGAATGTGAGAGTGAATGCTAAGAGATGTTTTCATATAAATCTTGTTTTAAAAAAATGAATTTGCCTTTCCTTTTACATAATTTGTTGACTGTAACACTTTTTATGGTTTCAACATTTTTCAATTATACACCAGGTGGAGACAGTGGTTAAGTCTTCACCATGAAAGTTCACCAAAAACCAGAAACTTGGTGTGTGTGTGTGTGTGTTTGGGTTTAACGCCTCTGCAGCACCTTAGTGGGCTACATCGAGGCTGGTTTGGTTGTATTTTTAAATTTTATAGTACGTATTTGTCAGGTGAAGGAATGCAGTAATGTTATCTGGTTTGTGAATAAGAAGTTGTAGAGGGTTTGTTGGGAGCAGTGTGTTTCTTTGTACTTGGAAGTTTCTACAATCCTTTAGAATGTGTCTTATAGTAAGTGGGGATTGGCAGCTTTCGCAAACTGGGGCTGGATTACCCAGTAGAAGATGAGAATGTGTCAATCTTGCATGTCCAATAAGACACCTGTGGATTACAACCTGATCTTTGCGGTACCAGAAACTCGGTAAAGGCTGGACTTGGCAAAAGGGCAATGTCCTCAGGCATACTATTTAAGGGTACCCTATGACCGTGTTACTGTCTTCATTGCCCACTGTCTTCTTTTTGAAATAGTTCTTAAAATGTCAAAGACTCAGAACTGTTCATTGCTTATGCAAGAAATCTGATCCAGGCCAGGTGATTTGGCATTATCACAATACATCGAAAATAACTGCAAAGCAATAATAAAGGGGATTCTCGAACTCAGATTTCATCTGGAGACTTTTCTCGTCCATTGCCCACTCATGAGGCTACTTCCGATCACTTGCAACTGTAGGCCTACATGTCCAGATTTTAGCACGCTTCGACAAACATAGAACTTTTATTAAGTACATGTCGAGATTTTAGCAAGCTTCGACAAACATAAAACCTTCAAATCCAGCAACAAAGTATTTTGAAGCTTTATAATGTACTGAGAAAGAGATTGAAAGCTAATGTGTGATGCAGTCACTACTGTATTAATTCCAGTTGGAAATATTTATTCAGCATTAGCCAACATGACACAAATGTCATTTAAATCTGACATGATTTATCGAGTTGCTGCAGCTGGGATTTTAATAAAAAAATATCCATATTCACAAGGTCATCCAAGATCACTAAGGTCATGCAAGATCTTCAAGTCAATGATTTGTCATTTCACTTCGATATTTTCATGCCAATTCCAAGAAGAATTCCAAGCGAAATTATTTTTCATCTTCATCCAAAATTAATTACTTTCCAATTAAATTGTATCCATCCAATTAAAGCAAACCATTGCTTCTCCCAGTAAGATTAAGAAATTCTAATAGACTTTTCAACCGATCAAAAAACAACTACATGATCTCATCCCTGTCTTGAAAGTGACCTAAGGGACATTGAACTTGAGATGTTTTGTTCTGAAAAATACTCATATCAAACAAAAACAGTAATTGGCGTTATCTGCTTAACTTTATTCTCTAAATAATGGTATTTAACAAGTACGAGTACAATCATATGCACCTTGGCGAAATAAAATCTAGAAGCGGAAGCGTAACATCACAATGCACAGAAACGGCAATCAATTCACCAGGCTATTACAAAATATATATATTTATAAATATATAGCAGATTTTACACAGATAACATGTATGTTACGTAAAGGTAGACATCAACAGTTACCGTAGCAGGAATATGAGGTACAATTCACATGGAACTACTTGCACTAGTGCAATGCACTTGCAAAATTTTACCGGGTTTTTGCGAAAAACGACTGCTTTCTCAATTGCAATTAGCCATAGAATTAAACATTGCATACAAATATGAATCAATTTATTTCCTCTATTCCTATGCAGACTAAACACAACACAGTGCCTAATTCATAATGTGCCCATCTAGATGATCTTAATATACTTGTCATAGAACAGATTTTGATAATGTTATAAATCAAACTGATGGTTAACAATCACCGTAGATGTAATTCCTATCTTAACCATAGTTCTTTTTCTGCCCAAATTTTCACCGGCATTTGGCATTTATTTGACAATATATGACGATTTTAGATTAAATTTTTCTTCTCCTTTGTGCCCATTTCATCACAAAATCATCATTCCATTTCAGACAACTAAACTATTTCGGAAATTCTCCAAGAATAAGTTAGAAGTAGAAATTTAGATCACATTAATTAATACTCCAATTTAATTAACGTCAACTTTTAGTTCTGATAAAGTTGACTGCCCTCCAGATCTCGGATGCGTAATCAAAACTTGGTTTTATCCACATCCTTACATATCGACTTCCTCTAAAACAGGGGGGCAACTACGAGTTACAACATTACAATTGGTCATCAATCAATTACAACTGATACATTACCATTTACCAATTACAATTAATCAGTTACCATTAATCAATTACATTGTTTGATTGATCAATTACATCCATTCACATCATTATGATCATATGACAGTTGATGGTACGACACTGTAATTTGACGTCTATGAATTTTGTGAACGAGTCAGCATGTATAAATGCCCTATGAAATTCTGGTGATTATGAAAATAAAGCAAACGAAAATAAGATTAGTTCTGACACTGCAACTGACAATTAGCAGGAAGCACTAACAAGGACAAGGCGTTATATGTTGCTTATATATATAACTATTTCAAAGACACACCTGACAATCAGAGTTACAATATCAATAGCATGTTATACATTTAGTGATAATTAATCCAATTCTCCTGAGATGACTGACACGCCTTGAGATACATTAAGTACAAGACTGTCCAAAATATTTGGTTGAAAAACTTTCAACAATATAGCAATCAAACTGGTCAAATTAACATGGTCAAATTAACATATCTTAAATATAAGTGAGTATGCAAGAGTATACATACATAACATCCAAAGAGGTGGTACATATACTTTGGGCAGCCTATTAAAGATAAGGCGCTTTTTACACCTGAATTTCCAATTTGCATCTATGTACATTCCCAAAACGGGACACCCATGAGCTGAATGGTCCAGAGTTCTTGTTAACCTGAAGATAACTTACAAATTTTCATTGGAATACTGTTTATATTGACCTCTGTAACAACATTGCTGCAATCGTTACAGGGACATATAGGAAATTATATATATCTGAGAGTCCGTTTGATAACATAGGCGGGAAGGTTACAAAACTGTGGTTATACGCTGCCTTCTAACTACAAATTAACCAAATTAATGTGAACTAAAAAACCTAGGCCAATAAGCACATTAGTACATATACATGTGTGTTACAGTCTGCTGCCCGTTATCTACTTACAAAAAGAAAATTTTAAAGTGAATTTCTACAACTAAGACGTGTAATATACACAAATAACAGCAAAAAAATAACCTAGAAACAAAAACAAAATAACAAAATACTTAAGGCCGTTAGCAGGGAATCGTAATCATTTATATAGCTAAAATATTACTAACCTCTACTTAAAATCAAAATTAACTTTTAACCTATTTTACCGGTTATAGCAGACTAAAGAATAAATTCCTGTATCAATACTGAGTTACCATGTAACCTCGTTAAAACAAATTACTAATAAAAGATAACAAGAACCCACAGGTTGCCTATCAGGTGAGGTCCAATCGGTTTATAACTTAACCATCGATCAGCAAATTACTGAAATACTATTGAAACAAATCGTACTAGTATAGCAATACCTGACAAATATTGAGTAGTCTTGTGTAATAATGTTGTGTAATAATTCCTATGTTAAGTACAGAAAGAAACCTTTGACTCCGACGATATATATAACGAAAAATATTTTGGCAGGGGACATTCAAGAATCAACTAGGAAAATACATTGAAAATTTAGCAGTCATTTGATATGCAAGAGACATGCTGGAGGTCCATAGGCAGCATGAGAATTATTAATTTCACACCGGAAAGAGAGACTGATACTTATAAATTAGAGAATTTGCATATATATAAAATTTAGGTCTATTTTGTAACTACCATCTTCATTCATAGAATTATTTCATAGATTAATTTCATAGTTAAATTTCAGGGAGGTAAGAGGCCTCCACAGAAGACACAGATGCCAACGATACATAGTCAGATCACACTGAAGATCTACAAAGATATTAGACGATAACAGCACGAGTCAAGACAGCTAGAGTATAATACACTTACAAGAGTCACCGTTCAACCTTCTCTAAGATATCTACATTCGCAACTAACTAGATTAATCCACTTACCTCCCCTAAATAGATATACATTTATATACAACACAATGTGAATCATCAAATGAACAATTTTTAAGGTTAATGAGATAACATTCCTCATGTGAACTGTACAAAAATATGCATATTTCTACCTCATCTACTCAACAAATCTACACATTCAATTTGTGCTTCTTGCTACTACCAATCCAGAAATCGTATTACCGGTTAACAATAGGTTACACATATATCCAATATATATTATATTATATATAGCCATTTTGCACCCCAGCTCGGTACCTGAGTAAATCTTTGAGGGTAGGAGTCGTACTTGTTTCGTGATTACAAGTAGATTCGTACGATGAGTGTGTATAATATAAAATATTATATACTTAGTTGCTATTTGGTTCCTGTACCTGAGTCGAGATTTAGTGATGTAATACTATTGTCATTCGTTTCATACGTCATGTAATCACGGTAGTAATTACGTAAATGAGTAAACCAAATTCAATTCAAGCCACTCGTTCAAAATATGTGAATACGCAGTAAATAACAGTTACACTAAAACAAACAGCGCCATGAGCAGTTTACTGAATCGGCACACTGTTTATAAATCAACATCATCAAAAATATAACTTAGTTTAGCATTTTGGCAGTAATAATGTGTGTCAATTATATGGTCAATTATGGGTAGCTACCTGAATATTTGATAAGATACAGATTTCAGTAACCTGAAATTTTACGAGATGAAAAATTCATTTTCCTGAATTCTATTGAGATACATATTTTCAATAACCTGAATTTTTTTGCGAGATATTTCACACTCATATAAATTTCACACAAATATATATAAATTTCATATTGATAAAGTT
Organism: Platynereis dumerilii; assembly: GCA_026936325.1. Lineage (NCBI taxonomy): Eukaryota > Metazoa > Annelida > Polychaeta > Phyllodocida > Nereididae > Platynereis > Platynereis dumerilii. Next base: position 11,017,537 of record JAPTHN010000001.1, read on the forward strand.
TCACAAACAGTAATTGATAAAATTCCAGAGTTGGTAATGAAATTAAAGATTAATTAGAATATTTCCTTGTATAAATCAGTTTCAAGTGCAGAGCATCATGAATCATCCAGTCCAGACCTATACCTGCAGTAATTAAATCTAACATCACAAACTTATTAAAACATCAAAGATGAAGAGGTAGATATGCAACAAAAAAAGTGTCACGAACGACTCACGACACTTTTTTAATACTTACGATGCAAACAACATCCATTCTCGCATTTAATTACGTTAGGAGAACACCCCGGTTATTAGAAGTTCAAACATAGACCGTGAACTGTGAAGAAAATAGCACATCCGTTCACAACCATTTGGTACCTTACACAAAAATCAATAGTTATTAAGAGATTATAATAGATTAATAAGATTAGATAATCATGAATATTAATTACATGAGCATGACATCAAACCTGAATTATGATATTTTGATCATAACAATATTTTGATAGTAAATATACAGACTTGTGGCACAGTTTACAATAATTTTTTACTAGCACGAAAAAACCTCAAGTCTCGTCAAATTCGCACCTGACAAGTAACGGATCAAGCCACAAGTCTTGCCCTGATGAGAGTCAATTAATACACGATTATATATTAATTTTACAAGCATATTTTCAGTTTGATAATATTCAATAAATCAATAAAATCTCCTTTTTGCAGAAATTGTCGAGTGACAATGGCTGCCTAGGGAGTTTCCTGCTTAGTAATTGTAAAAGCTATTGTGTAATCCAGTTGAGTAAAACCCGACAATTTTTGATGCCATGCATAAAGTTGAATTCATAGACTGAATGGCTGCCTGTTCATTCTAACTAAAAGATAAATACAAGACAAAGTATGGCACAAAACTGACGACAGCCGTCCAAGAGTGCTGCTAAGTGAGCAGCCCACTATTTTAAAGAGCGATTCAAGCCGGGGTGCAAAGAACATACAAATATACACGAATCGATAAAAATCATTTAAATGAACAATATATACCTGAATGCTTGTCACACGTTAAATATAAAAGTATAAATGAAAATGTATACTTCACAGGGTTCAAAACTATTTGTCAAAATGTTGTGTAAAAATCCAATTCTATTTCAACTGAACCTTATGAAAACTACATCATAAATTCACCGGAGTTTTCATCAACAAAAAAGAGATAAGTTACTTAACAAAATATACATATGGCAATATATAAGTATACATACAAATATGATAATAACAAGGAGTATAAATTTCGTCACTGGGTAGTATTTAGCAAGGGAAGGGGGAACAATAATAACATATGGCACAATCAATAATAACTATTGAAATTCCGTCAAAAAGTTCCAAAATTTCAAGTATAGTATAATCAACAAAAAACCACTAATAAAAAAGTCTACAACTATGTAAATCTCAACAAGAATTTGAGTAAAACCGAAACAGTATGGCACATAAATAAATATTAGACAAAATAAACTGATGAAATATTTCATAATTCTTTGTAAACGTCAATCAAGCAACTATTGTGTGTGTGTAAATACGCCACCGTAGGTCAGTATACGAAAAAAACAAGATTCTCATATATATAATATATAAGAAGAATTTTAAGCACTCGGTACATAAATACATGTCATTCATACAATTTTGTAAAAGGTTGGTTTAAAATATGGCACTTTTCACCGGAACGCCACATACACAAAAGTTGTATTGTTTCAAATTTCTTTCTTTCAACCGGATTAAAGAAGAGCGGATTCATCAACAGACACACTCACTCATTCTGTAGACAGATTCAACAATGCAATAGGATAAACTAGTGTCACCGAAGCACATTTAGGTATATATAGAAGTATATGAAGTATATGTAATATATGCATCATCAACACAGCATAACACCGTACATGACATGTAAATTCCAACTATAACTACACAATTTACACAGTTTATACAATACGAAACATGAATATTTTCATAATACATCCATTTATACAACCTTAGATGACTACCTATCAAAATGTTATCTATGGCACTGGACTTGGTTGCTTGTACATTTCCTGAGTTTACTATTCATATAATATGAAACCAGTGGGCCCAACAGGCCATGATTGACAAATTAAGTTTCCCGTAGCTTCAGTTGAAATATAGCAGTAGAGAGTATGAGTGCAGTTTTTATCAACTATCTCAAGTTTTTAAGTGACGCTGAGGTACAAACAGCTTTGTATACCCTTTCAAATGTATCATTCACAAGATCAAGCTGCCTGTTATACATCAGGAACATATCAAATGTGAAAATATGGAAGCATAAAATACATACTGTAAATATCTGTAGCGATATACAAACAATTATTCTACCAATACTCAATCATAGAACAGCACGTCAGATACAAACATTAACCGGGTTTGTAATTTACATGAGGTAAGAACATTATTTTTTCAAATCTAATCATCAAAACACGCACTCAGCATCACATACTTGTCACAAGTTTAAATAGTGGCCGCGAGCCAACAGTATCTGAGATACAATAGCATCTGCCAGGCAGACTTGTATTTCATACAAAGCAGCGGCCACCATCAATACCCATCTTAACACGTACCCTAATTGACCTATACTTAAGTTGAGAGACAATCGAGCCTCGTCCAACCGTTTTACATAATACAAAGATCTAGACATTTTATATCTTGGCATGAGATATTCACCGGGATCACACACCAAGCGCTGTCATGCTCTTAACATCATCAACGTCATGAACAATTTTCTGTGTACACCAATTGACGAACCAATCACATGACAGATTCCTTCGCTGAGATTTAGGAACATTAACAACAAGCCTTTTATCAAAACCACTCCAAGCCTATTCAGCTACTTTCCTGCGCAACAAAACTTCTCAAATTTAAAAAGATATAATTTGTCAATAAATAATAATCGGAGTGTATAATAGATGTAGAAAGGTTTTTTCAAAGTCACTGAGGATATGGTGGTTGTTGCAGATCATACAATTTGAGAAAAATTACTGAGTTCACTGGGGAGATCCCATGTCGGACTGGCTCGAATCCAGATTCCTTGCGTCCTGATTGTATTGAGAAGATTCAAGCGAAGCTGGTCCATCAGGTCCCATGCTGTCAGATGAGGTAGGCGATCGCGGTTGGTGGTGGTGGTGGTCAGCAGCTGCTCCCGGCATGAGTAGAGGAGGGCGTCTCATGGGCCGTTCGTCCAGTTCGTCGTCCTCCTCCTCGTCATCCAAGTGATGGTGGTGGTGGTGGGGGGCGTTCCTCTCCAGTCGGTCCAATTGGTCATTGTGCATGCTTGGCCCGATCCGGTTGCTGCTGCCCCCCGCCTGGGGGTCGGACTGGGAAGCGCTGCTGAAACTGGCCACCGGTGGAAGACGGCTGGAGGGACCCCCGCCCGCTCCCGCTCCTCCTCCACCAGGTCCACCAGGAGTGCTGTTGTTGCTTCCGTAACCAGGAGGGGGCGCCCCTTCGCCCCTGGGATTTGCCCCATCCTTGCGGGGAGACACGCTGAACGTGTCGATGTGAGGCAGCTTGCTGAGATACATATCACGGATGGGTAAAGGAAGGCGTAGGTTATCTATCTGCTCGTACCTAAGCTCAGGCTTGGTGGGTAACATAGACTGCATTGACTTGAGATTCATGATGAGGCTTTCCATGCTGCTGACTGGCTGGGTGACCAACCGTTCCTTGAGCATGGCAGGCGTTATAGTCCCCGAGGTCCCTAAGGCTCCCAAGATCCCACTGGCGCCCGGTCTGTCTCCGTCGGACTCTCTTTTGATACCACTGCTTGCCGAATGATGATTGGTCGATAAGTTTAAAGCCCCTGAGTATGGCGGTGAGAGGGAGTAGACAGACTGGCGCCTCGGGTGAAGACGGTGCTTGGCACCATGTTTCTGTCGTTGGTGTCGATACAGAGTGGACCGCTGGTAGAACGTCCGGTTGCAGCCGTCATAATCGCACATGTAACCCTTGTTGCTGGCCGACCGTGACCGGTATATTCGATACTGAAACAACAAAAGACACCAAAGGGTAAATACCACAGCAAGTACTGAAGTTGTCAACCACGGATACACTTGTTTGATCTTCGGCTTCTCAAATCTGTCAATAGGAAAAATACTAAGAACTTTTGAATAGAATAAAGAAGATCATAAATTTAAGGTTAGGCAAGTGAAAAAACAACTCATCGACCAGCTGAATCCTTAAAATATCAATGAATTAAACATTACTTCACTCCAATCCAATGCACCATAAAGGTTCAAGACAGATCTGAGAGGCTAAGAACCACCAAGTTCAAAGTGAGCAAAAACATTATATCTAAAAGTCGCAAAATGCAATCATTTTCAAACACATATATACGTCACTCCCAACTACATCTTATGTTAAACTTAAGGCTTAAAATAGCAAAGCAAAGCATTCCGTGAAGCCCTAAAAAGCATGCCATACTCACCAAATCCAGTCAAAAACTTGATCATCTTGACAGGGTACAGGTCAGCATCTCACATTCATTTTTAATACATTTGTACATCATCAAAATATTTCACTTACCATGCATTGTCACTTCAGTTAGTATTCATACAAACCTATTGAGTGCAAAGGTTCATTCAATTACTTACTGTGAAGTCTCCTTCTATAGATCTTTTTCGGTTTGATGATCTCACATGACGCTCTTCAAGTTTTACCAATTCAGGGGGAACTGTTTATTACACATTCTTTTGCTTTGTTTTCCTGCACACAAAAATACTTTACACCACTTTTTGTAGCCATTAGCTATGATTGCATTTGCTAATGCATCCTCCATGAGTCCATGTAGTTAATGAAAATTGCCTACTTTGATTGCAAATTAGCCACACATGTAGAGTCGGACACCCAAAATTTGCAACTGCAGCTAATGGATCAATGGATGGATGATTGGGGCTTCACGTCCTGTATTTTTGCACTTGGTAGGCTAATCAGGACAGGGGGAGGACACGGCAATGAGGCAAAAAGGATGATTGCAACAGCCGTCAAACGAAGGCCCAGATGACCCGGCAAGAGCTTGATTCAAACTCTGGACCCAACAATTGGCAGCCCAGCACGCTACCAATAGATCAACAAAGGCTTATGGCATTTTAATTTCTGGAAAAGCACTGCAAAAGTATTGAGTTTTTACATCTCATATCACTTAGTTACCAAACTATTCCCCAGTAAAAAGTCATCAACATCTGAGACCAGGTATAAGGTATCATCTATCAATCAATAGAAACTGCAAGAGCTAAAGATTTTTGCAATATACATTTCACCTGTTCACTACTTATAATGACTATGCAATCGACATCCGATGCTTTGTCTGCCACTATCTAAAATTTCAAAAGAAACTTAGTCCAAAAACAAGTCCATAATACTCCTCAAATGCCGTTTTCACAACATGTGTTTGACACAATTTAACACAGCCGCTGTCAGGTGCTAATACTTAACTTATAAATTTCCATTAACCTGATGACCTTAACCTGGCAGCAGTGAAACCCATTGCCAAAGTATTGAATGAGATGGCCAGTTAAATTTTGGCATGGAGTTCACTCAATTCAGTGTCTTAGTATTCTTCAAAGAACCTTTAATTTTGAGTATTGAATCGCCAAGTCTATCATCATCAATGCAAAACGTTTCCATCATCATATTGTAGTGGTTTGCAACAGGTACACATGTATACATTTCGTACATGCACATTGCACACACATACATGTGTGCTGTAGATATCTTCCAGCCTCGAATACCAAAATTCTAAGACCTTATTTCTATCCTTACGTAGCAATTACACAATGTACCAGAACTTTTTGCTGAGAAACATTTTTCTATGTATGTACATTGTGCAATGTAGAACATGTACATAATACTTGTATATGTAGTTACCTATTTGTTGGACACATTTCCATATCATATACATATACTCATTCTCCATTCTACACACATTGTATGGTACTTTTTAGGTCACTGGCCCTGCCAATGTATTCAGTAAATCTTCACCCAAAGCACACAATGAGCTCGCATAATATTCATCACACTAACTTGACAATACATGTAATATCCTGCACAGAGTGCATAAACACTTGTCAGAGACTTTTACTCTCATGCTGGAGTCAGTTGATATCACAATTTACTTACTAAGTTAGCAAAGAGATGGAGGATGAATTTAGAGATGAATATTCTATTGCTGCGTTGCAGTATGTTTGCAAAATAAAGCTGGTTTTTCACTGTTTGCTTAGTCATTGTCACCAAGAGAAAGGTTTCCGAGTTGTCAAGAGAATCAAGAGAATAGTATATATTACTCTACACTTCATTTCATCGCATATCAAAAATATAATATTGATGATATTGCAGCAGAAAGCAAAGTACAAATTATCATTGATTTATGATCACTTAAAAGAAGACTGAGAAGTGCAGGAGGCCTTCTCAACCTGCTACATCCAGGCCTATCCAGGGTTGTCCCAAGGATTTTCCATCAACATCATCATGATCATAGAATCAACCAAATTCAAGGCTTTTTACACCCTAAAGGTTTTGAGGTAGTTGGAACGACTACAATTCATTCAGAGTAGCAGTTTTATCGTTTGTCTTGTCGTCTTGGGGACTATAAGGCACAGGACCTCAGAACGCATAACTAACTCTTGACAATGGAGAATAAGTTGTTCATATCGCTAGACAGTATTTGAATTATAAACGATAAGTCAGACAGGGCTTCCCAGCTGGACATAATTTGAGGACAAGCCCATAAACATAGCATTGTAGCAAGTTACTAACTTATTATGTACCCAAGTCAAGGTCATTACTTCCAGCTTGAGAAAGAACAATGCAAGACAACTTTATGACATCAATTCATTTATTATGAACAATACAGCAATTGCTAGCAAATTATTAAAATACAAACCTGGCAAAATACTTTACGTTTACAGGGAAGCAATGCATGGGTTCCAGACTCGTTTGACTAACGTATATCCACAGGGACAAGTTAAAGACTGCCTTACACGTATTAAGACCCCAAAATCGTAGCCTTATGGATAAAGTTTAGGTACAAAATTGTGTAAATAGCAGATCATATCTGCAAAATAACTGTCACTGATTTACGATACGATATACCACACTTTTTCATAACAAGAGGTAGACATTATCAAAATTTAATAACCTGATTCATTACAATGGAGAGAATACCATCCATGACAAAAATTATTCATGACTTGCGGTCAGTGATCTTCTATTGTTATAGTCCATAAGTTTACCTTTCAGTTAATTCTGAATTTCAGCATTAAAAATCTGAGCACAAATGCACTATTGTACTCGAAATGTATTACAAAAATATGATTCTTCAAAATAGAAGCCTACTTGTGCCATGAAAGCAAATGACCTAGCACAAAAGCACTGGTTCTTGCTCAATACTCAGTTTAAATTTTTAATTTATCGTACATCCTTTTGCGATTTCTTCAACTTAATTTGAGTACAGAGGTAGACTAGTTCAATAATTCAGAACCTGATTCAATACAATAGAGATACACCAATGCACCATTAAAGCAATCGACTACACCTTAAAAGGCATACATATCATTTAACAAGCATAACACTATCATCCGATCAAGAATTTTCGAGGGGTTCATGTTTGATGGATAACTTCTTTGTATCCGTTAGAGGACCATACCTATCAGGGGAGGGGGAGGAAGACGTGTACCGAGTATAATCATCGTTAAAATTCCTAGCTAACGACTCCAGCTTATGGGAGAGAAAGGAGGGAGAGACACCGTCTAAAGATTGTCTGTGCAAGGAGAAATGGAAGTGGGAGGGTAAATGTTTCTGTTCGTGGACAGACTCTTTTTCTTGCCGAGCTACGCTCACGTAAGGACAGCCGTGTTTTGTGCGTTGGTGTCTGTACAAGTGGTACGAATGGTAGAAGGTGCGGTCGCAACCATCCACCCGACAAACGAAAGACTTGTCCGCCGAATGCCGAGGTCTGTACATGCTGTAGCGACGGTTCACCAAGCCTTCCCACTGGAGTAGAAAAGCCAGAACACCATTGTTACGGTAAACCAATTCCTACTACCTCGTTTACTTACAACCTTTCCTCTTGTCCAATTCATTTACGTTTTCTCGCATTTTACATCTTGAAAACATCTATCACAATGTGAGATCATTACATATTATGATGGTATGAGATCATTACAAATCCCTTTAAATTCTACACATTTTCACTATATATTTCACAATTCATTACATCTTTCTTAGCCTTTTCTGCAAGTTTACACCTTTGTAAGTTTTCCTTAAGAAACGAGATCATTACATCGTTATTAAATACTTCAAACAGGACTAGAAGAACTTGTTTGTTCGGTTTAATTCTTACGTTTCTGCTAAATAATTTCATAATTTATAACGTTTGTTCACATGTGAATCGACAATGAACTGCAAGATAACCACAGAAGCAATGGGAATGCAGCACAAGCGAAACACGTAAACACTAAACCATTCTAGCAACAAGGAGAACAATATCAATGCAACTAGAAGGTCCAGAATGCCAACCCACAATAAACGACTTCGGAAAAATGTCTAAAAGAGCAAAATTCGCATCGGAACCTCATTTTTGGACTTGTCACGTTTAATGGTGGATTTGGTATTTAATCATTAGATTCATAACAAACAAGTGTGTTTGCAAAAACATTAAAATATCAAATTTAAGCATGTTAAGTAAGAGCAGCATAATTTTCTGGAAAGCTTCGTATTTGTCAAAGTAAATTGAGTTAGTCCAAAAAAGAGGTGTCGACTTGCAAACACTTTCCACCATCTCTTTCAGCATCAGATTCTTGTGCAGGGTATTTTTTTAAATCTTCAGTGATTTTGCTAATGTGTGTATCAGTGCAGTTCATTTATTTGACTTGTCACTTGTGTAGTTTGTTCTTTCTGTGTTACTTTTATCTAAATTGTGAAAATCTTATGACCGTATTCTGAGAGATATTTAGGTTATTGCTTACTCTTGCTTTGGTTGGCTGGAATTCAGGCCTCCACTTTGAAACCCATATCAGTCAAATGACAAAGTTTGTTTGTATGATAATGAACATGTAGTAGTGACAGGGGTAGGGAATGTTCAGCATTTCAAAATCACATGCTCAACTGTATTTGTGTTTTGGAACTATTTGAGAAGGGAGAACTAGAAATAGACTTATTCACACATGACTAAATGGATTTCTCACAGATTCTACTGAAGCTGCTCAAGCTAACCCTACATCACTAATCTTTTCAAAAAGCTGAGATTAGGCCTATATGGAGCTGTTATCACACCTGGGCCTAACCAATCAAAAATTCTAACTAGCTCACATTGTCAAGACCTTCACCCACTGCAGCTTAAAAGAGCTCGGCATATACAACACACTGCACAAAACTATCTCATCAACATCAAATTTATGCATTTTCCTGGAGTTTCCAGAATCTAACAGCCCTTCTACTTTAAGCGTTACGTCAGAAGATCATTCGCCATTCAAGTGTCCCATCAATCTTAGCAGCCAACTTTTCAATCAATTCTTCAATCCATTCTCACACAGAATGATGCATAGTGCCAACACAAACTAGAATTGGTCTGGAGATTGAATGGATCGCATGATGCTGTCCCTGAGGGACTGAATGATCGCCTATTGCACCTGACATTTATACACAGAAGGGAAAAATGTTTTGAGAATTGAGTTTAATAGAGGTAGCTGTGAGTGTGTAATTGATGCATTTCTGTCAGCCTCCCCCCCCTTTGGTCACGGCCCCCTAGCCCCACCAGCCCCCCTGGCCCCACCTGCCCCCCTGGCCCCAGCTGCCATCCTGGCCCCACCTGCCCTCCTGGCCCCACCTCCCCTTTCCTCATGGGCCCCTTTCCTCATGGGCCCCTTTCCTCATGGGCCCCTTTCCTCATGGGCCCCTTTCCTCATGGGCCCCTTTCCTCATGCCCTGCCCCATGACCTGCCTCATGCCCTGCTCATGCCCCCCCCCCCCTGCCTCATGATATGGCCCCCTGCCTCATGTTCTGGGATTGTGGGGTTTGCTGCCACGGTCCTTACTACTGTCACAGAAGATGGCGGCACCTGCACCTACACAAAAAGCGATGACATCATACACAAGTTGCAAAGCATGGCTGGGAGAGGGTGTGATGGATTGAGAGAAATAAAAGTTTGAGGTTTAATTTCAGGTGGAAAACTGCTGAAAACGAATCCGTTTGAGGGTTTAGCATGACTATAAGACAGGTTAGTTTCCGGACCTAAGGTGATTGGGACGATTTCAGCCGCGAAAGTGTGTTTATTTTTGGATTTACTTCGTGATGTTGTGTCGGCAGCACTCGTCCGGACAGACATTGAAGGCAAGTGAAAGTGGATGACATTAAACGCTGTTTTCTCAGTAAAATGGAAATGACAGAGCGAAATTACATGCGAGTTAGAAAATGACAATGATATTGAGTTGAATAAGTTCATTTGTGAACGATATGGCAGCGTATGTACTGAGATAGAGGTCTGTCAACTCTACGACATGATCCCCCGACGTTTTTTCCCCGACGTTTTTTCCCCCGACGTTTTTCCCCGACACAAATCCCCCGACGCGTGACATACCAGAAACAGAGATCGGCCTTTAGGCGATCAATGACTTTAAAAGTAGCCATTATTCCCAGCACAAGTTTTACTTCTCACAGCCTATCCATCAACTAAAATCAATTTCGACAATTCTCTCAAAATTCACCACAGTAACAGCTGAATGTTATTAACCAATCTACTGCGTTGTATCCTACCATAAATAAATCTAATCAATAAATACAATGATAACAGCATTAAATAAATAATGCAAAAGGCTAGCATCAGAATGGTGTTTTAGCAAACGATATAACATGCATCTAACATTTTGATTTCATGTTCCTGCATCCAATATACATAATAATAAATTAATAATGCACTAGCAAAAGCACAGTGACACAAATATATCTTATAAATATCTTATAAATACATGATAAATACATTAAATAAATTAGTCAACACAGTTAACTCACACATATGAACATTACTAGCATCTGACTACCAATCTTTTATAGCCATATGATAACATCAAGCTATCCAACTTTTTAATCAAACTATCTTTGTATGGATCTGTAAATCTGACCTGGAATGTATAACTATACTAAGTCAAAATATCACACAAATGTAAGTTAAGCTAAAACATAAAATACAACCACAAGTTAAAAAGAGTTAACCTATATGTTCTGAAGCCATCATCACGAATCACGATTATTCAAGTATTATGTTTTGTTGTAAATAAGAAAGAAGGGGAGAAGAGAGAGGAGACAAAAACTCTTGACAACCAAATTGGCAATTATCATCATCTGTCATTATCTGTCTTAATGACCTTGCATAAGCTGTTGTCATCATCATTAGTCGCCATGACAACCATTAAAATTAGCCATCAGTCACTATGGCAACGGCAAGTCTAATTATCGTCGGTGGGTTCTGTCTTGATGCCGAGAGTGTCAGTATTTTTGAGGTTCGGATTAAGATTGGGATTTTCCTCATCACTTTTAGGGTGGGCGTTATTTGTGTCACTGCTGGCAGCATCACTGTTCATTTTCTTGTCATTTGATTCTCGGCCATTTTCTGTTTGTTTTCGCTCTTCTGATTTCATGTACTCCTCTTCATTTTCCTCCTCCTCGTCCTCCTCTTCTTCCTCGTCGTCTTCTTTGATGTTCATTAACATCGCTTGTTCGTTCTGCTTCTGGAAGAGCTCTCGTAAATTGCGGAACATGTCTTGGTCTTTCTGATCCGTGGAATCTGACCTTCCTGCACCGGCCCACGGAGGAGCATGCTGGTATCCTTGTTGATGTGGAGGACCACCTGGATCCCCTCCGGGACCACAGGGATCCCCTCCGGGACCACAGGACAGCTTCTCCCTGATTGACTGGAGGTGTTGCAACACAGCATCATCTTCCGGCCTGCCCTCGTACTGCATCGTTCGGTTCCATAGGTTAGGGTCTCTCAGGGCGGGAGCACCGTGCTTGGTTCTTTTGTGACGGTACAAATTATGGGAATGGTAGAATGACTTGTCACAACCTGGCTCATCGCAGGCATAGGTCTTGTGGGGAGAGGTCCGTGGGCGATAGCCTGCATTCTTCCGAAACTGTAGAGGGAAGGAACAATACACTGTGTTAGTAGGGCCCTAAGTGTTGCTGCTAATTAGCGCCTTTTGTCTCTCTCTCTTAACATCCCCAAAACCTCAATGTTATATCAAATCAAAAACACATTCTTACAAAGTTTGACAGTCACACTGCATGTTTACTAACAAGAAATCCAATGGTGATATATTTAAGTTGTGAAATCTTGCTAAAGTCTGCTGCATAAGTAACATTTTTCCTGAACACGTTAATATATATATACACACTGTAAGTTGTAGAAACTTCTTTTTTTACTTTAAGCAATGTTTATGTTTTACAACATGCCACCTCACAAATACAACTTAATGCAATATTCATGTTTCGTAACGTGGCATCCCACAAATACATAATTATCTCATTTCTCTTTTTGAGTTTTTGAGCAAAGACGTCATTAACAATTTACCACATTCACATAATGTTACTCTTAACTTAACCGAAATTCTCTGGGCTTTCTATTGTGAGCACAAAAAGCAAACTAGGCTACCGCAAATTAACTTTAAAGACCTGGAAAGGGGTTCACAACTGGTGGTGGTATTGTGTAGTACACTGTAATCATGAACAAAGAGCTCTCTACTTTGCTCCCTACCTCGTGGTTAGTGGGTCATACAATTTCAAAGGCAGTACATTGTACTACATTCTAAACTACAAAGCCATAAAGGTTGACAAATTGCAGGGCTACACACATGGGCAAAGCACATGGCCTACATTTGGCAAAAAATCAATATATGCAGGAGTTGTACAAACACAAGTTAAAACCCTAAAAATGACAAATGACATTTAATATCGATCAACAAAACGTTTCATACATTCAAAATTTTTTAATCGACAACCCTAACAACAGATGTTATCAGGTAAAGTTATCATAACGGTAGCGAGTGTCATTTAAGCTAATCAGTAATGTAACACATTGCAAGTAATGCGAATCAAAAGACCACATGACCATTCAGCTTTGACAAATACATAACTATAATTTACTCCATTAAAAAATACACAGATCTATTTTATTACATGTATTAACTATTCCGGGCCCTTTAAGAATTTCTAGACCTTTCTAAATAGTTATTTTTCACACAAAAGCAACTGAATCAAACCGCAGTGGAAATGTGCAGTACTTAGTATATTTTTCTTTACTTTTCACACAGTACATGTTCAAAAGATATTTAAAACGACTTCATGAAGAGAGCGGGATGGGTCGCTGGATGCTATAGTGGCTCAGTCAACCTTCACTTCAGCAAAGCCTTCAGTGATTAAGTCAGACACGCCCACAGAGCTAACCAATGAACAGGCCTTCAAGCATGTTATGCAAATGAGGCCGATTTCGCTGTTACGCACGTCCCCGTAAGGATTAGAGATGCGAGTCTTACTTGGGTAGATAGATCTCTCTGAGACCTTCAAAATGATAGGTCATACATCTCTGAGATGTAAATAGTTGCTTAGTAAATTGCCGGTAAACTTTTGAACTGGAGAGAAATACTGCACGCTGATTGGCTAAGACGCTCGTGACGCAAATCTATGATAATATTCATTCTATGAGAGAATCCTCTAGGGTAGATTCTCTGGGTGTCAACCTTAGACACACAGAGGGGTTTAAAAGCATTCAATTGACTTTTTTTTTTTTGCTATTTACCCTTTTCCAATGTAGGTCATGTATACCAATACCACATTCCTGCATCTAGGATTTCAAACAAGTCTTTTCCACCCCAAAAATATGGGTCGCTGAACCCTTTTACAAACATGGCCACGATCACGAGCTTTTTACCCCTCAAACCCCCCCCCCCCCTCCTCTTTTACCTTAACTCTATTTGAAACTCAAAAATGCCCTTCGAATAAAATTATACCATGCCCTCCACCCAGCCATGTACTTTTGACATGCGATTCTTTTCAACCCTACAAAATACATAACGCTCTATCACTCTTTTTTCTAACACTTCACATCCCTTATTCTACAAGTCTTGCTGTTGGTTGAATTTTATTTGCACCTGAAGACTTTTATAAAGTACACATATTTTTGTCTTTTTTCTGTATTTAATCAACACATATATGCATACCCATGGTTAGAATACATCCATACATTTTCCACTCAGTTTGTTCACAAATAAAGATTTTTTTTTCCTTTTAATGTAGCGACGTTTTTCTGCAACACAGATTCAAAATCAAACTATCTGCATACTAATTGATCTTTTTGCTTTGGCATGTTTTGCCTGAATTTGGAGCAAAACCCGATACTTCATATACGTCACAATTTCATGACAATACATAAATTGCATCCTTCTTTAATTGTCGTGTCAGCAACATAACAGCATTACCTTGCTGATTCAAAGAACGCAAATGCAACATATTCAATGTTTACTTCATGTTGGGCTTTCATTTGTATTTGGTCACATGGAAGCAAAATAACACGAACGTGACCCATATTCGCTTTGAAAAAATCAATGAGATTTCAAAGCAAATCTAGGCTTGATAACACATACATTTTGCTGAGATTTCAAACAGCTAAATGCAGAACCGGAATCGAGCCTATTTTGAAGCTCGGCCAATTTTCCAAACGACTAGAAATTCTTTTTTAACCCTTTCTGCATTTCCTCATTGTTGTAGCACAAAGAGTTTCCAGTGGAAGATTTTTTTTGGCTCTCTTTTCTGCACTTGTCAAAGAAGGGTTGTCTTTTAGTATTTCGGGTTGAACGTTCTATAATGTTTTTTCTCTCTCTCTTTCGTAGAAAAGACTCGACTAGTGAGCGGAGCAGTGAGTGTGGGTCATTGACACTTAGTACTGGATCAATACTCTGGCACGTGCTGTACATGATTACTAGGCGTTGTCATGGCAACCAGATAGCTGCTGCATTTGCTTTAAGTGCTGCTTCTGCTGCTGCTGCTGTTGCTGCTGCTGCTGAAACTTAGGTTTGCTGACTTGCTGCTGATGCTGAAGCTGATGCCTTCTGTGGCTGCTGTTACAGTGCTGTAGTGGCCCTAGTGGGGCATGTAGAAGCAGGGCCTGGCACTGGAAGGCAGGCACTGGCAGCCTGCCACTACAAACAACCGATACTTGGTGCAGCAGCAGCAGTGCATACCCATTATCATCAAAACACCATTAAACTGTGCATAATTTAACCCATAAAACACTGGCCGCTGTGGGCCGCAAGAATGGGTTGGCCGATCGGACAATGACACACTGAATGTGATTCTCACATGGGCATCATTCATGATGGGCGGCTACATTTAAGAGGTTGAAATAATGACTGATCCCTTGAAGTACTCTTTTGATGATCATCATAATAGCAGCAGCAGCACCAGCAGCTGCATCAGTGCTGGCCAGCAAGTCATTATCATAATACTGCGGTCGCCACAGCTGCACTCTAAATTTAGCAGATAGCTGAAGTACACCTGGCCTCAGGCCTGCCTCCTCTTCCTGCTTGCTAGCTGCTGTGTTTGCTTGGAGCGGGCTAGGCTGGCCGTCTAGCTGATTCCATCACCTCATAGTAGGGTTCAAGAAACTGGAGGCCACCAACCCAGCTGCCCAGGCCAACATCCTCAAGCATCCTTAGGCCAAACTGCTGGATTGCCTAACTAAAGATCTCCCACACATCTCAGTGCCCTACTTCTAATGAACCCTAAACTTTTACTCATAAACTTAATATTCCACCAAAGATAGTTTCAAGAACTTTTTTTGAAATTCTTTCAGGCACGTCACATCTGCCTGTGGCTTCAGCTATTTTCATAAATTCAATCTCGGATGAAACTTAAAAATTTAAAATACCCGAATTTTTTTTATAAACTTACGAAAAATCAAAGTTCTTTCTTCTTCATCACTTTCAAAGTCACATTTTAGTCAGTTTTTGCTTTTCAAGACCTAGTCCCCAAAAATCTTTAAACTTTATAAAAATTTCTCAAATTAAAAAAAAAATCAAAGATTTGAAATGTATTTATTGACTACTTTCACACAATTTAATTTGCCTCCAAGGCTTCCACAATTCAATACGTAACTCAAATGCTACATGTAATGCAGCTGGGCCGTAGTTAATGTTTCACAAAGAAAAAAAAGACAAAAGTAGCGAACAACCCTATAAGCCAACCGGCTTATCGGACTGGAATAGCAGCATCGGTAGACCTGCTCCGAGCAACCACAGCAGTTTCAGCAGGAGCAGCAGCAGCATCACTGCAGTACCGCATCTCTCTCTCGCTCCATCAATGAACCCTTATGTACGGCTGCGGCTGCTGCTGCTGTTTCAGCAAGGCAGCAGAGCTCTGCAATCGCAAAACTACTATTGGCTTTTACGCAACACAAATTGTGAATTTCAATGTTGTTTCTCTATATCCTGGATCGACCAAAATTCAAAACAACATAACTCGCGCGTTCATGTCATTCATGTGTCCACACAAAGAACAACAACCCATCGCTGACCAGAATACCATATATTGTACAAGTGGTCATTCCAGACAGGTTAACCCAGACACGTTCACAAAGGTCTCGCTGACCGGGTCATCAGGTCAATGTCCTCACAGTAACAAGATACGCAATCACTTATGCCGCCCAAAATTGGGTTATCCTCAATTTACTTCGCTCTTATTACGATTTATTTGGAGAAATAGCTCGTTTTATTTAATTTCAGGCAAAACATTTATATTAGGGTTGCTGAACTGTAAATTACAGTGAAGAATAATTATGTTGTTTCTCAACCGCCATTTTAGGCTACCTTTTTCCCTTCTTTCGTTATCAGACATTACCTTTTCAATCTTACTTCAGTCCTTTTTTTTTTTCAATCTTATTTTTAGTCACTTTTTTTTTCATTTTTATTTCAGATTTTTTTTTTTTTTCATTTCTTTTTTTTTTGTTTCAGTTTTATTTTACTCTTTTTTTTTTATATCTTTTTGTAATAAATTTCACTACTTAACTTCACTGTATTTACAATCAAATTTATTCCTCTCTGTTTTCCCCCATTTTCAGTTTCATACCAGTCAATCAAACTCACACCTTTATTTGCTCATAGTGGAAATTTTGAATTATCCTCTCTCACATTTGCCCAAACATTAACATTAATAGACAAGGAATCAATTTCTGGTTGAAGCGACAGCAAGTTGTCAGCAACGAGTCAATTTTTTTTCACATTTCAGGTGTGAAATATGAATAATCAATGGCCAATTTCACTGACAAACTAGTGATAAGCATCAGTGATGTGGCACAATTACCAATTTCACAATCCACTAAATCCACTAATCGTTCACGGTTATTGTCTTTCGCAATTTCAGATGAACTCAAGCTTAAGCCACTCCTAATTAATTTCGAAAGGGAAACTCTCACTGGTATTCCGCTAATTCTGTGAAAATGTCAAAATATCTCATTCCAAGACACCTTTTAGAAGATAAAAAAACTATAAATCACATGAAATATTCATTTTTTGCCCTTTTTGTTATTTTGTCATCTTGTTTTTCCACATACATCCTCATTTTTCTGTTGATTCCAGACAAAAAGAGAGATTCTTTACACCTGCAATGCATTTAAGGTTCAATTTGGTATCCTGTGTGGCATAATAATCAGGCTGATTAACCTAAGAATTTATGCATCCTCTGGAGCATGTATGAAAATTCTAAAAAATAAATTCAAATAAATTTTTTAAGACACAAAACCAATTTGGTCTTGTCATTCAATTGCATCAAGCAACATGATACTAATGTCATACAATTTCCTGTTAAGTTTTGTAGCATTGAAGAAAATTCATGAATTTGTAATTACCGCTATTAATAATGTTTCAATTATGTTCCTCGGGGTTCTATTACATGGATGATATTCAGAATCTTCCGAAGCCCTTTAACCCAACTTTTTAATACATTCAAGTGTCAAGTAACAGCCTTGAAGATTTGACAGGTTACAATTAAATATCCTGGCATGTGCAAGATAAAAATTATGATACCAGACAAAAGGTTAGGTTTAAAAGAAACAGCTGGTGTTCAAAAACCCTAGTTACATAATTCAATTGGTTTACATTTCAGCCAATAAACCATAATGTGATTACCCGTACAATAGAGCCGCTTATTAAGGCTTATTTAGAATAACTCATAAATCCATGGATCAACTGGCATTGTATGACATCTCCGACACATGTGAATGTAGTTATCTCCAGATTTATCTATCTACATCATGTGTTAATTGCAAACGCTTGTATTATGCTTCTGTCAACATTCAGAGCTGCTCTTCAGACTGGAATTTCTTTTAATGAAGTTTCAAATGCACACAGCTAAATTAAAGAGGTTTATCAAAGCCAAAGATGACAGCCACATCATTCCCTTCATAACTTAGTATCAATTAAGTATGATTTCTTTAACATAAAGACACCCTTCAGAAAGTTTCCATGAACACAGTGAAGCCAATTTTTTGTCTTTGGGTGTTCTTTTGAAAACTTCTACAACGGTCAATTTTTCAAGCTATTTGAATGTATTCAGCTTTTTCCATTGCTGCAGTAATTCAGTGACATATCTCAACTATAATACATTTTTTCTCAATCTATTAGCTAGTGCAGACTGCAGAGCACCATCTACACACACACACAAATCTGATGGAGCTGCAGCACTTCTAACACAGTACCAGTGAATTTTTTTTTTCACTCAGCAGCAGAGACCCGAGTGCATGCTTCAACTTGAAATACCTTGAAATCAAGAGTAGGGCTGTACCAATTCGACCATGGCACCTAGAAACACGTTTGCCAGTCTAATATTACATGGAGTCGATTCAGTGTAAATCAATGACTCTCAAGGATGGTCTATGCTACTCCAACTACCAAGGCAACACTGCATGATAGCATACGGTGCTGCATATCTCAGCTCTCTATCTCTTTCTCAGCAGTGGGTGAACTTAAGGATGTTACAAGAAGTCACATTCCTGAATTTAATATCTTTTAAATGTTGTGTGATACCCTGTGGACTTGTGTATTTAAAAACACTATTTTTTTTAGTATGTATTTGTTTTTGAGAACGAGTGAATGTTATTGATGTTGTCATTTAAAGCTACTAGTCCAATCCAAATAAAGGATGCTTATAAAACATTAATGACTCTTCCCAAATTCTGGAGTTCAGGCAAACCTCCAAAAGCTAAAATTTATGCTGGAAGATGTTGAGAAGCCGTCCAAAGGAACTTTCCGCCATATCACTCATTCAGCAAAAGGAGCCACCGTGTATACCATCTACTATTACGAATCGACTGCAGCACGTCTCATGAAACAGCATGTGGTCAAAAAATTTCAATAATATTTGTTTCACCTGCTTGATACTTGAATCTCCATAAATTGTTTTCCTTAGTTGCAGGATTCAGTTAGTCCTCATTTTTAACCAGTCTTTTAAATTTTAACATCACACACAAAAATAAGGAAATTAGAATAGATTAACTAGATCAAATTTATTTGGAAAGAGATTATACATCAGCTGTAGTGAATTTGTCACAATAAATAACATCACTTTCAGAGACACTCAAGAAAACGTCTGAGCTAATCTCCCATTTGATACAGGTCTCAAAACATTTCGTTAACGCAGTGTAACATTTACTTAGAACAAACAAGCAACAAACATAGGATCGTAACTTCAACAATGTTAAACACTTCTTATAAGTTCTGTACATTAGTTTAACCTCACAACGACGACATTTTGCTATGATAGAAAACCCATAAAAGATTTTTTGCAGTATGGATTTCCATAATATTAAATAGTTTGAAGAACACACTTTTACAGTGAAGGTTTACCGAGCTAGTTTCAGTCAGATAGCTTACAAGAATCACGCTTTAGAACACACAGCTTACTTAATACAGAACACAATCAAAAGAGACTAACAGACTCCCCCAAGTTATTCACAATTCAGATCTGAACTTATTCACAGCATTAAAATGGCTAAGAAATTTACAAACACAAAATCCCATTGAAGACAAATATCATACTGAACAGCTTAACATCAATTAACATCAACACAACAAAAAATGACTCAATCTGTCAATTTTAAACCCTGATGTACGTCGCTGATCATTGAAGACTACCTACGAGAAACTAATGAACCCCCACGAATATATATATATTCAACACAAAAACATCCATTTCTCTTCAAACTCACCAACAAAATGGCAGAGAAGATTTGGCACACAGAGAGTAAATATGACCAGAAATGATAAATTCAAAATAATATCTATAAACGACAGAATATATCATTAGGTTTCATCAAGACTAAATACAAGGACTAGAATATAATACCAAGAATTACAGTCAACTAAATTTATATGCATAACAAAAACTAGCAAAAAAATTGGCAGAATATGACAAACGGCATTTTGCACAAAAAAAAAAATCATATACGTAAATATGGAGTAGTAGCACCTGTGTGGAGATTCCTAAGAATAACAAAACAATCTTAGACGGCCATGCCCTAGAAATCTCTTTATCTTATTTTTCTTTCATCACTCATTACATCTTCAGATTTACGCAGAGAGACTATAAGTCTCAGGAGTAACCCAAAAGAGCTATGACTAGCCTATCATGATACCGACAAAGAGCCACAATGTAAAGTCATTTAAACAATGATCAACTAATTCCTCTTCCACCCGATTTACGCGCACAGATCTGAACTTTTAAAATCACCAACTTACGGGCAACAAATAACTTACCAGCTATCAAAAAGCATATATGTATACTAAGGAAAAAGATGACATGACTAATGCAAACAATAGCCTTTCAAGCATAATATAAAATATACATAATCGGACAGTTGCGCAAAACTTTCGCTTTTCTGCAGGAAGTACGAAGAACCGCAAGCAAAAATGCCAAACTAGTAGCTGAAACTACAGCAATGCAGTCGAAGAAATTTGGTGTAGGTGTATGTTGACTTAGAGAGCCTTCCCCTCGCTTAAAGCTAACATCTAAATTAATACATGAATCAATCAACTGTACAGTAGATGTACATGGCTGCTAAATATCATAATAAATTTTCCATATAATTTAAATACAGGAAACATAAATGTAGCAAGATACAGCAACTAACTATACATAACGGACAATTTATAACCATTATAACCATTTGCCAATATGACAAAATATTCAAATGATCCCTCAACAATTTAATCAAATTGATAATAAATCCTGTTAACGAGCGAGTCATATCACTCAATGATATAACCCTGTATCTGTGAATCATGGCAACAATTTTTGAATTACTGAGTCAAATGCCCAATATCCAATTATCATGGAGTGACTAACCCTGTGTGTAGATTTCCAGGAAAGATGAAAAAGCTCGAACGTATAACCTGTAAAGAATTGCTACAGTCTTGTATTGCAACAGATAGCATAATGCAACTAATAAATTGATAAAATTTGTAACTAACTCGGATGTTACCTCAAAACTTCAAACCTTATCTAACTTATGAATCAGATTCAATCTCATACAGATCTATCACTCAATCAGGTATTCAAAAAGACCAGGAGTCACTCAGTCTCACACACTATCAATGATATCAAAGTGTCATGAGAATTGATCTAAAATCTGTCCAACACTTCTCCAGTCTGTAGACTCTATACAAAACTTCAATGCAGTTGAAACGAACGAGTTGAATGAACAAGAGTCACTAGATCTAAGCAGAGACTTGTAGATTGCTTTCAAAGAACTTTTCAAGACAATGCAAAGAGAGAGGATGCTGCCGCCGAGACACAGACACTAGCGTCATGTCAAGTCTTGTCGCCCCGATCACCAAGGAGGAGCTGATCTTCGGGACCAGTGCTGTGCTGCTGTTTGTAATGTCTCTTGACGTCGTGCTGGTAAAAGTACGAGCGCCGACAGCCGGGGTAGGAGCAGACGTAGGGCTTGCCTTTCGTCAGCCACGAGCGCCGGTTCTTAGTGTTGTTGTTGGAAGAAGAGGCAGTGGCAGTCGGCTGGTGGTGGCCGCCGTGCGTTTTGGGCCGGCGTTTCTTGGCGCACGGCTTTGGGCAGGAGGACACGTTGGGTACGGTGGCTACGACTGGCGGCGCCGTCACCACCTCGGACACTATGGCCACTTGGGGCGCAGGACTAACGGTCAGCTTTCCATGTTGCTCCATGGCGCTTGCAAGGTAGCCCAAGGATCCATACATCAGCTACAAACAAGCAAGAACGTCTATGTAGTGTCCGTTTTTAAAAGTGTCCACTGCCACTGACATGCAATCTATTATAATAGATCATCTTCCAATTTACTTTTTTGAGAACTATTACTTCTTTTTAAATGTATAGATCTCTGACCATTAAGTAGGCAAACTTTGTAAATGTTAAAACTGATTACTCAAAAGTTATGGCAGAGTGTATTAGACTATTAGTTCTATCAAGTATCAACTGAAATATTGTTAGATCCAAACGAACTGATTTATATTCTGAGCACTGTTAATCAGAATATTAAAAAGAGAGTTTTAAACAACCATCCTTGGTGGTGCAAGAAAGCAACGACATCTAGAAGGCAACAAACTGGAGAAAGCGTGAAAAGGACTCCACAAAAAGCAATGTGAACATGACACCAATGACCTGGGCAGGTCAGAGTTCAACACAGGTGATAAGCACATCATAACTGCCTTACGCTGCCTCAAAGAGCGCCCTTGTTCATTGTTGAAGCCGTTCCAACATGTGTGACCTCCTACCCCGCACTCCTCACCTCACAAGCACATACTGAATTCACTGACTTACGCTATCCAAAAAACACCTAAGAAAAGTTCTTAAAATTTTTTCAGATTTGATGTCCGTATTTAAACTCATGACTCTTTGTGATATCACTGAAATGGCTAATGATAGCAATCTTAAACCTCATGCTTCACCAAGATATATATATATATTTGATTTCCGTAGCAATTCTTATATAATCTAACTCAATGAAGAGACTTAAACATGTAAAAGCAAGCCAATAAATGGATAAATGCACATCCTATCAAGATTAGAAACCTTACACTTAGAACCCTAAAAATATCCCCTCAGACTGTTAGAGAGCTGCATATTTCATAGATATTATCTCCTCAACCAATCAAGTTAGCTGGTCATAAAGAACCACTGCAGATCAAAATCTACATGATGGTCACACAGGTCCTGGAGCTATCCTTACAACATTTTATGACCGTAAGAGCATTCTAACCCATTGTAAGTGCTTGACAAAACCTTGACCTACAATGAAAACTCGCTGAATATGCTCACCCAGCATAAGAGAGTATGAAGCGACCTGCAGTTTTGTACTGGAGGCATAGACTCTGGGTCAACATGTGCGAGGTGCAGATGTTCAGAAGCTTGCACACAATAATTTCACACATTCTCCCACTACACCATGCTGCATGCACTCACTTCTATATGGCTGCCTACAGCACAGACCTACAGTGCCTTGAACATTGCTGCTGAATGAATTACAGAAGCCCTCCTCAATCACAATTTATGAATAATGCCTCAATGAAAAATGAATGTCAAAGAAGCGCATGTGTTGTTGGGCAACTTGGGCCTAGGCGACCTAGTTCTGCGATGGCAGCGATGCAGCATCATTAATTGATTTCCTCATGTAAGAAGACAAAGAGCGTTTTCTCTGCAATTTAGTTAACCTCCCGTACAAAGAAAGCGCCTCGCAAAACAATCTTTCATGTCTCTTTGTGATGCGTTCCAGCATGATTTTCGCATCGTAATTGAGTTAATGCCACGCAATAATGACAGTATCTACATCCCACCTATCATTATTCTCAACAGTTTTTCCTTTAATGTACCCGTAGAAGCCTATCTACAGCATCTTTGAAATTGTGTAATGTTGTGAATGATTCCATGAATCTTTGGCATTCCTAGCAATAAGGCCAAACATATTTAATTTTCAGCTTCTCAGATTGACCAACCCCACAGATTTTCTGCATACAGCTTGCGAACACACAATTTTCATTAAATTGACATAATAAAATATTTCGATTAGAGCTCCTTTTTTTCGTACCACCGACCGACCTTGCAAAAAGTGCCTTGAGAAGATCCGAGAAGCTAAAGATCAATTATATCTGGCCTTATCGCAACAATGGCTATGATACCATCGGCGATTACTCAGATTTACTACTTGGAGTATTCTCATATATTTTCTTACAATATAAGTCCAATGCATAACCCAGAATAATGTCGTAATGAGAATCAGAACAGCGTCCCTCTTAATCAATACCTTACATGAGCCTCAACGTCAGTTGTCGATCAATCTTAATGCCCATCAAATTATTATCTGTGGCAAAAAACCTGGTCTCACTCCTCCACAGATGAGGATAAATGTGAATACTGAATATTACATATACATTTAAGCTAATAATAGCTTCTTCGTTCTCCTACACAACTCTAACATTACTGATTTAATCAGTCATCATATACACATTATTAAAATCATGTATCATAAAATCATTAATAGGTATTGAAATGCAGAATAAAAAGCCTCATTAGCAGAACAGCTTAAATTCAAAGCCTCACATCTGTGTAGCCCGTAGGTGCTCTGTAATGTATGACCTAATTGAACTACTATAAAGATTACGGAGTTATCTTTTTCCACGTGCTGTATTTTCTCAATCAGAAGCATCTGACCAAGTCTGACTTGATCCAACATCATGACCATATACCACTTATTCCTAACTAAACCAAAAGATTCAGCTTAACGTTTGTATTTCAAGTTATGCCTACACCACCACAGCCGATCATAGCCACACAGGGCCAACACACTGTCACAGACTGGCAAATGTTCTCTAGTTTGAGTATCAATAGTTTATTTTTTTAGAACTGACTCATCATTAACTGCCTGTAGACTGTAGTCCATTATGTATGTACATATTAGAGTAAGGAACAAGCCTGTTTCAATTTAAATAGTCAAGAGATGATAACCATATTTTTGCTCCAGGCTAAGTTCACATGGTTCAAATCCGGATTCAGCCAGGACTATATTCATCCAATATTTAGACATGGATGGATGACTGGAGCTTTACGTCCTGTATGTATGCACTTGGCAGGCTAATTAGGACAGGAGGAGGACACGGCAATGAGGTGAAGGATGATTGAAACAGCTGTCCAACCCATATTTAGACAAGGCCCCTTTTCAGACCAGGCCTCTATTAAGTCTCAAAGACCAGGCTTCTAATCGAGAAGATACGACATGACTCATTGACTCATGGTATGAGGTGTGTATGGCTCCATTCATGTGCTGAAATTGTCTGGTTATTGCGCATAAATATATCACATGAGATCACAGGATTGACAGCGATACAATACTGTACTGGTAGACTTACCTCGGTTGGTGACCTGGTCAGGTCAGTGACCTCAGCCAAGGCCATTGACCTACGACCATAGCAGGACTGTCCCACGGCCAACTTGCTAATTAGATAGACAGAGCTTTTGGGTTTTTTGCATTTTAAGAAGCAGTTAGGCTGTTAGCAGTCAAACAAAGCCCTTTTTCATGTTATCAGGTTGTTTTTACAGGAATTTGCATTGATTACATATGCATGTTTTTTTAAACAATGAAGTTAAAAAACACATAAAAAATAGCTTATTTATTGTGATGTCAACAGAGTTGGGGACATCTGCTACAGACTGAATGATAGCCCAGGGCAGAGTGGTTATTAACTCGCAACCGACTTACCTTTGAATATGTTTACAATTGTCACAAGGCAGACTGGCGGAACAGTTTAAATACGAGACATTCTCCTCACTTAAAACTAATCAATCACTCACCTTTTGTACGAAAAGCAAGCATGCAAAATGCTGATGACATCTAGCACAGCTGGCTATAGATAGGGAAAACAGGGTAGGCCAAAAAATGTGTGACAAAAACCTTTTCAGGTTCAATGGAAATAATTCATGTTTAAATTATGAAAAGTTCCATGCACATTTTCAAAGGTAATTTTCTCTTTTTCTGGCCTTCCCTGCCCTTATACCCAATAATACATGTAGAGGTAGATTAGCAACACAAGCAGGAAGCAGTGTTTAAATTCAAACTTCAAATTCCTCAAAAATCCAAATGAGCAACAATCTAGGTTTTGGGGATATTAGCAAGAGAGAGAGACGAGAATGATGCAAATGCAAAATAAAACAAAAATCTAATTCAAAACTAAACATGCAAAATTTTCAAGTTAAATGTATGCAATGTCAGCAATATATAATTTCGTGAACTGTGCTGTAAATTTTTGAAAATATCAAATATCAATATTTCAGAAATCTTTGGAAGGCAGTGTAGTTTTCAGTCTAAAACATTTCTTTAACATTAAGTGTTTATTTCCGAACCACACCTGGTGCACAGATTTCATTAGGTATTTTCAAACTTAATTTCCTGTGTGTTGCAAATACCTCAAGCTGCAGGTGCCCAATGAAAGCAACTAGCTACCATCGAAAGAAAGAGGGCTGCTTACCATGTCAGTTGCTCCGAACTGGCCGACACCAGGACCTTGTCCAGCACTGGAGATGGGCGTGTTGGGCCATGACGAGGTACTTGCTAAGGCTGACGTGTCCACCGACAGTTGTCCTGGAGTTTGCGATTGTGCCAGGTGAGCTGCCATTTCTAGAGCTGAGGTCGTGTTGGGCCACTCGTTGTTGCTTCCTCCTCCGGCTCCTCCTTGCGCTCCGGCGCCAGGGCCTCCTGCGCCCGCCGGCCCGGGTGTGTTCGCTGCTTCGCCGTGAAGGGAGCGCGCAATTCCCGTCACAAAAGCCCCTGAGGGTGGCAGGGCGTGTCCGCTGGGCTCACCTCCACTCCCAACGTAAGCCCGTCTCTTGCCGCCACCAGCTTCCCCCGAAGAGGCCTGGTTGGCGGCCGCTATCAGCTGGTCAAACTGGCTGAAGTTGGGGTGGAGGGTTTCGCCCGGCGGCCCTTGAGGGTGGACCAGTTCCGAGTCGTCTTGAGGCATGGGTACCCTGGAGGACGGGTCAGGTCTGCGGAGGTACTTGACCGATTCCATGGCGTTCTCTTCCTGCTCTCGCTTGGTTCCCCTCCGCAGGTCCTGACCGTCAACCATACTGTTGCTGTCCTCGGAGTGGATGCTTGACCGAGAGGACTGCTGGTACCGCGAGGGCGAGGCACTGCGAGAGTGCTGCCCTCTTTCCTCCGCTGGTCGGATGACGATTCGGTTGTCGTGACAATCTGGCATCTTGTTGTTGGGGGTGACATCTAATGCATCGTCTCTTATGTCTCCGTGGGAGTTCGTTGGAGCTAAAGTCAGGTCACTGGGGAGTAAAACATCTGCATGAGGTTCTTCACCTGACATTAATTTTTGACTGATATGCACAAAAAAGACATCACTGCCGTCCAAGGTCACTCCCAAGAGACCTTCTACCCGTAATTCTTCCTGATAGAAGAGTCCATTTTTGCAAAGCAAAGTCACCGTGTCCACCAACAACTTCTTAACTCTTTCCTGGTCCGCCCTCATTTTGCCGGTTCCCTGCAATAAACATTCGAATCCTTATGAAATGAAGTATAAATGTTAAATAGATCACGCTCAATATCAATTAGTACTAATGCAATATAATCGGATTCTGTGAATTTAAAGTCATTTGCATCGAATAACTTTTTTTTCAACTGCTGCGACAGAAACACCTTGATTGTCAACAGTCAAGTCGCAGGCTATGAATTTCATTGGTCCAAAAAAACTGACATTTAATGATCATTCAATGCTACCATGCAAGTGGCGGCTTAGTGGCCAGATGTTCAGAATTTACAATTTAATGTACATAAAAAATAATACATGCATATGCGATCAATTTCTTGTGTACGAACAACACCATTGACATGGATGATCTTTTGAATTTAATTATTGATCAAAATTAGCCCTGACCTGATGACCCAAAAAAAAATGTTATGGTTTTATAAAAATTTTGTAGCATTAACTTCAGATATTGTCAATGTCATAAATCAAGATTGATGACTTGGCAATCTCTAAACATAAGTAATTCAAAGGTTTATTCTGAATTTGCTATGATTCAGTCAGGGCCACTTGCTAAAAACATCGAGGTCGCTGTTTTCATAGAGCTCGATGTTTTCATAGAGGTTACCTCTATGAATTCATCTACCTTGACAATTTTACTATTTTTTGGCACCTCAAGGAAAGCAATCAAACATTAAACACATTTTTTTTGTTCCAGCATAAAAAGGAAGGGTTTAGCTCACTTTTCATCACATAAATAAACCACCCATAATGCATCTCTTCTGCAGATTCTACAGACTCCAGCTGGAGAACGCCACATAGAAATTTTGATTTCCCGCGATGAAAAGTTTCCAAAACATGTATTCTTTCAGTTCATGCAAAAATATTTAGTGCAATCTTCATTTAATTTGTGCATGGGAGGAAATACTGCAAGGTAGATGGATTCATAGAGGTTACCTCTATGAATACATAGAGGGTCGATAAAAACATCTACCTCTATGCTTTTAGCAAGTGATCCTGACTGGATTTGGAGGCAATTTTATTTGCAGACTTCAGGGAGCCCCAAAAAAGAAGGGTTTGTGTACACAAGTGCAGCCATTTTTTTCTCTCACTCTGCCCTGCGCAGGCCAGCTCAGTTGGGCCAGCAGCACTGTACTGTACAATACTGGCATGAAACCCCAAAACCACAAGTTGCACCAATACACAACAGAGCTGCTGGACAGTAGCCGATTTGTGATGGTGATCTCTGTGCAGGCTTAGCAGCACCCCCTGAGAGTTTGCGGTGTCACACCTCCCAACCAAAGTAAACATTGACCCGGTGAGGCCAGACAAGACCACAAGAGTTGACGTCGGGTCAATGACCCAGTTTGAGTGAACCCGCCATGAGCTTACAGCATCTGGCATTGTGTGTGATTGCTTAGTTTAGCCTTCTCACAAAAAAAAGCCGTACATCCATAACTACTAACCTCGACTTCAACTCCATGCAGCGGTGGCATTTCGCGACGAATTAAGTCATTCTAGGCATCAAAACGTCCACAATACTCTTTTCTACAAAATGCACCCGTCACCAGCGAAAGATAAAGTCGTACTTACGTGAATTTAGCAAAACTTCTAGCTAACCCTCAAGGGCCCATTTGCATTCTTTCCCCAGCGCGTGTTTTCAACAGTGCCCGGATGTAGGTTAACTGGGCCTGCAAGGGAGCATACATTACTCCTATGTACTGCACCTCATAGGCGCGCTGCTAGCTGCATGGCCTGAGCACTTCTAATCAATACTTGGGTTTCCCACCCGAGAAACTAGGTGGCAGGCCGAATCTTATTACCAGCATCCCTCCGAATCCTTCAACCCATTTGTCAGTCAGAAGATAATTGCAAAAAATTCCGTGGAAAATCCGAATGTTGTTTATCTCACATGAAGTATACATCCATTAACCCAATTCTCCCAAAAGTCCAAATAGGGCATGTTTTGTATGGTATGTAGTCATAGTGTATTGGTATGTGTATTGTACCCATACAATCAATACATCATTGACCCAGGCGGGCTGCCCAATGATGACAACGAACCAAAGGATATTGACCTTTTAAAAGCATTTATTTTTCATGTTGTACAATGTCATTGGTCAGTGATGTACAACATAAATTTATGTCTACAAAACCTAAAAAGGTTCTCAAAAAATAGTATCACAGGCATTGCAAACAAAAGTAAATCAATTGATAAATATGTGCAGTAAAATATTATAAAACACAAAAAAAATCCTATACAATAACAACTGTATGATAGCACAGAATATACTTTCAAAGATTTTAATTTAATTTTAATTATCAATTGATTACCATATTTGGAAGAACTACATAACACCAACATTGGCCTAACTATATATCATGGACTCAATTGCTTTAAAAAAGTAAAATCCGGGTACATGCATGTACTAACACATTCATATCGCATTTTATAATAGTCTAAAAAAATTCAAAATAAACAAAAATTCCACTTTAAATCAATGATATTAAATAACTCCATTAACATACATGTGCGTCATATTGTTCATGAAAATACATGTCCAACCTGATGATCTGCAATAATACTGTCTTTGTAATGCCAGAACAAATTGACTTAGAAAGTTCTGCATACAAACATATTGTACACATTTTGAGGTTTATATTCTTTTCTTTTTTAATTCCACCCTCAATTAGTTAGGATTTCTTTTCTCTGTGTTTCAACTTGTCCAGCTTTTCCCCAGATGATTGAATAATGTCATGTATCTCTGGAACAAATAAATATTAATGCACTTCAGTTAAATAAGAAAGGTGAGGCAATGAAATAATCATTGGCATCAATGTTTTAAAGTATTTTTATGAGGTGAAAATGGATAAGGCCTAACATGCAGAGCTTTAAATCACAAAGTACTTTTACTACACAACTACAAACCCTAAAGCAATATATACTTGAGCCAGACTCTGGATATTTAATATGAGATTTTTATCATTTATTATTATGCAATTTAATTTATATAGCGTTACTTTTCGACTGAATGTTAAAGTTTGCTTTACAAAGTGTAAGTTATTCTTTATTATGCAGGGGAAATTTGACAATTATTTTTCCTGAGACCAAATCAGTCAGACACAATAAATTTAAGTTGTCAGAGACAATAACCTCTTTATAATATTGAAGCTTCATACCAATATTTTCCCTTTGAAGGTGGGATCCCATTTCAGCTAGATCGGCAATTCTCCCCTCCAGTCGTTTGTACAATTCTTCAGAGTTGCTTACCGTCATTGTCGGTTTAATCAGATCTGAAAAGAAACATGAGAAATAAAGATGCAGTTGGACCTCAAGACTGGCAAATATTCACATATTTTCACTGCATGGGTGTGAAGAGTTAGCCACAAGAATCTTGATATTAATGCAACATAGGCTAAAAACTTTTTCAATGAGAGTTTCTGTCCACTTCTGAATGAATTATATCTATTTTTTGGCCTCTCTTTTTGTTAGAAACTAATAAGCAATCACGGTGACTCGGTGAGTATGAAATAAGATAAATTACAAACACAGGGGTAAAAGATCACAAGCTCCAACACACACACTAAGAAATGAGGATCGAGACTGGATGGTCTCTGAAAGCACTTGCGAGTCAAATTATGTTGTGAGTAAACCTATAAATTCTCTACGAACATCACAAGTGTTAATAGAGAAAATCCAAAAGCATAAGAAATTTCTATAACAACCTGGGTTTTTCTGACCAAGAAATTCTTTTCGAAACAAGCTCTGAATTTTTTCTCGCCTCTCTTGTTGAATATCATGCAATAATTCTGCAATATATTTATTCAAAATTTCACAAAGAAAATGTTTGTAAAGGTCAGAAGAAGTTCAATAAGTTCTTAAGAATTTCTCAAAAATATGAACTCTTTGAGTTTATAACCTTTGACTACTATTTATCATCATTCACTGTGTTCGCTAATTAACATGATTAATATATTTTGAAAGCTCTGCTTCACAAAAAGACAACAGGAAGAAGCAACTACTGTTTGTATAATGATTGCATCATTTAACACACAAATACTGTATGAGCTACCCTTTTCAATCTTACCTGGGTCATTATAATCTTTGTCCTCCGTGATTTCAGATACTGATATCGAATCTTCTCCATAAAATGGAGCAACAGGGGTCATTGTAGTATGTTGTCTATTTTTCTGAGAATTATTATTTGATGACCGGTTTACTTCATCATATCTATAATCTACAGATTCCTCCAAATTTCTGGACCCAGAAGGCCTGAAAAGTCAAAACAACAGTTCATGAATATTCATACCATAATGCACATTGACAAAAAGATCATCTGTGTGCAATTCAATATGATGAACTATGACATCATCATTTCATAACACCCACTGTATCAATCAATTATTTGTAATTTTATACATGTAAATCTACATGCAATTTTCACATGTGGCCTTTTGGCCACTGAATGCTGTAGTCCCATAATTTTAACAACACCACATAATTATTTGAAAGTGATCCCTAATCTTTTTTTTTTTAACATACAAAACATCATATCTTTACGATTATTATTGAGATAAATGAGACCTTTACAGCATAATAAACAACCTAAGTAATCTTACCCAGGTATCCTTTCCTGTCTGGGTGAGACAGCCTGTTGGTTTTTCTGTTCTAGGAGCATGTCTCTCATTTCAGAAAGTAAACTGCGAAGCTCATGCCCAACTCCGTTATCCATATAATTCTGAACCCGAGTCTGGAAAATTTGGAAATGTGTACAACTTAAATGACATTTTGAAGTGTAACTGTGTCGCTAACCACAGGCAACTAGAATAGTTATTAGGCTATGAAGATTCAAAATATCTTACATTCTCATTTGAAAATATATGAAACATTGAATTACCAGGAGTTGCCATCAATCCTTATTTTTCTTTTTAAATAATAACTCTTTGAAGATCAATTTTAAAACTATTCGCGCGTAACATTTCGCACTAAAAATACTAAATAATTGAATTATTTCGATAAAGGCCAACAGTCCTCACATGCACAGGCTGTTCCTTGACAGGAGTGTCTTCCGTGTCTGCATCGTAATACTTCGGAGAGTGCTTGGGATAGTGTTTTGGGGCAGCCAGGTTAACATCCGGCAAATAACTTTTCCGTATGTCATTTGATTTTGCCTGGCCATTTCTGGAATATTCCTGCAAGTAACATGAAAAGATATCAGGTATTTTTCAGAAGTATGGATTATGAAATTATTACTGAGCCAACTGCTAAAGTATAATTCAAAATTGACACAATCCAAAGAGTGGGTGGGGCCTCATATTACATACATATGTAATGTATAGCCCTTCCAACTCCCAATTCTCACAAATTAATGCTTTTAAATTACTGACACAATCAAAGCCTATTATTGATCAATTAACCTTTTTCTTGCAAAATAAAATGCTGCTCCCTTCATCTCATGAGCAACGTCAAATCAAGCTTTTCTGATCCAATACCACAATACTGTACAACGCATGGCGGGGTTGGGCACAAGACTACATTTTTTATAAAGGCAATAATGTCTGGAGATTGGTTTTAAAAATACAATCTGAGTAAAAAAAAATGTAATAGGCCTACTATGTATACCTTTATCTCCAACTGGTGTTTCAATTTGAGTCTGGCAACTTCTTGTTGGTAATTCTCCAGTTGACTCTTCGTTTCAGAATGTTTTACAGCAGCCTGGTACAAGTGAAAATACTGCATTAGACATCTAGCATTGATCACTCATCTTGACAATTTGTCTTGCGTCAGGTATCTATACAATTTTATCTGCCTTGAGAACAATAAGCAACAAAGCATGGCTCAAGTCAAAATACTCCATCGTTCCCCTTCCATCATCTGAACAATTAGGCAAACAACAAGACATCTAATATTACCACACCAGAGGAAAGTTATGAATGATTAGGAACCAGACATTGTCTTCTGTCCTTCCGCATGTAAAAGGTGTGTGTAAGGTATGACAAGGAAACATAAAATATCATGAAACAAACTGTAGATTCAAGTAATTGAGTCATCACAAATTCTAGGGTTTGGGTTTAACGCCTCTGCAGCACCTTAGATTCTAAAATGATTGTACAGTATTTATACAGACATATTGGTCCCTGTCATTCAGGTCTATTAATTACTTGTTGAAATGGTTTAACCTTAAAGCACTCATAGCATTTCATTTTTTTCACCAATTCTATTTCAAAGCTTTTTATGTTAAAACGTAAAAAACGCAACATTACAAACTACTCCACTGTGAAATAAAAATAATCCATAATAGCCAGCTGTTGAAATTGAATTTCCAAACGGATCACCTTCTTGATCATAAATCATTCTAACCTTCTCCAAGGCTCCCTCCATCTTAGCAACTTGGTCTCTCAAATGCGAATTATGTTTGTGCATTTCTTCAATTTCATGTTTCAACTTTTCTTGCTGTTGTTTACTAGACGTCAACTTGTCCGTCAAGGCATCAATCTGTTCTGCTGCACCTTCCTTGCTCTGTGGAAAAAAAAGTATGAAATAGGAAATCTTCACAATCATAGCAAAGAGATATATCAGAAAGACAAGACAACACTATGAATACATTTATTTATGGACTTCTGTTCGCGAAAATACACAACACATCAAGGATTACAACATTTCTGTCTTCAATTGCACACTTTGTGGTTATTTTGACAGTACAGCAAATGAATAAATGGATGATTGGGGGTTAACCTTCAGCATTTATGCTATTTATGGACTCTGGTTACCTAAATAGGACAGGAGGTCTCACAGCAATGAGGTGAAGGATGATTGAAACTGCTGCCCAACATCACTCCAGAGTGCTCTGAGCAAATCCTCCGAGGCCCCCCTCTGAGCTTATCCCCCCTTCCCGCATCTTGCCGGAGAATAAACCATCACCTTATATTTTGTAAACAAAGGATTTATTATCATTTATACCTTTAAAATGTTGTCCAATGATTCCTCCAGCCATCGCACTTTAGTATTTAAAGTGTCAATCTGGCTTCTCTTTTCTGTAACTTCCTTTTGCATTTTTCCGGCAACTTTTACGGCTCTTCCATCAACCTCCTTCTGTGTTTTTAAAGCTTTTTGAGCTAATTTTAATTCATCTTCAACGCCTGAAACAATTATATATGTTATCACAATGCTAAGTCTTTGAGGTAAAACTAACAGAAATGCATTAAATGAATCAATAAATTGATTTTTCACTTTGACAACCATCAAATCTTTGCTATTGACTTTACCTTGCAACTTTGCATTTAACTTCTTTATTTCCCTTTTGTGACCATCATGTTCATGGGTGAGGCTTTTTTCGACTTTTTTCTTAGCAGATTGTATCTCTTTATAAGTCTTTTGCAGATTAGCCAATTCATTGTCACTCAGGGTCTTCTCTTTCTTCAGGACTTCTACTTCTGCCTTGAACTCACTGATCTGTGCTGCCATCTGCTGATTATCTTCTTCAAGGTCTTTCAGGTGTTTCCCTCTCAGCTGTAGGAAATTAAGAGCTATTAAGAAAGCCATAATGATGGACGAAAAATTATAGGGATTTACATCCTGTATTTATGCACTTGATAGATGGAAGGATAATGCGGCTTTTCGTCCTGAATTTGCGCACTTAATTGGCTAATTGGGACTGGAGGAAGGTTATTAGAATGACAGATTTCAGAAACGGCTTAATGTTTTCAATAAATATTTGCAAAGTCTTTTTTAATGTCTACAAACACTTACAACAGCTAATACATTATCCAAGAACTTGACATCAATTGATATGTCCATAGTCATTGACAAGCCTTTAAACAGCCCAGACAATCAAAATAGATTTTCCTCAAGTCTCACCTTAAGTCTCTTTATAATGTTATCCCTAGAATTCAGAATTTCTTGTTTCTCCAATTGAAGTTGATGAATATTTTGTGTCAAGTTGTCCAAATCACCATGAGATTTCTTCAGCTGATCTTCCAGAGATTTATTAAACTCATTAGTTTTATTCTGTTGTTCAGAAAACTGCTTGAGTTGAACTAACTTATCTTCCAGTTGTATCTGAAGTTTTTCAGTGTCACCTCTTGTTACTAATAATTCCTGAAACAAAAAGAGATTAGTTTATATATATATTTATTGTACTTTCTATGCCACTTAAAATACATATTGAAGAAGAAGTTATATTATCTTATTACTTGTTGAGGCAGTTAAGAATACCAGCCCAGTCAATGACAACCTTATAAACTTCATACTTCCTCAGTCAGTGTGTCTGCATATATATATATTTTTTACTCTGAAAATTGCTATGGTCATGCTACCAATAATTGTACCACATTAACCGACACAACCTGGAATATGTTTCATAACAAGTTTATAAGGTTGTCAATGACTGGGCTAGTAAACAAATTCCGCATGATTAATCACTATTTTAATGAGTAATCAGTATATTCATTGTAATTTTTTTAACAATTATCAAATCGAACAATGGGAATCTTTCATCACTTATCTATTATATGAGCCTTATTTTATTGTTAATCGCATCAAATAGATGGATCCTTTAATAATCATTGCACATTTCAATTCATGGTAATGTGGTGTAAGGGGTATCATTCATCATTCATGCATTTAGTTTTTACAAATCAATACAGTATTACAGTTGTTGAACACTGTTTCAGTGCCAATTGCCTGGCCCTCTGGTGTTATTTTGCAGAAATATAGAAAACACTTCAATGATTTGCACGATTATGTAATTAATTCTTGTGTTATCTCATGGTTCTTATGTTATCTATTAGAATACCGTAGATGGATCATGGCTGGAGGGATGATTGGGGTTTTATGTCCTGTTTTCATGCACTCGGTTATTAAGGACAGGGGAACCCTGCAATGAGGCGACTGCAATGAGGTGACGGCATTGAGGCGACGGCAATGAGGTGAAGGATGATTAAAACAGTCATCCAACATAGGCCCAGGTGACCCGGCAAT
The DNA here is from genome assembly GCA_026936325.1 of Platynereis dumerilii. Lineage (NCBI taxonomy): Eukaryota > Metazoa > Annelida > Polychaeta > Phyllodocida > Nereididae > Platynereis > Platynereis dumerilii. Next base: position 11,054,076 of record JAPTHN010000001.1, read on the forward strand.
ATCTTTATTCAAACTCGGGACCCAGCATTGGCAGCCCAGCACGCTACCAATGAGCTAACCCTCCCCCCGGGAACTCCCTAGAACACAGTGGATTAATACAGGGTACTCACTGAAATTTGGCGAGTATTTTCCCTGATTTTTCCCTACTTCACCGGATGTTTTCCCTGATGTTATATGGGCTTATCGTCATGTTATTGCGGCTTTATCATCACAAATAGGAAACCAAAAGCTGTTACTTTTACAGATTTTTGCTAAAAATAGATGGCTTGTTTCATGCATTAACAATATAAAACCAAATTCCCAGTGTTTTCCCTGAATTTGAGGTAAAATTTAAAATTCCCTGATGTTTCCCTGCAGGGAATTGTTTTTCACCATTTTCCCTGTTTTCCCTGTCCGGTGGGGACCCTGTAATAAGACCTGAAAATTGCTAAACTACCCCTCAACTTGCCATGACAATTAGTAGCAACACAGTCTTTACCTCCAGCACATATCTCTAATTCTAACAGCCAACAGTTGGCTGATTTGCAACATTATCGATTAACCTTACCCTCCTTGTATGAAAAGGTTTCACAATATTTTTTCATTACCCTTTCTTTCTCTCCGAGCAATTTGAAATAAGTGTCCTTTTCCTGAGTTAACCGTTCTACATCAGCCAGTTTCTCTTGTAGAGTAGACGACAAGTTTTCTTTCACTACTTTTATCTCTTGTAACTGACTAGACATTGCTTCATTCTGTTTAACTACTTGCTGATGTTGTTCTGTCAAGTTGCGGTGCTCAGCTTTCAAGACCTGGAAACAAGATAAGCAAATTCTCATTCAAGTTTAGCAAATGAATAATCACTCATTTAAATGACATACACTCAAAATCAAAGAAATTGGCCAGGGGCAAACTCCCTTGATTAGCAGGAATTTAGTGTCAACCTTTATTTTAAAAGAAAGGTACCTTCAGACTTTCTCTGGTGATAATATCTGGCCAAAGTTATAAGCGGCAATCAGATTCAGATCTTAAGCGACAATCAGATTCAGTTATAAGCGGCAATCAAATTCAGATTTTATCCTTAAAAAAAAAACAATCATCTTATTAAACTTATTTAATATAAAATTTCTTAAGTGTTTTTGTCTCACCTCCAGTTCCAGTTTTGAATTTTGGTATTTTTCCATAGCATCAGCAAGTTGACGAGACATGTCAATCAGTCGTTGAGAACTCTTCTCTTTCTGTTCTTCATTCAAACTTCGTAACTGCAGAAATAAGAAACCAAACTTTAAAATTTTTTTAAGGCACACAACAAGCCACCAGTTTTAACTGAATTTTATCATGGAATTGAACTTGCGCAGTGGCGTATTTAGGCTCAAAATTAACATGGGAAAGATAGGAAAAGCAGCTAAACGTCCCGTATTGACCCATGTTATGCCCCCCCCCTTAGGCCTTTTCTAGATACGCCCCTGAACTTACGCCAAACTCAAACAAAGGAAACATATTTTAATTAAAATTATTTGCTAGCCATCATCATGTAATGTTTACATTTCATGCTAATTATTGAATTTTGTTTGAGTAGGTTTGGACACCGTTTTACATCATCACTAAGATAAGGCAAAGTAAGTAGCTGAACTATTTTTATTCCACACTTTTTCCACATAGTTTCAGAATCCCACAATTTCAGGGAGTTTTCCTGTCTGGAGAGCTGAATATCATTTCCAGATTTTTTTCCTGATCCCCATAGAACCTAGGAATTCCACTATGAACAACTACAGCTATTGTCCAACATTGCTAGGTACACAAAATACAATACCAGTCAATCTACTAGGACTACTTACCGTATTCTGCATTTGTTGATCAAACTCTCGCCTCATCGCGGCCATAGATTCCTTCAACTCCCCCACTTCTTTCGACTTGCTTTCCAAATGAGCCACTGTGATTTCCAGTTGCTTTTTTGCATCACATTCCCGGTCTGCGAGTTTCCGAGATTTTTCGTTTTCCACCGCAAGCAGAGATTCTAGTTTCATAATCGTCTCCTGTAAATAAGAATCAATGTTACAAGATAAATGGTACTAACTATTGGTTAAGACTAAGTGTTAAACATGAGGACCCTCATTTACAATAAACCAGTGAAAGGAAATACACTGAATTTGAAGAAAACATATCAGAAAAGTCATAACGATTACACTCAATAGACACTAGCATTCCAGAACAAAACTTATCATTTTTGCAGCAATGTCATGAATTTTGATTTGATATATTTGACAAATTGAACTTGAGCAAGAAAAATCCTTCGGTAACTGATCATCTCATCTCACCAGTGCTGGGCACTTCCGCAAACACTTCCGCAAACCGCAACTTCCGCAATTTGCGGAAGTACGATTTGTTTGTTTGTTTGCATTCCTTAAAACTGTGTTTGCGCAATTTGCGCTTTGTAGTTCAAGCCTGACTTCCGCAAATGCAAACAGCAAAATGAGCCAATTGTCCTCTTTAGCATGTCAAGCAATTGAAGCAGTATGAAGTGCCATTGACAATTGTTCAAGCAACCCCAAATCAATTGCAATCGGGCGATTGACAGAATGCCCAATTGAGACTGAGCTTGCCGAGTTGTCTATCAATGACAATTATTAGCCTTTTTGTGTACCCAAAGTGACACTATAAAAGATTGTCTAATCGTCCAGTATGAAGTGCAATTATAAGAGTGCAGCTTTCTTTAGATGATTATTCTTTCTTTTCACAGTAATCAAAGGTTTAAAAAAAATAAGAGCATACTAATAACAACTTTTAAGTTAATAACTGAATATCAACAGACATGGATGACCGTCACATGATTCAACATCTATTCCAGTTGAAGCCCTGCTATTGCTGTTCAGTTCACCTAACACTCGGCCAAAGCAACTGTTTGTTAGGGAATTCAAATGGCAAAAACTTAATTACAAGGCAGGCCGAAAATGTAATCAAATTTGGGACAAATATTAAAGTTTGGCCTAATTAGTCAAAACATGTCAATTAGAGCTAATTAGCATCTCGAGATCATAATGTGATAGGTAGGTTTGCATTTGCGTTTGCATTTGAAATTGAGGTTTCAAAACTAATGCAAAGTTTGCGGATTTGCATTTGCGAAAGTGGAGAATTTTGGTTTGCAGTTTGCATTTGTGGCAGTCAATTTTTGTTTGCATTGCCCAGCACTGCATCTCACCTTCAATTCATCAAATTTAGACTCAGCAGCTGTCAACCTCTTAACTGCATCCTCTTTTTCACATCGGCAGAAAGTTATTTCTTTTTCAATCTGGTCCATGGTTAATTCCATAGCCGACATCTGAAATGTTCCAAAGTCACATCTTAATCAAGCATCAGCCAACAACTTTGTTTATGCAAAATTTTGAGTTGTTAATACGAGATAGTCAATGTAGGCCTGTTTGAATTCATTCAGCCGGAAAACATCTGGACATCAAAACAGACTCTTCCAAGAATTACATCACAGATCACATGTTTTAACTTGCTATGAATTCAGCTAATGCAGTAGTTTACATAAAGACAGGGGGTTTATCAAAAACACTTATATTGAACTAAGCAGGTATTTCAATAAAGCAAACTGCTAAATACAACAAAAAGATCCAGACAATAAATTTCGTGTTAGTTACTACAAAACTGTACCTTTTCTTTCCATTTTGCAATTTCATCATCTTTTTCTTCAATTGCCTTCTCCCATTCACTTCTATTCTTCCGAATCAGATCTTTCTTCTCCTTTAGATTCGCACTGTACTCGTCCCTGCAAAATAGTTAGTATACACATTTTCAAATCTATTTCAACCAAAAGTTAGTGTCCACTGTCCATCCTGTTCCAATCACACATTTTCCTTACATATTTCAGCTTCTAGAAATCATATGAAAATGATTCACAGCAAAGTCTGTTTTGCTGTAAGTTTTTCTATTAAATCAGCTTTCCAAAATACGGAAATCCTTTCTCATAATTTTGGCGATCATATGATATTCCTTTTAGCAATTAAATACCATTCCTATAGGAACAACATCATATTTTGTACGCGTCTTTTGATTTTATGTCGCATCACATAGGCCTATGAGACATCATTTATTTATTATTTTCATTCAAGCCGCATGAATGGCAAGTATTCATCACAATGTAAGTCTTTCTAAGAAGGAATACATTTGTCTGCTGGTTCTAAAGTCAGTTTGAATTGTTTTCCCTTCGAAAAATATCATGCCCAGGGATAAACTTTCAATCATAAGATAAGTAGGATTTCATGCATCACATCTACCAAGGTTTCTGCTATCTTGACCGGATGAAAGTCGTTCAAATTATAAATCATTAAGGTAAAGGAAGTGTGTGCTGACTCACTGTACATTTGTAAGCAAGATACAAGAGACATTGAGGACTGGAAGAATGCATTAATTAGTAAGTATTATGCAACATTACATGTTAAAGTTTCAAAAAGGTAAAAGCCTTGCTGTTCTTGTGAGATGAATAAGCAATAAGGTACAGGACCTACATGGTAAAATTCAAACATTAAGTATCAGTGCATTCCTATGACATAATTATAAATACTCACAAAAATCTATATCTTCTGAAAAGTATGACAGTTTCAAATTTGAGGCATGTAGCATGTGTAGTGACACTTCAAATGTGAATGACTTCACACATCAAATAATGTGACCAATAGCGCAAATAAAAACATCAAAATCTTGTGTACAGAAATTATTCAAATGAATGACAACTTACTTAATGGAAACTAATTCATCCTGCAAACTGGCGACTTGTCTTCTTGCAGCTTGGAGATGTTCATTCGCCGACTTCAATTCCCTACTGTGGTGGTCTTTCTGTTGAGAAATCCTGCGCCACAAAAATAGTACTCAAGATCATAAATTTAAAATCCTCCCTTAACGGGATAGGATTAATCTTTGTGAGTAAAGACCCACAAACTTATGGCAATTTGTTTGCCATGGTAAACAAATAGGCTAAGCCTCTGTCTTCTACAACTCCGGCTGAGAGATTAGATTCAAAGTGTGGAAAACACACTTTGACACCTACACTGTATCACAGTTTTCATAAGCACCTATATAACCAGTGCTCTCTGCTCATATCCTCATTCAAATTTTTCGAAGCATAACCCCTTTGACCGCGGGGAGGAGGGTGGGACCCTCAGGTGCCATAAGTTTGTGGGTCTTTACTCACAAAGATTAATCCTATCCCGTTAAGGGAGGATTTTAACTTTATTTCGTACTGCGACCCACAAACTTATGGCAATTTGTTTGCCATGGTAAACAAATAGGCTAAGATTCCCAGATTGGAGGTGGGAACTGTCAAATGACATCCAGAAGTAACCATTGTCTGAGCATAAATGCTAGTGCTCAAAATAGAATTTTCATCGGTCAAAACGGCTTCTTTTAATCACTTAGTGGATTGTGTGAGGATCAAATAAATTAAACCACTGAATGTTCCAAATGAACAATAATGTACCAAACTTTAAAATTGAATGAATGGTGGGAGATGGATAAATTCAAGTCTGGCGCACCTAAAAGATAAGCTATGAACCAAAAAAGCTTTCATGTAGGATCATAAGATAATAACCAATTGGCAAAACCTAGACTTGCAGCCAAGTTTTTGCCTCATGTCAGTTTAGTAAAGCGCAAGAGACTGTGCTATGAGGTCTATGTCCATTGACCAGTTTGCCATATGCATTAAGGCAATGTTCCTTTGCAGGTCCCGAAAACAGTGGACCTTACTTCTTGTATCTTTGGAGAGATAACAAAGGCTGGACACATTCTACTAATTAGTAAGAGATTGCCTGTGCCATGATGGAATTTTTGCCCAAAGCTTCAACGGACAGAGTGAAATATGGTGTAAAACCCTAATTATAGGCCGCATCAGGTAAAATGTGGGCACCCCTTATAGGGGCAATGCAAGCTGCAAATGACTGTACTGGGTCGTGGTAAGCATAGGGACTATGTTCTATTGCTAATTTTGTCAAACTTGGCAGTACCGCCTTGTTGAATCATTCATTATCAAATATCCAATATATGTCCTATCGGGTTTTCTAGAGGAATATTGAATTTCGGTTCAGTATTTGGCAACAGACACCACAAAGACTGATTCACAGGGCCTTCATCAAAATGTTAAAGTGTGAAAAAGGGTATTAAATCATAATTCACAAGTTTATGTGAAGTGAAACTACATACATTATTTGGACAAGAATGGGCACAATAATGTAGGCTTATTACCAGTGTTTTTAATTAACACCGCTAAAGACACAGTGGGAGGTTTCCACTGTCTAAGACAAGGTTCCTTACCGCAACATAAAATGAAAGTAATTCAATTGAATGAAATTAAATGTATACACAAGTCGATTATGGTCATTAGCCTTGTAATGTCCCATATGACCAACCAAGTTTCTTGTTTTAAAGTCCGCGCTCGTCAGTTGGAAAGACTTTGGAATATCCCAAATTGGAAATAAGCATACCTCATCATGGGTAGACCCCACTAGACTATGTTCTGATGAATACTACATTGCATTTGTAGACCTGCAGCCTTGACTTGTGGTAACTGCAAAATTATTTATTTTGGACGCAGAATGTTCGGACAATACCTGATGGGTCCAGTAGACTGTCAAAACTATATATAATGTGGACATTCTCCTTCTTTAAGGAATGATGCAAAAGGGCACAAGCCATCAGGTAAACGCCTGAGTTAAATTGTCCTAACATGCTTAATGTATGATTGAATTAGGCAAGAAAGGCATGAATTATCTGACAGTAATCTGTCAAGAGTTCATTGGATATAGCGCCATCTGAACTACTAATGTTGGACACTCACTGTCCCATCAAAGAGAAATATCACATCTGTCTTAAATTCAGGGATATATCCAAATGAAACCACATCACTATATATGAGGAATCAGGTGCTGTGTTTCTTTGTTTACAGTCCATCTGCATTCATGTGATAGGAATATAACTGCTTCTCTAAGCCTCTACCACAGACAGGTAATATAGAGATACTTTTAGGAATAACCTGCGATTTTGGGTTTCCTATAGGCCTCTATATATACCATATATATTGCAAAGAACATTTGTAGTGTTTCTTGTAGGTAAGGCTTATAGAATGTATGAATGTATAATAGTTACTTAAGTAAAGTGGTGTGGCATGCTATCACCAGAGGTGTACCAGGTTTCCTGATGACAAAAAACATCAACCACTCCATTTCTCCCTCCAATGACTAAATCTAGGTTACTGGTCCGTTACAAAAGGGTTTGTTGAGGTAACCAGCACTGTTGAAGTGATAATTTTATTTATTTATTTTCTACATGAGGAGTATCCAAATTTTGTCATGTAGCCGCAATCGGACTGATTTGTTTGGGGGCATGTTGTTTCCATACTATGAAGGTTTTGTTCTTGCTGCAAGAGAGAGATGCACACAGAATTATCTTAATAGGTCATCCGAGCTTAACAAACTCTGCTGGAATCCTATCGAAATAGGCATTAAGCAGTGACTACTGCCACGGCTTTGCTTGTCACAGGACGAAGACATGTTTCTTGATCCCAAGTATTTGTCTATGACCCTATGGATGACAGTCATAGATGCGACTGGTGATGACTGGCTGAAATGGCTGTCCCCCTACTTTGGTTTAAAGATTAGCTTGTCAACCTGAAACACAAGAGCTTGCAAGAGAATTCCTGCTCATGTGGAAGTTATTAAACCAGATGATGAGCCAGTCTCCGATCATCAAAAGTTACTCCTATGGTCTAGGGCCTCTACATAGTCCCCAATGGGGCTGATGGGACGTAAAACACAAACTCGCCCACTAACTATAGGGCTACCTAGTTGGTTCTTAAGTAAGTAAGCTTTACTCATAACAAATGCAAGGACTGGTTTTTGTGGCATCTTCGCACCTCAATATGGTCGTCCTTTTCAAAGTCAGCAGACCATTGTTAAGCTTTAGCAATAAAGCCGCACTAATTACATGACAAGGTGTGTGTAAGTTGCCTCCCTCACAGAGTTGGTAGTCTGCTGCAGGGAGGCAGGAACAGGAGTCTGTAAAGTGATCTGTCTTTAACTGTGACAGACTAGCTGTTATACCTGGTATTACCTCACTTACACTGGCAAGTCATCTATAGGCAGACTTTATCAGGTGTTTGCATCAGGGTAGATCTGGATTCCAACCACTTTCGCCTTACATGCCTGAATGAGATGAAGCGAGTTTTCAAAATGACTAGTCTGTCATGAATATTATATCTTAGCAGGCTACAATGCTGCTGCTACATATACATGTTCCGCTTCTTTGTACTTATCATCCACTCAGAATGCTTTTAAAGTAACTGAACTGCTTGTGCTGGCTGTCTTCGTGAACTATGACTGTTGATGCCATGCTCGAGCGGTAGCTAAGGACATGGTGAATTTCCTTTCACTATTAATCAGACAGGAATACACTTACAAATGATCTGAACTTTCATCCATGGTGATGATGCATCATGCTTTTTTCTTCACTATTTCACAGCAAATGGCTAAAGATACAAGACTGCTTTAATGCTGATTGAAGCCAATACATGTTCTAGCTGCCATGGTGGTAGCTCAGAATGATAACAGAATGTCATGTTCAGAAGTGACTCGGAAATAGGGCACTTAATAATCTTATATCATGAAGCATGTCCTGCAAGCCTCACCATTAAACATTTGAGAATGTGACTAGTTGTTTAGGCATCCATTTCCCACAAGCCTCCTGGCTACAGTAGCCTGCTGCTATGCAATGGAGGGCAGGTTACAATATTTTACTTGAGCTGCTTCATTTCACTTCTGTGCATACATGCCCTGCTGGACAGCTGTCCTAGCATTCCAGCTTCTTCAAATTTAACTGCTTGTTCGATTTGGATTTGCCGGGCTGCAGCCTTGATCCGATTGCTTGCTCCAAACAACGGACCCAAGACCCAGCTGTCAAGCAAATAAGTCTCACCATTGCCCATTGAATGGCTGAGAAATGCAAACTATTATGTATCATATTCTAGCTATTCCAGCGGTAGCTCAGAATTCATGGTGTTTTCTTTTCTTTCTTTTTCAGTCGTACATCTGGCTCTGGAAATGAAATACTTACAGATATGATGAAGTACCTTGTTGCATGCTCCACCATTCTTACCATTACCCAATGAATGGCTAAGAAATGTGAACCATCATTACACCATGTTTCATTTCTAGCTACTCAGGTGATAGCTCAGAAGTTATGATAAGCTAGTCATCAGTAGACAACAATTGTACTCTGAAGTTTCATGAAGCTTAAATGTTCTACCATTTTTAGCATAACTGCTTAAATGGCCAAGAGTGCGAATTATAGCATATGACATTTTTAGCCACTCAGGTGGTAACTCAGAACAATGACATCATCATTGTTTTCTTCGTGTATAATAATAAAGTCATTCCTAAAATGAAATATTTATGGAATGCAGATATCCTGAAGTAGCATGACACATACTTTTAAATTCTTACCATTATCCATTGAATGGTAAAGAATGTGATCCACGTTTGAGTATCATATTCTAGCTGATCCACGTTTGAGTATCATATTCTAGCTGTTCGGTTGGTACCTCAGAACTATGACATATATATAAATATACCTTTTTTGGTAGACAAACAAGTGATTCTAAACTAGAATACTTGTGAGTCATGTCAAGTATCACTAATCCTGTTATTCCAAGTCTCACCATTGCTCATTGTATGGCTGAGAACTAAGAATATGTATCATTCTGTGTGTCCTTTCCTAGCTATTCCAGTGATAGCTCAGAATCATGATATATATATTCAGTACACAATATAGTGGCCCTGAAGTTGAATACTTACAAGTCCTGTGAGATATCATGACACACATTCAACAAGTCTCACCATTGCCAATCCAATGGCTGAGAATGTGAACTACTATGTTAACCATATTCTAGCTACTCCTGTGGTAGCTCAGAATTAATGGCAAGTTTCTTTCCACTGCCCATTAAGTGAATCAGAAACTTTAACTACTCACATATAGACAAAGCGGGCCTGGCATGCCCCTTGTCGCATGAGACTCATCATTGCCCGTTAAATGACTGAGACCGTGCAATATTTGGCCATACTCCCAGCTACCCCATTAGTAACTTGGAACGCATGGTAAAGTTTCTTTCCACTAACCGTTTAAGTGGCGCCGAATCAAGACCGTGAAATATTTGGCCATACTTCCAGTTACCCCGCCAGTAACTTGGAATGCATGGAAAAGTTTCTTTCCACTAACCATTTAAGTGGCTCAGAAACAAGTAATACTTACACTGAAATATTTGGCCATACTTTCAGCTACCCCGCTAGTAACTTGGAAAGCATGGTAAAGTTTCTTCCCACTAACCATTTAAGTGGCTCAGAAACAAAAATACTTACACATTTAACTGCATCTGGAGGTCCTTCCTCAGGATTACCATGTAATTCCTTCAATGAGCTGAACAAATTGAAACTAATATTTCACTGAAATATATATTACTAGTAAAACATAATTCTACTAGCACTAGTATTTAAACTCTCAATGCCGGCAGCATAGAATGCTGAGAGAAATTGAATGAGGATATGAGCAGAGAGCACTGGTTATATAGGTGCTTATGAAAACTGTGATACAGTGTAGGTGTCAAAGTGTGTTTTCCACACTTTGAATCTAATCTCTCAGCCGGAGTTGTAGAAGACAGAGGCTTAGCCTATTTGTTTACCATGGCAAACAAATTGCCATAAGTTTGTGGGTCGCAGTACGAAATAAATAAATATATTATATAATCCATCAATTTTCAGCGTGCATGTCACAAAATTTATGATAACTCTCAACAAGCACATCCGGAAAAACCAAACTCTACATTGGAGACAAAAATGCACTAAAAAAATGTGACCAATTCTCAAACCAGCTGGATTCACATTTTAAAATTGAAGAACAGAGATATTCAATATAAACTATCATTGTTCTCAATTTTTACACTAACGTAACACGAAACAAACTTACTGGTCCTGCTGTTCCTGAGACATTAATTGCTGTTTTTCCCTCCAACTTGCTTTGTATTCTTCCAGTTCAATAGAGACCTATGAAATTGAATTATTACACGTTTTAAACTATTTTTACACTAGACGTTTTAAACGGCAGATCACCTCATGTAGTAAAATAGCAGTTAAAGGACAAGAAACACCAAGTAAACTTCTGGTAGGAAACAATAACAAGTTATGAAAGACGGGGGAAAAATTTTTAAGTTGTAGAACATAGCTATAACCATGACCACAAATTTCAGCTTTACTTGATCATGTTAATCTTACTCTGTACTGATAACAGGATTGGTTTTTTTTTTTTTCAAATCAAGTGATTCAATATCATCATTTAAATAAGGATTTCAGTCACAAATGTCGATAAAAACCAAATAAAATCATGCTTTATATAAGTATGCATGAAAATTGCGATTTAGATAGTGTTTAAAGTTGCCTTGATTTCAATCCAACAACCCTGACTAATAAAGTCAGGATTTGATTTTATCCCTTTCATCATAAATACCTGAGACAACTTCCTCGCTTTTTCCGTTATCTCGAATTCCAACTCTTGCAAGCATCTCTCCAAAGAATGAGCCAGGACGGAAGGAGATTGCTTTGACGTAGATTCTCTCTCATAAAAGGGCCGCCCTCTTTTCTGCTCCCTGTCTAAGATCATCGTCCTGACTTGAGCAAAAAGGGCATCCATTGCATAGTGGTCATGTTGTAAGGCTTCAAGTTTTCCATTCATTTCTAACAAGGTCTGCAAAAAAAGTAAAATTTGAGAAAAATGGATATATTAAGTGACTGTAGTCCATGTAAACTCAGTATCACTAACCAATCAGCAATCTTTGGTCCATAATTATGTTCTTGCACAAATGATCAAGAACACATTTTACGAAACTTATATAGACAAAAACCTCAGCATTTAATTTTCATATGTTAACATATCATTAAAGTTGAGGTCCTCCCCTATCGGGATAGGACCAGTCTCTATGAGCTCATGGCCCACAGACTTATCGTCATTCTAAATAGAAAGAATGACGACGTTAAAAGTGCATTATATCTCTTGAACTTGAGTTCAAGCCTATTTTAGCTGAGAAGATCAAATTTGGCGCCACACCAGACCACATGACCTATGATGTCATATCCTACCCACAATGCCTCACATCTGCCTCTTTTCTACGAAGCGAGACGCATAGACACGTTCCATCGCGGGGATGGTTGGGTGGGAGCCCTACGGTATAAGTCTGTGGGCCATGAGCTCATAGAGACTGGTCCTATCCCGATAGGGGAGGACCTCAACTCTATGTCACTCATGGCCCACAGACTTATCGTCATTCTAAATAGAAAGAATGACGACGTTAAAAGTGCAGACATCCCAAAGCGGCGGTGGGGATGGAACCCACATGCCTGGGAGGCATTGACACCCCAGACAGAGCGAAAGCGCTGCTGGTTAGGGAGGCCTCATGGTGGTCCGGTTTGTGCTGAACAAATGACTGATACCCAAGCAGAAAAGCCAACTCAGAGCCCACAAGGGGTGAGATGAAGTGGGCAACAGGAAGGACCCCGTGCAGTGCCACTGGTGGGACTGGAAAGGGGTAGAAGTGGTTCGGCCGTGCCAAGGCTGTGGAACGGCCATGGAATCTGCAGGAGGAGGTACAACCGAGGAAGACGGGTACCCAAGGACCTCAAAACCCAGTCCAGCAGGGCTGAGAGGAGGTCGATGATGAAGAGAGCCCACGCGGTGCTGTGACAGACCACAGGGCCACAGACCAGCTGCCCAAGCCCGGAAGCTGTGGGACCAAGAGCTGGAGGCAAATGAGACACACCCAGGCAGGCTGCGGAGGGGCAGCCAGCAGGAGAAGATCCAGGGAATCCAGAGATGCCCAAGGAGCAGCGGAGCGATCCCAATCGGTGGGGAGCCCCGCTCCGAATCCAAGGAGCAGGCGAACTGAAGACAGCCAGTGCAAGCGGAAGAGTCCCGATGCAGTCCCAAGACACAAGGAGCAGGGCAGTCCAGGGAGAAGAGAGCCCGTAGACGAACCCCTACTGGTGAAAGGGAAGGCCGACAGAGTCGCCCAACTGATTCAGAGAAGGAAGAAACAGGGGGTGTCACCACGGATGGGAGACCCCTACTGGTGGAAGAACCGAGGAGTGCTTGCGCCAGGCAAGACACTCACCCAAGAAGTTGGCTGGGGCCACAATGGCAGACCGTGGTGGCCTGTGGCCAAACCAGATGCAAATTGGCTGAGAAACAGCCAGCCAAGCAGAAATGGACCTGTGAGGAGGCAATGTTGCCAGGACCCCCCAGGATATGGCTGGCCGAGATCCCACTGGTGCGGCCAAGTCGAGGCCGCGAGGCAAGCGCGCTCCCCCCCCCTTTTCAGAGCCGGAACCGGCCAGAAAGAACAGGAGGCAAAGGAGTCTCCCACAGGGACACAACCAGAGCCAGGGGAGATGGGGAGGAGCCAGGATCCTCCAAGCCCAGCCAACCGGAGAGGCCGTCGGTCCAGCAGGAGATGAACCAAGGCACGCAGGAGGAAGGAAGGAGCCTTCCGAGGACCCGTAAGAACAACGGGATGGTGGTCCACGGAGACCAATTCTGGAGCTAAGGACCACACCCAAGGAGAGAGCCATAGGAGGACGGGTAGGCCGAGCTCCGGAGGCAAGAGAGGCGTGACCCAGCAGCGGCAGGCGCAGACGGGGCATCACGGCTCAGGCAGAAAAGCACATTCCAGGAAAGAAAGGTCCCTGGAAACATGCCAGACGGTCAAAGGTGGGGCAAACGCACAAGGCCTGAGCCCGCACCGCAGACCCAAATGGACGAGCAGCCCGCAGGAAGAGCTGGAGGCCAGGAGTAAAGGCCACCTGGGAGAACGACCGTACTGGTACGGGCAACCCCAGCAGAACCAAGCCCAGGGCATAATGCCAAGGATGGCAGAGGCCCCAAGACAGCAAATCCAAAGTGGATAGGTGAAAGGTCCAGGCGGACGGACCACACACACCGCAAGCAGAAGGCAGCCGGAGCCTGCCCAAGGGAGACAGGACGAGGAGAGGGTGATGTCCCTGACAACGTCCAGGAAGGAAGAGTCGGAGGAAGCAGCTGAACAGCCGCAGCGGAGACGACGCCCGAAAGGCCAGAAACACAGCAATAAAACCCCAGACCGAGCCGATAGCAAGGCCAAAGGGCCATGCTGAGGCCACGACCAACCATGCCGGAGCATGGGGAGGAAGACCAGCCAAGGCAACCTGGCTGGTAAGCCAAGGAGAAGCTAACCCGGACGAGCAGACAGCTGAGGCTGGTGGGAAGACAGCCGAAGGACCCAACCGGCCAACAACTCCCGGAGGAGAAAATAGAGCCCCCAAGGCAAGCCGCATAGGGAGACTGGGCAGGCAGAGGCCCAGAGTCCTCAGCACCAGACCAGCCAGTGAGCTGACAGAAACGGCAGAGCCCTGGAGGGGAGCCCACCAGGGACAACCAGGCCAACCAACTAGGTGGTGCCGGAGCAGCCACCCGAGAGAGAACATACGACGGGTCGGAGGCGGCCCGAGGAAACAGAAAGACACAAAGGAGGCAGGTACTTCCAGGTGCAGACACACCGGAAGGAGCCGGGCCACCAGCAAGTGTTGCGTCTAAAGCAGTCAGGACGGGGAGCCTACCTAACTGCATAGCCCCGGGCCGGAGCCCGAGGGGGTGAAAGACCACCGGAGGAAATCGCGCAGGCAGAACAAAGCCTGGCCCAAGCCGGAGAAAGGAGGGAGACGGCAGCCAGGGCAGAAGGATGCTAAAGGCTGGAGAACCCAGGACAGGAGCAGCCGGAACTACCAAGGGTCCCAGGTGACGACCGCGTACAGGCAAGGCCGGATTCCCGAAGCCCAGGGGGAGGAAACGGGAGACCCAGCCAGCCGGACCTACAGCCCAAGAGACTCCGGCCGGGAGGAGAAAGTCGAGACGACGAAGGCGCAGCCACGCCCCCAGACAGAAGGGGGGCTGGGCAAAGGCCAGAGACCCATGAGGTCCGGAGACCCCGACAGAAAGTTGAGGTCCGGAGACCCAGACAGAAAGTTAAGGTCAAGTGACCCAGAAGCAGCACACCAAGGCTGCGTGGCCCAAGAAGCCACCAAGGCCCGGTGAGGCCGGAGAGCTAGGGAGGACCGGAAGACGGCCAGAAGCAAAGGCACCTAATCCGGAGACTAGGGAAAAGGGTCGGATCCTAAAGAAGCCACACATATGCTAGGAGAAGCCTTGTGCAGACGCACACGGCTCACCGCAGGAGACCAGAGGAGGAAACCGCCAGTGAAGACACGAGGTCCGGAGACCCAGTCGTTCCACAAAGGGTCCAGCAAAAAAACAGGAAGCCCAAGGAAGCCCAGACCCAGGAAACCCACAGAAGGGCCGGAAAGGCTGGCGTAGTGCCCCAAGGCCGAAGCCCAGAGGCACGGAGACAGGAGCATCACCCTGGAGATGGCAAAGGGAAGCCACAGGGTCCGGGGACCCCATAACAAGCTGGAAGCCCGAACGGACGGACAAGACTAACTCCAGAATGGGCCAGTCAAGTGGAAGGTATCTGAAGAACCAGATAGCCAAGAGCAAGCGGATCCAAAGTCAGCAACGCCGACTGCAGAGGAGTAGCGAGAAAGAAGTGCCCGAGAAGGGAGACCTTGGAGGCCTACGGAAGGGCAGCTGAACCAGTCCGGAGGCCGGTCTAGTAGGGAGGCTGTGCCGGATGAAAACTCATGCCGGAGCATGCAGGCGAAGTATACCCCCAGGAGGAAGGCTGCCAACCAGCGGGCGGTTGGGAGCCTAAGGGCAACCGACAAAATCCTAATTACGGGAAGTGAGAACCGCAAAAACTTGCCCGGCCAGAAAGGGGCAGGCAACACAGAGGAAAGTGCCCAGTACAGGAACTGGGAACCGCCAAACGGCCGAGCTCAAAACAGCCCGGCAACCAGGAGTCAGGTACCAAAGCCTCAAGAGCCCAGCAAGGGTAGAAGGATGGCGATGAGAGGAGACTCCGGAGAGTCCATGATCCTAGAAGGCAGAAAACACAGGCCCAATTTTTCTGAGGGCAAGTGCACTGAGGCAGAGGGAGACCAACTGGGAATCCACGGATTCTTGTTGGCCAGCCAGGAGAAGATCGCCATCACAGGTCCAGAACACGGAAGGATCTGACCAAAACCAGGATCAGGCATCCACAGGGCTGTGAGGACCGGATGGAAGCCGGGATGGCGAATTGGGGATCCGGAGAGCCCATCCAAGAGCCTAAAACGCCTGCTCGGGGCAGGTTCGACGCTCGTGATCGACGGGGGCGGCCATGACAGGGGCCGAGTTGACCAGACGAAGAGTAACTATCGTCGTCTGTACAGGCCAAGATCGTCGATTTGGCGGACCAAAAACGACGAAACAAGAGTCCAGAAAACACACTAGGAAGGACTGGAGCAGTGGATGGTCCATGAGGTCCAAAAGGAGGACCGTACGGGGTCCAAAGTGCCCGCCCGGGGCGGCAAAAGCACGTGGCAGGCCGTGCGTCAGGGCGGGCGGGCTGACCAATACACCAGACGAACGAAAAACCGTCGTCTTCCCAGGCCAGAAATCGATTGGGCGGGCCAAAAGCGACGATAAAGTAGTCCCAAAGCCAATCCAGAAGGATTGAAATTGGGGATGGAAATTGGGGTCCGGAGAGCCCCTGAAAGCGTCGAAAAGCGACGCAAATAGCCCCGCCGGAGCGAGTCCAGCCCGGGCGGCCATGACAGTCCACCCAAGACGCCCGAAAACGGCGACTTGGCAGTCCAAAAATAAAGAAATTAACGACGCCCGAAGTATTCCAGTGATAGGAACATAAAGAATAGGTGTCCGGGGTTCCGGGGAACCCCATACAACGGTAGAAATGAGAGGATTTCGTCCGTAAACGACAAGAAATTGCAGCGGTGTCAGACCGGCGGCCATGACAGTCAGAGAAATACAGTAGAGTGGACACAAGCATAGGTGTATTTCGCAGGGGGTCAGGGGGGGCTGCAGCCCCCCCTGACATCAGGGCAAATGGCATATATCAGGGCAAACCCTGACCAATCAGGGCAGATCCACTGCCCTGGTCACATCCGCGCCATGTTAAAATTTCAGGGCGAAATAGCGACAGCCCCCCGCGAAACGCCGGTCCCGTACGCCTATGGACACAAGACGCACGAAGAAACGGCTTGTCAGGCCAAAAATAAAGAAATAACAGACTCCCAAAGTTAGCCAGAGACAGGAACACCAAGGATGGGTGTCCGGGGTTCCGGGGAACCCCACATGACGGGGGAAATGAGAGAATTTCGCCCGCAAACGACGAGAAAAGGCAGCGGGGTCAGACCGGCGGCCATGACAGTTGTCAAGAGATGAAGACGAGCGAGAAGACGTCGTCTTTGCAGGCCTAAAACTAGAAATTAACGCCTTCCCAGAGCAGTCCGGAGACTACATTCCATTGAAGGGTAGTCTGGGGTCCGGAAACCCCAACCTGACGGTGGAAATTGGAGAATTTCGCCCGTAAACAAAGCTGGAAAGTCGGCGTGGACAACCAGCGCCATGACAGATTTGACAGTCCACGGCCGGCCGAAGTCCGGGGACTTCGACGGACGATTCTGACAAGGGAAGAGCCAGAAAAGCAGCAGAGATGATGGAAATCAATCAGCAGTTGCACCAAGAAGCAAGGAAAATTAGTGTTAGAGCTTGGAAAAGCGTCTAAAGCACTCGGAATCACTTGCAAAGTCGGAGAGTTGGACGCTGAGGTGAGCGGTCCTACCGACGATCTTTGAGGCAAGAAAACTAATAAAATTACTTACCTTACCCATGCTTAGCTCTGTAAACATGGAAAGAAACCTGAAAGGAAACCTTTGACAACAACCTAACCCATTGTCAATGCCTCAATCAGCCAAAACAGGCAGCTCCAAAAAACATGTCTGATGCCTTTGGAGCTGAGAAGAAAAGAGGCAGATGTGAGGCATTGTGGGTAGGATATGACATCATAGGTCATGTGGTCTGGTGTGGCGCCAAATTTGATCTTCTCAGCTAAAATAGGCTTGAACTCAAGTTCAAGAGATATAATGCACTTTTAACGTCGTCATTCTTTCTATTTTGAATGACGATAAGTCTGTGGGCCATGAGTGACATAGAGTCAACGTCTTCACACTGTAATATTACTAGACCAATACATATCAATTTGCAAACGAAAATTGATTTAAACACTGTACAGTTACACAAACAGATATATTTTTAATTGAATAAAACCGAGTTACCTCCTCTTGTATTTTGTTGGCTTGTTCCAATTGAGTAATACTGTTTTGCTGCCTTTGAATAGTGGCTTCATGTCCTTTTAATTCTTTGGTTCTACAAAGAAAAAAATTTCGATCAGGTCTATTTAACATGAACTGAACGATGGTATCCGACACTACGATGCTTTTTTTTTTACTTTTAAGTGGTCAAAAGTCGAAAACAACATCTACATCACACATATGAAATTCAAACCACCACAACTAATTTTACAAATCTTTCTAACTTACTTAGTCATTAGGATATTTTCCTTGTCCCTGACAGACTGATGTAGTTGCGTCTTTAACTCATCAATAGAAACTCGGAATTGGTTTTTCTGCTCTTCTGCAATCCTAATTGCTTCTCGCACTTTCGTCTTGTAGTCTGCAGCTTCTTCTTTTGCCTCCCGAATTTTACGCTCCAAATGAGAACTACAAGTAACATTGGGACAATTAAGGGTACCAACAGAAACCAAGCATGCGAATTCCCTGTATTTTCCCTGATATTTCCTTGCTTTACCAGCTTATTTCCCTGATGTAATTCAGGCTTTTTGTTGTGTTATCACCATTAATTAGAAAGCAAAAACTAGAATTTTTACGGATTTTTGCATAAAATAGAGGACTTGTTTCAAGAATCAACCCATTTTAAACCAAATTCCCTGTATTTTCCCTGAATTTGAGGCTAAATTTCAATTTCCCAGTAGGTAACTCTTTTTCACCATTTACCCCCGTTTTCAATGTCCGGTGGAAACTCTGGACATTGTATTTGATTACATGAAAGCAGTATTTTTTTCTAATTATCGGCAGCTCGAAATTTAATATCGTAAAGATATCAAACTAGCTAAAACATACTGTGAGGCAGATTCTCCATAAGTTTTGGCAGTGTCAAGATGAGATTCAAGTCCAGGCAAGTTACTATAGTCAGGCCCAAGCCGCGGGCGAGGTGAGGTTGAGGTATAGTTGACATGATAAGAAGAGTCAGGCACTTCAAGGGAAGATAGCAGATTCGGATTATAACGACTAGTCAAGGAAGATGAGTATGGAGCAGGTTGAGACCCTCGTAAATGTTGACGAAGATTTTCAGTCTCCCTGGTGCTGGCGTCAAGACTTTCGCTGCAATAAGACAAGTTGGAAATGTATACTGAGACAAACAAAACAGATGCCTGAAAAAATTTGGGCAGACTGTACTCGGACTGATATTTCCTGGAGCGTAGTAAGTCTGTCTTGCGTTTTGAGTCAGATTATGTCGGACAACACTGCACTCCGAGCCAGGGTCATCTGACTGTTATTGATTTGTTTTTTGCCACTCCCGTCCAAGTCCAAGCAACTACAATATATTTAACTTTTCATAAGACTATCTTAATGTACATAAACTGGCTAAAAAATTTGCTACTTCTTCCAGACAATCTAAGGATGACAAAATGCGACCAAGATGATTAACAATTCATTTGAATTATTGTGAATAGGACATACCAAAGAGATTTCAGAATGAAAAGTTAAGAAATTAAAAGACCAACCTTAAACGTGAAATGGTCTGTTGTTCCTCGGTGATGTCTGTCAGTGCCGAGAGACCAGGGGCTACCGTCAGAGGACTGGACACCTGAAATGCAACAAATTGCACAATTAGACCACAGCTAATTTTACATTGATCTCCATTGATCTCTTTTTCAGCAACATTAAACTATCACTTGCTTAAAGACATAATTGAAGGTTATTTGTCAACAATTGATAGCACTGCAAAAAAGTTGAAAGAATTCCACATCATTGCTAATACAGCTCATAAGGGGAAGAGATGATGTTGTTCACATTATCGTGCAAGTCAAAATATCCAACAAACAGAATCAATAATTAAACATCAGACAGGTATTTTTTGGATTAAAAAGTTGTTTATATCAAACAGCAATGAAATTATTTAACATTTTTTTTGAAGATAAACACAGGTAATTAAAGACAAATAAGTGAATAGCCAAAGAAATTCTATGTGTAATATTTTTCATACAGTGTCTGAGAACTTTTCCCGAAGAAACATTTCAAAGCATTCCAACTTTTAAAAGCACAATTGTTTTTAGCGATGAAAAGGTCTCTGAAAGAATTCCAAAAAAGAATTTTGAAAACAAAATAACGGAGCAACTATCCAGAAAAATGTTCTAAATTTGCTTCATATATCTACTATTGCAACATCCTAACTTAGTGCTGTAACACAGCAAAATATTGTCAAGAAAAAAGAAGAAGAAAATAATACATATCTTGGATCCAATAACTAAATTATGTAGCTATTGCACGTATATATATAATACATATAGTGATGAAACATAACAAGGAACGTAACTTCAGAAAAATCTTAATTCTAACAACTAACCTTATGACATGTGCAAAAACACTT
Organism: Platynereis dumerilii; assembly: GCA_026936325.1. NCBI lineage: Eukaryota > Metazoa > Annelida > Polychaeta > Phyllodocida > Nereididae > Platynereis > Platynereis dumerilii. Next base: position 11,074,740 of record JAPTHN010000001.1, read on the forward strand.
CAAATACGGATTTCTGTGAAAACTTGCGTTCTTTAAAAAATCATCCATTCTTCATGCAATCTCAGTTGTATCTCCATCAATATTGTTCTGAACCAGAACCATTCTTAAAAGCAGTATAAATCACACAGGCTTGCGTACATCCAAATAGAAAGCTGAGATTTGTGCTCCTAAATGTTCACCAAATCAAAGTATTCCAATCTTCTCAGGAATCTCAGCCCAAATCAAGGTATCCACCTCCATCCCAAGGCAGTGTACAGCTTTCTTGTCAATTTACATAAGTCATTGCCTATTGACATGACACATTGTTCATTTACAGGTCAATACCAAATATCCTTAATCAATGCGGAGTGCGCAAGGACAATATCGGACAAAAATCAATAAAGTCGGAGCTGCTAAAACACAAGGTGACCAATCATGCATGACAGATCAATAAGCATCAATCACCTGTTAATGAGACCATGTCCACTGCAAACAGCCATGAGCAGGCTAAATGCATTGAATAAACATTAAATGTACAATTGCATACACACTGCCACCCTCTTGAAAGATAATCTAAGATGGATGGATGGATGATTGGGGCTTTACGTCCTGTATTTATGCACTTGGTAGGCTAATTAGGACAGGAGGAGGACACGGCAATGAGGTGAAGGATGATTGAAACAGCCGTCCAACATAAGCCCAAGTGACCCGGCAAGAGCTGGATTCGAACCCCGGACCCAGCGATTGGCAGCCCAGCAAGCTACCGCTAGACCAACCCTCCCCCAGATAATCTAAGAATATAATCTGTAAGAATGTATATTTCAATATTGATGACTAAATCAGCTGATGCCTTAATGATGCTGACTCCATAGCTAATTCAGTTTCAATGAGTAGCGAAAAAGGCTGACGTAATGATGACATGATTGCAATGTGTTCACACCAAGGTACTCCCAGTTCCCAAGGGCGGGGTCTTTTGCTAAGAACAAGGCCAATTCACATCACATCCGCTTGACAGGCTGCTAGTGCTACGATTTTGTTTATATATGAAGGCCTTCCTTTTTTGTTCCTTAACCCGGGATCCAACCCAGGAGCTTCAGCCCAGCAGGCAAGAGTTTTCAATCCTACCAAATAAGATGACATAGTGAGCATTTTTACAGCAGCTTGTGCCTGTATTGCAGGAGAAATTTTCGGGAAGCTTTTGACCATATAGGAGGTCACACTATTTCACCTATCACTTTGAATTTTAGTATACAGTCTCAATATAATTTTATCTTGCTTCCATCAACTTTTGGAAAAATTCTGTGACGATAAATTTTATTTTCTAAACTAAAATGTATGTTTTTCCCATGAAATTTAAATGTTCTGCTGCAGTGACAGCCAAGTGCCAGCCAGGGGGATAGTTTGCAAATTCATTAAAAAGCTTACAACTATAAAAGAAGAGAAGGGAGGAAGGAAGGAAGGAAAGAAGGAAGGAAGGAAAGAAGGAAGGAAGGCAGATATATTTTATATAGACAAATATAGATTGTTAGATAGATGAATAAACGGGCAGATAGGTAGATGTAGATAGTCTATCTACAAGCAGCTGTTAAAGTGCTTGCACATTAATTTTTCCCTTGAAAATAAATAAAATATTGATCATACCATTATGAGCTATAATGGTGCCGAAACTTAAAAGAACAAACGACGCACTAGCTCCTCATTCCTAAGATTCTAAGAAGTGCAGACATCTAAGGGGGTGACCATTTTGATATCCCCCCTGGATGTTAAACCCCCAACAGAGGAAAACTATCACCAAAACAACCAGCCAACATTTGGTAATAATGGTATTAATAATATGAGTGCTGGAGACAAAAATAACGACACTAAGAAAAGTTTAAGTTTGCTGGGAATGACTGTTACCACATGAACTTACCTATCTCTAAGCAAAACTGTCAGCAGAATGTACAAGCACCAAAATTAACCATTAATTGATTTTTCTTGTTTCTAAAATGGGCAGCACTTTCCAATTCAAATTTCCAAAACACACAATTGAATTCAAATGAATGTCACCACCATGATTGCATTTAGGTCTAATTCTCATACAAATTGACATGCAGATTACAAGACAAACTAAATTTTATTTTTATCTATTATACCTAAAGTCACTTCTCAAACTCATTAATGAAGTTCTGGAAAAGGTAATACAATTTTATTCCTCTCAATTATTTGGAGTCACCATATTGAGGACAGTGCTGGAGTGAGAGTTCTCTGGGGCTGAAGACATTGTAGTCCTCAGCACATGGTAATTTCCCAGACTGACAATGCAAGAAAAATTGGCGCACGTACAATTTACTTGAAAATTTGAGGGAAGCTAGTACTCACCCTGAGAGTCCCCTTGGACATAGATTTTCCTGAAGGGCTCAACATTGTAGCTGTAAAACACGATGGAAAACAAAATCAAAATGAGAATATCATCAAGAGTGTCCCAGCTAGAATTTCATTAGGACATACAACTTTCTAGAAATGAGGGCACTTTAAATCAAAAAATAATTGTTATCAATTTTTTTTTCATCCAAAAAGGGCATGGCAGACGAGGGTCAAGCAAGGCGCGCACGGCACCATGCTCAAAAGGCCTAGCTGGAGCACAGATCACACGTTTGTGACCTGACAAATTTGGTATCATACTTTTGAGGCTACAGTACTACTAAGAATAGTAAATTTAATTTTATTGAGAAACCCACATTTGACACTAATTTTGCAAAACTTAATTCTTGGTATTTGTGAGAGAAAAAGAATTGCCATTAAAACTAATAGCACATTTTTGGGTAGAAGACTAAATGTTTAATCAACAATTGCATAACACATACATTGAAGAGATTGCGTTGCATTCATAAGCTTGCTGCCCTCCTTTTCCAGCTGCCTGATTTGCCAAGCAAAATCTTGGCTCAAGGGGGTCCTGCCCTCCTCACTTTGGCCCACTCCTCCACTTGCCATTCCCTAGTATAGCACCTTCATTTCTATGACATCTTTGATATATGGCTGAAAGAGTGGAATACGTGTATTACAAAAGAAGTAGGACTTTTCAAATGTTCACTCATGAGATTACTTTCTTCTGAAGTTCAAACCTGACTCATAAAATTTTAAGAAGGTCTGATTTTATTTGATTTTATTCAACAGCATTAACAGAGTACAATTGGTCCCTGTCAAAATGGAAATTGTCACAAAAATTAATATGTCAAGCTAACTGATAAACAAATGATCGCATAATGATCCTAAATAAACTGCTGCCCCCGGTTTAGGCTTAGGCCTAGAGCTGTTCCACAATTTAGCCCTCTGTAGGCCTATGGCCTTTGTCGACTCAATTGCAATTCACTTCATAGAAAAATGTGACATTCATTTCCCCCTCGCTCAGTCGATTTTGGCTGGTGGTTCACTTTCCAAAATACTTAAGCTAGGCTTACTACTACTTTTTAGCTGAAGATCTTTCTAATCTTTCACAGAATCTTCTAATCTTTCACAGAATCTTCTGCTTATATTTTATTTATTCATTTGTTGACATGTACACGTACTTGTTTATGGACATAACTCAAAACAGCACTGCCGGCGTTAGGAAGAATAAACTTGTAAACTAGAACTGCCGTATACTAGATAGTCAACAAGTACTATTAAACCTATATATCGAAGTGACCAGTCTGCTAAGAGAATACCAATATTTAGTAGGACACTTTTGCTATAGACTGAGCAGGGTGGAAAGCTACACAATTGCTATTTGCACAGCCCTAAAGCCAGCAAGTTGTCTACGCACCAAGTCCAAGCCAAACCAAACGAAATACTTTCAAGCTTCTCATTGATTGAAATAACGTCTCGGATTGGTACTACACTGTGGTAGCAGAGGCGGCTCTTCTCAGCTAACACTGTGGAGTTGGAGTATGGTTATAACGGCCACAGACCAGAAGGGCCACCCAAATAGGCCACCCAAAACGGCCATCCAGAACGGCCACCCAAAACGGCCACGTATATATAAATTTGTTATAAAGGGGCCTATTATATAAAAAATATATTAATTTGGATATGTATTGGGTGCTGAATGCTGATCTTCCTGCCAAGGATCTATTGTACGTCTTACACAATCCAATTAGGTCAATACACAATAGACTTCTGGTCCATAACTACTTACAGGTGTGAGAATTATCCCATAATCTGATTTAAGTATAGGCCTAAGATGGGATACTAAGTATAAGATGGGATAAAAAAATCATAAAACATTTTTTGGTACTAATTTAAACCAAAACATTGTTCATTGTAAATGTCATGAAACGAAATCATAATTTTCTTAAAATGTCCTTCCATTTGATAAAACTGACAAATTTGTTAATTATATGTATACTCAATTCTAAATGTGTTTTAATAGACAAACCTTATTATTTCAGTTATCAGTCAGATATAAATTAATATTATCATGATTATATTGTTATGGATCATGCAATTTTGAAGAGTCCTGTCAATTTTGTCAGTAATTAATAATAATAATAATAATAACTTAATATAGCGCTAATTCCAGTAAACTAGGCCTAAATAGGCCTAATTAAGATTTGAGCTGGCAAAGCCCTTGAACAGTTTAATAATATGGCCCATTTATCAGCCTATCAAGCCTCATCCAAGAAGTCCAAAACACATCTTAAACTTGTTCTCCGTCATTTATAATAATTTAGATAGAAATATAATAATAAATTTATATAATTAATACCAAAATGCCAAAATAGATATATTGATGTACTTGTAAGCAGAAAATGATCTACTTACATTTTCAAATTTATTCTTTTATAACCAATGATGATGTGACTCTTATGTTATAAAGGAATTTCAAATATACTGCAAATGGACTACTTTTTGATATTGGCCCTGTCAAAACATATCAGTACAACTTGTAAATAATAAGCATAATAATGATTCATTTATAGGCCTAGGCCTATATGATTACTGTTACATTCATAAAAGAATAATTATTTGTAATTGCCTTTTTATGAGAATTGAAACAAATAAATAATATCATTGTTATAAATTAAATGTCTTTAGTCTTTGCAGAGATTAAATGGGGTTTCGATAAAATTAAATTGAAGAAGGTCAGGATTAAGTCTTCATAGTTATAAATTGAAGAAGTTCCATTGCAGTGTCATAATCTTAATTACAGAATTTTTTTTATTTAATTGATATTTAAAGTGAAGTTATCTTTGCTTTACCAATTATTTGCATTATATGATTGTAATTGCCTTAATTACCATAAAAAAGGAAAATTGTATGTGAATTCTACAATTGCCTTAATAACAAGTTGTGAAAAGAAAGATAATTGCAATATCATGATAATCACAGCAAATATGTCAATTTGGTCTAGTATAATTTATGTGAAGCATAATTCATATCTCTTGTTAATTATTAATTTTTTCAAGTGGTACCTAGGCCTATGATTGTAATATGAAGTAGGCCTACTTTATTTATGACCAAAACATTATTATTAACCAATCATATATCAAGAATATATAAGTTCTTTGAAATATCCATATTTAAAAATATATATTTCCTGTTAAGTCTATGAAAATATATAATTGGAATATTTGTGTTATTAGTTTAAAAAAGAAGTAACTTTTATTGCTTTTTTCTGTTTTTAAAGAAAACTGGATCAAATCTTGTTTTTCATAAAATATTTAACATTAACAAAATATTAAACATGTTTACATTTTAAATGACATATGTGTTTGTTTGTTTAAGCAGTGTTCTAAAGTGTTGCTGTTTGTTTAAAGACGGTTTACCTGCTTGTTTATAAATGCATACTTGGGTTAATTGCTATTTAAGCATGCATTAGGGTACAATAGAACACACAGTTAAACAAACAAACAAAATAGTTAATGTCAAATTGTGAGACTAGACTTAGATGTCATTTCCATGTGGACCAGCAACATGGAAGACCTCTCCACATAATTCTGTATGCACAAAATATTGTTACAAGAATTATGTGGAAGAAATATTATATTTTTGGCATACGCAGTAATTAAAAAATTCATAGACTTTATTAAACTACTACATGATAGTAATTCTGGAAATTGGAATTCTGGCATACACTTAGAGATATATACATAAATAACATTTTTGTAATAACTGTATTTATTAAGATGGTAAAACAGGTATCGGGAATAGTAGAATGGTACAAGGTGGATAATTGAGTAACTGGCAGAGCTCTGAGAAATTGGACTTGTCTGCTGTTGGGAACATAGGTATTTGTCAAACTGGATAAAGATAAGATAAATTAGATATGTATATATTTAAATTAATATATATTTAACCTTTCTCAAGTTAATTTTCTTAATATGATTATCCAATATATCCTATCTAAAATTATTAGATCAGACTTATATTTAATTTTTGATACCTTAATTTTGGGGCAATAGCTAACTAATATTTCAGCCTATAATAGCACACATGCTACATGTATTAAGAGTCATAGACATTTCCGAAATAGTCAAGACAGTGTTCATATTATCTTAATTTCTTAAAGGTAAGTGTGTCATAAGCATATAATAATAATAAGGTTCTATATTGCCACACAAAACTGTCACTCAGAACGGCCATACTAGTTGTTAGTGGTAGTTTTTTAGCTAATTTTGCATTATTACAAGACCATATACTCAGGACAGTCAGTGTATACAATATATACTGACTGCCCTGAGTGTATTGTCATGTGATAGAATACAATTAGTAACAAAAATACCACTAAAAAACTAGTATGGCCGTTTTGGGTGGCCGTTCTGTGTGGCCTTTTTTGCAAAACCAGTGTGGCCGTTTAAGTCTGTGGCCCTTATAACTAAACCCCGTGGAGGAGACAGGCAAACTTTTGTCAATAACAAGTTCCCTTGTAAACACAACCTTATACTTTCTGAACTAGTAGTTGGTGACCAACTCGGGCAACTGGCACTGGCTTGTTGTGACAAGTTTTCAACACCCAACAACACTGCAGTTCGAAAATAGCTCAAATGGGCCCTACGAACACTTTCAAAGACCTAAAATATGCTTTGTCGCACTCACATATATTGTCCGCTAATGTTTAATCATCTACAGAAACTTATTTTAGCCTGTAAAAGGTTTTAACACCTGTTATTCACCTGAAATACACAGAAAGATTTGTTTTGATCAAACGCGCCGCAGAAATTCCGGAAGTTTTTCTGCGCATGCGTAATTGGTTTTTGGGGAGCAGTCTGTGAGCCATTTTTAGATAAAAATGGTTTTAACATCTCCCACACTGATGAGTGGCAGTAAAATTATTTCAGGATAAATAAATTGTTTATGTAAAATAATGCAATGCTTCAACATCTAATAAATTGATGTTTTTACTTTTGATGATTAGAAAATGGGACAGGTTGAGGGAGACGTATGTAAATTTATAGAGCTGAAGAAGGGAGGATAGGCACCCAGGCCAGGTTGACTTTGTAAGTAGTTACTCAAGCATGACGCGTTCACAGCTGGCTAAACCCGACAGCAAAATGTTGGGAATGATGTGTGACAAACAAATAATGACCAGAAATGTGATAACAACCGTCTGTTGCTCACAATTGGGTCAATTCTTTGGGATACATTTTGCGCATTGAGCTATGATCATCATTGGTGATCATGACACTCAAAGATTGGATCCTCGGCCTATTTTAGCTGATATTCCTTAAGAATATTGCCCAAAATGATAAATATGGCACAATTTGGGCTCTAGCCATCATTTGCTGCATTTTGGCTCATACAACATTGGATTTAGAGCCTGCATATGTTGGCTGTTTACGTCCCCACAAACATGGCCACACCTCCTTTTGCTGGGTCAATATCCAAGACATGGCTGCCACTGTGAGCTAAAAATAGCACATAGCTCCATCACAGTGTGATAAACAGACTCCATGTTTATCTCAGAGCTTCTTTGATTAATTTATATGAGATATTTTCTTTCACAGCAATGATTTTCAATAAATCTGATTCTCTTAGGTACAGTCTAACCTATTGCATGGGCTATTTATTTTTTTGTAGGGCCTAAATCCAGATAATGAGATCCGATATAAATGATCCAATAAAGAATGAGTAAGGAGATAACTTGAGTATTTTAATAAAATTCTCTAACATAGATCTATACAGATTGAAATACATTATTGATTTCTCTTTCAAACCATTGCATTGAGATGAAATTTTAAACTTTACCCTTTGATTTGCAGAAATGAGTGATCCAGTGGACCTGCAAGTGGTTTCTCAGGGTAGCTTCCTCATCAGGGGTAAACATGCCGCCCAAGAATTTCCGCAAAGTGCAAGACGTGTACATGTGCACTGAGTGTGACTACAGGACTCACCGCCAGAGCTACCTGAGGGACCACAGCAGAGTGCACACTGGAGAGAGACCTTTCAGGTACATTTACATTTTTTGTCAATTTGTGTTTTCTGTTGTATTGTCAATGTGCATGGTGTGGTAGACAATATTAAGAAATTGGATACTTGTGATGAAAGTCTGTGAGGCTCTGGATTGGGTTTTGCGTCCTCTTGTCTCTTGGCCGTTTTACTTTGAAAATTTCTGTCCCCCATCCAGAGCCTCAATTATTATCTTCTTACAAGAAGTGGCCATTAGGTCAAGAAGTGGCCATTAGGTCAGAAAATGGCAATTAGGTCCACTTAACAATTAAAACTTGGTGAAATGAAAAGGTGAATGGATTAACGATCAAGGACAAATAATCATTTAGATAGATTATATAATATTGAGAGTGGTTGTAATAAATAAATTAATGGTTCCTGGACTCCTGGAGAAGAGTTAAGACACACTGCTCCTTGACTGTAGCACCACAAAACAAAAGCAAAGCTCCTAGGCAAAATCTTGATACTGTGACTTATTGTCACTTAGATTTATAACATTCTCTGCTAGTGTATATCACACTACGTGTATGTGGTATTGGCCCCACATTGTTTGCTACAGTAGCGTTCCAGTGTATGACTATCTAACCAGCTTCAATCAATTATATTTATTGGAAGAAATGGATATCAGATTCCTATAATTAATGCTTTAAAATGAATTTGATTTGATTTTCCAGTTGTCCCCATTGTGGGAAGAGCTTTACTCAGAAGTCCAACCTTGGCCAACATTTGAAAGTTCATGGAGAAGGAAAGAAAGACGAGTACAAATGTGACAAGTGTGACTTTGTGACAAAATGGAAATCCTCCCTTCACATCCACGAGAGATGGCACTCTGGGGAAAGGCCTTATGCGTAAGAAGTTTTCATTGATCATGTTGATATGCAGTTATAATTTGTTTCATTTTGTATTGTTGGTTTAAAACATTATCTTCATGTGGGGTGAAGAGAGGGATGGGTGAACTTCTGTTGAAGAGATTGGGGATGGAAGGTGGAGGATGGAAGATGGGGATGAAGAGATGGGGGATGAAGAGATGGGAAATGGAGAGATGGGGGTAGAGGGAGACAAGAGGGATGGAGATGAGAAGGAGATGAGAGAGATGGAGATGAGAGTGTGGGAGATGAGAGAGTGGGAGATAAGAGAGACATGAATAAAAAGGAGGTAGACAAGAGGGAGAGAGATGAGAGGGAGGGAGATGACAGGGAGAAGATGAGAGGGAGAGAGATTGAAGGGTGGGAGATGAGAGGGAGGGAGATAAAAGGGATGGAGGCGAGAGGGAGGGAGATGAGAGGATGGGATGGGCAACAAGAAACAGGGAAATGAGAGGGAGGCAGACAAGAGGGTGGGAGGGAGATGAGAGGGATGGAGATGAGAGGAAGGGAGATGAGAGGGGAGGGAGACAAGATGGGGGGGATGAGTGGGAGGGAGATGATATGATGAGAGATGAGAGGATGGGAGATGAGAGGGAGGGAGATGAGAGGGTGGGAGATGAGAAGGAGGGAGATGAGAGAGTGGGAGATAAGAGGGAGATGGATAAAAAGGAGGTAGACAAGAAGGAGAGAGACGAGAGGGAGAGAGATGACAGGGAGAAGATGAGGGAAGGGAGATTAGAGGGTGGGAGATGAAAGGGAGGGAGATGAGAAGGTGGGAGAGGAGAGGGTTGGAGATAAGAAGGAGGGAGATGAGAGGGTGGGAGATAAGAGGGAGATGGATAAAAAGGAGGTAGACGAAAGAGAGAGAGGAGAGGGAGGGAGATGACAGGGAGAAGATGAGGGGAGGGAGATTAGAGGGTGGGAGTCTAGGAGATGAGATGGAGGGAGATAAAAGGGAGGGAGACATAAGGGAGGGGGATGAGAGAATGGGAGATTGGAAGGAGAAAGATGAGAGGGAGAGAGGTTAGAGGGTGGGAGATGAGAGGGTGGGAGATGAGAGGAAGGGAGAAGTGAGGGATGGAGAAGTAGTGGAGAAAGACAGCAGGCATGGAGACAAGTGGAGGAAGACATGAGGGAGGAAGAGGAGAGGGAGGGAGATACAAGATCCATTGGAGGGGAGGTGAGAGGAAGAGAAATCGGACTTTCGGAGGGAGGGAAATGGGAGAGAGAGAGATGATCTCGAGAGGCCCATGGGATGATGGGAGAGAGGAAATTGAGAGAGAGGGAGATGAGAGGAAGGTAGATTAAAAGTCCATGAGAGGGACAGACACAAGAGGGAGGGAGACAAGAGGGAGAGAGTTGTGAAGGGGAAGATGAGAGGGAGGAAGGAAGAAGGGAGATGAGAGCTCCATTTGAGGGGGGTGAAATGAGAAGACCATTGGAGGGATTGAAACAAGAGGGAGAAAGAGGCGTAAGGTGCATGAGATGAGAGTAGGGGGATGAGAGGTCAATGTGACTGTGACTGTGAGGGACAAAAATGGGAGGGAAGAAGACAAGGGGGAGGGGAAAGAGAGGGAGGGAAACATGCGGTAGAACGACTGGAGGGAGGGAGAGGAGAGATGGGAAGATCAGAGGGAGGGAGAAGAAAGGGAGTAAGGAGTAAGACCAGAGGTCCATGGGAGAGAGGTGGGAGGGAGGAGGAGGCTGGAAGAGAGGACAAAATAGGAGGTACAGAGAGAGGGAGGGTATACCATGAAGAAGGGTGCAAGAAGAGTCGAGACTAGAAAATCTAGAAAGTAAGAAGTATGGAGGGAAGAGGCATGATGGGAGACAGCATGGTGTTAGAGAGGCTCTCTCAGAGAGCATAGTGAGAGGAGGTGGGGAGGAAGGAGACAAAAGTGAGATATACATGCTGCGTTCCTGTCTCCTCTCTGTCTGTGTTCTCCCTCTTTTAGATATTGGAAGGAACACAACACGAGGTTTGCTCTCATGGAACCCAACGCTTTATTGCCGCGCGTCGCAGTGCGCATGCGCAAGTGTACAACATAAAATGCGGGTCGCTGTAGGAGCGGAACAATGGCGCCAAAACAGGCGAATACACTACATTCTCCCACACTAACTTGAAAACGCTCCAAATTCATGGATTACAAATAAGTTGTTGAACTTAATTTCCGTTTTTGTTGTTGTTACTTAAATCATGTAGATTTTACCTTACTCAATAGACATGACGGAGAATTTACAACTAGTTTACTCAAGCTACTTCCAACCGGATACAAGCAACACACAACCTTACTCTACTTTAAGCACCTTAAGAAATGATTAGCACCAACTAGAATAAGTCAAATGACAACTTGCTGTAACAACAATGTCTAACAGCGAACACTCCTAGTTACAATTTTTAATTCTGCCTGAACTTCATTATTACGAACAGTATTAAGAACAGTACTGGTATAATAAGTATTTTAGATCCTGAAATCCAATATATGACAACTAGGTAACTTCTTATAACAATAAGTAGTAAGCCATAAGCAACTCAATCATAATTTGAACCTTAACCCTCAACTCTAAACTAGAACTTTAAACTAAAACTTTTAACCGATACAACCAATCCAAGTCCATAGTCAATACCATAGTCAAGTTCAATTTTCAAGTTGTTTACCAATTAACAATCACCATTACAGTCAAATCAAAACCATATTCAATCTCACAATCAAAATTCAAGTCCACAAGTCGTTAACCAAATTGTCTCAGTTTTTATGAAATTCATTTCATTGTCTCAATTAACCTCTCGGGTCGATGTCTTGTCCTTGCTGAGGTTCGAGGGGTTGGAACGTGCGAATTTCTCTGTGATGTAACAGGGGGCACTTCGTTTCGAACAGGGGACACTTCGGTTCGAACAGGGGGCACAGCATTTCGAACAGGGGGCACTTCATTTCGAACAGGGGGCACTTCATTTGAGACGGGGGGAGCTGAGACAAGGGGATCAGGGGATAAGATGTCATCTCGCTCATTGGGCACTCTGGCGTCGGCATATTCCAACTCACCAGTCTTCCTAAGATGCTCAGTGTGAACATAACGACAACGGTTACCAGTTTTCACTAGGTAACGATAGGGGCCAATGACCTTCGCGATGACTCCTTTCACGAACTTTTCCATTCCGTCGTACACATTGCGAACTCGCACTATTTCTCCCACCGCAAATACTTGGGGGGATACAGTACCAGATGAGTCATGCACCTTCTTCTGGTACTCCTGTTTACTCCTGACATCAGCATTGACATCCGGGCGAAGCAATGTGAATCGGGTTCTCGGTGTACGTTTTAAGAACAACTCGGCTGGGGACCTGCCAGTGGTGGCATGGGGGGTAGTACGGTATCTCAACAGGAAACTGTCTAATCCTGCACTAATGTCATTTCCAACATTCTTATCAAGAATGAACTTCTTCAGGGCATTCTTCACTGTTTGAACGCACCTTTCCGCCGCGCCGTTCGTGGCGGGGTGGTATGGGGGGCTAAGAGAATGACGAATTCCATTCCTCTTCAAAAATGACTCCATTTCTGCACTTACGAGTTGGGGGCCATTATCAGAAACCAAAACTTCAGGCAGCCCGTAACTCGCGAACATCTTCCTGAGGACCTTGATGGTGGACTCGGTTGTAATATTTCTCATTTCAAAGACTTCAAGCCATTTTGTGTGGGCGTCCACTACAATCAAAAAATTGTTCTTTCCTAATTCTGCAAAGTCGATGTGCAACCGTTCCCAGCATCTACTAGGGTACTCCCAGGGAATCAGTGGTGCAGCTGGTGCACTTTTCTGCATGGACTGACACACTTCACAAGCATTCACAACATCCTCAATGGCTCCATCCAGGCCTGGGAACCAGAGATACGAACGACTCATAGCCTTCATCTTGACAATACCAGGGTGAGTTGCATGGAGTTCCTCCAAAAGTCTCTCACGATAACATGGTGGTATGACCACTCTCATACCCCACAACAAGCACCCATTGTCAACAGAAAGTTCATTTCTCCTGTTAAAGTAAGGTCGCACATTTTCGTCGTCGCAGTGCGCCGGCCAGCCGCTCATGGTGTGACTCATGACCTTGATCAAAACAGGGTCTTTCTTCGTAGCTTCAGCTATCTTCTTATCATCGATCGGCAGCTGATCAGTAACCGCGAAATAGTTAACTGGAAGTTCTTGAGCTAACAACTTGTCTGTTCCGACCGGGAATCGACTCAGCGTGTCGCAATTTCCATGGTCCTTAGCACTTCGGTAGCGCAGCTCGTAATCATGTGCCATCAAAATAAGAGCCCAACTCTGGAGTCTCAAAGCCGCTAGACTGGGTATTCCCACCTTTGACCCCAGGATGCGGGTGACTGGTTTATTGTCCGTGACAATGGTAATCTTCCGACCATATACAAACTTGTGAAACTTGGTAAGACCGTAGATGATAGCAAGACCCTCTCGTTCAAGTTGACAGTAGTTCTGCTCAGCAACAGTGAGACTTCTTGATGCATAGGCCACTGGCCTTTCCACACCATCGATCACATGAGACAATACACAGCCGAGCCCATAAGGGCTGGCATCACATGCCAATAACAACTCTTTCGTGGAGTCGTAGTGCACTAAGAGCTTATCACTCGTCAGAATCTTCTTCACCTTGGTCAACGCAATTTCACACTCCTTGGTCCACTTGAATGCAGTTGTTTTCTTCAACAACCGATACCATGGTGCCAGTAACGTCGCCTGATTCGGCATGAATTTTCCATAATAATTCACCATGCCGAGTAGTACTCGTAGTTCATGCAGGTCGTTCGGGGCTCGCATCTTCCGAATAGCCTCAACCTTCTCCTCAGTGGGCTGGATACCCTAGGGTGGCCTAAAAATGTACAGGAAAATTTTTTTTTCTGAAATTCACATCGCATACCCCCTCATTTTAGGAGAAATGGTGAAAAAAGCACCTTGTTAAAATTTCATGAAAATCAGTCAAGTCTAAGTGGTCTCTCAAGGCCCCTCAATTCTCACCAAAAAGAAACATTTCAACCATTTTCGCCAATACGCGGTTAGCCACAACTTTGTGAATTTTTAATGAACAACATTCTAATTGCAATGGTTGGAAAGGTATCAAAATTAGCTTCAATTTGCATACCAACATTAATGGTCTAGGATGATATCTTGACTCCCATGGACTCTTCAGCTGACAGTGCTAATGTGCGAAAGTGTTTACTGAATGACTAAACCTGTTCAAGAAAAGATTTCCATTAAATTTCACTGTCAATTAACATGTTCTTATTCTCCAAAAGGCAGGATGACCCGATAAAGCATAAAACTTTTTTTTTTACCATGGAGAAACCCGCTTTATGAGCTGTAAAGTTTTAATGTTAGATTTTGTCAAAAGTGCTGAAAACATCGGAGAGGGGCTGTTGCATTTCATAGTTTAACTTCATAAGAGTTAAATATAGGACAACATAATCTATATCATGTGAAACATAAGAATATTGTCTTTCAAGTGGTACCCATCATGGTGCCCTGTAATAAATTTGGATGAAGATATGAATTTGAAATACTACGATTCCCGACTGCTATTTTATGTGTTTGCGACAAACTTCAACATAAAATTTCATCACTCATAAACCGGGCATTCCCATGGTCAAATATCTTTTCTTTTTAAATATTTGGTCATTCTTGAACTGGGAAAATAAGAATCATGGCAATTTAAAGCAAAAAAAAAAAAAAGCCTGGCTTTTATCAGGATCGGTCGTTCAGCAACAATTTCATTCACGAAAAGTGTAAACTGAAAAGACCATGGGAGTTGAGATATTATCTTAGACCAATAATGTTGGTATGCAAATTGAAGCTCTTTTTTAGCCCTATCCAACCATGGTATTGGAAATGCAGTACTGTACAAATTGACTAAGTTATGAGGAACCGCGTATTTGCGAAAATGGTTGAAATTTTCCTTTTTGCTAAGAATGGAGGGGCCTTGAGAGACCCCTAAGACTTAACCGATTTTCTTGAAATTTTTACAGGGTGCTTTTTTCACAATTTCTCCTAAAATGAGGGGGTATGCGAATAGAAAATCAAAAATTTTGTTTTTTGGGCCACCCTAGGATACCCTTCTCTGAGACTTCATGACCCAAATACGTAACACGGGACATCATGAACGAACACTTCTTCAACTTCAAGTGCATGTCATACTTTCTGAGTCTTTCCAACACAGATTTAACCTTGGAGACATGGTCCGCCCTCGAAGACGCAATTAAAATGTCGTCCAAATAACATGTCACACCCTCCAACCCAGCCAGCACCTGATCCATGGTCCGCTGGAAAATACTTGGAGCTGTAGTAACGCCAAAGCTTAGTCTATTGTACTGGTACAGTCCTTTCAACGTGTTCACAACAAGAAATGGCTTAGAATCTTCCGTAAGTTCTAATTGTTGATAGGCGGCACTCAAATCGAGCTTGGTGAATACCTCCCCTCCAGCCAGCGATGCAAACAGATCCTCTGCATTCGGCAAGGGATACGAATCCGGTTGGACCACCGGGTTAACCGTCACCTTGTAGTCTCCGCACAGTCTCAGCGTCTTGTCACTTTTAGGTACCACAACCAGCGGAGCAGCCCACTCCGAGCTCTCAATCTTCGAGATAACACCACGTTCCTCCAATTCATCCAACTGACGTGATACGCTCTCACGCAGCGCAAAGGGTACTGGACGTGGTCTGAAGAATGCCGGTTTGGCACCCTCCTTCATCCTGATGTCGGCCTTAAACTGTGACATTGGTCGGTCTCGATCTTCAAAAACATCCTTGAATTCCTCGAGAAGTGTCTCGATGTTCACTTGGGTTTCAGGGCGCAACCTGAACACACGCCAGTCCAGCTTGATTGCCTCCAGCCACTGACGACCCAATAAACTTGCTTCATTTCCACTTGTGACATACAAAATCAAACTCCACTCCTGACCTTGGTAAGTGACCTTGACATCTGCACACCCCAGCACAGGAACTGAGTGCTTGGAGTAACTGTTCAACTTGATGTCTGCCTTCCTGAGAGTCACCTTGCTAAAATGTCTCTCATAAAGTTTCTGCGAAACAATAGTCACTGGACATGCGGTGTCAACAACAAACTGCACAGGGGTGTCATTCACGTTTAACACTTGTACGTACTCATCCGGTACGGCACACTTAGCTTGGCTCACACAGTTCACTTCTGTAACTCTGAACAAGTTTTCAAAAGAGTCACATAAATCCTCATCTGCATTGTCATCAAATTCACCCATGTACCTGACTTGTCGACTTCTCCTGACCTTGGCATTCTTGCAAATTTTCTTTACATGTCCTTTTTGGCCACACTTGAAACACGTGGCTCCCTTGAACCCACAACTTGAACTGTCATGCTGTTCACCACAATGTTTACAACTGTCACTAGAATTTGAATCCAATCCACTTTTACCTCCAACTGCAGCACCTGAGTGACTTGATGTAGATCCACGAGCACTAGATCCTCTCCCACGCTTAAAATTGGAATTTCCACGAGTACCCCGGCCGCGACCTCGGCCTCGGTACGCCACGTGGTACACTTTCCCGCCACAACCACCGGCCGATGGAAAGTCCTGTAAATCCTTGTTCACAACTTCCAAGGCCAAAGCCAAAGATGTGGCCTTCGTCCAAGTGTAGTCCGGCTTCTGAGACTCCTCAATAAGCTTCTTGAGGATCTGCCTATTGTAAATTCCAAACGTAAAGGCATCCGTCAATCTCGTTTCTAATCCGTCTCCCAAATTGCACTGGGCTGCAATTTTCTTCAGGGCCGCGATGTAATCGCTGATCGTTTCGTTTTCCTTCTGTTTCCTCCGATGCAAAGCTAACTTGCAAACCATCGGCGTGGTCAGTATCTTGTAATGTCCACGGAGCAATTCAATAAGTTCGGCATATGTTTTTCCTGTCACCACCGTTGGGTAAGCTAAATCCTTGAGGGTAGAAAACGTGGCCGCTCCAATCTCAGCAATCAGAGCACTTCGTTTTGCTTCAACAGTTGTGATCTTGTTTACAGCCATCCACGCTTCCAGCCGTAACTCATAGTTTTCCCACGGCTCCTCTCCTTCCTTGAAAGGTCCAATAGATGAAGAATAAGCCATTCTTCCCCGTAGATCCTCGTCGCCAGTTTTAGATATTGGAAGGAACACAACACGAGGTTTGCTCTCATGGAACCCAACGCTTTATTGCCGCGCGTCGCAGTGCGCATGCGCAAGTGTACAACATAAAATGCGGGTCGCTGTAGGAGCGGAACAATGGCGCCAAAACAGGCGAATACACTACACCCTCTTACTTTCATCTCTGAAAGCCTGTACACTCCTTCCCTGGCCCTCTCTTCCTGATTCCTTGTTCTTTATCTCCTTTCTTCCTCATCTCCTACTTCCCGGGGGAATGAGCAGTCTAGAAGGAGCATGCAGAGGGGACAAGGATGTAGGACGTTTCGTAGTCTCTTGCCTCCAAGTCCTGCCCTTGCTCCTGCCTCCTCTCCCCAGGTGTCCCTATCTGCCTCCTAATCTCCTCTCTCCCTTCCTCCTCTCTTGCTGCTTACTCCTACCAGGAGGAAACTAGGGAAGAGGATGCATGAAGGGAAGAGCTGTGAGGGAAGAGATTCAAATAAGGAAACAAGAATAGACTTTGAAGGAGTGTTATACAATTGGGACAGGTTGTTTCAAGGAAGAAGCAGGTTGGGATCAGTTGAGCTTTTAATGAAACTTGAATGTCTCAACTTAAAACTTTCTGTCCTGCAGCTGCAAAATCTGTGGGAAGACCTTTTCGCAGTCTACACACTGCAGGACGCACATGCGAGAGAGCCACCTGGAGGAGCGCAAGTTCCAATGCGACAAGTGCAGCAAATGCTTCAAGAGGACTGACCATCTGCGCCGCCACCAGCTTTTCCATGACATGATCAGGTAATGATTCATTCATTTCATTGGCCTTTATTCAGACTTCAAATAATTCTTTTGTTAATACAAAATGTATTAATAGTTTTGTGGCCTGAATTATCAGAAGGAAGGTAAGAAACTTGCTTGAAATCGTATCTGAGTCATCTGACTGATGCGGCAGTCACAGCTATTGGACACTTGATCAGCCTCTCAGATATATATGAGAATTTATTGTGACAAGCATGGCCAAATTTGTTCTAAATCTGGCTGAGATTAAATCCTGCAGGACATTACTTCAGAACTCAGAAATTCAGTTACAGTTGCCAAACCTTCATAATAATATATCAAGGTTTGATTCAAAAGTATATAATCTTTCTTATCCTTTTCTACTTTCAAGGAATTTTGAATGTGACATCTGTGGAAAAAAATTCCATGACCAGAGTGGCATGAAGCAACACAAACGCATCCACCTGGGAGAGGCCGGAAAATCTTACAAATGTGATGTCTGTCCTTACAAGACGTTCTTCAGGCAATGTCTGCAGGTCCACCAGCGCATCCATACTGGTAAGTTAGTGCAATAATAATAAATTATTGTTTGTTGTGAATGATTGAAGGACAGAATTACTGTGCTGGATGATAATGATGTAACTGCACTATTACTGTATGTTTTTAGAGGGGGGTGGGTGGCGTTGAGGGGGGGGGGAGACTGAAACTTGAAAGTGGGAGTGAAAGGGACCATGGTGTAAACCATGTCAACATGTCCACATGTCCACATGTCAACATTGACATGTTCCAGACAAGATTAAAGTCTACAACTGACAAAATAACAGCATGTGTTATGGCTACGGTGGAACTATCCTTGTTAGTTTTTATGGAAATGTCAGTCCGCCTGCATGGATTCCAAAGCCCTGGTAGGAATGAGTGCCAATGTGTGCTGGGCAGCTAAATGATCTCCTAGGCAAAATGTGTAACATGTTGAGGGCTCTCTCTCCCATCTCATCGATCAACCATCATGACCTGTCAGAACTTGGCTTAACAGGGTTTCACTTACCTTGTCTATCTTTCTCTTGATAATGTTGGCCCTCCATCTCTCAACATGCTCAAGTCTCCACAGGTTATATTCACAATAGCTAGCTGCTTTAGACCTGCCGTATATATGTGCCAATGCTTATCTATTTCTTGATTGTCTCTTAAAATGCTGACCTACCTGTTTTATATTCCCGCAGGTGCCAAGCCTTATTCCTGCAAGGACTGTGGGAAGAAATTCCGAACTTCAAGTTCACTCAAGTTGCATTATCGCATGGTGCATCAGGGATTGGCCGGTAAGATATTCAAATGTGATTTGTGTAACTTCTCAACAGCTAACAAGCAGAGCTTGAAGCTGCACCACTCCAGGATTCACTTAGGGATCAAGGAGAGGTGTCACATTAGGTGTCAGTACTGCAATAAGACATACATGACGAAAGGGTCCTACTACAATCACAGACGCAAGCGCCACGGAGAGACCTGGCGCCGAGACAGCAAGACAATACTCTACAAGAACAGGAAGCCGGGAGAGTTAGCTGTGGCCATCAAGAATAAGTTAGAGAGTATGAGTAACAGGGCGGAACAGAGAGCCAATAACGCCAAGCCGTCATACCCAGTCAAAGTCCTGTCTCCCGAAGATAAGCAATGGGCTTCGAAAAGGAAACCCCCCAACCTGCCTACGCTGAAGATAAAACTCAATTTGAAAAACTCTCCCAAAGCGAAAGAGAAGAAAGGAGAAAAGGCTAGAGTAGCAACAAGAAGGACGACAAGAACGAAGAAGGAAGTTGTCAGCCCAAGCACTATCCGAAGCAATTCCAAAGATTCCAATGAAAATTATGAAGTTTATATTAAGAAGGAGCCTGAGGATAGGGTGGCGCCATCTAAAGTTCCTTCTGAGAAAACGGGCAGTGTTATAGGGTCCCTTATCATTCCATCCCCAGAAGCAAGAGAAGCAATGGGCGATCTGTTTCCCACTTGTTCAAAAGAAGGAAAGTCTGACAAGAAGGTTGCTCGTAAAAGAATAACTGCTAAAGTTGCAGCGAAACCTAAAAAGTCTAGTCCCAATAAACGTGGTGCCAAGAATGATTCTAGTCAGGTAAAAAATGTCGCCAGTGAGAAAACAGGCAAAACTCCAACTGCAAATAAAAGTGCAAATAAGAATCCTAATCCCAGGGGTAAAGTACCAGCTGGCAAGAACTCTTTACCAGTTGTGGTCACTGAAAATGCCATTACAGGTCACGAGGAGGTCCTAAATAGTCCCAGAAAAGCCACTGCTCAAACTGACGCTACTCTTAAAGAGAAGTCCCAACAAAGACCTAACAGCACTGTCTCCGAGTCAGAAAAAACTTGTCATTTTGTGTGCCATATAAATGAAGACATGCAGGTCGTGATCAAGAGGGAGCCTATGGATGACCAGGTCAATAATAACAATAACTTTGGATTTGCTGGGGGGTTGGGAGTTGTTAGCGTTGCTCAGAATATGTCCCAAGACATGAACCAAAATGAAGTCCCTCCCCATACAATTCACTCCGCGCCTTCTGATCTCCCAATGGACCTGTCCTCTAAATCTGCCCCTATGCAACTTCAGGCTGATGAGAACAGTAATCTGGTAAACCCAGAAGGTTCTCCTCTTGTTATTAGTCCCATTATTAGTAAGAATATTCCGAGCACAGAAAATCAGGATTCTGTGATTTCTATCTCAAAAAATAACAACCAAGAATACAGCTCACTCAGGGCACTGGCTTCTTTCTACAGAAAAACCTAAGTACATGACAACTATCTTTGCTGGAAAGTCAACCATATTTACCACCAAAGCATGGAGACCTGACCCATTGATTGATTGTGTTTAGACGAAGTCTCAAAATTCATTGTAAGAAATTTGTTGTAGGTCTCCTCAATAAGTTATAAAGTTGGAGACCTCGCTGTGGGCTGCAAAAAGCTCGGATCACACCAATGATTGCCTGATCAATAGAGCCTCAGATTTATTATTTGAATTGAAAGGCAGAACATCAGTCAAAGGGACTTTGGTTAAATGGGGCAGTATATGAATAGCATATTCAGTACTTAACAGTCACCCCGATTAATATTGTACGTATACCAGTTGGCACTTAATGGAAGCAAATGGGGACACTCACGGCAATTTCTGCTACTTTTCCGCAGAGCCTTTCACTTCTTACTGCATACATTTTGGGTATTATTAGATGTGTTCATAGTGTGGGATTTTACATGATGTATGGTTGTCCTATGATAGTTGACGGGAGGTATCCATGACAATGTAATGTTTATTATGATGTTTATTATAACATATATTATTATTGCTCCCTTGACTTCTGTCTCAAATGATATTTGTGCAATATGTTGGTTGTTTATGTTGAAATATGATTTGTTAGTTCAGTGAAAATACATTGTTGATAAATGTTTGTTATACATGTTATGGATTGATTGGATAATGGATATAGATGGTGGAACTTGGATAACATATTCTATATGTGGGTTTCTGTGTATGATTGTGAGTCCTTGGGATGTTTTGCACATTTCTAAAGGCAGAAAAATTATATCATTTTGATGCTTGACATCATGAACTCAATTTAATTAATACAATTTTTAATTGATGTTAATTGTAGAAGTTGCCATATTAATAATCAAGTTAATCTTTGCATAAGATATCACTAGTTCAACTTGCACATAATTTAAATTGACATTATGCACAAAGATATATTATATCAATATAATGAGATGAGTGATATAAACTTACTATCTATATTTTATCATATTTCTCTGATGTTGAACTTACACCATATTTTACATCACCATAATTGTTCATAATTTCACTCAAAATGGATATGGATATATATTTTAGCACTACACTACATATATATCGGTGCAAGAATTGTTGATTGAGAATTTTTATTAGCCAATTTATTGCTTATATATATCTCTTCATGCTATTAAAACCAAGCGTTCAATACATAATTTCTTGGAGAAATTTTTAAAGCTGAGAGGTGATAAAAAATCTAGTTCACTAACAAATAAAGTTCCAGTGATATTAAACAGTATTTTAAACACCAATTAAAAAGCTATAGTCATGAAACTGCAATGCTAGGCACATCTAGTCAAATGTTAACTTGCAATGATAATTATGTCTCTTTGTTGTTTTGACGTATAAATGAATGATTTAAATAATTGTATAGTTCTACTCAATATTTACTCGTTTATTTTTGTTAATTTGTTGGTCATTTTATTTTTACATGTTGGTGCTTTGTAATAGATATTGAAATGTTTATGATTAAATTGGTTGTGTTAAATGTTACGAATGAGTACAATAATTGCTGGTACAGATGAAGTGCTAAGTTAGACTACATGTGAATAGGCCTACCATAATTGGAAATTCTTTTATGTTTCTTGGAACTGTGAAAGAAAAAAACTAAATCTGTTAAGAGGTGTTTTGTAATTGTGACTTTTTTTATTTATCAGATGATGTATACAGAAACTTGTGAAAATGTTTGTAATTATGTTTATGTACTACTGCAGTAGCTCGTTTGGACTGGTCTAGTGATGAATGATTGACTTACAATTTGATATCTTAATATTTTGCTACTTCTGCAACACTATGATGATGTTTTGTCTTATAGGTGAATTCATGCGTTTACGTTTTGTTGTTGTTAATGGTTAATTGTTACAGATTGTGTGCTATTATGACTCGTAAAAAAATCACGAAGTAGGAAGTTGTTCAATTCAACCCAATACAACAAAAATGTGTCTAATAGACTCTCTATACTCTTATGTTTTAGATAATTGAAAAAAAATATTGGGCTAATTGCTGACTTGACATGGTAGTCCCATGAAAAATTTGATCTCACATTAATGAATTGTAGAGTGAGCAATAAAGTTAGAATTCAGAATCAGCCTTTTAGACTGAGTAAGGAGACATGTTTTTGTATTATTATTTTTAAATTTCAAAGTGAACTCGGAATATCATTAATGACCTGATTAGTCCAAATATCAATTACTATTATAGCTTCTTCACAGTTTGACTATTTTAACCTGGAGAATCTTTGCCGAAGTGGTTCATTCTAAAATGATTAATTATTAGGGATATATTTGTTTGTTATTGTTATTGAACCCTAGTGTTATTGCGTTGACCCTGTAGCTGCATAGTCTTACCTGCATGTTTTAAAAGATTTAAATGTCAAATGTAAGTTCTCTGTTAAAATCAAAATTGTTATCTTTTATCTTTAACATGATTGATGATGTGAGATGTTTGTTATATTACCGTGTTTGTGGTTGATAGGAAATCGAATGGACGTTCATCTTTAAATGTAAAGGTTTTGAATATAACTGTAATGTGGTGTCGATGATAGACTGATGATATGATACCTATATGTGGTGTGACTGATTCACATGTTAGCTCAATTACTTGGGGAACTCTTTTTGCTTGTACGAGTTCATCTTCTAAATATGGAGCTGGAATTGATTAGTTATGATTATCACATAAATTGTGGTGTTAATTTTGTGATTGTTTATTGAATAATTCTGATTGTTGATTGAATCATGTAGTGGCACAAAAATAATGACTTACTAATTTGTAATCACATTCTTCACCAAGCAAGTGCAGGTTTTGTTTTTAATTTTTGCAAGGTTAAATGATATATACCAGAAGGGTATACCTGCAGAAACCTTACCGAATATTAGTTATGGTGATAGAAACATTTCAGAGTCTTGTCTAGCTTGTTATTTTAATATTCTTGATAACTAACAGCTGACAAACTTGTTGAATAGTCAGGATGATATTGTTCACTTCGGTTTCTTGAGTTTAAATTTAATAAAAAGACATTGTAAACTATAATGCCATCAACATAAAATAATTAATAAACACTTATACAGTCATGTATCTTAGACTCTTACGCCCAATTTCACCATTTCAGGTTAAACCTAATACTGTTAATTTTGGAACATATGAACCGGGTCTCAGGCTCAGACCTAGCCCCTGGAACATATGAACCGGGTCTCAGGCTCAGACCTAGCCCCTGCCAACAATGCACTTGGTTGGTGAAGTTGATTAGACTTAGATTTGAGCCTGCATGTATGAAAGTGTCAATTCTTGTTCCTTGCATTGTCTACTCAGTCTGGTGGAACTGTTGCAATATTTTACCAGTTAGGTTTGTTAAAGTTGTGCCATTTGTTGATTGATGTGTTTTACGACAAAATTTGTTTACAATACCAATGTAGCTGTTACTGATTTAATGGTTTATAAAAATATTCTGCATAATGTACCTTGTAGGTTTAAGTGATATGATAAGTGTTCAAGTCAAGAGACATATAGTAAACTGCATGTTTGACTGTCATAGAGTTCAATTGTTAAATTGTTTCATGTGACGGGTACAAGTGAGATGTGTGAGATGTTCAAGGAATATATATACATAACTTATAAACACTATCATCTATTATGACTATATAAATGTCGTAAGTTGTTCTTTTCGTCAATAAAGTTAAGGTTAAAATGAACTTGTTGCTGAATTTGTCAATATGTCATGTTGAAAGAAATGGACCAAACATAGGATATTCATGAGTTATCTTACTGATGATTGTTATGTGAAAAACTGTGGAAAAAACTTTCTTTGATTCTCATCCAAAATTATAACCTACGCCTTGTAAAGAAGAAGCAATTGATATGGTCCAGTTCGAGATGGTGATTGTCTGCCAATTTATATTAAAGGAGATGGACTTTCTGTTCTGTTTCTGTGATTTTCATCCAATGTATAATCTCTGCTTTGGAAAAGGTAGCAGTTGATGTGGTCCAGTTCGAGTTGGTGATTGTCTCCCAATTTATATTAAAAGAGATAGACTTTTCTGTTCTGTTTCTGTGATTTTCATCCAAATTTATAATCTCTGCTTAGGAAAAGGTAGCAGTTGATGTGGTCCAGTTCAAGTTGGTGATTGTCTGCCAATTTTGTATTAAAAGAGATTGACTTGTCTGTTGTTTGTGATTTTCATCCAAATTGATAATCTCTGCTTTGCAAAAAAGGTAGTAGTTGATATGGTCCAGTTTGAGTTTGTGATTGTCTACCAATTTGTATTGAAAGAGATTGACTTGTCTGTTGTTTGTGATTTTCATCTAAATTGATAACCTCTGTTTTGCAAAAGGTAGCAGTTCATCTGGTCCAGTTTGAGTTGGTGATTGTCTGCCAATTCATATTAAAGGAGATGGACTTTTCTGTTCTGTTTCTGTGATTTTCATCCAAATGTATAATCTCTGCTTTGCAAAAGGTAGCAGTTGATGTGGTCCAGTTTGAGTTGGTGATTGTCTGCCAATTTATATTAAAAGAGATAGACTTGTCTGTTCTGTTTCTGTGATTTTCATCCAAATGTATAATCTCTGCTTTGGAAAAGGCAGCAGTTGATGTGGTCCAGTTCGAGTTGGTGATTGTCTCCCAGCTGACAAAACTGGTGGTTAACCGAGAGTTATCACGTGAAATTGCCCCTCAGTTATCACGTGGAAAACTGACAGGTTATTGCAAATGCTAACCACGTGATTTTGTCACCAGTTAACCATGTGATTTTCTGGGGGCAATCTTCACCAGTTAACCACGTGATTTTCTGGGGGGCAATCTTCAACAGTTAACCATGTGATTTTCTGGGGGGCAATCTTCATGAGTTAACCACGTGATTTTCTGGTAAATATCTTCACCAGTCAACCACGTGATTTTCTGGGGGGCAATCTTCACCAGTTAAAATTATTTGAGAAGAGGCAAAATCTCCAACTGGTTAACTTGGCTCTTCATCAAGCCAGTCAACTTGGACTGTTTCAAGCAATATCTTGGGCTTTTAATAGCTGTGGGGCTGAAGTAAAGCCACAAGAACTTGCTGGAAATTTGTCACAACCAGTGTGATGCAGTGAGTCTCTTTTCAGTCTTCTTAATGGGTTACCAGAATCAAAGATTGCAGTCGTACATGATTCACATTTCGGATAACTAGTCTTTTGTAATAATATCCAATATGTGCTCCTTTTTGAGCTAATAAGTTTCATTCCGCCATACACTGTACATTAATTCAGATTTATAAATCATAATCATTTGTTTAATTAGTTTAAACTCAGTTAAAGTAAACTTAGTGCGGAACTCGGTTAACAGCTGTGTTTCTAGTACATGTGGCTCCATCTATATTTCTGGGGGGCAATCTTCACCAGTTAACCACGTGAAGAAAAACATGTGATAACTCTCAGTTATGTCATGAAGATAGTCAAGTGATAATCTGGTGAAGTTCATCACGTTGTTATCCTGTGAAAATGCTGGGGAGTTTTTTCACGTGAAGAAAAACACGTGATAACTCTCAGTTGTGTCATGAAGATGGTCAAGCGTTAATCTGGTGACATGCATCACGTGGTTATCTCGTGAAAATGTGGGAGTTTTTCTCACGTGAACACAAACACGTGATAACTCTCAGTTATGTCATGTTCACCAGTTTCCCCCGTGTTTATCACGTGAACTTCACGTGCATTGTCAGCTGGGAGCTGCCAATTTATATTAAAAGAGATAGACTTTTCTGTTCTGTTTCTGTGATTTTCATCCAAATGTATAATCCCTGCTTTGGAAAAAGGTAGCAGTTGATGTGGTCCAGCTAGAGTTGGTGATTGTCTGCCAATTCATATTAAAAGAGATAGACTTTTCTGTTCTGTTTCTGTGATTTTCATCCAAATGTATAATCTCTGCTTTGGAAAAGGTAGCAGTTGATGTGGTCCAGTTCGAGTTCGTGATTGTCTGCCAATTTATATTAAAAGAGATAGACTTTTCTGTTCTGTTTCTGTGATTTTCATCCAAATGTATAATCCCTGCTTTGGAAAAAGGTAGCAGTTGACTTGGTCCAGCTAGAGTTGGTGATTGTCTGCCAATTCATATTAAAAGAGATAGACTTTTCTGTTCTGTTTCTGTGATTTTCATCCAAATGTATAATCTCTGCTTTGGAAAAGGTAGCAGTTGATGTGGTCCAGCTTGAGTTGGTGATTGTCTGCCAATTCATATTAAAGGAGATGGACTTGTCTGTTCTGTTTCAGTGATTTTCATCCAAATGTATAATCTCTGCTTTGGAAAAGGTAGCAGTTGATGTGGTCCAGTTCGAGTTGGTGATTGTCTGCCAATTTTGTATTAAAAGAGATTGACTTGTCTGTTGTTTGTGATTTTCATCCAAATTGATAATCTCTGCTTTGCAAAAAAGGTAGTAGTTGATATGGTCCAGTTTGAGTTTGTGATTGTCTACCAATTTGTATTGAAAGAGATGGACTTGTCTGTTCTGTTTCTGTGATTCTCATCTAAAATTATAACCTCTGTTTTGCAAAAGGTAGCAGTTGACGTGGTCCAGTTTGAGTTGGTGATTGTTTGCAAATTTATATTAAAGGAGATGGACTTGTCTGTTCTGTTTCAGTGATTTTCATGCGAAATTATAACCTCTGTTTTGCAAAAGGTAGCAGTTGACGTGGTCCAGTTTGAGTTGGTGATTGTCTGCCAATTTATATTAAAGGAGATGGACTTTTCTGTTCTGTTTCTGTGATTTTCATCCAAATGTATAATCTCTGCTTTGCAAGAGGTAGCAGCTGATGTGGTCCTAATTGAGAAGTTGATTTTCTGCCAATTTATATCAAAAGAGATCGACTTGACTTCTGTTTCTTTGATTTTCATCCAAACGCTGAATCTCTGCTTTGCAAAAGGTAGCAGTTGATATGGTCTAGTTTGAGTTGGTGATTGTCTGCCAATTTATATTAAAAGAGATGGACTTGTCTGTTGTTTCTGTGATTGTCATCCAAAATTATAATCTCTGCTTTGCAAAAGGTAGCAGTTGATATGGTCTAGTTTGAGTTGGTGATTGTCTGCCAATTTATATTAAAAGAGATGGACTTGTCTGTTGTTTCTGTGATTGTCATCCAAAATTATAATCTCTGCTTTGCAAAAGGTAGCAGTTGACATGGTTTGTTTGTTTGTGTTTTACGCCTCTGCAGCACCTTAGTGGGCTATATCGAGACAGGCGATCGCCGTATGATGATGAGATGAGAAGACTGTGAGTCTGGCACAAACCCTATTAATTCAGGGATGCCCAGGGTCTTTCAGTTGCCCCCAGCAAAGAACACTGGATACAACCCACCTCCATTTAATGTCCCATGGGCTCGGTTGCTCGGACTAAAGTGAGTTTCCGGGGTGAGATTTGAACCCACGCCCTCAAAACCAGTTGACAAGCGCACTTACCAGTTAGGCCACGGGGGAACTGCAGTTGATATGGTCCAGTTTGAGTTGGTGATTGTCTGCCAATTTATATTAAAAGAGATGGACTTGTCTGTTCTGTTTCTGTGATTCTCGGCCAAAATTATAACCTCTGCTTTAGGGTGTCAATGAAATGCATTGGAAAAATAAAAACAGAGAAATGTCAAGGTCTTACCCCCTGAACTTTTTCTTTTGGATCTTCGGATCACCTCTGCCAAATTTCATGAAAATCAATTGATTTTTAGAGGTTGCTCCATGGCATTGAAGTTCATAATGTAAATCCAATGGGGTTTGGAGTCAAAAATTAACTTATGGGTTCCAGTAGACACACCATAATTAAAATCTATTGGAATTATTGGTTTTGGGATCCTAGTAGTGTCCTTTCATCAAAATGCCATTTTTCATTGACCGGTGTTATTCCATAGCCTTCATATGGCAGCCATTTTGAAAAATGGCTGCCGAAATCAATTTTTGCTTTTGCCTATATTTAAAGCTCTAACTGGCCTTCGACTAATACAATTTTTATTCAAAGTGACAAAGACACATTAATTGTGGTTAATATACATGAAACATATTTTTATTTAAAAATGTGGTGGTCTTATGACAATTTAAGTCAGAATTCTGGGCGAAAATTGGTCTTGGCAGCCATTTTTCAAAATGGCTGCCACATAAGCCCTAATCATTATTATTTTTGCGGAAACAAGATTGTTTTGATGAAAGGACACTATGAGGGTCCCAAAACCAATAATTCCTATAGATTTTCATTTTGGTGTGTCTACAGAGACTCTTAAGTTAATTTTTGACTCTGAACCCCATTGGGTTTGCATTATAAACTTCAATGCCATTGAGCAACCTCTAAATATCAATTAATTTTCCTGAAATTTTGCAGTTTATCCCAAGACCACAAGAAAAAAGTTCAGGGGGTAAGACCTTGACATTTCCAAAGTTGGCATTACATTGGCTTCCTACTCTGCTTTGCGAAAGGCAGCAGTTGATATGATCCAGTTTGAGTTGGTGATTGTCTGCCAATTTCTTAGATCTATTTTCATACAAATTGATAATCTCTGCTTTGCAAAAAGGTAGCGGTTGATATGATCCAGTTTGAGATGGTGGTTCTCAGTCAATTTATGTTAAATTAGATTGGCTAGTTTGTTTCTTAGATTCTCATCCAAATTGATAATATAATCTTCCATTTGTAATAAGAAGCAGTTGATATGGCCTAGTTTGAGTTGGTGATTATCTGACTATGTATATTAAAAGGAATGGACTAGTCTGTTCTGTTTCTGTGATATTCATCCAAAACTATAATCTCTGCTTTGCAAAAGGTAGCGGCTGATGTGGTCCAGTTTGATTGGCGAATGTCTGCCAATTTATATTAAAAGAGATGGACTAGTCTGTTCTGTTTCTGTGATTTTTATCCAAATGTATAATCTCTGCCTAGCAAAAGGTAGCGGCTGATGTGGTCCAGTTTGAGGTGGTGATTGTCTGCCAATTTATTTTAAAGGAGGTGGACTAGTCTGTTCTGTTTCTGTGATTCTCATCCAAATTTATAACATCTGCTTTGCAAAAGGGAGCAGTTGCCAATTTATTTTAGTAAAGAAAGACTGCTTGTTCTGTTTCTGCGAATCTCATCCAAAGGAATAAGCTCTGCATAATGCAAAAGGTAGACGTTGATGTGGCCTATATATATATAGTTTGAGTTGGTGATTGTCAACCAAGTTATGTGAAGAGGGATGGACAGGTAGTTTTTTGTGATTCTCATCCAAATGTATGACCTCTGGATTCCTGTTTGAATGATAGTGAATTCATTTTGATGTTGCTGATGTTCACACATATTTGTTTATGCAAGTTGAGTGTGATCAACAGAAAGGGCTCCAACGTACCTGCATCAATAAATCACGTGCTTTGTTTGAAAAATTTTATTTAGAAAATATTAAAACAGAGGAATGACATACACTGAAATAATACCATGAGAGTCCAATTCGTTCATCATAAAACAAGCACAAAATATAACTCTGTTGAACATGAACATTTATAATTCAGACTATTTTTTCAGTTGTCAAGTAGTTGTGTTTGATAACTGAAATATAATTCTCTTCAGTCCTTCATATTTCAGTTATTCTATTTACACTTAATATGCAAGTACTTCATACAAGGCTGGAGATTAGAAAATAAAATCTGATACTGATAGCATCACCGATTTAATACACGTATATCTGTTGTTAGCATCTTGTGTGAAAGCTGTCAGTCCTCAGTATATTTTTAGTGCCTATCAACAATCATATGATTATGATACAAATTGTAAGTAATTCTTGGGATAAAAATATATTGTTCGTTCCGAAATGCATGCAACTTTAAACAACAGTAGATATATAATAATACAAATGAGGACCACAAACACAACAAATATGTACATGTACACATGATTAGAAATCTATAATCAATATTTTACCATTCTCAATTCTTAAAAGAAAGCATAGTTAGTTGTTCTGTTTAAATTTGAGAACTATTCCTGACTTGAATGTATGAGAAGTTAAATACTTGAGTAAATATGGAGAAATAAAATCTTGATTATTGTTATTGACATATCACATTGTGCTGAGATGTATACAAATTACCAATGCTTTGTAGCACTTGATGTTATGAGAAACTGCAAGTATTCTCCATACTGAAATGAGTCTTTAAGTTGAGACAGTTGTCTGACTGCCAGTTGTCTGAATACATCACAACATACGAATACAACAGTTTCATGAATAGGCCTGTTTGACCTAGGCCAGCCAATTTGTCTTAGCTGGAGCATCTACATTTATCTGGACAGGATTTTTAGCTTCCTCAAGAGTCCTCATAGACATGTAACTCAGCAGACCGTTGATGTCCAAACCGAGACCGTTAGCCGATATTAGTTCCTTGTAAGCCTCGGCCTCCTTCGTGTATTGGTTGAGGATACCTTCGGCCTCAGCTGCCGCCCTGCAATTAAATGTTGTTATTTAGACACGTGAGAAATTAATAATATGTATGTATTTATCCTGGATACACTGATCTCTTATCAAATGTCAAAAAAGAAACCTCTCTATATTACTTTTGTGGATTTTTCAAAAGCATTTGACTTTATCAATCGAACATTCATGTACTACAAGCTTATTAAACAAGGTTATCGTGGTAAACTTCTAAATATTATTCAAGGCCTGTTCTCTAAATCCAGTGCTAAAGTTACATGGGAAGGGCAGCTGGGTTCAAAGATAGAAAGCACATATGGGGTCCTTCAAGGAGGGATTATCAGCCCAAAATTGTTTAATTTGTTTCTTTCTGATATGGGAGAGTATTTTGATCAAGGCCAAGGTCTTACTATAAATAACACAACATTTACTCATTTGCTTTATGCTGACGATCTTGTACTTATTTCCGAGAGCGCCGCTGGCATGCAAGTTCTCTTAGACAATCTGGCACGATATTGTAGAAAATGGCATTTACTTATCAACTCGCAGAAGAGTAAAGTCATGATTGTCCAACCTGGTGTAAGACATAGAGCTGGTAATGCTGAGTACAATTTCGCAATTGACAATGAAAAACTTGGAAGTTGTAGATTCTTATAAATATCTAGGTCACATTATTAGTAATAATCGCAGAACTCACGGTTTAATGTATGAACACTTAGCATCACAAGCTCAAAAAGCAATGCATGCACTGAAAGAAAGAATTAGATCCACTGTTGGATATCTTTCACCAAATCTAAGTCTTAAAATGTTTGATACACATATTCTGCCTATTTTAGAATACCACAGCGAAATTTGGTTCACATCTAAACAAAATGATATTTTGGAAAGAATACAATTGAAGTTTCTCAAAAATATGCTTGGGGTCAGAAGTCAGACCTCTACAGTAGCTATCTTAGCAGATACTGGCCGATTCCACTTATTATACAGGCAGCAAGCTGCTGCAATTAATTATTGGCATAGACTGAAGACAGGTAATTGTCCAAAATTACTTAGTGAATGTTACAACATTCAGGTTACACTAAAAGCTAAAAACTCACCTTGTTGGTTGTCTAAAATACATCAAGTCTTTACTCATTTAGAAGTTACTAACTTTGAACTAAGTCCCAACAAAATCACTTCACTCCTATTTACCAAAGCTGGAGAAAATATGCTAGCTGAGATAAATGATAGTATGAAAAACCCTAAGCTAAGAACTTACAAATTATTTAAAAAAGATCTGCGACTTGAACCATATTTAAATCTGAACTTTCCCAAGTATATATATCGCAGTATAGCTCGCTTTAGATTAAGCTCTCACAATTTAAAGATAGAACTAGGAAGACACAAACGTCCTTATGTCCCTGCGGATGAGAGATTTTGTAAAAGATGCACATCAGGACTAGTTGAAGATGAATATCATTGTCTTATGATTTGTGATTATTGGAAAAAGGAACGGGTAGAACTGATAGAAGCAGCATCAAAACTTATACAAAACTTTGCAGTGTTAAGCTCTCAAGCACAGTTTATTGAAATTATAACAAATAAAACAGCTTATATAAACTTTGTATTAGGTAAATTCTTAAACATTGTCAATAAAACAGATAATAGCACTTAGAGTAAAATTATGATATATAGGTATCTATCCACAAGTCTGGGTGGCTAAAGGCACTGACACATTGTCTTGCATGTGGCCAGCCCGCATGAGTAACATTTTTTAACTTGTGTATTTCAATGTGTATGCAACTTGTATATTTTGATGTGTATGTACAATGTATATTTCTATGAATCAAGTAGGTTTTATCACTTGTAGAATATTCCAGATAAACAGAGTCTCTGACCGTCAAATGATCAGTTTATGATTCTATGTGCCATTTTACTTTATACTGTAAATACTGTAAATATACTTGGATGTTTTGATGTAGATTTGAACTATGGTGTATGTATCCTTCATTGATTAAAGGTGCTACGTTGTGTACTATGGTACTAAAACCGCATAAGTGCTAAATTGACATTGTATGCCTACCAATTCTATAGACTGTGATTGATATGATGATGTATTCTTGTATATTTATTTAAAGAGAATGTGATATTGTTATTACTAGATGTAGTGTTAGTGTTAGTACTAGAACTAGTTCTTGCTTTTACTTGTACCCTGTTTACTGTTTGTACCTGACATTTTGGTCAAATGTGACCTTGTTTTTATGTCAATAAAAACGTATATATATATGTAATCTGCCATGTTAGAAGAGAACAGCAAGCACTACAGGCTGACAATGCTGTTGAACTGTGTAGTGGCCATTTTTGCTTGGAGCAGTTTTGGCCGTCATTACGATATTCCACCAGACAGCGCTGCGAACCGCACCCTCTGTAGCATTTTTGAGAAGCCACAAATGGATTTTCATGTGCGGTGTCATATTTTCCAAGTGTGACACATGTGCAGTAAAACAATGTCGGCCCCTATCATGAAAATCAAAGATGGCGATTCAATGTTTTTGCTGAAGCCATCCTCTAGTCCTTGACCACCCACTACATGGTCCCACAACCACATATATGGAATTCACAGTTGAATTGGTGCACTCCACTGAATTGAGGTTCGAAACAGGTGATTACAACAAACAGTCAATGCCAAACAATGCTGAACAAGATAATTCAGCTTGCTATTTTGTAACAGGGCCCTTTAGACACTGTCAGAACAGAATAATATGTAACAGAGGTAGGGACTTTTTGCCCAAGAAATGATAATTGAAACATTTGAGCATACATTTATCCGCATGGAATTGTTCACGGACTATAGAGCTATATTGCATGGGATACGTATTATTTGGAATGGCTAGCAAGACAAATCGTAGGATACTTATTCAAAAGAAAGGTAAGACCAAATTCTCCTATTGCTATGTCAACAAAGAATTTTTTACCAACTCATACTGAAACTTCGGAGGCTGTTAGTCAAATATCAAAGATGTTTCAAGGTTACACTTAGCATAGGTTTGGCCCACAGTTACTACATAGACAGTTCAAAGTGGTTTTCTATAGCTGGCAGCAGTTTGATTTTATATGAATTGACTTTTTCTGAAACATGTGCTTTCTCCAAGCAAATGTTTTGATCAAACAGGAGTCATGTATATTTGTACACTGTACAGTGCTGCCACGCTGCTGCGCCATGCCACTACAATGATTTTTCAGTTATACATGACCAATATGGGAAAGATAGCTGAGCAATCATAATTTGCTGCCTTTGGTGGCAAATTGCTCTCCTTTACTACTCAGTATGTTATGAGAAGTTATTGGTCAAATATCAGAATCTGAAGGCAATAATTTTTGCTTCATTTCATTTACCATCTTGATCATTCATAAGAATTATCTTATTATCTTTTACACCTACCTTGTCAGCCTGATCCTGGCTTCTGACTCGGCCCTTTTCAGTTTGATATCTGCTTGTGTTTCGGTTTCTAACTTCTCCGTTTGAGCTTCTGTCAGTTTCTTCGGTCGTTCTTGGGTGGCGACTTCAATGTCTTCTCTGGCCGACTCCTTTCCTTTCACCGTGTTTTCATACTGGTATGGCCTTTGTATGTTTCCAACCTGTTAAAGTAATAGTGGAAATTTTAGTGCAAATTTTCATGTAGTTTTTGGGATTTCATCTGGTTAACTAGTATTACTTTCATATGCAGGGGTTCACAATTGGGGGAGGGGGTTGGCCTTGTCCAAGGGAGACAAAAGCCGGGCACTTTATGCCCTCTTGATCTTAAAAAAGGCACTGTGTTACTCCTTGTTATATTGATGATCTATTAAAATTTTGTTGCGCGAGGTGGTATTGCTTTGTTGTTGTTTTTTTTGTGGACTTCCCCCACATTTTCTTCCGACACCCCGGTTCATGCGACAATGCATCTTGCAAAGATTAATTAAAAGATGGATAGGCATGGTAAGTGCAGTCCTCTACGACCAGTTCTGAGTGCTCACAAGTTTGATTGGTGACCTGCGGGGGATGGATGAATGGATGATTGAGGCTTTATGTCCTGTATTTATGCACTTTGTACGCTAATTACTAATTAGGACAAGGGGACGACACAACAATGAGGCGAAGAATGATTGAAACAGCCGTACAACATTGGTCCGTGTGACCCAGCATGAGCTTGATTCGAACCCTGGACCCAGCGATTGGCAGCCTAGCACACTACCACGAGACCACCCCTCCCCCTGGTGACATGCAAGAGATTTTGGGAGTCCTTCATATGTTACACGGTTGTCTCATTGGAAACAAAACTTTTTATGAGACTCCTTTAAGAATTCAGGAAGGTGAAAAACAATTTGGAGTTTTAAGTAACATTACCAATTCTAACATGAGAAGTATGATGAAGACATTTATTGTATTCTTTGTCTACTATACCTGTAAGTCAGTGATATCAGTTTCTATGGCATTGAGCTTGAAGACTAATCTGGTTTTGACACTCTCCTGGAAAGCTCCTCTTTCGGCCTGGAATTGATATGTTGAGAACTTGCTGCAGGCATCATGGATGGCCGACTCGGCTGCAAGAAAGTTGAAATTAAGTTTTAACTTGGAGTTGCCTTAGCTTTTGATTACAGTGTATACACAATACAGTGTTGCTTGAAAGTAGGTGAAACAGGTGATGTTTTGCCATTTGGTCAATGCTTGACATCAATATTTTGGAACCAAAAATTTTGCATGCAAACAGTAGAACTTTTGGCAGTTGGACAAAGCTTCCGATGAAATATCATTCTGACCAACTAGCTTCCAACGAATAGTTCAAAATATCCATATGGTGGTATACATAGTTCAAATAGTAGTAGACAGGCTATTTGGATATTTCAAATAGTACTATTGAAAAGTACTTTTTGCTATTAGACACTATGGCTTGAGAGACTTTGTCACAAGCAACGGTATATGTATATTACATGTGGATTTGAGAAAGAACCATTTTCTGCAGGGGTTGGTTGGTTATCTGTGTGATAGATGTAACTTTTGTTGCAAAAAAAAGTTACGAGTACACAAATTCAGTATATTTACCTATTGCTTCAACAACTTCATAGAAATAATCATGGTTTCTGAACTGCTCAACCAAGTGTGTCAGTTTTAGAGGTCTGATTCTGTACTGGAAACCAATGTCCAGGTTGATTTCAACTCCATCGATGTTCAGACACTGAAAGCAATGGGAAAATGTTTAGAATCGAGCACCTTTCCTTTCAAATGATAATTTTGCTGTCCTCTCAGATTTCATTTTATTGATTCACCATATGGTTCGACCCTATTACATGTTGGAATAAATAAATATTGATTTGATTCTCTATTACCTTCAAGTCATCAAAATGGCCTTTATGGCATAAAGTGACCTTGCACTGACAATTTTCAATATATTTACCCCAAAACAATTGTTTGTGATCCAGGTTTGTCAGATCACTTATTACGTTACTTAATTTCTAGTATTAACTGATGTTTTTGACTCCACTAACCCTCATTTTGCTGAAATCGACTGATCGAAAAACAGCTGGAAAAATGATGAATTTAAATCCAGGGGCTCCATTATGAAGACCTTCTGTTGATGAATTTCTGGCCAATTTCTTTGATATTGTGTCATATTTGAGACCAACTGCAAACAATACAAAATACACTTAAATTGTTTATAGGTTTTGTGGCAAATATTTTCATTTTGTAACCAGCACAAATTGAAGTCCATTAACATCATTTTAAGTGTCAATTTTCCATTATTATGTGGGTAACTTTATAAAAAATAATGAGGACCATGTTTTGTAAGTCCTTCTATGGGATTAACAATTTAACATGACCTCATGTTGTGAAAGCAAATCCTAAATAATTACACAACTCACCACAAATTACATGGTCGCATTGATTTGTATGGTAATAAGTACAATGTACATACATGTATTATGCACAATAAAGTACAATGTCATTATGTGAAATTTAACGATTTGACTTTGTAACAATTTAGACCCACAGTGTGTATATATGTGTTTAACAACAGGTATCAAATTTAATTTATGATGCATCAAATTTTTCTTACTTTCGTCAGAGTTGAGTTTTTCCAGTGAAATTGCAACCAGCACAACGCAGAAAACCAGACATAAAACGACTATGCCAATTCCTATCTTCGCTCCGATATTGTCGGCCATGATTTTTGGTGTTCTGAAAGAAACAAAATGGTTCCATTTCTTAATACGTTACTGAAATTTTACACCCTTACACATCTTAGATTAAAGCAAACACTGCTTTGATTTATCAGATTCTTGTTTTTCATATCCTGCTCAGCAGAAAGGTACCATAATTCATTTCCAGTTTGGTAGGGGGTGTAAAATGTAAGAGGTCTCAAAAGGACTTTCACTTTGCATACCAACATCGATGGTCTACAATTTATACCTCAACTCCCATCAGTAAGTCGAATTTGAGAAGTGCCCATATTGTCAATTCCATCAACATGAAAACACCTTATAAAAAAAGACCTTATCACATTTGTTGAGAATGGCCATGTCCTAGACCAATCAGATGCAAGTATGTTGCTGAGTATGGTAATTAGAAAACAGAAGAGGCTGGTCTTTGAGACTCTATGACTGCCCAGTTGTTTCCCCTAAGCCAGTAGGTTCTTTTGTTCAGGGATAACTCCTCCCGTGGGAATGTCTCAAAAGTGACTGATTACAGGCCATCCAATCAAAATGTGTTGATTGCAAATTTTCCCATGGATTATGAAATTATGTTATTCTTTACAGTTTTGCCTGAGTCTATGTCCCTGATTGCATGAAAATTTGTCAGCTTTCTAAGAAAGTCTACCATTTGTGTGCATCAGATGTAATGGTTCCCTCCCTCCTCGAAGTCCAAATTATTCCATGCTGCTAACAACAATACAATAGTTGATGGCCTGCACACTGTACACAGTAGTCATACTAGACAATGTTGCTGCTAATTTCTCTATTTCTCAACAAAGCAGTCTGTTTAATCAGGTATTGTGGGGACCAATAAAATACATTGTGTCAAAGGGCTTAATCTGAACTGTAGTTCTTGCAGGAGTCGACACACATTCTCACAAACACACACGGAGAAACTTCGAGAAAAATCATTCCTCACAATAGCTCCTCGGTGGAGCTAATAATAATTGCACAATAGCTGACAATAATAATGGTGTGTGTGTTATTTGCCAGATCTGTTGTAGCTATTGTAAGCAGTTTCAGATTGTTAACTGTGTCAAAAGGGCTTAATCTGAACTGTAGTTCTTGCAGGAGTCGACACACATTCTCACAAAAACACACGGAGAAACTTCGAGAAAAATCATTCCTCACAATAGCTCCTCGGTTTATTTAAACATTTTGGTGCAGTCATATGGAATGACTTGCCAGCAGAAACACGATCAGCCACAGATCTTAAAGTGTTCAAGACTCTAATAAAAACCTGGTACGGCCCAAACTGTAGATGCGCCGCCTGCAGAGTCTAAATCCTGTCCGGAAGTTGTGCTTTTAAAGAAGTTTTTAACATTTCAAATTTTATTTAATTTACAACATGTATATATACACATTTTACCAAAGACAATTTTACATTTATTATGTCCGATTTTAATTACCCAAACTTTATTGTCATATATCTTTTAATAATTTTGTTATGTTGTCATACTCGGACAAAATAGCCCTGGTGCTAATGTTTTCTGTAATTTACCTCCGAGTTTAAATAAAGATTTGTATCTTGTATCTTGTATCTTGTATCTAACTGTTTGGATTGAAAAAAAAAAAAAAAGACAAGTGTGGCATTGGTAGTCTTTGAGTATCATATGTTTACTGCCATCACATCATTATCATAATATACATCATAAGCTATCATAACATACATTGGTTGAAATGTTCTAACGTTTCTAATGTTACAGATGTTTTGATAATGCTTACCTCAATTGCACACGTGCATGTTGCTCTACAGAACATGATACCCTGGTTGAAATATTTCAATGGTGTCATGCAAATAAATTTATGTCACATTGATATTCACAGGGATATCTTGTCAATATGACCTCGTCACCTAATATCGTGTCAAGAATAATATAAATATAGATTTACTACTGACTATAACAGTTATTGTTAGTGGCATCTGATTGTAACACTTGTAAGTAATGCAATATTTTAACCTCTATACATGTCACCTACCTTGATGGCTTGTTCTGTTGATAAACACCTATTTGGATTGGTTATGCTTGCTTGTTATTGAGGCTGTGTTGAACCAGGCCAGTGAATGTTAGTGTGAGTCACAGATCAATGAAATAACCATGGCAAAATCGACAAAACCTTTCACAGAATGCAGCCAGGTCACACATGAGTTAACAAGGATATTTGTCTGCTCTGCATTAGAACATTTTAGTATTTTGCAATACTCACAATGTCGAAACAAGATGACAATCTAGGAAGTAAAATTTAGCAACCAACCACCACTGAGTATTGTGAAATGAGTGTAAATCTCATGTGCTGCTGACTGTCACAACAGTAACTCAGCAAATTTCATGGCCAAATTACAGTCACTAACTTAGCAGAATATATCAGAAGCATCCAACTAGAACACAGTGATCCAGTGACACACAACTGGAACACTGACTTCAAAACAGACAAACTGGCTGCAACACAATCTCCTCACTCTGTGAGTATAAAATATTCTGATAATTTTAATCTCATGTTTTGTTGTTAACAGATATTTTATTGTAGACTTATAGTTTTATGCACTATCC
This sequence comes from Platynereis dumerilii, assembly GCA_026936325.1. Taxonomy (NCBI): domain Eukaryota; kingdom Metazoa; phylum Annelida; class Polychaeta; order Phyllodocida; family Nereididae; genus Platynereis; species Platynereis dumerilii. Next base: position 11,114,875 of record JAPTHN010000001.1, read on the forward strand.
CATGTCTTCTGACTCCACTCATGGCATCAATATCTTTCTCATCTTCAATTTCTGTTTTTGCATTTGTCATCTTTTGCATGTTTTTGACTTGTTTTCAATTTACAAATTTTGATATAGCACCACTGTTCGTTTGTGCCAATTGGACATTAGCATGTAGATTTATTTTTAGAAGCTTGTAGACAAACATGTCCAGCTCTCTGTCTACCTGTAATTGTCTATCCTTCTGCTCCTCTCTTCTAAAACTTCTTCTATCTGCTTGTCCAATGTATTCATCCCCTGCTCAGTATCAAACTATTAATCAATGATAGTATTAAATAATATTATTAATCACTGAGTCAGATCTATCAACAAGTATCTTAATTCCCACCTGTCACGTGACTTTGTCTTGCATTGCACAATTCTGTACAAGTATATCGATTTTGTTATCTATAATACTTTGGCATTTGCTAAATAGTGTAAAGCTGTCCCAATACTGTAATATTGAAGGATTATCCATGTGCCTTCATGCTCTATGATTTAGAAGTATGGAAATCCAGATCTGTAATCAGTAGACCTACACACACTGGAATATAAGTTATTGTAGACTTTAACTAGTCTACATGAATGATCCAGAGTATCCAGAAGTATGCATTGAGCTTATGCAAGTAAGTTGTTGTTGTTTTAACATATTTGCATCCTATTATTTACCGATTGCTCACATGAGAAGTTGGAAAGATCTTGTTCATCACTTTAAAAGATTTACCAAAGGAGAGCTAGAATTATTAGGGCTATGACAAAGTATATTGTAGAGGTTTGACATAATTCAGGCATTACCAACAGACATGGGATATAGTTGAGGCACTACCAAAGCAGCCATGAAGTAATTCAGGCATTACCAAAGGACACGGGATATTGTTCAGACATTACAAAAGAAGAGATGGAAAAATTCATGCATTGCCAAAGTACTCCAGAAAATAGTGAAATAGTTCAGGCATTACCATAGGAGAGGCTGAATAATTTGGGCATTGCCAAAGTACTGCAGAAAATATAGTTCAGGCATTAGCGAAGGAGGTATGACATAGTTCAGGCATTACCAAAGGATATATACAGGAAATAGTTCAGGCATTATCAATGGACCATGGGAAACAGTTCAGGCATTACTAAAGGAGACATAAAGCAATTCATGCATTGCCAGAGGACTATGCATGGAAATGGAAAAATAATTCTTGCATTATGAAATAATTCAGATAATACAGTAAAACAATTCGGAATACACAATCATTGCATATTGTATAAGTGCATCATTTATGGTACAGATGCAACATTGATTTTCAGACTATAAAGTTCAAACATATGTTTATGCCTCCATGTATAACATTTGTAAAACATCCTTACCTTTAGACAATGAATGAATTGAGGTGTGGTTATCCCATCAGGTGTGTGAATCAAGAATGCACAGAATCATAATTGACAAGGCATTAAAATAGTCATTACACAACAAAAATGGCTAAGCTCATAAATGAGGCACCTGCTATCCCTTTGTCGTGTTGTCATTCAATCACACACGTGGCAGCCTCAATTTGCTCAAAGATACATCTTTGTAATATAATCCGGGTAGATAATAGATAAATAAAACAATCCTCAAGGCTTATTGTTAAAATCCTAAATGACACTAATGAGATGATGAGTCTACAGGTAGTGTCTGCCAGTCTCTGCCTGTTACTGTCAGTCCCTGTCAGTCCCTGCAGCTACACCTGATTCGCTGCAATGATGCCAATTCACTGCCACTGACAACACAGAATAGGATAGAGCAGGATACACCCAAATGGAAAGTACAGGTGGGCTCAGGTATAGCTTCCATGCGCCTGACCACACCTGCTTTTAGCAGCCACTTTCTTAAGGAGCCTTAAATGCAACAATGGCATTTCGGAGATTTTGTAGGTCGATGAAGCACAGATGACAGAGAGTGACCAGGTAAAAAAAATCTGTGGTTTGATATATGTGTATATTATTGGTTAGGTATAGATCTATGCATGTGCCAATGGACTATTGATTCTTCATTGGCACCGATATATAACAGTTTTGTAATGATTGGCAATGCTGGCCAATCACCTGTCTCAAAAATAGTCTACACATTCATATAACATTCTTATCTCTGTATATAGATAAGCAACATAAATATTTGGATGGAGTATATCATGCTTTCAGGATATCTTTGGAGATTATCAGATTTGTGTATCTGATGCTGTTGTTATCAAGGGAGGTATAATATTGATCTCTACTGAATATGACTGCATTAAATAGAGTTATACTGTTTCAAATGATAAGTGATTGGGACATACATATGTGTGGATATGTTGCTTAATTATTTAACCACCTGTTAACACTGTGTCAGCTTATTGACCATATATATAGGCCTATACAAATATTGCACATTTACAATATTCACATGTAATTGTTGCAAGACAATGAAGGTATTTTTTATTTAGGCAGGTGTGACTATAGGCATCCTCCAATATATTGTAATTATTGTCTATACTATGCAAATAATGTAATGATCAGTTTTACCTGTGTTTTTTATTCTTCTCTCCAATTAGTTGTTAATCATTTCAGGATGCGACTGATTCTTCATACATCGAATTGAGTGTGGGACCAAGAATTACCCAATCTTATAGTGGTACAGAGGTTGGTATTATGTCTGATCCAAGAAATAATATATCACACCATGTAATAAATAATCACATTTAAAATAGGCCTATAGATAATTTTCTGTTTCTGAGAACAACTCGAATGATTATAAAGTATATTTTACTCATGGGAGTTATCTTGTCATATTAAATATTTCCAAAAAAAAATTTTGAGATATGTTGGTAGATCTGTCTGATCCACAAAAAAAATAATAAACAAGGAACAAACAGGATGATAGCTAAAAAAAGGGTTTTTTTTCGTGATACTATAAGCCATGCAGATCGATGAATGAATTCTAATTATTGTTGAGAGATTGATTAGAAAGATGGATGGATTGATGCATACAAATTTCTGTATACTTTTTATTTTTTCAGTACTCATATCCAGTCAGGGGGAGTGGACCCTTGAACAGCTCTCCCGCTGAGGAGATACAATATAACAACAGGGTACGTTTTTATTTTATTTTTATTAAAAATGTATATTATGAGTTATCCCATGTCTAGCCAACTTTTGTCCCTCATACTGAGCTTTTCCCTGGTCAATACAGATTGAGAGAGGGAAATACAACAGAAAGAAACAGGGATATATTTAATCAACCAATCAAATTCCACTGGCTAATTAGCCAGCAGGGATATACTGAAAGATAATGAGATCAACAGGGATATACTGGAACTGACCAATCAGAAGACAACAGTGCCCCTATATATCATGCTTATTAGCATGTAGATACCAGCATATTTGCTGATTGTTGTGATTTAAGGCAATTAAGTGCTGCCAATTATGAGTATTGATTTTTTTTTTGTAGCACAGCTGCATTCACATTGAGTGCTTCAAACTGTTTTACATTTATATAAAATAAAAGTATTTTAAAAAAAGGACATGGGATAAAAAGGTTATACCATGGGTTTCGGCAGTATATCCCTGGTATAGTCACCCTCGACCCCGTATATCCCTCGACCCTTCGGGTCTCGGGATATACTGGATCTTGGGTGACTATACCAGGGATATACTGCCTCCACCCATGGTATAACCTCATAGTATGTTGTTAGTTTGTTTGATCATCTCTCTTTGTGATTTTTAACTTTTTGTCTCACAGGTTTTCTGGACATATGAATAATTTTAGAACCAAAACACTATATCACGCACACATAGCAATTGTTCACAACACACATCAAGGTTGGCAAGTCCAAGTTTGAATTGCCCTGCTTCAAAGTAGTACCAATGGCAGGGGGTGGGGTTATTGACCCTCCCTAGGCCTAAGAACAAATAGTATTAATCTTGAAGCTTCATGAACAATATCCCAGCTGTGTGTAAATACTGAATGTAAAACCCCTTGACCAATGAAATGGTGCCATAAATCAAATTAAAAAAAACCTTCTAAAGTTTGGTTTGCAATCACAGTAGTTAACGATTATCTCACTTTCAACCTGTGAAACCTGCTTATAGCTCTTGTGTTTTTCACACCAAGTCGGATTAAGCATTTCTGATGTCAAAACAGTTTAAGCGACTGTTATTCTGGTATTTTTTAAGCAAATAAATTGAGTGGCATTCTCTCTTCAATGTTTCAGTATACAGAAGACACCTCCTCACACAACCCTAGAACTACAGGGAACACAATCACCAGAGTAAGATTATATTCAAATTTTAAATGCAAATTATTACATACTTTCAAATTTTATCAAGTTTTAGTCACGTGTTTTACCTTCAGCGAGTAAAGTTTGAGAAAGGTATTTTAATCACTAATAATTTAGGGAAAATGTTGTCCGTCCACTCACCAGGTGGTAACACGGGTGGATAGAATGTCTCAGGGCAAACATTCAGTCACTGCTGCACGAACATGTACTAGGATTGTACTTGGAAGGAAACCCAAAAGGATAATTACAGTGCCGTCTGTAACTCGTAAGTAAGTGAAACACACGAAATGGTGCCATTGCATCAATGCTAAACATCCTCAGCGAAGCTGCTTGTCAAAGCATCAATTCTCATCCGATGCGAGGAAAACATATTGGGTCATAAAGGCAGATATGTGAGGCATATGGGATAACAATGGCAGCCAAATTTATTTTGTGTAGTTGGAGTTAGGTGTGGGTCAAAGTCTTTGATAAGTAAGTGAAACACAGGCCCAATGTTATTTAATAGGGAATGGTGGTTCACTTACTTATCAAAGACTTTGACCCATAACTAACTCAGATTACAGTAGAGAAAATTGACTGCCAATGTTATCCTACATGCCTCACATATCAGCCTTTATGACCCAATTTGTTTTCCTCTCATCGGATGCGAATTCATGCCGCCACAAGCAGTTTGGTTGAGGATGTTTAGCTTTGATGCAATGGAACAATATCGTGCATTTCGCTTACTTACAGGCGGCACTGTATATTATATGCATTAATTAGTGTCACCTACAATCAGGTAGGAAGTCCAGGGATATATTTTTGTGCATGTGACCAAAGTTTGCTTTGCTGGATTGTATAAGTCGAAGAACTCAAAGCTTTTTCTCATTTATATAGATTTCCAATTTATACTTCCTTGGTTTTCTGGTTCGAAGATAGTGTATTTTGATGTGAATAATGACAGAAACCTTTCTAGAATTGGCATTTAATAATCTTGGTTTATTATCTTGTGTTACAGAGAAACATGGCTGACAATAAAGGACCTCTCATCGTAATTGGTGTGATCGTTGCAATCATTGCAATACTAGTTATGATCCTCGTTCCCATCAGTTTTGCTGGACTTGAATATTATCAGGTAAATACTTGGCTGCAATAAGGCTGCTCAACTGTGGTGCTAGATTTGTAAAGGCACTAATATAATCACGTTTAGCTTACTCATCTGCAAGTCCTTACTTGATTTCTGGATCCAGGGGATGAGCAATTTTGAATGTTTAAAGACTAAAATGTACTAAATGCTAAAATTTAAGTTACACTAATACTAATACATCTCAAACCATTTTGCATGTAAAATAGTCAAATGGGGTAAAAAGTAATTGATAACATCAATCTCAGCCAATAGTAGTCATGGCTTTATTCCACTAAATTAATTTGATTTTTAAGAGAAAGTTTTGGCTTGGGCTTTGCATTACTTTTCGGACGGTAGACTGGTTGGTTAAAACATCACTATCATCCTCAAAGGAATACTTAAGAATCTGAAATTTGGATTATGGCTTGCTGATTTTTGTTATTCTGAATATATAGTAGAAATTCAGAGTAGTTATGATTTGCTTGCTATTTGCAACATTCTATTTTTTAACCAGTATGGTTTCAAGCGACGGAAAACAACAGGCGCAGTTGACATAGGGAAGGTATATGGACCAGGAGGAAGACATGCTGTGGGTCCAGACTACGAGTTCAAAACTTTTCCTGCTGATGCTCATTTTGAAAAATTTGATCGTGTGACTGTCTTTGCAGCAGACAGACTGCAGGCAAGTTGTTTTAACTTCTCAAGGGAAGTGATTACTAACAGAGCTCTATTTAATTTAGATTTTCTGATCATATAGACAATGTTGGAAAAAGCAATTCCTTCAGCATACTAGATGCCTGTTGGTTTTGTAAACAAATGCAATGCCATGGCCAACCCTAGGCTTGTGGGTTGGACAAATAGTGTGGTTGCTTTGCAAGTCGGTCAAAAGATAACAAAAAGCACTTCCACATCAGGACCTTAAAACCAGGCAATCCAAACCAGGCCATCCAATATAATATGGAAATGCATTGATTTGATGTTTCCTGCAAACCATGTTGATATATTGTTGTGCTACCCATTTACCAAATGATGCATTGATAAGTAAAAATGTGTGATTCTCTTCCCACAACTGGCACTGGGTATATTCATGTCAAGTTGTATGTATTTCTTAGTGTGTTTGTCTAAGGGACAACGGTAGCTACCAGAAAAGTAGTACAAATAGAACGAATACTTATCCCTCAATGGTAGCTACCAGAAAAGTAGTACAAATAGAACGAATACTTATCCCTCAATGGTAGCTACCAGAAAAGTAGCACAAATAGAACGAATGCTTATCCCTCAATGGTAGCTACCAGAAAAGTAGTACAAATAGAACGAATACTTATCCCTCAATGGTAGCTACCAGAAAAGTAGTACAAATAGAACGAATACTCAATTACTCATGACATTCAAAACAACACCCACATCTTGTTTGAAAGGGAAATTGCAGAAGCTTCTTTTGAGGAACTGCCTCTGTCAATCAAAGCACAATCAATTATTTCGTTTACACGTAACCAATGGTGACACTCTCAATTTCAATTTTATCAATGATGATTCAACCGAGTAGGCCTATATTGGTTCAATTTAAGCTCTCTGAATATTATAAACCTTGTTTGAGCAATGTACATTAGCAATTTAGATTCGCTTTGTGTTAACCTGTTACCATTGGAGATTGAGGTCAAATTTGTTAAGTTTCAAGTGTAGTGCCCTTCATCAAACATTTGAATTAGGTCAAATAAGTTAGTGCTTAAGCTCCATGCATGGAAAAAATTGCGTTAATTTGAGATTTTCGAAGATTGGTAACTTTGAAACGTTAGTGCATAAATGATTTTGTAAGGAAAAGACGAAACATGTATTTCAAGTCACACAGTTGCACAAACAGTATTCACCTTCAATAAAAATGACTATTTTGTCCACACAAAAAAGCAGACTTCAGAAAAATAATGTTATATATTTGATTTTTGTACGTTTTTTTTCTTCAAGGTTTCAATAACATGCAGTATGCAATACTTCCTCAGGAAACACCAATTGCCCATGCTGCATGAGAATTATGACATTTTCTATAGACCAGTCCTCAGAAGCAATGCCCTGGACGCTCTTAAGGTAAACATGCCATTTCCATATGAATAGTAATATGAATAGTATTGTCAACTACTGTCAACAAATATGCTTTGTGTTGAATTTTGTGAATGCTACCATCTGTTAATGTTATGCTGTTATTATGCTGGGCATGACTCATTACAAATATAATTTTATAAAATCTAATGGCAAAAGTAAATAAATGTAAGTATTTCAACTGTTCACCTCAACTACAGATCCATGAGCTGCATGAGTAATTGTCAGCAACTAACTGATATATTTTATATATGGATAAAGGGGTCACGTACATGCTCCTTATGCCAAAATAGCCATGTTTTCATGAACCTTTTATTTTTAAAAAATATGCACATAAAAGTGAATCACTACATGCTACAGTAGACGAAATCGAGTGATTACAGAATTGGACTAAAATGTTCCTTGTGAGGTCACAGCCCTACCCATGCCATGTTATTCTCTATGAGTCATAAGCTATTTAGGAGGTCATAGCCTATACTTGCAATGCTATCAAAACGAGTGACCAACTGAGTATCGATGGGGTCACAAGTTGCTCAATGCAAGTTGACAGCTTATTACAAAGTGTTTGATAAGGCTTGTTGTGAGGTCATCGATGGCCACCAACAGCTTTTCTGTATGCACTCGTTTTCGTTAAAAAAGTTGGCCTACCTCTATTTTAGTTTGGTCGTATGTAATACAACTAAAATTTGGACTGAAAATTAAACATTTAATGTAGCACATCAGTTTTGTCATTCTCGATATAATCCACATGAGTGAATAAATATGCCGGAGATTAAAATGAATCAATTTGACCTACAACGGAATTGTGTACCTAGAACTACCTACAACAACAATGCATGGAGAAGTACTAGCCTGCCAAGCAATTTTGATAAAATTGTAATATATCAAAAAGCATTAAGTTTTGGGCCTGTTTCAGATAGGCAAATTGCCTGTCTAAAACATTTCCACAAACAATATATAGTGTCATGGAGATAGACAGGTTGACGTATTAAATTTTGCTCAGTTTCATTTTCTTTAATATTTAGTTGTGCTGACTTCAAAATCAAAATAACAAATTTTATACTTCCCAGAACATGACTCTGAGACACGCCTACGCAGTGAGAAAGTGTACAATAATAAATATGTTCTGGATGCAGGAAGTATAATATGCATCAGAAATTATAATAGGAGAAGGTGGCCTTCACCTTATAAAAAAGACCTTGCCACATTTGTTGAGAATCACCTTGTCCTAGACCAATCAGATGCTAGTTAGTTACCAAGTATGGTAATCAGAAAACAGGAGAGACTGGTCTTTGAGACTCTATGACTGCACAGTTGTTTCACATAAGCCAGTAGGTTCTTTTGTTCAGAGATATCTCCTCCCGTGGCAATGTCTGGATAGTGACTGATTATTGGCCAGCCAATCAAAAAGTATTGATTTCAGATTTTAACGTAGATTATGAAAATATGTTATTCTTTAGGTCTCCCCGAGTATATTTCCCCGAGTGTAGTAGGCCTACTGTTTAGGGATTGGCTTCCATGCAGTGGCATTCATTTCTGCAAAATATGCAAATAGCATCATAAAACATTATCTTACTATGAAATAGTGTAATGCAAAATGTCAACCATTGCTTTCATGCTGATTTTTGCTATATTTGCAATATATTTATTATTTCATTCTTAATCGAGAGCTTCATACCACACTTGTGTTCTTTTTGTTACCACGGGGCAGTACAACCAAGGCCTCCTTGGTGCATGCTCGGATACCTAAATTTGTCTTGACTGTATTTTTGCCTAACCCGCTTCAGCTGGCCTAACCTGCCCAAAAAGTGGCAAAATTTTTAAAATTTATTTTCAAGTGGTGGGAAATTTTGCCTATTCTTTGAATATCATTCAAGTTCTCTTTTGCTGCTCAGTAAATTACAGCTGTGTACATTATTATGAAGAGTTGATACAATGATACTTATATTCATGTAGTTTTAAGTCTTACCTTATTTCATTCAGGGTGCGGCCACCTCATTCACTACACGAGAGTACATCAGAGATCGCGAAAAAGTTGAAAAAGCATTGTTCGCAGCAGTGAGGGATCGACTGGGAGGCAAATGCTGCGAAAAAGACTGTGGTGAGTTGAATGTATTTACGTTAAATTATTTTTTAGTAAAATCCTTCTCTCTGGCTGGTCTGTCTTGAGAAAGTGATGTTTTTTCTTCTTTTTTTTTGCGTGAAAGGTCGTGATTTTAAGTTTCGCTGTCATTGAAAGTATGCATCAAAAAATTAAAAAAATTCCAAGCAATATCATGACCTTTCTATTGTCACCCATTGTTTTCTTGTTGCAACTTGTTCCTCCTTTTGAAGGGGGAGGGTTGGACTAGTCCAATTTCTGGGTTCACAGTTCGAATCCAGCTCTTGGCGGGTCACCTGGGCCTATGTTGGATGGCTGTTTCAATGATCCTTTGCTTCATTGGTGTGTCCTCCTGTCCTAATTAGCCTACCAAGTGCTTAAATGTAGGACGTAACGCCCAATCATCCATCCATCCTTCTTTTGACACAGGAACACCAAAAGGATCAGGACCATGCGTACCGTTATGCACTCCGCTCAACCAGTGTGAGCAAGACTATGGCCTGTTCAGCGAGGTACGCTATTTCCAGCTGAGGTCCTTGGACATCCCGGATGAATTGAATCAAAGATTTTTACAAGCTTTGGTTCTTGTGGAAGAAAATGAGAAGGAGATGTTGAAGCAGCAGTCCAAGATCATCCGAAAAAATACAGACGCCCAGGTGAAAATGGCAATTACCCCGTTAACTGTTTTACAGACATTCATGACATATGAATATTGAAGTAAAGACATCTGTTAATGGTTCCACTTACATTTTGGTGAAGTGTAAATATCTGCCGAACGGTGAACGTTCTTATAACTTAAAGCATTAAAATATTCATGAACCGTTGACCGATATCTGCAAGAAGTGAACATTCATATCTAGAGTTGCTAAAAATTATTTTGATGATTTTGTTTTCTTATGTCATTCACATACATGTCCCTTTGAGGAATTTCTAATGAATGCTTAATGTTCTGGATGGGTACATTATGTATGTTTCACTCTTCGTACAGGTCAAACAAGTATTAAATGAAGCAGCAGAAATTAACCAAAATGCCACGGCACTCTCAAATCTCATCGCGTCAAAAGCAGAAGCAGACAGCAAAGCAACGGTGGAAAATGCGAGGAGCGCAGGTCTCAAGTTGCTCTACCGGTAAGGTCACACAAAATGGCTGCATTTTTGCCACCAAATGTTGAAAGTTAGCTCTTTTATCCACAACCTAGAAGGCTGATTTAAGAATTATCACAAAATTTTCATTCAGGGAAATAGACTCAGGCAAGACTGTAAAGGATTATGTGTTTTCATAATCAATGGGAAAATTTGAAATCAACACATTTTGATTAAATGGCCTGTTATCAGTCACTTTTGAGACATTCCCACGGGAGAAGTTATCTCTGAACGAAAGAACCTACTGGTTAAGGGGAAACAACTGGGCAGTCATAGAGTCTCAAAGACCAGTCTCTCCTGTTTTCTAATAACCATACTTGGTAACTAACTTGCATCTGATTGGTCTAGGACATAGTCATTCTCAACGAATGTGATAAGGTCTTTTTTATAAGGTGGACATTTTAGCATTTGTGGTCAGTAAGTCACCAGTACCCTCACCCCTGCATCCTAATTACTATTGGTGTACTTTCTTCAACAGAAACGTGTTGTTCCATGTTGGAATATTGGAAATACTGATTTTGAAGAGCTGCCTTTCAGCATTTCAGAGCTCATAACATTGGCTGGCATAATTATACCAGATAACATGATTCATAGAATAAACCAAAAATAAAAGTAACACATTAGGTTGTTAAGAGTCTTTATTCAAATTCAGCATACTATGATTTCTCCTAACATTTCCCCATACATTTTCCTATATCAATCTGACACATATTGCCTGTCTTTTTCAGTGAATTGGGTATAACTGACCCGAAGCAGAAGGCATCATTCGATTATTTGAGGACACTCCGAGGCAGCTCACAACTGAAACTGACCGTAAACTACGACCAACTTATTGCGGGAAGTCTGAAATAACATATGCCACTTCAAGGTCACAGTTATGGAATTAAGTATTTCTAAGTTGTGATGTACCCCCTTAGTATGTCAGCGGGTATGTCATATGATCATCTAATGACTGATGTATTTAAACGGAGAGTATTTTAACAACCTCATGACAAAAAAATTTGTTTGGGATATGAGCTATTAAACTTCATTATTAGTTTATTTTGGCTTGGTAACATAGCCCAGTTAGCACAAACAAAATATTTTATATTATATATGAAGGCGAACGCAGCAAGTCTGCAGAATGGCAAAGTTCAAGTCGGAAGAAGTCATCGAATTGGCATCAAGGTCAAAAGGGCTGTTGCCAATCAGGTCGGCGCTGAACAGAACTGTGAACATAGACTTTTGTTTCAGTCCTGGAATATCGCCTTTTAACCCATGACTTAATGATAATGATTTGAAGCAAGCAACACAGAGATAAAATCCAACAGACCTTGCATTTTGAAAATGTTAATTTCTACTTTTAGCTAAACACTATCAATCATTTATTAATTTTGTACTACAAAACAATATTTGTACAACCTTTCCTGTATAGCACATGGGTTTTCAGCAATTTTTACTGTTGAATAGATGTTACTAGAGATATCTTCTTGATAGATCCTGATTGTATTGTTTTGTATTTTTATTGTGCCTTTACCTATGGAATAACCAAGATACTCAAGATATGAGGTATTTCCTCATATAATGTACACAGGCAAATACTGTGTATACTTACTCGTGACAGTGAATTATTTTTTCTTCGCCAAGTGTATTTATAATATTGAGAAATCTGTTTTTGCAAAATGGAGTGCTTTTCCTGGGACAAAAATCCAATTAGCTACAAAGGCTAATTTTCAGTGAAAGGCATGGATGTGTGGCTAATTTGCATTCAAAATATACAATTTTCATTAGCCACCTGGAGGATGCATTAGCCAATGCTGTGGCTAATGGCTAGGAAAAGCACTGCAAAATGATCAGATTGAAAACTTCTGAATTGAAGGCGATGCTGCAGAGAAATTGTATAAGTCATTCCTCAGGACTTTCTGTAATGATACTTCACTTGTAATAGTGTGCATGTTGGATTTTATGGAATTCACAAGTTTATGTTAAGTAGTCTTTCACAAACTGTTTTGATTTTAACATGCATGTGGCTCAACTTGAAAGCTTCACGTTGGCAGAAATTTTATCTGGCTATTTGTATCTGTAAATAAAATTGTTATTCTTTGTATAAAATGTCTTTATTGCGTTTTGATTTGCATTAACTTTAAAATTCATCACTGACACTATCTTGCATTTATCAGCAGTATAGCAGTTGGTCATCCATCCTTGTTCCTTAGAGGAATCAGTATTATAATTTCATACGGTTAGATTAGATAGAAGTCCCGAATCTTTAAGATTCGATATAGGCCTACAATGTATTAGTTTTTCTCTGGGACACCAACTTTTCTAGCCTCATAAATATGATTAATATTAAGTAATCCCAATAAATATGATTCTGGTTGATGAAAGAGTATACACTGCTTATTTGCTTAAGTTGCGGGACTAGAAGTTGTAGCTTGTCTTGATTGGCTCACAAACAACAATGAAGTTTCGTCCCGCAGTCTTTGAGAAAAAGGTAGTTTCGCAAGAAAGCGCATCTTAAATGTCGGATAAAATGTAATCCATAAAACGATAAGGATGACTGTTATAAGAAACACGACCAAGATCGATAATCCACCTGAGACACTTTCTGGTAATGAAGCGATTTGAATAACAGATTTTTGGGATGACAAAACATCTGAAAAATAAAATTAGAAAGTAAATTATCATCTGAAAATTACCTTTATATGGATAATTGGATATCGTTTGTCCAGAAAGCATCTGGACATACAGAAGTTGAAAGTCTGAAATATTTTTTTATTTTGTGGTTATACCATTCGACACCTCTGTCAGCCAATCACATGCCAGTATTTCAGGGCGATGATTCCCATATTCTTTGTTGTCCACTTATTGTCTCATGTTTACCTGTTTGACTGTATTTGTCTCATGGTGTAAGTCGGTTTTTCACCATGGGATCATCGGGAATATGTGTTTATCACACCTCGGGCTAAAGCCTTCGGGTGATAAATCACATATTCCCTCCCTGTGGTGAATAACCTATACTTATTGACCACTTGTAAATCGACATCTCAATATTTTACTCAGAAGTTTTAGTGTTATGCCTTTGATTGACAGTCTCATATGTATACATGTATATAGATCAGAGTGATGGAAAATAGAGTTCTCTCACCTTTGCTGTGTAGAAGTTTGTTGAACTCCTCTTCAGAAAAATCAAAGCTACCACAAGACGGGAAGTTTTTCGGAAGACTAGGCATTTGAGAAATATTTCCAGCTCGCATTACCATCGCCATGCCCATCTCATTGTGGATTTCCATGTGGCAGTGCATGAGCCAATAACCTGAAGGAATTAAAGGAGAATAAGCCAACTGAAGGAATCAATTAATTAAGATACATAAAGGATACAATATCATGAAGATGGGTGACACAACAATCAGTGAATTTCCTGCAGTTTGGTACAGAACCAACTTTTACTAACACTCAAGGTTAAATTGTTTGCGAGTGAAAACTGTCAATAGGTAATTTTCAAGAAAATGAATAGATAGGGTGGATGATGGGCCTTTATATCCTGTATGTATACACCGGGCACAGACTGACCAGGGTAATGAGACGATCGAGAAACCACCGAAATGAGTTGAGGTACGCTCTTCGCCCAAGATGAAACATATTACATGGGTCTACCGGTTTAATAAATTGGCAGAAGAAGTTTAATACTCACTAAGCAAGACCTATAATGAAGTACAATATGTCAAAGAGATCTAAGGTGTCCTATACAATACTTTATCAAATAAAATCTTTATCTTTCGAATTCTCACCGGGATTATCAGCCTTGAATCTGATGACCACATATCCTCCAGCAGGGACGATGACAGTGTCCTTAAAAGGGCCCGGGTGAGAGTGAGGATCCCTGTGGTACATCTTACTCCAAGATGAATTAGTCCACCTTGGAGAGTGGCAAGTATAGAGATGGTCCTTGTCATTGTCATCACATGTTATATCATCAGTGTTTGTTCCAATGTAACCGTTTTCGCTGTAGTTTGGCCACCCGATTTTCGTCACTTCAAAATGGTGGCCATGAAGGTGGAATGTGTGCGCAGTTCCGACAACACTTCTAACTGAAATGTTGTCCAAAATATTAAGTCTGTGATTAACATGCAACAAAACGTGAAGTAAGAAAATATAGACAAGGAAAGTTAAGAAGATTTTCCATGGAAAACAGAATACTGATAAATCTAACCAGATGGACTGAGATGGTCTTGTCTTGGACTGTAATACAGAAATAAGTTTGAAGCAAGAGAAGTTACAAATCACTTTTAGCACGTGGGACTGTAATACTAAATTTAATATTCTTCAGAAGATGAACTATACTTACCACTAAAGGGCGGAGAGTGGGTAAAAATGACCATTTGGACGACTTGTCCAAGGGGAACGTGTAATTCGTGAGTGCAGTAACAGGCGTCATTTGGACAATTGTGGGGGAAGACGCAGACCTTGTTTGTTCCCTCTGGTGGGTAAATCTAGAAGAATAAATATTTATGATTATTTGATGACCATTGTGCAGGAGCCGTGCTGATTGGCTAGAATCATTTACATCATGGTGACGTCATAAAAACTCATGTTGCATGGTTAGGCCTACGAGTCTTTTGACACAATATGAGTTTTCACTGCTGCAGCAGAACAGGCAGCAGCAGCTGAGCGGCGTTAGAAACAAATAATGTTCGCAGGAATTGACCTCTACAGCTTATTTGTCTTGATGTTAAAAGTTGCCTTTAAAAAATGAGCTGCAGTGTAATAACTTTGTAACTTTCTAACTTGTACCATTTTCTACTTATCTACCTGAGGTGGGACAGCATGAAGTCTGTGTAATACTCCATTAATCGTTGGTTTGAAGGCCCCAAAGTCGTCTGCTCCAGTGAATTGCAGTTTCAAGAATAATTCCAAAATATCTTCATTTTTGTTCAAATTCTCTTTTTTGCTGCTCAGCTCAGCTATTGAGACACATTCAATGTTATCCTCTTCTCTGTATGATCTGGAATATAAACAGACAAACTTGGTGCTAGCGAGAGGCCACCCTCTAAAAAGAGGACAAAATCTGAAATACACTGCCTAAGAAATAGAGATATGTATACTTACTGAAAAGGACAGTTGAGAATGCGCAATTTCTTCTCCGGTGTACATTTAGGTCTCTCTCCTATTTGTCGCTGAATCTCTGACCCTTCATAATGCAAGATGGCTGTCACTCCATGGGGTGCCATTCTCTGTAAATTACAAAGTTTGTCAAAATAGAAAAAATTTTCTAGTAAATTTATAGATTTTTCATATTTTTATGAGATTTTAAAATTGTGATTCACATTGTGAAATGTCAATTTTGGCTGTAAGAGGCAGGAACAAGCATGTACTTATTGGTTATAATTATTCACCACAGGAGAGGGAATGTCTGATTTATCACATGAGGGCTTTAGCTAGAGGTGTGATAAACACATATTCCTGATCCCATTTTCATGATCCCATGGTGAATAACCCAACTCATACCATGAGACAAACACTCAAAGTTTCAAACGGGGCAACAAAAAATATGGGAATTATCACAATGAAATACTGGCATGGGGTTGACTTACAGAGGTATCAAATGGTGTAATAACACTTCAACTCACACTTGTATTGTAATAATATTCAGTCGTTTCAACTCGGACGACATAAGACCCTGTCTTCAGTGGATCGTTTGCAAGGATGAAAACATCATATCTTTCGCCAGGACCGATGATGATTGATTCAAAGGTTTCTTCATGAAGGTCATCTCCTTCCGTTGAGGTCACATGGAGGTCGTGGTGGTCAAAACTGACCCGCAGGAAAAAGAACATGCCAGTGTTGATGATCCGAAAACGATGTCGTTCGCCCAGAGATACGTGGAAGACCTCATGTATGGACGTCTTGGATGGAGGTTTTATGGGGTCACTGGTGTAACCTTAAAATTATCAGGAAGCTTATCATTACACACTGAACTAATGTGTTGTGTAAAACAGACAAAACGAATGATACCTGGTGTCCGTCCGTAATTTTGTGAATATCAGACAGAATTTTATTTGAAATCGACGACGACAAGGATCAATCCTGTTCAACTTTTTGTGTAGTTTGAACAAAGAAATGTCAGAAGTACGCATACCCCTTGTCTGAATTTTCACAAAATTGTGGATGGACACCAGCTAACTTTTTTTTTGTCTGTTTCACACTAACCTTTTTTCAGTGCATGCATATAGAAATGTAAAGAATAGCTATATAGCAAAAGAGCACAGGTCATACCTTTGCCGTTAATCAATGCCGAGTAGTAAGGGTACATCCCAATTTCAACACCATCAACATTTCTTGTCGGAATGTAGCAGTCGTCAGCTCCCCACCATTCGGAATGTCTGACGATATGAGAAATTTTGATAAAAATACAAAAGAAGAAAATACAAATGTCAGAAGTCACTTGGTCCGTATTTGACTTCCCTAAAATTCAATAGAAAATAGCCATTTTTGGGCAATTAAAGTTACATTAAAGTCAAGTAATTCTTACGAAGAAGTAAGGAAGTTTAATGTTTGTTTGCTTATATTTTTAAGGCAACATTTATTGCCAAGATAGATTCATTTAAGCTGTGATCTTGAGAAAATTATTTTTGTAGCACATAAGGTAACTGTTGCATTGCCTGTGCTGGTGGAGCAGTAAAAACTCATATTGTTCTCTCACAATGCAATATGAGTTTTTACGTGCATCATCATGTGACTGATTCTGAGTGATTCTGGCCAATCAGTATGGCTCTAACAGAGTGATCATGTAGTACAATAATTCATGATGTTATTACCCATAAGTATAGAATTCATTTCTGAGCCTGGTCAGAACTTCCACCGATGTTTGATGATACCAGTCAGAAATCACCATGATGTGATCTGTGGAGTGATCGCTTGGTTTGTCCTGTGCATCATTTTCATCCATTGAGTGATCATTTTGTTCTTCCAGGTGTTTGTTCTTGGGAGATTTTCCTGAAGCTTTTGATGAAGTTGATGAAGTGTCCCCCCTTGGTAAGATAATCAAAGGTCCATGAGCCCCCATGGTTCTTTGGGACGTGTGGTGAGAGTGGTACCAGTGGGTCCCTACAGGGTCTGCTACAAATCTGATTGAAAAACAGGAGATAATGTAAATTCTCCAGTCATTTGTTAATGGAATCCTGGGGTTATCTCATAATATTAAGCAGTTAGTGACAAAGGATCAACTCCATGATTAAACAACAGAAAGAAGAAAATGTAAATTGAAATGGAATTCTGAAGATTCATCTCATAATCATTATGATAATATATTGTGAAGTGGTTGGAAACAAGTCCAAGAAACACGTGATCCCAGAAACATGGTCTCGTAATTATAAAGTCACTATAATTCAATTACAGGTAAAAGCAATAATTATACTATTACAACATATGTCAGCAATACATAAAAGATGCAGAAATACAAAACTGAAGAACCAATTATTCAGAATGTATTCTACAAAAAGTTGCTCATGACTTCGTCTTGGTATTCCATCCATGTTCGTAAAAGAATCCTGATGCTGCTTCTATAACTAAAGTAATAAAATGGAAGATGTTCATTCTAACCTGTAGGTGAAGGAACCCGTAGGTCTGATAGGGCACTGAGAGACACTGCCAGCTCCATCCATCCAAGGGGTTTTCATCTGCCTTAACCCATGCCAATGAACCACTGTTGGCTGGTCCAAAAGCCTGTTCTCCACATGCACCATGACCTGCAGAAAATACAATTAATATAAGCGTGATAAGGGAATTTGGTGAATCAAATGTTGAGATGTGGGAGATGAAGCTTACCATTTTGCATTTATTATGATGAAGTAAAATGTGCAGACTAATTGAATTTCTCAGGACTTTTATCATACTCAGTGTCAAATGAATAAAATGTTCAGGCTCTAAAAATGACCAAAGATAAATATTGCACATTGTGGTAGCATTATGTGACTGTCTGGCCAAAAACGTTGTCTGGCAGTCTGGATTACTGTGCAAAAAAGGAACTGCCATTGTAGATTTATGAATCAATCGTGGATTCACTAGTCTTTTGATCCCATCACATTTAATAATGTCAAAGTGACATGTATGTTCAAAAAGGTCAAGAAAAGTGAATCTGTCTACACAAAATTAATAACATGATGATTTGCAAAAAATCATCTTCCAGTTCTCAGATTGATAAATAAGATTTGTAAAGTGGATAAATTACATGTTGATTTTCGTAGACGACAATTGGAGGCCCTGGCAGTTGTCCATTGAAGAGGATAACCCTCTTGTGTGTCCCATCTCCAAGC
The DNA here is from genome assembly GCA_026936325.1 of Platynereis dumerilii. Classification (NCBI taxonomy): domain Eukaryota; kingdom Metazoa; phylum Annelida; class Polychaeta; order Phyllodocida; family Nereididae; genus Platynereis; species Platynereis dumerilii. The sequence continues at coordinate 11,133,913 of JAPTHN010000001.1, forward strand.
TGTATTTCTTCTTTCTCTGAAGTCAATGCAATACAATGAGGTAATATGTAAATGGCACTGCCATGAAATTCGCGCAGCACTTTAAAAAGTTTTTTTAGGACTTATAGTGTTACCATAACTTTCATGTTTATTTATATTCAATGTATGAAAGGAGTTATGTAACTGTTTCAGAAAATTAGAAAGACAGATACATGGAAAGACAGAGAAAAATGTAGAATAGCAAGATAAACTAGACAAAAAATATAATAGATTAATAGATAAATAGAGAGATAAATAGATAGACTGATAGATAGATAGATATAACGAAACACAGATAGATAGATCAAGTGATAGATAGATATATATATTAAATAGATTAATAAGATTGATAGATAATCAGCTAAATGGTAAAAAGGCAGACAGCACTGAAAGCTGCCAAAGTCAAGTCTATGTTAGATTGTTGATATTACATAATAGTATAAATATATATATATAGTAATACAAAAACAATAACATTGCATGTAGATTATCTGTTCACTGTTACATAATTATAAATAAGATTATGTAACTTTAATTTTGTTATGTTTTCTTGTTGTCTGATTGAAATTAAATGAATCACATGTTAATAATTTGATTTAGCTTGTCAATGCTAATAATTAAGTATTCCATAAAAATTATTGGTACAGGATATATTACTAGAGAAAATTGAATTTTTAAGACACTTTTGAAGATGAATATGTTATGTTTTGTTAAATACGAAACTAAATCATTGATCAGAAGCTGGACCCACTTGACCTAATTCCAAACTGTGGACTGTTGATGTCGAGACCATCACTGCACAGATTTTTGAGTCTTCTCTTGCACTCAATTCGCTTCGCTCAACGGCCTTCGGCCGTTTCGCTGCGCGAATATTACTTTGCGAATGACAGCAAATAGTCAAAACTTTGACCTACTTGTGTCCAAAAAAATTGCCTGACATGCAGAGAAATAATAAATCCATGGAAAGTTTGGGTTGTCTACTCTTCTGAGGAACAATATATGACAAGATAGTTTTAAATGCATTAAAATGACCAAAATGACAAAGAAGTTCATTCCTACCACACTGTGTGAGGTCAGGTTTAGACCCACATGACTGTCCTGGCTTCAGCTCTCCGTCATTCCAAACCACAGGTTCGAAATTCCCCAGAATATCAATGTCATTGTTTTTCCATTTGGTCATTGTGAAGTTGTAGTTTATCACCAGGTGGATCTCGCATACTTCCACTGTTTCGCCACAAGAGGGCGATACTATTATGTCTGATGTGGTTGGCTCCAATTTCAAATTCACAAAAAGTATTAAAGGGAGCCAGTTCCACATTGCACCTGAAATGATAATAATTCTTGTCTGTTTCATGTGATATTACCAACACATATAATATGTACCATGGAAATCATTCAGATCTTGTAATGGGTTATCAACAAACAAATAGGCCTAAGCTACTTTTTACAACATCCCCCTCTGTGTCTCTCATCCTTAGCCTATGCCTCACACAATATAATATTATCTAGACCTGGTTAAGTCAGCAAACTTTCAAAAATATTAAGTTTGAAATATCTGCATGGAGCAGCATTGGAAGTTTCTGGTTAATAATCTCTTTGGACTATTGCATATTGCAACTTTCTCCAGGCTCATGAATACAAAAACAGTGAAGAAAAACAGAAGTGCTGAAAATACAACATTGAAAGTCTGAGTCTGGTTTAAATCAATTGTATTTTTAAGATTTAAAAAGTTAGGTGCAAAATGTTATAGGTCTTACCTGTGTGAAGCTTCCCTGCTATACTGGCCCCAATTTCATCAAATGAAAATCACATGGTTGGTCATCCATACAAAAAAAGATGGATCACATGGAAGCAGGGAACAGTTGCTCCTCCTGGATGGATACAACTGAACCACGACCCAGGTAAAGGGAAAATTCTAGTTGGTGAATTTTATCAACCATGAAAAAATGTTACACTTCTTTTGGCCAATTTGTAATGGAGCTCAACATGCAGATTGGCTCTTTCAACCATGCAAGGAATGTGATTCTACTTTTATCATACCTTTATCATATACTCCTGGGTTTAAAATGACCAACATTCTCCAATTGGCAAACATGCTCCCTGTTGTGGTTTGTCTTTTGGTAAAGCGCAGGAATGCAAAAATAGTCTCTCTGAAGAAAACACAATAAATTTAAAAGACAATTCTTTTAAACAAAAGTGGCGTTTCAGAAGAACAATGTACAGGCCCCTCAAGTATTGATTTTCCATATATTTACATCAAAGCTGACCAGCAGACATTCTACCGATTTATATTCTTGACTTTTAGAATTGCACTAAAATTGCGACAGATGGAATTTATTTTAGATATTTTAAAATCGTATTTTCGCCTCAGTTCACATGCATTTGCCACTTGTGAGGACTTACTTTTAAAAGTCTGGTAAATGTTACTTAAGTATTGGGCCAAAGGGGGGGGGAGGGTTTCTGACCCGGGTCAAAATTTGAAAACGGTGAAATTCCAGTCAGGCAAAAAGTTGATTTGAAATCAGGTTTAAAGGAGCTCCTTTCGATTTATTTTGCTAGGTAAAACAATCACCTTTCATTGTACTTTGATGTCCAAGGGTCAGGAAGCACAGTTTTTATGTGCAGTGGAGGTAAATACCAGGGTACTGCTTTCAGGTGTCATTAACATCACGCTGTAAAAACCCCCTATATTTCTCAAAATTAACACAATCATACCACCAGTATTACCACCTGCACTAATGCAGAGGTAGTATGAGGTACAGACAGAACAATCATATAGAAAAAAGCGTACTGTTATCTGCCTGACAGCAACCACAATCAAAATAAATGGCAAATAATTACATTTTTCATTTTTTCTACACTTCCATTCAGTTTTTCTTTCACACTACTTGATTTCAGCATACCAAACTATTTAGTTACTAAATTGTACTTATGCCAAATGATTCCTGTGAAAAAAGATCCTGTGTAACACTTTTTAAACTTCAAATCAAGCAATAAATGCCCCAAAATTAGCTATTTTTGACCTGTGAATCTTGACGTTAATGACAAAATATGACGCTGGTGACACTAATGGCTGGTAAATTACTCCTGAGCCTCTTACTTGTGGATATAAGTCAGTAATATTTCATAATTGCAAAAATCATTTGAAAAATGTGAGAAATTTTATTGTTTTTAAATGCATGCTGCACCCAGGAAGCTCACTGAAGTGGTATACTGCTGCAACAGTGCAAATAAATCAGTACTTCCAAAATGCATGTGACGTCACATTTGCCAATGACTAGGGTCCCTGCCATTGGGATTTTAGAGTGATAGCGCCAAAACTGCCATTAGAATCACACATAGTTTATTAAAACCATGTTCGTTAATGACATGTGAAGTTAATGACAATTTTAAACTAATATTTCCTTGAACCAGTGAATACATTATGTGATGCCAATCTTGGCTTACAATAGGACTTGTGTACACCAAAGCAAGTTCCACAGTGATTTTTGTCCAGATATACATTGCCAAAATTAGCCAGGAGGGCGTTTGTTAATGACAAATCAAAGTAGGACGTCTGACATTTTGGTATAAATAGTGTAATTATCTATATTCTGTGCAGTTTATGGACTTGCAGCTGATTCAGTCAGCTGCAAGGGTTCCTAAAGATCATCAAAATTGAAGTGGTATAAAAAAAAGTTTGTCGGTTGATTTTTTATGAGAAAAATCACTGGGTGTGACGTTAATGACATGAGATTGGAGACAAAGACACAAGAACCCCCTGTTGTTGGGTAAAAATATCAGTCAAGCCACTGGTTTTAGAATTTGAAAGGGTGTTGGTTGAGGTTCAATTTGAGGTGCGAATGAGGTGGATGAAGGTGACAAGTAAAATCAGGCCTATTTGAGGTGATTTGTGAAGGAAAATGCTAGTGGAGACAGGCCATTTTCAGGGGGGTAGGGCACTTTCGAGCAATTTTTGGAAGGGATAAAAGTTGTCTGACACACATTTTCTGTGCCAAATTTTTTGCTGATATGTTTCTCTAAAACAAATGACCACCACGAACCTTGCATGTACATTCATGTCCGTGTGAATTGCTCTAAGACACTGGAGACAAGAATTTCAGCTTTACCAAATTTTGACCCACCCCTCTATTCCTCCTTCCTACGCCCCTGCCAGATTACCCGGTGTGTTACTCTGTGCACCAAATCCTGTCAAAACTATGCACTGTGTGGATCTGTTTCTTTGCAGTATGCTTTATCATGTTTATTGTGACACACTAAAAGCTCTTTTTAATTATTACAGATTTCCGTAACTTCTACATTGAGATTTAATAAATTTATACAGACCTCCGTCACATTGCACAGACTGGCAGACCTGGGTCACCTTATTAAAAAAGACATTATCAAATTTGGTGAGAATGGCCATGTCACAGACCAATCAGATGCGAGTAAGTTGCTGAGTATGGTAATTAGAAAGCAGAAGAGGCTGGTCTTTGAGACTCTATGACTGCCCAATTGTCTCCCTGAAGCCAGTAGGTTCTTTTGTTCAGAGATAATTCCTCTTGTGGGAATGTCTCAAAAGTGACTGATTACTGGCCATCCGATCAAAATGTGTTGATTTCAAATTTTCTCATGGATTATGAAAATATGATATTCTTTAGTCTTGCCTGAGTCTATTTCCCTGAGTGACCTGGGTAAGCACTCTCTGAGTGTTCGTTCTTGTTTTTATGGTGATCATAATCAAACTTCTCTCCATTTGAGAGAAATCCCTTAATTGTCAAAATCAACCATCCAAAAATACAATTTTTTTTATTTTTAATTTGATCAGGAAGTGATGATATTATTGAAACTGTGCTTCCAACATTCTGGGGGAGTTCATGCTGTTTGCTTTTAACAGTGAACGACAAACACTAGGAGGCAGCAGCGGGTTAAACTGGGAGCAAATTACTTCTGACAACTGGCTTTAGGTGCCCCCTAGTGAATTGGCTTTTTGCTTGGGAGACAATTAGCCTGTTCCACTGGCCCATAATCTAGGATAAGGGACCGTTCAGAATTTATGACTGGGGGGGGGGGGTGTGGGAGTTTTGCTGGAACTTCCCGTCAAAAATTGATACCCCCCCCCCTTGAGTTTCATGCGGATTTTTAGTACCGTAATATGGGGTGAATAGGGACACTGGGGTGAATCGGGACAGAACAGATAATCTTTTTATTTGCTAAAAAACACCAATTTCTACAAGACCTAGGAATTAGATTTTTGGCACACTTATAGTTGACAGACAACCGCATAATGTGATAGAATTTTGTATTTCTAACTGCAGGCAGTGAGGAGCTGCAGCACCTTAAACTTGGCACTGCGGAATTGCCATTTTACAAACTGGTCAAAACTTTGCTTGTGACAAATAAAGCAAAAATGATAGAGCCCTCAGGCTTGCTGCAAACTTTAAATTATTCTGTTGTGGGTTTAAGGGATCATAGTTAAAGACTGGATATTGGATTGTGTATGTTTGGTCCTGGATTCAAATCCAGGTCAATGACAAAGTTTCGGAATTTACCAAAAATAACCCTACTAATTTTCATTTGAGTGTACTGGCGTGGCTTTTTGATGAATATTATTGAACTTGGCATCATTTTTAGCGGATTAAGTCCATAATTATCAGTTACCAGGAAAATTTGAAGAAAGCCGCATTGTTAATAGATTTCTCTTATGTATTGCATTTTATTGAAAACTGCATTTTATTAATAAAATTAATCTAAGATTTTCATCAAAATACATTTTTGGCATGTTGAACATCTTTTCTAATGTTTATTCACAAGTAGAAATTACTCAAAGAAGGTAGGAGCTATTAATTGTGGAAATAATGGAGTGTCCCGATTCACCCCAAAGTATGGGGTGAATTGGGACAGTGGTTTTTGGGCCCTTGAGCACTGGGAATTTAAAATACCGAATCAAGCCCCTAGGGGTACTTAGACCTTGTGCCCAGACACAATTTGAAACCAAAGTTTAATTTCTGGATTGATTTTTGTCCATGCTATGACAGAAAAACGGCCAATTCTGTCCCAATTCACCCCATATTACGGTACCCCACCCTTAGGTTTCACGCGTATTTTTAGTACCCCCCCCCCCCTCGACGTACTAAGCAATATACACATATACTGTTAAACATGGCCACGCATACAGATTCGCGTCATTTCGCGAACTTTTGTGCATAAAAAAGTCAAAATAAAATTAGTTAATGCATGTCTTTTAACATTTTTTCTTTGTTAAAATATTTTATCCCCCCTTGGAAGTGTTGTCAAAAATTAATACCCCCCCCTTGAAACATGTGTGAAAAGTTAGTAACCCCTCAGCCGAAACTCCCGACCCCCCCCCCCCCAAAGTCATAAATTCTGAACGGTCCCTAAGAGGCTGTGGAACAGACTAGGGAGACAATGTGCTGTCACATGCGCCATTGATAGTACTTTGGAAAATATTTTGCTGCCTTGACTGTATTTTGCATAGATGGAGGAACAAAATTTGAAGTGGGGGGGCCTAGCCAAGGCGAGGCCCGAAGGGCCGAAGGCCATTACGGCAGGGGGTCTGGGGGCCGCTCAAGGCCCCCCGAAGCCCCAGGGTTTTTTGATTGTTTAAGACAATTTCTAGGTAGTTTTGAGGGGTGATTTTCTACTACATGAACTTTCCTAGAAGTTTATTCGCTGTGTTTATTTAAATAAGATTTTTTATTTTTGTTTTCTCAAAAATGTCTTTTTATATTCTACCGAAAAGTGGGGGGGCCAGGCCCCCCCTGCCAAAAAAGTGGGAGGGCCTGGGCCCCCCCGGCCCCCCCTGTTCCTCCATCTATGGTATTTTGTACTTTCATCGATATATATATTTCATTTGTAATTCGTTCCAATAACATACAAGAAAAAAGCTCATTTACCAATAAATGTAAATTGCACAGCCATGCAATTCGCGCAGCGCATGTGGTTCTTAGAACAACAAAAGTGGCAAAACAAATTGGAATGTAGATAAGAGCACATGCATTGAGCAGTACGCAGGAGCTAAATTAATCAGACTGACTTGGTGCTTTAAACTTAAATCTGTTCCTCAGAATAACTTCGGAAAAACAGCTAACAAGGCACCAACTTTTAAACGAAACCCACAATTTCATTGACAGTACATGCAGCTCACTCAGGAAAATTTATTGTAAATTGACTATGCAATTAGGGCTGGAGCAAAATTTCCATAAGACAATGTAGGTATCTAAGGTATGTTTGGTTGATAAATATACTCTTTTAACAAGCATCCATTACTGAAAGGGTAGGTCTAGCTATCTGTGTCAGACTGTCAGTCACTGACAGGGGGGCCAGTCAATTTCACCTTTTTCAAAAATCACCTTTCCTGAAATCACCTTTTGACAAAATCACCTTTTGAAAAAATCACCTTTTTTTGGCCAAAATCACCTTTTCTTTCAAAAATCACCTTTTTCATACCAAAATCTCCTTTTTAATTTTTTTCTTATTTTTTATGGGTTTTTCAGTGTGATAACAATTGAAGTTTATGTTTGAAAAAATAAAACATATATATATAAATTGATATAATGAAGTCTAAATAATTTAATAAATACAACATTTTATAACCAAATTATTGATTACAAAATTCCTGTAATCTTCCATGTATCATGTATATAGTTCTTTATTCATGCAAATACCATACATGGAAACAGAATAACAGTACATAATTAAAAAAAGTTACATGTAAAAGATAAAATATTGAAGAGATAAAATTAAGAAAACTAGGCTAAACATAAAAATTCCAAAATAGATAAAATTTCGTGTTTCTCTAAAAACATTTCATCACAGTTGTCTCTCATATGATATCACAGAGTTCCCGAACCTGTTTACCTATTCTTATATCACAGTCAGACACCCTTTTCTTCCAAGCGCTTTCTATTAATCTACAATCCCGTCTATCCTTCCATCATTAATATTAGCAATCATCTGGTTATTACAAGTAGCCTTTTGAAATTAATGAGGATAGTTAGTTTAATTACATAATATTATGAAGTATTGAAGTTCAATTAAATCTATATTTTTATTTGTACTGTTTTTTTATAAATTGTTACTTGATTTCACTATTGTAACCATGTGATTTATTCAGAAAGCAGCTGAACCACTGATATTGTGATGTACATTAACAATGTGTTAATATGCAACACTAGAGTGTTTAATTATAAACGCTTCGTGTTTAACACTTTAATATGATAAACACCTTCTCTGCAGTCATCCAGGAAAAACATCGAGTGTTTAAGATGAAACACTTTTATTGTTTTAAACACTTTTTAGTGTTAATAAAGTGTAACAAGCTATTAAAGCGTTTTTGTGTTTATAATCAAAGACGCTTAAATGTGTTTAAAAGTCAAAAACACTTAAATGTGTTAAAAATCATAACCACTTTCACGTGTTTATTAACTGTAACAAAAAAGTGTTTATTTTAGTGTTGTTTCTTAAACACTCGTTTTTAGAGTGTATTGATTAAATAATGTAAAAAAAAATAATAATAAAAAAGGTGATTTTGGTATGAAAAAGGTGATTTTTGAAAAAAAAGGTGATTTTGGTCAAAATAAAAAAGGTGATTTTGACCGAAAAGGAGATTTTGGAAAAGGTGATTTTTGAAAAAGGTGATTATAACTGGCATTCACTGACAGAATGAGGACAAGAATCCGCCCCTGGGCACAAAATCTAACACCTTGCACCCCCATGGAGCTCCGTGCAGACTGAAGATTTTGCTATGCTCATTCTGACTGACAAGTCAGTCTGCTGTTAAAGCAGAGGAGCGAGCGAGGCTCGCTAACGCTCGCAACTGATGTAGCAGGCTACTGTAGCCTGATGCTCATTATCATGTCTTGGGCCTTTATCACTGAAAATGGAAATATAATCACACTTTAATTGTTAATAGGTTATGTTGGGCCATTGTTGGCCTTTAATATGGTTTTCAAATTCATAACTATAGTTCACTGGGTTATACATGTATATATTTATGCAGTTGAATGTCATAACTATATGATAAAGTATGAAGGTTGTGCCACAATTTTGGTTATTAACGAATTGATAATAAAAATTGAGATAAAGACTTTTTGCTGCATGAGGACAAGGTGTGCTTCGAGGATTTTGAGTTGTATTCATATTTTCCTGATCAAAATTTGTCAATCTTATACATATACATGTATATCTATGTAAAAAAAATATATATATCCCAGCTTAAATTCGTCAGCTTTCTGTCAAATTACCTGTGCCGCGTAACTGAAGTTATCGTCTGTCCATTTACAAAGCAGAATTTTAGCGTAGAATCTATTTTTTTAATTCCAAATAATTGTCCATCATTATCAATCTGACAAAAAGCCTTTACAACTTTCCAAATGTATTTCGTGTCGTAGGCTAATATCATATTTAGTGCCTTAATATATATACTCAGAGATGAAACGTATTTATAATTTAGACAGACATGAAAACCTGCAAGTTGGACATGGTTGAAATCTCTCAATCAAGTTGTAGAAATAGTTCTGGCCAGTGTGTTTTGTTAATAAGAACATAGCCATTAGATTTTAAAAATCTTCATCATACTATTGCATTCATACAATCGAATAAAACTTGCCATTTTATTTTTTTATATCATTAAAGTTGCCAATTTAAAGTGATTTTCTCAAGTTTAAATCTGAAAAATGAATCAGCTTTTTATTTACCCATCATGTCTTTTACTTCTAGAAAATATATAAAATCGTTTATGATATGTCTTAAAATAGAAGTACAATAGAACTCGATCAGTAAAAACTAAGTTATCGTCTGCTTTGGGTTGTTTAATGGAGTTTCTTTCCAAGGGGCGGCGCTGCAGTCATGCTCTACTGAGTCGACAGGTGAGAATGACCCAGTTCTATGGAGCAGCAGACGAACTATTGGCAGTGGCCTATGAGAACTGGGTCTGGCAGGCCGCGTTTCACACACAGGGAATATAAACTGTCTCTGTGAGGGGTAAAAGAGGATAATACACATGGAATACCACACTAGACAACACTAGCATGCATGTAGGAGGGAGTTGCAGTAAATAATGGTGAGTTCTAATGTTTTTTCTTACATTTTGAAGCTGATTTCTCACTGCATTCTGGTCCTTCTGAGTGAGCTTTCTGAGCATGACCTGCCAGGTACCTTTAGTAAATGCTATGCTTGGTTGAACAGGGTATTGAGTCCCCCAGAGCCCACCTTCAAAACAACGGGACTCTAGCATGCTAAGGGTGAATTTGCAAGGGTTGTTATAAAATACTTGACAATGCCTGCATGTAATTCTTGCCTGGTATTCTGTACATATTCTGTACAGTCTTGTGGCACAGGTTGTGCATGGAGAGTTGTATTGATTCTATGATTCCTGTTGTTGCTTACAGATTTTGCTGGTGCACACCTGAGTGACAGGACTTCCCACCTGCGTTGGGGGCAAGCAGGGGCAGTAAGCTAGACATGAAGGGTAGGACCAAGGGGGTGAGGGTGGTTGCCCCCTGCCTTCCCCTGCCCACAGTCTTCTGCTTGCTATTCATATTCTTGTTGTTGGTCAAGCATGGGACATGCAATAATGAGGAAGATTTCACACAAGACTTCCATGTGGAAGAAGAACAGGGCCAAGTTATGGTGGGCACCATAGCTGCTGGTCAGCCTTGGGCGTCCCAGGTTCCATCCCCGTACTTCATAGTATCAAGCCAGAACAGCGGCGTAACCGATCACTTCGAAGTGAATGAAAGCGATGGCATCATTCGGACTAAGACCAGTTTGGATTACGAAGGACAGAAGCAGTATACATTCGTCGCAATTTCGATATTCAACAGTCGAAACGTCAGGGTTAATATTTACGTTGAAGACATCAACGACCACAGCCCGAGTTTCAAGAATATCGAGAAGGTTTTACCATTATTAGAATCTGCTCCAAGAGATGCCAAATATACTTTAGGATCAGCATCCGACCCTGATAGAGATCTGAACTCAACGCAAAGGTATGAAATCGTCGAAGGCAACATCAACAACGCTTTCAGGCTTGAGACGAAGCCGAGACAGAATGATGCTTTACTATTCGATCTTGCTGTTAACGGGGAGTTAGATTTTGAAGAAGTGCCTTTGTACAGCCTTGTCATCAGAGCCTATGATGGAGGCAGACCTCCGCTGTATGGCTCAATGCGCTTGAACATCACTGTCATAGATGTGAATGACAACCAGCCAATATTCAACCAGAGTAGATATTTTGCTAAATTAAAAGAGAACGTAACTCTGGGGACCCCTGTCCTCCAGGTCCAAGCGACGGACAGAGATTCCGGAGAAAATGGAAAAGTGCGGTATCAGATCGACCGCCAAAGAAGTGACCAAGAACAGCATTTTGACATCAACCCGGTCAGCGGTGTCATCAGCGTCAACAAACAACTAGATTATGAGATGAAGAATGTTTATGAATTAATCGTTGTCGCTAGAGATAATGGGACCCAAAGGTTACAAACTACTGCTGTTGTTTCTATACAAGTTGAAGATGTGAATGACAATGAACCCGTTATAAACATCATCTTTCTAACGGAAGATGAGTCGCCTACTATATCTGAAGATTCGGAACCAGGCGATTTTGTCGCAAGGATATCTGTGAGCGACCCGGATATAGATACGTATATTTCTCATGTGAATGTGACTTTACAGGGAGGAGAAGGAAGGTTCGGTTTGACTACCAGAGACAATGTTGTGTATTTGGTTATTTTAGCGAAACCTTTAGATTTTGAGATACGTTCATATTACACTTTAACCGTAGTTGCCATTGATTCTGGAATACCACCAAGGATCGCCCGCAAGAATTTTACAATTCATGTGGGAGACGTAAACGACAATCCACCGCAATTTACTCAACAGTCTTACGAGGTGGAAATTCAGGAGGTCCTTTCCGTTGGCGCTTCCGTCATTCAAGTCACGGCGAGGGACCGTGACGGAGGGGACAACTCTAAAGTGTCTTATGCCCTTGTCCCTTCTCCTGACACCCAGTATTTTACCATCAGTAATACCACCGGTCTTGTGACCACTAAATCCAGAGTGTACTGTGATACGTCTTCGGAACTGTCCTTCCAAGTTCGAGCCACGGATTTCGGATTACCTAGGTTGAGTTCGACTGCTAATGTCGTAGTGAAAATCAAGGACGCCAACGACAATCAGCCGGTGTTTGACCAGACCTTCTACAATGTGTCCATCCCCGAAGACCGCGCTGTTGGATCCTGCATTCTTAAGGTAATTTAACTAATTTTAACATATTTTGTATAATCTTTTACATTATATTTTTTTTAGATTCAAAGACTCTTTCAAGCAATCAGGGAAATTTAAGTTATTGAAATGTATAAATGTTCTTTGAGTAACATATATGGTAGCTGGTTGGAATTTGAAGTGGAAGATTTAGTTTCATCATCAACATCCGTGGTATTAGATTTCTGTTGCACATTTCTGGCTCTTCTTTGAGAGTCTCTCAGTCAGCAAATGTGAGCTTGATCTACTGTTCTGAAGCAGGGACATTTTTAACAGATGAAACATTTTCCTTGGAAAGGAAACTTTAGCTAAGTTTATAGTTGTGGATAATTTTTAGCTTTGAGTGATTCATTTCAGTTTTTTGATCACACTGAAAGAAATGTGCTAGCAGGTGCAGTGTTTGATATTAGGGAGAAAGGGGAAACAAACTCAAGTCAGGAGTACTGTTGATTGAGTGTCAATTGCATGGAAATACAGAGCAGAATTCTGTCATAATGCTTGTATAATATCAAAGCTAGCATGGAGTCTCAAAATAATCCATTGTGCAGTTGGTTGGCCATACACTGCATGATTGTGTCAAGTGTGAAACTCCTGTTGACTCAATGTAATCCTTTTTTGACCACCTCTCAGTGTGAATGGGTCTGGTTTAGACTTGAATCTAACTTATCATGCCTCCAGGCTGATTTCTATGTCAATTCTAGACCTGTAGACTGTGGAGTCACTTTGGAGTTAAGTAGAAACTAAGCACTACATTGTAAAGCCATCTTGTAAAAGCAGCTGAATATATCAACTGGGGAAGTTCTGTATGTCAGGACTTTGGAAAGTTTCTTTAACTATTGAAAAGTGAAGAACTTGCTACACGAAGTCCATGAAATCGTATTTTTTTAAGTTTGCAGGGTTCATTTCTTCAATCAGTAATGCATTCGTTTTTGATAGATATTTGTACCATGGGTATTACATAATATATAAGAGAATGCAAGGTATCGGTATCGGTGGTATCGGCACCAAAAAGAATTTATCGGATCGGAGCACTGCCCATGGCTATGGTATCGGTATCAGCGGTGTTGGCAATAAAATATCAGTATCGGTGGTAAAAAAAGTAGTATCAGAGCATCTCTGGTGTATATGCAATATACAGCAATTGCATCAGTTACTCATAATTGTCATTTGAGAAACGATTGTCCACTTTGGCAGAAATAGAAATTACCCTAGAGCTTTGAATATTTCATTTATTATGAAATTGAATAAGGGTCTATTATCTATTTTGTGGCAAAATAACTGAGGGCACCAGGGTATTAAATCAACCCCCTTGAAAAAGAATTATTGTCTGGATTTGTTTACCCAAAAGCAATTGTTGAAAATTTCCTTTTTTGTCATTTTTATGAGAATTGGATTTTAGTGAGGAATTTCGGAATTCGCCTCAGGGGATAGTGAGATGGGGTTTTTATCTGCCAGCCCAGAGCACCTATCAACGAACACGAAGTACGAAATAAAAGAATTGTTGAAAATGTCTGGGAATGATTAAAATGCTTGTTTGTTTATCTGAAAAAGTAAATTATAGGTTCTGTTGACTCACTGGTATTCAATATATTTTTCCATCGGTCTATCTATCTGTCTATCTATCTATCTATCTATCTATCTATCTATCTATCTATCTATCTCTATCTATCTAGGATCTATCTATCTATCTTTATAGTAATTGGTCTATCTTTCTCTATCGATATTCGATATAAAGGTTATAAACAATGAAGTAACTATCTGTCTATCTATCTATCTATCTATTTTTAACCGGCCAAAGGCAGGTTATTAGAGGAGGGCTTAAACGGATTTTTGGTGAAATGGGACTCTTGTCCACTTGTCCATGTGTAAATGTGTCCTGTCCATGTCCATGTCCATGTCCACACTTGGCTTGCCCCTCTGAACACAGTGCTGCAACCCAGTGAGCAATAGGGGCCAATGTCAAATATGGACCTGCCCATTATGAATGGGGGATTCAGGTAGCTGTAAGGGGTTACCATGGTTACAGGTGCAATGAACAGCTGCAGCCAGCAGTGGGCCTGTGAGCCTCATTGGAGAAGGTGCCCCTGTGTCAGGATTGCTTATAATTCCAAAGCACTGTGAGAGTCAAACCATTTCAGTACTTGTGTTTTAAAATAATCGTTCATGCCTAGATGAGGCATGTTTGTTCAGTGGATCAGTATGTTTGTATAACACTTGGCATTGTCTACTTCTTCACCAGCTTTCTGTACAGTGCTATGATGATACAGCCTGTAAATTTGATATGCATAAAATGAGTGTTTGCTTCCCACAGATTTTGGCACTCTTTGACTGTGAGTCATAATAACTGATGAAGTGTCATCTCCCCAAATTTATGTTCATGCCTAGATGAGGCATGTTTGCTCAGTGGATCATTATGTTGTATAACACTTGGCATTGTCTACTTCTTCAGCTTTCTGTACAGTGCTATGATGAAGTTATGTACCATTGCCAAATTATTCCTGCAAGCAATGTCTATACTATCAACACCCATCCACTAAACTCCACCAAGAGACCAGAGCCTTTCTCAGTGCATTTCTCATTCTGACATAATATTTTGACAAACTTTATCATTACAGCCTGTAAATTTGATATGCATAAAATGAGTGTTTGCTTCCCACAGATTTTGGCACTCTGTGACTGTGAGTCATAATAACTGATGAAGTGTCATCTCCCCAAATTTAACATCCATGGGAAACATAGAGGCTGTTTGATTAGTCATGATGAAGAGAAGGCTGTTTGATTTGTCATGTAACTAATAGAGTAAAACTATCGTGACAAATCATCAATATAATGATACATGAAGTGCCATTTTCACAGTGCAACAGCCCACTCTGTTTGGATATCAGTTTTACAGATTGTAAACTAAAGTGGTGTTTTAATTGCAGTCTGCAGAACTGGTTGCAAAAAGACGCTTGCCACCACACATAAACGGACCTGTAAAAATTCTGGCCCACTGTGACTTTAGTATTTCACTTAGATTTATGCAATTTGGTATACGGATTCACTTAGGGGACCCCTCAGAAATGTTTGGAAAAATCCAAGAAGGCTGCCAAAATGGCCACCATATTTTGAATTGTCCACTGTGACTTTAGTATTTCACTTAGATTTATGCAATTTGGTATACAGTCAGACCAAGAATTATTCAGACGCTTGCTGTTTTGTTATTATTTTGAAGGAATTACAGAGGAAGTAATGAAACATGCAGTCAAAATCATCTTTGGTATTAAGTGAAACCTGTCCAATACAAATTTATTGCAAACTGTCACAAAATTGGATGAAAATAGTTACTTTTGTTGATATCAGGAACCACAAATTATTCAGACACTTTTACAAAAATGTAGAAAGTTAACTATTTAATAATATTTATCCCAAATATTGCAAATAAACTACCATGTGATCATTGTGGCCACATTGGATGACAGGTGTGATCATCAGTTAAGAAAATGTTGATGAATATGTGAGATAAACATCTGATTCAGTATATCACATTTTCTTGACTAATGTGCCTGAAATCTGTTAGATCAATTGGAAATATTTAAGAATATCATAAAATGACAATTATTAACTGTTCTATCAAAATAAAATTGTAATACAGGCATACTTGAAAATTTTTATGCACTTAGGTATTTTCCTTTTGTTTTAGGCTCCAACTGCTTTCTGAATCCTTGTCCACTGAGCCACTGCAACTCATCAGATCACTTAAAATTAAGTTGCATGGCCTTCCTAAGGTTGTCCACTCTATTGCGTATACAGAATAGCCCATTTCCACCAGTTGTTTACAAATGATATGCCATACTGAAACTAAAGTGTGCTTTCATGGAGCAATGTCGATTGGAATAGCATTGGAATAGCATTGAGGCAGAAGAACCTCATTTTTTCCCCCTTCCCAAATGAAGTTCAAAGTGCCCCACTGAGTTGCTGTTCGGACCCTGCATGGAATATAGCTTGAAATAGATAATGAATCTTGCATTCCGAAAATTTGTTAGATTTTGGTGCCACATGGACATGTTTTTGTTTTGGTAAAGTTGGACAAATAGATACAAAAGCGACTGAACTTAGTACGCAGCCTCCAGTGTTTCATATTGTGACTCAAAGTTTTTAAGAATACAACTCTAAGGTAAACTAAAGCAATTTTAATCCATACAATGCATGTTTGAGGCTAAAGAGTGCATGAAAATGTGAGAAACTGGATGTAATGTTTATCTCCAATATTTATCCCAATTTTCTCAATTGACGGTCACACCTGTCATTCTATGCAGTCGTAATGGTCCCTAGGTAGTTTATGAACCTTATTCTGATATAAACACTTACAAATAATAGTAAATAGTTCACTTTCTACAACATTGCTAAAGTGTCTGAATAATTTTTGGTACATTGAGTTAACAAAAGAAGCTTTTTTCACCACATTTCTTGCCAATTTGCAATAAATTTGTTTTGTACAGGTTATATTCAATGCCAAGGATGTTTTCGATTGCATGTTTCATTGGTTTACTCTGTAATACCTTAAGATAATAACATAACAGCAAGCGTCTGAATAATTCTTGGTCTGACTGTAGGGGTTCGTTCCCTAAGAATTTTTTTTAGAAAAATCCAAGATAGCTGCCAAAATATCCACCATATTTTGAATTGCCCACGGCGACTTTATTATTTGGTTTGGCCCAATATGACTTACAGTTCTGAAATATGGTATAGGCATTTGCTAAGAGGTTCCCCACAAAATTTTTATGGCCTGCAGCAAACACTATCAGTCTGGCAATCACTGCTCAATACAAAACAGTCCATGTAATAATATGTAAATCACCCTCTTCATGATTTCAATCTCGAATATACAATCGCCAAAGGCCGGTTTTGAATCCATGGATTCTTGTGACTATTTATCTTCACTCAAGATCTATCTATCTGTCAGCTTCTTGCCCTATTATTATTCACTTAGCCTGCATTGTTTTCTGTAATGACCTGTCGCGTGATCTTTTTAACAGATCATCATTAAGGTGTCAATAATTATAAGATTAGAGTGAACGATGCGATGCATGCAAATTGAACAAAGGAAGAAAACAATAGACAATTGTTGGGACTTCTCAAAATAGCTTTTTTGTCATTTTCATGGCTTTAGTTTTAGCATTTACTTCATTTAATGGGGCATTGCGTAATTATTCAACTAATTTAATTATGCTGGTAGCAAGTGTAATTTCGCGTACTTTGGCATAACACATGGTTATGTAATTTTGGCCAACAATTGTATGAGATTACCTGTGGTATAAATCTTAAATTGGTCCTATTTGGTCACAGCTGAGAATATTCAAAATACTTCAGAAGTCAAATATTCCTCTGTATAGTTTTCAACTATTTTATGTGCAGCCATGGACAATTCTTATAATACTTCTAAATCTTTCTTTCCATAATGACAACTCAGCTAATAAATTATAACAAGTTCATAACTTAAAATATCCTTGTTGATCTAATTATCAACAATTTGATCTTTTTGTAGGTTTTATTTTTATAAATGTTTCTATATCTTTCCTTTGAATAATTACAACTCAGCTACTAAATTATAACACCAAGCTCCCAATTTAAAATTTCAATATTGATCTAATTATCAAACATTTGATCTTTTTGGAAGTTTATTGCCCACACAGATTTGGTAAATATGATGATTTTGTCAAGATTGTTTGAACTTTCTTTTCCCTGTATTTGTGCAATTGATCCAAGTTTGGTATTTAAACAAATCTGTCTATTTTCAATATATTGATGTCAATTTGTTGAGCGATCGCTGAAAATAACAACATTGGCAATTTCATCATTGTAGGTATGTCGGCCTGTATTTACAGGATGATTTATTAGAAATTTGTTAGGCCTAGTGTGGCCTATTACAATAATGCATTTCTTTCAATATCTTAAAATAACTAAACCATTTAATTTTGTCCTCCCACGATTTAAAAGATGGTTGTAATCATTCAATTTCCATAGGCCTATGATATAATGATGGTTACTTGTCAGATACATGATTTATGAAAAGTAATATTAATTTATCTTGATTATATTAGGAGTATTGTCATAGAATACCATTTTTGTAAAATTTTGTAGAGATTACGTTTTGGTTGAATTGAGAAAGATAATGTCTCTTTTTAAATAAGATGGCGTGCTGGCTGTAGAAAATTCTGGGCAGTCTGCCATCTTGGAAATTTTACAAAAAAAGTTCATTATCTAAAGTTCGGTACTAACATTAATGACATGATTGCATTGAGAGAATATCATGGCATGTACTGGTTGGTTGAATAACAAAGAAGTTGAAAAGAAAAAAATTATGGGAGTCTATTTTCTACTGATATCATGCAGGTAGCTGGGGGAAAAGCCTGAACATTTGACTTGCCAAATTAGATTACAGAATTTCATTGAGGCAGAAAATGTTTTATGGTGATTAAATATCATGTAGATAGATAATTTTAATAATTTGTCTGTCTCTATATTCTGTCTGTATTGTGTGCTCTGTGTATCCATGAATTTTATACTTAAAGTTACCTATTGAAAGTTATAGACTTAAAGTATACTTGTTATATTATACAATTTACTCATTTTTGCAGTTTTAGGATTTTAAGATTGCTCATGTAGCAACATTGCTTTTCAGTGCAGATCTTTTTCTGAACATTAGTTATAATCTAATTCAATTAAAAACTGAATATTTTAAGGCTTTTTGCAAGGGAAATAAACTTAAAAGGAAGCCTGATTGATAGGCAAAAAGTAAGAAGGTGTTTGAATGAATAGGGCTGGGCAGTATTAAGATAGGAGGCTATTTGAATATGTGTGAAGTACATTAAATTCATGTAGTTTGCCAAATGTTAGGTACTTGTTTACTTAGAGTTATTCTAACTTCAAGGTAGTCACTTGAAATTCTTTAAAGAAAAAGACAGCGTTCATGAGAGGATAAAAACTACAGATACTTTAAATTTGCAAAGTGTCTTCACAAAAATGTAAAGTTGCAAACATGTGAAGTGAGTTGGAGTTTTGAAGTTGGCAAAATACTTAAGATACTTTCAGTTAACTTTTTGATTGTAATACCGAAAAATATATTTTGATACTTATTTTGAATTGAATCAAGGAATGTATTTATAGGGCCTATATATAGATCAGATATAAACGTATACAAACTATATTTAATAGGCAGACCCCCCTCTAGTATGGCAGTCTTCTATCAACCTAACCTTCTAAATCTATCTTTTTGTTACTTTTTATGTATTTTTTTATTAGAATTGCTACCTATTCTGTTGAATGGTATGCACCTTGAAAACTTGCTATGTTGCTAGACCTGAATTTCTCATGGCTCCAGTTACATCATTATAAGGGAGGAATTCGCCTTGCGTGGCTTCCTATGGTCCTATGGAGGGACCCCCCCCCCCTTCTGTGTATTGAAATGCAGTGTATACTGAAGTTACTTCTTTATGGTGCTTACATATTTAGCATTTGCCTATTATTGTATGACAGCATTTTGAGAAGTTTATGGAAGAATTTATGATTTTAGGGAAAGTTTGACTTGTATTTGTAAAAGTAAGTCTGATATTAGCAGGTACAGGAAAACTATTTATATATCTATCTATCTATCTATCTATCTAATCTTTTTATCTATCGCTCTTTGGGATTATCGTTTGTTAGTTTTACCTGCTTATTTACATTTAATTGTTGTTCCACTCGAAAAGCAGTTGTACAACTTTTAAGGTGTGCAGTCGTCAGGCAAAGAACAATAACGATTATTTTTAACAAAAGCTTTTCCTAATTTGTATTCAAACATACTTAGCAGCAGCTATTGTTTACCTATAACTCTTGAGTATGGCTTTGTTTTGTTAGCTGGACTTCAAACAAATCACCTGTTTGCTTTAGACTGCAGGTCCAAATCCAATAGCCACATATTATAACATGGACAATGGCTAACTTTTAAGGTGCTGGGATAGTGCTATGGCAAATTTAGGCTGAGATATATTTAGCATGTAAAAACATGAAGGTGATTTAATCCCTAAAATAATTCCTTGCAGTTTAATTAATTGCAATGCTTTGATGTATTGTATCTTTAATTAATTAACTCTCATTAGAGAGATTTATCTATTATGAACTAACTGCTTTGTATATGGTAATCCTATTTCATTTACCACCAATTAACAGCTTTTGCAAATGAGATTTCCACTGAAGTTCTTTTTTCAGCAATAAATAGATCCTAAGCTCCCTGATCTGAGAGGCAATAAATAAGCCTACTTGGAAAGTTTACTTTGATAGTTCAGTGGGAAAATATCTGTCCCTTTGGACATTAAAACAGATAGAATGTCATATTCATACAGCGTATGTTGTGAACATGCTAATCTAACTTTTGATAGCTTTGGGAATTGTTCAAAAATGAAATATATATAGGCTTTTCACTGTAGTAATGTCACAGGAAACTGAAGAACTTTGTTGAATACCAGTATATTGAAGTCTGAAGTTGGGTATTCTATAAGCTGGGAAATTCCCAAAATTGGCCCATTTCACACTATGTATTTCCTTTTAAAAAGTAAATGATCTAGTGACTTTGTGGAGCAGTTTACTCTTTTTGGTGCTCTGTCCCTTTTTAAAGTTTTTGCAGTCAGAACAGTTAAATTCACCTGAAAATTCACCAGAAAATTGCTTGCTGAACACTGGACTTTTTCTTGGCTGTTGCAAAAATCTCACACTGTGTGACTGTGCTAGTGTTCTGGGGCTTATTGGTCTAAATGGGAATTCACCTGCAGGGCTCTATGTCATAACTGTAACTTGATCTATGTAATGACGTCATTGCGTTGAACATGTCAAAAACAATACAGAATTCAGCATTCTTTGCCCACTTTATTTGCTAACTGGTTTCCTACAATGTGCTACATGGAGACAGTCAACTTGACTATTTGAACTGACTTTTAGAGCCAGGTGAAACCAAATAAAAGAATTTAATATTGAAACTGTATTTGACTAGTTTCTGTTATAAGATTACGTTCTTCCATAAATAAATGAAATATTTTCTTGAGTCTTGACAAGTTGCTGTGTCTCTATATATTGATCACAATGAAGAACTTTTTGTCTGTATTGAATTGAAATATATGTTGAAATTCAGAAATCAAGTTTTTTGAAAAGAGCCACAACAGTGGGAGAGTTTTTATACCTTTGTTTTAATACTCAAAATTTTAGTAAACGTTCGAAATTTTGACTGATTACTTCAATCAAATACATAGTATTGTACTTTTGTCTATAGGGACTCCACACTTTGAAGGTCTATTTTGTCTGCAGGCACATATGCTTGTGATAAATGTATTTTCAATGGTGTCAGGGCCATATATACCTTTAGATAAGTTGTGAAAAAGTTCTTTTGTCAATAAAGATCTTCACTGAAGTAGATACATATACTTTAATCAAATAGGTTCTTTTATGGACATCCTGATAAATTATTATATGATACACTGAGCGATGGCATAATTGCTACCTGTGTGGTTATTTAATATACTTGGATAATACTTCATGGGTAATCATAGTCTTATTACTTCACCTGTACTTGGAAAAATAAACCATGCATATTTTGACGTATGATACAAGCACTCAACTTTCACACTTTGAAATTTCCTATACAACTTTTTAATTATGAGTTGGACACAAAATGCTATCTGCAATTATGAACTGTGAATAGACAGGTGGGAGAAGTTAGTGTAAGAAGACTATTTTCTAAGTAAAACTCATTTCAGAATTTAAGTGTATAGCTGTGTAGAGCCATAGAAATGGCTTCATTTAAGTCGACTAAGTGTGACTAGTTCATTTTTCATTTTCCCCATGCATCCATTGCAAAAAGGGCGAGACTTGCCTTGCACCACACAAGTTTATGCTAGACTGGTTTCTTTAATGCTTTGTATGTTAAACTTAATTTGCCTTTGCCACGGCATGTTTTAAACAACTTAGGAAGACCCATACGTATGACACTGACTATGTGTTTTGTAGGCCTATGTATATTATAAACATCGAAGTTTGCATGTACTTAATTTCCTCTAAAAGAGGTATTCACAGTCATGTTCCCAGGCAAGGCATTCAAGCCAAAGCATCCACAAAAGTGTCTGTGGTGCCAGAAAATGTAAAATGAATGTGTATATACACTGTGTGTTCAAGCCTCAAGGTTGGAGATTTCACAAAATATGTATGACTGAAGTAAAAGTGTATGATCAAATGAGATAGAAACTTTTGAGAGAAGATGGATGGATAGACAGATTAGATTAGACCGAAATATGCTGTCGTAACTCAAGCAGCCGTTCGTTTTGAGTCACATTTTGTCGGACTAAGATTAGATATCTAGAAAGCTGGATAGACCGACAGACATAGATATCAGCTTGATAGCTAGATAGCTAGGTAGCTTGCTCGATAGATGGATAGATAGAAAGATGGATAGATAGATAGATAGATAGATAGATAGATAGATAGATAGATAGATAGATAAACAGACTTTGTGGTCTGTTTTATGGATTGCTGTCCAGGTTTTACTGTGGTCGTATGACCTGACAGATGAAGAACTAATGTAAGAATCAGAATCACTTTATTTGTCCAAGTACTATTAGTATTATATCATTATTATATTGTCATCAAAATGAATTATCATAGCAACAGGGACTGTAATGTATGAGATAGAAAGATAGACAGACATACAGATCTGCACTTGGTATATTTTCCCATGCACCCTTGCTTTGGTGAGAATCCTCTGTTGGTAATTTCACCATTTTAGTTGTTAGCAGATAAGTGGGGCTATCTTATTAAAATGTTTATTCAGCGAATGCAGGAATGTTACATTTTGGTTATAATTGCAACGTTTTTGTAGCGTCTGCTGTTAAGTTAGTGTGTCTTGGGTAATTTGGTTGCTTAACTGATTGCAATAATTGCCTTTGTCAGTTAAGGCAGGGGCAAGGGAAAAATGGTGGAAATTGTTGAGACATATGGCGTTCACTAACTTAGTATTTTCCAATTTATCAATTCTATATGTCTGAGACTGCGATTTTTGTTGTATGTCTGTAGACTCAAGTGAACTGAACTCAACAATATTTTAGAAAGCCCCCAGTAATATATATGCTATTTCCCCATAAAGCAATTTATCTAACTCGAGTAAGCTGTAATGCCTCGCATTGTGTCTGAATTGGTCTCTATATGCCTGGCACAAAATTGTTATGGAACTCCCTTCAACTAGCATGGTTATTAAGATCACCCAAACGTAGCAGAGTATTTTGTAGAATTACACAGAAATTGAGAAATGAATAGCTTGCTCAATTTGTGCTGGTTGTTCTTTCAACATAGGAAATACATAAATCGACTTAATCGAGTGGTATGATGTGGTATCTGAAACAAGCTTTTCAACAATCCACAGTAAATTGCCATGTTTATTAACTTAAAGAATCCGAAAAAGTAAACAGTTTTTAACACGACATGCAGCTGTGTGTATGATGAGCACATGGTGAAATGATGAAATATGGCCATTATGGACAAAAGAAGGCGAAATATGGCTGTAGAATTTGGAGTAGATACTGAAAGAATCAACTCATTGATCATTGTTTCATCGTTAATACTGGTCGTTCATTTTTCAAAGCAAAGATATCTACTGTTGCCTTGACAGATGCTTTCACGTATCCAATGGATGCGTGTAGCAGATTGATCATCATTACGCGTGCCCTTGTTATTGTTTGTCTGGAGACCTTAAGAAATGAGCAATTAAAATCTTACGTGAAGTTTACATAGTCTAGTGGAACTGATTATTCCTGTGTTCTGGGGATCCTTTGAAAATCGGGAAAACCTTAGATATATTCAAATTGGGAATTTGTTCCAATGGAAATTTCAAGTTTACCTTAGGGGTAGGGTAAACCACAAAGTCTCGTTACAAAACCAACATAAATTTTGAGCAAGTTGAAAAAGGCTCAAGCTTGATGAGACTGGCACTTAATTTGGAGGCAGCTTCATCATAGGGGTATTCCATAGCCTTGGGCCAAGTTTGGGTATTCTTTAGTAGTAGCCATCACACAGGTGAACTAGAGGGTTTTGATAATCACCCTGTACCTGATTCAGTTTATCAAAAGGGTGAAATCCCCTCCCCCACAGCTGGCTGCCCCATGTCACCTTGTGCTTCTTGTAGGGGGCACCAAAAGGGGGTATTACCCTTTCCCCTTTGTCTCTTCACATTCCAAAGAGCAGGTCAAGTTTTTCTTGTTTTGTGCCACAGAAAGAAGATAGTTAGAAGGGGGAAGGGTTGGTTGTCATGTTTGGTGTTGCAACTGCAAAGGGGTTCTCATATCATGTTATCGTGAGTTGGCTGATTGAAGTCATAATTTCAGAGGATTTGTGAATGTGATATCAGCACATTTGCCAATTTAGTGAAATTATTGATCCAACCACATGGAGGTTATTAAAAGACACATAATGTCATTGAGCAGATGAATTCTGTCCTTTAATATCTTCATGATACAAGAGGACTCTAGAGAACTTGTAAGATGGTTACTAATGTCTCCTCCTGTGGTAATTGACAATAATACATGTGGTAATCTGTACATTTATAACTTGTTTTGGCATACATTTAATGTGAATTTACCCCATGAAGCTCTCCTGTTTGTTGCTTATGTCTGACTGGGATTTTGTCATCAAACGACTGGATTTTAGCTTGATGTTCTGTCTCCACTTACTTCTGCTACTGTCAATCTATAGCTATTTAATATGTCAACCATTCTATCCAATTTGTTGACTGAAAGCAGGACTTCATATTGGAATTGATATTGAAATCATAATTCACACAATTAGCCCATTAGTTTTGGTAATGGTCTGGCTATTGCCAGTAGCTGACAGACAGTCATTTGATCACCAAATTAATTTCTCATGAACTAATTGCTCTGGGATATTTGAGTGTGTGTTTTGATTGACAGCATGCCTTATAATATTGACATTATTGGCACATGTATAGGCATTGTGCACAAGCAGTATATATGGGGCTATTATGCATGTAAATAGGCATAAGAATACATGTAAATAGACTGGTAAATTTACATAAAGATTTGCCAATATATAGCAACATGCACTTATGTATAGTTTATGTGGTATGTTCATAAAGACAAGGTTCATGACAAAACTTGTCTTTTTGTACAGACAACACCTTAGGTGTGGATTGTGGGAAATACTTTTTGTGTTGGTGTCAACTAAGAAAAAAGTGAGAAAATTCGTTTTGAATACTAAATCAAACGTTGTACATACGTGAAGTTTTGCAGTCGAAATGACAAGGACAGTTTTAGAATATGTCACTATATACCCAATGATATGTTTAAGTGTCACAGTACACGTCTATGGAATAAGTATACATAAAGTTTTTCT
Source organism: Platynereis dumerilii (assembly GCA_026936325.1). NCBI lineage: Eukaryota > Metazoa > Annelida > Polychaeta > Phyllodocida > Nereididae > Platynereis > Platynereis dumerilii. Next base: position 11,159,599 of record JAPTHN010000001.1, read on the forward strand.
TACAAGATTATTTGCATTATCTAGAATACAAATTTGCCTTTGATAAAGATTATAGTTGCAAAGTACATTTTAAAAGGTAATGGGCAACAAAATTTCAAACAAATATATATACTTTTGGCTGTATAGCTGGAAACTGAAGCAGAGCGACTATAGCTTGAGGAGAACTTTTACATAATAGAGTCAATGTTCTAACTTCTAAAGGGGAATAGGCCATAACTTCATGTAAAAACTATTTTGTGACCCCAAAAATTCCCACCTGCCTAGCTACACCATTCTTCACTCAATAGCATTCTTGTGAGGGGATCAGATATCTGTGTGAAATTAGTGCCTATTGTGCTCTGACATGGTCTCTTTGCCTTGAATGGTCATTCTGACGAGTTAATGGCCTCTCCAACTACTGGTCAAATAGACTTGGTGTCTCTCTCTGCTCATTATTGCTTGTCTGTATTACATGGCTTTTTATGGGATTGCTCTCTAAGACTTATAATGGCACTATTTCAAGTCTCTTTACCTGTTGAGTCGACTTGAGTGGCTTGAGAAACTATTGAGCAATTTAGTGAATTGGCCATTTTCGTATTCACTGTATTTAGTCGTTTTCTGTCGTTTTCTCAACTTTTCTGTATGTTCACTTCAGTATGTACTTGACAATGATAGAGTGGATTTCAATTAGTTCGATATTATTATAGCGGTTTTGTGAGAATGCTGAGGATTGATGGATTTAGACTATTGATCCAAGATACCACTGGTCATCTTCCTTGGGTCATCTTTCACTCTATGCGGATGGTAGTGGGTGTTTCATTGCGGATGGTTGTGTGAAAAAAAAATTAATGTTCTTGAAAACATAGGCTATGTAGCAGCAAACCCTGACAAAAAGAACTTCACATCATGTTTCAAATGATTGATACATATATACTTGCTTCATACTTGTGGTTATGGCCAGTACATTATGCAATGTACATACTAATGTACATGCCAGAATGCTTTACTGGTGATCAGTATCTTGCACCTTTTGACTGTTTCTTAATGATAAGGAAAACCACAGTATGGTACATGAACTTCTGTTTTCTTCATTGAGTCTTTTCACGTTTCAGTTGAGAATGAATTGTATTCACACAAAAGGATGTGGTAGAAATGTTCAGAAATGCTTCAAATGCAGAGGAATTGCATAAAAAAAGTTGTTGTGACTGCAGTGAAAAGAGTTTAAATCTAAAATGCAGTGTAAAGTCACTTGATCCCTTGAAATAGCAAAATCCTGTGTGTTATGATGTGTGACTTATAATATATATGCTTCAGACTTAGTCTACATTTTCTTGAACTTAGTAAAAGAGATAAATGCCCAGAAAAAGAGAAACAGTTTAAAAATATTTTGTAAAAAGAAGTACTTAATGTTTCCTGTTGAACAAACAGCATTTATGTTCAGAATTGATGCATGGCACAACTACATGGTCCAGAGAATAAAAAAAAACTGAAATTTTACAGTTCCAATTATTCAAAGATAAGATCTGTGACATTAATTAGTCTCCAGATAAAATCAGCATTATTTCAACTATTGTGTACTTTATGCATGAGGGGAGGAATGAATAAATCTACTCAATAGCAGATTACTTATGACATAGTATTAGAAAGACAATGATATATACTACTAATACTACTTTTCAGGCTTATCTACTTGCTTTAATTAGTAAATGTGGTGACATTGTCAGTAAGTCAATAATTTTACACATATATTGATGAATAAGTAATAGTTGACTGCACAAATGACAACATTTATTGTTAACATAGATCAGTACTAATAAATTTTTCATTGCTGTTTAGAGTTGTAATGTACCTCTTTAGAGTCTTATATGAACTCTGATTTGTACGGTTCATTGTGGTAAAGAGTGGAATTGTATGAATACATTGGGGGATGAATGCACTTCTAGTACAACTAAATTACAATGTAATTCAAGTAGGCCTGCTATCTACTTGCTGGCAACCAATGCTTTGAACAAGGGGCCTTGATTCAAGGAGATTGTTAGGGACCCCTGTGAGGAATGTTGTGTTAGGCCAAGAATTTGAAGGCTATATAAGCTCTATTCAAACTGAAGGAGTCAAAAACTGCGGACTAAATTACCTACCGTGGAGGGTTGCTAGGTCAGGTTGCCATAGCAACGCATGACAACCGGTCATTAGGGGGCTGTCCCATTGTCAGTTGGCTACCTGTCAGGTAGTACCTAAGATTTCCAGCATTTGTGTGTGTGGACTTCTTTCAATGAGAAGTTGTTGGAGAAAAGATAGGAAGACTACATTCTAAGATTTCATGATTTCAATAACTTCAAGGCATTTTGAAGGGGTTTTGGGTAACTTTTGAAAAGGGTTTGGAAGAGCAGGGAGGGAAGGGGGGGGTGAACTTCAGGTGGATCTGATAATCATGTTATGATATTTAGTCAGTAGAGCTACCACATGTGATGTGTGAGTTTAGAAGTTGTGGTCTATTTTGGGCCACAAGTGTCATTCATATAGAATTTTAGGTTAACAATTGAATAGTAAATTGTTATGAGGGCTAACAAAATAAGATATCCCATGCATTTAAATCAAGCTTGTTTTGCTGTACATCAAATGAAGGGAAACCGAATTCTTTGTGATCATTTTTTCAATACTTTAGTTCTTTATTTTCTATATATGCATAACATCAGATATCACCCTTCCCAACTCCCTTCCCCTCTTGAATTTTGCTGGCTGAAGTGCAAACTGTCCAATTTACTAGGTAGCCTTGGGTTTTCTAGACTTGTTAAAAGTATAATTTCAGTACCGCTAGCCTGAAAGCAATTGTAGGAATTATGACACAAATTATGACAAGTTATAAAGTGATTGTCGTGGAAACCCAACTATTTTTGAAGATGAAACTTGAGATAAAACTTATTACCAGCTGGTGACACAGTGGAAAACACTTCAAAACAGGGTGAAATTGCCCCTTGAAATATTGCAACCCTGAATTTGAACTTTAGAAGTGAATATGCTCTGCTGGGCAGATAGAGCCCAGGGGCAAATGGAGCCCCAAAAAAGGGCAAAGGGTGCCTATTACGGGGCAACAAATAACCCCATTGTTTCTGGGGCGTGAGGAAGCTTAAACTTCTACATTTTGCAATTTTTGTCTCTAACTGTAGATAGAAAAGTGTGGGATTTAGCTTGCCTATATTTCTTGTGTCAAGAGAAACAGAATATTTTGTTTTTGCAAGTACAAATCTACAAATGCAACTTTTCACACCTCAAGACTCTGGAGGGCTAGAGATGTGCTTGAGTTATGTTTCAGGCTGCCCATTTAGTTCTGCAGAAGATAGATCATAAGGTGTATTTTGTATTTGTATGCTTCTTTTATGAATCTTTGGTCCTATGGTGATGTTTCTTGTATGCAGTGATGTGCTTCAGAGGTACTGACCCTGTTTGCATTGCATTAGTTAATCATTTGCTCAGTCCTTGTATCAGATGCTCATTAATATTTATACTTCCTTGAGTTCAGGCCAATATGACTGTCAGATATTAGCACTGTGCAAGTCTGTGTTGACCTATGCCCATGTGCCAATCCTTCTCTCACTTTGGTGCTTTCCTTCCAAAGATGTTATCTTCATTTGAAAGAAAGCTTCGGAATGTACTGTGCATGAAAAATCATTAAATTGCATAAATTGTAAAAATTAAAATCGTGTGCACAACTCCCTCAAGTTTACAAAGCTCAACTTCGTACTAGAATTAGAATAGGCCCAAATCTGGTAGAATTTGTATGAAATATGATACTTTAAGTATGTTAACTTACGATTTCTTGTTTTCTGTTTTCCAGGTATGTCCAATGAAATCTCCTTTCTACTTATTTCGTAGATTTATTTGAGCAGCGGCTATTTTGGGAACAGGTGAGTTCGTCTGCTTTGTATTTCGTCACCTGCCGCAAGGGGGCTCTTGTCTGAAGATTTTACTGTTATGGTAGCGAGTCATGGAAAATGGACATTATGGAATGAATAATGGCCAGACATAAAATAGAATAATTGATTGGGTGACTTCTTGGGGCTTTAGGTGTGGCTTTAGGTCACAAGGTGCGTTTTGGTTTTTATTCAAAACCCCTGTTTTGGTTCTGGTAATTAATAAATAGGGGAGTTATCACGTATAAATAATGTTCTCCCACCCAAAACATGAGAGATGTTTAGATAATGCCAAAAATAATTTATCAATTGGGTGGTAGGCACATTTGACTCAAGTGAAAAGATGGCCAGTGGATTTTGAAACTATGGTTTACATTGTATGTTTCTTTCCGTTCTACCATCACATCTGTACTCGAGGGTTTCTATTCAACCCAAAAATTGGTATGTTCACATTAAGTTACGTAGTTATGAGTTTAAACTATAGGCCTATTTGCCACCCAAAATACCCAAATTTTCTCGAAATGCACCCTGAGAATCTATGAAGTGGCTAAATGCAAATTGAGAAGAAAATACAATTTTGAAGAAAATTAGATTATTATCAATGTGATTACCTCTATCTGTATATTTACTATACCTTAGGACATATCAATAAACAGGAAGACCTGTATGCTATTAGTAAAACCACATATGATATAGAATCTATAGATGGGGGATTATAATTGGCTGGTAGAGAGGCTGTACTATAATGAGTGTCAGAGTGATTGATTGGTTATCGATCTGATATCGATGATAGACAGTAGCTTATCTGTTCTCACTTGCAATGCTAGAGCAAAGTGATTCGAGCTACTAGCCCCAAGGGTTGTCTGTTACCCTAAGGAACCCTTAATTTCAGGGTACATTGAAACACCCCAGTACCTCAGTGATTAATGATCTCAACTTGAGAATTTAGATTTTTACAATGAGCATTGTAGGAGTTCAATGTACTCAATTCAATGATAGACTTAACTATATACTCAGAGCTCTAGCCTCCAGAAGAGCAATTATCCTTGAAAATGGTAATTTATGATTTGACAACACTTTTATTTGTTCAGTTCGCATCTTACTCAGTATTTATTTTGTTAAACCTTATCTACCAAGTTGATATGTATCCGATTTTTGGTTAAATTCCAATATTAAGTGAATAATATAATTTAGAAATTTCCAAAAAGGAATGCTATAAATACTCTTTATCTTAGATTTTAAAATGCTATCAAATTTGTTTTTTCAAGATCAATATCATAGAAACTACACAAACTGTCTTGTTAATGCATTGATGTATTTGCTTAATAGTGGCATGGTAGTGCCCTTCTTTGCATTTTAACCTAGCACTCGAGGTCAGTTGCCCTGTCCAAGTTTACCCTACTAAGTGCCCTGCAGGATCCCGGGCCCTTTTGTTATCTCCCCTTTTGAAATGTTGACCCTTGTTGTCTGACTGTGTCTGATTCTCTAGTTCTGTTCTATGCCCCCTTTCTTAAACAGTGGTATATTACAATACCCTAAATACAAAAAGGGGGAAGATAAACCTCAATTCAAAAGAGAAAATGAAAGAAAAAAATTAAGGGAACATCTCCCTTTGAAGAAAAAAAGATGATCTTAGAGTATTGTACTGAGCCAATTAAATACACATGCATATCATGGGTTCTTTGTGAACTTAATATTGCCTTTATTATCTGCTGGTGGAAGCCAGTTTTCATGCGTGCCCCATTAATTTAATCTTTAATTGGGTTTCACTAGAATGCTTTGATGTGGAATTCGTACAATGCTTTTCACTGGACCGTTATTAATAGATGTCCAGTTATTGTCCAGTGTTTGTCCACAACATGCGAAAATACAGCTGCCTTCGTCAATAAGGCCAGTGGTCAGTCCATCTGCTTTCTGAGTTTCAAATTTCTCTGCGAAGTCCTGAATTTTACAGGAAAGTGTACTATCATCCTAAGGTGAATGCATCCCAAAAGTTGTATCTTCATATACATTTATATAAATAGATTCAGCCTCCATATAAACTCAAAATGCAAGTTAAGAAAAAAAGACCCATGTTTCCAATTAAAACATACTTTGATATCATTTGACAATAAGTTAACTACTGAATGATGTAGAAACACCAATTGGTTTAAATATGGTATGATGTTAAAGAATATGATTTAAATTCACTACATTAAAACTGCAGACTTTCAATCCATTATACTGCCCTATACAGTTGCAAACTTGTAATGTCACTGATGTCAGCTGTATCATCATACAGTCCACGAAACTAACAGCACCCAGGTATTATTGCTGTAAAGTTGAACTTGCATTGTCCAGCGTGCGTGAGGTCAGGTCAGGTGTCCACCTTTGACCAATAATTATTGAGTATACACGCCATTTTAATACTAGTAATCAGTGGTGATGATTCTAATTGTTACCCCAAACCCATGTATTTATAGACATCACCTATGAAAATATCGGTACAGTATCATTCAAATATTCAGCTGACCGTCCTATTAAATGCCTACAAATGACCACTGTTTGAAGAAACATTGTTCCCAAGGGTTAATCATATCAATTAATAAGTAAACAGGTCATTCTGGTTAAAAATAAAAGAGTGACAGATGAAAAATTTATGATTTGATGCACTTGGTGGTTGGGGAAGGGACTCCTGAGTATGATCAGTTTTGAGTGCAAGGTTGGCAGAAAAATAAAAATTTGAAGTTATTGCAAATAATCATTTTGCAAGTTTTGGTGTTTTGATACAAAATTATAGTGAAATTACACATTAATTTAGTGTTTTGATGTTTAGAATCATATTATTGACACAAAAGAAAATTTATTTAATTTCCTCCTGTGCATCTTCATCACAAAATTTGAGCCCTAGGATTGCATAACTTGCATTACCTTACATTTGCAAGTACAATTGAATTTGCATATCAGCTAATTTTGCCATTTAGTGGGAATTAAGTAGTTCAAATTTTAGTAAATCCTAAAATTATATGTTCCGTCAGTCATTCTTAAGACTGGTGTCTCACTTAGGGTGGCATGACAGTTTTGACTGAAAGGGCTAACGAAAAAGGGTGTTTAACCTTTTAAGAACCCTTCTAGTTACGTAATGTGCCCTTGAAAACTTTAGGGTCAGCAACCTGGGTTACTGAATGTCACAAAAGACCCTCAAAGCAGACATATCTAGTGACTAAGATGACTTGATACTTGACTCTTTTGAGCACTCTAAGATTTCAATAACAATGGGTGGTCAGGATTAAGCTGTCTTATTGAGGACCTAGAGTAAGTAAAGTGGTATCATGTTATGATTCTTACACTATACAATAGTCCAGTGGAATAAAGGATGAATGAAAGAAGTAGTGGACATAGGGCAGTTGGAGGGGGGGCATGAGAAGCTTTGGAAAACAGAAAACCGAAGTATGGTGTCATGCAAACTTCTTTGCAAGTTGTTTGTCCAACAGAGAAACTTCTCACTGTTTTTGGAAAGAGTTTTATTTTTAAAGCTGAAGTCAAGAAGGCCTGTTGTTTTAAATAAGTCACGGTCATTAGATTACTGTTATTATACATTTTGTCGTTTTTAGTAATAGACACGTGGAATTTTTCTCTTCCAGAATTTATTAAGATGATCTTACAGTCTTCTTTAGTTGGGAGTTATAACTGACTGACTATCCAAGTGGTCATGCACATTTGCAATTGTCCATGCAATGGAAGCAATGGTCAGGCAATGGTCAGCACTAACCTATGGCCTCGATGGCATCAATGGCCCAGCAGAATGGAGCAGAGTTCTCAAGTTCAATGGCAGCCATGCTTGACCAATACAAACCATCACGCAAATATTCAACAGCAAAATCTGTTAGGAACAAACTCTGTTGCCAAGTTGAGAATTGTTCTGGAAATCAATAAAATCGCACTGAATTCTGCACTACTCAGTGCTGCTGACATTGCTGGGGCTTTCTATGGTAAATGCATGCACTGTTGAAGTGAGTGCATGTACTACTGATGCACAGTTGATTAGGTAAACACAAGAAATGGGAAATGCTGGGATTTATTTGATTGGAGGCCATAATGATTGTAGTGCTCTTTATCCAATTAAGCTTTGTACTTTCATTATAGATTGACTCCAAGGTCATGGGACGCAAATTGCCCTTTTTACCTGTACTACATTAATTTGCTGTATGAAATATTGAAGTTCAGTAAATATTTAAGACATTTTGCCAACAATGCTTCATAGTGATTTAGCCTTAGGTCATGTTAGGTGTCTATTGAGTATTGCATATTCAAATTATATTTTAGGTTTTCAACAATGCTTTGAAATTTTAATAGAATCTTCACTTTGAAGTCGTGTGATATAAATCATATAATTATATTGTGCTGTCAAACTTGTCAGGCTTTTTAGTTCTTTTAATTCTGTTTTATCCTGTTGAGCTTGATATCAATTTGACACTTGACAACAAATTATAATGGCTACTGGGAAAATGATGAATTTTCATTTGCATGCATTTATGAAAATTCACCTAGGTGGTCCTTTACACCTCCAGGAGGTCACATGACCACCTGATCCCCTTCCCATGATGCATCATGTTTCTAAGCACCCCCTACCGGGACCTACATCAAGCGGCTGTTTAACTGCTGATTTGCTGTAACCTGAAGCTAGAAATAGTGTTTCGAGGTGCAACCATTGGATTTCAATAACTCGTGCATGCAGTTTTCATTTGTTATATAACATTTGTTATATAGTCTATATAGGGACTATTTGAGAAATTGAGAGGAATGGGGGTATTACTTTCATTTCTTATTTTTGACTGTCATCCGAAGTGAAATACTCACTTTTTCTTTCTATGAATAAAGTTTATACTTAATTGCTTTTAAACAAAATAAATAAATGTTAATTATGTTATGCTTAGATATTGAGGGATTATGTATAGTGCTGGCCATTGATGAGAGAATATTATCTGTTTTGATATTATTCTAGAGTAATTTTTTTTAAATTAATAATTAGCCAATTGGGTAATGATAAGGAGAAAACTCGTTGTTCTGACGTTCAGCTCTCCAACTTTCATAGCCACTCTTCCTTTCCCTTAATAACCCCTTCCGCTTTCCCAACCCTTTCCCAACCCCAAAAAGCCCTCCTAACCCCCTACCTCCTCTTTCCCCCTTGAAGCTACAATTTTGACTTCCTCTGCTTGACCGGACAAGAGGGGCGCCCCGGGGAAAGGCTGATAACTGCCAGATGGATTTAGTCACACGAATAGAACCAGTTGCCTTTATGAAATTTGCACAATTTTGAAGAGGGTTTTAGAGGAAGGGTGCATGAAAAGAGTGTCGTATTTACCCGAAATCCAATTGTCTGCTAATTTTTGGAATGTTTTTTTTTTCTGAACCTGTAATTTTAGGATTTTGTTGTTTTGATGATATCTGAATGGCAAATTTTGTGTATTTTCCGCTTTTGCACCGCTTTCGATAATAAAAATATTGATTTAATTTACTTAGATTTTCCTTCTTGCATTGGCTGCACCCTGGGACCATGGACATATCATACACTAAACATCTTCCTCCTTTGACTGTGGTTAATTGTGTTGCTAAGATTTGAATCATTAAATGATTTGATCACATTTTGATGGTGGCTCTGTTAACTTGGAGGTTGTTTCAAATTTGCAATGGGCAACCAGCTTCTAATCGACCAAGTCCCACGGTTGCAGAGGAGTATGGGCAATCAGAACAGCTCCTGTCAGCCATGGGTCTTGCACTCTAGTGCTGCTGAGGTTGGGCTTGTGGGGGGTTTTGTCTTGCCTCCACAGGGCACAAAAATGATTGACATTCTCAAGTGATGCTTGAATGAGAAAAGACTCTCAAAACTCAACCAATTAACTTGCGAGGGCTGAGGTCACATCTTTCAATAGACATCTCCAACTGCCAAGTGAATTCTGCAAATGTGGCCAATGATATGAGTACCATGTGGTAATATTGAAAAGTATTGCAACTAGCTATTCCAGCAATAGATAGTAGATTTAGCCAAATTTGTCTCAGTTTCTGAGAATGGTTGAAATGCTTAAGCTGTTTCTCTTAAATGTCTTGAAGATTTTTGGCATTTGGTTGAATGGGACAAACTTGCAACGAATGTTGTAAAATCCATGCCTTTTCACGCCCATTTGTAACTCTTAATTTTTCAAAGTGTCTTTTAAATACTCTTAATAGTAAGCCAATATCAAATGTATGGATTCTGATTATATAAAATAGATTTCTATGAGTTCTAAAGATCTTACCCACTTCGTGATTTTGCTGTGAATTTCTTACAACTCATCTCAAGTTTTCTGCTTCAATCATTATGAAATTTGATGAGGCAATTTCTCTGCATTCAAATCAGTGATTCACAAAATCAACACTTCTCAGATTACATAATCTTTTCAACGTGATGTGCAACATTTCAGACAAAAAACTTTCCCCATTTAATTAAGCAAGTTTTATCTCAATTTTGTGCACTCATTTGTGAAATTATAATTCGATTCTGATTATGAAAAGCAGTTCAGAAAATGTGTTCATAATTTGCTTGAATGTGTAACTGTCAATAAAAATAGACCTTTACTAATTTATCTTTTTAAATTATAGTGACAAATACTACGATTTATCTGTCTGGGCTTTGTGTTGCTATAGTCAGTGTCAAATGTTTTAATTTACTGAAAGTACTGAATTTATTACATACATAGAAAAATCAAAATGTCCCAGGAAATGAAAAGAGTACTTGAATTAAAAAATTTGTATATTTTTATGAACATTTGCTTATAAAACAGACATTGAAATGGACATTCAAACATGTTCAAAAGACGTAGATGAACTATTTTGGTCTGTATGGTGAAATGATGGTATGAAATGCCATTTTAATCTGGGACCCATTTGATATTTACTGCGAAACAACTCTGGTCTCTTCTAGGCAAATAGTATAATGCCTATTTAATTAAATTTCAGCTTAGGTGGGGGTAGGTTCTGTAGAATAAATTGAATAATGTGTGTATATACCTGAGTGTACGCCTCTGCTGATATTCTATAGTTATTCTATAGATTTGGAAAAACTGTATAGAAATGGGGGACTCCCTGAAATGTGGAGGGGGGGGGGGTAGTATTTGATCAAGAATTCACCTGACATCTTCCTATGCTAATGTATGGATGTCTTGTGTGTATGTTAAGTTCATAACAGCCAAGTCACAGTGAAACTGTGAGACTTCAGAAGTCAAATATTTGCCATATCCCAACCCCAGTCTTGCCTTCTGGGCCCTTTGAAGTAGTTGGAGTCAAGTTAACATGTCCATATTTCCTTGTAATTCTAGTGTGTTTTGATTTTTTGAACCTTGTTTAAAATTTTCTAGCTTGTAGATAATGTGTGTGCAGTATTTGCAGGTCAAATTATCCATTTCTTTATATTTCTTGATTTTTCTTTGATTTTTCACCTCAAGACATCAGATTCCGCCATTCTGCAAGATATTTGAAATTATGTATATTATTCCGTCATTTTCTTGCATATCGATGAGTAAAACAGAACATTTTTTCTCAAGTTACTTTTGTTCTTATGTATAAAATATATTCCGATAAATTATATAGACATTCAGACATGTTATAGTGGATTGGGCCATATGGCTTACATGTTCATCTCTGCTATTCAAACAGGAAAACTATCCAGACCAGCCTGAGATATATTTGAACAAATTATTTGAACAGTTTTGCTCTTTTCTTTGCTCTGCCATCGAAAACCAGCATTCTTCAAAAGCCAAACAGGATTTCTGTATTTTGCCCGTGAAGTGGCCACTTTAACTTGAGTTTAAGCCTGAAATCTTTGGAATGTTTTGTGCAAAGATATATAAACTTTTTTTCTCTAAAGTGTTGTCAGTGTGTAAGAATGTTTGCTGTATATATACATTTGGAATACATTATGGTGATGAGGTAGATATTTTTCTTGTTGTCCAAATGTTTAAAACTTTAAGTATATATATGACATATTGTATCTATCTATCTGTCTATCTATCTTTCTATCTTTCTATATATTATCTATCTATCTATATATTTATATATTACCTATCTATTTATTTATCTATCAAAATGTAACTCTATCTATCAAAATGTAACTCTATCTATCAAAATGTAACTATCAAAATGTAAAATGACTTAAGAGTTGCAAGTCTTAAATACATGAACAGATGAAGATTATTCTAATTTGGAGAATTAAAATGTTTTGGGCATCCTTCCCAACGGTTTCAAAATATGCCAATTACAAGTTTGTCTGGCCTGTCCCCAGTTAATCATCCCTTATATAATCTGATGCAATGTAACTTATGCAGGTATAAACCTGGGTTTATGTCACATGAGTGTTTAGACATTCTGTAAATTGTGTTCAGTCAGAAAATAAACACTTTGGCTACAAGCCCCCTCCCCCTCCTCCTGGAAAATTGTCTGGATCACTTGAGGTTATGTATGTGAGATAGAAAAGATAGATAGATAGATATTTAGATAGATAGTAGATAGATAGATAGGTAGATAGATAGATGGAATGATCTCCTTGATCACTCTGTGATGGCAGGGTTATTAGGTATAATTGGCACCTGGTAGACTTAGTTTGTACCAAGGATGCTTTAAAGTCTGGATATATGATTGTGTAAGAATTGAATACAGTTATAAATCACTATCACTGTTATTCACATAACATTGATGCATGGTATTTTATGACATACAACAGAAATATTGAAGAAACTTGACACGATTTTATGAATTTCTTAGAACATCTTATTTATAAATCTGGGGTGAGTGTAAACTTAAGCAAACTGGTTGTATATGCAAAAGATTTGGGGCTCTGTGTTTGATTATAAACCTGCATGGAGTCACAATGCTAGCTTATATACACATGTACATTGAAGCTGGGTATTGTGCTGGTAAATATTTATATGCTTCACCTATTGCATTGTAGGTAGCCTGGGTAGGGCATAAGAAGTGAGGTGCTGCTGAGAAATAAGGCAGAGAATACCAGAATTCCAGCTGCTTTAATTGTCTGGCAGTTTACTCCTAAATCATCCGACTGGCTTAGTTCCCAGTGAGAAAATAAACTGCAGGACAATGATAAATATTATTGCTCCTTTTTTCTGCCCTGTTTTATCCCAAACGTGCTACACAAACATAGGCTTTCCAGACCAGTTCTGAACCCTGCGTTGAGTGGCAGGAGCCCTCTTCCTATGGAGAAGCCCCACTTCTTTATTTCTTTGGCCAGTGGCGGATCCAGGTTGAGGAGAATGGGGTGTCCACTGTCCAGCCAAGAAACTCTTGCAGTTAAGCCTACTTAGTAATTAACTTTTAATGTGTAGTCCGTCATAGTAAAATTATATCGAAGAATTATTATTTTTTAAATCTTCATAAAATTTTAGTCAATAGAATCTGATATTAAATAAACACATTTTTGAGCAGGGATGAGACAAATATAACACATATTCTACTGAAAAGAATAAGAAGACAATATATTAGGAAAGATAAATTATAGATACAAAGCAAGGCTCACAGTGTCTTGGGTAATTGTATGACTTCAATGCACTTCCAATGAAAAGGAGTAACTTGATCAGTTTTGTGTCAGGTCTATGCAACTTCAAGTCTTCAAATATACAAGGTGCAGTAACTTCAAGAGTCTGGGTTTAAAAACTAGAATTTCGTGATTTATTAGTTTTTGGGGCTATATATTCTAAATATATTGTTGCAGTATAAGTCTGGCTGGTACTTGCAAGCCCCATACATTCCTTGGGGAGGAGTTTTACAGATGTTTCCAAAAGCAATTTGTCAGGAAACAGTGAGAGGGTAACGAGTAGGGCCCCTTCAGACAAACTCTGGCTATTGCCTTACATGACACACACCATCTGCAAACTTCATGCTAACCATGAAGCAGCTCCAAGAGCACTACTTGCCAGTTCTTGCCTTTTCTTGTTATATTACGTCAAGTCAGTGAAGTTCTTCAGTCTGAAGTTATTGTGGAAAATTCAACTTTTATATTTTTGTTTGATTTATTTTTTCCCAGAAACTTAATTGTAAATCTGTCTACAGAAGGGGATTTTCTCAATTGTTGGAACTTCATATTCTGCAACATGTCTTTATCATGACAGAGTTAGGTTGTATTTTATTTTCGGAAATTCTATTGTAAATCTATCTATAGATGTAGGCTTTATGATGTTGAAACTTAATAAATCTGCAACATGTATTTATCATGACAGAGTTAGGGAAAGGTTGATATCTTATTCTTTACTTCTGACCATTCAGGTCTGAAACTATCTAGTCTATCTTGATTTCACATTGTCTTCCTGAAGATGCATCGTCTTCAACTTCAATATTTATATATTTTTTTTACGTTTCCCTTACATTTACGTGTACCCAATTTCGATATTTTACATCTATTGTGAATAATACCAGTGTTGCATATAACTAGGGACATTGTACAGCTAATACAGTTTCAGCAATGAGAAAACTGAGAAAGTGAATGCAATGATATGGCATTGTTGTGGTTGATCATATTTCTGAGAAGTGAAGAATGGGAGACGTGAAAATAAGCTCAACTTCTGACCTGAAATAACCCTCTTATTTGCTAGGTTTCTTATACACTATTGTGCAAACTTAGAAAATGTTTAGACTGAATAGATAGATAAATAGATAGATAGATAGATAAGTAGACAGGGGGACAGATATCCATCAATCCTTCAATCCTTCCATCCTTCCTTTCTTCCGTCCTTCCTTCCTTTCTTCCATCCTTGCTTCCTTCCCTGCATCCTTGCTTCCTTCCTTGCTTCCTTTCCTCCATCCTCCCATCCTTTATACCAAAGATCATTTCCTTCCCCAATTTCCATTCCTCTTGTAAGTAAAATAGTTACATGAAACATGAATATGATTGATAAGATGTGGAATAATATTGATATTGCCATGAAAAATATACACAGAAAATAAAAGGAGCTAATATTATTCAATTATTGGGTGGGCCGCGAACAGCTTGTCTGAGATCGGAGGGAGATTATCCCAGTTTGTCTCACCCTGAGGGCAGATTATCTCAGATAGAGAATTATCTGCTCAAATGCCATAATCATGAGCAAAGGATTTTTATTGGATTAGATCTGACAAGTTTGTGTAATCTCCTATCTTCTATTTTGCATGTATTTCATGAGAGTAGCATGCTGGTGACATGTCACTTAACATGTAGATACATGCATAGTATCATAAGTATGGGATATTTAGTATTTTTGAACATAGTATTTTTCTATTTGTCCATTTATATGTATTTACACAGGGGAAGTTTTTTTTTTTTTGCCACAATGCATACTCGATTTTTTCTTTAAGGCTTAAAAATTAACTTAATACAACTCATTTTAATCCCATTCAAGAATTTTATGGTTTTATGGCTAATATGTTGAAAAACCAAAGCAAATATTTGTGGTAATCTTTAGTACTTGCATTATAGATATTTTGAAAAATGAATTTTAAAAAATTGCTGGAGTTTGGGAAAAAGCACTCCGGTGTTCTTTCATATTCATTCAAGGAAAATTTTTAAAAAAGTGGCTGGGATTAGTGGGATATATCAATCTCAGCCTAATTCGATTTAGTGTTTTGTTAGCAAAAACAATCACTGGATCCCAAGTATTGTGATTACTTGTAAGATCTCGTCGAGATAACACACTTCTCGTGATCTTAAACAGAACTTGTGGTGCCACCTACGAAAGTCCCATAAAACACCCCCAGGAAAACATTTTGAGTGTTTTGGAGGAGGTTTTCAAGTGACTGGCGTTTTAACAATGATCTATGGGCATGTATATGTTGAACATTATGCTCTTATAAATATTTGCCGAAAAATCAAAATTTACCAAAAATAATATTAGTAAACATAACTGGAGAGTCATTCTGAAATATAAATAGACAAATTATTTCCAGTTTTCTTGTGCAAATTTGCCAATAAAATTGAAAAAATATTAGTAAACATAGCTGAAGAACCACCTCATGTGTATATTACTGCAGTAAAACCGTCTTGTTGTGTAAATTTATTTCAGTCTTTATCATTTAATCAATCTCTCCTTGAACGTTTATGGTGGCTTATCAATAAATATGAACTTGATTTTATGGCAGGCCTTTATAAATTGTTATAATTTCTGGAATATCCAGGATAATCGCAAACTAATAACCCTAATGTTGGATGCCCAACAAAGAGCTGAAGTTTTGCTAATCCAGTGTTCAATAGAGACATCACAACAATAAACACTACAAATGTAGAAAACTTCCTGTAAAATAAGTGAAATAACTAATAAATGCAAAAAATAGGGCCCTGGCTGCGAACATGAGATAAAATTCATCGGGTTACAGAGCCAACATATTCCCTCCTTATTTTGCCTTGGGTACACGCAGTTTGAATATTGCATATTTCAAATCCAAATGTGTTGAAATAATACTAATAAAGTGAGATTAAATATATAGATATGGTTTAATTATACTACTGAACCTTGTGAAATTAAAAATTCTATCATGATTATTATATGCCCAAAGATTGTCTTTTCAGTTTGCACTTGGTAGTAAACAATTTTTTTCAATAATTGTGAAGAATTGTATTCACATTGTATAGAGATTGCTATTATGCGGGGCTCATTAGATATTTGATCTGGTTTTTGCTGTAACTTGATCCACGATCGTGAATTCTTGAATTCAGGTGCAATAATGCAAGAAGGGAAATATGTGCAGAATGCAAGTTTTGGATCTTTTTAAAGCAGATTGTAACCTGACAAGACATTATTATTATGGCCACTAACAGTTGTAATTATCGATGAAATACGCAAATTGCTTTTAAATGTACACTTTGTCACTTACACCGTAAAAAAAGGTTTTATGTAATTTGAAAACATGTAAATTCAAGTTTAATTTCAGTGAGTTTTTAAAAACTGTTGTATTTGGGAGTTTATCTGACATGAGAAATAATCATAAAATGCAGATTGTCAAACAAAGTTGTCTTTTTTTATCCCGAGGAAATTTTAAAAGAAAGCTGTCTGGACGTAACAAGGACCTTATATTTCAATAAGAATTGTGGGTAAAATACATAGCCAGTGTGAAGCTGTAATGCAGTCCTGAGCAATAAGAATATATGTGATCTTACAGCAACTAAGACCTAGCTGTGAATATGATCACAATGTCATTTTCATTCCACTTTCTGTTCAGGACCATGACAGGAGAACAGAGTTACAAGGATACAGTACAAGTTCAAAGTATACTGCAGACAGCAGGGCACCTCCAGCACTCTCAATTTTTGGCCAGTGTTACAATGTCTTATTAAAAAATATATGTTTTCTGGTAGAGATTTGTTCAGAGATTATGAATGACAAAGCCATCAATCTAAAGAAGAAGAAAATATTTTATTGGCGAGAAGTTAAAAGGTCCCATGTTTTGGATCAGTAGCCAGTTGTCTTGGGTCTTTTACCAAAGTGGAAGCACAGGCCGGAGCCTAAAAGAGTCTATAGAGTCTTATTTGTCTCTGGAGTCTTGCTTGTCACAAGACTAGAATCTTAGATGTCATTAGTAAATACACGTAAGACAATTCTTTATTTAAGACAATTCTCATCCAGGTTCTTGCCTGTGGTGGAAGTTGGCGAAAGTTGGTCTGTGTGAACATGTAATAACAAATCACCAACAAATGCTTGGGAGATAACCTTTTGCTTTGCTTTTTCGACTTTTTTATCTCTCAGAGATAAGCTACGTTATCTTCAGTGTTTACAAGTGGCCTATGCTCAGGATGGATACGTTATGGGCCCATGAGTAAGAGTAGCTCATTCAGAGTAACTCTCTTTTCAAAGTTTTTGTCAGGCAGCTCTTTGAGTGAACTTCCAGAAAACAGAAATTCGAGAAAACTTTTAAAGTTCTCCCCAGACAAATGTAGACAGCCGAACGAACGTGATATTATGTAAAAGAACTCCACAGTGCCAAAACAAAAAGCTATAATTTTGGCTTCTATTTTTTTCTTGACTTTTTCACCTCTTCTTTTTGTTGGCACAAGATCTGCATCAATTTTTCTCTCATAAATTTCAATTTTCTTGATTTTTCCTGTGTCTTTTATTTTATTAGGTTAATATCTTGCACCTTTCCTTGCTACAGGAATGATATTAAAAGAACATGCGACTTGGTATATAAAGAGATAAAATTCTAAAAATGTAATAAAGTCATGAGAAGTTACCTAATAGACATGCCCTTGATCCTTTACAAGTTGCATTATATTTGCTGTAAAGGTCACAAGGTCAGTCTTAATTGTTTCTTTCAATAAAGTTCTGTCCAATAGATCAAGCTTTTATGAAACCTAATCAAGAAGCTCCAATTTCAACTTGATTGGCAATTCGTCTGTTCTAGAATCAGAGAATGTCGTCTGCCTAGAAGTTCGAATCTAACATGTAAACACATGTAGCATGTCTAGACAGAATGATTGATTGCGCGTTTGTTGCATAACCTAATTAGGAATGCTTGTTGCATAATTGGCTGTA
Source organism: Platynereis dumerilii (assembly GCA_026936325.1). Lineage (NCBI taxonomy): Eukaryota > Metazoa > Annelida > Polychaeta > Phyllodocida > Nereididae > Platynereis > Platynereis dumerilii. The sequence continues at coordinate 11,178,011 of JAPTHN010000001.1, forward strand.
ATAACTGATTGATAAGCACGATATGTCCTGATTACTTTCAACTTCTAAAACTTTGTTGAAAGTTACATCATGTTATGCCATCTAATCAGTCTATTATGAGTCTAATATATGCAAAGATTGTCTAAAATGTCATGCTGTCTGAGTCTAATTTATCACCAATGACAGCTGAGTTATAAGAAACAGATTGTCAAATATTGGTGAAGTGTCTTCTCCTGGTTTCAATAAGATTGGGTAATCCAGTTTTAAATTAAACTTTTCAAGCACAGGATGCAGGAAGAAATAAACATCTGTTTCTTCAAAATTTCTAGTTTGCTACATTTTGTGCTATATATATTGCACCAGCTAAATTTAGCGCCGAAATGTCCCAATTAGCACCTACCTCATTTGAGAGATAAGTTCCATCATTCACCCGCCAATTGAGGTATTTTCATTCATCTTATCTATTAACTTCATGCCTTATCTGCATAATTAGCTGCTATCAATAACTTATCAAAGGAGTTTGGAAAATTATGGCTCTATGGGCGAACCCTGTGGTACACCTTTTGATGAGAATTCACTGATTCAGAACTTCAGTAGAATTCTTCAATTTTATAGAAAACCTGGTTCATTTCAAAACCCCAGTGCTGAGTTTTTCTGTCAGTTGGGTTATCAGCAGCACTTGGTTACTTTTAGGTTATTTTTATAGATTTGAGCATAGTTGGTGGTCTGGGCTAAAATAAATGGCTGAAAAGAATTAAGACATTGGCAAGTAGAGCTGTTAAAAACATCTGTATTTGTTTTAGGAAGGAATTCTGATTCTGGTGTAATCCCTTTGTTGATTTTAAACATTTTAACACTGAATTATCCCGCCAGAGTTGATTAAGAAATGCAGAAAAATGGAAAAAACTAATTCCACGAAAAGAAAAATACGCACACAAAGGGTGACAAAAGAAGTTTGAGGAAAAACTCTTGAATGATATCTGGTTACTATAGCCAGTCTCAGATGTTGATAACTAAACTACAGAATCAGTTTAGATACAGTTAGCTACACTCATGAAATTTGAACTCATGCAAAAAAGATGATCCAGTAGCAGCCATTGTTCGTTTTGATTGCAGGATTGGCAAATGATATTTCCCAGGCAGGAATTTGGTAAATTTGTCAAGATAAAGAAATTGAGAAATTGTGGGTATTTTTGGACCTTGGGGGGAATTGAATGATTGATTATTAAGTTTTCCTGAACTGGTAATGATTTTGATTACAGAAATAAAACTTTCGATGGATTGATGGATTTGTAGGAGACAACTTAGTATTGATTTGGCTTACTGAACGGTAAAGTATATAGCCAGCCTAATGCAGTGAAATGGGGAATCATGTAGAGCTCTGGAGTTTGGTTCTACAACTTGATAGCACAGTGCTCCATGATGAGACATTTTGCAAATTTTGCTGCTGAACCAAAGTGCATGATACATGCTTCTCTTGATGCAGTGTGGCATGTATGCATGTTGATGTATGTCTGCCACACCTCTAGCAGTTAGCATGTTGTCTGCACTTCTCTGACATCTTGCTACAGTTGAAAGGCAGCTCTATAGGGGGTGAGTTGGGAAGGATCAAGGGGAGGGGGGGCTTCTCCAGGGCAAGAGGTGTTAGGGTAACATTTTTGTGGGGTAACGTTGCTGTTTGTTTTTGGTGCACAGTTTTGGAGCTATTAGGCCTGTCGTTTATCAATTTTGCGCTATTTAAAAATAATAAATGCTCAAAAAATAGTGTTAAAGTTAAATTTATAAGGAATCTCATTTGATTAAAGTTTCATGGGTTGAATTGGGTTGGGTTCGATTCCTACCTCATTGAGTTCGAATTCAACATCAGTTAGTCCAGAAAGTTTGCCAGAGTTATGATACAATTTCATAAAGCAAATTGCCACTTGGAAAAATATAAGGTTTCCATCGCCTTTGTTGTCGAATTGTACAATCTCAAGGAAAACAACTTGCAAGTGAAAATGGGGTACAGATATATACAGTACACTGTACACACAATTTGCTAGATATTATCATAGCTTCTTGTTATTGGGGAGAATTGGTCTTGAAAATTGGGTTTGGTAAATTAGCCATGAAAAATGCAACCTGATGGGCACGATGCTGTGAAAATGTGCCTGGAAAATTGAGGGTTATTAGGCCGAATAATGTTACGTAATTTGTGAAAGGTTCTTGATTTCTAACCCTTTTTTTCAGGAACCCCAGTTTGTAAAAGTTTGGCTTGACTAAATGCATGGTACATGTAAATATCAACTCAAGGGGAAAAGCATTCACAATTTGTATCAGGCCAAAAGACCCCACACTCACTGCCTACCAATTTATGGCATGGTTTTGTGAGGCTCTTAGACTTTAGTCTTGTCTTATGCCAGGTGTTGTTGCACCAAGATGACGTCATGATAAGGGAAATTGGTTTTAAGTTTGGTCAATTTGGCAAATGGCTAAATGAGGTTCAATTTGCATTCCGATCTAATTTGTAATAAATTGGTCAAAGAGCTTGAAGATAGATAGATAAGATAGATAGATAGATAGATAGATAGATAGATAGATAGATAGATAGATAGATAGATAGATAGATAGATAGATAGATAGATAGATAGTACAGACGCCTTCTTGTTTGTAGGATAAGTTTTCTAAGTTTAAAGAGACAGATGGTTGACATTTGGAATATTTGCTTGTGTGTAAGATTTTACTACATGTTTCTGTCGTCAAATAAGGATTTAATAATAACTTTCGAACAATTTTAACACTCACGTGAGCCGATCACGTGTATACAGAAAGGGCAATAGCCTACTTAATAAATACACCTTAAATATACCTTAAGTATAAAGTGTGTAATAATAATGCACACTGTATTTATTATGAACTGCTGCTTTTATCAGAACCTTACTAACCGAGTTTCTTTTATGATTAGTGGTGACTTCATGTATTTGACAGTTTTGTGAATAGAGGGGAATATCTGCATGGTGAATTATGGGCTGTGTATTTTAAGTGTCACTGTGTCAGCTACACATATAATAAAGAAAGGGCCTTTCAGTTATAAGCACATTTTTGTACACCACTTCAGAAGGTGTCATGTATGAAAATTGCACAGCAGTCATGGCTATAGTAATTTTCTACCAATAAGAACATTGACCCCAAGGATTTCATGCAATTTCAGTGATTATTTCAAGCTAAACTTTTGGTGTTCTTTCTTGAAATTGTTGTTTGTGTATTCAGTTTTCTCGGAGTTGAAAACTTGAATGTCTGCACAAGGTTTCTTTGTATCTATGATGCATAAAGTCGTACACTACATGCTAGGCTGCCAATCGCTGGATGAAGGGTTCGAATCCAGCTCTGGATGGGTCACCTGGCCCTATGTTGGACAGCAGTTTCAATCATCATTTGCCTCATTGCTTTGCCCTCCTCCTGTCCTAATTAAACTACCAAGTGCACAAATACAGGAAATAAAGCCCCAATCATCTACCCGTCTAGCAGAGGCAGATCATGGACGTACCTCTATGGGCAGATGTAATGATAAGATAGTATGGCATGAATCAACATTGAGGTATGTACCTCCTCTAGAGCTGCCACTGATCAATGAAAATGAAACAGTATACAGATTTGCAACACATGTATGTAGTAAGCTTTCTTGAAGTTTACAAGGAGGGCCAATTGTATACATGCATGGTATTGCATGCTTTTAGTAAGAATGTTAACCCATCAAGAAACACTTAGGATTTTAGGTGAGCAAGAAGTGTTTATTAGAAAAACTAGTTTTAGTTTTGCCCAGTATGCTTTGTCTTGTGCGTTGATAGCTTACAGATGGAGACACAAGGATTTATTAGCATAGAAAAAAAAACAAGATTGAAAAAAGTTGTCGCCCCAGGGCAATAATGATAAGCCAGTCAGAGAGAGAAAAGGGTTAGAAGTGGGAAATGTCAAAATGTAAAGAAAATGAAAGAAAAGTAAAAATCAGAGCTTTGTACAAAAAAGTAAAATATAGTTTTACAAATTATGAGAACAATTGCTCCAAAACAACCTGAAATATTGGGTTGTCAAAGGTTGAGTTACAGAAATTTGTCAAAGCTAAAAAGTACAATTGTAGAAATGGTGAAGTATTGGTGTAATATGTTTCAGATCCAGGAGGACAGTTCCAAAATAATTATAATATGTAGATTTGTAGAAATATCATCGCAGATAGATAGATAGATAGATAGATAGATAGATAGATAGATAGATAGATAGATAGATAGATAGATAGACAGATAAATAGATAGACAATTAGATAGACATATAGATAAACAGATAGATTGATAGATAGATAGACAGATCTATGAATAGATAGATAGACAGATCTATGAATAGATAGATAGACAGATCTATGAATAGATAGATAGATAGATAGATAGATAGATAGATAGATAGATAGATAGATAGATAGATAGATAGATCTATATATGTACTGTGGTAGTCTTCAGTCTCATCTAATAGGTAGGTGGGTAGGCCTATAGTCAGAAAGTCAGGGCATTGTAAGCAAACAGTTTCAAAAAAATCAAACTAATGTGTAATTAAAAGTCAAAATACAATGGAGATAGGTAAGATAGAGAAACAAATGAATAGATTAAGAAGATTGTAGATTTCTTTAGATGGACCTCTTTATCTCTTACTTTTCCCTCGATGACCTTGGGGCTAAAATGCCTTCTTTTCAAGGTCAAAGTCACCTGCTTGCTTGAGGCTAAGAGGGCATTGAAAATGACCTTTGCAGGAAAATGAGGGCATTTGTCTTGTCCCAGCATAGCCAAGGGTTGAAAAATTGTCCCTTCACACAGAAATGTATGCAAATAATTTTTGATTGATGAGTTCATACAAATCCTGCGATCTGTCAAATTTCTATCTCTGTCACTTGAGACAGTTTCTTTTCAGAGATCTGATAATTCTTTTGAAGTTGTCCCAGATCTTTAATTTTTTTAAGCTTTTTTTTTTCATTGCATGAAATTGATTAATAACAATTTTTATTCTTGTTTATAATACTATACATAGAGAAATGACTTTGAAAGGTCTAGAAAAAACTTCCATGATTGATTATGCATTCTCTCATTGTTGTGATGTCATGACTATTCTCAAGTATATATCTGATTAAAAGGAATGGTATGATGTATTATACATATATGTGTATCACGTTACTGTACTTACTTGTTACAAATGTAGTAATTTATGACCTTATATTTATTTGGATTAAAAAAATAAATAGTTGAAATGAATCATGATAATCAGGAAACTTTTTTTTCTTTATAAAGTGGAAATATTATCTTGTACAATGTAGAGCATAGGCTATGCCTCTTTAGAATTGTGCAATTATATATATTAGGTCCTACACATTATTGGGGATCAATCAATTGATGATATTTTGGGAGTATCGTTCACCTGGCCAAACCAAGAATATCATTTTATGAGTTTTCTATTATTACCACTTTCGAATTTGTCTTCACAAACTAAATTTAAAAGCTGGCATGTCCAATGACAAAGTTAAAAGTCCAGAACATATGTGCCATATAGGCCTACACTGTAATGATGCACTAAAACACCGTGGGAAGTGAATTTATATGTTGTGTGTCATACCTGCCATTAGAAACAGTTAACATGAATTAAGCAGGCACCAAAATCATGAGAATTCCTAGTGCATGTTTCCTTAGAGCAGGTGGCCTCTAAAATTTGTGTCATAGATAGCATAATGACACGTAGACATGACATTTTAGGCCTCTATGCATCTTGCTCCATAACCATGAAATTGCTTGGTCACACATTCGCTGGCGTTCTTGTGTCTCCTCAATACAGGTAAATTTCTGTTTGAGAACGCATCACTGTGTACAATTAAAACCATTTAAAGGCATGCCCAGATATTGACTTAATTAGATTAATGAATAAGAGTCATCTACAACTTTTTCTAAAAAAAATTGGGGTCATCCGCAGAGGTATACAATGAAACTTCATATTTTGATTTTTTTTTAAATCACTTACATAGGGTTAAACAAAGAGAAAAGAATCTTGGCATACTTGTTGAAAGTTTCTCTATATATATGTTGACTCAATGTTGATGAGTGAATTCATTTGAATTGAAAGTTCGAATTATTTCAAAAATCTGGTGTCATCCACAAGCAAATGCTTTCTTTTCAATGATGGTTTATAAACTTTATATTTTGTTCAGATAAATGAGATTTGACTCTTTTAAAGGAGAAACAACTTATTTGACAAAAACATGTTGAAGGCTAACGCCTTGCCTAGTTATATAATATACATATTTCTCAGGTACTCGTGAAAAGTATAATTTGCCCATGAAGGGCTGTATTTCAATTTTGAAGAAATAAATTGTATGCTATTTCAGAGAATGGCGAAATTGTTTGATGTTATCTTTTAATGCAGTGCAGTTGGCATTGAGATGTTATTTAACTGACCTAACCTTTTGCCAAGCTTGTTAGTGGACATGAACTGTCGGCTAATTTTCATTGATGAAAGAACATGTCCGTGATCTCACATATGCATGCAGGTTGGCAACCCCAAGTTCTTAGCACCCTGTATTTGTAAATACCAACCCAGTCGTCACAGTCACAGGCCCCAGTGCAAGTTTACTCATTTATTAAGTCCAGTTCGTGACAAAAGGCCATTCACAAAATAAACAAAAGGAGAATTAATGAATTATTCATCCTGGCCAATCAAAAGGTGTACACTTTGCACCTGTGCCTTCGATCCCTCGGATCCTTGTGACCTGCCTAATTCCTCTTTTATTTACTCTTCAGAAATTTCTCATGGTCAATTTAAAATTGATTTAAGATAATTTGAATGTTATGGCGTCAATGAAATTCCAATTCTCCAGGTTCAGTGGTGGCCACAGTGACTTTTTGAATCCTATAGAAATGGAAGTAAAAACGGAGTTAGGTTTAAATTGTTTGGGCCTTTTAAAATTAAATGAATCTCGATTAATGTTATACATGTTAATGCATGGGATAATATTTTATGATACGTGTACCAACACTTGATAATATCTTAAGTATAACTTTCAAACCTATGCATGGTCATGAATCTATGCTGTTTGATTTCTCGGTGTTCTAAAATTAAATTAATCATACTTATTTGAACTTTTGAAGCATAGCATTCTGTGTAGATCTACCCATAGCTGTAGGTATGTCTCCAATTAGCTAAATAGCTATTACTTTTTCTGATAGACTTGAGTACCTGTCAAATTAATGCCAGTATTCCTATTTGCTGTAGGTAGATTATCATTTATTTGCTCTGGCTGGTGGCCAAGCGTCTTGCTGCATGGGTAAATGAAATGGCATTCTTTCTGAGATATATGGCATTACTATGGCATTATGAGGAATTAACTAGTGAAGATCCTCATTTTGATCATAAATAATGATCTCATGTTGTCAAAATGTCACTAGCTTATAGGATTATGGGTCTGGAGATTTTAGAAGTAATATCAATATGTAGCACTTGAGGATTTTGTAGTACAACTTTATGGCATTGATATAAATGGCAGCTCAGGTCTACAGGATATTGAACTTCATTGGTGTATATTGGTTTTATAGACACAAATGGGAGTTCTTTCAAGACTTGGGTAAATAAAATAAACTCACATTTTAAGATTTTTAAAATTATAACCTGTCAATTATGTTGATGTTAAGCTGTATGCATGTTTGATGTTTATGACTATTAGATCTCGAGTATTGCCTCCATGCATTCCTTCATAAATGAGATATTTCATATTTGATAAATTCTTCTTTCAGAATGATTTGTATATCTTTTAGAGAAAACTTCATGTTGATGCCAATTGCCATTCATGTACTGATGATGTATTCTCTCATTGAATTATGGTGATTTTATACAACAACAAAGAATGAAGTACATGTGATATTTGTATAAGCTATACTGTTCATCTTCTTTGGAAAGAACTCACTTTTACATTGTGGTTTACTGACTGAACTACGTGTACATCACTAAACTAGAGCAGTTAGAAATCAGAATAAAGGCAGAATAAAGGCTGAAAGGGCTTGAATGACACTTGCTGGCCCTCCACTGGACAATGACCTGGAGTGCCCTCTGGTGAAATTGAAAAGACCTTTAAGGGCCCTCCAGTGTAAATGCACTTGATTCCAGGCATTTTTGAGCACACACAGGGCTGTTCATGGCTGAGAATCACTTTTGATTGGAAATAGAATGCAATTCAATGCAATGTAGGGCATCAAAATATATTTTATCATCATTTATATGTGATATTAGGTGACTTGAATGCATTTAAAATATGGTGTCAAATGATGCATTATATGTGCATGGTTTTACTGGATTTTATGAATGCATTTTGGTACTTGGGTCAGTCAGTCAGTCAGCCAGTCAGTCTTTTAAGAATCAAATTTCTATTCTACTGTTAGAAGTGTTGATCAGTATTGTAATCAGTGCACACAATTAGACACTTTCTTTTCCACAATAATTGGAAAGTTTTGAAGCTCAGTTCAATTTCAACATGTGTGTTTTCTCAACATTGTTTAAAGGCCAAAACGTAATTACTCGTTCATTGCTAACTAATCATTAAGGCAATTACGTTAGGCAAACAGAGCAAGTTTTTATGCAAAATTATGCCCTAATTGGGGTTTAAATTACATAAATTACACAAATTACACATAAATTACATGGCTAAGAAAGCTGAGGGGGAACCTGGCAAGTGCATTCTGAGGGAATTAGCGTGAACAAATGCTAAATGGAATCTTTTTGTTATGCAAAAGCATCCTCTTAATGGCAGATTTGAATCAGGGAAGGGTGGGGGCTTAGACCCATACTAGACCAGCTGAAAACACAGATGGGGAAATCTGATGGGAATTCAATCACAGTTATGCTTGCAGCTGTACCATTGTACCAAGATTGTACCAAGCACCCAGAGCTGAATAAGCATGTGATAATATTTTCCTCAATCCCCTAATATCAACCAACACCTTTGGTACAGTTACTACACTATTAGATCAATTCTTGAGATCAAGAAAAATGTTACAAGTTATAACCCAATAATTGTGTCAATTTGTGTGGATAGGTAGCTTTTTCATAGCATTTTAAACCATTGAATATCTTTGGATGCTATTGCCTTCTTGTCTATTATGAGTGTAGGCCTATATATGACATTGTAATGACTCTGTAGCTTGCTTCATATTGTCAGCCGCAAGTGGCAGAAGGGATGATGTGATGACATGGAGGCAAAACACTATAACTTATTGGTAACTCCGTTTTTATCGATTGTATTGTGTAACTTCGCTACCTTCTGAAAAAAATCAGTTTCCCTGAGAATCACTTTCGTGTTCTGGAGTTCAGTTCAAACCTCTGCTTGGTTGAAAAAATATACCACCCAAGTTGATGATTTACTCATACCTTATTAAATTGGTAAATCCTGAACTTTTTTATCTCGATTTCTCTGTGATGCTATATTCATCTCAAGAGTAGTCCAAATAGAATGTCCCAACTGCATCGTATTTGTGATATATTGCCCTGTAATTCGGCCAATAAAACCATTATTGCCCATGTAAACAAACCATTATACGGATATCACTTGAGATAGGCGTGGAAATGGATTTACGATATTTTTATGCTTCTTTGGGGAATTTCACCTGATAATTCATCTATCTGCTGCATATTATGGAGATCTGGGAGTATCAGAAAGTTTACTGAGATGGTAAACTGAACATGTAGAAAACATGTAGTACTTGTCATTTATTTTGTTTATAAAGCAAATGGTTTAAAGGGATATTCAAGCTTAAAACAAGATACACATTAGAAATTATGCATGTAACTTAATTTTTCAGTGGTTACTGTATTCTTAGGTATGACTTCTATATAATCCTGATTACTTGAATTAATTACAATGTTTACCTTTCAATATCTCTTTAGAGTATCCAGAAAGTTTAGATTAGGCCTAATTACCATGTAATCTGTTTACTCGGTGTATGCATAATTAGTTGCTGGTAGTGGTAGTTCCTGCACTTTCTGATCTCAATCTAAGTTCTGTTTTCATGTTGATATATATTTCAATGTGACACTTTTAAAACATTTGTTGCAGATGGCTAGATAGATAACGAAATGGAATTGACCTGTTATATAATTATTGAGAAAGCAAATAACAAGTTTCTAGAATCGATTAAAATTAACAAGGAATTGCAGTCTGAAATTGACACCCTGAGTTGAAATTAAGTCAGTTAGGAATATATTTTTAGGATATCACCATTGTATTGTACTGTTATATTATAATTATCAAATGCAGACAATTTCACATGAATTATCCACCTGGCATACCCCCAAGCAGTTACCTGACCACATCCTGATATCGCAATTTTCTTGAGAAATTGTTTTGCTGATAATTTTGTCACATGCTTGCACTGAACATATGCAGCATGACTGCCCATGACTATTGATGTGGTTGTGTGTGTGAAACAATAAATTATGGTAATGTGTTAGTCATGAAAAAACCTGATTATGGTTCAGGCATTTTGCATGTCACAGGTGAATTTTAACTTCAAATCTCTCAAATATAGGATGTCTTGGCTTTCCTGTTATATTTTCATGTTACTTTTGACCAGGGAGGTGTTATTATACCAAGTCCATGCTTTGACCAAAATATTCTTGCTGTACCTTTCTGTAACAAGTTGATCTATTTTTACCTTACATTAAGACATCAAAGAATTTAACTGAAGGAAGAAAAATGACAGAGCAAAGAGTTTTAATGACCAGGTATAAGAGGGTAATACCCCTCTTTTTGTGCTTGGGTTGAGTGAGCATTATGTAACTGGGGGTCAAAGAGTTGAAGCTGTCACGAAGTCACAACAACAATGATTTTAAGAGATCTCAATAATTTTTTGTAAGAATTGTGAACACTGTAGGTATCTATAGACAATAAGAAGTTCTTCAAAGATAGAATTATAATATCTTGTCAATATTTGAAAATGACTCGCCACCATGCACAGTATAATTAAATTAAGTCGATTGACTCCAGGAACTTCATTGGTTATATTTTGGCATTGCCATCTGAGTGTCAGGTTGTGGCGATAAGCCGGCTTCAATGGAGCAGTCCTCAATTGTATCTTAATTTAGTCATTTCGACTTCAATTTAGACATCTGTGGCCTTTGTTGAGGTGTAATAAGCCTTTTAGTGTCACTGCAAGTGCCGAGATCTGATAAGGTGTAAATGGCGCAGCAGCCGGGTGCTTCACGACGCTGTGACGCAATTAATGACGCCGTGACGTCACGAACGTCATTGTCGAAGCTAAAAAGCAGACGACACTTTGATGTCAAGGGAATCGAAATGTAGAGGGCTATCAAATTGCTTCTTTTGTTGTCTTCCAATCGTTCTGATTTAGTTTAGTCATTACTCAAGAGGTTTTAGCTTGAAGCTGTGGATGTTTGATCAAACTGCACTGTGCTTAAAATAGTCGGTATCTTGAACAAGGAGCAAGGAAGGTACATACCTGAGACCTTCAAATTTCAGATCAATTTTGATCCGGTCTGGAGAAATTTGCCTTAAAAAATGTATAACTTTCCTTTGGTAGGCCTAGAAATTTCCCTTTCCTTCCTTTTCACATTGAGTTGAACTTTTGTCTTGATCTGCTCTCTATACTGTGCATCAATTGCATGTTTCTCATCATAAAATCTGTAATAGATATCAAGAGTAACACTTCACAAGCAGTGTGGAATGGATTTCAAAGGAATGGTGCTGCAAGTGAATCGGACTGAATCCTATGGCTGCCAAAGAATGCTGTCCATTCCTTATTGGATCCCTTCATCTTCTGTGCAGCACGCATGGTTAGCATGGGTGCAATACACCTGGCTATGACAGGCATTTGCAAATTATGTTAGTGCTGATCAGAATGCTAATGGCAGGTTTATTATAGTCCCCAGAGAATGTGAGGACTGCAGTTAGTGTAATAAGCATGTTTATTTGGCATTTGATGGGATTTTGTGCTCTGGATCGAAGGCAATGTATGCATTGCCCTGTCATGTTTAGTTGAACATTGAACATTTTGAATCAATGATCAATAAATGAATCAATACACCAACCAGTATCTATCTATCTATCTATCTATCTATCTATCTATCTATCTATCTATCTATCTATCTATCTATCTATCTATCTGTCTATCTATCTGTCTATCTATCTATCTATCTATCTATCTATCTATCTGTCATTGGATAGTCACTACTAATCAGTCAATCAGTCAGTCAGTCGCAGTTAGTCAATTGGTAATGTAAATAAGAAGCATTGTTGATAGGCAGGCACCTTATGAATAAAGATAGGCTGAGGCATGGGTAAACAAGCAAGCAATTGGTTAATTAGCAAATCATTTAGCTAGTTACTGGTGGTTGGGAGGTATTTTATCTATCTTGTAGGCAAATAAATATTCCTGTACTGTAGACATATTCTCTACAATGAACAAATGTTCTGAGGTTGTCGGTTGCCAAAGAAAAGATAAACTGTATCTTCCCTGGGGAAGCATGCAATGTGAAAGATACCTTGTGTGAGCTACTGGAGATGGGCATTTATCCCAAGGGAAAACTACATAGCTGAGGTGGGGGTAGTTTGTCACTGAAAAAAACTCTTAAAGTAAGATTAAGTTTGTGGATACTAACTAAAATTCATGTTTAAGAAGTAAAAAGCATGGACTTAAAAAATGATGGGTGTTGGTGTTCTTTGAAGTTACAAATTGGGGATCGAAAGTTGTTAGTAAGATTTGTAAAAGAAGGAATTAGTCTGATAATATGAGAACAGGGGTGCAGGCATGGACAGTCATGCTCTGTGTATGCTCCATTATATTTTAGATTTTTACCATATTATCCCATAGGATTATCATACAGCTTATCTTATTCATTAAATAACCTACCAGGATCGTATTCATTACCAGGATCAGTGTTTGTATGACTTATGTACATCTTAGTTTAATCTGAAGACATTTTTTCTGTGACATTGATACAACTACTCTGTTGATGTTTTCATTACAAACCTTGTTTATCATTTGTATAATGGTTTTTACTAGACATTCTTATGAAAGAATTTCTGTTTGGATGACCTTACATGGGTCTAATGATCTCTGGCTTAAATATCTAGTCCAGTTGATCTCGCCCTGTTCATGGAATTGGATTTATTTTTAAATATTTAACTGTTACTCGCAATCTGTGCAGTGCTCTCCACAGGCCACAGTGGCTATTTTTAGCTCAACCATCATCAATGAGGGGTGTTTGTTTGCCATTCTGTTACCAGTGGTCAGATGGCCAAGTGGTCTAAGCATCATCCTGCAGTTCAGGAGGACCAGGGTTCAAAACCTCCTGGCACTACTTTTGGGAATTATCTCCATGATAAATTAAAGAACACTAATCTATGGCAAAAACAAAACACAGTTGGAGATGGACACTGTCTTATCCATGCATTCCAACAATCATGGAATTTGCAATTAGGAAATACTCCGCCCTCTTATGAATCAATCAAGTCTAGCATTTTTATAGAGACTACTGACTTTATTGAGAAATATCTGCCTTTTATTGGCGACAAACTCACTCTTAAAAGAGACTTAAGAAGGTATCTGGAGCTTAAGTGCTACAATACTTCATTCGGTGATTTAGTACCCCATGTCATTTCCAATGCTTACAGGATTAATATATGTATCATTGATGAAAATAGCTCATCTGATTACAATTTCCATCAAATTGACAATGATAATGAGCCATCAGCTAATGTGGTTGTTATTCATCGCCACAGGGATCATTACAGTGGAGTGAATTTAAATGGATTATTTTTCAAGGGATATCAAAGACTCTATAAGGAATATCATCTTCCTGCAAATAAAAAATGTGAATCTAACCACAGTGGATATCCAGAATCAACCGATACACAGTCAAGCAGCACAGGACTATCAGTAGGTTCTGCACCTATCACTAAATACTCCACTAATCAGCTATTGGATATATCAAAGGATATCAAACATAATATTCCACGCAGTATTCGTAAAAAACTCTTTGAACTTAACATCTGGCGCCCTCAAACTGAAATTAATCAACATGTGAAACGCAATGAGTATAACAACAAACTGCCATCTGCTGCTCTTGCAAACTTTGAACATGTTAAAGACTTTAAAGTACAAAATCCAAGAAAACGAGGTGCCAAAAGAGGCAATAAAACTTCTGCTAATGAGAAAAATTTAATTACTATAAAAACTGTGGACGAATGCCTCCTCAGTGAGACAAATCTTAGCGTGTGTCTTTTAAACACACAATCAGTGGTTAACAAAGTTGAATCCATGTGTGATTTTATAATAACAAAGGACTTTGACTTGGTTGCATTAACTGAAACCTGGTTAAAAGAAGACACCCCCGAAGCAGTCCTAAGTGAACTTGTACCTCAGGGATTTTCCATCAAACATTGTCCCAGACCTGGAAACAGACGGGGAGGTGGAGTTGCTCTTATTTACAGATCATCTCTTCAGGTCTCATCTGTGACTTCCACAGAAACATACCACTCATTTGAATACATTGACTGCATAGTTAAAACCAAATTTAAAAACATTGCTCTTTCCATCATATATCGGCCTCCCCCATCCATGGTCAATGGCCATACAGTTGCAGCCTTCTTAGATGAATGGTCAACATACCTGGCTACCAAGTCCGTACTTTCTGACACACAATCCAATTGTCATGGGAGATCTTAACTTTCACATCGATGATAAAACAGACAATGAAGCCAATCGTTTCATGGACATTGTTACCACCTCTGGCTTCATCCAACATGTAGCCACGCCCACACACAGCAAGGGCCATATACTTGACATAGTGCTTTCTAGAGACCAAGATCTTCTCCTTAAAGACACTGAAGTCACAGAACCTGGTATTTGTGATCGTCATAACAACCTTGTATGCGATCATAAAGCTGTCATCTGTTCTCTTAACATTGATAAACCCGCCCCAGTAAGACGGAAAGTTAAATATCGGAAACTGAAGCAAATATCTGCATCAGATTTCAAGGCAGATTTAAACACCATCATGAGCAACACAAACGTTCCGTGGGATCAAAATACAGAGAAATTGTGTCATTTCTATAATAGTTCCATCGCCGATCTTGTGAACAAGCATGCACCTGTCATTACCAAGAACATTGTGCTTCGCCCAAATACCCCATACTACACCGAGGAATTGAGGAAAGCAAAACATCAAAAAAGGAAGTATGAACGTTTATGGAGACACTCCAAGTCAGAGACTCATCATGCTCTTTACAGATCAGCTTGCCGTCATTCAAATGCGCTTCTGAGGAAAACCAAAACTCAGTATTTTTCTAACATCATATCTGAGTGTGCCAATGACCAGAGAGCTCTTTTCAAAGTAACAAACAATCTTCTGCATAGTGAGTGTGGCCCAACCCTCCCGCCACATAACTCACCGGTTCAACTGGCAGAATCATTCTCTGAGTTTTTTATCAACAAAGTTGCTACAATCCGACATTCAATGCCTGCTACATCATCAGAAGAGGCTGAGCCAGATCGACCAGTGACAATTGTTGATAAGTTGTCAACATTCCATCCAGTCACTGACCTTGAGACAAGAAAAATCATCATGAAGTCTTCCACCAAGTCTTGTCATCTTGATCCTCTTCCAACAGATCTGCTTAAGGTGTGTTTGTCTGACAACAACTTTCTGACATTTGTGCATCATATGATTAATCACTGTGTAACAGGAATCATGCCGGCTTGCATGAAAGAGGCCATTGTGATACCATTACTCAAGAAACCATCACTTGACAATACAATCTTCAAAAATTATCGCCCAGTCTCAAACCTTCCCTTCATCTCCAAGGTCATTGAGAAAGTTGTGGCATCACAGTTAAAGGACCATCTAGAGAAGAATCAGCTCCTTGATTCACTTCAGTCTGCCTATCGAGCCAAACACTCAACTGAGACAGCCTTGATCAAGGTTCAGTCTGACATCCTAGCTGCCGTGGACAATGGAAGTATTGCTGCTCTCATTCTACTCGATCTATCAGCAGCATTTGACACGATTGACCATGGTGTGCTACTCAGACGACTGGAATACTCCTTTGGAGTCAATGGCCAGGCCCTCGACTGGTTTCGCTCATATCTTCTTGGCAGGAGACAGTCCATCCAGATCGACAGTACAACATCAGAGCCTCGTTCTCTTATGTTTGGTGTTCCCCAGGGTTCAGTTTTGGGGCCCATTTTGTTTACTTGCTATACCACACCTTTGGGAGAGATAATAGACAACCATGGCCTGAAAAGACACTTCTATGCCGATGATAGTCAACTTTATGTTGTTTTCAAGCACCCGCTTCATACGGACCAGGCAATCAAGAGGATTGAAGCTTGTGCTATCGACATTAAAATTTGGATGCAAAGAAATTTTCTTAAATTAAATGATGACAAAACGGAAATGATTGTTTTTGGAACTAGACAAAAACTCCCAAGCACTTCCGCCTTTGTGACTCAAGTGGGTGATACTGCCATTAATCCTAGACCAACAGTAAAGAATCTTGGTGTCACACTTGACCAGCACTGTACAATGGAAAGTCACATCAGAACAGTCTGTAAACAATCATATTACCAGCTACGCAATATCGCATCCATCCGCCGCTACCTTACTGAACCAGCAGTTAAGACTCTAGTTCAAGCTTGTGTCATATCAAGAATTGATTATGCGAATGGGCTACTATACGGTGTGTCACAGAAAGCTACCAGTCGTTTACAACGAGTCCAAAACATGGCTGCGAGGGTAATTACCAAAACGAAACGTACAAGCCACATCACCCCAATTCTGATGGAGTTACATTGGTTGCCAGTAACCTGGAGAATTCAGTACAAGATTCTGATCATGACATTCAAGGCACTCCATGGCCTAGCGCCTTCTTACATCTCAGAGTTGATACATGAACGTCAACAAGCAAGATCACTTCGTTCATCGGGGAACTATATCTTGCACCACCAAAATCGAGACTACGTTCCTATGGTGATCGAACATTCCAGTTTGCCGCTGCCACTGAGTGGAATGCACTCCCGAAGTTCCTCAGAGACTGTCAAACATTTACTGTTTTTAAAAAACACTTAAAGACTCACCTGTTTAGAATTGCTTTCAGTATTTAATCTATACTACATACTCTTATCTTATATTCTACATTTTACATTTTTATTGTGATCTTAATTTTACATGTGAAGCGCCTTAGAGCAGGATATATTCTGAATAAGGCGCTATAGAAATGCTTGTATAATAATAATAATAATAATGATAAAAAAAGTTTGAACAAAATTTGCATAAGGTCTCTCATTGCATTATATATGAAAAGTTTTTTTTTAGTTTCTTAAATTTTGATATACTTTATAAAAGATTTTGTGTGAATGGTTTGGATCTTCATTGAATATAGTTCACCTTACAACGCGAACATGTACTAAATATGTGACATTCATGTCATAAAGTGATATGAAACATGTTTTCTTTATCGTATACTTCATGCTTGTAGGCATTATCCATTAACCCCACTCTATACTTTGCATATTATGCTCTATAGACTATATTTATGTAGCCATGTAATAATGGTGGACTTTATAAATAGTCGATTTAAACATGGAGTTTATACATGACATGGTTCTGGAGTGTTACACAGCAAATGATGGCATGTTTTGTGGTCCTTCCTCCTATATTCTCAGTGCTTCCAAAGGTTTCCCCCCCCCCCCTACAGTCACACTGTCTGGTTTTGCAGAATTTCTGCCTTCATGGTCTAATACCCTCAGTCATTGCTAGACCCGGGGGTCACACACACACAAGGCCTTGGCATTGAAAACCACGCTATACTATCTATAAGGCTCCCAAGCCATGGCCCAACCTAGCTCAAGCTCACCTAGGGAGTTTATCTGCACAGTTTATGAAGTTAAAGTATTCAACAAGTTAGAGTACATTGCCTTCTAAATAAGTCCTAATACCCTATAAAAATATCAAAAATCAAGAAAAAAATTGAGACTCCAGCAAGTCTAACTACTATCTTATTCATATGTTTTAACAATTTTGGCTTCACAAAGTCTATACCAAATAAACGGGTTAAATTCCTTAATTTTTTGCATGCGTACAATGCTTGAGAGCGCTCTGTATATAATCGCAATTATGATCAATTAAGTAATGGTTTAATGATTCTAATTGAGCCTAAGTATTGAAGAAATATCGCAATGCACTGAAGCCAGTTGGCATTAATTTCTATAGTGCTCTTACTTATGCTGTCTGAGTTAATACTTAGTAAATTGCCTCCTCACGAAAATTTGCCACGGATGTTTCTTCACTGATCTTTTCTTTACAGCCACTATTTCCAATTAGATCTCTCTCTTAGAGTCTCTGAGACTCTGACAGTCTGACATTGATGCATTCCAAACTAAAGTTTCCAAAATTTATCCATTAAACCATTTACTGATGCTTTGTCTTTTCAAACCTCCTGTTTCTGACATTTGCTCACATGCGCCTTACTCCATGTTAAACCACCTTTGCTGAGAACTTATAGATTCCGCCTTTTGTCATTATAAGGCATTGCAATACATGCATGTATTCACATTTGTAAAAGCATGTTCAAGGTTTGAATTATAAAATATCCGTGCAGAAATTGTTTGAGATAGATAAATGTCGGTTCAAGGAGGTTTGATTGTGGCAGTGTCTCAAATGGCAAGCATGCCAAATGTCAGTAAAAGATGGTTTGAGACGTGCAAAGTTCAGTAACATTTTACCATTGGAAAAATTTAGCTAAAAGATGGTTTGAAATGTAAAAATGTTAGTAAAAAATTGGCTTAAACTAAAATGTCAGGATTTCCCACTCAGGGAAATAGACTCAGGCCAGACTGTAAAGAATAACATATTTTCATAATCCATGGGAAAATTTGAAATCAAAACATTTTGATTGGGTGGCCAGTAATCAGTCACTTTTGAGACATTCCCACGGGAGGAGTTATCTCTGAACAAAAGAACCTATTTGCTTAGGGGAGACAATTGGGCAGTCACAGTCTCTCAAAGATCAGCCTCTTCTGATTTCTAATTACCATACTCACCAACTAACTTGCATCTGATTGGTCAAGGGCAGGGCCATTCTCAACAAGTGTGATAAGGTCTTTTTTTATAAGGTGGGATTTCCAAAAGGTGTTTTGAAATGTTCATAAGTCAGTCGTGATTAATGAATGATGCAAGATATATGTCTGAAATTTTACGTAATCATTTTCGACTTTCTTTGAAGCATTCTCTCCTATCTTCTGGATTGCATTTGTACTTTTTTGTCGGAGTGACTATACAGGTTAACTGAAATGTCCAATACAATTTGTCTCTCCTTTTTTCTGGCCCAGACATTCTTGTGTCTAGAAACATGTCAGCGCATGTAGCTTTTGGTATTTAATGTCTGTTTGCATACTGATGAATTCTTGTATCAAATTTCTCCTGCGATATTGCCCCACCCTGCTCATATTTTGTGGAAATTTGTGAAAATGCCACTTGCTTTGGGTTTGGTCTGTTTATTTTGTAATAAAGACACAACTCTGCCACAAGGATATAATTTGCATGCTATGAAATATGACAATGTCATATTTCCACAATAGAAAGGTATTCCCTTGCTTGACTCAGGTTGAGTCAGCTGGTGAAAGGGTGTTTCAAGTTACAAGTTATGTCAGTTTTATTAGTTTGAGCTTTATTTAGGGCTAAAATTGTGTCATCCTAAGGGGTATTGTGAAGTTAAGTTAATTTTAGAACCATGACAGACAGAGTCAGACAGTCAGTCAGTAAAACTTGAAATTCCCAAGGGAGTTCAGAGCAAGAAGGATTGACACCTTTGAGGACAGGTGAAAATGGCCTCAAAATTGGGGTCAAATTATGACGCCTTTTAGCCAGTGATTGATGCTGTTGTTATGTGATATTACGAAATTGGAAATTTAGGAATGTCACTTGGCCATTTGGGAAAAGTGTACTTCAAAACTTAACTGTTGGAACAGAAGGTCTTGACATTTTTTAACAGAAATTGCCAATTAAGCAATTTACTAGTGTCATTTTAGTGTCCAAAAATATAAGTGCCATTTGTCGCAAATTTAGTCCAGGTTTAGTTTCAAATATGTTGAATACTATTTTAACATCTGCCTCAGTCACTTTATTATGAAAATGACATTTAAGACAAAAAAGAGGACATTTTCTGGAATGTGATTTTAGACCATACCTTACTTCAGCTGTCAGCTGCTTTCCGACGGTACCATTGCTTTAAAACAAAAAATATTGTACAGTCAAATTTTAACGATCTGTCATTGTCAGGGTGTTGTCAAGCTTGCCAGGAAAGCACAATAAGCAAGGCCCACCTTTCTAAGGTTTTTGTACCCAAATAACCCCATTGTCTGTTTAACTGTTTAACTAAGTTCTATTATATTGGGAGTAACTTGATCCAAAGAATTTAACTACATTTGAGCTAAAGTCACTGCTGGGCCAGTACTGGGTAAATTTTAGCACTTGGTGTGTGTGAGAGGGCTCTAAAGCCATGTGTCGAAGCCCTATCAAAATGCTTGGGTTTTGTTTACTTTCATTTTAACTGGACAGGCCAGTCACATTAGTGCTGGGGTTATTTGCATAAACAAGCAATGGGTGACCTTCCTTCAGGTCAGGGGTCAACCCGGGGGTTCCAATTTCACCCTGCTCCAAAACTGATTTACCTTCTTAACAGATGTGACATATGTGTGACTTATGCTGCCAATCCAAGCATTATCAATCAAAGCTTTTTTTGCATGGCTCACATTGCACTACATGTATCTGTTTTTGAATTGTTTAATATATTTGATAGTGATTTAATTGATGCTTGTGAATAGTCATCAATAATATGCACGGTGAATATTGACCCGTACCCTGATTACTTGCAGTTAACACTTGCTTGACATGTTAATGCGGATACCCTCTGCCACCTTTCAGTACCTCGCCCTCCATCGATAAATCAATCTGAATCAATTCTGCTATCAATCAATGCATGAATCATTGACCAATGGGCATCGATTTTTCAATTTGTCAGAATAAAGTTTTTGTGCCTTTATTTTAAAGTTTTGGTTTCCAATGACTAATTTTATTTAGTATATCAACTATTATTGAGGTCTTTGGAATGATCTGACAAAAAAAAAACAGAAATGGGAGTCACAGTATTGAAGTCACTCTGTAACTTGATACAACCATGAAGGCCCATGTCTCGCAAAGTATGTCAAAACTCAAAAGCATTCAAAGGCCACTCTGAGCATTTTCACTTAGCATGCATTAGCATTGTGCCTGCAGTTGATCCTGAGATGAGCACCTGTTCATGACTAGAGCAAGTGTTGACTGAAGAAGTCCGAAGGACTGACAGTCTGTGGATTTCTGTGAGAATTAATGGAAGGGTCAAGACACCAGATGGCAGCACGGTTAAGGTCAAGTACCTCCTCTCCACTCTTGGGAAAGACAAATCCTGAGAGTCTGGGACTGACAAGCATGTATACAGATAATCTGAGATAGACAGCTTGGGGAGGGTAGAAGTTAGAAATCGATTGTACAGGAGTAACTCCAGTCAAGTTTCTTGAGATTGAATAATGAATATGAATAACCAATCTTCTCTGTTCTAACAATCTGGGAAAGGTAACTGATTATCAAAGTGTTTTCTAATGAAGATGGTCCTATCCAGTGTGAAATATCATATGAACCTAATTTCTTGGCATTTTGGCATCTCTTTTGCCCTTTAGAAGTTTAAACGAAAGTTGTAGGCCTGCATGAGGTTTAAACACTGAAATTCTGGTCCCTCTGGCCCATGTCCTTATGTCATCACTAGCTCATAGTTTACTATCAGATCACTTTCTGGACTGTGTATGTGTGGTGTATATGACATTCAGGGGGTGTATTTTGTCAATATTGAACTATGGACTAAGACTTAGTGTCGTTTAGTCTTGTGTGTTTTAGTCACTAATCTTTTAGATACATTACAGAAATACCTCCTTCGATTTGTAGTTGGTAAACTATAATTTCTAGTAAATACAAAAGCCTACAAAGTATCTATGGCATTGTGGTGTGGTTGTATGACTTAAGCATTGATGAATACACCCAACTGATAATATCTGAGCTTTTCTGTCGCTGCCTTCCTTTGCAAAGCTTTCCACAGCCATCTGAGTTGAGTTCTAAGCGTTATTTATGCACAGCCCATGCAAATGTAGCTCATGCAAATGGTGCACTTTACTGGTGTTCATTCAGGTGTATGGGGAGTTCCCTTTAGTTCACTGATCAGTGCCCGATTTAGATATGTGGAGGCCCCTGTGCGGAGAAGTTGTGGGGGCCCCCGAAATGTGTTACGTTGAGATGTCTCGGCAACTTTTTGAAGGGTCTGTCATTGTATGCGCATGAAATTTGGCTAAATCGATAAAATACTAAAACTGATTAATATGTTTATTGAGATGGGACTTTTTTAAAGGGTTTTCTGTCTCTTTAATGTGGTAAATGCCTGAAAGGGAGCAGGTAGTGTCAGGCAGTCCATAGCAATATTCTCCCACGAACCAGACTTATTCTATGAAGTACATACTTTTGTGTTTTTACTTTACCCTATAGTGAAAAGGCACCATGATGAAAGATAATGTTGCAACTTGCGCACCAGAAACACATGCTGGCCCCAAGAGTGGGAAGGGGCATTCCTGAGTGAGAGTGAGAGGGGGCCCCCGAGAGTAAGAGGGGCCCCCGAGAGTAAGAGGGGGCCCCCAGAGCGGGAGGGCCCCTGGCCCCCACAAGTGGGAGGGCCCCCCCCGAGTAGGAGGTGCCCCCAGAGTGGGAGGGGGGCCCCAAACAGGTGGGCCCGCGAGAGTAAGAGGGGGCCCCCAGAGTGGGAGGGCCCCTGGCCCAACAGAGTGGGAGGGGGCCCCAAGAGTGATAAGGGGCATTCCAGAGTGAGAGTGAGAGGGGGCCCCCGAGAGTAAGAGGGGGCCCCCAGAGCGGGAGGGCCCCTGGCCCCCACGAGTGGGAGGGCCCCCCAAGAGTGGGAGGGGAGGGCCCCCCCCTGAGTGGGAGGCGCCCCCAGAGTGGGAGGGGGGCCCCAAACAGGTGGGCCCCTGAGAGTAAGAGGGGGCCCCAGAGTTGGAGGGCCCCTGGCACGACAGAGTGGGAGGCCCCCCCCAGAGTGGGAGGGGAGGCCCCCCCCCGAGTGGGAGGCGCCCCCAGAGTGGTAGGGGGGGGCCCCCAAACAGGTGGGGGCCCCCAAACAGGTTGGGTCCAAAAGTTAGTTTGGGCCCCCCCAACCTGCTGGGAGTTGGGGCCCCCCAGGTGGAGGTCCGGCAGGGGAGGGAGGCCAAGAGAGGAAGGGAGAAGCATAGGAGGCCTGAGGTCCCCAGAGGAGACTCATAGGGAAGGGGACCCCTGAGCAGGGCCCCCACATATCAACCACAATTTTCCGCTGGTTTAATAGATCGCCTGTTCACACCATCAACATTTTTGGTAAAAAATTACTACAATTTTGAAATATAATTACATTGGAGGGCCCCCAAGAAGGTTGGGGCCCCCACATTTTAATCATTCATAATGCTCTACTTGTTGCACAATTAGGTTATGTCTCAGATCGGCGTCATTCGCGTGAACTATAACGAATTTGCTATCAATTTACGCGTGATCTGCTTGTGTGGGGGCCCCCTAAAATGTGGGGGCCCTGTGCAGCCGCACACTCCGCACATTCCTAAATCGGGCACTGTCACTGATAACATCTTGATGGCATAGCTAGCAGTGTTAAAGTGCTAGTCCTTACAATGAATTTAATAGATCTTGTGCTTGATTTTGTTGAAGAACATTGTTATTGACAGTTGAAAAGAATGGACCCACAAGGTATGCTCTTGCAGGCCTCCGAGTGACAAATTAATGCAAAATACTTGGGATCCCAAAAACAGGTAGACTCTCTTGCTTAGATTGGAATGTGAGGAGATCACTTGTGTGAGATCTTCGTTACATTTTTAGTCTCGAGTCAATCCTGTTTTGCAAATATTAACTTTTGAGAATGCGAATAGCTTGGCCTAATTACAGGAGATGATCATTGATCACTTGTCAGAACAAAAAAATTATGAATTGTTATTCCCAAACGCTTGTAAGCAGCAAATCTGATCCCAAGACGTTTGAGTAATTGTCCAATGAAAGAACTGACGAGCAGTCAAATCGACTCAAATATGTTTCTCAGTGGCTTACGTTCTCTGAGCTGATGATCCAAACTTTCATTCAGAAGTTGTTGAAGATTGCTTGTAGCCCCCCCCCCCCTCTCCCAGAAATATTTGAGTGAGACTGTCTTTGAAAGTCCTTGGAGAAAAAAAGGAGAAGTTTATTAATGATAGCTGCCATGTTTCATTTTGTTTGCAGGCAACAAACAGAGCCATAAAGCAAGAGCAAAGGACCAGTGATTGCCAGCAATTTCTCCAATTTCCTGAAATAGCTAAACCTGCTGTCTGTCCATCTGTCTGTCCTTTCCGCTATCTGAGCAAAGTCTCGGGCTGCTTGAGACAAAACGAGAACCACGTGTGAGACTGTGATGTACGAGAATTGGGATAGGGGTTAATTTGCAACCATGGGAGGGGCTGAAAGTTCCAAGCTAGGGTTACTTAGGGGGGGTTTTTGGAGCATGAACACCAGATGCCCTGACTTCTCAACCTTGTGTATGCAACTTCCCTCTGTTTTGAAGTTTTTTTTGTCACTCAACTTTTTATTTCTCATTATTTTTTCTTCGCTCCTGTCGATTCCCTGCCTTGCCTCCATCTGTTTTGGCTTATTGGTAAGGCTAAAGTTTATCTGAGCAGAAATGATGAAACATTTTGTGAGTCTGATTCATTTTCACAGTAAATATTATGGCCTTTAAAATTGCTGATTTGTTACCCAAAAAATAAAAAGATTCTTGGATTTATATGTGGGCCTTCTCTTGCAACTGTGCAATATTAAATTAAACATATTTCTGAGTTGCCTTTTACCCCTGAATGATGCACCAGCAGCACCAAAGATCTGTGTGAAGGCAAATTACCTTTGTGCATGATAACTAATCATTAAGGAAATAGAAATCGATGAAATAACTAATTCCTTCAATGTCATTTGTGCATCATTAGACCTTTTATTAAAATTGATATAACCCTAATGTCATCAAAATCATTAAGTAGTACCATAAATCATTGACATCTAAATATTGACATGTAGATTGTGGATGACATCATAATTATCCATATTTTGGAATTATCTCCAAATATTATTTTGAAATGTTTGATTATCTGTCGTCACTATCTTGCTACTACCCCCTGGTGGTTGATGGTATTCTACTGGTCCATTAAGAAGGTGTAGTTTCTTTCATATACACCAGGGGGCATATGGCATTCTATATGCTCTTATAATGAGTCTCATCTGTCCATAGCTGTATCATCTTTCACACTTCATTTGGTTTGTATGAAGCATGGAACTCTCTGCTGATATGCTTCTATATTGATAACATATAACTTGGCATTAATGGCCCTGCTTTTATGATGATTTTGACCTCGGGGCATGTCAATTGTATGTCGATAAATATCACAAATAGTGATTTCTTACCAAGGTGTTTATTTATCATAATATGAACACCGGGTAGGTGGCACTTACATGAAGTTCAATTGATGGACATGTACATTATAAACTATTCATAAAGTGCATGTTCAGCCTATTGTTGGTGTTCAACTAATTATACTGATCACAAATTGGATTTGTCAGTAATAGCCTGCGTGACAATTTTATGGGGTACTGTGGCAAAGTACTGTCTATGACAATACGTGTATATAGATAGATATATAGATTGATATAGATAGATAGATAGATAGATAGATAGATAGATAGATAGATAGATAGATAGACAGACAGACAGACAGATAGATAGATAGATAGATAGATAGATAGACAGATAGATAGATAGATAGACCATGGCATGTAATAATTGTGGAGAGATAAATATGTTCTCATTATTTGGTGTATAGCTACTTCCATGTTCTTTCTTATCATATTTTATGGATTCTCTATATCTTCTTCTATTGCACTTTCATTTCAAAAGAACGAATTTATGAAGAAGAATTATCAAATTATTTTGTCAATTTGTCTTGTAAATCTTGGTATATTTCTTGTTTGTCTGATCTTGTCTGTTATATAGCTTCTTCTAACATATTGCTAACATATTTTATCAACTTTAAAGTGATAGATGGGTTAGAACTCAGCAGTTACTTGGTATTGACCCGAACTGTGTCAAAGGTCAAATAAGTGGTCAAGGGTCAAGTCATTTGTCAGAGAGGATGCTGGGATTGATCCTTTGAGGGTTGTCAGGGTTCTTGGGTTCTTTGAAACTCTTCCTGGATTTTCCTGAACCATTTCTGTGATCTCCAATGTTCAGGTGGTCGATAATCTCAGAAGAATTTGTTAAATAATTGGCTGGTATATATATGAGAGTTGGATCATGCGGGGAGATCAATTAAATTCATAAGATTTGGGGGTGGTATATATGCAACTGATGAGTCTGGTGGTATGTTGTAGGATCATGTCATGAAAATTCATGATTGCATGGAGTAATAAGGGTATGTAGGCCTATGATTGAAGTTGGGCATTGGGTTTAGTTGATTGAATCCTCTTGATTTTCCAGCTACCAGCTGTTATGATACTGGTTTCTTTTCTCCAAAAATGTCAAAACTAGATCTTTAAAAGACAAGATTAATTCAGTTGTTGTAATACATTATAATTTTACGTACATGTATTCCGGTTCTGTAGGATTAGGCTACTGCTTGATTTAGCAATGACTTAGAAATTGAGACAACCAGGCCTGACTTATTTGAAAGGGTTAGATGGGTAACATGGATGTTCCTGACATGGCGTAAACTCTATAAAGGTTGTGTCATACAAAATAACATACTGTAAGCATCATATTTAGCTAGAATACATTTTAGATGTATATGTCCTCAACTTGCCCTTGCTTGTATGGCTTGTGTCCAACATGTGTAATTCATGTCTACAGAATGTCTTCTGGCCCTATGTATAGCTATATACCTGCACTGGTATTATATTTGCACGCAATATTTCTAGTCTACTGCGTGAGAAATTTTATAAAGAAAGGAGGGGAAGCTGTTGAATAATTCTGATCTTCTCAGCTCATGCAATGGATACTGATATTATCAGCACGTTACAAGGCAATAATGTGTATTTTTCATATTTTTATGCATTTTTATGCATTTCTATGCATTTCTGTGCAAACTACACTTTACTGAACAAGTACATACACAAGTTGAATATATCACATGTACTGAAAATGGATAAAATGTAGAAGATACCAAGAAAGATAGACAGAAATAGTTACAGAAACATATTTAAACTTCTGTACTTCCATGTACTTAGCTACAGGACAGTGTTTTAAATGCATCTATTTTAAATATGCATGTATTTTAAATATTTTTTTTGTCTGCATCTGCCCTTAGTATCCCATAGAATTGTGAAGCTTCAAAGTTACAGACATGGTACTTACTGTATTAATTTATTGCATAATGAGGAACATTGCATGCTAGAAATGCAACTGCTTTTCAATGCTTTTTATGTCGTGGAATTTGGAAAATACAATTTCCTTTGAAATGTACACGTGGTTTATGACATGGTACTTTCTTTGTATTTAATTGTATGCAATTCCAACAACTATTTCCATCATAATTTTGAAATATTTCCAAAAAAATCTGACATTTATGAATTTTGTTCTAAATTCTACAGATCATAAGTATAGGCCTATTAGTTTGCACTTATGCATATGAATCATCAAATTGATGACATCAATATTTAAATGAGTTTATGGCACAGCTGTAATTAATATAAGCCTAAAACGCCCAAGATCAGATATTTTAAATGCAGGTCTTGAAATAACATGATTCACAACCTTGAACTTTTCAAGTTCATTTAATTTTCACACAAACTATTCCTGTTGCCTTTCAATATATTGGTTGACATAAGGAACCTTCTGATATTCAAATTACATTACAGAGCTCCCAAAGTTACAAGACATACAATTATTATAGTCTCGTTACATGGCATTGGAATATGCCATTCATGAGATTCAATCATAAATTTTAGCAGGGTTTCCCTGTGACACAACTTTATTCAATTTCAATTCTACACCATTAAAACCTTGACATCTGTGTTACTTAGTTAAACCCAACTATAGGGGTGGCCTATGTCAGTCTTGATTCATACTTAGATAATAAATGTATTCTATTCTTGGACTGTATGCTTGAATTAGTTGGAATTATTGATATGAAAGCACAGTTCCAGTTGCTTGCCCATCCAGAAAAGTATGTTGATAAATGAAAATATTCCAGCAATAATATTGGACCCTGATGTTGCTTGGGTATTTTGATAAGGAATGATACGTTCATAAAGAATCTTACAATTTTGTTGTCGAAACATGCAAATGTTTGTTTATTTTTAAGAATGTCCAGATACATACTTTAAATAATTTAATTTAAATAGGCCTAAATTGATGAACACATAGGCTCTTAAGGCTTATATTGGATTCACCGTCAATACAATTTTGTCATAAAATGAAAGTAAAAGAAATGCAGAAATACATTCGAAGATTTCCCAAAAGCAGGTCCAAAATGAAGTATATATATATATATATATACATTTTATGTCAGAAACTATAAGGCCCTAAGACATGAAGTCACCCGATTCTGAAGTTCATTAAAGAAAAAATATGCACAGAACTTCTAACTTCGAGGATCAATTGACAAATCATCTGATCACCCCCCCCCTCCATGCAATTGAATTAGATCTCCGCCCCTGAAATGTCATGGCAATTATTGGCCTGAGCTGTGACAGGTACATGTAAACTGAAGCCTGATTATTGTCTGGCTGCCTCAAGTTGGCAGGGTGTGAGCCGACACATTAGAGGGAGATTATGGCAGAGGGCTAGAGATGGAGTATCATTTCAAAGAACAAAAAATACAAAATTCTGTACCTTATCTTAGCTCCTTGGTGCTTGGATGGCTTAAAATTATAAAATATATTTGGAAATTACCTTTTCTTGTACACCACTCAAAGCATGTAGCTACTTCATGATTGTAAAATCTGGAATTAGTGTAAACCATATCTTTGAATGGCAATAAAAGCATTTCTTGGCTAGATATTGTTTCATAAAAGTTTGATAAGCATCTCCAAGGCAGGTTTATGATCCTGCAGTGTTGACAGGGATTTTGCAGAGTAACGTACACATCAACTCCATGCCCCAGACAGGAACAACTAATATTACATCTTAGATTGTGTGTGGTATATATACAGGATATACTGACACTGTTCTACACATGTTGATCTTGGATGTTATACCTTCAAAAGACAAAATTAGTAATATGTATTACCTCTTGTCATTTGAATAACCAAGCTAATTTTCGTCTTTAAAATTTCATCTTTGCTATAAGTTTTGCACAATTCATCTTCATGTCTCAAAAAAATAAAAATTATATTGAATTCTCTCTTTTACAGAGAGATATTGTCAGAAATCATAATTTCCCTTTCTTCGATATTTTATCCAATAGGACGCCCTGTACAGATAAAACCTATCAGCATCTTCAATTGGGTAATTCCCCGGGGGGGGGGGTACTCACTATGAAAAAGTGTATATAGAGGCGCCGCTGGATGGTTTAGGTTTTTTGGCCTTCTAGGATTAAAATGGTCTTGGTTTTTTAGGATTCAGATTAATTTGGTTGCCCTTTTTGCACCCCCAACATGTTTGGTACCGTTAGAATTGGCTTGAAAAGACGATTACAATGGTATACAAATCATAAAGATTAAATTGGTTTTGGATATTTTTACAAAAAGATTAAAATGGTTTGTGGTTTTGGCGTTGGTTTCCGGATTAAAATGGTTCTGGTTTTCAAAATCGCCGTGGCGCATCCCTACAAAAAAGTCCGCGAAGTACCCCCCCCGGGGGTAATTCCTCACACTTCATCCAATCTATCCACTATATTTTGAGTCTCGTAGATATATTGTAGTCCCTTCTAGACCAGACTGTATCATTTCTGAATCACTGTTTATAAGTTATAATGGATTTTTGTGTTAGGTATAAACTGTTGCCTGGGGAATTGCAGGGATTTTTTTAGGGAGCAACTGGTTTTGGGTGAATTGTATTACATGGTTGAACATAAAGCTTTACACTTGGCTGCATGGCTTGCCTAACGTCTGTTAATTGACAGTGTCAAAAGTACAAACGCATTCTTTGCATAGACAGCCATTGTGAGGGCTTGGTGTTGTGTTCTTAGGGTAAAAATGGGCCATGTGTAATTAGCCCGTCTTGTCTGTGTAATGGTTCTTGCTCAGTATATTGGCAAGTTGACCATAGATTAAAAGGTTCTGAGACCATAAGTCAAGTCCAACAAAAGATCAACAACAGACTGTAATTCAAATGGTTTATTCAACAACAGAATAAGACCCCAAAGTTGTACCAAACATATACACATCAGTCAAACAAGGTGGTATCCAGAGAATGCTCCATGAGAAGCCAGACTCCCTCAGTGGCAACTGAGACTGCCTCAATACAGCATGTCTCAGAAGTAGCCACAAAGACTGTTCCAAGAGAACTAGCCTTCTCACAATAGCAACAGAGACTGTCAAGAGATCAAGCCTCAATCAATAGCTACAAGCTCTCAAACCACTCACCTCCAGGACTAAGACCAACAAGAGATGTATCATAAGTCCAGGTGAAGTGTCTCCAGAACTCCCATGCATGAGCACTGGGGATCAGGGTCAGAGAGAGAGAGATCAGGGGGTGCAGCCCTCTTATGGACTTGACCCTCACTAGGGGGCAGCAGCACTGGCCACTGGCCAGACTGGCCAGTGGAGGGGGGGCACTCCAGGGGGTGCCACTCCCAGCAATAACTGGATCATAGGACCTGTTAGAGTCCAATACCCAGCAACACTACATTCCTCCCATCTTAAGATTCAAATGCCCTCATTTGACAACTTAAACTTTACACAGTATAAACTGACAGGGTGACCAACATTCAGAACAATATGCATCAATACAGACATGACAAAACCCAAAATGTGATCAACAATACAAAGTGACAAATATCAAGCACAGTAGCAACAAACATACCAACATTGTCACAAACTGATCATTCAAAGGCATACATTAGCATGACATCACAACAGTCCACATAAACAAAACAGTTCATCATCACATTTGCCTCACAATCATAGTGGCACAAACATTTCCGAAAAACAACACCATAATAGAGTCCATATGATCATTTGTCCTTAAAAGGACATCAATAGCATTATAGTTCAATATAAGTCTCTGATCATGTTCGCAATGATCGTAGGCGATGAGATCATGTTCGCAATGATCGTTATTCAACGAGCGATTCGACCATGTTCGCAATGGTCCACGTATAGAATGACAGTGACAGTCAGAGGAACAATGACTAAAACATGTTCCTAGAGGAACAATGCTAAAACTATATCCTGAATCCGCAAATGGATTCACTGGATAAAGGCATTTCCAGCTTGGCAGTCACTTCCATTCTGGAGGATCATGTTCGCAATGATCCTGGAGCAGATCATGTTCGTAATGATCTTGCTGACAGCTGTAATAAACGATGACATGACAAAGCAACAAATAGACAAAACCAAACAGCAAAACAACAATAAGCAACAACCAAGCATGTAAATTATAAACACACAATAAAACCCTAAAAGTAACCAGGTACCAATACACCAAGTATATATATACACATGCACTGTTATACACTGCACCTAGTATCATCCTGGTAGCTCCATGGGAAGCAGACAGGAAAGACAAAAGCCTGGCCAAGGCCTGTCCAAAAGTCACAATGACAAAAGCATGTTCATAGATGAACAATGCTTAACCATCCATGAATCCGCTTATGGATCCTTTGGATCAATACCATTCCAGCTGGATCTTAAATCCAGACTGAATGGAACATGCATGTGTTTCATGACCATCATAGTCTATGTCAACACAGCAAATGGCAAGATAATGCCAACCAGATCTTCATGATCCACAACAGGTGAATCTTAAAGATCAAATATTTGGATCCAAACAGCCAGTACTGATTAACAATTAGATCAGTACCGACAAAAGCTCAATTGAATGAGCTTCCCTCCTTCCTCCATTAATAAAACATCAAATCAAAGGAAGGGCCCTTGCAACATCCTCTGGGAATGATACAAGAAAATCTCTCCTTCCCTGACTCTTGCTTAATTTTAGCTAAGAGACACACAGGGCAAGGATCAAAGACCTCAGTCTAACTAATACTTGAAGCCCTTATACTAAGCTGTTGCAATGGTTCATTCAATGTTAAATACAACCAATGCACTTTCTGCCTGGACCCATAATGGAGTTCCAGGCCTGCTGACCAGACAGCAATGGACACACTTGTCACAGTTGCAGCTGCTGAGTCAGACTCAGTTTCCCTCGACCATGGTGACCATTGGATCTCTCATGGTTCAAGGACATGCCAAGGTCACTCTGAACTTTGCAAGTTCTAAGTTGACCCGCATAACTTGGAGGTTGGACCTTAAATGGCCAATTTTCCCTCCTTTGAACCAGATTTCCACTGTCAGGATTCAAACCAAAAGTTTGATCCTGTTGGATCTCTGATGCACAGCCAGCGACTCTTGTAGCCTCATGTGTCGCTTCCAATGAGCTGACAGTGGCCACAGTTACTGCTGGAACAGGGAGATGCTGAGGAAAAGGCAATTTGGGCTTGCTAGAATGCTTCCTTCTGCCTCTCCTCCTTGATCTCCTGACTTGATCCTTTGACCTCAAGGCTGTTCTTTGAAGTCCACCACAACCTACAGGTGCCTTTTCAGCCACCCTATTGTCTTGGGAACTGGGGTTAGCTACAAGAGAAAGCTTAGCTCCCGCAAGGATCCCCTTCACCTCATCCATTGTGCAGCCATGTCCAGCTCTCAGATGAGCTCTAAATAGGCCTATGTGCACAGGATGGAAGGTCCTGGGACAGTCATTCATAGGACACCCATAACCTAAGAAATTTGGTTGATGAGCTGTCTCACAATGGGCTTTTAAGCTTCGTTTAGCCTTAAAAGCTTTACTGCATATGTCACATACATGCACATATAACTTCTGCAGATCCGGGCTGCGGCTATTAATAGCTCCACAGGTCTTCTTACTGCATGATGGCTCAATCCCCACCTGCATGGCCAGGGAATTTAACCTGTCACCAATTGTCCTGACTTGAGTGGTCAAGGACTGTTGGTTAACTGTCTGCTTTGACTTGTCACAGTCACAGCATCTGCAAGAACTGGCCCTCATGGGCTCAGAGGATCCAAATCTCAGCTGATTTTGGATTTCCTCCAGTTCTGCAGTACATGTCTTCAATTGTTTCTCCATTTTGCGAAAACAATCTGCTGATTCAGGTGCAACTGCAGAGCCTTGATCTGGACCCTGCAGCTCACTTTGGCTAATCCCCTCAAAAACCTTCATTGCCTCCTCATATTGGAATGCAATGTCAATTGAGGCCCTTATAGTCCTGGGATTATAAGCCCTCAACCAGACATGCAGGTTGTTGGATCCTGCAGTCTTGAAGAAAGATTCCCTTGCCATTCTCTCCTGTTCTGGAGGAGTAAACAATGGGTAGGCTTTCCTTGCTAAGTCCAAGAGATAGTAGCCATAAGTCTCAAGATCCATAGTTTGGATCCTCTTAACATTGGCTAACTGCTCTCTATATCCCTCAACTCTCCTTTCACTATGAAAAACTGCAAGCAGTTCTTTCAAAAAGGTGTCAAAGTTGAGTGGGTAAGGCATAGTTTTCACACATATCTTAGCATGACCAACTATATTGTTCCACAAATGAAACAAACTTTCCTTCTCATCCCACTGATTATACTCAGCAACTCTCAAGAATTCTTCCACAAAGTCAATGAATGACATATTCATTCCATCAAACTTAGGGGATTCAGCTTCTTGAGAAATTCTAACCTTTTTGACATTGTGAACTCTGTCCATTTTCAGACCAGCAGTTTCACTCAAAGTGCACTGGCACTCTCTGTCCACAAGGCTGAACTTTTGACCCCTGATTACATCAGAGTCCATGGAATGGGGTAAACAGTACCCTCCATTCATAGCAATTTCTCCAGGCTCATTAAAGCCCCGCCACGCATGACTGAACACAGGGCCAGTCAAGTCATTAGGCACCTGGGAGCTGCTATTTGACCTGCTATATGTGTGGTGTCTGGTGACATACACACTAGATTCATCTTTGCCAATTCTAGATGGCAAATTAGACATCTCAGAAAAGCTAGATGATCCAGACTGACAGCAAAACTTGATGCTTATCAATCACAAGCAGGGACCATGTATATGCAAAATATACATTCAATGACAAATGTATGCCAATGTCAATGCTTCCAAGACAGCTAACTTAATGTTAGTCCAATGTCAGACTTAACATAACTCAATAGCTTGTCTTTAAGAAGACACAGTCAGAATATACACAAAACAAAAATGTCAAATGAAGACAATTTAAGTCATGTCAATGCTTCAGTACAGCAAATCCTCATGTAAGTCCAATGCCAGACTTCACATGACAAAATAGATTTGTCTTTAGAAAGACAGAACCCATCCAGTATATTCAGAATACACATAAACAATTAAATGTCATATCCAGACAATTTAAAAGTCAAATCAATGCTTCACTACAGCCAATCTCAAGTGTAAGTCCAATTTTAGACTTAACACAACAGCAACAAATTGGTCAAAGAAAAGACACAATCTATCAAAATCACCTCAGATCAATTGTTGACTGACTTTCAGAATGGTCCCATATCGGGCGCCAAATCTGTAATGGTTCTTGCTCAGTATATTGGCAAGTTGACCATAGATTAAAAGGTTCTGAGACCATAAGTCAAGTCCAACAAAAGATCAACAACAGACTGTAATTCAAATGGTTTATTCAACAACAGAATAAGACCCCAAAGTTGTACCAAACATATACACATCAGTCAAACAAGGTGGTATCCAGAGAATGCTCCATGAGAAGCCAGACTCCCTCAGTGGCAACTGAGACTGCCTCAATACAGCATGTCTCAGAAGTAGCCACAAAGACTGTTCCAAGAGAACTAGCCTTCTCACAATAGCAACAGAGACTGTCAAGAGATCAAGCCTCAATCAATAGCTACAAGCTCTCAAACCACTCACCTCCAGGACTAAGACCAACAAGAGATGTATCATAAGTCCAGGTGAAGTGTCTCCAGAACTCCCATGCATGAGCACTGGGGATCAGGGTCAGAGAGAGAGAGATCAGGGGG